>OY757309.1:212154502-214554502 GCA_963583905.1 Stenurella melanura
AAAGCTTTAAAATATTATCTTGATCGTTTCCCAATGTATTTTTTTTAGTGTGTTCGAATTTTGTTTTCATGAACAGATATTTTAAATATAATCTATCAGTAGTTAAATCTGAAATGTGTGTTGATTTACAATCGATTAACTGGAATTATGATAATTAAATAAATAAAATGTATACGACATGCAAAGAAGAAACAACATAATAAAGTTAGATGTGATTTTTCTTCCTGCATATTTGTTTTGATGTAGATAGTTAAAAAGTTTTTCAAAAATAAAGAACAAACTAAAGCTTAATAATTATTAAAACTCATTTTTTGGTCTTACGAATTGAAACATTTAATTTTTACATTCAATTATGTAGCAATGCTTAATTCGTTACTATTGTTTTTTATTTATTTGAAATCGTTCTTAAAGAAAGTTCTACAAAAATGGTTCATTTTTATCTGAAATTAAACTAAGACTTAGTGTGTGTGTGTGTGTGTGTTTTATTTAAAAATATGTTTACAGCATGTCACTTTTACAATTTTAATTTTATGATTCTCTAATTTCACCTGTTGTGTTTTTGATATTTTGTGGTTTCATTATTTTACTTACCAAGTCAATAGTTGGGCGGCACATTGCAGGGCCCATGTGTTTTTATTTATTTTACAAAATAGATTGTTTAAAGTGATGTCGCGTCTTATGCATTTAAATGTAATAAAATTCTAATATATTCTAAATAAAATTTGGCGTTTGACCACACAGTGTTGGGACTATTTTTCTTATTTGCTATAATATAATAAAC
Source organism: Stenurella melanura (assembly GCA_963583905.1). NCBI lineage: Eukaryota > Metazoa > Arthropoda > Insecta > Coleoptera > Cerambycidae > Stenurella > Stenurella melanura. The sequence goes on from OY757309.1 coordinate 212,155,284, forward strand.
ATATATTTTAAAAAATATTTTTTATTTTTAGCGAATACATATTTGCACATATACATTATTATATACCGAGCTCCTAAAAATATCATTTCACAAAAGTTTGGCGACACCATCAAGAAGGCTGTTACACATTTGCCCTATAGTAATAAAGGAAGTAGATCTTACACGTTGATGGCTCTTCTTCTTCTTCTTCTCCTTCTTCATGAAAAGTATTCATTATACCGGTGCAAAATATTCTTTGTATTCTGCTTGGAGCATAAATGGTTAGTGCCACCTATCTCAATGTGACATACAGCTAACCTCTGAATGCCTACTTCGTAAAAAGCCTATAGTAGGACACGTGAGATGCTTAATGTTTTATCAAGCCAACGTATTGAAATATTTCTGAAACTTTTTTCATACACCCACTAATTCCCCAAGTATATTTTATTTGAGAAGCTGGAGGACATGCTCTGTATATTCTCGTAAAAGTGTATGAGTTCTTTCAACTCTTCCAAGTTTTGCAGTGTTTCTCTAGCCTCATTTTTTAACTCTGGTATATAGCTCTACTTCTATGATCACTAGCGGTTGTTTTTAAATATGGTTTACTTTTTCTCGCACGCTGTACGCCATAACTCTTTTTACTGTAGGCGTTTGAATACATATTTTACCACGTTTCTTTAAAATATTATACAAATATTTATGACAAATAAATATAATTATTCTTTCCTCATGAGAATATGAGTTCTTGTAGAATTCGCACTTCTTGGTTGAAGCAAATAGAGTTCAGATTAAGTACAGCAGCCAAACGTAGGCTTTCCAAAGCGCTTGATACAATTTCTATGTTAGAATTTAAATGATTATTATTTTTTTTAGCTGTAATATTTACACCGTAGTGTTTAACATCAAAGCGGCCATTTCCTCTTATTTGTTATAATATAATAAACACACACGTAAATTCATAGATCATTTTCATTTCATTTCTTGAGAATACATAATTGCACACATACAAACAACTGGTTTGTTTCTAACATATGTGATATAAGCCTTAGGTATAGATTTACAAATAAAATTATTAAAGTTAAATAACAAGCCTGTATAGATACAGCTAACATTTTGATATTGCTTGTTTTTGTTTCTAAAAAAGGTTTAAAATAAACTTATCGTTTAAAGTATCGCTGGCACCCTTCTCAATGATATCAGTCCCTATATCATTTAGGAATGTTTTAAATCTATGTACGTCCTGAAATGGCGATAAAGACTCTTGTTGTTGTAGACTATTATTTTAAAATGCACTCAAGAAACATATTTATTTTTTTCTTAAATCATAGAAGCAGTATACATAAGTAATTTGCTTTTTAGAATTTAAGTGTATTCAACGTGTTAAAAGAAACTCATACTTTAATATATTCATGCTAAATTTTCACTGGTTATTATTTTTAGTAACGATGTCAAACGGGTCCACATTGGAAAGTTTTAATACATGTTTTTCAGTTTGGTATTGTAGAAAATGCTTTCATTAAAATATGTATTAGTTGTATAATAGAGCTCCTAACATGGGCAGGCCATTTTAGGTGTTAAAATTTGCCTGAGATTAATTCTTCGTTAATAAAAATACATATCTAGATCGCCATTTTTATTCGTAAAAAGTTAATACATTCATTTTCAAAGATGCATGTGAGTGATATTTAAAATATATAACAAGGATACACTCATATATTTCCTTTTCTCTTATTTACTATAATATAATAAACACATGTAACTTTAATAAAGCTGTAGGATCTTATGCGGTGAATCAAACCAGGTCAGGTGTTGAAATATTTCTGAAACTTTTTCCATACATCCACTAATCACCCACGTACATTTTATTTGAGAAACTGGAGAACATGCTCTGTATATCCTCGTAAAAGTGTATGAGTTCTTTCAACTCTTCCAAGTTTTTGCAGTGTTTCTCTAACCTCATTTTTAACTCTGGTATAGCTCTACTTTTATAATCACTAACGACCGCTCTTAAATATGGTTTACTTTTTCTCGCCCCCTGTACATCACGTCTCTTCTTTTTACTGTAGGCATTTGAATACGATCTATACATTACGTATTATTAACTAAGTTAAATATGTAGAAAACCAATCTAATAAAATCAGACACTACGTAATATTGCTTTTGCTTAAAATATACGTATGTAGCTGTATTTTAAAAGATTTATAGAATACTGTACGACTCTAAAACTGCACTGATTTTATACTTCTTAAGGATATAGAAATTTTTTTACTTCCCACTTTTGTAGTATTATTTTTTGTTAAAATATGTAGGAAATTAACCTAATAATGAGGTGATAAGACATAGTGCCATCATAATCACATATTAAGCACAACATGCAGAAAATTTACTGATAATGAGGTGATAAGACACAAAGACATGCGTCATGACACATTTAGCATAGATAATTATCCCCCGGTGATTAACAAAAATTCATTGGTTGTAATTTTACCATTCAGATATTCACAGCATTTAGGTATGGTTATATTATATTGTTCTTTGAGCTGCTCTAGATATGAATTAAATATGCTCTCATGTCAGCATCCAATGCTACATCGTGAAGTTTTTAAATCTGTCGGACCCGCGTACGTTCTATACATCACATATTATTAACAAGTATTTAACAAAGGCATGAAGTAAAATACAAAATATATTGTGTTTTATATATAAGTTAAAATATGTAGAAAATCATCCTGCAGTCTATGACATTCCGGTGACACACGGATCTTAATTGCATTGTTAGAAACTTTTTTCTTCCACTATTTAATATTATTTTTTTACTCAGGAAATTGATAATGACGTAATAAGATATTATTAAGATATGCAGGATGTTACGAGGTGATAAGACACAAAGACATGCGTCATGACACATTATTCATAGATAAGATAATTAACTTCCGGTGATTAATAAAAACTCATTAACAAAAAAGCTGCCTCCACTTCTACTATTGTCCAATGAACCAGGCACTGTGAGCCCATTCAATGATAACTACGATGAGTTCAGCTAGTCTCTCGCAGGGCAACGAGAAGTTAGTGAGAATATATTTCTTCAGAAAAGCCTCTCTGTAATTTTCTACAATTTAGAATTTTGAAAGTGACAGTGGTAGCTGTAACAACAAACAAAATACATTTCTGGAATGTACTCTGTGATATAAGCTTTTTTTTTGTATTTTTAGCTATGCTAGTAATAAAGGATTATAAATAATTTTCCTTTAAAAAGTACTTTCATTATCTCTCTCAAATTTTAATACTGCAACAATACATAAAATAAAAATAGGAATGTTTCAAGATGAAGAAATCATGTTAGTAACCATTAAATAAACATACAAAATGAATATGGTTCAATTTTAAAGTTTTTGACAATTTTCAGCTTAGCTTGAAAGTCTGCCACTTATGAGAAAATAAAGTATCCTGTTAATTTGTATTTTTTGCTTTAGGACATATTTTATACAAATTTTGTCTACACAACTCTACAATTGTCAATTTGATAGCAATAATTCTGATTTTATTTAATTTTTGCAAACAATGAATGTAGATCTTTAAGAAAAACAGCAAATATTATTCATTGTAAAGAAATATCGAGTTTTGACCTAAATGTTAACGATATTTCTTAGCAAACTATCAATTCCAAATTTACAAATGATTAATTGATGAAAAGGTGTCATCTATCATCTACTTCGTCTATACTTAAATTGACCAGTTCACAATGTGCTCGGGCAGAATGTTTCCACCTATAAAAAATAAGAAGTATGTAAGGACAATAATTTATCAAAAAATACAAAAAGTTAAAAATTACAATAATGGGTACGTACCAGTTCGTGAAAATAAGCCATTAGAACTGTCCCGCTGACACTTACAGAATTTCATCTTTCTCATACTGTGATCGCGATTTTTTTGGTAGCAGTGCCTCATTTGCTTCTGCGGCCCTTTGGGCGAGAATTTGTGGAATTTCTTCGTCCTGCGTTATCACTTTTAGAAAGGTTTTGGTACACTTTATTATTTACCTGACAGAAATATATAAAATAATAGTCCCATCGTTATGGATACAAAAATAAACGAAAGAACCGGCAACCGCAAAGCCATATCTATTTCATGAATTATTAAATTCATATATTACATTTAAATTATGTAGGTATCTAAAGTAGAGTGAAATATAAAACGTTGTATGCACCGCTGGCGATATAGAATGTTTTTGCCCTTGTGTGACTTTCTATCCTCGGGCCAAGGCCCTCTGTTAGAAATTCATTACCTGCGGGCATAAACATCTCTATATCACCCTTGGTACATAAATAACTATATTGGTTCCATATTCTAGGATTTTAGTTATCTAATGAGTTATTCAACAAACAATGGCATGGCATCAAATAATTTCCTAAACGTTATGTACCGATTCTACTTCTTTTCTCTGGGGTAAAGCACATTCGCGCTGATGGCAATCTAGGTAGATAGTAAAGCTCATACTCAGAGACATGTTAAAAACTATTGTTTCCACTACCAAAATTAGGTTAAATAGTGCGGAATCATGCGAAAGTATGACTACACTGCTATTTTGTATGATCCTTGGGTCTGCAGCTTTATTGGTCAGTCTTATATTTTATTTCTTGAATGTTATTTTTTAATTTGAAATCAACCTACACGTTCAGCCCACTGAATATTATAAAAGGTTACTTCAGGCAGGTAGTGGATTGATTTAAACACAATTAGTAATTATACTGAATCATTGTTTGATAGCAATTATTAAATGAAAATATATCAGAATTATATATAATATAAAGACTTGTGTGTATAATATAAAGTAAAACTCAAAAACACAATCTGTTTTTATTATTGGTTGTAAAAAATAGATATAAATTAGTCTGCAAGAATTGTTGCGAACTCGTTGAAGCGGTATGAATCCATTATAATCTGTATGTTCTGCCACTTCAATATTTCTTACTTTCAGATTCCGATTAATAGAAATTTATAATTGAACAATTAGGATCAGACAGATATCGTTTGGTCTATAAAAATGTAATGCGTGTTATTTAAAAAAATTATTTCTAACCAGAAGTGGAGACTTCATATTAGATTCTGCTAGCCATATTTAAACATGCAGTATTGTTACCTAAAGAATTGTTGAAATATTGATCAGTAGTGCCGTTCTTTACTGTGTTCATCACTTAAACTATACTAATTTTATGTGTAACATTATTAACCTGCTTAGTAAGAGACTTTTCAGAGTATTTATGAATTTAATAAACAAATATTGATTTCCTTTAAGATATCTCATGAACTGTCTGATCTGAACAACACTAACTTTTATCGTTAATAGAAAACTAATTTTTAACAAGTTTACAAGATCAAAGCACTCTGCTACAATATTACAGACTAATCGACTAAATCACAATTTTTAAATTTTATAAAAAGAAGATTTGCATTTATGAACCAGTAGTAAAATCAGTAATATAAAAATAAACCATCATAAAATCCATATGACTAAATAAGCTTTTAAAAACAACTAAATTTAACGCTATTCCATTTAAACTCATTTTAATAAACAATAATCTACTAACAAAATTAATAAATAAATAAGATATAAATCAGCTTCTGTATCATCTGTTAGTTAGCCAATGTTAAATGTTTTTAACTACCAACAAATACTTATCTTTACCAAAAAGAATTGTTGGTCGTTAACACCATCAGAAATGCAGCAAATGCCAAACTGCTTGCTTTCAAGCAAGTTTTAATGCAAATTAGTTATTTGTTAACTTTTGCAGAATAATAATATTTATGTATTGATACCAAAAGTTGATGATATAATAGTATTAATGAATGTTTGTAATTGTTTTTAACTACATGGTTATTTACAATTGAGCAAAGAAAGTTATTTTACTACAAAAAATTTAAGAGATACATAATTTACAGAAAACGGTAGTTAGAAAAGAGCTAGAGTGGACCCTGTGTGGGAGACACATAAATTTTGTATGGACTTGATATAATACATATGTAGGATATAAAAAATAGCTTCATAGAGTCAATATATACTTGTCTTTTATCAAGAATAAAAAGTATAAATATCTAATTATTGATATTTTCAAAAGGCCATCTTCCTGCCTGTCTAAAAGCTTATGCTTGCATGCCACAGATTCAGTGACACTGACACATCTTATTTTTCTCTCGTTGTGATTTTAATAACGAAAACTAACTCTCTTCAACGCTTGAAAATACTTTTTGGCCATTCTGTTTTATTGAGTAACTTCCATAATAAACAGAAATGAATATGTTTTTAAATGTCACTAATTCTTTTGAAAGAAATTTATGGTATCAATACATAATATATCTGTTAAAAGATATATGCTTCATTTGCTTATTTGCATCAATGATGTATAATATATGCTTATGCTTGCTACTCAATTACCTTTAAAGCGATAATCTTAACAGTAGAATCTAGACATGAACTTGTGATAATTGACTCTTGAATATCTTCACCTAAGATGCCACTATTTTTTAAACACAGTGTAAAAAGTGATTAAACTATTCCTGGGGGTTGTTAGACTCATTGGTGTGAGACTGACTATCAAAAAGTTTCATTACATTCTAATATTATTATATATATAACTGTCATAGTTACATGTCTATGATCTACATTAAGAAATCGGCTCCTATGGTCCAGTCAATGTGGGGTTTCACCTCTGACTTGAGTGCTAGTGAATGGATTTTGATGAAACCTTGTGCAATGCGTTTGTAATCAAGTTAGTAATATAGTTGAAAAAAAGATTAAAGTAGAAAATGATCGGAAGGGGTAGAAAACATCTCTTTTTTCACGGGCTCCGTAACTTGTAGAAATGAAAAAAAAACAAACAATATGTTTACCTTTTTTAGCTTTAAATAAGGGTGATTTAACTCTAGTGAGTTTTTTCGAGAAATGCTTATTCAAAAATCCCTAAAAGTGGGGGCAGGGAAATGTAAAAGTTGAAAAAAAATCTGAGAAACTTCAGGTGAATGAATCATTGAGACACAAGACTTTTTTATTTGCAACTTTTCTGTAAAGTGCGTTTTCACCGAGTTTTTCCAGAAAAACATGAATAACTACCCCTTTATTTGAAACTGTTAAAAATATGTCATTTAAAAATTTGAAAAAATTCAGACGTATGCATTGAGGCCTTCTAAACAATTTTAGTCTCTTGGAATTTCTTTGTAACTTTGTAATTTTCCGAGTTACAGGCAGTCTTCCACGATGAATAATGTAAATACTATATTTTTTTGCAAATTTTCAATAAAAAAATACATGACAATTCAAAAAATGAGGGTGATTTATATATATATTGTTATACAAAAATCTGAAACCATATTATAGTTACATCATTTTGAAAGGTTCAAGGTAATTTTTAAATTGAAAATGTGCAAAAAATGTAGTACATTGTTTATCGTGAAAAACTGCATGTAGCTCGGAAAATTAGCAAATTACAAAAAAATTCCAAGTGACAAAAAATGTTTAGAAGGCCTCAATGCACGTGTCTGAAATTTTTCAAATTTTTAAAGCGGTGCAATTTCAAAGAGAGGGGTAGTTTTTCATGTTTTTCCGGAAAAACTCAGTGAAAACGCACTGTACAGAAAAGTTGCAAATATAAAAAAAAATGTATTTCAATGATACATTCACCAGAATTTTTTCAGATTTTTTTTCAATTTTTACATTTCCCTTCCCCCACTTTAGGAATATTCGAATGGTCATATCTCGAAAAATAAGCAATTCTCGAAAAAATTCACTACAGTAAAAACATCTTATTTTGGGCCAAAAAGGTATAATATTGTTTTTTTTTCTATTTTTGACCTAATTTTACGGAACGGACTAAAAGAGGTGTTTTCTACCAGTTTCAATCATTTCCTACTCTAATCTTTTTTTCAACTTTCTTATTAACTCTATTGCAAACACATTGCACAAGGTTTCATCAAGATCCATTCACTAGCACTCAAGTTAGAGATGTTAGTCATTTTAGTGCTCTGTTGACTGGACTACTAATATTGCGATGCACATATACAACGTTAGGGAAATACCTCTTGTCTGCTGCTGATTCTACATGAAAAGTTGGTAACAAAAGTTCCTCTATGTGGCCAAATATGTTTCTCAGGGAACTACAGTTATCTGAGAATGACACAAAAATAGTGTGGTTTTCGCTAATTTTCTTGTAAATGTTTTGAACAATTTTGTGAGAATAAGGTCACATATTTTTAAAAATTATAAATTATGAAAGTTAAGGAAAATATAATACACCCATATTTTTTATTTTATCATGCACATTGTTTAATATAAGAAAAACAATTATAAAGTTTTCGCACGTCTACCAGTAATGTAATAGACCAAATAAGCCTTCTCATTGGCTGTCATTTATCGCCGATAAAGTAGATGCTACCAACTGTTTAACTATTCAACTTCTACTCAAACATATGCTTCAAAATAAATTCCAGAGATGGCTTTTACAAATCAATAGTATTACATTAATGTAAATATCTGATATTAATAATGTAATATATTGTAATAAAATATTCACAAATAATATAAAAATGACTAAATGATGAAATATTAGTTAAACTTCATCGCCTTGAAGGACCCTGTCCATCTTGCTTTGTAGATATAAACTGTTATTTGTAATGCGCCTGCTAATACTTACAATAATAATAATAACAATAAAAGTTCTTTATTGATTTCAATTGATTCCCTTCTCCATTATAACATTTTTACCTCTGTCGACGCAGAGCCAATATGTGCGTCTAGGAGACAGTTTTCATATTTTTGTTTGTTTCCTATCTTCTATATTTGTAATGGATAAGTTGATTAAGATTCAGTTTAATCATACGATTCAGTATTTCTACAGGAAGGTTTATAGATATATTTGGTAAGTGTGAGACAAGCTTTAGGTATTCCTCTAGCTGAACTTTGGCTTTTCAGTTACATTAAGTTGGTATGTAATTTGTTAATGCAAGAGCATCAGCTCCTAAATGTACGAGAGTTACTTCCCTAACGCACAGTATAAGTTTTAAGTTATTCTCTTAAAATGAGGTAGTAGCAGTGATATTAGAATGTAAATGTGTGTAAAACTGTCATATTTAAAAATATATTTTATCAACAGTAGATCTGCGAAAAGGGCGACATCTTATCCAATAGCCACTGAGATAACCCAGGTAGAAAGGTCCTTGAGCACTCGACGTTACCAGTTACCAAAGCCTACGCTTTCTATTTCTACAATCGGAGACCACAATGGTGGTTAAATTTAGACTCTAACCGTAATATTTATTAGATTTTGCCATTGTTTATATTTTTCTACGTAAACATATACCAAGAGAATTTTTAAGTTGTCTACCAAAAACAAAAAAATGTATAATAGTTATTGTTGTAGTTATTACAAGTGAGAAATAAACAATTATATTATAGCAAAATTCAGATTTAGTAATTGGAGGACTAGTTAAATGTTAAATGTATTTTTATAACTGAGGTGAAAGATTTTCTTCATGGTGTTCACGTTTTAAGTAACAGGGTTTGTACAGCTTGTGGAAAAAGTGAGCAAAAACTTTCCTTTAAGATTTTTTACCATAAACTATCACCAATTTTAAATTCGATTTATCACAATATAAAATAGTAATGATGATTATCCAGTATGCGCACTGTTTATTTATAATGCTTCATGTGCCAAAAAATGGACTAACATCAGTTTTGTCGCTAGAAATGTTACGTTAATAAATGTAACTCAAAATCAAACCAGTTTATTACTTGTTCAGACTGGTTTTTGGATTATTTTGAGTTTTGTACAAAATATATTATATAAATATAAATTGAATTCGTTATTAATGCATCCCAGCAATAAATTCAACTATTTTATTTATAAGTGTTATTGCATTTCTTGCAGTCTTGCATTTAATCAAAGAATTTAAAGTGACTTGTATACAATTGGTTTGGTAAATAAAATTCGTTATGATTACAAAATACACAAAAAAAACTTAGAAATTTTACTCAGTAGCAGAACAGTTCTAGCTAAAAAACTGATCCAACAACACAGACCAGATCAATCAGACTTTTCACTTATGACGTATCATGGTTTAAATTTCTGTCTCTATCTCTCTAGGCAGGTGCTGGTATAGAAAGTGTTCTGCGCATTATGTTGTACCTTGTACCTGTCACATTACACTTAGGCTTTGTGATAGTTTATGTTAACCACATTTTTCATATTTTCTCTTTTGCGCATATTCTAGGCAGGTGATACGTCACATAATAAGAAATGAAACTGTGTACATCGGGAACATTATTGAGTGAAAAGTCCGATTAATTTGGTCTGTGTCAACAATCCACATTTTAATGCTTATGTAATTTGTTCTGGATGATAATTTTTTTAGTATTATTATAATGGACAGACATTAAAATTGAGATAATGAACTGGTATTTTTAACGAGAAATTTTATAGAGCATGTGTCTTTTGCTTAGAATAATTTTTTCTAGAAGCTCTATAAGTTCTGCCATTTAAAATGGAAACGGCAATAGTTATTCATATTTTTATTTACTTGTTATATTTTAGCAGATATATGTTAATAAGTTTGGATTCAGGAATATTTAATATTTCTAAGAAACCAAGATCACTTCAATATATAGAAATTTAATAATAACGTTTTAATATTTCTATGAGACCACAAATATGACTTTGAAGAAGATAAACAAACAGAAATGCATGCAATGATTATTATTTAATATTATGTATACCTGGGAAACGCAAGTTTCTGTTATTGTTTTTACTCAAAGTGGCCCCACCACTATTCTGCTATTGCAAGTATCTTTGAATTTTTATTTTAAAAATACATGTTTGATTTGAATTTATGAATAATTTTGAGTTTTTCGTTTTGTTTTCACATTAGCAAAAGTTAGCTTAGAGATCGGAAATCGTATAAAAGCATCATATCAGGAATCGCAAACATGAAAAATGGGAAACACATGTTTGTGAAATGTAGCCTTTCACAAACATGTGTTTCCTGTTCTAAGAGACCACACATGGAAGTAACCATCGATCTGATGGGGTTAAACTGTTAATGAAATTGCCCAAATTTACAAATTTTTACAAAGCACACTTTCAGTTAGGTTAGTATAGTTTTGTGTCTAGTGACCTCCTGGCATAAAACAGTATACTAATAGGTTAGACGGCAGGAAGGAAAAAATGCTAAAAAATACATTTTTGTCCCACAAGCGAAATTATTGTTGGAATCGTTTCGTTTTAGGGTGTAGTTGAACACCCTAACCACTTAAATATCTCCGTTCTGGCTAACTTCTACTATAACATATACAATAGGAAAATTATTCGTTATGAAATTCTCTAAGAAATAAGCACCGATAGAGGTCACTAGGTGTAATTGTTAACTTGCAAATGCTTCCAAAGCTTTGAGATAGTAAGAAATTTAATAACTAAGAAAATAGAAATATACAAAACGTGGTAACACACAGTAACACCTTATTAACTAAGGCAGAAAACGGAGCCCAAACTGAAGGCGCTGCATCTATAACAGACCGTGTGGTAACACAGGGCTACCAACCAAAATTGCGCCAGAATATTCAAATTTAAACTTAAATCTAACAAAAAATAACGTGTTTTGAAAGCTTTGGAAGCCATTTGCAAATTTTGCAAGTGCATCTATCAGTGCTCATTTTTTAGAGAATTTTATAACGAACTATTTTCCTATATGTTATACTAAAAGTTAGCAGGAACGGAGACATTTAAAGAAATATAGAAAAAGGGCATATTTTACTCACTAATTGTTAATTATAAAATCAAGCGGTTCACTAATTTGTAAGCAAATTTAGGGTGTTCAACTACACCCTAAAACGAAGCGATTCCAACAATAATCAATCATATTGTCTAAATGTTATTTGTGGCATTATCTTAATTTTTTTCTTCTTCAATTCTTTGGGATTTCCTGCCACATGTATTTTTTCTTTTTAAGCGGTGCTCGGGGAATCTACAAAATAACACAATTAACCAGTATGTTACTGGTAAATAACCTCTACGCATGTGATTTTTACGTCAAAGGATCAGTTAGAGGTTGCTTTTTTAAATAAATAACACAAATAAGTATAAAAACTTAAAATTAAACATTTCGCCGACGTTTCGGAAATCTAAGCTGTTTCCTTTTTCAAGGTTTTTTTTGAAAAATCTTTTTTTGCTGTGTATAATAAATACACAGCTCTAAGAATGTTTGTTATATTTAATATCCATAGATACTTACTATTTACTGTTGATATAGTTAACAGTTTTTTTAGTTTTTATACAATGTTAAGTTTGTGAAGTTCTTTTAACATTGGCAACCAAGTTGTACCGACATCTACGGAATAATTCGACACGCATCTATCTTCATTCAATAATATTATCGCGGATTCTTTAATTTTTCTTTTTTTGCTATCTGCCTTTGTTAAAATTTTTGTAGATAGCAAAAAAATGAAAAATTAAAGAATCCGCGATAATATTATTCAGTTCAGTTCTGTGTAAATAGTAAGTATCTATGGATATTGAATATAACAAGTTCATATATCAGTGATGAGGAGCCAAGGTAAATCAGGTATAGACTTAACTTTTTCGAAGAATACGATGAAAGAAATTGAATATTTATCATATTCAATTGGTATTGGAACAAAACCAACAAGTGTGTATACGTCCTAGTCTCGTGAAAATAAAAGTGTTTTAGTGGAAGCAAGACAAAAATTTCTTGGCACAAACCTTTACAAACAACAAATTGTGCATGTCTTCTCAATTCTATATAGTGCTTATAAAATAAAATTGTAAGTACATTATTTACTTTGACCGATAACCTATATAAACAGTATAAACACAAACCGAGCATAAAGTTTTTTGCGCACCAGAACTGATAAAAATTAAATGGCTGTGTGCTAATTCCCTAAAAATTAGTTAACATAAACATTAAGTAAAAATTAAGTACCGAAACCGTCTTAAATAACATTTCTGACTCGTAATCTTAAATGCAGTTGACTATAATATGGGTGAAAACGTTACGAATAATGATCTTTTGAAGCTAATACAGGAATTAGTAAACAAAACAAACGAAATCCAAAAACAAAATACAGAAATAAAAAAAGATTTAACCCAAGAGATTCGCACCATTAAATTTGAAATAACTGAAGAGCTCGAAAAAATTAAGGAAGAAAATATAGAATTAAAAGAAGAGAACCAAAATCTGAAAAATAAATTGTCCGCAATCGAAAAGAAAGTGAAGAAATATAACTTAATATTTTACGGTGTAGAAGAACAAGGCAACGACATTGACGAAATACAATATTTCTTGGACACTATAAATAAACACCTCCAAATTAGGTTTAATTTCTCTGATATTCGAGACATCTATAGATTTGGTAAGAAGGTGGAGGGAAAAAGTCGTCCAATATCAGTAGAATTTGTCAGCTATCCACTAAAAATCGATATTCTGAAAAACGCAAAAAAACTGAAAGTTACCGGAGTATTTATCGCTAATGACTATACAACTGAGGAATACGAGAAACAAAAAATCCTTCGCAAACATTTGATACTTGCTAGAAAAAACAACCAACAAGCAACAATAAAAAACAATACCCTGTACGTAGATGGAGAGGCTTTTACTTATGAAGAACTGAAAGAAAAGAAAGACGATCCAATAGAAGAAGAAGAAGCAGAAGCAGAAGAAAACGAGGGAACAGAAGAAACAGAAGTGACTGAATCAGGAAACATAGCACTAAACAACGAAACAGCAGGAAGTAGCACAAATTTGGCCAAGGATAAAGTCTATTCATCTTTCAATAAAAACATAGACAAAAAACGTAAACAACAACCCACTGAAATCGAAACTCCAAGAAAACGAACCACAAGAACCACACACAAAAAGACTGTAAACTTTGCGTAATCCTATATTTGTATCCCTATATTTTTCGTAACCTAATATATGATATAGATGTGTTAAACTCTCGATTGCAACTTGTAATTACCTACTTTATTAACTTGAGACTCTTTTCTCTGTCCCTCTTTTATCTAAATTTTATATAAATACATTTTATCTTAATTTGAATTTGAAATTTTATGTAAAAATGGACCAGTACATTAGAGATTTTGAAATAAATACAATAGAAACCTACACACTTACAAACAGCTTTGACTGTAAAGAGATCTATGATATAAATAAACTAAATTACAATTTTAAAATCATACACAATAACATCCGTAGTATTAACAAAAACCTGGATCAGTTCAAAGTACTTCTCGAAGAACTACAGACGGATTTTGACTGTATTATTCTTACTGAAACATGGAATATTCAAGACCCCACAGTGTATGGTGTAACTGGATATGATATGATATATAACAACAGTAAGCTGAATCAAAATGATGGGGTAGTAGTTTACATAAAAAGTGAAATAAATTATAGCTATAATATTATCCCCATTAATAATATCAACTCTATTAAAATTAATATCAAACTAAGCAACCAATGTGATATAGATATAACTGCTATGTACAGACCACCATCTACAGATCTTACAGATTATCTAGTCCATTTACAAAACTATCTCCAAGCACATCAAAAAGAGACAGGGGATTACCATATTTTTATTGGAGACATGAATATTGATATACTGCAAAACAATGATTGTAGTATCGAGTACATGAATATTCTACATGAATATGGTTATATATCATGCATAAACAGTTACACTAGGGTGCAGGGAAATCAAAAATCTTGTATAGACCATATTTTTATTAGATCCAGACACAATGTAAATGAAAAAATACTACCAATAATATTACAAAATGATATCACAGATCACTTTACTACAATGTTACAAATTATATTACACTGTAATAAAGAGAAGGACACTAATGATAGGGAAGGATATATGAGGAATGTAGATTATGGTAAGTTTCAGAAAATTATAAGTAGAGAGTCTTGGGAATCTGTGTATATACAGCATGATGTTGATACTGCAACAAAAAATTTTGTTAATATTGTTACAAAAGCACTAAATGATTCAACTAATCTCAAAAAAATTAAAAGGAAAAATACAAAATTAACACCTTGGGTCACAAGCGGGCTAATAAAATCCATACATAAAAAAAACGAAATGTATAAAACAGTACAAAAAAATCCTAATAATGACTATTTAAAATCAGAATACAGAACCTACAAAAATAGACTTACAAATCTAATTAGCAAAACTAAATATGAATATTACAAAAACGAAATAAACAAAAACAAGTCAAGTTCAAAGAGACTTTGAAAAACGGTCCGGGAAATTAGCAAAACAAACGCAAAAAACAACGCCTTTAGTTCAATAAAGAATGAAAATGGTGAACTAATCACAAATTCAAAAGAAATGGCAAATGAATTTAACAAAACGTTTACCAAAATGGGAGAAAATCTTGCAAATAAAATAAACAAAGATCCTAACTTCAAAATTATAAAAAACTCAGTGCAAAACTCTATGGTACTTTTACCTACAGACACATTTGAACTAAAACAACTAATAAATGAACTAAAAAATAAAAAATCCCCTGGTCTAGACAACATAAAAGCTGAAGTATTAAAATTAGTTTCAGAATATATCCTAAAACCGCTAGAATATATCTTCAATACATCCATGACACTTGGCATATGGCCCTCGGTATTTAAAGAGTCTGTAATAATTCCTGTATATAAGAAAGGAAACAAAGAAATATTGTCAAACTATAGGCCAATATCACTCATAACCCACCTATCGAAATTATTCGAAAAAGTCATAAAAAAAAGATTAACGGCATACATAAATAAGTATAAACCACTCTCGGACAATCAATTCGGATTTAAAAAGAACGTATCCACACAAGATGCATTATTAGCACTGACTAGTAAGATTTACTCCGCTCTGGATGAAAGTAAGCCCTGCTTGTGTATATTTCTAGATTTATCGAAGGTGTTCGATACGGTTAGCCATGAATTATTGATACAAACACTAGAAGACATTGGAGTTAGAGATGTTACATTAAAACTATTCAAAAGTTATATTTCCAATAGATCCCAATGTGTAAGAATAAATAATGAATTAAGTGAGTCAATGATAATAAAGTACGGAGTCCCGCAAGGTACAGTTTTGGGACCTATTCTGTTTTCGATTTACATAGATGGTTTGTTTTCATTAGGGAGCAGGGGAGAAATTGTGGGTTTCGCTGATGATACTGCCATTTTTTATAAGGCAGACTCTTGGACAGACCTTAGGATACTAGTCGAGGATGATATAAGTCTAATACAAAATTGGTTTGATAACAGGTTATTAACAATAAATTTTGATAAAACGCACTACCTACCGCTTAGTTGCAATAAATCTAGCCAACCAACATTTCAATGTCTTGAAATAAATACACAAGGAACGTTATGTACTGTATTACCTGAAAAAAATATAAAAAAAATATAAAATATTTAGGTGTCTTCCTAGACTCCCATCTAAGATGGGACGTCCACATAAACTACATAATAAAGAAATTGCAAACTATCATCTACAAATTTAAGTACCTAAAAAATATACTGGATTTCTATCAATTAAAAATACTATATTACTCACTTATGGAAAGTCATTTACGTTATTGTATACTTGGTTGGGGTGGCGTTGTTAAAACTCATTTAACTCCTCTTGAAACCCTACAAAAAAGATTCTTAAAGATAATGCTAGGCAGGAGTTCAATATATTCATCAGATCTATTGTACACAGAGGCAAAATTGTTTGACATTAGGCAATTGTATTATTACAACATAAGTGTTAAATACCAACTTACCCAAAATATAGGAACTCTACCCTCTCATGTATACAATACTAGACAAAAAAATAAATATATTGTACCATTTATGACGAAAACAGTTGGACAAAGGTCTTATACTTATTTAGCCCCAACAGTCTATAACTCATTACCGAACGAGTTACAAAATATAACCAAAATAAACACTTTTAAAAAATTATTAAAGAAGCATATAATAGAAAGTCCAAGGAATACAATAAATGACATTATTGACATAAAAAATATTTATCAACTAAAAATGTAAAAATACTAAAAACCAAAGAAAAATTTTCTGATACTTGCCGTTGTTTGTGTTGCTCTGTACAGCTGTTGTGTAAGTGTGATTTAGGAAAGCGTGGTACAGTATACAGATATTTAATCTATTTGTGTACGTTATGTGTATAAAAAAAAAGACACGTACCTGCTTTATACATTTTACTGTATACTTTATACTTCATACTTTATACATTATTATTACATATTATATAATTCTGTTTAGATTTATTGTTTGTTGTAATTTATTATTGTTGTGATTTATTATTGCTCTGATGTACTATTGTGTTTTATGGTTGTGATAAATTGTACTGTACATTAGTTATAACTCGAAACAAGTGTTAAGTCACTTTTTGAGTATTTACATTTATTTACAGTGTAGATTTGTGTGTGTATGTAATTATATTAATGCTTCTTGATTTGTAATATTTTGTAAACCTACAATCTCTGATGTAAATAAATCTAATTATTATTATTATATATCATACACAGCAAAAAAGATTTTTCAAAAAAGGCCTTGAAAAAGGAGACAAATTGGATTTCCGAAACATCGGCGAAATATTTAATTTCAAGTTTTTATACTTATTTGTGTTACTTATTTAAAAAAAGCTACCGCTAACTGATCCTTTGACGTAAAAGTCACAGGCATAGAGGTTATTTACCAGTAACATACTGGTTAATTGTGATATTTTCTAGATTGCCCGAGCACCGCTTAAAAACAAAAAATACATGTGGCAGCAAGTCCCAAAGAATTGAAGAAGAAAAAAATAATCAATCAATCAATAATCAACAAAAATCTAATCAGAATCCCTCGCCATCTAGCCTATAAGCTGATTATTATTAACTAGACCACTTATAAGCTCTTTTAGCCTTCTAAGTGTAAGTGTACCACTTTGCATACAAATACAGATGTAAAATTACCATACATTTTTGGTTAAAAGCATTTGGTAAAGCTGTTATCATTGTAATTGATTTGTTTATCTTCAGATCACACTTAAAATAAGTAAACTATCAACATCCTGCATTACTATATGCAACTTACAATAAAACAAACTTTACAGCACATCATTGGTCCAATTTAGGTTTGTAACCAGAAAATAAGTGACAAATGTATAAAAAAAACTCTTTACAAACAAGCTTTTGTTAATAATTCATCAAAAAATACAAAATAAATTTCACCTATCGCAGTATTTTCAGGTTTTTATAAAGTAAAAAAAAATGTTGCCTATAAATTGCAAATTTCTAGTGAAATTTAATGATAATCACACCATACCTTTACATTTAGCCATTAAAGCCTGAAAACACTGTTATAGCTGAGAGAATGATTATCTGTATTTTAGTGCATTTTTATAAAGTTTTTTAATAATTTGTTTAATATCTTTTAGTCTTAAATTTTTGATAGCTTCCACTATATTCATTCAGTTGATCTATTTCTATCAAAATCGTATTCACTAAAATACATTACCTGTCCATCGTAATGTTCAAATTTTAAATCCACAATCTCCGATGGCACATGCATATGGAATCTATTATTATTTCCTTAAGTTTTGTCTTCCATTTGACTCTTAGTAAAATGAAAACTAATTAATTTCAATATATTATGATTAATTGTTGAAATTAATGATTGTTTATTATACTGTCATCAGAATTATATAGGTATGCAATATTTCAAGTCGAATTGAAAATGTTCACAATCAATCTAATTATTTTAAGCCTGGATTTCAAGTCAGTTGTCGTATTGTGGTGTCACTGAAAATGCTCTTTTATTCTTTTATTAAAAACTAAATCATTTTAAATCCATTATAACTGTACTGTTACAGATTACAAGTCGTTATAGAATACAAGCAGTTATACAACACAAGCAATGAAATTTAGTGTACATATCTTAAGGCCCCTTTCGGGTTCTATGATTCAAAACTAAAATCAATTTCCAATTCCTGTGATTTTACACTAACCTTATTTTTAGAGGTGTTTCAGAATCTCATGAGCCGCGAAATGCGCAAAAGGCAAAGTTTAATCTGAGTTATAAGTATGTTTTTGAAGACACTGGAGGCTGCTTTGCTGTATACATAAACAAGAGCTCGGGATAAATTGTAATTTTTAAGAAGTGTAACTGGGTCAACAGGACGGATTATGTCTCTGCGCATATGAAGGTCACGGCTCATGAGGTTTTAAAACACCTCTAAATTGTTCAATATTTGTGCCCTCTTATAGACTATATATTTTACTTATATGCCTTATGGTTGACTCTCAATTATCCATAGATGTAATTATTTATTTATTTTGTTATTGATGTTTTCCATCTCAAAAGTATTTTGCAGTCAACAGTTTTCAACCTATAATACTTCATCAATAGACTGTATAAATTGTGACATCACATGATCATAAAACCCACGTAAAACTGTTCCATGTGTAGAAGTTACGAGAGCACTCTCCATTGTTTCGTTTACAGTTAGGTTACGCTCCTCATCAGTTAAACGTGAAGTTAGGTTTAGGATCGTCTGTTTCTTTTCTTTTAAGGACATCCAAGCCTGTCTAAAACTGCTGTATTTTGCTGATAGTGTATCTTTTATTTATCATATTACGCATTAGAGAAACTATGACAAATAAATATACAAACGAGATGAAATATCCACCAATAGGAGTAAAGTCGCAAATTAATATTGTTCCAATACCTTTATTTTGGTTTATATTTAACATTTACAACTTTTTCAATGAAGTTTCTGATGAGTTATTATTTTAAGCTCAATTTTAATTATGAGAATGACGGTTCTTTGTTTATTTTAATATATGGGCTTATGCAAAGCTAAATAATGCATAATGACCTACCTGTCTTTTTATTTTACATTCTAAATACAATTAAATATTTTATTGGATATGTACCGCCATGGGGTTGTAAATGTTATAAATTGATATTTGCTGGCAAAAAGTAAAATTATAGTACACGCAAACAAAATTCGGTCTGCGGGTTGAGACGCAAGACGCAAAACCCTTTGTATGCGCCGGCTAATTCCTCTGTTGGCATACCCTATATCTATTAAGTCTATTATTAATTACAGCAATATGAACTTTCGATTTTCTATTCCTGTTTGTGGACTAACTATTTTCAATATTAATTTATTATTATAAGGTAGTTCTGATACTGCACTATTTTCTTATGAAATGAATTTTTATTCTTTATGTCCTATGGATGGGAGCATATTTTTTTGAAAATTATTAACCAATTAGAAAATGAGACGATCACCTTCATATTTAGAGTTTATACGTTATATGATCTATGTCAAGTAAAAATTAACATACCTGACCACAGCGTAAAAATGCTGAGTATTTACGAGTTTGATCAAAAATGATATGAACATAGGAAAATGCTCAGTTATAGATTATTGAAAATTTCAAAAAAGTTACTGATTAACTTTTTAGATAAACATTGCTTGTAATTAAAGACTCCATGTATGGTGTCAAAAGCATGAATAGAGAAATTCAAAATGTTATGTCAACGTCGCACAGCAGTGATTCTGGAAATTGTCAAGAATTTTTGAACTAGATTTTTGAAGGTTATCTACTATACAATATAGCGCATAAAGAATCCCGCAGAATTCTTATGGAAAATGCCTCCCAGCTAAATCGGCTGAAATCGCAGATCATTTTTTCCTGATCAAAATTCTCATGGACACAAGGTCAGAAAATGGACAGTTTTCCAGACATCGGAAGTGCAAAGTGGATGCTCGTTTCTTATGGGAAGTGGCCCCTGGTGAAATTTGCCAGAATCAATATATGTTATTCCTCTTGAACTCTTGATCAAAAGTTCTCCTGGACACAAAGTCAGAAAATGGACAGTTTTCCAGATATCGGGGGTTGCAAAGTCGACTTTGCAACCCCCGATATCTGGAAAACTGTCCATTTTTTGACCTTGTGCCCATGAGAACTTTTGATCAGGAAGAAATTATCTACAATATACTGTTTATCAAGCCGATTTAGCTGGGAGCCATTTTCCGTAAGAATTGTGCAGGGGGTCCTTTTGCTTTTGAAATTAAAACTTTAATTACTTAATTGATATTGTAATTAAAACCTAAATATCGCCATATTAACTTATTAACTAAAAAAGATTTATATAAATAAGAAAATGAATAAAAATAAATTTGTGGTAATCATTTCGATAGTAAAGTAATAATATGGTAGAGTATTGTTGATGCTCTGGTTACATAGGATGAATCCATAATAAATTATGATCTTGATTTTTTCGTCCAAACCGCACACTTTGGACAAATCAGAAAAAAAATCTGACTTCTGCTACTTAGTTTCTTTATCATCCCACCAAATATTTGTTTACAAATGTAATAGCATGCATCATTGTCGCTATTATTTTAGCAGTAAAGAATATATAATTTACAATATTTATGAAAGCAATGGGCTTGTTCGGCATTTTTTTTTATTTCATAAATCGAAAGTGCAAGTATAAAATAATGGATCTGCAAAAAATCAGAATCTTATTCGCACGTTTAGTATCTTAAAAACTATTACAAATCTGCACCTCGCGAAAAAGGGGCGTGGCCAGGCGCTACGTCACTATACGCATAGACTCGGCGATCTCAATAGACTTGATACTCCTTAGTTGTTATAATTATGTGTTTTCGAAGTATTGTTTGTTTTGCTTACTTTTTGACAGTAGGGGAGTACAATTTGATGAAATGTCAAAAAATTACAATTTTCTCTCGCCCCTGTTGGGACGAAATTTTCGATTTTGACCCTGCAATTTACGATTAGGATTCATCGCCGACCTTTTCCTTTCCGTAGAGACATAGAACGAACTTCCACTCGACGTATTTATTTAGTTACCAGCGTTTGAAAATTCCATGTTTTTCGACATTTCAGGTTAAATTTGAAAGGTCCTAGAAAGCCTTTTCTTACGTCACTTTCGTATAGTGACGTCACAAATGAGCGCTCGGTTTTTGCAACTATTACTATTTTCAATTCCTTATATCTCGAGAACGGAAAAAGTTAATAATACGAAATTTTAAGTGCATAATGAGAATATCGAGTACTATATGAAAAAGTATAAAAACCATATAAAAAGAATATCATGGAACAAGCCCATTGGTTAGCAGCAAGTATAGTCTTTCTAAAAGTTTTTGTTCTGAAGGTGAAATTTTTCATGTCACACATCTGTTAAAATAATTGATCAGTAAGATACATCAATAGAACTTCCTTAAAAATAACATTTATTTAATGTTATACTTGTGTATATTCCAACATATTTTGTGTAAGGTGAATGGTAACTGATAAGTTCGTTAATATTTTTTCAAAAGGAGAAATAAAATAACATTCTTTGCTGTTCTCCAACTTTAAAAAATAATTGCCTTAATAAACACAGGCATTGAGAGTCAAGTTCCAGTGTAAATGACAAGCAAAGAGGTATGTCATGACAGTTTTACGTGGGTTGGTGGGTTGCGTAACTAAGTGATATGAGAGAGAAATGAAGTCCATTTTGTTGGATGGATGAGAAAATTGCAGACATGTTTATTATTGATTATTTAACTTCATGGTACTGTAAGAAAAATAAATGAAAGTACAATCATGAGTTTCCCCATATAATGAGAATCAACCATATAAAATCGAAACCTAGAAATTAATAATTCTTGCAATTGATAAAAGTATATCCTATGTTAATTCCACAACTTGCCAGCCACCCTCTTTAATGATCCATGTTTTTATTTTAACCATAGTCTGAAATTTTAGTCATAATACTAATTTAATTGATGTGATATGTATTAAATATTATCAATATTTGTCAGTTTTATTCAAATGTGTATTCCTGGATACGAAGGAAACTAAATGGATATTAAAAAGGATGGCTTATTTTGATAAAGTAATAAATCTTAAGTAATAATTGAAAACAAACTGAAGTGATATATTCTGAGAATACAATATGCTTGTTTGTTGTTATAGGTGTATTATGTAAATAATAAATGTATAAACTGAATATAGACCTATATTTTATGCTGTTAGATATCAAATTGTATTATTTCCTAGATAACTTAAAGTATTGAGTACCAAGTACTTCTGTTATAATATTTATTTATTAAAAAAGGGTTCAGAGTATTCTTAAGAAAATATAAATATGTATATTTATATGTTACCTGATGTAGTTCGAATTTCTTATATTTTATACTTAAATGAATCAAAATACCTATATCAATTTTCTTCTGAATTGACATGTAAACAAAAACAATATGTGTATAAATTTTAATGTAGGTTGTGATAGAACTAAAAAAATGTATATGTATATTTCAATATTTACGTGTATATATGTATGAACTGTTGCAATAAAGTGCGATAAATCATTATTATGTTGACTGACTTTGTACCACATCCATATGTCTAAGAATGATTATAGTTCCAGTGCAGTGGGAGACAACTCAGCTAAGAAAACATCAATCTACTACAATAAGATAAATATGTTAAATGCGATGGGATATTTGAATTCGTAAGTATTTTTACATAGAATCTTCTGCAAACGCTTATTCATTATTAAGGTACCTAGTTATATCGCAATTCACGTTAATCAAGAAGATCACGAAACTTGCTGGAACTTTAATTCTCATATCAATAAACGTTCTGGTAAAATATGAACTCCATTTATCATTCTGTTTCTGAGATTCATTCGCTCAAAGTTCGCAGTTTTTATCGACATTTAACGTTGCACTTATAGACGCCATGCGAAATAACTTGATGTCGTGACACTATTTTCTCTAGTACAACTGATCCTTATTCGAGAATGATCTCAAAAAGATGAGGTAAATTAAAATTAATTCCTGATGAGACACAGGTATAAATATCGAGATGATTCATCATAAAATAACGAAATGGCAGCTACCGGAAAATTATTGAATGGAGGACATGAGTAGACGTGATAACATCACACTTTTTTTTATACTTGGCTCGGAGATTTGAAAATACTTTGCGTTTATTTTAAATGCAATATCATAAAAGAAAATAGAAGATTTACCAATTTTCATTCCGATTTTATTTATTGTATATATAATATATTTTTTCATTAATTTATTACCTACAATATTAAGATAAAAATATTTTTTAAATTTTGTCAAAAATAATATACCTACAAATACCTGACTCTTGATGTGTATAATAGTGAATGACTAAAATATAATATATTTTGCTGAATGAATACATTTTTTTATTGAATTGAAAAGTAAGAATACTTTATTATTTATTCATTATATGATGTAATCACTAATTTAAATATTATCTGCCAGGAACGATTTTAAATTTTTATTTACGTTATGAGAAGCTCCTGTTTCGACCCGTTTCAAAATTGAGCAAACTCCCACATTCAATAGTAAATACTGAGAGTAATCCGTTTCTGTTTTCAGCTACCAGAGCTAACACACTTTGGCATTTGGAACAATTCAGATTTCCCCCTAATAGTTGCACATCAACGATACGATTTCCAACACATGGATCGGGTTTTACAGACCGATTCTCGTCCAAATTGTGGTTACGCCATTCTTGTCATTTTTCGGCGCTTAATTTTTTGTGCTAACATTTTACTTTTAATAAACCTCCCTTTATAATGCACTTCATTATCGCAACTTGACATTCTTAAATTGTTAAATAACCGATCTTCAAATCATTTAAATAATATTATTATTATTAATAGAATTTACATAATAAACATTGGTAACACTACAATAAAATCTCGCATGTATTCTCTACTCCTGCCCGGCTGACATCAGTGACAAGTCGATCAGCTGGCAACAGAAACTTTCCCTACTCTCTCGCGTCTCAAGTTTATCGATTCACTAACAGATGTCGCACTTAATATATCTTTTGCAGATTATCAATGGAATTAACACCCTTCAAAAGTATATATACACCTTATACATTTTAAATAGTACCTTGCATAAAACTGAGGCTGTAATATTCGTTGATAAAGTAAATCCAGCAATAGATGATGATGTGGAAAAACTCACCACCGAGTCTGCCAATAGCCTACACAGCCACACAAAAATCAGACCTAGAAACTAGACTTCATGTATTTTGACCTCATGAATTCGATAAAAAAAAACCCAATGATGAAATGAAATTCTGATGGTGGCATAGAATTCAGGTCAAAATACATAAATATTGGTAGGTCTGGTTTCTAGATCTGAACTTTTTTTTGTGTGGCTGTGCTATTTAAATCATTCTGAGCAAGGTCTGTTCACTTACCTGGTTGGCACACATATTGATGTTCAGTAAGGAAATCTTCTGTTGGAATACCATCTTTAATATTCAGTAGTCCAATCTTTCCAATGTTTTAAGTAACCTGTTAGTCTGAGTGATTATTGTCTTAGTGAAATATATTATTTTATTATGTATAATTTGCCGAATTTCAATAACAAGTACTAGTAGTGTTCTTCACAGCCAAACCAAGCCTTTTATTGAATATTGAGAATATTATATAATTTGTACATATACCAATTTTCTAAGCACATTAAAGATCATGATAGATATGTGTCTTATAAGCAGAGATTGGATATGTGGTAAAACCAGGGTTGGCGTAAGGGGGTTATGTGTCAGTATATAAAGATTTGCGTCCATGTGTGAAACAATAGGTAAGGTAAGAGGTAATAACCTCGAAATTCTTTTTCGTGAACTTCATATCCAAAGATGATAAAGTCAATTTATTATAAACACTTACTCGAAGAGAACTGGTGATATAAGGGGACGTACTTAACACTAAATTAAGAATTTTCTTTTTCCTTCTTCAATTCTTTAGGACTTCTTGCCACATGTATGTTTTCTTTTTAAGCGGTGATAGGGGAATCTACAAAATATATCACAATTAACCAGTATGATACTGGTAAAAAACCTCTACGCCTGTGACGTTTACGTCAAAGGATCAGTTAGGGGCTGGTTTCTTTAAATAAACAACACAAATAAGTATAAAAACTTGAAATTAAATATTTCGCCGACGTTTTGGAAATCTAATCTGTTTCCTTTTTCAAGGCTTCTTTGAAAAATCTTTTTTGCTGTGTATGACAAATACACAGCTCTAAGAATGTTTGTTATATTCCATATCCATAGATACGTACTATTTACATAGAACTGTTGATATAGTTAACAGTTTTTTAGTTTTTATACAATGTTAAGTTTGTGAAGTTCTTCTTTTAACATAGGCAGCCAAGTTCTACAGACATCTACAGAACAATTCGACACGCAACTATCCTCATTCAATAATATTTTGGCGGATTCTTTAATTTTTCTTTTTTTGCTATCTGCCTCTTTTGTCAAAATTTTTGCCGAGTCCCAGTTTATTCTATGTCCGTTCTCCCACGCGTGTTCGCAGATCTTGGACCTCTGAATTTCATTTTTTCTGATATAATTTTGATGTTCGCCCAATCTTACACTAAAAGGTCTGGATGACTCGCCCACGTATTGTTTGTCGCACTCACACGGAATACTATAAATGCAATTTTTTGAATTTTGCTCGTGGTTCTTCGGTTTCGTCTTTGTCAGAATAGATCTTAAAGTGTTGCTTGTTTGAAATACCGTCCTAATATCAAATCTATCACCGATGCGGCGCAACTTTTCGGACAATCCGCATACATAAGGAATTAACTGGTTAATTGTGATATATGTTGTAGATTCCCCTAATACCGCTTAAAAAGAAAACATACATGTGGCAGGAAGTCCCAAAGAATTGAAGAAGGAACAATAAAATTAAGATAATGCCACAAATAACATTTAGACAATACTAAATTAAGAATACAAGAATAAAGTATATTACTAATATCTGTTCTGAATGTTTTGGAGTTAAACGTCGGCGTCTTTTGTTGAAAGTCCATTTACATTGCGAGAAGGTCCGTTCGACTTCGACAGATGTAACTGGGGTATACTTAAAATTTTCGTGAAGTCACCACATTCATGTCCGGTGTAGCAAAGTCTACTTCTTTGCCCTTTAAAAGGTCTGTTACACCTGTCATCGTAACAAATCCGGGATTTTCTTTTTAAACAGTCTGAAATTGTCTTTGTACCCTCACAGCAATATCTCCGTGTAATTGAAAAATATATTGACGAAGATCGAATACAATGTTTATTGCATCCACTGTAGTAAATTCTGATGTTGGCTGATACTGAAGATCCCATATGGCTAATGGAATTCTTGAAAAACATCCGTGTATGGTCTCCAGATTTTCTTGAACAGTTGGATCCATAAATGCCTGTTGCGCCTGTGAAATAGCATCTGCATCATTTGGATTTAACTGCTATATTACGGATTTTACATTTTCAAAATGACAGTAATAGTACGATGCTGCCTTTAGCCAAGCTCGCCATCGTGTTGTAATGGGTTATGGAGGTAATGGAGTATTTGGTAAAATTTCGTGAAACAATCGTATACCTTGGTGCTTTAAGAAAAACTTTCTTTGCACTAGTTATTAATTTATCAACATTAGGGTAGCACCTCCAATAGTTTCAGCAATCCTATGAAGCCCATGTGCTAAACATGTTACATGCAGCATATTCCGATATGTTTCCTTCAAAATTCTTCCAGCAGCTTTCATATAATTCACTCCATCGGTAAGAAATAATAAGAACTTATCCTTATTTTCTGCATATTTGTCACCCCAAAAATCTTGTAAACTTGAATTTGCTGCATTCGCTATAGTGCGAGATGAAATCTATCATTCTGTTTGTTGGAAATGCTTAGCCTTTGATTTCATGAAAATGTAATTCATTAGAATGAAAAATTTTAAAGATAAGGTAGGTAAATAAATTCATTTTAGGCCTTTGTTCTCATTTTTAACTTAATATTCATGACCGTAGGGGGTTATGTAGATACTAGTTTAATCTGCATGGTCGTAGGGGACTGTGTGGGTACCAGACAAATTCATTTTAGGATTTTAATTTGCTAGCATAACCAGAATTCAGGTTATCGAAAGAATGCAAAGATTTCATTAATATTTTTATACATAGCTTTTCTTTTAGTTCTCATATAGTTGTTTTTTCTGCTGTTTGCAAATTCCTATAAAGAGTATGGTTCTATACAATTATTAGCAAACAAATAATAATTCACTTTTAAACGTTTATTATTTACAACACAGGTTTACAAACTAAAATAATTAACAATGTTGATTACTTGATATTTTCACTCTAGTGTCCACTTTGCGTCACTTCAGATTTATCTAACCTCAATTCATTTAAAGCTTCCTTTCCCCACAGTAGAGAAATATCTTCCCGCCGTGAATCTCACGTTCCTAATATCCTACAAAAATGCATCTGGATATTTCTAGTAAGGTACATAACCCGTAGAAATGTTCTTGAACAAGCAGCAAAGTATTAATTATGTATTAAGAGGGAACAACGCAAGTAGATCAGTTACAAATTCTACGCTCGTGTGACAAATAATTACCACAGCCGGCTCTAGTTTGTCTGTCCTTACTAAGTCCGTACTTTCTTTGCAACTGAAGAATACGTACACATATTATGAAAGGTCAAGCATAATCGAGACCCGAGAGATGGGTGCAATCTGATTGATACCTATAATAACTGATTTTCATTGTATATGTGTACTTTTAAACATTTCTAAGGATTTTACTATTTTATGTGCTTATATTCTATTTTTTATATTATCTTTAAATGTCTATTATACGTGTATTATTTGCATTTTGCATGTATTTATATTGCCTAAATACCTACCTATATAATTACTCCTTCAGATTCTCGTATCTAATTACTTTCTTTTATATTTTAGAAAATGGTCCACCTAATAATACATGCAAATAATAAAAAATTACATACAGACTGTTTTTAATTTGTTTTAGAATTACTGTATGCGGTTTGGATGAAATAAACACATTATTTAAGTTTAAGAAATTGACTTGAAATTTTATACACATGTATTAGGTATAAAGAGATTCTTAACTGGATTGTTTTTTGAATTTATCCGAAGAGTTGGGGGGTAAATAGGGGAAAATAATGAAAACAAGGTGGTAAGAGTAACAAAATTTGAGATTTGGTGTATACAGGGTGTTCCTTAATCACGTGCTAATCATTTCTTAGGTCATTTTTATGAAGAAAAGTGCATATGAACATATGTCCGCAACGGCTTAAATTTATTTCTACAGGGTGTTGAATTTTTTTTTCTAATCGTTATTTTTTAATATCTCAGAAAGTATTTTAGACATTTCGATTTTGGTATGTGTTAATAGGATATAGAACCACATATTTCAATTAGAGAAATTATTACTCCACCCCTTCAACGGAACTATTTCAATCAAACGTCATGCGTCATTACAATACATGTACGTGTACTTTTCAAGCGAATATCTCACTTCTATTTTATCAACTCTTTTATTAATGGAGTGGAGGTGGTGGGAGGATTGAAAAATAAAATAAAGAAATCTGAGGCCTGGCTTCTAGTATATAGACCAAATATCCAGTTTCTATACTCTTACCAGCATGCTTTACTCATTTTCCCCTATTCACCCCCCACCTCTTCAACGGAAAAATTTCAAAATTTAATCTAATTACAGATGTCGGTATAATACATAAATGTATCAAATTTGAAGTGGAAATCTCAATTTTATCCTATCTACCCTTTTAATAATGGAGTGGGGGTGGTGGAAGGGTTGAAAAGCTTTATTAAAAAATCTGAGAGCTTGGCAACTAGTATAAACACCAAATCTCAAGTTTCTGTACTCCAGCTTTCTTTATTTATTTTCCCCTATTCACACCTATTTAACCCCCAACTCTTCAACAGGATCATCTCAAAATATTATTTAATTACAGATGTCGTTACAATACATACATGTACAAAATTTCAAGTGAAAATCTCAATTTTATTTTATCAATCCTTTTAATAAAGTAGTGGGGTAGTGGAGGGGTTGAAAAATGTTATAAAAAAATTTGAGGCCTTACTCTTACCAACTCGCTTTATTTATTTTCCCCTATTTAACCCCCAACCCTTCAACGGAATCATCTCAAAATATAATCTAGTTCCAGGTGTCGTTATAATATATACGTGTACCAAATTTAAAGTGAATATCTCAATTTTATTTTATCAACCCCTTTAGTAATGGAGTGGGGGTGGTGGTGGGGGATGGAAAATATTATAAAAAAATCTAAGGCCTTGGCTTCTAGTATATACACTAAGTCCTAAATTTTTGTACTCTTACAACTTGCTTTACTTATTTTCCCCTATTTCCCCCTAACCTTTCACCGGAGAAATTCGGAAATGAATCCAGTTACAGATCTCGTTATAAAAGACACATGTAGAAAATTTCAAGTCAATATCTCAAACCGTTCCAGAGAAAACGTGCGCCCAAAAGAAGTTACAGACAGACAAATCGACAGACAGATTTTTTTTTCTGAGATTTAAAATCTCGACGTTTCATGATATTCTAAACCTATTTCAACAAGAAAAATTTTTGAACTTTTTTTTACAATTACCTACTATAGTTCCACTCTACTACGTGGATGTGGAAGGAATATATAAATACAATCCAGACGATATATAAGAACAATAGAAGAGCGTTTATCGTTCGAAAAAAAGAATTATGCGTAGGTATAATTCTTACATCTTTTCAAACTCTTCTTTAATTTTTTTTTTACTTGACACTAAACAATGGTAGTTATCAGTAAATTATTTATTACTCATCTCCGGGAATTGTACAAGGTAACTATTTATTCCTAATAACAACATGAACATAATAGTGAACACCTTGTACTTATTTCATTGTCCAAAAAACAAAATGTCGAAGTGGCCATAATATATATAAATACAGAATTATTTCGGTTCGTATTTAATTTTAAATTATTGTAATTGTTATAATTATTACTTGTCTTTGAAAAGTATTCAAACGAAAGGAAAAAAAAAAGTAAAAACGTTGTGAGTCGAACCCCCGATCTTTACAAATATTAGAACGACAACGGTATGTTGAATTCATGTAGCTACTAGAACTATGTGATAAACGGCAGCATTTAACTTATATATTCAATAAAGACAATAACATCAACTTCTCGAAGTCTTGTATTATGTATGAATAAAGATAGAACGAATGTATTAAATAAATGCACGTGTCGCATCGCCAGGGTCATATTAAATTCTATCGCAGTGGTTCCATCTACTAAAACAGCACTGTACTAAAAAATATTATTTAACAATAATAAAACCAATAATGGTTCTTACAAAAACATGTAATAATAAGGACGAAAAACGTTTCAAAGGCTAAGCATTTCCAAGAAACTGAATGAGATTTTATGAAAATGTAATTCATTAGAATAAAAAAAAATTTTAAAGACAAGGTACGTAAATAAATTAATTTCAGGCCTTTGTTCTCATTTTAACTGAATTTACATATCGTAGGGGATCATGTGGATACTAGTTTAGCCTGCTTAGCCGTAGGGGATTAGGTTGGATGCTAGTGTTAAAAAGAGAATGGCAGATAAGAATTTTTACTTGTTAGCATAACCAGAAGTCAGGTTATCGAAAGAATGCAAAGATTTCATTAATATTTTTATATATAGTTTTTCCTTTAGTTCTCATAGATAGCTTTTCTTTCCACTGTTTGCAAAATCCTATAAAGAATATGTTTCATGTAATACATATCTATCAACAAACAAAAAGACAATTTTGAATCAAACACATACTTTCCTGTTCTGCTTTATGTGTGGCGTGTTTATTTTCATAATAATTAAATATAAAAACCCAAACCTCAACTGCTGGCAACATAAAAGATTTTTTCCAAAAAAATAAACCATTTTTATTTAATATTAAATCATGCATAATAAAGTTAAGGATTAACGGCATAAAACTGCCATGCACCATGTGCATCACAACGTGATAAAGTGAATTTTATTTCATTTTAAAATGTTATTGGATTCGACTCAACATTAGATTCCAGTGTATGGCATTACTTTTATATATTTTTTACTAATGCGGTTTAATGGGCCAGTTCAACGTTTTTTAAAATTTAGAAATCGAAAGTAGAACGCTTTTTAAGACAATTCATACATTTTTAGGTTTTTATTCGAATGTTTAAGCCCTTAAATAAATTACCAAAATTGGATCTGGCGAATACGGGGCGAAGCTTCGCGTGATGTCACTTTGCATAAGTTGATTGGGTGACAGTCGAGATTTTTTAATTTTTGACTTTGAGGTTAACACATTTTTACATATTAAAATTAATAATAGGATTAGTATACCTGATCGGATTAGATATAATCTTTTTTAATATAAATTAAATTTAGGCAGGTATGTACCATCTATTTAGGATTCCTCTAAAAGTAATATTTTAATTGTATTCCTCGCATTTCTGCACTTATAGTCTTTAAATTTTCCAGAATCTGCCTTGATAAAACACCTATCCACTGAAAATATTGCGAGCAATAAAAATAAATAGTCCATATAATAATAATCGTGTAAATTGGAAACAAACACCTTCTTTCTTCAAACGTCAGATTAACTCATTTCATGATATTAAAGTTTGACGGATTATAATGAACTACTGACTAGATACTGTAGCAAACTCAAACTCTTTCGCCATAGTGCAGGTAGTGCTAATGCAGAATGACATCACGAGCCGGCGAAGCACTTTGTACTGAAACCCAATCTTTAACATTGAATATCTAAGGATTGGATATACTTATGAAGCTGCAATTTTAACAGCTTATCTAGATGATCAAATACTATTGAAAAATTAACGAAAAAAGAATTATCAGTAACTAGCCCATTATCTCCTTTAATTAGAAGATGCCGCCGAAATTGTGAAACATTGCTTTGACAAAATTTCTTTTTACCTAGGTATATTCTTGACATTTACGTCAACATTTAATAAAGGGAATGGGTAGACCATCCGAGATTATGGATGGTTTACCATTATAGTTGGGCAGTTTCGTAAATCGTAGTGTAAATCTAGTCACATGTATGTACATATTATATATAAATCCTTTATTTAGCCAAAAAAACTAATACATTTTGAATATATATAAATATAAAACAATATACAGGGTGTTGCATCATGAGAGGGACATAGCTTAATAGGAGGTAGAGAACATCAGTGGTAACCGGAACCTCCCATAGAAATGTCTCATTGGGCCTTCACTACGAAATTACAGGGTGTTAAATAATTTTTGGCCAAACCTGTTTTTTGTCATAACTTTGACAGGAAATGAAATAACGGATTCATATTTGGTACGGCTAATGTACAAACGAGCCCCAAGAGGTACATGTATAAAAAAATATATATCCAGGTCCGGACTCACTATAATTTATGTTTCTTCTTTGCATCAATAAAACATCTCACTGTATATATTTTTTTGAAATTTCGATACGATATTCGAAAAGAGCAAGAAAAAACAAACAAAATGGCCTATTTAATTTTTTTGTTACACCTTCGTGGTTATTTAAATACGTTGTTAAATGTGCAAGAAAATGGATTACAGAACCCTATTAAATGAGAGGCACGTGAAATAAATAGTTTTATAACTAAAATTTGCAAAAATTCTATTGAGCCTAGGTGGTCTGGGTGAATCCTAATTCCGGCACGTTTTAAAGGTCCATTTTGGTAAAAAACTGTGGTCCTAATAAGTAATCGGGTATGAAATAACAAAATTTTTAATCAATCACAGTAGGCTTGTTCAAAGAATAAAAGTGACAGATAATTTAAACCATTTAGGCCTAAGCAACCAGTTACTTTGATCAAGAAAATCATCAACATTTTATACTTAATAAAAATTGGAAGAGAACAAACTAAAATCTAAATAAATAAAATATTTTCCATTCAATTAACAATAAATAACAAAACAATAACTAAATGTGTTTAAAAATAAAACGTAATTGACACTAAAGTAAATTTTCAAAATGTCCTCCCCCAAATTCTGTGCATTTTCTTGCGCGTTTAGAAAGGTCACCAATTGCTCGACGTATCATTTCTGGATTATTCCGTATTTCGTCGCAGGTTGTAACGATGCGCTGGATTAAATGTTGTCTACTTTCAATTTCAATGCTATAAACCTCGTTTTTTAAGTGGCCCCATAAAAAGTAATCACAAGGGTTACAATCAGGAGATCTTGGTGGCCATTCATGTGGACCCCCGCGTCCAATCCATCTATTAGGATACACATTGTTTAAGTGTTCTCTTACTTGAAGGTTAAAATGTGGTGGGGCCCCATCATGCTGAAACAACATGCCTCTTATACCGATATTTTCTAACATATTCGGTAAAATGTTTTGAAGAAAATCAAAGTAAATTTCACCATTCAATCTTTCTTCAAAAAAATGTGGCCCTATCAAATGTCTATTCACAAGTCCGACCCAAACATTTACAGAAAACCTGTGTTGCGAACGGCGTTGGCGTACCGCATGTGGGTTTTCCTGTGCCCATTTATGATTATTTCGTGAATTGTTTACTCCATCCCTTGTAAATTGTGCCTCATCCGTAAATAAGGTTCTGTAAATGACTGGGCGATGATTAGACAACCAACGACAAAATGCCAGGCGGGGGATATCGTCGCCTTGTTGAAGACGCTGTACCTGCTGGATATGATATGGATGGTAACGTTCTCTTTTTAGGGTTCTCCATACTCGCCAATGAGGAATACCAGTTGCCAAACTGATTCGTCTAGTGCTCATATTTGGGTTTTCTTGAACTACGTTTATAATATTGTTTTGTTCCTGCACACCTTGTTGTAAAACACGCTCCACAACTGCAGAAGTAGAAAACTTTCCGTGTTGTCTTGCATACTGGAACACCGTACTAAAGGTTTTATGATTAGGGCATCGACGACCATGAAAACGCAGCCGATATTCTCTTTCCGCCGACCTACCATTTCCATTACAGAAACCATAGATGAATATTATGTCAGCATATTCCCCGTTTGTAAATTTTACTGGCAGAGTTAAAATATTTTCACAAGTTTTCACTAACTAAATGCGGATTATTGACACATTAAATTACTAACAAACAATTATTCAACTGTTTAGGAGATTTCTTTTTATTATCTGTCACTTTGAACAAGCCTACTGTGATTGATTAAAAATTTTGTTATTTCATACCCGATTACTTATTAGGACCACAGTTTTTTACCAAAATGGACCTTTAAAACGTGCCGGAATTAGGATTCACCCAGACCACCTAGGCTCAATAGAATTTTTGCAAATTTTAGTTATAAAACTATTTATTTCACGTGCCTCTCATTTAATAGGGTTCTGTAATCCATTTTCTTGCACATTTAACAACGTATTTAAATAACCACGAAGGTGTAACAAAAAAATTAAATAGGCCATTTTGTTTGTTTTTTCTTGCTCTTTTCGAATATCGTATCGAAATTTCAAAAAAATATATACAGGGTGATGTTTTATTGATGCAAAGAAGAAACATAAATTATAGTGAGTCCGGACCTGGATATATTTTTTTTTATACATGTACCTCTTGGGGCTCGTTTGTACATTAGCCGTACCAAATATGAATCCGTTATTTAATTTCCTGTCAAAGTTATGACAAAAAACAGGTTTGGCCAAAAATTATTTAACACCCTGTAATTTCGTAGTGAAGGCCCAATGAGACATTTCTATGGGAGGTTCCGGTTACCACTGATGGTCTCTACCTCCTATTAAGCTATGTCCCTCTCATGATGCAACACCCTGTATATAAAAAAAGAAATCATTAGACACACAAATTTTACATGTCACACTATAAAATACTATGCTTAGCACTAACATCCATGATAGTAATACATCAATCAATACATTATTATGTATCTACAAACCTAAAGTATATGCACCGAGAGCGAGTCAAAACAAATACATGCACGTGAATACACTTTAGAGTGAAATTATACAGAGTCGGTGGTATACAAAAATGTCTAGCGCTTCTCAGGCTGCAGTATACTTGTGGATTCGCAATTTTCCAGAACTGCAATGTGATGGAACAGATCTTTATTGTAGAAGCTGCAACAAAACAATTTCTTGGACATCTAAAACAAATGTTAATAGACATATTTCCTTACAAAAGCATATGAGCGCTAGTGGCTCTACTGATAGTGACAGTCAATTCGTAATTTTAATTTAGATTTAGTGGAAGTGATAGTCGAAACTAGATAATGTTAGTGTAATGTTACATCCCCAATACTTCCTCTTCGAGTGAGTCTTTATAATAAACTGTTTATATTAACTTTGGATATTATGGGATTCCCTAAAAAAAAGTAGAAGGTAAGATGATATATTGTATCATAGTTGCATAAAAATCTTACCATGCTGGCAGAGCCAACCCTGGATTTTCACGTCACGGAGATAAAATTCCCGAGCTCTGGTGATTAACTCATGTCACTACTTTCCCACTGATGGCCAGTTTTTTATGGCAAAGGTCCTAAAAAAAACAGATCCTTGATGAATAATACACATTTCATTTTACTTATGCATTTATTCACGAATATGATTTTGTATAATTTATAGACAAAATTATAAATAGTTTTCATTTACATTTATTTTATACATTAAATAAAATTAATAAAAGGTCATAACAGTATTATTTTGAGTTATTTTTTATGTATTTATTGTTAATAGGCTACACACCTTCAACGTTAAATTTCACAGTCGGTCATGATTTTAGGCAATACTTAAAAACTATCGATGCTTAAGGGGGAATTCCCACCAAATGAGCTGATAAATCGCTTTTTTTAGAAAATTTTATTGCGGCAACTATTAGACAAATCATTTTCAAACTTTAGGAATATATTTATTATACTTTAAAGCAACTACATTTCAATTTCTATGTGATTATAATGAGAATTGGGGCTTTGGTGCCCCTTGAAGTAAGACACTTCCTAAAATTTCTTGATTGCTGGCTGGCAAAAATTCCTTCTCTCCAGATCATCTAAAACAAAAAAATCAAATTTCCTTTTATTTCTTGTGAATGTAGTTATGTGGCATGAACTACAGAGAATTTCTTTTTTCAAAAAATGAGGACACTGCGACATATGAAAAAAATATTACTTTTTCCTCTTCACATTCTTTATGATAAAAAAAAGTTTTACATGTATTTTACATGAAATATAGAAAATTCTGTAGGTTATGAGAAAGACAGTTGTGTTCTCGATAAATGTGCCAAATTTCAGAGCAATCGGCTAAATAGTTCTTGAGATATCACGTAATATCTCAAGACATCGATGTAATATCTCAAGAACTATTAAGCCGATTGCTCTGAAATTTAGCACGATTATCAAGATTTATCATAAACCATAAAAAATAGAATACATGTAAAACTTTTTTTTTAATCATAAAAAATGTGAAGAGAAAAAAATTATTTTTTTTTCATATGTCGCATCATAATTTTTTTTAAATAGAAATTCTCCGTAGTTATGCCATACCTACATTCACAAGAAGTAAAAAGGAATAAAATTTTTTGTTTTACGTGATCTGGAGAGAAGGAATTGTCAGCGAGCAACCGAAAAATTTTAGGAGGCGTCTCAGTTTAACGGGCACCGAAGCCACAATTTTCACTTGTAATCTCCCCAGTGCTTGAATTATTTCCGGAAATTTTGTCGAGGTCTAAATTTACTTTAAAAATTTGTGAGAAAAAATTTCCAGATTTTTAATTCAAGAGTAACGGAGATTCGGTAAGAAAATTTTAGACCAAAATTAGTTGTTAAAAAAGACTTTAGAAATGCTTGCAAAATCTTGTAGGCTGGTGTCAGTGTTGCATCCGATGCATAAATAAGATGGCATTTTGACGTATTTAACCGACAGAAAATTTTCTTATTAATTGACATTTATTTACTTTCCCCGCGTTCTAGTAAAATAAGGTGTAAATAATTGTCTAAAATATATATATATTATACTTATATTACATAATTTTTTCTTACTACGGAAAATGGAAAAGTACATATAGACCAAGATCCCACAGCTGCCAGACCTACGTCATTTTGGCAAAGCTAATATTTTGACAATAAATAGTGTGATATGTAATTAAGAACGTATGCATATTTGCTAGCTTGAAAGTGAGGCCCTTTTACAGATAACAGGTACAAAAAAATCTTACTAACCTACGTTGAAGTATGATAGCTAGGTTTTCATATATGTTTGACAGAATACTGTTAAGAACCAGCATACATCCCAAGTAGCACCTTAGGTCTGAATTACGTAATGTAGATCTAGTTTTGGTGTCGTTTTCCCGTTTAACCTAACCTAATTGACTTAAAATATACGTAAAATATATGTTATAGAACATATTTCCTTGAACAAGTAATTTAAACGTAAACATTGTGTTTAATTGTGGCCGTTAATACGTAATGTCTACCAAACCACTTATCTTTTTTCAACTGCAGTCTTTCTGTCTCAGACTAATAAGGTTTTATCCACAGCAATGATGATTTACTTATAAGGCATCAGCAGCATAAGACATAATAGAAACCAGACATCTATTATAATGATGGAGTAGGAGTATATCATATAATGGCAGACATAGTTGTGAAATAATGTGTCCAACTTTTTCACTCTCTGTGGTTTTTTACTGCCAATCAATTTTCATCGTAAATATATCAATTCTACCTCGGAATATTAAAAGCGCCTGAAGTATTTTACGTTTTTCAAGAAAACATTTTTTTTCCAGCTTCAGTGTGTTTTAAAAATATGTGTAAAAACCTATACAATTGCCCTGCAGGACTTTCCTGGAGCATAAAATATGCTAATATTGCACTTGATATCTGTTAAATAACCCTATATTAATGATTTTTTTCAATTAATCATTCATCAAAATTTCATTATAAAAATGGTCTCTTACAGCTGGTTGAAAAATATGGCGAATATAGTACCGCGCGACTTCAAAGTATTCTTTCTCAATATTTTAGACCTCACTAACATTTTTCCTACAGTCGAAGTCGTTAAAACTTATATTATTCACTTAAAAGTTAAATGGGACCAATATAGGTTGAAATAATTTTGTAGTCTTCAAAATTGTAAAGTCTTTAAAGTTCATTTAGAACTAAATTGGTCATATTTCCCAGTCCAGGTTTGCCATCAGGTTCAAATTCGTCAAAAAAAGCAAAAAGAGTATTAAAACACGGCTCAGATAAATATGTCTTTTATTTATCTGAGATCAAAACAAATACACGCGTTGGTCACGTGGGCTTAGTTCACAGTGTCATTCATGCGTGAAATATATAAAAATATACTCAATACCAATTAATGGAAAAAGCTGGTTTTGGTCGGATTTTCTCCCTTCCAAATTATCCAATAAAAAATAATGACACGTTTTTATTTCCAGAAAAACTGAAGAACTAAGTTCGAGATTTTAATATGAGGAAAAGTCAGGAAGTAAAATTTCCCTAATCTGACTGTAGGTGGCGTGTCGATCTCTTGCCTTCCAACATGCGATATTTTGAAACAAGTTTTAAATATTAAAACTTTATCCAGGCATTTCTTAAGAAAATGTTACCTAAATATTGCTTAATTAATTACTATTAAGTCCATATGCCTTTAAAGTTGAAAGTAATGGTTGCAATTACGTTATATCAACTATCTTAGGTCATTGTGGGTTTAAACTGGTAAAATAAACTAATTGTGCTGCTTGGGATTATTGCCAGACACTCTCCGTGGGCCCTAACTTCCGCCAGAAGCTTTAAAACTCGAATAAAACCCAACCTAACCTAACATAATACATTTTTTGTTTTGTTTCATTTTTTACATAGTTGTTAGTAGATATGATTCCAAAGTTATGTTAGGTCAGGTTGGGTATTTTTCGTGCTTTAAAGCGTCTGACGAAAATTAGGGTAAACGGAAAGTGTCTGGCAATAATGAATGTTGATTTTTAACAATATTCTGTCAAACATATATGAAAACCAGCTATCATACTTAAACGTAAGTTAGTAAGGTTTTTTTGTACCTTTTGTACCTGTATTTCAATTAGGTGTTGCGCCCTTGCGCTCATTTAAAAAAAGTAAGTCAAGTCTCTAAAAATGGGGGGATTTTCGCAAAAAATGCAAAATTGTGAATCTTTCGGCCCCTGAGAAACAAACAGTTACTAGAATAGTATAAATAATATTGATGAAAACTCAAAATACATAGGGTATTAAAATAATTAAATGCAACAATTTCATACGCGGTGATATTTTCTTCATTTTTAGGGCCAAAAAACCCTCTTATGGACCCTCATCCTGTCCACTTATTTATCACATAGGTAGGTGCTCATGGGTAAGATTTTAAAAAAATATGATGGTTGCCACAGCAACAATAACAAAATAAACGTGCCCCATTGGCTAATAACGATTGGTGTAAAATTTTCGTTATAATTACAAAAATTTGAAATTTGAATGTAGTTGCTTTAATGTGTAATAAATATATCTCCAAAGTTTGAAACTGATTTGTCTAATACTTTTCCCAATTAAAATTCCTAAAGAATGCGATTTATCAGCTCGTTTTATTGGAATCCCCCTTAAATTAAATTTTATGCTTTTGAAGAAGCATGAAGAACTGATTTTGCCTACGGGATAGTCCTTATAACAAAATCAATTTATTACCACAATTTTACCTTTCATGCTTAAGAGCTTATATCCATAATGTAATATTACATTTAAGTAGTGTTGAGTAATTGTTTTAATTCATAATACTGTTCATACGACATGTTAAAGTTTCCATCTGAATTTTATTTTTTATCATAATTTCTAAAATATTATCACATAATTTTTTCTACTTCTAGTACAGCAGCCCGCTACCAAGATTTTCCAGTTACTACAGCAAAGATGATTCCAGCGTTTCTCATCAGTTCTGGGACAGCCGAGAAGAAAAGTTCAGGGTGACGAACTTTTTACCTGTCCTGAAGGTTCAAATCGAGCTCTGAACATGTAAAGAAAAACCGGTCATCTCGGTCTTCGCAGCGAGACAGTTTCTTTTGCCTTCTTGTCGAGGGAAGTAAATGATGGGGAAAAATTGAGAACACATGTGCAATACAAAATTGTATTCAACACTTTATTTAAATGAAATTTTATTTGAAAAATATTTTTTTTAAATTTGACGTTCATTTGACAAATTAATTTTTATATTTGCAAAAGTTGTAATTGGGAAGGTCATTGCATGGTTGCTATGGTGTTGATTGTTATCCAGCATATATATGCGACTCTATTCGATTTCGCGCAGCCAACAGAAAACGACGGAAAGTCATTTGCCAGCCACCAGTATCGTTTTTGGATTTTTCGTCATATGAAAAAGTGTCTTAGAATTTCATAATCTATAGAATTTCCCTGCAATAAAGCTCTCTGTTTTGATACGGGTTTTTGGTAGCGGGCTGCCGTACTATTCTCTGCAAATTATAATAACACCTTTACTAGGGTAAGTTAAGGCACCATCGTTTTTAAAATCCAAAAAGTGATTTAACAAATTTTCTCCCTTAACTGGGATAAACTTTCATACCTAATTTTAGTCCATATCTTTGTGATCACAAATCAACAACGTGGATTTATAAGTAATCATGATCCATTAAAGCTTCACTAATTTCTGATGAATTTTCCTCATTTCTCAGCTCTTCTGAAGTGTTTTCCTCTTTGTAGGAACTATACTTGACTACTTTTTGCAAATTTTCTATTTTCTTTTTTAATCTCCAGTTCTCCTTCTGAACTTGTCTTATTTTTTTGCTTTTTAATTGATTCACTTCCAATAATTTTCGTAGAGTCCTTTTAAGTGATTTAATTCTAGGCGAATCATCCATAGCAGGTGTAAATGATACATCTGGTACACTCATAGAGGTAGTGCTAGCACTACTTCCAATTTCAACATAATTATCACTATGTCTAATTGATGTAGATGGTACTGATGAAGGTAAATTCAAGGGAAAATCTAATGTTGAAGTAGTTTCTGATATAGAAGTGGGTCCTGCTGCTGTGTCTGTCAAAATTTCTGTTTTAAAACTTCTTACCTATAGCAATAAGTGTTAATTAGAGAAATATTCAGTCAATAAAGGATATCATGTATTATTATTGTGAATATTTCTTATGAACTAACCACTTAACACGTTAGCTGCCGCCTGACCACCGGCTGTCATTTGATCGTGTTTTGTTCTTGCCACCCTCCTTTATATGCTTATTACCAAAAATGCACAAATCATAACTTGGGTTTCCAGTGAGAAAAAAAACTAAACAAAAAATGAGGTATACAGCATTTTGATTTGAATTTAACTATACACTTTTCATTTAATGGTTTATACGGTGCAAATTTAGGTATCACCAGGATTATGAAAAATGCCAACACTATACAGCTAGATTTGTTCAATATATCATTATATAGGTTAAGAAACAGTCTGTTATCAAATAAGTCTAGGTAATATACACATTCTTTGTTAATTATGTCACTATTATTATATACACATGTACTCATTGGGCTTTCCCGTAAATAAATAATTAAATAAAAATAAATAAATAAATGGTGGCCCGCAGTCGGGTGGCGTGGACATAATACAATTCTTTTCCGTGTGCCAAATGACCGTTGGTAGACATTTGAAAATATAACCTCGGAATAGTTTCAGGTTCCATGTGTTTAGTTATGTTGCAAGTTTTGTCTAGTTTGAAAACTAAAGGCATTATTTGAAAAGGTAAAACATATTTTTTAAGAGTTGAAAAGTTACAAGATATGTTTATTTACATAATATAATAGATTTCAGTTTCTTTTTTGGACAAATTAGAAGGGATAGGCACACTTTTATTACAATTGACGCATTTCTTTGATGTATATTCAATCTCTTCAGGACCCATAATACTTAAATAATTATAAAAAGACATAAAGGCATATATTGTCACTTTTATATACATTTTATCGAGCTAAACATACCTGTAACGCCGAACTATTTCCACCTACGATTCCTTATATGCCGAATAATCTATTCCTATGAGTATTTTCATATACAATGAATAGCAGGCGTCCAAGGTGCATTTAAAGTGATAAAAGTAAATGACTGCGGACTACCAGTCGGCATGTTAGGCAAGTGCCTTTTCGACAGCCGGCTGGCAAATTGGCATTTTGAGTATGATACAAAAATTCCATCCGGCAGCTAACGTGTTAAGGATTAAAATTTTGTTTTATAATGAATTATTTGGTAATGACATTCGTCGACTACACTTTTGATGTTTACTTATTTGTAATGAAAATAACCTTTACAAAACTAGACTTTACTCAGCAGAATACAGCATGACATTTAGTAAGGTCAGAATTGAACACACAACTGTAGCCTAAGAAACACATGTACAACAACATAGTTGGGGAGCTAGCGTTGCATTTTCGATAGTGATTTCATGCCGATTGATTTTTATTTCCAGTAATAGATTTGATATAGACAATAACCAAGACAAGCGTCAAACGTCGCACCCACAGTGGACTGGGGCGGAATATCGATTTAAATTTCAAATAATTTCGTTGGAGATGCGAAAACTACAAATTTTCAATCGTTCATTACTAAATAAATACATCGACTGGAAGGTCATACGATGTCTCTGTGGAAAAAGGAAGATTGGCATTTTATTGGCATCGTAAATTGCACTCAGCCTCTCATGAGTGAATACAAAATGGTATTTTTTTATATTTCTCCAAATTGATTTTGCTTATTTCTTGAAATTCCCTAATAAAATAGTCGGGGACGTAGCAGCGGCAGCCCGTGAAGTTTTGGGAAGTTATAACTTACTAATGGAGCATGGGACCCATGCTAAACTTGGATCACTACCAAGGCCAAACGGAGACGTTTTGTGAAAAAAGAAATTTGATTGGAATTTGCGAAATATTTTCCAAAAGTGTAGTGCCCACCCTGGAATCTGGAAAAGTACTGGTAAAATATCTATAGTGAATTCTTTTTTCAATAAGGAAGAAAATATAAGGACAGGTTTTTAATTTTATCAAAAAAATCTTCATTCTTTATAAAGCTACATCATTTTGAAATTTTATTTTACACTGATATTTAATTTATAAAATTTCAAAATGATGTAACTTTATAAAAGAATGAAGATTTTTTAATAAAATTAAAAACCTCTTTATATTTTCTTCCTTATTCGACAAAAAAAAAAAACACTAGAATTTTACAAGTACTTTTCTTGATTCCAGGGTAGGTACTGTACTTTTTGAGAAAAGAACCCAACTTTCAATCAAATACTTTTTCCACAAAACGTCTTCGTTTGGCCTTGGTAGTGATCTATTAAAGTTTGGCATGGGCCCCATGCTCCATTAGTAAGTTATAGCTTACCAAAATTTCACGAGCTGCCGCTGGGACGTAGCATTGAATATGTGGTAATGTTTTTGATTTCTAGTAATAGATTTGATTTGATATAAGAAATAAGCGAAAC
The DNA here is from genome assembly GCA_963583905.1 of Stenurella melanura. Lineage (NCBI taxonomy): Eukaryota > Metazoa > Arthropoda > Insecta > Coleoptera > Cerambycidae > Stenurella > Stenurella melanura. The sequence continues at coordinate 212,199,683 of OY757309.1, forward strand.
AAGTGTCAGACGTCAGACTCACGGTGGAGGTGATTGTGGGCAAATATTAAACTCTGTGAGTCATATAATACCACAAATTCCTCAACTTCCTCGTCACTTGTTTCATACTCATCTCGATCAGGCTCATATTCACTGCTGCTATCAAGATAGGGCTCTTTATCAGAATCTAAGCACATTAAAATACTTTCACATTCATCTCTTGTAACTCCACAAAGGTTTGCGTCATCATCATGTTTCCTTTTACATCTAGAACCACCGGTAGAACTTATAGAAACTCCTGCACTCGAAGCCATAGCGTACACCGGTCTTATTTATTCAGCACTTTACATAATACTACTTCTACACTAAAAGCATGTTTCAACTCGAGCATGAATACCCCCACTTATTTCAATCAGAATAACGAGATTCATAACGTCGAGTAAATTTGCCATATTTATATGGCAGTGAGCCAGGTAGTTCTGTCTTAGGTACTGTATTTCTTCAACATTGGGCCAACGGACACAACACGAAGCGACACAGTTATGCGGCTGTGGTCCTATTAAAGCGTATAAACTTAATATCGTCACATATATATGACAATGGTCTAAATATGCCATATAACCCTGAATACATATAAACAGCAGTGGTCCTGAGGGACCGTTTAGGTATTGGCTAAAATATACGACTATGGTATGGAAATATCTAGTAAGCATGTGTCTTAAGAAAGCTATGTTTGCAGACTAACTGCTCAAACCCCTAAAACACAGATATGGAGAAAAATCAGACTAATACAGGAGGAAAGAAATGTCTAACTCCTCTACTAATATTTATCGACGATTGGTGACATACAGAAGAGGAAGAAGTAGCTAATGAATTAGCTAGTTATTTCGAATTTAGGCTTGGGATCTTAATAACTATAATAACCAGCCCCAGCTGATGGTCTTACCACCGCTATAGACCTAGTTGATTGCTGTTTCCACACTTTTAATATTATTAAAAGTTACGTGAATAAATTTTATTCGGTGTAAAATTACTACAATCTTATATTTTTAAACAAGTTTATACGAGTAACACGTATAATCTCCCCTCCACAATACCACTGATTCTTTTTCAATTACTGTTATGTAAAAATTCATAATGTCAGAGTTTGAAGTGGTATTAAATGACTCACAGATTTTTTTTTCTTCAATTTTAATATTTGCCCACGATCACCTCCACCGTGGGTGTGACGTCTGACACTTGTTAGCTTATTTCTTATATCAAATTTTGGTAAGCTATAACTTACTAACGAAGCATGGGACCAATGCCAAACTTTAATGGATCACTACCAAGGCCAAACGGAGACGTTGTGGAAAAAAGTATTTGATTGAAATTTGCGAATTTTTTTCCACAAAGTACAGTACCTACCCTGGAATCAAGAAAAGTACTTGTAAAATTCTATAGTATTTTTTTTTTTTGAATAAGGAGGAAAATATAAGGATAGGTTTTTAATTGTATCAAAAGATCTTCATTCTCTATAAAGAGTCATTTTGAAATTTTATAAATTAAATATGTGTAAAATAAAATTTCAAAATGATGTAGCTTTACAAAGAATTAAACTTTTTTGATAAAATTACAAACATATCCTTATATTTTCTTCCTCGTTCAAAAAAAAAAAATTCACTATAGATATTTTACAAGTACTTTTCCAGATTCCAGGGTGGGCACTGCGGTTTTTGAAAAAAGATTTCGCAAATTCCAATCAAATATTTTTTTCCACAAAACGTCTCCTTTGGGCTTGGTAGTGATCCAAGTTTGGCATGGGCCCATGCTCCATTAGTAAGTTATAGCTCACCAAAATTTCACGGGCCGCTGCTGGGACGTAGCATTGAATATTTGGTAATGTTTTTGATTCCTAGTAATAGATTTAATATAAGAAATAAGCGAAACAAGTGTCAGGCCCACGATGGAGGTGATTGTGGGCAAGTATTAAACTTGAAGAAAAAAAAATCATGAGTTATTTAATACCACTTCAAACTTTTATATTATGAATTTTTACATAACAGTAATTGAATGAAAAAAAATCAGTGGTATTGTGGAGGAGAGATTATATGTGCTACTCGTATAAACTTGTTTAAAAACATAAGATTGTAGTAATTTTACACCAAACGAAATTTATTCACGTAACTTTTAATAGTATTAAAAATATATGGAAACAGCAATCAGTTAAGTTCATAGCGGTGGTGAGACCATCAGCTGGGGCTGGTTATTATAGTTACTAAGACCCGAAGCTTCCTTTAATTTCCAGGAATTTAGGCTTGTAGTTATCAGAGCTTCTCATAGATTAGAAATAACTAGCTAATTCGTTAGCTACTTCTTCCTCCTCTGTATGTCATCAACCGTCGATAAATATTAGTAGAGGAGTTAGACATTTTTTCCTCCTGTATTGGTCTGATTTTTCTCCATAACTGTGTTTTAGGAATTAGGGAAGTTAGCCTAGAATCATAGTTTTCTTAAGACACGCACTTACTCCAGTAAGTGCGTGTCTTAAGAAAGCTATCGTTCTCCGACATTTTGACTGAATGCGCTTAAAGATAATCATAAATTCTTGGGTTGGAGATCTCTTAAATCTATTGAAAACCTTCTTTTTTTTCTGTACTGCGTTCTGTACCGAAACATATATATTATTGTTTTGATATTTTTTTCTTACATGACCTCGTAAGTATGTGCAAAATAAAAGGTATATATTAAATGAAAAAAAGATTGTGTATTTCATTGATTTAAAAATCTATCACTATGTTTCAGAGTTTCTGTTATTTAATTAAGAAATTCCATGTACTCCAGTGGAATTGAAACTGCAAATTAAATATTATGGGAGTAATATAAAAAGTATGTTGCAACAACGAAATTAGCATGAAATTTATATAATACCGGTCGAATTTGAAGTATATGGTAGGTTTAGTAATAAAATTAATAAAAATTGTAGGCAGCTGAATGTGTACAGGGGTAAAGATCGTTAGTTAGACCATGAAGGATATTGTGCGACGCTCGGATTCAATGACTGCTCAATACGTTTATTACACCAGCTGATGGTCTTACCACCGTTATATACCTAGCTGATTGCTGGTTTCACACTTTTAATACTATTAAAAGTCATGCGAATATAGGACCCAGCACCTTTTGATTGCAATTTGGACTTCACTCCTGTGAGCTAAAATTTTGCACAGAAGTAGTTCATGACATGCTGATCAAGTCTCCATGATCACAAACAATTTTAATGACAGGATTTCGAGATATTGGCCGAAAAAGTCGTAATTTCATCAATATTAACATCTTTGGCCAATATCTCGAAATCCTATCATTAAAATTTTTAGCCCTATTCAGCCTAAATAAACTTATGTTGAGCTTGCCAGAATATCTGTGAGAGTGAGAGAAATAGGAGACACTATCACGGGTGCTATGAATATTGTATCATGGGGCTGAATCGGTCCCAAATAACTTAGTACTTTAAGCTAAAAAGCATTTACTGTTAAGCCCCTATAATCTCCGCATGATTATACGTCTAAATAAGGTAAGGGAAAATACTATGTAATGACAGCTAACGATATCATTGGTTGAATTAAACATTATAGAATTTATTCACGTTAGAAATATAAAATTGTACTCAAGTCAGAAGTATTTAAGTAAACTAGAACAATTTAAAATACTGATTGACTTGCGCAAGTTTTGATAATAATGAAGCTACTAGAATCAATTTAGATAAGACACAAAGTACTTACATATTTTACTCGTTGTACGGAAATTGTGGGTACTGATTGGGGTTTGAGACGAATAAGTGTGGGTGACGACTTATCAAAACAATTGTCTGCAAAATGTTTCGAACATATTAGGCTCCTTGATGTTGGTTGCCAATTCATTTTTTTTACAAACTTTATCCAGATTTGCCGTTGAAGTGGGTCCTTCGGAAAACTGAAATAAGGTGCAACAAATAAATAAATGAACTCATAGCTACTTTGCTGTGCTATGAAAAATGAAGTAAATTTACAAAAAATACAAAAATTCCTTTCCACTAAGCCAATACAATCCGCTAATCCAGAGAAAAACAGTTTTAAAATATTATTCGTCGTTCCCATTGTTATAATTTGTGTCATTGTCATTATCATCATGGAAAAGTATTTGTTTAAACTGTCTTTAACGTGTACAGAGTTTTTTATTTCTGAACAGTTAACTTAGAATAATGCAGGTACTTAATGAAATATTAGTAATTTTGTTAAGGTATCTCCGTCGCTGCTACAAGATTTATGTAAACAATAGGTATGATGTTTAAAGTTTAAAAAAGACACGTAAAACACTGATTTGTGTTTATTAATAGATTATGATAAGGCACATATTTATTTATTGTATTTATAACTTACACATGAAAAGTTACTGGATTCTCTACATTTTTTGGATTTATAGTTCTGGAAGTTCCACACACGATACAACTCACCATAGCTTATTTCGTAGCAAGCACTAAACACTAAATAAAACTAAACCGCCACAAAAAGTCACTTTTAACATTAAACTCAACAAACCACTTTAACCACTAACAGCCAGTTTTTCAATGTTGAGTTAAAGTTCGAGTTAGATAACTCTTACTCGCACCTTAACTCGAGGCTAAATTCGAATTAACGTTACAACCATAGATAAAATACAAAGTTACAACTGTTTTTTATTAGGGAGATTTTAGGCCACTTAAATTTGCCAATACGTTAAACGTAAAACGTTATACTGCATATGCGCATTAGCTGGAAAATAGGGGATTTCGTCATTAAGGTTTTGACACCTTTTGAGCTTTTGAAACCATCTTTGTTCACGTTAAGTGACGTACCCACTGAACTGCACGATCAGTAAACTATACGGTTGCCTCAATCAGCAGCATTATGGTGAAGGAAACGCGCGGAGCGGGGAACGGAATTATGACGTGTATTGTAGACCCAACCAGAGCTGGCACTAGATATTTTTCTGCCCAGCGAAAATTAATAAAAGCTGCACCTATAACTACTTACGGTTTTCAGTAAAAACGTATATCTGCGACCTGCGATATTTTTTCTAGGGTGTGATCTCTGATGGAGAAAGACCAGATAGCTTAAAATATTAAAGAGTTCATAGATTACTAATGAAAAAGAAGATTTAAAGGGTAGCACCGGCTCTGGATGTAGCTAAACTTTGTCCTTGATCTGCAATTATGTTTATGTTGCGCGCACTCTCAGATGTGTATAGGGTCTACAAGTGACGTCGCCCGTCTCACATGAGGTAACCGTATAGTTTACTGATCGTGACTGAACTGTACCATAAAAATGGAATGCCAATGTCTATTCCTATTTGTATGTAAAATTGAATCTCGCGCAAGTATGGCGACGGGAGGTCTCGGCGCAATCGTATTGTGTAACCCACCAGGGCCGGCTCTATTTCTATTGCAAGTGTTTTTAATACGTCTTTTTTTCAGATATCATCAAAAATACGCGTGTATAGATTGACATTTCTTATATAGTTAATCTTTGTCTTAATTTTTATTAAAGAACAAAAAATGTTGCGATTCCCAAAACATAATTATTTAATTCTTTCTAGTAAACGTTTTTGATAATGCACGATCATATTGATGAGAGTTGAATATACCCTGATAACACCAAACGTCCCCAGGACGTTCACTTAGGTCCTCGTTTGGTCTGAACGTCCCGGGTTTACATGGTACGTCCCAAGGACGTCCGTTTGCTATCGTCCCTAAAACGTTCTGAATAAAACGTTTTGAGGACATCCGGCTAGAGTCTAGTCAAGACAAACCTAAACACATTTGTGAAATAACCTCTAGGAGTGATGTTTTTTTGAGCAGATGAGGATATGATTAAAAAAGAAAATTAAAAACTGTAAAAATGAAATTACAGGACACCGAAATGACTATTACATCGTGATTGAAGAGGGCAAAAGAAAGAACAGAGAGGGTGTCAAAAAAGAGAGAATATTAGAAAATAATATAAACTAAGATAATTATAAAAAGACGAAGTGTGCAAAACGTTAAGAAAAGGTGAGATATACATTTATCTTACGTTTTATTGCATACTTGGCTTATTTCTTATAATATTCAATATGACTTAATGTATATATAACTATATTATACTGTACTAGGTATTATAATATATAACTTTTAAATCCCATAAAAATTGTATTTTTGACACTTGACACTTGAATTTGTAAAGAAGTTAATTTAAAAAAAATACAAATGCCATAACTTATTTTTCAATAGCACAATAGAAATAAAATGTTCGCATACATTTGTCATTTGGTGTTGATAAATAAAAGTACTAAGTTTTAAAATCAATCTAATTGAATAATTTTTCTACATGGTAATTATATATTGTCATTTTTTTTATCTTTTTGGCTTTTCTAACCACATTTATTCCCTTTGAAATAGAATCCAATCACTGGATTCTATTTCGAAAGAAATGCATGTGGTTAGAAAACCCAAAAAGGAACATAAATACCCTCTGCTGTGAATACACCTTAAAAGTGGTGGAGGGGGAGGTACCTATATGTTTTGCATAGTATGTCCCAACAACGTTTTCAGGACGTCCTCTCTAGACCTACATTCGTCCCACATAAGTCCTGGGTGGGACGTCCTCGGGACACCCCGTTTTGCTGACACGGAACGTCCCTCAAACGTCCTCGGTACGTCTTACGTCGGTAGAGTACGTCCTCGGGACGTTTTCATGTCCTGTGAGTACGTTCTTGGGACGTTTTCGGGACGTCCATGTGCTATTAGGGTAGAGTCCACCAAAAAATTAAGTCATATTTTCTACCTCCTAGATCGAAATATAATTTTGAATAGAATAGAATAAAAATGTATTGTGTTACAAAGTTACACAAAAGATATGAGGGTTCAACGTGCTTAGTTGATTTTCAATCCTACCCGCATGTAATAAAAGATTACAAAAAAGCTATTATGATGATATATGTTTTTTCTAATTATTATTATGAAATAATAAGTAATGGGCTTGTTCAGCATTTTTTTTAATTTCACAAATCGAAAGTGCAAGTATAAATTAATGGATCTGCAAAATATCAGAATCTTATTCGCACGTTTAGTATCTTAAAAACTATTACAAATTTCCATCTCGCGAAAATGGGGCGTGGCCAGGCGCTACGTCACTATACGCATAGACTCAGCGATCTCAATAGACTTGATGCTCCTTATTGGTTATAATTATAAGTGTTCTCGAAGTATTGTTTGTTTTGCTTACTACTTGACAGTAGGGGAGTACAATTTGGTGAAATGTCAAAAAATTACAATTTTCTCTCGCTCCTGCCAGAACGAATTTTCGATTTCGACCCTGCAATTTACGATTATAATTCATCGCCGACCTTCTCCTTTCCGTAGACCCATAGAACGAACTTCCACTCGACGTATTTATTTAGTTACCAGCGTTTAAAAATTCCATGTTTTTCGACTTTTCAGATTAAATTTGAAAGGTCCCAGAAAGCCATTTTTCTTACGTCACTTGCGTATAGTGACGTCACAAATGAGCGCTCAGTTTTTGCAACTATTACTAAATTCAACTCCTTATATCTCGAGAACGGAAAAAGTAAATAATACGAAATTTTAAGTGTATAATGAGAATATCGAGTACTATATGAAAAAATATAAAAACTATATAAAAAGAATATCATGGAACAAGCCCATTAATTGTAACATAAATAATATTAATATACAAAATAATTATTAACATATGATGATAATATAAATACAAAATACACATAAGTACAAAAAATAAGATTAGGTAATGAAAATAATACTAATAATGCAATAAGAATTACTGGGAGTTAAGGTCACATAAGTATAAACACAAAGCAACAAGGACACAGTATAGGTATAATTGCATGTATTAAACATAACCTCTTATTTTGTTTTGAAATTGAAATTAGAATAGATCAAGTCAATATCAGTAATGCAAATAATGTTGGATTGTTTAAAATTATTTAGGTAGATACACAAATAGCAATGAACTTTAAAATTTGCAACGGAAATTCGAAATTATGGAAAATAGGTGAGGTTATATAGAGAATTTTGTATCCTAAATTTCCACTGAATTCTATATATTTATCATGTAGAGTTAAGTAGATATCTCGGAAAGTATAGCCTATCGAAAAGTTTTCAGGCAAAATTACCCACGTTAAAAGAAAAGATCCCAAAACTCGGAGTTGTCGCCGATATTTAGATAGTAGTATATTTTATAGAATAGGCAAGAACAAGGTACTTACTTAAAATATAACAAACCTTTGGCCCGATTCTTGCAAAACAGTATCTACAATACCATTCCGGACCATATTGTTTGATTAACTTATCACGAACTGTAAATACTTGCTAAATAAAACAATCGATAAAAACGAGAGAATTGTTTGACGACGGCTCTGAAATTCTGTATCAATCCAAGACCTCCCGCTATGGGAGACAAATCAAAGAATAGTGGCGTCGGCGCATAGTGTCTTCAAGAAGCATTCTGACTCAAGCACCAACATACTTTTAACATTAGAGATGGGCGGTCCGGTTCCTTTAGTGGATTCGGTCCGTTTGGATCCGTTCCGCTAGTGGACCCGTTCAACTGGATTCGTTCGATTGGATCCACTTCAAAATTTCCTCATCGTGATGTGCGACTATAATGTGAGTGTGACTCACCGAATATTCTTATTATTAATTATTGTATAATTATACTACACCTCGATAACTCATATAATAAAATAATTTTGCAGTAATACTAATGGGTTTGGATAAACAGTAAATAAAATCCTGAAATCACGACGCAGGCACTTCCTAAGTATTAAGTGTGCACGTCGGGTATTTACTATTTATGGAGCGACGACAATCAACTCAAACTTCATAGAAACGTCTAGAGAGACCGAAATGCGAAAGCTTCGACACGCCCAACACGTGATATCATTAGTTTGACTATTTCTTCTTTGCTCTAGCATTTACTTCCAGCGAGATGGATAGCGCATAGGTTACGCTTTAGCTTATGGCGCGAGGGGTCCCGGGTTCAAATTCATATGCCCACACAAATTTTTTTTAAATTCTGTAACGATTAATATATTTTTTTACAAATTCTTTTCTGATTTCTTTAGGTTTTCCTTCTTTTTATATAATAATTTCATTCTTTCGTGTGATTTCTTTGGGTTAGGTTAGTAGGTTTTTATTTTGATATCTAATTGTTAATATTATTAGCGCCGCAGGCAGTATTAGCGTCGCAGACAAAAAAATGGGGGGTGCGGGGGGTGTCCCCCCGCCTTTTTACCACAAAATAACAGGAAATATTTCAATTTCTCCACTTGCACGAATTTATTACACATTTACAAGGTAATGCGCATGCTCGAAGCTTTCGCATTTCGGTCTCTCTAGACTCTTGTAAACTTCATCAAATCTATCCAAGCAGTCAGTCAGAGTCCAGGGTCCGGAGTTCAGGAGCTCAGCTCAGAACCAGGACTTACATACCATAACGGATCACTGGACCGGACCGCGGACCCGGTTCGATCGACATCGTGGATTCGGTCCGACCCGTTCCACCTTCGGATTCGTTCACTTGGAACGGGTCTGCTCGGACCGCCCATCTCTATTTAACATTAGATTTCCACTGCGGCGACGCATATGCCGCCGACCCTCAATCGCATGTAGGCCGTATTTTGTCCACGCGCATATATCTGTATTGGTCTTCCATTTATTATGTAGAGTTCAGTGGACGTACCTCACTCTTTGTTTACTTTGAAATATTTCGTGTTACTTTTGTTAATTTATCTGAAGTTTGTGTTATTGTGGCAGGATCGGACAACTACGAATATTTCTTTTGAAGCATTTAGATATAATAACCAGCAAATATGAAAAAGTCAGGTTACGTATACACCCTGTGACAAAAATGGCAACGTTGCCAAGGATTGATTTACATGCAGTCATTTTATTACATTTTATGAACACAATTAAAAAAAATATATAAAAAGTGTACTAAATAGGGCCGGGAGTTATATATTTTGAATATAAATATTAAGGTTCATAAATTATATGTATAAATAGATGTGAATGTTCTCTACCGGGCAACCCTGTAAAACATTAAACGTTATTAAGCGTACCTTATTCTTACGCAAATAAGGTAAAACTTTATCGGTTAATAACGTATTCCCTTATTTTTGAACAACTACGCATGAGCAGTATAGCGGATAACGTATAACGTTCATAATTTAAGTGGCCTAAAATCTCCCTATTACTATTTCTCATTCGAGTTAGTTAACTCGAGTTGTGTGAAATATTTTGTTATGTTGACATGAGAAGTATGAATTTTAACCATATTTTCGGAATTTTACACAAGTATGCTAATGTCTTCTATAGTTCTGTCGTTCTGTGATGTTAAAAATGTTACATTAACCTAACTTTCTGTGATATTATTTGTAAGGGAGTGACTACGCAACCGCCGCGGCGGATCTTTTGCACGACTTATTGAACCGCCGCGCAGAGAAATTGAAATATTTTATGCAATTTTCTGAAAAACAAGGCGGGGGGACACCCCCCGTTTTTGTCTGCGACGCTAATGCTGCCTGCGGCGCTGATAATTTATTAACAATTATTTAGCAATATAAAAATCAACCTAACTAACCCAACTACCATCACATGAAAGAGATAAATTATTATATGAAAAAAAAGAACATTATTTCTGTCGTCAAATCCAACCAGAATTTGTGAAAAAGGATATTAATCGTTACAAAATATAAAAAAAAAAGTTCAGTTGCCAGCAGTTGAACCCGGGACCTGTTGCTCCACAACGCTTACTTACTTTTACTTTAACAGATTTATTATATATTAAAAGGGTACAAACATTGCCTCCTCGGACCGCGATCCGGAGCCAACCAGACAACCACGGCGCGTGACGTCGTGGCGGACGTTAGGTTGGACGGATCACGGCCGGTTCGGTTTAATAAAATGGAACCACAAAAAACAAAAGCTAACGCGACAACGTTACGCATAGGCCAGCGACCCACATGGAAAACATCGCTATAGCACAGAATAACAATAAGTAGTATGTAACCCGGTCACGTAAATATAGTTAAAGCAACCGCCGCGGCGGTTCAATAGCCACTACCAATAAATTATGATATTTTTCAAACACATCATGGATTATGATTTTAATGTAAATGCTTACAGCAGTGATGAAAAAGCTAAAAGACCCAAGGTAATCAGATATAGGCCAAACCACATGGAAGAATGGGATCGACACGATTTTTTTTGCGCGATTTCATTTGCCTCCAAGAACTGTAGATAATACATTAAAAGAAGTGTAATATATTATTTCGTATTCTACGAATACGAATATGTATTTGTTATCTTGTGTTGTATAAATATTAACATGCAATGTTTATTTTACATGAGGGAACTGGTTTCCTCTCATCGCATGCTATGTTGTGGAGAATTGTTGTAGCCGCAACTGTCTGTATGGTATCCATTTTAAGGCGCAGCCTTAGTGCTAATGCTCCTCTCCACTTGCTCTCCACTGTTTCTCGTTCTGATGTGGGATTAATTAAATAAATACTCAACATTATTTCTGATCCACACAAGAGGCGTCATAAGGTAGAGTTTCACAGGATGGCCACTATTGCCGATCAACAGACCATCATTCCATCATTAAAGTGACCTCGTTAAAATAAATTGTATAAACAAATATATAAATATTACATTTTACAAATAATATCACAGAAAGTTAGGTTAATGTAACATTTTTAACATCACACTCATCACAGAACGACAGAACTATAGAAGACATTAGAATACTTGTGTAAAATTCCGAAAATATGGTTAAAATTCATACTTCTCATGTCAACATATCAATCAATCAATCAATCAATCAAAATATACTTTATTGTCGTAAAGAAAAATCTTGTTCACACAACTCGAGTTAACTAACTCGAATGAGACATAGTAATAAAAAACAGTTGTAACGTTAACTCGAATTTAGCCTCGAGTTAAGGTGCGAGTAAGAGTTATCTAACTCGAACTTTAACTCAACATTGAAAAACTGACTGTTACAGCCAGTTTTTCAATGTCGAGTTAACTCTTGAACTGGGGTTAACTCTGGATTAAGCGCACTGTTGCGTATTTCAAATGCGAGTTAACTTGAAACCTCGAGTTAAATCGAGGTTAAGATAACTCTAGACGAGGTATGAGTTAATTACAAATTTCGGCTTAAAACTAACCTAAAATTATTTTATGGTGTAAATAAATTATATTTTTCAAACACATCATGGATTATGATTTTAATGTAAATGCTTACAGCAGTGATGAGAACGCTAGAAGACCTAAGGTAATCAGATATAGGCCAAACGACATGGAAGAATGGGATCGACACGATTTTTTTTGCGCGATTTCATTTGCATCCAAGAACTGTAGATAATATATTAAAAGAAGTGCAAGATATTATTTCGTATTCTACGAATATGTATTTGTTATCTTGTGTTGTATAAATATTAACATGCAATGTTTATTTTACATGAGGGAACTGGTTCCCTCTCATCCTATGCTAGGTATGTTGTGGAGAATTGTTGTAGCCGCAACTGTCTGTATGGTATCCATTTTAATGCGCAGCCTTAGTGCTAATAAAGCTCCTCTCCACTGTGTTTCTCGTTCTGATGTGGAATTAATTAAATAAATTCTCAGTATTATTTCATTTATTTCTGATCCACATAAGAGGCGTCATAAGGTAGGGTTTCACAGGATGGCCACTATTGCCGATCAACAGACCATCATTAAAGTGACCTCGTTAAAATAAATTGTATAAACAAAAATATAAATATTGCATTTCACAAATAATATCACAGAAAGTTAGGTTAATGTAACATTTTTAACAGCACAGAACTATTGAAGACATTAGAATACTTGTGTAAAATTCCGAAAATATGGTTAAAATTCATACTTCTCATGTCAACATAACAAAATATTTCAGGCAACCCGAGTTAACTAACTCGAATGAGAAATAGTAATGAAAAACAGTTGTAACGTTAACTCGAATTTAGCCTCGAGTTAAGGTGCGAGTAAGAGTTATCTAAATCTAACTCGAACTTTAACTCAACATTGAAAAACTGGCTGTAAAAGGGAATTTTGATTTCAAACTGGGAATTTTTTAATTTTAACCAAGAAAGGTTGGCATGTTGGCGACGCTGTTGAAATAATTTAATTTAAACTTTAAACGTTGTAACGGCGAATGGCGATGTCGGCAATAGCTTGGACAGTTGGAGAGCGATAGTTGACAGCGAGGTTTTGGAAGCTTGGTTGTTGTTGACGTAGAAGTCTGGTGCTTATTTAAGATTTTAAAAAAGTAAGCCATTTATATAATTAGGTATTATGATTTTTAAATACATTTCTTTATTTTAGAGAGATGGGTGATCTATCAGATTTTTTTAAAAGTGGTTTTCTTAGTTTACACAAGAACACCACAGGAAAAAATTATCAACAAAAAACTTTAAAGGATCGCATGAATGATTTTAATAATATTAGAAGGGAAACAAGAAACACATTAATATTTCAAAAAAGACAAATCGATGAAAATATGACACCAATAAACACTCCAGAGCCCACAAAAAATGTACGAAGAGCTGCTGAGAAAAAGGAAGAGAGGAAACCCAATAAAAGATTGGAAATGTTAAATAAATGGAAGGCAGAAAAGGAGAAAAGAAAACAAGAAGAGAAGAAAAAGGCAAAACCTTTGTTTAAAGTGTGCCATATCCCAATACATCTAGGTTTGCCAAATTTGGAAAATGTAAATAAAGAAATTAAAGGAAGGCCTATTAAGTCGACACCGATTAAATCTCAGTTTGCACCACCAAATCACAAATTTCGTGCTCCAAAGAATATAAAACCAATTAATATTAACTGCCGAAGTAACGATACTAGTTTAGCCAAGACAAAAATGGACATCCCCAAAAAAACAAAGTCATCCGAAGCCAATAAAAATAATTTTAGAGAAAACCTCAGTGTCTCCCAAAGAAATACAAGGTCTGCAATGAGTAGAAATAAGGAGCAAATAAGTGAGAATAAGCTTGGCATCAAGCTGTCTAAACAAAGCAAGGACGAACAAAAAACCACAAAACCACGAAAGACCCAGCCCGTTGATGTGAATATTGAAGATAAGCATAAATTTAGACCCAAAATAAAGGAGCCGCCGCAAAAAATTACATCAAATATTAATACTCGTAAAAAATTACAATTTAAAAATAGTCCTGTTATCGCAAAGAATACCAGTAAAGATGTTAATTGCATTTCACTAAAGAAAAATAGGACAAATGAAAAAACCTCTAATAAAACGCTTTTGGTTGATTTAACTTCTGCAGTGTTTGAGGTTAATAGCCAACCTATGAATAAAGTACAATATAAAAAAAATATGGATAAAGAACGAAATGTAAGCAATAATATTGAAAATGTCGGAGAGGTTAAAAAAAACCCTAAGAAAAGTAAACTGAAATTTGAGGAACTGTCTAAAAGTGTGGCCATAGTAAGTGAAAAGAAAAAGTGCTTGAGAATAATGAAACAACCAAAGTTAAAAGAAAACAATGTAATGACTGATTTAAACAATTTTGGAGAGTCAACCGATGTAACCCCCAAAAAAATGGTTGGGTTTGACGTAATAGAAATTGTTGAAAGTGACGATGAAGTGTTTTCGAAGACAATTAGTAATCGAACCCCTAAGCGAAATCCAAAAAAATATAAAAAAACTCCAAGAAAAGGACAAAATACAGAGACAATTGAAGATGGTACAATGGAGGCAATCTTCTCAATTGAAGTAAATGAGGAACCAAATTTATTTTCTGCATCCAAAAGTTGTAAAAATAAAACGCCGATAAAGAATAAAAGTCTCAAAAATTATGAGGAAGAAGCTGAGCAAACATATAGAAATGCAAAATTTAGAAACTCAACAGTAGGATCAGCTACAGGTTCAGCGTCTCCAGACTATCCAATTGAGTGTGTAAACCTCATAAGCCCAACTAACGCGATCTTAAATACTTCTGCACACACACCAGTAAAGAATGATTTGCGTGAAGTCTCCCCAGTGTATATAAGCCCCTTTGTAACAGTTTCACGAGGTAAAAGTAGTGCCAGAAAAGAGTATCAAGTACGTCATTCAACAGGTGGTTGCCTCAGTGATACTCCAGAATTTAACAAGGATATTTCTAATAATATTAGTCCCAAAGCTGGAGCTAATTATTTTACAAGAAAACTTAATAACGAAATAGCCAGACTAGAGGGTATGTGTGATGCATGGAATAAATATAAAGATGCCAACGATTACCCAGAGGAAGCAAATGATATGATAGATGTGGCTATCGGTCAGTCGAAACTATTAATATCAAAGAAATTCCAACAGTTCCGGGATTTAATATTTCAATGTAAAAACAGTGAATATAAAGAGAAACCAGTTACCTGTGAAGATTTGCATGGGTTTTGGGATATGATTTATATGCAAGTAGAAGATTTGAATAAAAGATTTAATTCCTTGGATGTTTTAAAATCCAATAATTGGCAAGAAATAGTACCTGAGAAAAAACCTGTTATTAAGCGTGGCAGGGGCAGACCTAAAAAGGTTGTAGCTAAATCAAGTATTAAAGATCTGATTAAGGCTGCTCGTAACTTGAAAAAATCCAGTAGTGAGGGAGGAGATAATTTAATTGTTCCACAATCTCAAGATGATGAATTCGTTAAATCCAATTTAGTTAAGTCGCCCGTTAACAACCAAAAAATTCCAAACCCACGCTCTAGTAGTGCAAGAAAGAGTTTGCGAGTGTCTCTCTTAGTTGGCCAAGCTAAAAGCCGCACAAGTTCATCTCCTGGATTGACCATGATGAAAATTTCCCAAGCTATTAAACGTGGAGATGGTTTAACGCCCAGTAAAAGTATCTTAAAAACCGATTTAACTAAATCAGCTAATAGAATCACAAAATCAGTGCTGTTCAAAGACGACTTAGAGAATAATATTGAGAAACATGTTACATCCCCAAAAACAGTGTCACCTAAAAATGTGGAAGATAGTGTTAATAAAGAAAATGACGCTAATAAAATAAATTTGATAAGTTTTAGTCCCTTTACACCTACGAGAAGATCTCGCCGGTTGAGTAAAATTAATTTATAATTTGTTCTTATAACATCATTATTATTTTCATTTATTTTGATGTTCGTAATGAGTTTCCAGTTTATGTGTATGTCTTTTTAAATTTTATATACTTGATGAAGTTAAATAAATTTATTTAAACTTATAAGTAATATAATTTCAACTCAAAATAATATACACAAACATACTTCCATAAATTTGAACACAATAAATAAAATCTAGAGTGTTTCACTCATTTATGTTGATTAGAGATGTTACGAGAAAAAAAAAGTAATAAACAAATTCTTGTTTAGCATTTTTAAATTATCCTTTAGGCTTTACGATAGTACAGTTTTTATTTTAAATGTTTATCTTGAATATTCTGTATTGTTTCTACATGTGCGATGTTTGTGTTGAGTGCTTAAATTGTATTAATAAACTTAAAAATTGGTGGCAGCCAGTGAAAGTTAGATAAGCCATCCGAGTATTGGAGCATGGGACCCAAGCCAACCTTTAGGATATGACTACCTGGATTAAATAAAGAAATTTTGCAGAAAATAAATTGAGATTAAAATTTGCAAAAATAAAATTAAAAACAAATTATAATTGTTGTATATTCTAAAGGATACTCTTGGCAGTTTTTTTTTGTAAATAAAATTAGTTTTAGACATTTTTTGTTTAATTACAGAACATAAGAAAACTTCTTTTTTCAAATTTAAGAAATTAAAAACGTGTTTATTGATCGATTTTGTTCAAAAGGGTTATCCCTCTAGCTAACACTAACTTACTGTCCAAGTTTCAATGCACTAGGATTTTTCATTCTTAAGTTATCGTGGTTACAAGAAATGTGACGGACGGATGGACATTTTGAAAGTTGTTCAGAATTCGATCACCAACACAGTGATATGAAAATTTTTTCTCTATGAGCAATATTACCGGTTTTAGAAACGTGCCGATCGAATGCAATATACTTGTTTTGTATTTGCGAAGAGTATAATAAGCTGCAGACCTAACCAAAACATTTTTTGTTTTCAACTATTATGAAAGGTATATAATGAAGTTTAAAAAATTGGCTAGAATAGGAGTGCTGCTTCGATCTGAAAATTGTCATACTTAATAGTGTACCGATATGGAGTAAACGTTATTTTTCGTAAATACGGTTTGGGAGTTCATGTATAGATCTAGGTTTTTTCTTGATTTCTCAAAATAAAGATTTAAGATTAGAGTGCAGGATATTTAGTATAAGAATACATTTTTTGACCATACCATATCCAAAAATACACGTCCGGTTTAATCAAAAGCGTGGATTTCAATAATATGCAGTGTGTATTTACTAAGTATTTTAAACTTAAATAAGATTCTTATGACTGCTACTGAGTAATTATATACAATTCCATTTTTCAGGGTCATTTGATTAAAAAAATTTTGAATCCATTGTAAATTTCTTGAAGTCAGTCCTCTATTGGATAAGATGAAATGCAGAATGCTATTTCAAATTAAAAAGTTGATAATAATTGTTAAAATAATAATATATCGTACAATGCATAGTTTATATTCAATTGATTTTCGAAACATTAACTTGTTGCACACAAGTGTACGTAAGTAAATATTTATGTACGAAATGCTAAGTATAGAGCATTTTTAGCACAACAAACGGCAGAATTTTAGCAGGTAAACAAGAGACTCTTGCCTCAACATTTTTGCTCTTGTTCAAAACCAGTTTCTTTGATGCCGAAAAATTAGATGCAAAGCGTTTAATATTATTTTGAAAGTTTGCATATTTATCTTTAATTTTCTAGAGAACACCGTTTCCTGAATCACACTTCGAAATATTTTATGGTGACGTGAGAAATTTTTAATGGAAAAAAAGTAAATAATTGTCCTGTAGTCCTGTTGACCTTTAAATTTTAATCATTTTAGGTGCGTGACCTTGAAATGGCTTGAACCTTGCTGAAAATTAGAGTAATGAAGTTAGGTCATCGTGTTTTAGTAATTGAGACTATACAACCCACAGATACAACCAAAATACAACTTCGTTTGCTATCTTCACATTTATCTATTTTCAAACTTGACATTTATGATGCTCAGATTATCAAAAGTATTTTATGAACGGAAAAAAAATGATTCCAAATTACCGTCGTGTATTTTAAGATATTTTTAGTAAGAAAATAAAAATTAATTTCTATTTTAAAATAGATATTTTCACAGCAGATAATAAAATATTTCGTACCTATTAAACAAAGTGTGCTCTAACTTTATAGTTAGAATTCAAGGGAGATATTTATTTCTCATTTTACAAATGAAAGATGTAAATGGTGGCAAAACTTACAAAGATACAAAAAGTTTATATGTAAGTATATAAACACAAATGTTATAAATAGATATATGTTAAATATTAACGTTATTTAGAATATTCTGACATATTAATCCAGAATTTCTGTACCAGAAATATTCTTAAATAACTAAAGTGAGAATTGGAAGAAAATGAAACTGTTGTATATATTTATAAAAGTAAGTAGCTATACAGTATTATAGGTATAGTAGTATATAATATATATAGGTATAAATAATTTTGGGTCGACAGTTTTTTCTTATTTATTTGTTTACAGGCCGCGCGGTCGTCGTAAAGTCAAAATAATCGATTTTGGTCAGAAATTTAAAACAGCAGTTTTATTGACTATTTTTATAGGAAAAATTGCACTGCGAACATGATGGTGAATCTAAAAAATTTATCAAACACAGGTTTCATTGTTAAAAACAATGGTTTTTAGCAAGAATTCTCATTTTTTTAATGTTTTTTGATTTTCTGACGAAAACGGTGCGTCGGACAATAAAAGACAAGATATAAAAAAATCGGTAAAGGTATTATTTATACACAGAACTTCCCTCTTTATTTATGTGCATGGCGGTCACTCTAAAAAATTAATAATTACGAAGTGACATTGAAAATAATAATCGGAATATATAGTTATCACTATTATTACAAAGAACACCTGATAAGTTTTGGTCAAAAAAATATACAGAGTGCTCATCCAACAGCAAAAGTTCAATACTAAAATAACGCAGGTGCCAAATAAATGTCCACCATAACTGAATTATTTCTTGAGATGACCACCCTGTACATTTTTCAATAATAGTATAATAGGTGCATATGCCTATAATATTATTGCCAATTGTCACATTTTCAATTCCACATATGCCATGACACGTGGAAATTTTAAATTTGAGCAAAAAGGAAAGTTCCCTTCTATTCTACAGCGGTATTTTTTTTTGAAATTGGTTTAGAATGCCATGAAACGTGATAATTTTAAATCTGTGCAAAGAAAAAAAAAGTTCCATCTATTTTAGTGGTAAAAATGTTTTCAAAAATGGTGAAAAAAATTTTCAAATTTTTTTTTTCTCAAATACCTAGGTTTAGAATGTTAGTCATGTCAAACGTGAAAATTTCAAATTTGAGAAAAAAAATTTTTCATCTATTCTAGTGGTAAGTTTTTTTCCAAAATGGTAAAAAAAATGTTGCAAATTTTCTTCTCCGAAATAGGTTTGGAATATGTCATGAAACGTGGAAATTTTAAATTTGAGCAAAAATAAATTTTCATCTATTCTGTACCCGGTGATAAAGAATAAAATTTTTTGCAAAAAAATAATCAAAATAATTTTTAAATTTGTTTGAATAGGTTTAGAATGCCATGAAAACGTGAAAATTTTAAATTTCAACACAGGAAAAAAATTCAGTCTGTATTAGTGGTAAATTTCTGAAAAATTTTTTTTTTTTAATAGGTTTAGAACGCTATGAAACGTGAAAATTTTAAATTTAAACAAAGAAAAAAAAATTCCATCTATTTTAGTGGTAAATTTTTTTTCAAAAATGTTGGTAAAAAAAAATTTCAAAAAAATGTTTTTTTTAAATAGGTTTAGAATGCCATGAAACGTGGAAATTTTAAATTTGAACAAAGACAAACAAATTTTTTAGTGGTAAAAAATTTTTCAAAAATGTTTTTTTTTTCTGAAATAGTTTATTAGCGTGTCATGAAACGTGGAAATTTTAAATTTGAGCAAAAAAAATTTTTGTTCATTATTTATTCCCTTTAGCGATCCACCCTGTATATTTTCCAGTGAAAGTTCTACCATTTCTTCGCTGACAGTAGGGTCAACTACCTACCAAATTTGACTGCTCTCCGTCAAGTAGTTTTTTTTAGTAAATGCACCAACAGACAGACAGACAGACAGACAGACAGACGGAATTGAAAAACCTATATTTTCGTAATGTCCGTGATCTGAAACGTCAGAATCCGAAAAAATCTCGGGAGGGTGATTTTTTCTCGAATACAATACTTTCCTTCGGTATGCGAGGGAAGTAAAAATGAAGATTTTTGTCTCTGACAGTTCAATTGTTATAAACAAATTATAGTCCTAAATTAAAAATTTTTGCATTTTCTTCATAGAAAGTAGTCTTTTTTTTGGTGTTGATATCTCTCTACCTTACTCTCCGCGTGCGTGTGCTTGTGTAGTTATTTTTAATTTGAATTTAATTGTTTCAATCAAGATATGTGCGTCTACCGAGAAAAACGCAAGAGGCCGTTTTCATGTAGAATTGATCAGGGTAATCAGGAAACATTTCAGTGGCGTACCACTTTTTTGGTAAAAAATATCAGCTAGGGGACATGTTCGCAGGGACGCCACTGATGGAGTGATAAAATAACTTTTTTTTCATATCCTATTAACGCATACCAAAATTGAAAATAATGTCTAAAGTACTTTCTGATATAGGTACCAAAAAATAACGATTATAAAAAGAAAAATTTTCAATACATTCTAGCAAAAAATTCAAGCCGTTGCGGACATATGTTCAAATGAACTTTTCTTCATAAAATGACCTGAAATTATATAAGAAACACCCTGTATATAATTAAATTTAAAAAACAAAAAATAAAATAAATAAATGCCTTTAAATTACTCTAAACCACTTTAAATCACTTACAGGTACAGCACATTTTTTAAAGCCAATTGCGGTTTGAATTTTATATAATATACAAATAAGTCGTTACTGCGCAAGTCGCTCGGAGCGTAAACCCTAAAAAACGTTGAACGTTCATAAATTAATTGTTATAAAAGCAAAAAATGTATGAAAAAACCGATGGATTTGTGTGACAATTGAAAACTAGTTAGTTTAATATATTATTTTATGTTGTCTCTTGTCTCAAGATTTTTTTCAAGAAATTAATTAATAAACAATTGATAGTCGTAAACGCAAAATGGTCTATATCTCATCCGGTTCTAGTTAACGGCGCGAGGTCTATCTAGGCTCAAAATGTTACTTTTTTTTTATTATCCTTCATTTGCCGACAATTGTATTTCGATACGACGTTCCTGAGCCGTAATATTTCATTTGTTAAAAAATATATAAAAAGCGCCGAGACTACAAGAAATAAAAGTTACGACGACCGGACTATATATAAGATGTGGTCTATGCATTATTTTTGCAGTAGGTATATAGTACAGGCAAATGTAAGGCAAAATTTTGTAAAAACCTCGCAAAAATTAATAAAAGGATCATCTCCAGGATTTGAGTAGGTAATAACCTGTAGAATGGGATGATGCATTCTTTGCACTTCCAAGTTCCGGGAAAATTCAAAAAAAATTGGAAAAACTTTTTGATTTTCCGTTTTTTTACTCTAGCGGCTAAAATAATGAAAATAGAGAAAACAGTTGTAGCTCGTCTCTTTCTCTACAAAAAAGGTCTTTACAAATTTTTGTCTTACTTAAGCCGTTTATCAGATAAATCCAGTTTTCCACTTATATAGTTTTGAGCCACTCCGAAATGCGCGGAGTTTCGTACGACCGGACACATTGATCGATAACTCTTGCTATTCAGAGCCGCGATAAAAAGAAAATAACATGAAATGTAGAGAAAAGTCTCAGCTTCAATGTGGAACTAATCACAAAATTCATACACATTTTTATCATAGAGAAAGAATAAGTGTTTATAGAAGGTGGCTTAGTAAACTTTATACAGTTGATTTATTCATATCTTTGAGTTTCATGCATCCTACCTATTTCTCCCGTAACAATGGGTGTTTTTTCACTACATGGATTCGATTCCACGTACTTTATTCTATATTTCGTGAAAATCTCATTGAGGGGTGTTAAGAAACAAATAAGTTATATATGTTTTATTGTATAATTGTGCATTTTTTGAACGTGTATGAATAATGTAGACAAATTCAAAAAATACTACACGCATTTAAAAAACTCTAATGTCATTCGAAAGAATATGTTTTATTGTACTTATAATCCAAGAATTAAGACTGTGCTGTTATTATTAATTAATATATAGCGAATTGAACTCTAAAATTTGGAGGTGACTGATCGATGAAAAATATAAGTACTCTATATTTTGATCGCAAGGCATATTTTTCCAACAAAAGTAATTGCAATAAAATGATAATTGGATTAATATATCATTATATAAGAATCTTGTTGCGTGTTTTCCACCTTTTAGGAAACACCCTGTATGAATCCGTGGGTTCTAAAATAATTTCAACAAGAGATAAACACTTTATTTAATAATTTACTGACTATACAATACTTCAAAATAACCTTTACACTTTGTTTACTTGATATTTAACCTCACTTTTGTTACCGAACGTCACTTTAATAAACTTCCCCTTCTGCGCTGGTAATCGCGCCTTATATACTCCGAAATTGCCTCTCCAGATCCATCCAGAAACAATCGAGAATCTTCTCACCATACTCTAGAAAAAGTCCATTTCTTTCTATAAGCTTCCAGTCACTCAATATTAGGCATAGGCGTATCAATTTCCAGTTTCTAGGGGGTGTAATTCATAACAATATATTAGCAAAATTAATGATCATTCTAACGACTTCCTGCAAAGATATGCATAAATCTGTGGATCAACTGTACACAGTTTACTAAGCCATCTTCACAAGACTTTTTCTCTATCATAATTTTTTTTATTAATTTTGTGATTAGTTCCACATTAAAGCTAAGACATTTTTCTAGGTTTTATGTTATTTTCATTTTTTAGGGACTCATTCTCATTCTCATTTTTCGTGCATTTCGAAACGGCTCAAAACTGTAAGTAGAGAACTTGATTTACCTTCTAAACGGCTTATACCCCGAGAGCTAGCGCCACAGAAATTTGTGCTATTTGTAAATGGACAGAATGTGCCCTATAGGTTGTCGATGAACCATTTGTAATGAAGCATCCTAAAGTCATACCTCATTACTAAGAAGTTTCAGTGTAGTGCCGTGTGCACATTTGCCACACGACGGCGATTCATACTCGATATACTAAATTTGCACACCGCCCGACCCCGACCGTCTCAAAAAGGAGGGATAGTTTCGTGTATAAAAGCCCAGCCGCGGATCGAGAAGAGCACTGGGTACATCTCTCCGTAAACTGCCGACGGCGCGCTGAGCCGAAGACACTTTGCTGATTTATGCACCAAGTGACGTGACTCTCCGGAGCGAATATATCTTGACCTAGAAAAGTTCTACGGCGCGTTGAACCGAAGAACGGACCTTGTGCCAAATGTTATTTAGTCCAGCGATGTCCCGTCGTCCCGACGAAACCGACACGGAGCAAATATAAATTAACAGGGGAGTGACCCGGCGAGTTGAGCCGATAGCTTGCTCGGGTTGACGGTTATTAGCCCGCCGCCGTTTCCGCCGTCAAAACCCCTACTCGTCGCATCACTGCATTACACTCTCGTCGTCTCTCTCACTCATACGATTTAAATGTCACCTGATTACCAATAACCGTAAAAGATACGGACCTGAAAACCGATAACCTGTAACTATTGTATATTATGTAAACCTGCATATTTTACCTGTTGAAGATAATAAAATTGTTAATTTTGATTGGGTTGTCTTATTAAACTAATCGGGATCCTGAACTAATCTCCGACTCCAGCTACCCAGAGCAAAACACCGTTACATGCGCCAAATTATGTAACGGTGTTTTGCTCTGGGTAGCTGGAGTCGGAGATTAGTTCAGGATCCAGATTAGTTTAATAAGACAACCCAACCAAAATTAACAATTTTATTATCTTCAACAGGTAAAATATGCAGGTTTACATAATATACAATAGTTACAGGTTATCGGTTTTCAGGTCCGTATCTTTTACGGTTATTGGTAATCAGGTGACATTTAAATCGTATGAGTGAGAGAGACGACGAGAGTGTAATGCAGTGATGCGACGAGTAGGGGTTTTGGCGGCGGAAACGGCGGCGGGCTAATAACCGTCAATCCGAGCAAGCTATCGGCTCAACTCGCCGGGCCACTCCTCTGTTAATTTATATTTGCTCCGTGTCGGTTTCGTCGGGACGACGGGACATCGCTGGACTAAATAACATTTGGCAGGCACAAGGTCCGTTCTTCGGTTCAACGCGCCGTATAACTTTTCTAGGTCAAGATATATTCGCTCCGGAGAGTCACGTCACTTGGTGCATAAATCAGCAAAGTGTCTTCGGCTCAGCGCGCCATCGGCAGTTTACGGAGAGATGTACATGCCCGCTCATCAGTCCGCCAGGCTGGAAGCGCTACGTTTGGCGGCGAGAGGCGGTTTAGTCAATAACCTGACAGCGATACTGTCACAAATGTGAAAAAAGCCGCCCTAGTAGCACCAATGTTGCACCAATATATAATCCATATAGGGCCAATATATGAATATAGGACGAATATTCATATATTGGTCCTATATGGACTATATATTGGTCCAATATGTTGTGCTACTAGGGCGTTTTTGTTGTCTCGTGCTGAGCCGAATTTTCGATTTTGCCGTCGCAATTTACGTCACCGACAAAATACCAGTTTCTTTTTCTGTAGAGACATCACACTATCCTCCACTCGACGTATTTATTTAGTTCTTAACGTTTGAAAAATTGATGTTTTTGAAGTTTTGACTTCTCCGACGCGATTGTAGTCAATTTTAAGCTTGGATTCACCGTAACCGATCATGCTAAGCGGCAACTCCCAGATAGCACAAACATAAACTTATGTTATTCCTAAGATATTCCTACAGAATATTTCATTATTCTTAGAATAACACGAAAATAATTATTATCTTTTAAAGATATTCCTAGAAGTAACAAACGGTACAACTATATGTCTCTTTAGAATAATTTCGGAATAATTCGCACAGTATTCTCTATAGAGAATCTAGACTAGTTTGAGAATATATTTTTATGGTTAATCATAGATTATATTTTCAAGTTATCTTTATACTAATGCCAAACTATATGTGCATAATATTAAATTATTCATAGGATATTTTTGTTTAATCTTGGATCATATTTTCAGGTTATCTTTATATTAATGCACAGGGCTATTTTTTTATTTATTTATTTTTGCTTTTTGGCAGATATTTTTAATTCTATAATTGCTCTTCGCTAATTTCTATGCGACTAACGTATTAAAATTATAAAGTTTTATAATTGTTTATACTTTTTCTACGACCGCAGCTTAAGAAAAAACTACACAATTTTAAAAGATTTATTAAACATTAACACACACACTGAAAATTACTGACAGCTTAAATTATGCACTAGGTACTTGAATTTTTTTAAACGAATAGTTGGCTATGTATTTAATACACGAACTGTGATTGGTCGGTTTCATATCCATCCTAGATAGGATATGAAATATATACGTTCAGATAACTATGGAATTGCCTACGTATCCATTCTATAGAGTGTACAGAAAACAAAAAATGTGTACATATATAAGGGAGTAGAAAAAAATCTTAACTTTTGATATACACCTAACGAAATATAGGGTCATGAATTCTTATATACAGGGTGATTCAGAACTTATCCGGAAAAATTTAAGGGGATATACAACGGGTCCAGATAAATATAATAGCACTTTAAAAAAATGAAAATGAAGCACTTTAAAAAAATTAAAAAATTTCACTTCTACGCTACTCATCTTATTCTGGTCGACTGCAATAAAAATTGCAAAACAGCTGACGTTGAATGAATAGTTGTGAAATGCGAAAACTTCACATAAAAGAAATCGATAACTACAAGAATCTGACCTAACGTAATTTATCTTTGAAGTTATGTAGAAGTTTACTTTCAATTTTTTATTTACTTTAAATGATTATAAATTTTGTACATACCTGCTGTTACAATAACTGTTCGAAATTTTGTCCGCCGACCTATATGCACTTCTGACAACGTCGTATCCAATTTTGCCCCATGTCCATATACTTCGCGTTACTATATACACATATACGGCATTTTGAAAAAACTCACAGCACTAAAATACAAAAAACGCTTACTATCAACGTGATTAAATCATACAAACTGACGACCTGAACTAGTTGCTACTTGCTTGATATATACGTATTAGTCTAGGATTCAGGAGGTCTGCGCGTACAGGGGTAGGTCAGTATTTCATCCAGTCGTCCAGCTAAGTAGCGTTTAATATAATACCATAACTTCAATATTTTTTTTACAGCAGTTCTGTTAGGATTTTATTATATTTTTTTTCGTGGTATCGACTCTAATTTTAAGGGTGCATGTCTCCTTAAATTCTTCCTGATAAGTTCTGAATCACCCTGTATAAGTATAATAAAACAGTTCGATCAAGTTGGATAAGGACCATTACTTTCGGTCTCCATTAAATGTAAACCATCGCGCGTCGGTGAAACTGATTCCATGGAAACAATTGTTTGTACTTTTAACGATATGTCAGATGGTTAAAACAGTAATGGCAATAAAAGCGGCTACAGACGTAACTGCATACTTGAATGGTATGCACCACGCGCAAGTTTATTTTGCAAGTATACTGGAACGTGTGCATTACAACACTTGCACAAGTATTGTGCAACAAGTGACATGAGACTTGATGAAATTCTATATTGTATACTTGTACATGTTGGGTTTGCGCAAGTTGAAACGAGATAGTTTCTTGAGTGAAAATAAAACAAATCATTAAATTTAACTTGCTTTAATGATTTACAAAAAAATACCCAAACAAAGCAGAGCAATTGACTTCACCTGAGGGTCGTGAGTAAACATTACAAAAAACTTCCGTCAGAATTATCATATAAACAAATCATTAAAAATACACATATAACAAAATACAAAGCAAAACTGTACACAATAAGAATCCGTATACGGCGAATGACTAAACTAAACTAAACACGATCTGGCCATGCAGAGCGGTAAAACAAAGAATGTTTACGATAACATAATTAAGACACACAAAATGAAAATATTACTAACTGTAGGTAAAGTTAATAACAAAAAAAATGGCCCGACAATTAATATTTAAATAATATAATAAAAATAATAGCTAAATTAAATTCTGCGTATTACGTAATTCGCAATCTTACGTCTATAATGGATGTTGAATATCTCTTAAATATTTATTACTCACTAGCATACTCACATATTAAATATCTTATTTTGTATTGGGGTCAAGCAACAGACTTAAACAGGGTTTTTGTGCAACAAAAAAGAATATTATATACTCATATATGCTCCGCTAGAATCTTGCAGAACGATATTCAAAACAAATAATATTCTAACAGTCACTTCCATCCTTATTTATGAAGCAAGCTTGTTTGTGAAAAACAATTTGGAATTATTTCACCAGCACAATAGTATTCATAATCACGACACAAGATTCGCCAACAATATATATATAAATAATTTTCGATTATCCCAATATAAGAAGAGTGCGCTATACACTTGCAGTACAATATACAACAAACTGCCAGAATCCCTAAAAGTTACCAATAATGTAATGAAATTCAAAAAGAAATTACATTCTTTCCTGAGCACACACAATGTTTTTACTCCCTAAAAGAATTTTATGAACATAATATCACTTAAGATCTGTAGAAGAATTCACTTTTGTTGTTTTTAAATATTCGTAGTCCTCTATATGTAATTGTCTCTTTTATACAAATATACAATTATGTGTTTTTTTTCGTTTATATACAATTTTAAATAGTTATAGGTATTTCTATACAAAATAGTTAAGAATTTTTGTAACTGCTGTGACGTTTCATACCCTTATTGTGTAAGGCATATATGAAATAAAGTTATTATTATTATTATTATTATTATTATTATTATTATTATTATTTTCGATATAGACTGGTTCGTTGGTCGTACACTAGGTTTTTATGCCCAAAACACACGGGAGATGTCTAAAAACAGGGCTAAATAGTTACGCAAACATAACGTTCACATGAAATTATTCACGCACTATTATAGTCTTCTCATGGGGTAAGAGAAGTCTTTACCGGACGGCAACACTGGATACAACAAAGAATATTACTTGCCAAACGTGATATGAGGTGTTGAAGGCCGTCAATAATTCTGCATTTTCGCAATCGGCTTCACACAGGAAAATTAGCATCACGAGAGACATTCATAATATAAAAGTCTGTATATACTTACAGCTTATTCGATTAAAACATTGCATTATTGTAGTTATGGGCAATGGAGCACAATAACACAGAACATATAAAAAATAATAACTACTTTACTGATTCTATTCGCAGTTATTAATCACTATATTATCTACAATAAATGGCGGCTTTTAATTCTTACGGCCATACCAGCCACCAGCCACTACGCCATCGTTTTCGCGTCTCCTTGTCTGCCTTGCCGACTTGGCGTAGGAATATGCCTGCGTACTACAAGCTACTCGCTATTGGTCAAGCATTTGTCATGATTAGCCGATAAAATTTAAACGCGTATAATTTAAATTTAAAATAATGAATGGAATAGTTGCGTGCTTTATCTAATTTAAGGTACTGAGTGTTCTTACAAAACGTGACGTTACAAAGTATACCTGAGCGCTTGAGCGTGTGCACGGCAGTCGACAGACTTGTGTAAACTGTAAACGTAAACGCATCGTCTTCATTCGTTAATGCCATTTTTGTCCTTAACTGTCACTGCACAACTGTTCAAGTACAGAAGCGTCTAGAGAGACCGAAATGCGAAAGCTTCGACACGCCCAACACGTGATATCATTAGTTTGACTATTTCTTCTTTGCTCTAGCGTTTACTTTCAGCGAGATGGTTAGCGCATAGGTTACGCTTTAGCTTATGGCGCGAGGGGTCCCGGGTTCAAATTCATATGTCCGCACATTTTTTTTTTAATTCTGTAACGATTGATATATTTCTTTACAAATTCTTTTCCGATTTCTTTAGGTTTTCCTTCTTTTTATATAATAATTTCATTCTTTCGTGTGATTTCTTTGGGTTAGGTTAGTAGGTTTTTATTTTGATATCGAATTCTTAATATTATATTAGCGCCGCAGGCAGTATTAGCGTGGCAGACAAAAAAATGGGGGTGCGGGGGGTGTCCCCCCGCCTCTTTACCACAAAATAACAGGAAATATTTCAATTTCTCCACTTGCACAAATTTATTAGAGTAGTATTATTATGAGAAGATGCTCGCAAAAAATAATGCGCAGAAACGAGTTTGTGTGCTTCCATTGTTCTAGGCCAATGAGAGCGAATTGCGTCATATTTGACGTCGAAGCCAGTGGCATCGTCAACCTGCTGTCACAGGATCTGTGCTACGATATACTTGTTGTGTTCGCCGTTTCTGATTGAATTATAACCTTAATTTCAGTGAAGAATGTCTTCATCGTAAACACCAGAGTGTGACAAGCTTTAATATTCTACATTACACAGCTCTTCGACCTCGAAAATTTGATTACAACTATTATATATCCTTCTACCCCAGATGATGTGTCACTGGTAAAAATATTCGCGCACGTTAGCACCGCCCCGAGCATCTTCTCATAATAATACTACTCTACACATTTACAAGGTAATGCGCATGCTCGAAGCTTTCGCATTTCGGTCTCTCTAGACTCTTGTTTCAAGTACCTATACTTTTACGTGTGGCGGTGATGCAGATTTCAGTATACTTGTACAATAAACTTGCGCACGTATGCCGTTCAAGTATGCAGTTACGTCTGCGGCCGCCCTAAGATACCTACTACTTATTTACTTATTTTGTAGATACATAAGACAATGTATTTTAACTTTTAACAACAGCCGAATCGGCACTTGAAACGGAGTGACGAGATCTTGTTCTGCCATTCTTGACGATTCAGCAATATTCAATATTCATCTCAGGTTTATTTTTATTGTGAGCGAGTATCATTTGTAGCGGAAGAAGAAGAGATTGTGCCCACTTATTTAATATTATACTATTTAACTTTAAAACTTCAAAAAAAGTTGGCATTTTGTGAATTATTAATAAAATGTACTAAATTATAAATCGAAAAGATGTATATGTATAAATTTATTTTGCTTAATTTTAGATGTCTTTGGATGATGAATCATTATTGACGGTGGATGAGGTAGAGAGAGCCTTAACAGAAATTGAAAATAAATATTCCCCAGTTAAAACTTCAAAAAGTAAGGATTGTTTTGAGGGTATCTTAGCGGTTTTATCCAAGGTTTAAATTGTCGTTATTGATCTGCGTGCTTATTTTTTATATAACTTAAAATTTTAGGAATTCGACTCTGTTGGTCTTTCAGCTGTAGATCTCGCACAACCAATAGGTAAAATTTTTAAACAAATTGTATCTAGTACTCGAGCCTTAATTCAGATTCATCGAAGAACCATCTCTCAAATAAAAGATGTAAACATTGACAATCGATACAAAGATACAAAAAGTTTAGAGTTATATGTAAGTATATATGGGTTGGTATATAAGTCCTACATTTTACATTGTAGTATAACTAGCAATGTAATTTGAGATATTTCATTTAGTTTTTTTTTTCTCTCTCAGATACTGATTTAAATTTAAAAGGTAAAAAGCCTAAAATATTTAAATCTTACAAGGTGAGAGCATAGTAGTTTATTACTGAAATAAACGGTTGATAATCAAGTAGTTTTCACAAATGCCTGAATAGTCAGTGTATACTATGCACTTTGATGCGAGTTTCGCCAACCAAGTTGGCTTTTTTTTTTAAATTACAACATGAAAAACTTATAATAATCCCGAGAATAATCCGGTAAAATTATAGGTTTCTATCAAGAGAAAATTAGTAAAGTTTTGAAACTTGGCAGAAGTGTTCAATGTATGTAGTTTTAATTGAAGAAAAGTTCTCATCCCTACGTGGTAACTTCATCCCTTAAAATTGCAAGAACTACCCCCGTATGCGGTTTAACGAGTATATCTGCTAAACTTAGTTTTCCGCGAAAATACTTCTATACAAAAATATTCCTAATTAAATTCTGCATAAAAAATGTTCTAATAATTTTTTCCGTAGAATAAATACCGTTCGCGCAAATGCAACATCTGTAGAGCGGAAATCAGGCTATCGAATACTCCTAACGCGGATTCTTTATTTGCATTCTTTACTCATTTCCACACTACCCTGGAGGTAGAGTTAATGGCGCTTTTTTTAAAAGTGGTTTCCCCAGTAGGCCTAATCCACTGAAGTCATAAATAAACGAAAACCCTAGCATACGTCGGTAGTGTAGTAGTAGTAGTCATCCTCATTATCATTGTCATCTTTGGTAGGTTCTGGAGTTTCAGCATTTGAAGCAGGCCTGTCCATAACAGTAGGAGCACAGTGTTGAACACCGTAGGCCAGCTTTCACGCAACTGCATCTATTTCCACATCCCAATTTGCAGCTGCATGAAATAAGTGTTAGAATAGATGCTTGCGCTGGTGCCAAGATGTTACCAACTTTTTTCCAGCCCCATTTTCTGGGATCCAATACAGAATAGAATACTTTTATTTCCCAAAATTTACAATTTAAAATTATGCCAAAATTAATGTATATACTGTACAACAACTAAAGCTACGTTATCAATAATGAATTGCAAAGACAAGCCTCTAGTAAGGCGTAGGAAAAGAAACACGAGCAGAGAGAAATGAAATATTTGGAATTAATATAATAAGATAAAGATAAGGTAACAGCAAAAGAAAATAGACTAAAAATAATGTGTGATATATAAGGTTTAAAAAAAATAATTATAGCGTAGAGAAAGAGTTTGAGCTAGACTTCCACAATATTGCACTCAAAAAACTCATTAATGTTATACAATGTATAGGAATTTAACAATTTGGACAGTGATTTCTTAAATGCAATTAAATTGTTTGATCTTTGTATGTGGGTCGGCAGATGATTAAAGGTTGTTGTACCGGTATAAAGAGGACCTTTTCTGTTTGTGTCATAAGCATAATTTGGTAAGAGTAACATTGTGTTTTTTCTCGTGTTATAATTATGGATGTCTGAGGGTGTTGAAATGAATTTCCGTCTGTTGAAAATCAAAATGGCGAGTTTGTATAGGTATATATAAGTTTGTGATAGTAAATATTTTCAATAACTTAAAATAGTTTCTACACGAATCAGTCGGTTTGAGGTGGCATATAACCCTTATTGCTCTTTTTTGTGGTACTAAAATTTTTTCTGAAAAACTAGAAGAACCCCAAAATTCGATGCTATATGAAGCAATGCTTTGAAAATAAGCATAGTAAACATCTATAGCTGCCTTTTGGTTCAAATCTCTCCTTACTGTACCGATGGCATAAATTGCCTTACTTAATTTCTTGTTTGTTTCTTCGATATGCTTACGAAAGTTCAGGTTTTTATCCAGGTAGATGCCTAGAAATTTTATGTGATCGGTCGATGTGATATCGCCAGATGTTTTTATAATTGCATTTGGTATTGTCTTTCCACGCTTGCATTTGATGAAACACGCGATAGGAGTGCTGACGTGTAGCAGCAGAGGTCGGCGGCAGGCTACCAACTTTTTACCAGCCCCATTTTGTGGGATCCAATATATTGTTTTTCCACGCTTGAATTTGATGAAACACACGATAGAAGTGTTGACGTGCAGCAGCAGAGGTCGGCACCAGTTTTCACAATAGCACAGTATTGTCTGACTTACCAACAAGTTTATTAAATGCGACGAACCTATACTTGTTTATTTAGGTTTTGCTTGGTAGGTCGGGCTTTGTACAAGGCGACAATAAATTGCTCTCTTGCGTTTGCCATGTCTTTATTGCTCTCTTGAGGGTTGTTAAAGACTTGCGTAATATCTTGAGCATTCTTACTTTTGTTCAATGTGTTTATCTTTTGGGTTTTCCCCTTGCTGAAGAATACCAACGTGGTATCGCAACCACTAAAAGCGTGAGCAAATAAAATTTCTTCTTTCATGTTCTTTAAAAGTTATGACGTCTGCAAATCGCGAGAACTGTATATTCATCAGCTTGTGCCACCCTGTTCTCCTTTCAGATGTTTTAGGAGTATTCGATAGCGCGATTTCCGCTCTACAGATCGAATTCTTATGCATTTTGTCGTATCATTAATAGTTTCTGTATAAATGGCGCAGCGCCTAAATATCGCAAAAAGCAGAGTGCTCAGACCCACCTCTGCATTTGCAACGGTATTCATCCTACGGAAAAAATGGTTAGAACATGTAGAATTTAATTAGGAATATTATTGTATAAAGGTATTTTCGCGAAAAAATGGATGGTTTAGCAGATATAGTCGTTAAACCGCATACAGGGGTAGTTATTGCAATTTTAAGGGATGACGCTACCACGGTAGGGATGGGAACTTTTCTTCAATTAAAACTACATACCTTGAACAACATTTCTGTCAAGTTTTAAAACTTTACTAATTTTTGCTTTATTATGGCCATTTTCGATTTAATTTTACTGGATTATAATTCAAGATAGAGCTTCTCCTTTAATAGAACAATTAAATTTCTTGTGGAGATGATTAAAGCTGATGTTAATTGCTTCTAATCTGTGTTTCAGAAAATAATTGATGAATATAAATTACAAGTGACCAAGTGTAAGGAAAAAAATTCCATTTTACAAAATACGATAGCTGTATTGACAGCAGAACGTAAAGAGGTAGCAAAGAGAGAGGTACTGTTAAAAGAAGAACTAGAGAAAACAAAAAGATTTTATATATCGAAACAAAATGAACTTCATCATCACATAAAAAAATTAAATAGAGAAAATCAGCATTTAAGGGAAATGATGGGAAACAATATGAGTAAGTATTGAAAAAAAAAAAAAAAATTATATAAATTTTGTTTGTTTTGTAATTAAACTAAAAATGTCTAAAGCCAATACTATTTACAAAAAAACTGCGAAGAATATCCTATAGAATGTGCAACAATTATATAAAAAGTGCAGTAAATCGGCGAAGAGTATAACGCTTGTTTGTACTTGTATTGGGAAGTAAATTTACGCTAATAATAATAATTTGTCCTTTTCCTGCTGTATAAAAGAATTGAAATTGTCTACAATTTTAGAATAATTAAAATAAATAAAAATAATAACTAGATATATAATTGTTGCACATTCTATAGGATACTCTTCATAGTTTTTTTTTTTTTGTAAATAATATTAGTTTTAGGCATTTTTTGTTTAATTACAAAACAATTTTTTTTTTTTCAAATTTAAAAGATGAATAATTTTTTTATTTAGTGATCGATTTTGTTAAAAAACACTAACTTACTGTCCAAGTTTCAATAAAATCGGACTTTTCATTCTTAAGGTATCGTGCTTACAAGAAACGTGACAGACAGACAGACGGATGGCCAGACAGACGGGCGGACATAAAAGTTGTTCAGAACTCGATCACCAGTGATATGAAAATGTTTCCTCTACTAAGTAGCAATATTACTAGTTTTAGAAATGTGCTGATCGAATCACAATAAAATTAAAAACATTTATAATATTATTGCATTGTGAAATTAAATATACAACAAACAAGATCTTGACAATCAATTTACAAACAAATATTTGTAAAATTTGTATAAATGTAAATACAACCAACAGCTTCGTCAAATTAAATTTATTGAAGTAATAAAATTCAAAATGTGTGTAGAAACAATGGATCCTCAGAAATTTTCGAACTGTACTTTTAAAGCCATTGAAGCTGTTAATATAGTTCATTCTTCGAGGTAAAAGGAGATACATCTTTATTGATGTGATGAAAGGACCTTTATTTAAATGTTTTAAACTCGGTTTTAAATGTTTTCTTAACTGCTTCTCCATTTACTTGACTTAATCTATGTGGTGGTACATAAACATTATTACTACATTGTGTGTTATGTTTATTTATTTATTTCTTTTATTAAATCATAATAATATACAAAATGTTTTATGTTGTATGTTACATGTTCGAAATAAATTTGATTTGATTTTGATTTCATTACTGTAAAATATACATACGGTAAATGGTAATGTTAGCGTCGCCAGTGCCAAGGTCATCTTTGAGATGCTGGATGCTGAGACATGCAGATTTTGGGCAACTCAGCTGGGCGACGAGAGGGGAAATAACCCTGTGAACTGATTCATTCATTGCCTAACATCGATACGTGTCGCATAGTTAATTTAACTTGACGTTATAAATAGCTTATTTTAATACATATAAATATTCTCGAGTTTAGTTTATTTTTCTTAGGGGTAGTTCACCCCCTCTTCCTATATTTCAGAAGCGGGAAGTAACCTAGTGCCCAAACCAGTGATTTTTAAAGTTAATTATTTGAATTGAGTACCAGCACTGTGTCGCACTCTAGGAAAATTACCAGGGTGACCTATGGTACAGTGAAACGATATTACGGAACCATCTGATGACACATCCACGGTCTGAGTTTCGAAATTCCCCCGATAATGCCCAAATTGTGGAACGCATGGCTCAAGACTTCCATCTGTTACTTCGTGCCGTAAGTACAGGTTCAGTGAGTATGAATGTAAACGCTGAGAAAAAGGCAAATACAAACTGAATATTGTTTAAATACGATGATAGGCTTTTATCTAAATTTGATCCATCTCAAAGTGTTCTGTCAGTAAATAATATTGAGAAAAATTAATCATTGTGCAATGTGCATGCCTTTTTCATTGGGACAAAGTTACCACTGTATACCTGGCTTTGGGAAAATTTAAAGGTTTAGGTTGCTGTTAGTATTAAGGTTCGAGTAGTAATCAGTGCAGTCAGCAGTATAATTTAAGGACTATTTTCCACCAGAGTACATTTTTGCAAATCATTTATTTTATGTTGTTTCATATATTACTGAATCAGATCAAAAGTTAAACAATTATTGTTTTAACAAGTTGACTAAAATAAATGAACTTAAGTTTAATTTGTTAGACGAAAGAATTGCAAATTGTATAATTGCAGGAGCTACAAAATAAATAAATTTTATTGTCATCTCATTTCGCCGTCCTGGTTAAGTGGTAGAGTAGCATTAGCTAAACTTCGCCAGGATGTTAAAATAAATAAGGCAATTAAATTAAATAAATTATGGGCGGTTGATTCTAAAACTGTTGTGGAGGTGACTCAATAATATGTTATACATTTTAAACTGCCAATAAATTAGGTATATCATATTACTACGAATATCATAAGAGAGGTAAATATTATTATTTAAAATTTTCACAGAATAGTATACAAGTCCGAAATGTACCAAGGGCAGACCATAAAAATTGCCCAGAATTTAAAGATAGGTAGACGAAAGGCGACGTAAAGGAAGATTATTATTACATAACAAAGACACCTCTTATTAGAAAATTAAAAGATCTAGCAAATTAATCACGGGATCGTAAACTTCATCGCCCGAATAAACCATTCAGCAAATATTGTAAATATAGTCAAAAATAAATAATCCACTAGTTTCGTGCCTTGTTGATTTAGGTAGTGATTTAGGCTTTGTAAACCCGTAGCCGATAAAACAAAGTTAAAAGAAGAATCTTATTTTGAGTACTTGCAATATATCATCCCATTTGGGCGCCTCTCGAAGGGTACAGCTGCTACGTGAATTTATTATAAACAATGATTGAAAGACTGACATTCAGTATTTATAATAATGTTTATATTTATAATATAGCTGAGGTACAAGCAGTCAGAAATAGAGATATAGCAGTTAGTTATTGAATGATATTGACATAAATTCTAATATGTATCGCGTGAAGAATAAAAATACATTAATTTGAAATATGCAAATGTTAGATATAAAAAAATATACAAATATACCTTACACACTTTATGATTTTGATAATGTGTCTTATGGCTACATTGCTGTAACTGAAATTACTGTAACCACAACTATTGATAATGTTACTGCTGAAACCAAAGTTTATGTCATGAAGATGACAATGATACACGATGCGATTTATTAGTCAGTGATATTTTTACCGAATGCTGTTGTTTTAATTATGAGAGGCATAAGTGTTTATAGATTATATGTTTGCCGGCAGATGATCCTTTAACTTAAGTAATTGCTAATTGTTATGTTATATAAACAGTATCGAAATACTTCATTGTTAAACAAACGACAAAGAACAAAACACTCCCACACAAAGAGAACTTATGTAAACTTTTAATATTGAAATTAATTTAATAATCTATTTAGTTATAATTTAAGTGACTTAGAAAAGATGAGCGATGATGCACGTACAGGGTGTTAAAAAAAATAGTACGGTAGATGTCACTTAACTATTATCATTACCTGGATTGAATTTAATAATGTAAACAAAACAAACATGATTGCAGAATTGTTAAAGTACTAATAATATAAATTGCTGTTGCTTTCTGCAAAGCTTCATGCTTTGTTAGAAAAAGAAATATCGATTAATGATTTTGTGTGGATTTTTAAACCTCAAATCAAATAGTAATAATAATAAAATGCCATTTGGGCTTGCTAATGCACCGTCTATTTTTCAATGATCAACGAATTTGGTGCCTAGAGATTTACGATATGAAATTGATTAAATGGCATATTACCAGCTAGGGCTGTTAAACACAGGTTAAAGAAACATAGGCTGGTTTTACAGAAACTCCATAGATACAATTTAACACTCGAAATACCTAGTTCTGGTGTACAGCCGGCGATACAGAACCAAAGAAATATGACAATGAGGAATATTTGTAGACCACGTAATATCAAACAAGTTAGGTATTCTCAGGTTTGGTCGAAATATTAATACAATTTACTTTTTGACAAAAATAATAAACATCTTGATACACCTTATACTAGACATTAAATTTAAAGTATAGTCACTGACTAGTAGAAAAACGGCTGTCAAAAGAGATATATTCTTCGGACAGGTCGATGGTGGACAGAACTGCAAGACTACGACTTTGTTGTCGACTAGAGTCCTGGCATAAACGTGGCATATGTAGATTTTGTTTTCACCAATCTAACAGTTAGCGAGTAATAATGTAAATAATATAACTGAAGCAGATTGGTTACAGGCTAAGCAAAAAAAAAAAGAATAATAATAAATAACAATAATAAAATTACGAAATTAAGAGAATTTTTAACGTCTAAAATATTAATAAAGATTCAAGTACAAAATTGTATTTAGAGAGTTACGTATTTAAAAGAAACAAGGCTCATCGTAAATGGGATGAGGCCATTAAGTAGAAACTCAGAGAGCTAGTCAATGATATATGTTCAAGCTATGCCATGAAGATATCGATTATTTTGGATGTGGAAAACTTTTGCTGAATTAAACAAAATTACTGGTTTTCTAGAATACATGTCTGTTAAAAAGAATATGAATGCTTGCCTAAATTGTTGGTCCCCATCAGGTAGAAAGTCCGGTCAATTGTTTCCCATTGAAAAAGTGTCATTACCATAACATGCACTGTAAATAATCTAAAGCCTCTTCAAGCATTCAGTTGGTAAAATAAATACTCATTGAAATTTCACCAAAATTATCAATAATTGAGCCTGTACGAAGCACGGAGATCAAGCATGTGATTTGAGCACTTGAAGAATTATAAAAATCAACTTAGTGTCCATGCTTGGGTTATATCCGATTGGGACAGTGCATTCATGTATCGACCCCTCAAGACTTTCTGCACGGGTATGTAACCACACATTCTCATTTTCTTGGCGACTATGATAGGATATTGGCGACTATGATCGGATATGCTAGGACGGAAAATAGGATGTTGAAGTAAAATTGCTGCGGAGAAGATTTAATGGTATTGTACAAAGTCCTAAATACAATATCGGCTAAAGTGTTATTTGGAATTTCATTTTAATGCAAAATAATCGAAGCATATAAGTACATGTAAAACATGAGGTTGAGAATTTGATAACAATCACAAATGATTTTCCTTACCACGCGCCACGGGCAAAAAAAAAAAAATAATTATTACCAAAATTCAAATGGGACCATCGCACCACTATGAAGCTACCCAACGACCGATAGCGGCCTTGAAGATGTTGAAATGGGCCGTAAGTATCCAGTTATAGTACTTTAAACCCTGAGTAACACCAAGAAACTCGGTAAGTGTATTTGAGCTAAGTGGTAAGAGGTAGACCAAAAATGTTCGATATACATATTGGGAAATGTGTAGTTAATGAAATAAAAAGTAAAGTACATTTCCTATTACGTCAAACATTCGGGTTATAAGCATTCCTAAGTCAAATGTTAAAAGTGTGTGAAATTATTTGTAATAATAATAATTTGTAAAATAAAAAAATAACACGCACACCTGAAGACATTCGATGCCTAGGTAAATAAATTCTTATATGCATGAATGTATTGTATATATGTATATGCTTTTATATATTTGTTTGTTGTCAAATCAGAGCACAAAACACTGTGATGTGTCGGTGCTTCTGACGGACGGCGTTTCTTGTCAAATCAGAGTACAAAACACTGTAATGTGTCGGTACTTCTGACGGACAAGGTTGTTACCAAATCAGGGTACAAAACACTGTGACGTGTCGGTACCTCTGACGGGTAACGTTGTTGCCAAATCAGGGTACAAAACACTGTGACGTGTCGGTACCTCTGACGGGCAACGTTGTTGTCAAATCAGGGTACAAAACACTGTGATGTGTCGGTACCTCTGACGGACAACGTTACTTGTCAAATCAGAGTACAAAACAGTGCAATGTGTCGGTACTTCTGATGGACAAGGTTGTTACCAAATCAGGGTACAAAACACTGTGACGTGTCGGTACCTCTGACGGGTAACGTAGTTGTCAAATCAGAGCACAAAACACTGCGATGTGTCGGTGCTTCTGACGGACAACGTTACTTGTCAAATCAGAGTACAAAACACTGCAATGTGTCGGTACGTCTGACGGACAAGGTTGTTACCAAATCAGGGTACAAAACACTGGTCATGGTAACGTGTCGGCGCTCCTGCTGAAAGACAATTAATTGATGTAGACATTTGTTTCTCTGTGTAATCTATTTTGTGTTGTTGTTCACAGGGTGACAATAATCACAGGATTGAGGACAATCCTGAAGACCAGGATGGCCGAACTGTTAGCGTCGCCAGTGCCAAGGTCATCTTTGAGATGCTGGATGCTGAGACATGCAGATTTTGGGCAACTCAGCTGGGCGACGAGAGAGGAAATAACCCTGTGAACTGATTCATTCATTGCCTAACATCGATACGTGTCACATAGTTAATTTAACTTGACGTTATAAATAGCTTATTTTAATACATATAAATATTCTCGAGTTTAGTTTATTTTTCTTAGGGGTAGTTCACCCCCTCTCCCTATAGTAAGTATGCCATGCTGCCTAAAGTAACGTTTACACAATGTAGGGTAACCGAGATTCTTGTAGGTATATCTGAACAATTACTCTAACGCCGCAAACACAGTGAATGCAGGTTACCTGCTTTCAGGTAGTTGGCGCCGACCTGCGCTTATGAGCTTTGGGAAGATTGCATGCATTTAAATTGGCAATAGCACAGTAGGTGCAGGTTCCGCCTAGTCGGCGCTGGTAGTCAGTGCCGACCATTTTACCGGAATGATTATTTACTTCTTTCTTACTGGTTGCACACGCTGATTTTCTATTAATAATGAATACTGGCCATATTTGTGGGAGATCCTGTATCGAATAAAATTCATAAATTTCACTTTAATAGAAATGTGTTGGATAAATATTAGAGGGAAATTAGGCTGCCTATGCAAGTTACGCCGACTTTTTGTTAAACGTTGTTTTATTTTTTTCAGAATGTAGTTAAAAGTTTCTCGCGTCATTATGGTATATTGAAAAAATATTTTTTTTCTACTGACCAGAAAATACACCCTTCTGGAGAAATTCTCGGACAGAAAGTAACAATTCTCGGGTTAGATCGGAAAGTGGGCATCAGAGATCGGCAAAAACTTTTCTGATCCCTGTTATTCTCTTTTCCGTTCCCTGAAGGTATAAAATGGCTATGAAAATGAACTTGTCTTAATTGTTGGAATAAGTACACTTAACTTATATTGTTTGTCGTTGTATTTGTTAGAAAATTTATTTAAAAAATAATAAATTAATTTTTTATCTGCATCGGTCAAAAGAAATATTGTATGTTACATGAGCGAAAAACAGTGTTTTGCAGGTCTCCTCAAGCTTCTGAATTTGCTTGGGTTGACCTGCAAAACACCTCTTTCCGGTCCTGTAACGCAAATTACTATTCTTCATCTATTTCAAGTTCATGAAATAAATTGTGGTATTCACCATACATTTTTCTCTCGCGATTTATAGGATGTATACCATATGGTTTTCTTTTCGCATTACTAATTACATTATCAAGAAGTAAAAAAATCCTCATCAGATGATGAGCTAGCTACAAGACGTTTTTACT
The DNA here is from genome assembly GCA_963583905.1 of Stenurella melanura. Classification (NCBI taxonomy): domain Eukaryota; kingdom Metazoa; phylum Arthropoda; class Insecta; order Coleoptera; family Cerambycidae; genus Stenurella; species Stenurella melanura. Next base: position 212,241,381 of record OY757309.1, read on the forward strand.
ATTTCAAGTTTAGAAAACAACTGACAAATTCGCCTGCTTTTGCCCCCATTTACTATGTTCGCTTCAATTCCGAATTTTGGAAAGCAGAAAACCTGCCACCACTGTGTAGATGGCGTAACAAAGTAAGCCATATGTAAGAACTGAGAGTTTATATAACCATAACAGAATGTGTTTAGCGTATTACTCTCAACAGAGTGTCTTATTTGTAAAAATGTATATACTATCGGGATGATTCGGTCAAGATAGTAGTTAGATCTGTTTGCCTGCAGCAAGTATGATGGCATTGATGACTGATGAATTTAACAATGTATCAGCAATACTCATCCGATATACAGCAAAAAATGAACAGTGTCAATCACAGATAATACTGATTCGAAACCAATTTTGAATGTTGGGCATATTAATGTACAATGTCTTAGAAACAAATTTAACAATGTAGAAATTTTTTCTCATCAACAAAATCTTCATCTTTTATGTATCAGTGAACATTGGGCCGATGAAACTGAATTAAATAGTGTAAACATCCCACATTACACACTAGTAAGTGCTTACTGCAGGGTTAACCACCAACATGGCGGTGTGGCTATATATGCAAGAAATGATATTAAAGATAATTTTAAACAAAAAAATGTGAATTACGTTAAATCTCTTGCATCTGAGACCAACATAGAACTATGTGCGGCATCGTTATACTATACACAGTTTCAAATAAATATAATAGCAACTTATAGACCTCCAACAGGTAATTTAGATATATTTATAATAATCTGTCACATACTTTGCAATTTATTTTTAAACACAACCCGATAGTTATGGTCTGTGGGGATCTTAATATAGATTCCTTAAAGAAATCTACAGAAAAAGATATCTTAGGAGAAATATTTAATTGTTTTAATTTTACAACAACTTTAAATGAACCTACTTGCATTGTAACAAACAAATCATAATATATAATATAACATCAAAAATAGGCGTTGATTATATAGCTACAAATTTATTGGAGGATATAGGTACCTAGCTTATGTATTTAATCCCTGCATACAGCTCAAATAATTTGCAGCAAGGATCTAAAAATAAATAAACAAAATAAGAATACTTTTTATCACTTCTCAGATGAAAAATATTGAAAAATTTAATTATAACCTAGAGACAACTGCTTGGGATAGCATTTATTCTGAAAATATTGACGATGATTTCAATAATTTTATCAGTTATTCCTAAAATGACTTGATGGATCATGCCCCCTAATTACCCACTGTAACAAAGAACCAAACAAAGTAAGTTGCAAGAACTGTCTTAGCTGTGATTTAATTAAAGAGAGCCAAGATTTGAAAAAATTATATTGGTTAGCAAATCAATGAAATGAAATGATTTTAATCTAATGAAATTGTGAAAAGACAAGAAAAAGCAATATAATAATAACATAGAACAAACCAAAAGAAACTATTTTTTATAACAAGTATATAAAGCAACAAATAGTTCAAAAGAATGGAGTTTGGTTAATAATCAACTCGGCAAAAATGTTGAAAGCAGAAAAATAACAATAAATATAAGCAACACATCTACAACAAATCCCAAAATTATTGCTGACCATTATTTTTCAAATGTTGCACCAGAGAAAATGTCTGAACATTTTAAGGACAATATTTCGACTGAGGGTACTAGTTCCTCTTATGTGGAACAGACAATATTCTTGACGCCTACAACACCTGAGGAAGTTATAAACATAAAAAATTTAAAAGATAAGCCTGCTACTGGTGTAGGTGGAATATCCAGTAAAGCCCTAAAGTATGCATGTTTGTCTGTCCGTCCGTCACGTTTCTTGTAAGTAAGTACGAAATGTCCGATAGTATTGAAATTGGGACAGTAAGTTTGTGTTAGCTAGAGGAAGAACCCTATTATTTTTGAACAAAATCGATCAATAAATAAAAGAGTTATTAATTTTTAAATTAAAAAAAAACTGAGAAGAGTATCCTATAGAATGTGCAACAATTATATAACAAGTGTAGTAAATCGGTGAACAGTATAATGGTCGTTTGATATTGCACCAAGATATTCCTGCAGACCTTATTTCAAAAATTATAAAATGTTTCTTTTCTGTAGGTATCCCATAGTCAGATAATCCTGCTTTCTCAATCTTATAGGACTGATAAAATGATATATCTATATATTTTTCTCTGTTTTCACTTACCGAATAATTTTTTTAATGTAGCTGTATTAAACCGTATATATCAAATACTTCAATGATGCCAAAAATTGTTTTATTAAAATAGCAGAAAATTATATATTAAGTATTGATTATAGCAATTTTATTTTTAGATGTTACTAGTTCAAGAGATGACGTTGCGTTAAAGTTAATACGAAAATATAAAATCAATGAAGAAATATATAAAAATTCAATTCACAATTTACAAGAGAATAATAAGGATTTACTGAATGAAATTTTGGATTTAAAAGAAGAACAACGTTCAATGGCCTTATGTAATAGTAAACAGAATTGTCCTTAGCCTTCCAATAGTATTGTTTTACAAAATATATACTTTATCTGTATTTATAAATTTTAATTTTGATTTTGTTTAATGAAGTTTTTATACTGACTATTATTTTAAAGAGTAATGACTTTTTGTAATTTAAATAATCTTTTTAAATATAATGCAAAAAATATGTACCATTGATTAATTAATTGATGTTCTAAATTAGTTAACACAAAAATTCGAAAAAATGCATTGGTATAGTGGTATGATTTTTAAATTTTATGTGTATTTTGATTGAGTATGCAGAGTGCTACAAGGTAAAAGTATGATGTATAGAGTGTTCAGTCAGAGCGAGTGTAGATGAGTCTGCCTATACTCTTATTTCAATATGAGAAGGCAGCAACTCCGAAGGCGGTTAGTACTTGGATAGGAGTCCATGGAAATACAGCATTCTCACTCGATCTTCTGGAGGTATATCAGCATATACGTAGAATGTATACAACTTTGGGCGGTGATTGCATAGCGGATATACCATCCTTTGGAGGTGATATAAAGCAGTCAGTCCCTTGTGTATTAAACGTTAGAGTGAAAGATCCCTCTACTCTTCTTTAGAGAAGTTTTTCAGCAAAATTTCCAGGATGCGGGTAGCTCGTCTCCTGGCGTCAGTGATTGTGCTTGGTAGTGGAAATAGGCTGACGTTAAATAAGTGAATAAAAAATAATACTTTCTAGTGATCACTTTGTATAAGTCAAAGGGAATAAGGATGTGAAAAGTTGATTTTCTTAAATATCTTGCTAATTTGAAAAATTAAAATATATTATTATTACTGAACAAACGTAAACTCTAAATGTGAAAGGAAAACAACCTAAAAAAATACTAGCTTAACTTATTCAACAGCACCGCTTGGTAAAATAATAGTATTCTACAATAAAATTTAACTTTCTGTGCAATCTATAAATACATTTTGAATAATAATTATATTTCACTTTTGTCAAAAGTCCTATTATACTTTTCACAGGAACCTTTTTTTCTGCTCATCTATTTAGTGGCCATTTCTCCTATTAGACAAATCATCGTCATCAGGAAATGAGCTGCCCCCAACCTGGAAATTTTGCTGTACCTCTTCTTTTAGTGTTTTTTTTTTTACTTGACTAACATCTCGCAGACAGAGGACCAACAGCTTTAGTTTCCCTTTCTAGATAAATAGTAAGTATATCCATTACGCAGTCCTCGACTAAAATTGCATAGCTTATACATATACGCTGATAGATAAGCTGTTAGAAGGTGGGGCGAGATCGCTGTATTTCGTTAGAGGGCACCATTCCAATAAGTACTACTCACAATTAATGTTGCTTATTAGCGAAGCGGGATATGGGTTGAAATGATCCAAAAAAATTTTTCGGAGTAGAAAAATATGGGACCTAGACCATCTGATAGAGATATAAATAATGTATTATATTCCCGGTTGAAGACCTTTTCCTTTGGTCGAGATCAAATTTGTGAGCATTTAATTTCAGAGATCACAATTTTTTCTACACTGCGCGTCTACAAGTAAAAACACATAAGTATTACTCGGAAACTGCTACACTTAGGTGAATGATTCTAGCTTTGATTGATGGAGTTTATTCCATATAATTACTCTACATTAGAAAAGTGTCGTAATTCGACTTATTACATTTTGAAAAACGAAATATATTTTGCAATAATTGATAAAAAATGCTCATGTACACTGCTTTCACACAAGCATATAACTTTTTATTTCACGATATCGATTTCAAGTTTCTTTATACCAACCTATTTCCTGATGTTTAAGGAATATTTTCTGTCATATAACATATAGTCAAGTAGCGCATTAGTCGCGTCATTTTGGCATTTTACTTCTAAAATTAAAAGTACAGGGTCAATTGACCTAATTTTTGTTGCAAAGGGTTCAGAAAGATATTTAGAAAAAACAGTATATTATTTTTTGGCGGAAATGTTTGGTTTCATTTTTTTAACAATAATTGGCCAATTTTAATAGCCAAAATTCAATTAAATTAATTGAATTTGTTATCATACACAATATGCCATAAAATTAGACGAAAATGGTTACGTGGGGGTCGCTGATCATGATTATATGAAGTCCAATTCAAAATGGCGGACCGGAAGAACAGTCAATTTTTCCGGAAGAACTCGTATTCTTTTCTATTTCGCCTGAAAGTGGGATAACGAGTCTGATGTCCAATTAGGGAAAATTCAAACTGGCTGACCGGAAGTAGTATATTTTTCCGGAAATACTCGTATTTTTCATACTTTCAACCCAAAAAAGAAAAAATACGGGATTTTCCTGAGAATCTGGCTCTACTTCCGGTCCGCCATTTTGAATCTTTTATAATTGGACATCGGATTCGCTATCAGCGACCGCGAAAACCCTCGAGTTGCCATTTTCAACCCAAAAAAGAAAAGAATACAAGTTTTCCAGAGAAATTGACGTTCTTCCGGTCCGCCATTTTGAATTTCGTAAATTGGATCTCGGATTCGTGATCAGCGACCTCAAAAACCTCCGAGTGCTCATTTTAGGAAAAAAACGAGAAAAATACGAGTTCTTCCTGAGAAATTGACTCTACTTCCGGTCCGCCATTTTGACCTTACCAAATTGGACTTCAGAATCGTGATCAGCTAGCTACCCGAAAAACCCCCTGGTAACCATTTTCGTCTAATTTTATGGTATGTGTTGTGTATGATAACAAATTTTTCAATTAATTTAATTAAATTGGCCAATTATTGGAAATAAAATGAAATCAAACATTTCTGCCAAAAAATAAAAGGTACTGTTTTTTCTAAATATCGTCAATTGTCCCTATACTTTTAATTTTAGAAGTAAAAATGCCAAAATGCGCTATACTTTACTAATGCGACACTCGCGTGTTCAAATATAGCTATATATTTGTGAAACGCGACAATATATTATATGATAGAAAATGTTCATTAAACATCAGGGAATAAGTTGGTGTAAAGACATTTGAAATCGATATCGTGAAATAAAAAGTATGCCTGTGTGAAAGCAGTACATGAGCATTTTAATCAATTACTATATTTCGTATTTTCAAAATGTAAAAAGACCAATTACGACACTTGTAGGCGCGCGGTATAAAAAAATGTGATCTCTGATATTAAAAAGCTCACAAGTTTGTTCTCGACCAAGGGAAGAGGTCGTCAACCGAGAATATAATACATTATTTATTTCTTTATCAGCTGGTCTAGGTCACATATCTTTCTACTTTGAAAAAAATTTCTCAGCTGAAATAAGCGCGTATATCTACTACGCTCGAAATCCTGAATCCTGCTCCACTATATCCTTTTGTATCTAAATATGAGTACAGTCATCAAGGCATATCTGCGCCCGCCCTTCTTTGCAGAAGCAACATTTATATATTGTGTATTTGTAAGGTGTTTTTCTGAAAACATCTATAGAGAAATTTCTTTCACATCACTTGTGTTGTTAAATTCTGATTATAGGTAACCTTTAAAATGTTGCCAAGATTCTTCAAAAATACTGTATATACATACCTAGTTTACTGATTAGCGGTTCGCTAATCAAACTGCGGCATCATCGAGGAAATAATTAAAATGTATTATCGTAAAGGATGAATTTACCAGGGCACCTGATTGATGGATTCAACCGCCAGACCAGGGGGAGAGAAAAGTAAAACCATATTTGTTCTTATCTCCGCTTACTAAATTGTACCTGTTAGATAATTGAAAACATAACATGGTTAATTAGTGCAACCCACCTTCCAACACAATTTTTTTTCGGTTCGGGTTCTTATGTTCTCTATTATTATTATTATGTCTTAAAACATTCAGTCAGGTCTATTCTGTAATTTTTTGGTTAAAAATAAACGTCCTGCTAAAATTTTAATTTTAACGGTACGTTAAAAATAATAACTGATTTTTCTATTCTGTATGCGACCATTTAACGGACCCGTTAGTCATAGCTTTTAACGACCAGTTATTTCTTTCCCTTACATTATATGCTCAAGGACAAATTAAAAACAAACCTAGTGAGAGCAGGGAAGTCTTTGAATGAGGAGTAGAGTATTAAGTTAAGACGAATTCAGGTCTATTCTGTAATTTTTTGGTTAAAAATAAACGCCCTGCTACATTTTTAATTTTAACGGAATGCTAAAAATAATAACTCATTTTAGTACGGCAGCCCGTTACCAAGATTTTCGCCTGATCCCGCCCGCAATTTTTTTGGTTTTTTCGGTTGATTCATGAAGTTTTGAGAAGAAAAGTTCAGGGGTACTGACTCAGGCAAGGTTGCGAAGTGGTTGAAAAACACCTATATATATGTAAAGAGAAAGTGATCAAATTAGTTATCGCGCCCGGTCCGTTTTTGTGTTATTTTTACCAAGAATGATCATTTCAATAGGATAGAAATAGTTACTGACATTTTCCGAGCTGTGAGTGGTTTTGGTTCGTTAAAAATCTAAATTTTGTGACAGTTCGGAATTCAACTTTTCGCGCCCGCTCCGTTTTCCTGATCATAGATAATTTTGAATGTTTTGTTATCAGAAAAAAATAAGAACGGATGTTTTCATTGTTGCGCAAATGAAGGGTTGAATTTCAGGTGTGTGTTTTTTTTTAAGGCTGATCGAGTTATCCCGCCTGCTCCGTTTCCTGGTACAAATCATTTCTTGTGCCTTGAAAAGTGGGGAAAAAATATGAACGGACATTGTTATACGTGCATTGTTGTGTAAAGTCATTTTCAGTGACAGAAAAATTTTTATTTTTGAATTTTTTTATTTTGTTTGCGAAATTTTGTCCCGCTTATTTATTAAACTTCATCAATACAAAATAAAAATATTATAATTCAATCGTCGTCTTCTGAACTGCTCTCATAAGTATCATCACTCTCTGAATCCGTAGACTCCTCGATATCATCGTCATTTTCATCGAAATCTAGAATCAAACAGAAACGAAACCTTTCAGTAAGTCTGAGGCCACCAATTTTTTTAAAGAAGGGCATAAAGTACTCTCTTGAAAAAGATCACGTGATCATGTCACATCACAATCACATCGCAGATCACGTGATGATCACGTGAGAAAATTTGTCACGTGAGAAAATTAATCACATGACAAAAATTTCTGACATGAGAAAATTTGTCACGTGAGAAAATTCATCAAATGAAAAAAATTTCTCACGTGAGAAAATTTCTCACATGAGAAAATTTGTCACGTGAGAATATTTCTCACGTGATCTGCGATGTGATTGTGATGTGACACGATCACGTGATCTTTTTCAAGAGAGTATACATATAATTTTGTCAGACCCACCATCTGCATTGTCCGGTACAGTTTCGTCATCCAATATAAGATCTGTACACAACGGTACTTGATCGCCGTCGTACCATTTAAACACCAATCGTTCGTCCTCCTCCATCCAACCATGCACGAACATACGAAAACAACACGCGGGTGTGAGATGGTAGATGATAGCATAGACGCTATGTTGCTATAGACAACCAAGCCACACAGCATGGTAGAAATATATACAGGTATGCTGTTGCGCAGCTTTTGCGGTAACCAATCATATTTTGTCACCAACGGGAACCATATTGATAATCGGACCAATAGTGTTTCGTGCGCATATTTCAAATAATGTAGTGTATTCTATTTTCTATTGTACAAAAGGATATGATTCCACATACCATTTAAAAACAGATGCCTCATTTTGGAAATAAAGTTAAAATTTGACGAAATATTACTCATTTGGAAATATTTTAGAATGGTTTTGAATAATAATTAAGATTGTATATACATACATTTCGACATTGATGTAGCAAGTTTTCATTGTAATTTTAGTGTTTTTTACTACCGTGTAGTTATGGATATGCAAGACATTCTTTGTAAAAAATATGGTAAAAAGGTACTTCTTTGATGCAGTATATAGGTATATATTTTATATGATCTAGTTCGGCGATTTAAAGAGTTTATAGGTTAAGTTATCAATACTAAAAAAATTAACGTATTTATATATATAGTTCTATATAATCAATATTTATCAAAGGGTTCATGAATACTATATGAGTTTTTAGTATGATTTTATGATAAATGTCAATTTTTTAATATAAAGAATATATTATATGTAATATATAAGTTATTTGTACAACAATATTAATCTTTTTAGTTACAAATGCTATCGTCATAGTAAATTTTAACCAATATTTACGAAAAATACATACACCACAGGTAATATAACTTCTAATTTTATTGACACCTTGTGAGGGTATAGCGGACAATCACACAAGAAATCATACACTCGTCTTATTTTATACTTTTATTCTATAACAAAATAAATATATACTATACTTAATAAATAAAATAAGTATTATACTGAGACTTTTTACAACATATAGAGTATATTATAGAGTATCTTGACAAGAGATGTAAGCGTCATTAATCAAATTTTACAGAATAAAATCTAAATACTCCTACACAGTTTTAGATATATATATCCTAGATTTATGCATCATACTGCATACTAACTTTTCTTTGAAATTAAACGATATGCATGAATATGTTTACTTGTTCTTACTTTTTGCTTTGTACGTTATATCTCGGAGGATGATTCTTGCCAAATGTTCTATAGGTACGCATGAGGCAGAAGGACACGGATATTCGTTGGAGAATAGTTTTCAACATTTTTGAGATACCTTCTCTGGAGTCGCTTTAAAATCTGCCCTCTTAAAATGCACTGAACAAATGCGAGCTGTAAAAAAAACAATTTTTATTTCTGACCTCATTTGTGTTAAATAACAAATGCAAACTTTTATATCGTAAATAGGTACATCTTTTACTAATACATATTTTGTAATTGTAAATAAGCCAATATATTAACTAATTATTGTTTTTATAATTACCGTTTTTGAAATGATCAGGTTTTACTGGACAAATTTCTAACCATTTTCTCGATATTCTTCATTTTTTGGGAACCGAAAGAATATTACATTTCTTTCAATTGAAGTTCCACTCCTATTTTTGCAACTGTTTATACTGCACCCAACCATGTCTTAAGTTTATTAGAAATAATCGTTTCTTTTTTAACCTCAAAAATATCACACCATAGAGAAACCAAACACAAAAATGATATTACGCAGTTACGCACCCCAACACGACTACTTTTACACCTGGTTGCAGGGGTACAATGTTGAGGGATAATATTATAAAAACTTGAAATATGTGCATCTGATATCACAGAATATTAGGATTCTCTGTCAATATACTGTGATATATCCAATATGGTTCCCGTTGGTTCCATGCGCAGAAAAGTCAAATTCTGGTAGCCCGGACGAGCATACCTTATATATGTTTCTACCATGCCACACAGTATCCCGCTGTATGCGCGCGCCGTGTACCGCGAGCACGGACCATACAGCATATATAGTGCTGACTCCGTAGCATTCCCTGGAGCATTGCAGCACGGAAAAGGTCCGTTCGACTCTACTTACCCTTTTTGGATGTCCTATCAATAATTTAAAATAAATTTTGAACCGGGCGCTGTAACTTTGTCAGACCATTTTTCTATACATGTTTTTTTTAAACAATGGAAATATTTCAATATCAAAAACTTCCGTTCTCTATGGATTCATGTTTCTTTGTATACATTTTTAATAAGATTACATGAAGAACGGAGCAGGCGGAGTAACAAAATTACCGTTGACTTTTTTACCTACCGAAATTACTCTGACGGGTTACGGCAACGTTGTACGACTTTTTCGATCAGGAAAAACCCTCTTAGTTTTAAAAAAACTAGCGATTCATAGTTTACTCGATTCGGGCGCTATGACAGAAAAATTTGGTAACGGGCTGCCGTACTATTTTTCTATTCTGTATGCGACCATTTAACGGACCTGTTAAAGTCATAAGTTTTTAACGACCGCGCTTCTATTTGAGGTTATGATTACCATTATTTGAAGGCGGAAAAATAAATACTGAATATAAATGAGGAAATGGGTCGTCAAAAGAATCTCAAACTCATTGACAAACATACATAAAGTGCCATTTACTGAATGATATTATACAAAATTTTATGAACCAAAAATAAAATACGGTGTTTTTGCCTCTTTAACGGTACCGTTAAATTTTAATGGCAGAGGTCCAAAGTCGCCTCTAATTTTAAACGATGTTGGTTAAATTTAACCTTAAAAAAAGTGTACAGAATACCACTGACCGTTAACTTCATTTCGCTAATTATTTTAACAGTAACCTTGCCGTTAAAGCTTAACAAAAATGTTACAGAATAGACCTGTAAGAATCCCACAAAATATATAATACACGCAGATAAAACTAAATACCTCCCGCATAAATTATCGTCAAACAGAACTCGCGCTTCTATTTGAGGTTATGATCACAGTTATTTGAAGGCGGAAAGAAAATTACTGGATATAAACAAGAAAATGGGTCGTCAACAGAATCTCAAACTCATCTACAAACATTTTATTCTAGTGAAAAGTCAGAGAAATAAAAAATTTTCGGTTGGCAAATCATTTCAAAGTTTAGATTAAAAATTTCGTTTCTGTATTTTTAATGTTCCCACCATCAGTTTCTTAAATAAAGTGCCATTTACTGAATGATATATTATACGAAATTTTATGAACCAACAAATAAAATACGGTGTTTTTACCTCTAACGGTACCGTTAAATTTTAGTGGCATGTCCAAAGTCGCCTCTAATTTTAAACGATGTTGGTTAAATTTAACTTTAAAAAAGGTATACAGAATACCACTAACCGTTAACCAGGTCTATTCTGTAATTTTTTGGTTAAAAATAAACGCCCTGCTAAATTTTTAATTTTAACGGAATGCTAAAAATAATAACTCATTTGTCTATTCTGTAAGCGACCATTTAACGGACCTGTTAAAGTCATAAGTTTTTAACGACCGCGCTTCTATTTGAGGTTATGATTACCATTATTTGAAGGCGGAAAAATAAATACTGAATATAAATGAGGAAATGGGTCGTCAAAAGAATCTCAAACTCATTGACAAACACACATACAGGTCTATTCTGTAATTTTTTGGTTAAAAATAAACGCCCCGCTAAATTTTTAATTTTAACGGAATGCTAAAAATAATAACTCATTTTTCTATTCTGTATGCGACCATTTAACGGACCTGTTAAAGTCATAAGTTTTTAACGACCGCGCTTCTATTTGAGGTTATGATTACGAATATTTGAAGGCGGAAAAATAATTACTGAATATAAATAAGGAAATGGGTCGTCAAAAGAATCTCAAACTCATTGACAAACATAAATAAAGTGCCATTTACTGAATGATATTATACAAAATTTTATGAACCAAAAATAAAATACGGTGTTTTTGCCTCTTTAACGGTACCGTTAAATTTTAGTGGCAGGTCTAAAGTCGCCTCTAATTTTAAACGATGTTGGTTAAATTTAACCTTAAAAAAAGTGTACAGAATACCACTGACCGTTAACTTCATTTCTCTAATTATTTTAACAGTGACCTTGCCGTTAAAGCTTAACAAAAATGTTACAGAATAGACCTGATAAAGTGCCATTTACTGCATGATATTATACAAAATTTTATGAACCAAAAATAAAATACGGTGTTTTTGCCTCTTTAACGGTACCGTTAAATTTTAGTGGCAGAGGTCCAAAGTCGCCTCTAATTTTAAACGATGTTGGTTAAATTTAACCTTAAAAAAAAGTGTACAGAATACCACTGACCGTTAACTTCATTTCGCTAATTATTTTAACAGTAACCTTGCCGTTAAAGCTTAACAAAAATGTTACAGAATAGACCTGTAAGAATCCCACAAAATATATAATACACGCAGATAAAACTAAATACCTCCCGCATAAATTATCGTCAAACAGAACCCGCGCTTCTATTTGAGGTTATGATCACAGTTATTTGAAGGCGGAAAGAAAATTACTGGATATAAACAAGAAAATGGGTCGTCAACAGAATCTCAAACTCATCTACAAACATTTTATTCTAGTGAAAAGTCAGAGAAATAAAAAATTTTCGGTTGGCAAATCATTTCAAAGTTTAGATTAAAAATTTCGTTTCTGTATTTTTAATGTTCCCACCAGTTTCTTAAATAAAGTGCCATTTACTGAATGATATATTATACGAAATTTTATGAACCAACAAATAAAATACGGTGTTTTTACCTCTAACGGTACCGTTAAATTTTAGTGGCATGTCCAAAGTCGCCTCTAATTTTAAACGATGTTGGTTAAATTTAACTTTAAAAAAGGTATACAGAATACCACTAACCGTTAACCAGGTCTATTCTGTAATTTTTTGGTTAAAAATAAACGCCCTGCTAAATTTTTAATTTTAACGGAATGCTAAAAATAATAACTCATTTTTCTATTCTGTATGCGACCATTTAACGGACCTGTTAAAGTCATAAGTTTTTAACGACCGCGCTTCTATTTGAGGTTATGATTACGATTATTTGAAGGCGGAAAAATAATTACTGAATATAAATGAGGAAATGGGTCGTCAAAAGAATCTCGAACTCATTGACAAACATAAATAAAGTGCCATTTACTGAATGATATTATACAAAATTTTATGAACCAAAAATAAAATACGGTGTTTTTGCCACTTTAACGGTACCGTTAAATTTTAGTGGCAGGTCCAAAGTCGCCTCTAATTTTAAACGATGTTGGTTAAATTTAACCTTAAAAAAAGTGTACAGAATACCACTGACCGTTAACTTCATTTCGCTAATTATTTTAACAGTGACCTTGCCGTTAAAGCTTAACAAAAATGTTACAGAATAGACCTGTATATCATTCCGCTAACTATTTTAACAGTGACCTTGCCGTTAAAACTTAATCAAAATGTTACAGAATAGACCCGAGTGTCGGTTTAAATATGTACTTCGATCAGCGGCCTCTCTGATTATTGACAAGGGGTCTGAAGAAGAAGATGAAATTATCACTATGACATCACCCTATATTTAGCTAACTTCATATAATAGTTATGTCAATATAAAATTATTTTGAAAAGTGAAAGTTCATCATAATTTTTATGATAAAATGTGAATAAAGTAATGAAAACATCTTAAACCCGTTATTGTAGTGCGGATGAAGGTTTTTACTATGTTTAGATACATTGTATAGTTATTTATTGGAATAGGTACAATACGTTTAATCAATGGTTTAAATACAAATAACCTTTCATTTATATGAGAACCATATATTATAAATATTATACTGAAACGTTCTTGAGATAGTCGAAGTAGTCGTGTTTGTTATTGGAGAAGGAGTGAAGTGATTAATACAAATTTATTCATACTTACATTATTTAAAAAAATGTATCTTGCATGTGACAATGGATTTTGATACTCTTTCTAACTGTTCTGGCGTTTCTAATCAGTCAGATGAAATAAGTAATGCTTCCACATTATCAGATCTGAGTATTTATCAAGATGAATTTGCAGAGTTGCGCCATTTAGTCAACCCTACAAAGTACCCTACACCAACATTTGAAAGGTGTTCTACTCCAAAACAAGACTCTGGTTGTGATTTGCCTTATAATGATCGCATTTTAGATCTATCAGACCAACTGCAAAATACCCTCAAATTAAATGAGAAGTATAAAAATGATTTATTTAATTTGGAGAAAATCATTGAACTTAAATTTTATGAGAAAACAGAAAAATTATTGAGAAATAACAATAGGTTGAAATCAGAGTTAGATAGAGCTAATGGCCAAATTGAAAGATTAATAAGAAGCTTTTCTAGCAAAAGCGATACTTCCACGATATTAGATAAAAAGTTTATCCAGTTAGAGGAAAAATGTTACAATTTGTCTATGCAGAATTCTGCTTTAGAATGTGAATTGTTGGAAAATAAAACTCAAAAAGAAGAGTATGAACTACATAATAAACGATTAAAAATAGAGTGCAGTGAATTGAAGATTGATATTGAGGCAAGAAATGTTTGTGTAAAGGATCTGAAAGACAAAATATCTCAGCAGCATGTGGAAATTCAAACATTGCTAAAGGATAATTTAATACATTCACAATCAATGAAAGAAGTTTGTTCTGAATTGGAACATTTAAAGAAAGCACAAGGCTGGTATAAAGATGAATTACATACATGCCAAAGTGATAAGAAATTTTTATCAAGTGAAATTTTAAAATGCAAAACAGACCTCTCTGCACAAAAAGAGAGAGCGGAAGTATTAAATGTAGATCTAGCGAAATGGAAACATAAATGTGACATAATACAACTTGAAGCTCTAAAGGAAAAAGAAAAGTTGTGTAAACAGTTAGAAAATGCGAATTTTATGAATAGATGTAGTAATGATCAGTCTAACAGCATTTTTATAGAAAACAATGATAATAAAAGTATAATAAATTATTATGAAACTTGTATTCAAGATTTAACCAACGAAATAGCAAAAATTAAAGACTATGTTCAAGAACAAGACAAGACTTCCAAAAAAATTACTAAAGAAAATTCTGAATTAATAGCAAACTGTATAACACTGCAAAAAAATATCCAGCAGAATGAAATGACCATAGAGGATTTGGAGAATACTAAAAAATATTTGAATATGGAATTAAACATATTAAAAGACAGAGTTAAGGAAAAATCTGAAGACTTAACGTCAGGTAAAAAACGAATATTCAGTTTGGAAGCTGAGCTGGCCGTAAGGAACCAGGAACGGGAGTTAGTAGAAAATACCATTACAACAATAAGAGAGCAGTTTATTCATTTTAAGTCAAAGTACGAAAAATTAAAAGAAGAAATAGTTGATAAAAGTAAACAAATTTTGCAATTACAAAGTGAGAAGCAAAAATTATTTATGAATAATAATTGGAATATCTGTGAATTAGAGAAGACTAAAGAAAAAGATGATATTATAAGTAAATTAAAAATAGAAGTCTCTCGCCATGAAGAAAATATGAATAAGCATTTTTGTGAAATTAGAAGATTGGAAAATGAATTAAATGAGAAAGAAGACATGTATAAAAATGTACTAGAAGAGAAACAGTCCATTATACACCAGCATTCTGCAGAAATCCAAAAGTATGAGGATGCACTCGTACAATATAAAATAATTTTCACTAATTATGAAATCCAAGTTAAAGATTTACAAAAATGTTTAAGTGAAAGCAATAGTACAGTAGCAGATCTCAAGGATAATATTAAAATACTTAAAGAGGCAATTAAAAATAGAGATTCAAGTTTGTGTGAAATGCAAAATAAATGTGCAGTTTTAGAAAATAATTTAATATTAGTCACCGATGAGAAGAACGCCAAATTAAATACCATTAATACGAATGTATTTGATTTAAAAAAATCATTGAAAGAAGATGATTATAAGCTTATGGAATCATTAGATTGTTTTATGAACCTTTATGAGAATGGCAATATTAATGATTTAAACTATAATTGTAAACCAAGGGATGGCATTGATATTACTATGTTCCTGAATAAAATTGATAAACATTTGAAGGACAATTTTAATTGTAAGATTGTAAAGAAGACCGAAGAGGATGAAAATCAACTTAAAATTACTATTGGTAAACTTAAGAATGAAATAAGTACAAACATTGTAAAATTGGAAGACAGGATGAGAATATTATATAGAAAATATGAAGAATGTCATGTAATGTTAAATTCTTTTATAAACAATCAAGAATACATCAATACAAATGAAAAGATAAAAGAACTGAATGTTTTATTGCAGGTTAAAGAATTGGAAACAAAAGAGAAGCAAAAAAAGTAAGTATACCTATATAAACCTTTACCTATATATATATTTTAAATTAAAATGCATCGCTACTTACAGACATTTGCATTAAAAAAAAATGTTTTCAATAAATTCAACAATTTTGTGTTATGGAGGAAATGCAGACGTCTGCATGTTGAGCGGCATTTTAATTCTAAAGTAATAGAAATAACAGATATAAAGGGGGTCAGTTATAGATGAGTCACACAGTATGAAGGTAATAATTCATAAATTATGATTGTATGAATATTTTTATGATTTACAGACATATTACTTCCACATCCACGTAGTGCATTGGATATTATAATAATCGTAAAAAGATTTTCAAAAATTTTTGTTGTTGAAATAGGTTTAGAATGTCAAGAAATGTCGAGATTTTAAATTTGAGCAAAAAAAATGTTCTGTCAGTTTGTCTGTAACTTTTCTTGTCCGCACATTTTCTCTGGAACAGTTTAAGATATTGACTTGAAATTTTATACATGTTTGTACTATAACGATATCCGGAACTGGATTGTTTTTTGAACTTATCCGGTGAAGGGTTGGGGGGTAAATACAAAACTTACAATACTAGAAATCAAGGCTTCAGATTTTTTTATAACATTTCCATCCCCCCGCGCCACCCCCACTCCATTATTAAAGGGGATGATAAAATAAAATTGAGATATTCGCCTAAAATTTGGTATATTATATATCATAACGACATCTGCAACTAGATTATATTTAGAGATTATTCCGCTGAAGGGTTGGGGATTAAATAGGGGCGAAGGGAAAAATAAGTAAAGCAAGCTGGTAAAGAGTAGAGAAACTTGTGATTTCGGTAAAGGGGTGGGGGGTAAGAAGATGTAAATGGGGGGAAATGAGTAAAGTAAGCTGGTAAGAGCACAGAAACTTGAGATTTGATGTATATATGGGTGTTTCATGAGGAAACGGACAAGCCTTAATATCAGATAGAGGACAGCGAGGGAAATCATAATCACCCATTGAAAAAGCTAGTTGGGCCCGTATTGCTGAAATATTTTCTGTGTATTTTACCGAAATTTCTTTTAGTTGTTACTTTGTAAGGCAATGGAATAGTAAGTTTATATTTGGCAAATATATTACACTAGTGATCCTGAATAAGTACTTCTATCACACACACAAGAATCCAGGTCCGGGCTCGAAAAAAAATGTTTTTGTTGCTCAAGAAAACAATACCGTGTATTTGTTTTATTTTAAATTTCAATATTAAGTTCGAAGAGTCCATAAACAACTGAACGAAGTGGCTTCATTAATTTTTTTGCCACACTTTTGCCGCATTCGAAATAAATTCAACTAATAGTCCCATCAAATTATTAAAAAAATCGCTGTTTTATAGAAAATTTTCCACAGCTATGAGTCCTGTAAAAAGTGAAGCCTTTTGGTTGTCTAAACATGATTGTCACTCCCCGCAGTTCTAAAAAAGGGTGGTTTTTGAAAAATATATACATATATATGAATTCTACCGCTCTTTCGCTTTTTTCTCTATTTTGAGGAAAAACTATGCATTTTGGTGAACAATGTTAGGAGAGCATAAAATTTCTTACAAATTTTGTTTCTACCTGTTCTCCGCATAGTTTCACCGCTAAAGGGCGGTACAGAAATATATAAAAAGACTTCTGTGCCTTTTTTTAGATTTTCAGCCAAAATTATTCATTTTGGTGAAAAATATCAGGGAGAGCAAAGTTGTAGAGCATAAAATTTTCTACAGATTTTGTCTTTATGTTTCGTCGTTATAGGGCGCAAAAGTCTGTTCATATATATATTTCTTTCGCGCCCTCTAGCGGCGAAACTATGCGAACTTCGAAAAAAACTTAAAAAGAGTAGAGACAAAATTTGTAGGAAATTTTATGCTCTACAACTTTGCTCTCCTGATATTTTTCACCAAAATGCATAATTTTGGCTGAAAATCTAAAAAAGACACAGAAGTCTCTTTATATATTTCTGTCGCGCCCTTTAGCGGTGAAACTATGTGGATAACAGGTAAAAACAAAATTTGTAAGAAATTTTATGCTGTACAACTCTCCTAACTTTGTTCACCAAAATGCATAGTTTTTCCTCAAAATAGAAAAAAAAGCGAAGACTCTAAAAAAAGGTGCAAAAGTCAAATATGTATATCTTTTTCGCGCCCTCTAGCGGCGAAACAATGCGGAATTCGGACAAAAATGTAGATACAAAATTTGTAGGACATTTTATGGTGTGCAACGTTGCTCTCCTGATATTTTTCACCAAAATGCATAGTCTTTCCTCAAAATAGAAGAAAAGGCGACGAAGCGCTGTAATTCATATATATGTATATATTTCTCAAAGACCCCCCTTTTTTAGAATTGCGGGTGGTGAAAATCATGTTTAGACAACCCACATGCTCCACTTTTTAAAAGTCTCATTCATAGCTGTGCGAAAATTTCTTTAATTTTTTCCTAATTTGAAGGGACTATAAATAATGGAATATGAAACTTTTAAAAACATAGATGAATCATACACACAAAAAATGCTTCCACTATTAAATTAGGAATAATTATTTTGTTTCTATCATCAGTTTTTACAGAGGGGGTAAAATAAATAGAATAGTAAATCAAGAATCTACTTCATTCCTCTCATTTGTTAAGAACTAAAACAGCAGCATATCATACCTATTAACAATAACAAGAACGGTACCAACAAAGTTGCATATCAATAATGCACATAGTAGCAAACCATCAACATAATAATTGTACGAAAAACAAAAAATGCAGATATTGTCATAAAACGTATTCATCAATATGGGCTGACCGATTTAATGTTTAAAGTCATTGTTTAAATTTGTCACTATTGATCACAGTAGCATCATATCATTGGTTTATAAGTTTTTAAATAGTTGTCATTTTGAAGTAATAGGGACAACTAACTGATTTTTATCGGTTAAAGGCATTGTTTAGTTATCAACATTTGGATTGGACTTGTAGCAGGCGGTCACTTGTTAGGACCACATTTTTTTGAAGATACAGTACCGGTAACGTTTATCTTAATTTTTTTACAACATACGTTACCGAATATTTTAGAAAATGTAAATATCCGAGGTATATTCTTTCAACATGATGAAGCCCCACCACATTTCTCCAACTAAATTAGAAATCATTTAAGTGATACATATCCAAACAGATGGATTGGTCAGGGAGGTCCTCGTGTATGGCCGGCAAGGTCTCCGGATTTCAACCCTGTAGATATTTTTTTTTGAGATCATTTAAAAAGTGAGGTCTAGAATGTGAACATTAATGACAGGGATCACGTAATTGAAAGGATTGTTGATTGCTGAGGCGAAATTAGAAACAATCCAGATCTGATAAGACGATCAATTGGACATTTCGTGGATTGCATCAGAAAATGTACTGAAGCTGAGGGAGGCCATTTTGGACATTCAATTTAATTATGATTCTAATTTGTAAATACCTTTTATAACAATATCTGAATATCTGCATTTTTTGTTTTTCGTATAATATAATTATTCTGCTGGTAACTTGGTGGTATTTTGCTGTTTACATTATTTTTATGCAAGTTGCTAGTTACTATTATTGTTGTTGGTAATAAGTAGATTATGTTGTTGTTTTACTAGTTTTTAATAAGTGAAAGGAATGAAATAGGTTCGGTGAGGCCTGTAACATTATTATTTTTTTTTTATTTTACCCCATTCATAAAAATTGGTGATTAAAATATAATAATTATTGGTGAAAGAAAAGTAAATGTCTAATTTAATAATGGAACCATTTTTTGTACGTATCATTCATTGATATTTTCTATAGTCTCATATTGCATTATTTATTGAAATTTATTTCGAATGCGGCAAAAGTGTAGCAAACAATTAATGAAGCCATTTTGTTCCATTTTTTATGTACATATTTTTCGAATTTAATATTGAAATTAAAAAAAAAAACATATACAGGGTATTGTTTTCTTGTAGAAAAACAAAAACGAGTTTTCATCGAGTCCAGACCTGGATTTTTTGGTGTTTGATACAAGTACTTATTCAAGATCTCTAGTGTATTATAAGTGCCAAATATAAACTTAATATTCCATTTCCTTACAAATTAAGAACCAAAAGAAATTTTAGCAAAAAAAACATAAAACAACCCTGTATTTCAGCAATGAGGCCACAACTAGCTTTTTCTATGGGTGTTTATGATTACTTTTGGTGTCCTCTATCTGCCATTAAAGCACGTCCGTTTTCTCGTGAAGCACCCTGGATACAGAAGCCAAAGCCTCAGATTTGTTTATAATATTTTTTAACTCCACCATCAGTGTTTCACTTAATTATTAAAGGGGTTGATAAAATAAAATTGAGATATTCACTTCAAATTTGGTACACACATGTATTGTAATGACATCGGTTTGAGATGATTCCGTTGAAGGGGGGTGTAAATTGGGGAAAATAAGTAGAGCAAGTTAGTAAGAGTCCACAAACTTCATTTTTGGCGTATGTGTTAGAAACCAATGCCTCAATTCTTTCTTGTAGTCTGCCTCAAGTATTATTAAAATTCTGTGACCAAGTATTTCCATATACCATATGTTTTCTTTTAAAAGACTTGGATGGAAAATCTGGATGTGGAAGTAATGCTTTCTTTTGCAGCGTTTTTTTTTTTTTTTATTTAAAACGAAGGGAAAATGTCACATATGGCTTAAGACTTTTAGTTTTTATTGTAAAAAAATAAAACAATAGAATAAAACATCTTCAATTTAAATTGTAAACTTATGTTTTTGCCCGTTATTTTAGGTATGAAACAAATAATCGTACATTATTAAGAAAAGTTAAAGAGCACATGAAAGGCAGGAATTTTGCAGAAAAACAAAATAAATATTTACAGGAATTGTATAATACTTTATCAGATGAAAACAATACCCTTAAATTAGCAATCAGTTCAAAAGAGTACGAGATTGAAAACCTCAAAACATTGTTAGAAAGTTATTCCAGTATTAATGAGAAGCTAAAACAATCAATATTGAAATTAGAAGAAAAGGCAAATAAGAATGAAACTTGTGATAAGTGTTTGGAATATACCACTACCATTAAAAGATTAGAATTATTGGAGGTGCACGTTAAAGAACTAGAAGATCACAAAATAAGCACTCACAATACATTAATGAGTAAAGATGAAATTATTCTTAATCTTCAACAGAAGGTAACATTTAATTTTAAAACTTATTTTTATTATGCCAAAGTGGCAAAAATATTTCAATCAAAGTATACACTATTTTTTGGCGACTTCAACAAAATAGTCAAGAAGACACTGATTTTTTAAATTATTTTATAAGGTGTTATGCGTGTTATAAATTACATACAAAATGTAAACAACCCTTAATACAAAATAGTACTGAATCAAGACCAAACCAGTTGATCATAGGTCCCGAAAAGCCGACTTTACTGTGAAATTGTCTTGTACTTTGGCCAATGAGAAGCTGAGAATGAACTTTAGGTACCGAGATATCAAAAACTACCGTGGTCAAAGATGGTCATGAAATTAAATATTACTATCTTAGCTTATGTCATATTTTTGTAATCATTATTACGATTATCGTTTGATTGTCAAAATATAACAAGCAGTTTGGTTGAAGCTTGTTTTCCCTTAAAATCAGTTTTCGAATTATGGTTTTCACCACAGCACAGAACTTACATAATTGAAGCCTATTGTCAAAAACCCAATATATGTTTGTTAGATTAGTTCACGTAGATTCTAGTTATTTTTAATAAACCACAATGTCATCACATTTCTAAGCTGGAATATATTAATGGAGTTAACCTATATGGTTTAAAAGAGGGAGATTCAACTTGTCTCATTGGATGATGTAACATAATATAACATAGTGTTGAATTAATGAACCGTTGTGCACCTTCTTGGAAATAAAATTGATAATATCTAAACTATAAGACTATTACTTACTTTTGTAATTATGTATAATGTGTACAATTTTAAAACTTTCAATTATGGTAGATGATGCTGTTAAAAGCGTGTTCTTTTTTAAAATCTGTCGTGGTCTAGCTCACTTACCTTCACTGATATTTTATTTATATACATTATCAATATTTTGAACATCTGTGATAATAATTGTAAGAATCAAAACAGATACCAAACTGGGTACGTACCTATAAAGTATATCGAGCATATTACGTTGCATATTTGCCTATGATTTTAATTAAATGGAAACTGGTATTAGACTCACTATTACACCTGCATTTCACAATACAAACCTCTTATTATTGTTATTAATGTGGTAAACACTTACACTTATTAGAAACTTTTCAACCTACTGAAAGTAAGATATAATCAATAAAAAGTCGATGGGACATATTTTAAATAGTCTAACACATAAGTTTTATAACTGGTTTATAAAACCATTAATATATCATTGATATATTGGCATAAATCAATGAATATTGTGACAACTTTTAACCTAGTGTAATAATACTACCATCAAATTTTACACTTGTGAAAACAACACTAATAAAGTATATATAAAATTCTTTCTCACACTAGGCTTTTAAAAAAACATTAATAAACATTGCTACACATATTTTATATTCAGAAATTCTCCACTTTAATTTCTATCGAACGAAAACTGACACCTACTCTTAAGTCAAATTTCGGAATTTTCCACCAAATAACTGACAGTTGGCAAAACTGTGACGTCACTGCTAGTGCTCTATTTAAAAATTATTTTAAAATAAATAAGGTGATTAAATAAGGATACTTGTCATCTTGTAAATTTTTTATTTAAAGTAACCTTATAGTCTGCACAAATTCGTACGGATTTATCTGGTTTAACTATCGGAACAATAGGTGTTCCCCATTTTGCATGAGCTACCTTTTCGATAATGCTATCATCTTCCAATCTAATTCATTTCCTACTTTGTCAACTATAACAAATGGTACTGTTCTCAGCTTTGCAAAAATGGGCATGACATTGTTTTTAAGACGTAATTCACCTTTGTAATTAGATATTTTTCCAATTCCAGGTTGAAATAGATCTTAAAATGTGTCCAACAACCTATTTAATTCTACCTGCTGATCTGCTGTCTCCAATCTCTTAATTTCTTTCCAATCAATATGAATTTTCTTTCTGCATCCAAAAACTGCATCTACCTTCATTGGTAATATGTATATTATTAAATCATCATAAATTGTTTGATTCTTGTATACAACCTCTACTGTAGCAACTCCTTCCGGTTCAATAATCTGTCCTGTATATGTTCGTAACTTCACATGTGTCTGTCTCAATGGTTTATTTGGGCATAAATCTCTAAAGGATAAAGATCCCAATTGACGTAACTGCTGCACTCGTGTCTAGTTCGTGTCAAGTTGTAACATGAATTTATCATTCACTGCCACCGTACTCAATCTGCTTTGTCCCTGTTATCATTGAATGTGGATTTCCATCATATTTCCTCGACCTTATTGTTCCATTTCTACATACTTTTGATATGTGCCCTGTCCTTCCACATTTATGACAAATGGCATTTTTTAAATGACATTTAAAACTCATATGGTTTCTGTCACCACATCTGTAACATTTTCCATTTAACTGTTCATGTGTGTCATTGTTATTAAACATTTTTGGAGTATGCTGCTCGTTAACTCTGTTTGTATCATTTCTCTTCCTTGTGTAATTTAATTAATCTATGCCCTTCCCTTCTGTACTTTGAATTTGTTTACTTTCTACCTTTGCAGATTCAATAGCTAATGCCAATTTATATGCTTCATTTAATGTTAATTTATTTTGCTGCAATAATTTTTCTCTAGTTCCATTATCTCTCAAACCACGAATAAATTGAGATCTTAGATGTGTATTAATAGTTGAAACATTACAACTCGCACATTTAAAATAACAATATGTGGTTAACTTCTTGAGTTCAGTAAAGAATGTTGCTATCGATTCTCCTTCATTTTCTATAAGTAATAGAAAATGTTGCTTAGAAATTTCATTTGGTATGGAGTTTAAATGATTCTTTAATAACCTAATTAAATCAATATGTTTCTTTGTTTTGGGCAAATCTGGTAGTGTAAGACTTGTGAGCAGCTGATAATATTTTCTAAAACTTCCACATAATATGTTGTAAATGTCTTCTATATGTCATCATACGGTTGAAGCTGTATTCAGGAATCCTCGTCTCCACTGTTATGTCTGTTAGTTTAATTCATGTAGTTTCTAGTTATTTTCAATAAACCACAATGTTTTAATGTATTGGATAATCTTTATTCATATGTCAGATGTCATATATTATAACAACCATAACCTACTACATAGAAACTAATCTTAATATATAACAGCCTTAATTTTCATTATTTTATGAGTGCACAAACATGTCAACGTATACTTGACATCAAATTTAAACCACTAATAAAGTATATATAAAATTCCCTCTTATGCTATGCTCAAAGATTAGAGAACTACCAAGATACGACAGTCAGACGGAGAAGACGAAATAGACGAAGACAGTTGTGTACTCCAATTTAAAGGGACATGACATCCAGCGGAAACGGTTTTGGGATTTGTCGGTTACGCATTAAAGAATTTGACCAAGCTTACTAAAAGGTAGGTTGGCTCATTAAAATCAACAAGTGCCACATCGTTGTTGTTGACTTGTTTTTCTGTTGCACGTGTATTGGTTTTGACAAGATATTGCTAAAAATATAATCTTTAAAAAAAAAAATAAAAATAAAAAATATGACTTGCAAAGGCGTCGCACGCATTCGTTATGAAATCTGTACTTTTTTGCTCATGACGTTATGAAGCCTGAAGGCTACATGAGAATTGAAAGGTAGTAGGGACATGACGCCTCCAGACATCATGAGCAGTCTAAGTGTTAATGCTGCAGAAAGTTTTTTGTAACGAGGCAGTGCATAAACTTGTACATTGAACATGATGGGGGACAATTTCAACAGCTTCTTTAAATTAATTTTTTTCATAATAAAAACTTTAATAGTCTTTTATTTACTCTATTAATATTAATATTTTATCTCTAGAATTAAAAATGTATACATAATTGCAGATGATGTCAGTGTGAGGCACAATTTGAAAGACTGACATAATCCTTAAAAGGATGGCATAAGCTAAGACAGCATATTTTGTACCATAACCATCTTCGACCAAAAATAGATTTTATTTTGATTTTTCTTTAATCGCCTTATTTATTTTAACTCCTGGTGAAGTTTAGCTAATGCTATTCCACCACTAAAACCGGACGGCGAGATGAGATATGGTCACTCATTCCAGTGACAGACTCGCCCGGCGTGCCTTAACTTCGCCGATCGAGATCTCACCATTGAAACCGGTACCATGCCTCCCCTCATATCATGGTATTTGTGTTTAAATTTGGGATATATTTTTAGATTCAAGAAATATTGCTTAAAAATGCTAGTTTAAATAGTGATAAGAATAACCATGTACACGAAATTCAGGAAATGTTAAATGACAAACAAAATTTAACAAGTAAAGTAGAAGCTTTAGAAAACGAATTACGAAACAAACAATTACTGATGGATGAGTTGAATTCAACTATAAAGAAAGAAAATGCAAAGTACTTAGAAAGTAATGGTGAAAATAATCAATTAAGGAAGCAATTAGCCGAGCTGAATGACAAAATGGAATATTTATCTAATGAAATAAAGGTAAGACATATTTTAATAAAACAGGAATAGAACGTGTAGTCATCCTAAAATTGGGCAAGAGGCAATGGCATATACATGGTTCGTATTTTAAAATAAAGGCAAAATTTCCTAACCTTTCTAGGTTTTCCATGATTTTAACATTCTAGTAAGTAAATACACAACAATTAGTTTTAATATTAATTTGAAAATAAGCAGATTGACACCCATATTTAATTTATTCCCATAATAATACATAATGTAATACATCTGTTCATACTGTAAATGAAATGTTATTAATAAGTAATAGTTTTCCTTGGTTTGCAATTCTGGAGCGCCGTTGGCATGATTGCAAATAGAATAGTGAGCACTTATCTTTATCCCTCGCAAATTATTTTCCTAATTATAATGATCCAACTATATTTGTTGATAATATTTAGTTTCAACAAGATGGCACCCCATTTTGCACTTGCCGTAAGAAATTATCTCAGTGAAATATTTCCAGACAGATGGATAGACAGAAGAGGGTCTATGAGTGGTCGCCACATTCGCCAGATTTAACCCCATTGGATTTTTTTTTGTGGGGTTAGCTTAAAAGCGGAGTGTAAATAGACCAGATACAATAGTTGGATTAAAACAACGAATCCGAGACGAAATACAAAACATAACATCAGATGTAATTGAAAATGTAAATAATAGTTTCGAACACCATACACCAATATGAATGAAGTTTTGAATTGTAGTAATTGTAATGGAAAATTAAGTTTTTTCTTGGATGTGTAAAAAAGAAAAAAAAATATCACTAAATTTCTTTGTAAAAGGTCTAAGTACACATTCTGATTACATTAGCAGATCGTACTTTATCCACAACTGATCGGTACATAGAAATAATGCCTTCTCTTTGGGTATGAGAAACCTATAGTGTCACTATATGTCCCAGTGATCATGCACTTCATTTCTCTGTTTATTTTGGTATTATATAGGTTTTGTTTTATAAATTCATTCCGCATATCGGATAGTACATAAACTAGGTGTGAAAATTTACACTCTCCACAAAACATCTTAGAACGTTACCTTTATTTCGCACAAGAATACTTCTTGTTAAGTTCAGTGTTTTGAATTTGCTGATACAGTACATGAACTTTTAAAATTGTCAACGCCAACATTATGTTAAACATTAATTACTTTTCAAGAAAAAATCATGGGAGTGTATCAAGAAGATAGTGGCAGTTTTTCAAAAATTACTACGAGTCTAAACATGTGACTTTTAAACACTACTCATAGTACAACTCGTCAAAACAAACAGAGAATTTCTAACCCTTAAACTTCCAACAGAACTCTTCTAATTGCCGCACTAATAGAACATTATGATTAATTTTCCTTATGAATATAAAATTGCATCTTCTAATAAATAAATGTTTACCTTTTTCTTATAATTTCAGATTTTGAACTCCACTCTTCAGAGCAAGTCTGAAGAGGTAAATCAACTGGAGGAAAAGAAATCCAGAATGGAAATCAATTTTAACAGAAAAGATCAAGACTCCCAGAACACCATTAGTACACTAAAGAATTATTTGCAAGAAATGCAAGTTCAAGTTATGTCTGCCGATAATGAAAAATTCTTTTTACAGAGGCTTTGCAATGATTTAAAATTGGCTTTAAAAACACATGTTAAACAAAATAAGGTAATTAAATTTTTTGATATGTTTGTAGTAAAGTACAAAATACTTAAATGCATTACATAGGGATGCAACGGGTATAACGCTTAAAGTGTCATTATTGCATTACCCCACCTACCAAGGTTCAATCCATACATGAGATTACTTTTTCGTGGGCGTGCGTAGATACGTGCTTGACTAACTGGCAGACCTGTTACATTCTCTTACCTTGACTTATCTACTTTAAACTCATGAACTTGACCCAAGGAGATATTTTTGTTATAAACAGATTATACACCATACTTAATAAAAAACATATGTAACAAAAACAGGGTATATTAACAATTAACTCTTTACAAAGTGTCCAAAGGTAAACAAAATTATTTACTAAGTATGGTTAAATTTACAACATGAAAGAGAACTAAACACATACCTCTTAAGGTAAAACATTAACATACCATTCAAAACTAAATTCATATAACTTTACCAAGACAAGAAAGAAAATGAGCTTATATTTGAAAGCCTCCAGGAATAAAAAAATACAAACAGATAAAAAATCAGATACCATTGACTTATTTCACGGTACAGTTTACAGCTAGGTGACAAGAAAACCGGAATGTTACACCTTATTTCTCTGGTAAACTGTCATAAATTAACAACAACAAAGTCACAAATATGAAATCGGGAGCCCGAACTATTTAGTGAATGTGTTAAAAAAAATGTGACACGTGAGTCTCCTGGTTATGACTAGTCTGATTGAAAAGTTAAAAACTTACATTTATGGTTGCTGTACCACCCTAATTTCACCAACATAGTTTTCTGAGAACGACGCGTCTCAACATGTAGGACTCTCAAAGGCACTACCATTATTACGTCAAGATAAAGTCCAAGAGTACACAACGTAATCCATTTCACAAAGCATTAGTTTAAACAGTTTTGCTTTTACATAATATTTAGTTTAATCTGTTAAATTGTTCTCATAATTTCTACAATTTCCGTGAATTACAGGTAACTCGGCACAGAATTGTCACTTTTACTTCCTAACTATCTTTAGAGCAACATCGAAATTTTTATACTCTTAGGTAACTTCACTGCATTTTTAAAATAGATATTGACGTCTTTACAGTAATCACTTTCGTGAAACAGGCACTTTGTCGCACAAATAACAGATCAACTTGAAATCATTCTTACTTATTACACATAGGTGATTTCCTACAAACTGCCGAACATAATATCTCAAATAGTACATCACTATTTGCTTAACTAACGGAATTAACCCAAGAACTTAAATTCGCAAGCACTTAATTGCGTCTGTTCTCGTCAACAGCTCATAACTCAATGCCTTCCTCCTTCGGGCCTAAGAAAAACTCTCCTTTTGTGCCAGGCAGCGCTTGCACGCGCAAAGAAAGAGGTTCGCTGCCTACCGTTTTTATAGTCTGTACGATGAATGTT
The DNA here is from genome assembly GCA_963583905.1 of Stenurella melanura. NCBI lineage: Eukaryota > Metazoa > Arthropoda > Insecta > Coleoptera > Cerambycidae > Stenurella > Stenurella melanura. Next base: position 212,270,365 of record OY757309.1, read on the forward strand.
TGCGCGAGTATGAAATTAGGAAGGACATATGTGCGGTTGCTGAAAGCATTGAGGCGAGCAAATGTTTACTTACGTATGTCTTCTAACCGTTCAAGCATGCTAAGACAGCCGAACGATAAATTCAAGCGGAATTAAAATGAGACGTCGATATGAACAGTTGTCGTAGTGATGTGCTGTCAACGGCTATAATATCTGTCATTTTAGATCAGTGGCGTTCTTGCGCTTTTGAGGAAAATACATTTTTAAGCTTCATTGTTATAACCATAACTAGTGGTAAATAATATCTCTGTTATTATTCTACAAAATTAATTGTCATTTCATGAGTATTTACGAAAAAAATATGGCTTCTAATTTGTCGGATGATGACTAAGAGTAAAAACAAATTTCTCATTTTTTTGATGCACGTCACTGCTGAAGAGAAGCAGTGACCTTCAACAGATTACTTCATATGGTTCTTGTTTATGACGCACACGCAAAGATTCATCGTACAAACTATATACCTGAATACAATTTACGTATTACGATCGTACAAAACAATTTTACCAATGCATAGATTTTATACATATTTTTATTTAATTTAATGTACTGAGTGCTTTTTCAAAACGTGACCGTTACACGGGTAGTAAAAAAATAAAGGTAGTCGTTTTTTTAAAGATTTTATTTGTAAATTTAAAACAAAGGAGATATGTATGCATACCCAAATAGATTTTCTCGTTTCTATTTTTAACATGTATTAAGTGCTTTTTATATAAAGTATAAAACAAACAACAAACTAATAAAATAAACAATAAACATTATAAAAAAATAAAAACATTTTTTTAAATAAAATTAAAAATTCTTATTTATGTAATTAATACAATACAGTCACTGGTGCGTGGATGGTCAGTATCTCCTCAATCGCTTTAAATTTAAAAGAAATACCTAAAATAACAATTGTAGGACGTCATGAGAGGCTATTTTAAAATTATTTTTAAATTCACAGGAATATACTTATATATATATATAACGATTCTCACTTCAAACGTCCAGTCTGCCAAACTCGACAATTTAAAATCGGCAGCAATATATCTGGATATCAAAAAGGCGTTTGATGGCGTTTGGCACAAAGGGTTATACAAATTAAAAAAAGTAGGTATGCCTGATTATCTGATACACTTGTTAAGAAACTACCTGGAAAACAGAACACTACATGCAAAGGTTGGAAACGCAACTTCTGAAGAATTTATGATGGAGCAGGGGGTCCCACAAGGATCACCACTTTCACCTCTATTATACAACTTATACAGCTATGACATCGCCACCCCACAAAATCCATTGGAAGACAACATACATACTACAATATGCTGATGACACAGCTCTGGTGGGACATGACAAATCACTACAGAGGTTAATCCCCAAGATGCAGGATAAGATGAACGAGATACAATTGTGGTTCAACAAATGGCGTCTGCTGCTAAATCCCAGCAAATCACAATTCGTTATATTTAACCACGCTCCCTCTCCATCCTCCCCTTCAATAAGCATTGCAAACGAGAATGTAAAGCCAACTCTCACGGCCAAATATTTGGGAATTACCATGGATCAAAAACTGAATTTTAATCAACACACATCGATTATTAAATCCAGAATAAAAAGCCGAGCAAAACACTTCAAAGCACTCACATATAAAAACGAAGGGATATCAACAAAAACAGCTACAAAAATTTACACATCAATATGCCGACCCATACTTGAATATGGACACAATCTATATATCAACTGCCAAAAACCGGCCCTAAACAACTTAAAAGTTGCTGAAACCGCTTCGCTGCGCACTATAACTAAAATTCGGCACCCAAACAACAACCTCCATAACCCGCCAAATAATCTACTATATGAAAAAACCAGAATAACACCAATCCTGACCAGACTCCAAATGTTAACAGTTAAATTTGCCAATCGACCACACAACATACAATTGATGCAACCTCTCTGCCGGACAAGAAGCCCCAACACATCAAAATTCAAGCACCCCGAGATGACACTGATGGAAAAAATATCTTCGCTAACTCTAAACTAATCTAAACTTGTTTGTTTTTTTTTTTTTTTTACAGCAAAATAAATTGTATCTTAAAACTATACAAAGAATATTGTAATATCAATAAAAAAGCAGGAAATACAGGCTGAAGGACCCCGGTCGATAGCCGTTTGAATATGTAATTATTCTCTTATATATTCAATAAAGAACTTTTATTATTATTATTATTACTTATATATACTTACATTGCGGTGTTGCTAAGTTATTCCACTTTTCCGACAAAAAATGCATTTGCAGAGATTAAGCGTCAAATCTGCAAAAAACGTATTTTTATAAATTTGACTCTCGTTTCACTTTCAATGTTTGTCAAGACGATGTGCTAATTTCCAGATGTCTCAAAGTCTAACCTGATTCTACAGACCACAGGGTATTCACAATGATTCAAATTTTTACATTTTTAAACTGTCATAACAATAATAGTCAGAGTAATAGAGTAAGATCCCATAGCCGCCAGACCCTCGTCATTTTAGCAAAGCTAATATTTTGACAGTAAATAGTGTGATATGTAGTTAAGAACATATGCAATATTTGCTAGCTTGAAAGCGGGGCACTTTTACAGATAACAGGTACAAAACAACCTTACTAACCTACGTTAAAGTATGATGGCTGGTTTTAATGTATGTTTGATCGAATACTGTTAAAAACCAATATTCATTATTGCCATGCACTTTCAGTGACCCTTAACTTCCGCCAGACTCTTTAAAGCTCGAAAAAAAAACCCAACTTACATAACTGTGGAATCATATCTACTACCAACTATGTAAAAAACGAAATAAAACAAAAAATTTATTATTTTAGGTTAGGTTGGGTTTTAAAGCGTCGGGCGAAAGTTAGGGCCCACAGAAAGTGTCTGGCAATAATGAATATTTGTTTTTAACAGTATTCTGTCAACATACATGAAAACCAGCTATCATACTTTAACGTAGGTTAATAAGATTTTTTTGGACCTTTTGTACCTGTTATCTGTAAAAGGACCCCGCTTTCAAGCTAGCAAATATGCATAAGTTCTTAACTACATATCACAGTATTTATTGTCAAAATGTTAGCTTTGCTAAAGTGACGTAGGTCTGGCGGCTCTGGGATCTTGGTCTATAAGTAATTGATTGCTGAAACCTTTTAAACAAAAACATCCAGTGTGTTCCATTTGAAAAAATTGAGTTGACAGTAAAAACAGCAAAAAATGTAAAACTTTGAATTATTGTGGTGAACAATTAGGTTCGACTTTGAAAAGCCTGGCACATGGCCTTGACTAATATTCAAAATGAAACGACAATCAAAATGAAAATACATTTTCAGTAAATTTAAGTCTTGACCGCTGTATATGTATTTTTTTATTGGTATACTCAGTTAATACACGGTAGTCGTATTCAGTAGCTGGCCAGGTATGTAAAATTCAGGTGAAACGATTACCTGCTGTATCCCTAGTATTAAATGATAATGCATAATTTACTTGAATTTAGAATTTTTTGGTATTTTTGATTATGAAAAAAAAAAAAACAGTATCTGTGCCATCAATTATGAACATTGTTTAATTTCCTCAAAATATAACAAGAAACGTTTTAATTTCTTAGAACTATTTAGATAAAGGGTTTTTTTAACAACCTTAGCTAAAAGTTACCTAAAGACGTTTTATAAGAAATTGGAGTGTTTGGCTTTGGACACAGTGACCATACCTTAGACATTGCATGTTCTAGGTGTTAAAAGAACAATTGATCAATCTTCCGAAGGAAAGGCAAGATTTTAATAGTTTACCAAATATTTTGCCAGATATTCCTAACACGAGTAAATATGACGATGCATATATAAATCAGTTGTTGCAAGAGAATAGAGCTCCATCACAAGATAAGCCTTTAACAGAGATAAAAGGTTGTCTTGATACGCTTAGAAGAGAAATTTCTACTTTGCAGGAACAAATCGCCAAGAAAAATACACATTTTGCTTGAAAAGTAAGTATGCTTAGCTAGAATAGAAAAATTTCTATTTGCATTTTTATTATAGAGTAACGATTTTTTAGGTTTTGTGTATTTGTATGTGTTCGCTTTCACCCAGTACTTTAAAGGTAAGGTTATAATTTATTATTAGGTAATAGTGGAAATATTAATTTATTATTAATTAGACATAGTAGTTAAGAAAATCTTGCCATACAATATCAAATAAGAAGTTATAATGTGAATTTAACAAATACAGTAAGTTGATACAACAGTGTTTAAACTTTACATTATACAGAATCTAATGTAAAATTTTATTCAAGGCTTAAAAAAAATTAGAAGAGACATTTATAGTAAAAACCATTTTGTTTAGAATTTAACATGTCTGGTTCTGAAAATCCAGCAGCAAGGATTTGTAAAGAGTTTTATTTAATGATGAGTTGATAGTAAGTTTCTTTGCCACCTTTTTAAATTTATCTGTTTACAAACAAATATTCCCTCTTGCAGTCATTCTTGATATTTGCAGCTAAGATTAATTTGTTATCATTAAAATAGTAATGGCTTCAATAACTACGAACAACTTTTCGATATGCTTGAGGTGCAACCAGCAGCCGACATCTGTACACCAGATTGACCCTTTTCCAATGATTTTTCTGACTTCCTTTAGATTTCCCCCAAATTCAATAGAAATTGAAATGTTATAGTTATATAGATTATACTTTTTAACAAATGTTGTTATTAATCGATACAAAATTCACTGTTCATCAGACTAAACGAATTACAAAAAAATATAGGGTTATGTGGAATCGATAGATGAATATTTCTAGACCAGTTAGGTGTTTCTTGATCCACTAGGTTAGCCATAAAAAATTTAAAACTAGCAAAAATGGGATTATATTTGTATTGATGATAAAATGTTTAAAATTTAAAATAAATTCTTTAACGATCTCAGAAAATATACTCAGAAAATATATTTTAAAATGGCCTGCCAATTTTCAGCTACAAAAGTGCAACAGAATGGCCAAAAAATATACTTTCATTGAAATTTTTAAAGTTTCATCTTCACGTTTTTTTTCGATAATTAAAGTACATTTTTCATGAATGCATTTTTGTAATTTGCTTATATATCGGTCAATAATTATGTCAATGGAAACATTCTATAATTTTTACATGTTAGTCGCATAGAAATAAGCGAAGGCAATTTTAGAATAAAAAAATCTGCAAGAAAATTTTTTTAAAAAGTTTAAAAAGTAGCGGGATTCGAAGCTAGAAAACTACTTAGGGTTAGTTTTGAGAACGGAAGTAGATTCTCTTCCGAAACGTTAACTTCCTATAGCTTTGATTTTGAGTTTTTAGTTTATAACGTTGTTCTAGTTTATATATTTTTAGGTGTGAGACTTTTTGAAACAGTCAAGTACTCAAGAACAAACCTCTGTCTGATCCGTTTGGCACAGAGGTTTTTTCATTAAAATTTTTAAATATTTTTCAGTGGCAAAATACCCAATAAAAAGTAAGAAAATCTGAATATACCACAAATAAACAATTACAGACAATATTAGGGTGTCATTGCTTAACACGATCTGCTACGGCAGATCCCAATTTTAAATTTGATTGATTACAATCTTGTCGTAAAATGTAAAACTTCAAAAACATCAAATTTTTAAATGGTCATAACTAAATAAATACATAGAGTGGAAGATCATTAGATGTTTGTATGAAAAAAGAAAGATTAGCAATTTGTTTACATCGTAAATCGTACTGGCGAAATCGGAAATTCAGATGTGTGAAAGAAAAGTTGCTGTTCTCCAAATCGATTTCGCTTTTCTCTCGGCATTCTCCTATGGTTTATCTCTTAAATGGAATCCAGGGGAGCAAGATAGCTGATTTTCGTTATGGAACGAAATATTGACTAAACAAAATAGAATTTAATTCCGATCCGATCTGGACAGGTCCGGAAAAGGAAAATGTCCACGAAAAAATATACCCCACGCTAAAATGGCAATATCAGAGGGGTACAGACCCTTAAGATTTTAGAGGAATTGAGCAAAAGTGCATCGCGGTGCGAAGCCACGTCGTAGTTTTCCATGAGCAGTAGCGATAGACTTGCCACTCACCTTTTTTATAAAACTGTAAACTGCTAAGTAATGTAATAAAAAAATTAATTTATTTTTATAAATTCAGGCTGATAAGAAATAGATTAAGCTTCACTTTGAGCAATTTTGAATAAAAAAATATTTAGCCGTTTTGACATACTAATCAAAATTTTGACTGATAACCTTCAGTGTTAAGGAAAAAGTTGGTACATGCTATAATGAAGGTGTCGATAAAACGTTGTAGAATGTATTATTCAATTATAAAAACACTATTAAAATGTAATCACTATATTGTCATGGTACATTTCTAGCATTTGTTTTATTATTAAAGATTAAAGGACTTACCTGTCAATCTTAATTATATGAGGAACCACATCCGAATAGACCAACTGTGGTAACGCCCTCTGGTGCGGAACAGATCACTAGTTTAAAGCCCAAAAAACTTATCTACCAATCCCCCACCTCTCACGTCGACCCATATTCCTCATTATGTTCTGAGTGTTGTCAATTAGATTAGAATATAAGGTAAAAAAATTTAGAGGTGGGTGGGTTGGTCTATTTGGATGTGGTTCCTCAGATAATTAAGATTGAACTTCCTTACAAGTAAGTTGTTTAACCTTTAATTATATTTTGGAACCACATCCTATAGACCAACTGTAGATATTCAGAGTTCTTCAAATCTAATTGACCCGAAGATATGAAAAGATTGAGTTATTCTGAAATAAACAACCTTATTTTGGCTGTAGATTTTTTTTTTTTTTTGGTACATTTAATATAAAGAGCAAAAGAAGTGTTTGATAGCGGCCCATTAATTAAGATAAGCTTGCTGAGGCCCCAGCCAGACTATCGGCTAGCAATGTATTTGTTTTTATGTTCACGCATTAGATATTTGGTGTTTTTATATATATGTATTTCATATATCGTCGTATTTGAGATAGGTCAGCAAATATACTTCATTTGACATGTTCTTGCATCTCACGAAGTGTTATCAGTCAAGCGTGTATACTATGCGGGAATGGCACGTGTAGACTTTGGTACATGTAGATGGTCTCAATTTAGTTACAATGAAGTTCTCAAAAACTGACAATTTTTTTCTGAAAATTTGGATATATGCATTGTTAATATAGACCTTAGCGCTAAATCACGAAAACTGAGATATAACATTTTGTGAGATAGACAACAATATGTACCCTATACAACACCTTAGCTGTGTTTAAAATGTAAAATAGATACACACAATAAAATTCTTTAAAAGGTAAATGGCCCGCATATGACCTATACTTATTATTAAACTAAATTTTCAAACAATTAAATTGAAATCCCGAAAATCTACAATTTTGTAAAGGTAACGTATTGTTTCTCTTAATTTGTAATAAATCCTAATTTACAAGTAGTAATTCTTATTGTTGTTTTTGATCACTCGTCCAAGCAAAAACTCATCTAAATGATTCACCGATTATAATGATCTAACTCTTGTCAGTTATATACATAAACAGTGTTTTATAAATGTGTTGCTTTATATTGACCTAATATATTTAAAATGTAAATAATACTAGTTTTGCCCCTATATCAAGAAGTTTTTGAGTGGCGTTATTATATTATTTTAGGTCGATTTAACTTGGCACCCAGTTTAATAGCTTTATACTGATTAATATAAAGTTTATTTTTACCAGCACCTATTTGTTCACAAAGTAGGGCGCTCAAGTCCTTACCTATATTTGCTATTGCATAAACAATAGTCCTATTATTTTATTAAACTATAACGTATTAATCCTCTTTAACCTTTTGGTTATTTCCTGTCTAAAATAAAAATACATTTCTGTACTCACACAACTAAAACACTAGAATAGGTTCTAGGTTTCTTTCTATCCTGTGCCTTCATGTTGGCATTATACACTATATCTACACACGTGTAATGTGGAATATGAGTCGGTGTGAGAGGTGGGGGATTGGTAGATAAGCTTTTGGTGCTTTAAACTAGTGATCTGCTCTGCACCAGAGGGCGTTACTACAGTTGGTTTAGAGGATGTGGTTCCGAAATATAATACTTATACCATGATGTGCATTATGGTTGCACCTGAGTCATATTACAGTGAGTAGAATTAAACATGTTCAACTTCTAACCCCAGACTGATCATGGGCACAGTCATCTGATTCCTGCGAAGAGAGAGAAAGTAGCCGTAAGCTTAATGAGATAGGCCCCCATTCGTAATTTTAGGCATATGCTGTATTGGTACAGAAATCAGAGTGCAATTACCTGACACATTTGTAACTGTCAGAGAGATTATTAATCCTGTTCCTTAGAGCATATCGGACCAAGAAACCGGTATGAGAAAATTTGTTAGTGATAGAAACTTTACTAAACTCAAAATCTCTTTTAAATTGTTACAAGTATTTATATTAAGCGAATGTTTTTTTGTTCGATAACTTGCCAGTTAATGAATACAAAAATATAATTGGCATACATCCCAGTTATTGGAGGTCCAGCGACCGACATTCTAATCTGCAATCTATGTCACTGGGCAGGACAAAGAAGTATCAAGCTGAATTCTTTGTTATCAATTTGGGTCATCAATTCCTGTCCCTAATTAGGTTTGGGATGACTACATGCCCTATATGTATTTTTTTGGAGACTTGGTCGTGGTTCGAAATTTAACAAATTAAATTGCTATTTTTTATAGGTGTCAATATCCAACAATTTGATACCTATGATGTACCTATCTCTCTGTGTACAACCGTGGCTATTAAGTGGCCTCTATATTGACATAGGTATCGTTATACTGAAATTTAAAATTAATTTATGTCACAATCAAGCAAAAGGATGAATTTAAGTTGTATGTTTAATCGTTAAAACAGTACTATAATATACACGTGGTCCTAATGTAGTAAAAATTCAAAATATATCATTGACGAATTAAAGAACAGATGGTAGCTACCTTCCTCACAGAAATTATTACATGTGAGAAATATTTTATATGCTGAAGGCAAAAGAAAAATTACAATTTGTGAGTTGTGATGAAATTAATAAAATTTAAAAAGTTAAACAAATAGCTGAAGGCAATATTAAATATATAAAAATAAATATGAAAGTTGAGCGTGTTTGATATTCAAATTTGAAGTAATACTCTCAGAAACATTCCTGTCTTTGAACCAGCAAAATCCAGGCCTGCCTCACTCGAAGTAGGTTCTATGCTGACAACCACTGCTCGTCTCTGATTACTGACACTTTTAACCATCAAGTAGATACCATTTAGTCGATTTCCATCAATCTTCCATATTCCAATTACAGAAGAACCATTAAATTTCAAAAAACTCTCCTTCATTAGTTAGGATTAGAAAATCACTCTCAAAAGTTAACCAAAGTTGATCAAAGGTAGATCCAACGTTACCCAAGGATTTTATTTCAATTTACTTCGACAGTTAAATTAATACCTCACACCTAAAAGAGTCCAATCTGTTACTCCACTTGCAATCACTTGTGTGAAAGGGGCACTTATAGTGCATTATCGATAAGTATCCCACGTGTTATCGAAAATTTTAAAGTTTTTTTATTTTAATTTAAATTATTGAAAATGGCCCATATCGCCCCTACGGATTTATCAGTTTTAATTACTCCCACAGTACGTAATGTACTCGTTAAAATGACAAAAAACCATGAGTTTACTATGCATAACCTATATTTAACTCAAAATTTAAACATCTTAACAAATTTTCATTTTTAAAATTAAGCAACATTGAGTTAAATGCAATTCCCAACCCAATATTAATTTACAAATAACGCGATTGATGAACACATGAAATTACTACAATGGATAGCCCAAAATTAAACATTTTTAAATATCCACTTGCATTGGAAGAAACACTGGCGATTCTATGAAATAAATGAATAAATACATTTACATCAACCAATTAATGTTATTAATGAAAACTAAATTGATATGGGTAGGTTTTATAATTTACCTATCTCAAGACTTGCGACATTATTTGTGGTAAGCAAAAATGTGCGTTCACAAATAGCTCTGTTACCAGAAACGTTATCGCGTGGCTTCCGTCTTTTGATTTCGTTGTTGCCAACTGTTTAATCGATAAGGTTAATTATTCCTGATAACGAGAATTCACCTTTATCATAAAATCAGCTGAGACACTATATTACTTTAGGGGCCATCCATTAATGGGCTTGTTCGGCATTTTTTTTATTTCATAAATCGAAAGTGCAAGTATAAAATAATGGATCTGCAAAAAATCAGAATCTTATTCGCACGTTTAGTATCTTAAAAACTATTACAAATCTCCACCTCACGAAAATGGGGCGTGGCCAGGCGCTACGTCACTATACGCATATACTCAACGATCTCAATAGACTTGATGCTCCTTACTTGTTATAATTATAAGTGTTTTCGAAGTATTGTTTGTTTTGCTTACTACTTGACAGTAGGGGAGTATAATTTGGTGAAATGTCAAAAAATTACAATTTTCTCTTGCTCCTGTCGGGACGAATTTTCGATTTTGACCCTGCAATTTACGATTAGAATTCATTGCCGACCTTCTCCTTTCCGTAGACACATAGAACGAACTTCTACTCGACGTATTTATTTAGTTACCAGCGTTTAAAAATTCCATGTTTTTGGACTTTTCAGGTTAAATTTGAAAGGTCCCAGAAAGCCATTTTTCTTACGTCACTTGCGTATAGTGACGTTACAAATGAGCGCTCGGTTTTTGCAACTATTACTAATTTCAACACCTTATATCTCGAGAACGGAAAAAGTTAATAATACAAAATTTTAAGTGTATAATGAGAATATCGAGTATTATATGAAAACGTATAAAAACCATATAAAAAGAATATCATGGAACAAGCCCATTATGTCACACTTTGATGGGGGAGGAGGGGATCCATAAAGTGTGACAGGGTGTGACAAGAGGGGAGGAGGGGGCCAAACTTTTGTGACATCACATTATTTACATCTACGTATACCGTTGCTTTAATTGAATTAAATTTAAAAATATACAAAAATTTTAAAATTCTACCTCAAAACTTAATGCTGTAAAATATGTGATGTCGCAAGAGGGGGAAGGTCTGCCACGAATGTGACAACCTGTGACATAGGGGGAGGGAGGGGTAGAAATAGCTTGAAATTTGCGTGACGTAGTTAATGGATGGCCCCTTACTCCTATAAATTAACGAAATTTGAGTGAGACAAGGACCGGTTGATGGCTCGCTGTGATCTTAATATTAGGGAGAATCTATTTATCCAAGTAGCATTCAGGGAAAATTGAACGGTACACATTAATTACCCCATAATTATTTCAAAAATACGATCGGAATACATCCTGGTTAGTGGAAGTCCAGAGGCAGACATACATCCCAGTTATTGAAAGTACAGTAGCAGACATTTTAAACCTGCAAGGTGTCTACTTTTAAGTCATGATTAGTAGATGTCAAGCTGTTTTTTTTAAATAGTTAATTTCATTTGTAAATAAGTTTCCACCACTAAGAGAAATTCTGATATCACTTGTTTTATCGGTCATGCTCTAAGGCAAAGGAGTAATCATGTCTCTAGCAGTTACAAATCTGTTGGGTAATTGGACACTGGCGCTCCTGCTTTCAAAAATTAATTGCACTTATTTTGATAAAAAATAATATGACAAGTTAGCCAAATGAAAATGATGGTGGCCCTTACACACAGTATTTTTGTTCAAAATGTACAAATAAAATATCGTAGCCAATCCAAATTTAAATGATAAAGAAAATTCCATTACTATATTTTAATTGGAAAATATAGGAGAGCCATTATATTTCATAGAAAATAATCTTTAATGTATCTTTACTTTGATTAGTTTTTTAAATCAAATTAGATACTGTATCGGCAATGATTAAACTGCAAATACGGTGAATGCTGTAAATTGTGGTGAGTGACGGAAGGTTAATAAAACTTGAGTACCAGTGATAATAATTGATGTGTTGAGATTTTGCACTCTCTTAAAAAAAAATTGAAGAGTAAGATCTTGACTGCCTTAAATTTTTCCTATTCTCGCCAACATTTGTGGCATTTACTGCATTGTAATTTTTATAGCTTTACATAACATTTTTGTTTTAATTATAGTTAAGGATTGTTATTATTTCAGATATATATACAAATAGGTCTGTAGCCAGAGAGAAATTGTAGGGAGTGCTCATGGGATATTAGACCCCATTCTTTTTCTCTCCTTTGCCGTTGATCGGAGTGCCCTGCACCCGCTATTAATCTCCTGGCTACAGGCCTGTATATAAATAGGGTTGTGTTTGAATATTTATGTTATTTTATTTAATAGAGTTGTTGGTATTTACATATTTTAAAAGATTTTTCTTTTTTTTTTCTGTTGTGAATGTAATACGGGATGTTGTGTCCAACTCTAACTTTCTAAATATGTTTCAAAGTAGGAAGTTATTTCTTAGTTTCTTTTGTTTCTATTTGATCATAAAAATATTATATTTGTTATTTTATTTACGACGTGACAACTTTCGCTTATACAGGTGATTCTTACTTAACAGAATTCTATTTTTTTAGAATGTGATATTATTTAATCAAAACTGCTGTAAAACTAAATGGTAATGTTTACCTCTTATCATGTAATATCTTAAATGAGAAATTTGCCTAAACGTTTCCCATTTCTTTGGAATTGTGACTACAACTTTTCTCTTAAAGAGTAAAAACTACAAATAATTATATTCATTTGAATCATCAGAGCAGTCGAGTATAGGTATATATGAAGGTAAATTAGAATTCGTTGTTAAAATTTTGTTGAGTAGCACACAACGGGTCTTCTGAAAACGAATAAAATTAATTGTTAATTATAAATTAAACACTGCTTTTAGATGAATCAAACAATATATTATAAATACTCTACATATGTTTCGGCTTATTAGGCCTCTATCAAGAGTATTACATAGTGAATACTGAAGTTTCCGACGTGCTTCTTCTAATTTATACCTAAAGGTGTTTATGCCTTAATCTATTTAAGACTTAATTTAACATCCTTAATTATGGGAATGTTTGGAGTGGACCTAAACTGATTATATAAATCAATGAATAGTTCTTAGCAACTTGTTTATTATAGGGGTATTCAAGAAATTTTGTTGGTCATTCGTGGTACAAGGGTTGTACTTAGAACGATTTTTTGATTCCTAGTTGCTCTAGCAGATCTAAACGTTTACCTTTTCTTTCTGAATGAAGTAAATGTATGTTATCTGTATCTATGAAATAGTTGTTTTCAATACAGTGTGTTGATATTTCTGTATTTTTATTGTTATTTAAGATTGATTTTTTATGTTCTTTTACCCTGTTCACAATGCTTCTACCACTCTGACCGATATAGACAGCATTTCGATCTTTACAATTGATTTTATATACACCAGATTTATCAATTTTATTTAGTTTTTCTTTGTTATTAACCAAAATGTTTCCCATATTTGTTTTGTTCACACTTGTTGTAGAGATATCTAAATTATATAATTTTCTAGAAATTTTGTTACTGTATTTCGAAACATAATTAATAAAACTATATTTTGTAGGTTTGTTAGGCACAGTGAAAAATTCTTTTTGAAGCACTTTGCGTTGTTTGTTTTTGACCATATTATCTATTAGTGACTCGTATCCGTGATTTCTTGCAATTTGTTTGATTATGTTTAATTCTCTATCAAAATCACCTCGATCCAAAGGAAAATTCCTGAGTCTATGTACTAGACTATGAAAGGGTGAAATCTTAATTTGCCATGATTGTTGCGAATTATAATGTATTTCTGTATCTGTAGTAGTAGGTTTACGGTAGATGCTAAATTTTAACTGATTGTTATGTCTTTTGATGTTAATATCTAGAAGGTTTAATTGACTATTTTGTTCCGATTCCATTGTGAACTGAATTTTACTATTAAAAGAATTTAAGAAATTAAGGTAATTACTTATAGGTTCCTTTCTGTACCGGTCTATATACAAAAAATATCATCTACATATCGAGTCCAATAAAACACATATGTATTTAAACTGTTATTGCTATTAAAAATTAAGTTTTCTTAAGTTTTACATAAATATTACAGCTAACAAAGGAGAAATTGGTGAACCCATTGGTAGCCCGTCTTTTTGTCTAAAGAATTCATCATTAAACTGAAAATAGTTTTGTTCAATACAAACTCTAGAAAGATTTTTTAACTCTGGTTTTTCGTATTCGCTGATTTGTGAATTATCTATTAAATTATTTAAAATCAATTTAGTTCTGTGACCGGGACTGAAGTGAACAGACTTTTAACGTCAAAGGAGATTAATTTTGCGTTATTTGGTATTATTCAATTTTTTGTATTGTCAATAAATTCAAAAGAATTTTTTATGGAATATTTAGATTTAAAATTTATTAATTTTGGTAAAATGCAATTTAGTTTTTTACACAATTTATTAGACGGAGCATTGATGTAAAACACTATGGGGCGTATAGGGTTATTTACTTTGTGAATTTTTGGAAAACCATAGAGAACGGGGGCTGAAGGGTTCATAATTTTCAATTTATGCGCATCATTACTTTGAATAACAGTATTACATTTCTTTAAGTTAGATACAATTTCAGATTGAAATTTATTGGTACGATTTTGTCAAAGTCTTCACTATTTAAGATTGTTTGTATTTTTTCATTATATTCTGATTTTGTTAAAATTGTTATGGTGTTACCCTTATCTGCGTTGTAGAGAACCAAATCATAATTTACCAGTTTTTGTTTAACCTACAAAATATAGTTTTATTAATTATGTTCCGAAATATAGCAACCAAATTTCTAGAAAATTAAATAATTTAGGTATCTCTACAATAAGTGTGAACAAAACAAATATAGGAAACACTTTGGTTAATAACAAAGAAAAACTAAATAAAATTGATAATTCTGGTGTATATAAAATCAATCGTAAAGATTGCAATGCAGTCTATATCGGTCAGAGTGGTAGAAGTGTTGTGAACAGGGTAAAAGTTACTTCATTCAGAAAGAAAAGGTATACGTTTAGATCTGCTAGAGCAACTAGAAACCAAAAAATCTTCTAAGTAAGTTGTACCAAGAATGACCAACAAAATCTCTTGAATACTCCTATAATAAACAAATTGCTAAGAACTATCCATTGATTTATATAATCAGTTTAGGTCCACTCCAAACATTCCCATAATTAAAGATGTTAAATTAAGTCTTAAATAGATTAAGTCATAAATAGATTAAGGCATAAACACTTTTAGGTATAAATTAGAATAAGCACGTCGGAAACTTTAGTATTCACTATGTAATACTCTTGATAAAGGCCTAATAAGCCGAAACATATGTATTGAAGAGTATTTATAATATATTGTTTGATTCATCTAAAAGCAGTGTTTAATTTATAATTAACAATTATTTTCACGATGTTTCAGAAGGTACCTACCACAAGGTCAGTTCAGTGGAATAAAATTATTTATGGCTTTGACTCTTGAGAAAGTTGCAATGTTACAGGGGTTCGACTCTATTGAACTTTCTTCACATCACTTATTAAAGAATTAATTATTAGCTTATTCTGTACTATAAACATTTAATACTATCGAATTTGGAAGACCAATCAGGGATATTTTATTGTTTAAGGTGACCATTTCCTAGAAAAAGACATCCGATAAGGAATTATTTATTATTTTTGGCCATAACTTTTCTTTCTTTGTACGTATATTTAAAAAAAACTGTAAGACTACCTAAGTAGAGCTATAACAAGACTACTACTATGACGAATCACTCAATAATTCCAGTCGTTTCCAAAATAGTTAGATTTAAAACTACAAAATAGGAAGATAATTTTTAAATCTATACTATTTTATAAATGACTAGAATTATTGAGTGAAAATTCATAGTAATAGTGTTGTTATGGTTCTACTTAGGTAGCCTTATAGTTTTTTTAAATATAAGTACTAAGAAAAAAAGTCATGGCCAAAAATAATTAATATTTCCCTATCGGATGACTCTTTCTAGGAAATGGTCACCTTAAAGATGTTACTTTAATCTGTCTTATTGTTCTATTAATTTAATTTATTACTTTAAATAAACTATATGAACATTAATGAAAGCTGAATTTATACATTTAAGGAGGCGTTACAGTCCCAACCAAAAGTAAGTCGAATTGTAAATCGGAACTTTTCCATAATAAATTATTACAAAAGGTTATAAGTCGATGGTACCAATAATTATTGTCATAAAGGCATAAATAAATCATTTTTTATTATTAATTAATTATTTAAGTAGATTTAATTATTTTACTTAATGAACTAACTTTTGGATGTTCTGTCCAAACTTATTAAAAAATAAATAAATTTATGTAAATATCTGTGTATTTTACAAGCTTGTTTCAGTAAATAATTAAAAAAAGAATGAGAAGCAGTAAAAGTTAAAATTAAATCATTAAATAATTGAGAAATCAGTTAAAAATCATTAACGAAAGGAGACATTTGACAGGTTACAAATGTTTAATAATTTTTTTTATTTATTAAAAGTCTCCTAATTAAATTGGAAACAATAATTAATATGCGTAAGACATGAATGCTTTACATAGTTAGTTTTCGGAACTGCTGACATTTGGTTATTTGCTATAAATTAATATGTACCAAAAAATTGATTGAAGGAGCCATTACTCTGCGGTAGTTAATCATTTTGCACAAATTAAATAAAACACACTACTATGTTTTCTACCACTATATGGTAGAAAACATAGTGTGTTTTATTTAGTTATTTTTATATATATATATATTTTCCGTAAGACTACATGTAAAAGTTTAAAAAATTTTTAACTTATGAGTTTCCTAATGACTTTGGATTTTTTACAGAAAATTGTGTCATAAAAATCTATTAAAAAAACTTTATTTCAGATTTTTTTCATTATTTTCGTCTAACGCCGCAACCTCCTTAAATGAATGTAAAGTCAGATTTATCGCAAATATCAGATCCATAAATAGATAATAATAACATCAAAGAGAAATGGAAGAGTTGACAAACCTTTCATCTGTTTTAACTCCTCTGCTATATTGCTGGTTATAAATTTGTAGATAAAATTGTATGTGTAATGTTACCAACAACTATTTTTGTAAAATTGATAGATACCTGAATTGTGATTTATTTTGAATTTGTAAGCATGGTAGTTTTGTTTTTAATATCAAGTTCAGTTTGGTCTGCTCCAAATTCATAGGAACCTTATTTGTAAGCATCTTTCTATTTCTATTCATCTGTAGAAAAAGTAAACAATTACTTAAAATGATACATGATTACTTGCAACCTTAATTTTTAAATTAGGTACCTACATAAAATTCAGCCATATGAGTACCTCGGGATAAGATAGGTGAAATGCCCCTTGACACGGATTTTGGAATAAACCCGATAGGATCGTTTCTTGGGTCTAAAAAATAAGATCAACAGGGTCCGTATATCAAAATTGCCCCCCCTGCCCAAGAGAGGACCTACTTCAGTTTTTATTTTTTTTACAAGAATTGAATTAATTTAAAATTCTAAAAAAATTTATGCATATGGTAATCCCAAAGACCTGTAGCTCAATTTTTTGGGGCCGAATAGTGTCCCAGAGAGCAAAAATGTAAGCGGAGGTCAAAAGGCATCCCCTGGTGTCAAAGGTCACTCAAAGAAGCCCCCCAAACAATGGTCACAAATAATGTGATGAAATAAAATTTTCCGCACCTCTTTATCATAGCAAAAATATTCGACGAAAATTTTAAGGGCCTTAGTGGGGCCCAATAGTCTCAAAAAATTGAGGCCATAGGTCTTTGGGATTACTACACGCATTAATCTGTTCAGAATTTTAAATTGATTCCATTTTTGTAAAAAAAAATAAAAACTGAAGCGGGCCCTCTCTTGGGAAGTGGGGGCAATTTTGATATACGGACCCTGTTGATCTTATTTTTTAGGGCCAAGGAACGATCCTATCAAGTTTATTCCAAAATCCGTGTCAAGGGGCATTTCATCTATCTTATCCCGAAGTACCCTTTAAGTCTAGTTCTCATTAGTCGAGTTTGCGGTCAAGTACTGACTATCCCTCTAACTTTGCACTTTACCACCATTGTGGTGGTAAAGTTGAGTAGAGTACTACTCAACCATGATCTAGTACTCGACTCGACCAGTTACGTTTCATTTGGTAGAGTTAGAGGGATAGTTAGTACTTGACCCAATTACTTGACCGCTAACTCGACTAATGAAAACTAGGCTTTAGGAAAGTTTCAACAGACTGTTTCAAGAAGAAACACCCAATGATATTTGTTAATCCAAAATAATAATAATAATAATAATCTTTTTGAAAGATTTTCGATTTACCTATCAGTTTTCTTCATAGAATCAAATTTCTTCATTATTTTTTTTTAAATTTTGGATTCATTATTAAAAATGTGACTTCATTGCTTATTTGATTATATTTTAAGAAATTTAAAACAACTATGATCAAATGATTATATCTATGAGCATATTTTATACAATTGGCACATTTACAGTTAATTTTGAAACTTTGTTTTCTCTTATCCTCACCTACATCTCTTTCCCTCTGTTGCCTTTTATAGCAAATTAGTACCGTCCTCAAAAATTTACATAAATCTGATAATATTAATGCAAATGTCGCGGGTTAATGTCTGGTATTATTACAGAGTAATAGAGATTTTTTTTCGAAACTATAACTTATTGAGAAGATATTCCAGAGATGCCAAGCACCTTTGTTGAATTAATCCCACACCTACATAACATTCATTCTCAAAAAGTAGCTGTCATGAAAACGCGAGTCCGTACTGTGGCATGAAAATTCACCTGCTCTTTCATTATTGTTCCATACATGGTTAGACAAGTGTATTTTGTAGTGTGTAAGATCATATTTTTTGGCGCCCGATTCCAACACATTGGTTACACACAGATATGAGACAACAAAAATGAAAAGGACGCAAGGGGAAAAAAGCACATTTATTTAATGTCTCGTGACAGCTTTTTTAAGACTATATAAGCTGGTGCCAAACAGATTGTATGCAGCGAAATTGTCGTTAAAGTTGGCTACCATTCTATCGCAAAAGTCTTGTTGTCCATAGTTAGTCCTATGAGGTCTGATAAAAAATAGTCTCCTGTGGCAGGTGTTGCGGGGGGTAACATGAAACATAATTTTACTCAAGAGAGATGGACAGTGAATAGAACTGTTGATTATTTTATGTATAAAATAGAGAAGAGTAAGTTTCCTATGATCTAGCGACTGTAAACTTGTTATGACTATTCTTACGTGAAAATCAAAAGCTTGGTATGGCATACCCATTTTATAAACATAAAATTTAGTTAATCTATTTTGCACAATCTCTAAACGATATATATGAGAAGTATGGTGTGGAGACCATATGACACTATTAGATTCTAACATAATGTGTACATATACTCATGTAATCAAAATAGATTTCTGATTCTGATAAATAAAGAGTATATATTCCTTGAAAACCTGAATATCAACACCTTTTTTCCCATTTGGACCGATTTTTTTTTAAATTATTCGTTCATCTCAAACACCTTAAAAACCCCAGTTCTATAAAATATGCTCATATATTAATATTTATTGAGTTATTAAGAATAGATCATATTGTTACGGATTTCCACCTTTTAGGAAACACCCTGTATGAATCCGTGGGTTCTAAATAATTTTAACAAGAGATTAAACACTACTAACACTTTATTTAACAATTTACTGACTATACAATACTTCAAAAATACACTTTGTTTACTTTAACCTCACTTTTTCCCGAACGTGTCACTTCTCAAATAAACTTCCTCCTCCGCGCTGGTAATCGCGCCTTATATACTCCGAAATTAGCTCTAGATCAATCCAGAATCTTCTCCAACCATAAGCTAGAAAAGTCCTTGGCTCTTTCTAGAGCCTTTCCAGTCACCATCAGAGGCATAGGCGTACGATCTCCTTTTCCAAGGGGGTGTAATTCATAACACTGCCCCCTCCTTAAGCCTGATCGTCCCGATCAGGCAACTCAGAATCATCGATGTATTTCGCCAGCCTGTCCAAATGCACGATCTTCATCTTGGACTTTTTGCTTCGTTGAATTCGATAGACGACGTCATTAATTCGGGTAATAACAGTATACGGTCCATCCCAAGGCGGTTGAAGTTTCGGTGACCTTCCTTTCTTCCGCTGTGGGTTGTACAGCCAAACCAGGTCTCCTGCCTTGAATCCTTCTGAACTACCCTTACGGTCATATCGAGCCTTCATTCTGTCACTGGCTATGGTGATTTGGTCTCTAACTAACTCATGGACGTTCCTTAGCCGTTCACTCACTTCATCTACATAGCTGTTCACAGGAAGTCGTTCTCCACCTGGTGTTCCAAACATCAAATCACATGGCAGTCTGATCTCATGTCCAAATACTACACGAGCCGGAGTCTGTTTTGTAGTTTCGTGGATAGCAGCTCTATATGCCATGAGGAAAAACGGTATGTGGAGATCCCAGTCACGTTGATTTTTATGAACGAGTTTAGAGAGATGTTCTTTCATAGTCTTATTATGTCGCTCCACCATTCCATCTGATTGAGGGTGAAGGGCTGTCGTCCGTGTTTTGTGTATTCCCAATAACTTGCAGATTTGCTGAAATACCCCTGACTCAAAATTTCTCCCTTGATCTGAATGCAGCTCCAGGGGTACACCAAACCGACATATCAAGTTATCTACCAAGACTTTGGCGACAGTAACCGCTTCCTGGTTCGGAATTGCGTAGGCTTCAGGCCATTTACTAAAATAGTCCATGGCAACCAGTATGTACTTGTTACCGTCCTTGGTTACTGGGAATGGTCCGGCTATATCGATCGCAATCCTCTCAAAAGGGGCCCCGACGTTATATTGCTTCATTGCACCCCTACTTCTAGTCTGTGGTCCTTTACTGGCTGCACAAATTTTACAATTACGACACCAAGCTTCAACATCTTGACGACTATTTACCCAGTAAAATCGTTCACGTACTTTATTCAGGGTCTTGTTAACGCCGAAGTGTCCACCGGATGCTCCATTATGCACTTCTTGAAGTACTTTCGGTACTCGACACCTGGGAATCACTAGACGCATAACAACTTGCTTCCCATCCGGGCTCTCCCATGCTCTTTTTAACAGCCCATTCATAACTCTAAGTGAGTCCCACTGTGCCCACAAAGCCTTCAATCCAACTGCTTTGTCCGAAACATCCTTCCACTCTGGTCGAGTTCCTTTTTCCTTTGCTCTCAATATAGCCCCAATCTCTGCATCGTTCAGTTGTTCTTGTCTCAGGGCTTCAGTTGTCCAATCATCCGGAACGTCTATTTTAATAGTGTTGACTACTCCCATGCCCTGCTGTTTTTCCACGTGGCGGCAGTGCTTGCAGTCGTCCTTGCATGGTCTTCTAGATAATGCGTCTGCGTTCTTATGAGATCTTCCTGGTCGATGCTCGATTTTAAAGTCGTACTGTTGCAGCCGTTCTATCCAACGAGCCAGTTGACCTTCCGGGGTTTTCAACTGCAACAGCCATTTCAACGCAGCATGGTCGGTCCTGATTTTGAAATGTCGCCCGTAGAGATACTTATGAAAATGGTCCACTGATTTGACGATGGCCAATAACTCTTTTCTGGTTACACAATAGTTTCGTTCTGGTTTGGAGAGCACCTTGCTGAAGTACTCGATCACTCTTTCCTCTCCGTTCTGAATTTGAGACAGCACACAACCAATCGAAGAATTGCTGGCATCTGTATCTAAAATAAAAAGTCCATTCTGTTGTGGGTATGCTAGTACAGGACCAGTGCATAGAGCTGCCTTCAATTTTCTCCATGCTGTTTCACACTCCGGTGTCCACTGGTACTGAACTTTCTCCTCTGTTAGCCGGTGTAATGGCTTCGCAATGTCTGCAAACCCTTCCACAAAGCGTCTATAATAAGTGCAAAGGCCAAGGAAGCTTCGTACTTCATGAACGTTAGATGGCCTTGGCCAATCTCGTACGGCAGAAATTTTATCGGGATCCGTTTGTATTCCCTCTGAAGACACTACGTGCCCAAGGAATTTAACTTCTTTCTGAAATAGTAAACACTTCTTCGGGTTCAACTTCAGGTGTGCATTCCTTACTCGTCCAAATACTTCTTGAAGATTTTTCAAATGTTCTGTAAAGTCTCGTCCCATAACCAGCACGTCATCAAGGTAAACCAGGCACGTCTTCCAGGTTAGCCCTCGTAGAACAAATTCCATCAATCGTTCAAACGTGGCTGGAGCATTGCAAAGTCCAAAAGGCATCACCGTAAATTGGTAAAGACCACTGCCTGCTGAAAATGCTGTCTTTTCCTTATCATCAGGATGAAGTCCAACTTGCCAATAACCGCTCCTAAGGTCTAACGTCGAAAACCACCGTGAGCCTGCCAATGTACTTAACGTGTCATCAATCCGGGGTAATGGGTAACTGTCTTTCTTCGTCACATCGTTCAATTTTCGATAATCGACACAAAATCTTAACGTTCCGTCCTTTTTGGCAACCAAAACTACTGGCGATGACCAGGGACTTGTTGACTCCTCAATAACTCCATCTTGTAGCATCTTATCTATCATTGTTGAGGCTTCTTCTTGTTTTGCTAGCGGAAGCCTCCTAGGTTGTTGTCGAATAGCAGGTGAGTCACCAGTATTTATCCGATGCTGGACTATATCTGTTTTTGTAAGGGCCTCCGTACTTTTGGCAAATACTGAACTTTCTTTTTCCAGGAACTTGAGCGCCTCCTCTCGTTCATCCTCAGATAAATGCTCCAACTGGGAGCTCAGTAAGGTCAAAACTTCCTGGTCTATATTTGTAGATGAATTTCCCTCCGTTTGTTCTTCGCACCTTGCTACCCATGTGACCGGTTCATAGGAGCCAATCGGTTTGCCTTCTTTGATTGTTACTGCATGGGAATTTAAATTGACGACTCTAATTGGGATTTTATCTTTAGTCCGGGTTAAAGTTCTTGCCACAACAATATTGGTTAGGGACTTAATCGATTCGTCACCTTCCACCAGGCCAACACGGTAGCCTCCAGGATTTCCTTCCAAGGCAGCATCGATGATCTGTTCCGAATGAGCAGGAATCTTAATCATCTTTGTTGTCAATAGCCTTGCTTTACGGAATTGGTCATCTGCGGTTGCCAGGATAAATTCCTCATTCCCAATTTTCAAGACTCGCTCCCCTACGTCAACAATAAACCTCTTCTCTTCCATGATGTCCAGTCCCAAAATGAAATCATCTGTAATGTCAGCCACAATGACCTTGTAATTGAATCTCAATCGTCCAACCTGCAGTTCCAAATTGACCTCTCCATGGACCGCAGCCCTGTCTCCCGTGGCTGTCCGAATAATTACTTCATTTTGCTTCTTCTTAATCTGCAAGCCTGATATAAACCCTGGCCGCACTATTGATGACGTAGCGCCGGTGTCAACAGTAAACACACACTTTCTTCCATTCACATATCCTTGCAACAGCAGACTACTTGGAATTCTTCGCAGCTGGGAAATCTTTATTTCTCTGGGGGCACCGTGTTCCCTAGCCAGCACAGCCCCCTTGGTGCTGGCTATCTTTAGTTTTCCTGCTGCTCTTCTACATTTACAGCATTTACTCGTCTGTCCGAGTTCTGCTGTCGACAGTCTCGTTTCATATGTCCCATCCTGCCGCAGTTGTAGCATTTAATACCTCCACTTGGCCTTTCTCTGTTTTGTTGGTTTTCCTGTCTTCTTGGAGGATTCGATTGAGCCAGTAATTGACCGATCATTTTATTCGTTTTGAGAATCGCGTTCAAGATAGGGTTTTGGTCTGTCTCTTCTGGCTGCGATTCTTCAAGTGTCATAGCCCGTACTCTTGACTTTGGAGTATCCCTATAGACAGCTTCTACCTCTAGTGCATGTACCAAGGCTTCACTACTACTTTTATGTCGGGATAGCCTGAGGACTCGCCTGATCTCCTCGTCCCTTATCCCGTCTAGGAATGCCCCCACTGCCAATTGCTCTTTAAATTCTTTTGGCGCATTAGGATATGCTAAGTGTGCCAGTCTTTCCACCGCAGCTTCAAATTCTTGCAGACTCTCTCCAGCTTTCTGAACGCGCACTTTCAGCTGGGTCTGGTATACTTGAGCAAGGTGTTGATCGCCATATCGTAGATCTAAGGCGGCTTCTAAAACTCTAAAATTCCGTTGTTGGTCTACCGGAATTGTCTGGAGCAATTCCAATGCTTGGCCTCTTAAAGCTACGATTAATGCTTTAGCCTTCTCTTCGTCGTTCCAGTTGTTTGCACTTGCTGCTGCCTCAAACTGTGTCTTGTAAGTCATCCAGGAACTTTGACCATCAAAGGAGGGAATTTTTAATCGCTGGCCTGATGACACCACTTGCTGGTTTCCTCTATCCCTCAACTGTCGTTTAAGCTGGTCTATTTCCCCTTTGACTTCTTCTTCGAACTTGTTTACTTTCACTTTGACTTCACCAACTTCTTCTTCGACCTTGCCTACTTTTACTTCGACCTCATTAACTTTCGTCTTTACGCTACCCATATCTTCCTTAATCTCATTTTTTATTTCTTCCACGACTGTAAACAAGGCATTCTGTTGCGTTTCTATAGCTTTCCTTAAGTCATCATTTTCCTTTTTACGGCGTCTCTCCTCTTCTTGTTTTTCCTCTTGACGTCGTTTCTCTTCTTCTTGATGCCTTCGTTCTTTTTCTTGTCGTCTTCTTTCCCGTTCCTCTTTCTCTTCCTGGCGCTTTCTTTCCTGTTCTTCTTTCTCTTCCTGGCGCTTTCTTTCCTGATCCATCATCATCTTTTGCATTTGGGCCATAAATTCCTGCATTTGTTGTTCGGATGCCATGCTTCTGGTCGTTACCGGCATACAATTACATTGAAATCAAATAAGTTTAATAATTACGTCACTATCGGTAATGGGACTGTCCAGAAACCCTCAAAACGGCACGAAAAAGTCTTATCTAGAGTCTTTGTCACTTAACCTCTAATGTCCAACAAAATGTTCCAAAAATGTCTCAAAAATGCACTTAAACACTATTTTTCCTGTTCGAAAATAAACCTCGAACAATGTCCAGTAAATTAGTCCTTCCTGTGTTAGCACTAACTCCGAGAATACTGTCCCAGTCTTCTCAACACTCCCGAAAAAATCCTCTTGTCAAAATCCCACTTCTGACACCAAAATGTTACGGATTTCCACCTTTTAGGAAACACCCTGTATGAATCCGTGGGTTCTAAATAATTTTAACAAGAGATTAAACACTACTAACACTTTATTTAACAATTTACTGACTATACAATACTTCAAAAATACACTTTGTTTACTTTAACCTCACTTTTTCCCGAACGTGTCACTTCTCAAATAAACTTCCTCCTCCGCGCTGGTAATCGCGCCTTATATACTCCGAAATTAGCTCTAGATCAATCCAGAATCTTCTCCAACCATAAGCTAGAAAAGTCCTTGGCTCTTTCTAGAGCCTTTCCAGTCACCATCAGAGGCATAGGCGTACGATCTCCTTTTCCAAGGGGGTGTAATTCATAACACTATTAATGCTGCTAGAGAGAGATCGACTACAGTTTGCTAAGGCTCAATACATTTAATCATTAACCGAAAAGAGATATATTGCAAGTAATCATGATATAGAACAGCACGAAGCAACTTGTAGTATTATTAATGTACTTAATATTTTTTTACTACTAACCATTCCAATTATCTGTGATCTGTAAAATTTTAATGTATTTTAACTAATAAATGTTGATGAAATATACATGTTTTATTTCGTAAATGTTGAAAGGGGAATCATGTTTATTTCCTTCATTGGCATCCCTTAAAATATGCAGATTACAGTATAAATTCCAACAAAACAACAAAAGACAATTATTATACACTAATGAAACAAGAATCTTCTACTAGAAAAATTTGAGCTAAAAAGCTACAAAGTATGAAAGCGTAGAAGGGCTACGACAAAATTTTTTTGAAAATGACCCATAATAGAGTCGTTTAGCGATATAGAAATTTCTCATTATTTATGTCTCGTTATAAAGTATAACATGCCAATAGCGTCAGAAAAAAATTTCAGCTCAATTGGATAAAAAACAACAGTGATATTCACGTGAATAGAAATACCCTTGGCCAGCCCAGATCTGACAGTGATGTCACCTCGTGAGTATAATATGAAATAGTCCATAAATGCTGCACGCTAGCACTGACGCTAACAAAAATAATGTTGATTGGTTTATTGCACAAAGAATCGATTTTAAAGCTCTTTGGAAAGGGAAGATGTTACTATAAATCTTATCTATCTATTTTTACATTGATTTGAGCTTTTATTTATTTAAAATTGCGACAAGTAATAATAATAATAAACTTTATTGCTATAGATCCTACAAAGAAAAGACATCGAGCATTGTCAAGAAGTGATTACAAAAATTTATTAAAATAAAATACAATAAGAGAGACCCATTAAAATTAGTAAAATATATAAAAGGAGAACAACATTAACAAGGTAAAAAACACACTTAAAATAAGTAAAGGTAAAAATAATACAATATGCTATCACCTAACAGATACAATTGATTAATACAATTATTTGTTCTTATGCATTTAAAAAATCACTGAATACTGTGTATGTTAGTTTGGGTCAGTAAACTGTTCTATTCTATTAATAAAATGTTGTAAATGCGCGTTGCTTTTTAAACACAAATTACTCGAGAACGGCTTGGTTTATCGAAGGACCACCTTGTTTAATTTAAATAAGCCACCAACATTTTTTGTTTAAATTTGCTCTCTAACTCAAAAACAGTACATCTAATTGGTCTCAAAATTTTACCGTGTTATTACTATGCATTGGTTTAAAGAACGTGTTAATTTGAATATCAAATCTTATAAGTGTAGAAATGATTATACATTTTTTCTAAAGCTATATTGAAAAAATGTATAAATTTGCAGGAGTAAATATAGCAAACGTCTGTCGAAATACATATCAAATATACCGAGGAAATAAACATAAAGAATAGTGGCAACAAAATGGACTAAATTTCAAGTTTTGATCAATTTTTCGCCCCATTGATGGCAAATTACTTAAAAACCGTCCGACAGAAATGTCTACCACTACAGTACAGTAATGTAGACGCCAAAACAAACATTTTGTGCTAAGTTTGGTACGGTAACTAACATTTTTTTTTTTTTTCAATTTCCGGTTACCGTCACCAACCGGAAATTTCATCTGCCAGCGTAATCATCTGCGCCGAAAATAATTTTTCGGCGGCGGCGCCCCTACGTTGATCAACCGGCGTAGGCGGCGTAAACCGGGTAAGATGCCGATGTACGCCGCCATATTTTTATTGGCGACGTCGACCTGCGGAGGCCGTGCGGTCCCTAATTTCACATTACTCTACAATGTCGACGGAATTTAAAATATTGACAGTAAAGGTAACGAAAAATGTGACAATATTTTGCAGTTAAAATAAATTAACTTTGTCTTGATTCTACTTTTAATGCATCATATTATATTATAGTTTATAATGATAATAATAACAATAATACAAAACTAACAGTTTTCAAGTCTAACTTGAAATAAAAAAAAAAAAAATATATTGTATTCTTGTAAAACACAAACAAAAATTATACTCTTAGTTTAACCAGAGTAACCAACAATAATAGGCAGAATTCGACTCATATCACAATTCACAGGCACATCACAACTCACTTATTGAGTCGAAGCTGAGGCAAGGTTATGGCTAGTTGTAGGAGACGATGCAAATTTTTTTATAAGTTTGTAATTATCATGAAAAAAAAATATTTCTATCGATATGACTTGGACTTAATATTGCCATTTTGGCAGAAACTACCATGCCAGCAACAGGAAAAACCCTGTCACTAGGTGTACTTGTAGCTGGAATACAAAAAATTTTCTTAGCTAATATAGACAAATATGGAAAATCCACTTGTTTTCTCTCCAATATGACAAAACATCATCAGCTTTGATGGTATAAGCGTTTTTCGCTTCCCCTAAATATGAGTGACATTCAGCTTCTAAAAATAGTGTACTTTTTTGCCCAGAAGTTGTGTGCTTTTTTACTAATGATAAGATATAACTCTGTCCTTTTGTACAGGGACAGACTTATTTTTCTTGGCACAATCCTTTCCATTACTGAATCTGAGACTTGGTTTGATTTGTACATCATCTTCCAAAATACATTTTTTTTATTTATGCAGTCAAATCGCAACTTTGCTAAGAGCTTTTAATTCCCGGCGTGAATTTAAAACATTTCGGCGGCGGCGTAAATTTTTTATATTTTAATGGCGGCGGCGTATCGGCGCGGCGGCGCAGACGTCTAATGTGAAGTACATATACTAACTACCTATGCAGAAAGATATCTGTAATCATTTGATTTTAAAAAAATATCGCCCTCCTCCGGCCATCTGCCCACTATACTAAAAATTTCCAGAGAGAAAGAATTTCACATCCTTGCCTCTTTATTTCCTCAAGATAATCCATTAAATATGTTATTTGGCAATGTCACATTTGTACTCATGCATCTATGAACTACACAATATTTATGTCAGCACAAAATCTTAATAATGGGAGACTTAATATTTATTACACAATAAGACTTCACTCTTCTACCTTAACGAAGCAGTATTAAGGAATGAACTATAACATAGTTGCAACATGCCTTCAATTGACATTGTTTCTAAACGGTGCTCTGGATGGTTGGACGAAATGACATCACAACTTAACTCTCTGATATTCCGAGCGTAATATAATTATTTGAATCATTGTGGAGTAGACACTGTAGAATTAGATTTGACTTTGGGAAAGACCTGCAAACTAGTAAGTACGCGGTCTGGATTATCATTCAAAGTGAAACGACGGTCCTTATGAAAACACATTTTTTACAAATTTCATTCTTGATCCCTTCTAGGTTATCTGCAAATTCGAATAATTTCTTTTTTTTGGTCTACCCAAACCAACGTTAATAAATTCCTTCGAAATGATTATGAAATTGTGGCTTCCATATCTATAATCTGAGCACTTTATAGATCTTTACCACATGATGAAGTGAGGGATGTGGGAAAATTTCCAGGTTAGAGGTAGTAGTGGGTATATATATATCTCTTCTGATATTGGCGATTGGCCTTTGCTGTGAAAACAAAAGACTAGGGTTAAAGCAAATTTTTTTTAATCATTTACCATACAAAATTTATTTAATACATTTTCAATAATATATACTGAATGTTTTGTGGAATGGTAAACCTTTATCAAGCACTTCCTTAGAATGTATCCTCCTCATATCCCACAGGAAATGGTCTATCAAAACTGAATTAATTTTAAATTTACCTTCACTCAATTTTTTTGAAGCATATTCATTAAGCAGTTCCGTTGCATGTATGGTACAGCCTCTTATTTCAACTTCTGCTTCTTCACCGTTTTTCAAAACCTCATTAGAATTAAGTCTTTTAAGTAGTTCACCACTATATTCAAGAGCTCCATACCAAAGTAAAGTTTGTGGAATTCTATAGTCTGCAAATGCTGTAATTTCATTGATATCTCGGAAGTAACCTACACCTTCGTTTTTGAAACACGCCCAAATATCCCCAATTAAAATTTGGGCTCTTTTATAAAAGGCAACTTCACGGCCTTTGTAAACCGCTGTATCTCTGAAGCATTTAAAATTTTCCAAGATCAACTTTAACAGGTTTACTGCACTGCTATCGGCTTTTTTAACTATATTTTCAAAGACGCCATCATATTTTTCCAGTAAAACATTTCCAACTTCATGTAAACATTTCACTCTCTCAGATATAAGTGGACATTCTACTTGAGTATCGCTTCTAAGGATTTTACGCAGCTGGTCTTCTGTTATAACCGAGTAAAATTTTGGATTCAGAATATCAACCTAAAAAAATGAGAAACTTACACTAAGCTAAAATTAAAGACATTTTATATGTTTTAAATTTGCTTTAATGCACAAGATGACCTCTTAAGAGTTAGCTTATAACAGTCATTAACCCTTGCACTGTAGTGCTCGTTTCGGCTCTGCTATCCATCAGAACGGCTATGGTAACTATTTGTGGGTTACTGTCATGTTGATCAGTGTAAATTAAAAAACAGTGTACCGAGTATTTATTATTGTTATAAATGCATTAAACAACAGGTTGGATGTTAACAACAGATTGTTTATTATCAATACTTTTGCAGTCACAACTCGGTAAACTACCAACTGCTCACTCTCATAATTTATTTCGCTGAAATTGTCCTTAAATAAAATGGCTATGTTCACCACAACTTGCGTTACACTTATGGGTGTCATGGTACTATGAAAAGGAGATATGCTTTCACAGAAAATGCCCCTTACCGCAGTCTCTGCCACGATGCAACTTGCTGAAAACACCTAGTAGATCAGTCTGATTCCCCAAATTTTTTTGAGGTATAAAGTAATGTCGCCTTAACTAAAGTATTCAGGGGCTTATCCTTTGACATAGTAAAAACAACTCCGTTAGCTGGTAGAGACAAAAGATAGACCCATCAACCATTGAAAGAACTTGAAGATACAATGGGGGAAATAAAGCGTTTTTAACTATAAAGATAGAGGCAAACATATGAAAAAAATCGTAAACTAAATTCATCTCAATGTTTACCATATTATTACTACGCATTTGTTAAGAAAATGTGTTACTATGAAGGTCAAATTTTAATAAGTGTAGAGAATACGGTGTTTTTTCTAAGGCCATGTCGATAAAATGTGAGAAATTGCAGGTGTATGTTTAGGAAGCGGAAAACTTTTTTATGTCGACAAGATATAAAGATAAGATGGAGGCACCCTTCAAAGGAATCATCTCCAAATATAATTTAGTTCCATATGTCGTTATAATGCATACATGTACCAAATTTCAAGAATATTCACAATTTTAATACTACTCCATGTAGACGAGGAACTAAAAATGTGACAGATGGCAATAATATATGGCATATAGTTAACACAATTGGCAAGGAAGATACCTATTATAGTTTTATTGAAAAATATACAGGGTAGTCATCCTAAGAAATAATTTAACTATGGTGGAAAGGACCCCACACCGTTCTTATAAAAACTGTCTCCTTGTCGATTTGGAATTTTGTTAATTTGATAGTTTTTATCTTTCTCTCTTCATGGGCGCAAGCCAAGAAAGTACTTTCTCATGGGCACAAGCCATGAAAATGCGCCGATTCTCCAATATGGAGATTTGAAGTCATAGTGGATGAAGTGAACATACAAAAATATTTGTTTTTGTGTGTCTGCGTTTGAAAAAATGCCAAATCACACTGGGATGTCTGCCTAACTCAAAAAAGAAACTGAAAAATGGATAGGATCTCTTTGAAATAATGAAGTAAAAATGAGAACTCTATATATCTGTTTTTTGTGACGTTGAATCCGATTTCGAACTCAGCGCCCTCCATCATAATAGAACGGATTTGAATTTCGAAGCCAGTAATGGAATTTGAATTTTTTTTGTCATTAAGTTTGTGCCATGCAATTATTCTCTGAAAATCATAAGTCTCTTAATCGAGAGGGGGAGGAGATATTTCACACAAAGTTTGCAAATACTTTCTCATCAATTATTCGGAAAATAATGCCTATATGAGAAGAAAGTCTAATTCAAAGTTAAAGAAAATTTGAAAATACGTGATTTGTGCAGAGGTTTGTCCAAAAGGCAATTGAAGAATGCGCTGAAAAAGGTTTTTTGCCGATTGTTTCAAGTGTTAAACCGATAATTTCTCTAGGAAAGATGAAAATTTTGGTGGATGCAGGGAAAGTGTATAGCTTAATTCTGGCCAAGGTGGTAAATTTGTGGGGGAAGTAGGGAGGGAGACGGAGATGGTAAAATTCTTCAGAGCGATGTAACTTCACCTAAAATCTCGACAAACTGATGGGTCTTTGCTCATTGTATGTATAATCACATCAACTTCCAAAGGTGAAAACGATTTTTGATTTTTGGGAAAAATTGCGAAGCTACACCTGAAAAACGATTTTGCATTTTTTTCAAATCTCGTTATTTTGCACGAAAAAAGGTTATATTTAAATAATGTTTTTCGTACATGGAGGGACTTTTTTCTCTATTTGATTTGAAAAAAACATCATGGCAATAGGATGATCAAGTCGTGAGTTAGAGCTGATAACACTCTTGCCTCTGTGGAGGGGAAACAAAAAGGGTTATCGACTTCGGACTAGGCTCATGTTCAAGTGTAACTCTCTATTCGACTTATGTTAAACAGGAGATCAAATCAAAGAATATTTTCGGGCTTAAACGGCGAGTACATGGTGTTCGTTAATGGTGTGATAATATTTCAGGGTGTGATTTCTTAGGTCATTTTATGAAGAAAAGTTCATACGTCTGCAACGGCTTCAATTTTTTGCTACAGGGTGTTGAATTTTTTTTTAATCGTTATTTTTTAATATCTCAGAAAGTACTTTAGACACTATTTTCAATTTTGGTCTGTATTGAAATATTAGCACGTCATTAAGGGACATCATGTATAACTCGCTGTTTCAGCCCAAAAATATTCCTTGATTTGATCTCCCTTTTAACACAAGTTGAATAGAGAGTTGAACTTGAAAAATGAGCCTAGTTTGTTCCCCATCCACAGAGGTAAGAGCGTTACCAGCTCTAACTTGGGTCCTGATCATCCCATTGCCATGATGTTTTTTTCAAATTAAAGAGAAGAAAAGTCCCCCCTTGTACAAAAAAACATTGTTTAAATATAGCCTTTTTTTCGTGCAAAAACGCGATTTGAGAAAAATGCAAAATTGTTTTTCGGGTGTAGCTTTGCAATTTTTTTCAAAAATCAAAAACTGTTTTCACCTATGGAAGTTGATGGGATTATTCATACAATGAGCAAAGACCCATCCGTTGGTCGGGATTTTGGGCGAAGTTACGTGGCTCCGAAAATATTTACTGTATCCCCCTCTCCCTAATTCCCTCACAAACTTTCCACCTTGACCAGAATTAGGCGTTTTCACTATGTCCAAATTTGCTTTTTTGATATTATTAAAATGAATTACTTGTTATACTAAAGCACTTGTTGATATTTAAAAAGCATTCTATCGTCCATTAAATTAAAATTTCAACAAATAAATAACATAAAGTTTTAGTAAATGAAAGAGTACGCAGAACACGCGGTGACGTCATCGGTTATATTAGTTTCTTAAATCGCGTTTAAAAATTGTTAAACACAACATTTTATTCATGTTATTTACGTTTTACATGTGATTAAATAAGTAACGCCTACCTAACACGGGATTTGTAAAAGCTACTTTAGGAAATTTACTGCAAAATAACATATTTGTGACTCAAAATGACACTGACAATATAACTGATGGCGTCATGAGTGCGTAGTGAATTGATGTAGTGTTTTTGGCGAAAAAATTTTCAACACAAAATTAAAATGGCTTATTTTAAGGTATTATTCGACTGTTTCTCAAAATTCAAGTGTTTTTAACCATAGTAAAGCATTATCTTCACAGTGAAAGTGAATTTAAAATTTGTAAAAACACCTAAGTAATTAAGCTTTGTACTTTCCCCACATCCACCAAAAATTTCAGGTCCCTGTCATCATTTTTTTTCTGGAGAAATCATTGGTTTAACACTTAAAAACCGACAAAAATACTATTTCAGGTCATTCTTCAATTGCCCATAACTCGAGATCTAATTAATATTTTTGGACAAATCTTGGTTCAGACCATGTATTCTCAAATTCTCCTTAACTTTGAATTAGACTTTTTTCTCATACAGTCGTTATTTTCCGACTTATCGCCAAAAAAGTACTTTTTGTGTGTGCAGATATCTTCCTCCTCCTCTCGAGTAAGAGACGTGATTTTCAGAGAATAAATGGCAAACAAAATTTTTTCAAATTTCATTGTTGGCTTGCACTCCTTTTTCCTACTAGATCTGCTATACTTACTATCAGTTGAAATAGGAACATGAGGACTCATCTCTAACCTCAGAATGAATCCAAGGTGTAGTAGTATGTTTGATTACACAATCAGATTCAATATCCCCAAAAAACATGGACATGCAGAGGTCTCATGTTTACATTAGTGGATTTGTCTTACTACAACACTCAGGTCTCAAGGCCCATTGTGCTCGTAGGGATCTACGGTTTTGCGTGGACTCCAAACCAGTCTTCAGCTATCAACTTTAACGCACCCCCGGCAATCCCACTGCCTTTCTGGCGGGCCAATAGCTCTTGGGATCTTCTCTGCAGCGAAGACAGTTGCCCTGTGCCATCGGCGCTGCTTTACTAAGCAACAACGCCACGGGACTGTCTCAGTCGATAGCCTACTTACTAGACGGATACACTGGTTCACCCATCCAAATGGCGGACCCGGCCAGCCGAAATTAAATGGATGACTGTACCTCGTGGGACATTTTTCCATATGCAGGCACACAAAAGCAAACAATTCTGTTTGGTTTTGTGTCTGCATATGAAGAAATAATCACTTCATCTACGAGTGCGAATAGTGTTCTACTCATTTTTGCGCTACACTATTATATAATAACGAATGCTTCCTTGATCACTATATATACCTTTTCCCTTTGAGCACGATTCACTGCAGCGCATAAGGCAAAATAGCCAGTGTAACCGTCGACTTTCCAGCCTTCTTCATTTTCATTGTGCCAGAAACAAAAATTTAACGTATCGATTACGAAAAGCCAATCTAATGCCCATGGATCATCTGATTTTGGGTGAACATCTGTTTGACTAAAATTATTTGGTGTTAGACGGTCAGCTTTAATTTCTTCTACCAAAACATCTCCAAGATTTTGAATGCCGTTTTCTTTTATTTTCACATGTTGTGCTTGAGATGAAATAAATTTAGCTGATTCTCTTACGGATAAATTCATTTGTGAAAGAAATACTTATTAATTATATAAAAATTATATAAATATTTAAAAAATACACCGATTATTTCTGCAGCACGTGGTTACGTCAAGTTTGTTGCGGACGCCGGTCAGTGTTGCCAATTGGTTTGTTCTGGTTTTGAGAAATGCCAGTCCTCGGATGTCAGGAACATGCGCAGTTAGTAAGTTCTGGACGCGTTTTACTAACTGCGCATGTGCCTGACGTCCTCGGACAGGGTATTTTTCAAAACCAGAACAAACCTTTAAACATGTAAAAATATCCATCAAGCACACGATTTTAATCACTAACAGTACTAACACTAATCGCATTGCGATATTTAGGGCTGGTTTATGCATACGAGGTTTAGACTAGGATTCGAGGATAAAGTTATCCTATGGACCCTATGATTAAACAGGTTTAATAGTTACAGTGGGGTTGGAATGACACGTGGACTACACTCAGTAGGGGAAGTGACCCTACTGTATCATTAAACTGTGATTTAACCGTATTTCCTCTTATTTTGACATTGAATTTAAACTCGTTATTTAGGTAAGGCATTTTCTATATTAATAAGATGTTTGTTGGGCTGCATAACTTATGTTATGAAATAGTATACATTCTTCTCCTTCTTTTCATAAGATATGTATATATAGAGTGGGTCAAATTCGATGCTCACCATTGGGATCTCGGAAACCGTAATAGTTGGAGAATCGTTTAAATGCAGGCAAAGTTGTGCAGTATAGCAGTAAATAATATGGCATAAAGGAATTCGAAATATTCCTGTTGGTTTTTGAGATATTGGAAAAAATATTAATTTTCAATTTTTCGAAATATTTTATTTATTATAACGCTTATCAAAAATCCAAGAATACTTTCTTAGAGCACTCTACGATGCTCTACACACCTACATTATCAGTTTCAAACATGAACCTGGAGTTTTTACACCATTTTCGGACAGCATTTGTGATATACAGTATGTCTCACTTTTTATGACTCCCATATCATCGCTCTCTTATTTACAATGCGATTTTTAAAAAATCTGGGTGGAAGGTACTTATATCCATCAGAAAATTGTCACGGTAAAATATTTTAAAAGGCACCAGTGGCGTCCGTCGTTATGAAGAAAAATGTACCTAACTTTCCAAAAAAAGATATTAGGCAAAGTTTTAACTGTAAAACAATCTCACAGTCTTATTCGTTATTATCAAAAACTCACTACTACCAAATTTCAATAATATAAGAAAAAAAAATTTCCTTTTTAAAGTAGCAATTATTAGTCATAACTTTATTTTCGGACGTAATTAAGCTCAAGAAAGATGGTCGTTCCATTTAGAATTAATCATGTGTTATGTTGAGCAAATGATTTAGTTACGTATGTAAATTTTATTATTTATTGAATTGTTCGCGAATCAAATTTATCTAAAATTGAACTTTTTTTTATTTCCAAATCAATTATTGTTTGATTTTGACTGTTAAGGAAACTGAATGACGTCACGTGATTAATTCTAATTGGATAATTGACAATATATTTTACAATTTTAAAAAAGCAGACTTCATTGGTTTATATGAAAGTCTAGTTCATATAGACTGGAGTTTTTTAAATAACTATGCCAATGTATATAGACAGTTGTGATGCTTTTTACATAAAACTATATGATTTATTAGACATCTTTGTTCCTAAAACTAAACATCATAGGCACACATACCCACCCTCGTTTAATATCACTATCTTAAAATTTATCTGCCTGCTTGAAGAGATTATAAATGCTATAAACATCCTATTGCGTAACAAGAATTTCAATTGTTGAGACAAAGAATTAAAGTGGATATAAATAACTCTTATAAGTAATATTGCAGTCAACTCGAAAGTAACTTAAATAATAATCCCAAACAACTATGGCAATTTGTTAACAATATAAGAAATAATAATAGCATGCCAAATAGGATGACATATAAAGACAGACTAATAAATGATCCAAAAAATATTGCTGATGCTCTTATAGACTTTTTTCAAAATTCTTATATAAAAAGCGACCATTGTGACGATGCTGATCAAAATACTCTGACCGATAGCTTACATTTAACGCAATTCACAGAAATAGAGGTATTTAAAAGTCTTAAGAAATTTAAACCTAAAAGTATTGTCGGCCCGGACAAAATACCTGCATTTTTTCTTTGTGATTGCGCATACCTCTTTTCAACACCACATACCACAATATTTAATCATTCTATTAGAACATCTATGTTTCCATTTTCTTGAAAAGTTTATAAAATAATACCTACCCTTATATAAAAAAGGTGGAAAAAACCAAATTGAAAATTACAGACCTGTTACTATTATCAATAATTTTTTAGCTTTTAGTACATTATCTGCATCATTATGTTTCTTTACAATAAAACCGTTTAACTTAAAAATTTTTTTTTACTTATTTTATTAAAAATTGAATTTTTAAAATTAAATTATTTTGTGTAAGAATCTACATTTTTTTATACTCAACACTGGTTATTCTAAGACTGTATGGATGTATATTTTAAATGTATTTTCAAACAAATTTTATATTTTGTCCTGTAATGAGAGTTAAGCCGGCTTCAGAGTGCCTTTAACATATACAAGCTGTATGCTATAAATATTCCATAACAAAAATGAATATACCCAAATCCATATAAGTATTCATAGTTTACATAACATAAGACTTAAGTATGGTGTAAAAAATGATTAGTTTTTATTTCCTTATTTCTTACGCTTATTTCTTATATAATCGGGTGAAAGCATACGTGTTCGGGTATATTCGCAAAACAGTTTCACCACAGATATGACATTTCAGGATAGAATATATTAATTTTGAACACAGAAAAATTATTCAGGGTTCAGGCTTCCCGAAGTTGAAAAAATTCCCTGACTTTTCCAGGTTTTCCATAATCAAAAATATTAATTTCTGTATATTTTTTCGTGAAGCAATTCTTTATTTGGCATAAAGTAATTCCTTGAATTGAATTGAATCAGTGAAAATTCTTAAGAACTCTATGGTTTTCCATATCGAGACGCAAAATTCCCTAATTTTTTTTTACAATTCACAAAATTTCCTGACATTTCCAGATTTTTTAAACGTTTTTAAATTCCCTGAGTTTTCCAGATTCTCCAAGTTTTCCATAAGTCTGAACCCTGTTATCGGTGATAATCCCTTAGGCTTTCGTTGGATGAAAATAATAATAATTTTGAAATCACCAATCAGAGAAAAAGAATGGAAAGGTAATGCAAAGGCCAAGTTCACAGATAAAATGTTAAACAGAATAAATCAATAAAACTTAACTACTTCCATCATGTAGATTTGTAGTGCATGCCTTACTGCCTTACGTTTTCCACACTATGAATTCACCTTTCTAAAATTAAGTCATACGTCTTACTTTTATAGCATATATGGCTTAATGCTATGTGCACTCTGAGGGTACCTTTATCCTGTTGGGCAAATAAGGAATATTATTATCATATTTAGGCTATTTAGAGCATTAATGTTAACACAATCATTTGTTTCTTAAATGCACAAAACCTCCATAAAAGTTCATATTGATTAACATTGTAATCATGAAACGATTGAAATATTTTATTGGGCAATTTATAGTTAGTACAAAAGGAAAATTAAATGAAATGAAAAATTTATTTTTTAGGTAACTATATATTTTAACACTTACATAGGGATATAAAATCGGCTAATTTTACTTTCCACTATTTTCTTTGGTAAAAATATAATCTGCATAACTTTCGGCTTCATTAAATCTCTTCTTATTAGCCCATGGCTTATACGCATATTTAAAAAATCCCCAAAAACTGAAAGTGAATCCAGCAGCTGCTACCAATAGTAATACTGGATTGCCAGTTTGTTTTTTAGCCCAAGCACTGTGCCAAGACATAATTGATTAATTTTTATTTATCAGCTGTAGTTTCTGCCGACTTTACGGATAGTGAACTTGAAGTTTTAAATATGGGTCTCCAAATGTAGTATCCTGCAACTAGACCTACCACAGTCGCAAGTCCAATGTCAGCTCCACTTAATGATCGTGGTCTTCGAATTTTCATCACAATGACATATGAACGACTACGTCTGAGTGTAACTTGAGGATTAGGAAGTATAATGTAGAATGAAAATAGATCATTCAGATTCAGACATTACAAAAATTGGGTTATGTTTTCTTTTGAACTTCTTCATTCCCTCTGACTTCTTCTACTTCTACTGTTCTACTTTTGGAAGTTAGTTACCGGATACCTACGACCATCCACGCACAAATTTCGTCTATATTTATGGGAGTCAGGGAGTGACTACGTCCACGTCCGACGTGAATATTAACATTCAAACCACAGATTCAAACTGAAGTAGGCTTGTGTAGTTCATGAGCGAACTAATTCAAAGAACCGGCTCAGCAAATGAAGTAAAGGAACTAGTTCCCATTCTCCGAGAAGAACAGTTCCCGGTTCCTGGCTCCGGACACGAACAGTACGCACATATTCGAGTTGTCTGCAGATTCGCTTCTTCTCTCTCTCACTATCAAATACGTGAAGTGGCGACGATCTCAGCGCCAGTAAAGTTCCTTTGAATATTTGACAATTGACACACGTTTGAACCAATAGAATACCTAAACGAAGATTATTTAGACAGAAAAAAAGATCCATTGGAATTGTGGGAAGAAAGAAAAAACGTATATCCACATTTACATGCGTTTGTCTTAAAAAGATTTTGTATTGTAGCCACGTCTGTACCATGCGAAAGAATATTTTCAAGCAGATGATGAGACATTTTAAACGCAAGACGTACTTTATTAAAATCTAACAAAGTTTCCAAATTAATATTTATACACAGTAGTACGTAAATATAACTTATATAAATGACTCTATTTATTTCTTAAAATATTTTATTCTTATCATTTTTGTATTTGGGCTTACTAT
The DNA here is from genome assembly GCA_963583905.1 of Stenurella melanura. Taxonomy (NCBI): domain Eukaryota; kingdom Metazoa; phylum Arthropoda; class Insecta; order Coleoptera; family Cerambycidae; genus Stenurella; species Stenurella melanura. The sequence continues at coordinate 212,310,314 of OY757309.1, forward strand.
TTTAATTTGTAATTTACCTTCCTACTTGTTTACGTTCCCAATCTGAGAATTGTCTTAAGCCTGAACTAGTGAACTAAATCAAGGAACTAGTTCAATTGTGACAAGTGAACTAAAAAGAGCGCTCCCTTTGAGGAACTAATGTGACACAAGCCTAAACTGAAGTTAAATCCACGTTGATGACGTCATGACATGAATCTCTTATTCTAAATGTTTGTCCTGCTCCTGCATGAAATTAAAATTATTTTGCGGAAAAAAAAGTGGGGGACAGCGATCGTGGGGGACACCCCCCTCCCCCTTTGCCTGCGACTGCGGCGCTGATAATTATTAACTATTAGATAGCAAAATGAAAATCAACCATACTAACCTAACCACTTGAACCATCACTTGAAAAAATGAAATCATTATAGAAAAAAGAACGAAAATATTACGTGGCTACAAGGACGTCGCGGCGGGCAGCTATCATTTTTTAGCTGTCCGCCGCGGCAATTGGTTTAGTTAGATACTATTTATTCTGTGCTATAGCTACGTGGATCGCTGGCCTATGCGTAAATCAACCATACTAACCTAAGTGGGGGACAGCGATCGTGGGGGACACCCCCCTCCCCCTTTGCCTGCGACTGCGGCGCTGATAATTATTAACTATTAGATAGCAAAATGAAAATCAACCATACTAACCTAACCACTTGAACCATCACTTGAAAAAATGAAATCATTATAGAAAAAAGAACGAAAATATTACGTGGCTACAAGGACGTCGCGGCGGGCAGCTATCATTTTTTAGCTGTCCGCCGCGGCAATTGGTTTAGTTAGATACTATTTATTCTGTGCTATAGCGGTGTTCTCTACGTGGATCGCTGGCCTATGCGTAAATCAACCATACTAACCTAACCACTTGAACCATCACTTGAAAAAATGAAATCATTATAGAAAAAAGAACGAAAATATTACGTGGCTACAAGGACGTCGCGGCGGGCAGCTATCATTTTTTAGCTGTCCGCCGCGGCAATTGGTTTAGTTAGATACTATTTATTCTGTGCTATAGCGGTGTTCTCTACGTGGATCGCTGGCCTATGCGTAAATCAACCATACTAACCTAACCACTTGAACCATCACTTGAAAAAATGAAATCATTATAGAAAAAAGAACGAAAATATTACGTGGCTACAAGGACGTCGCGGCGGGCAGCTATATTTTTTAGCTGTCCACCGCGGCAATTGGTTTAGTTAGATACTATTTATTCTGTGCTATAGCGGTGTTCTCTACGTGGATCGCTGGCCAACCGCACTAACACCACGGCGCTGCGCGACGTGGTTCTACGGTTGGCTCCGGGTCATGATCCGGGGAAGCATTAACTGTACAATACAAAAAATAAATATGTTGATGATGATGATGATTGTCGCGTTATGGAGCAACAGGTCCTGGGTTCAAATACTGCACACTGGACTTTTTTTTTTTTTATTTTGTAACGATTAATATCCTTTTTCACAAATTCTGGTTGGATTTCACGACAGAAATAATGTTCTTTTTTTTATATAATAATTTATCTCTTTCATGTGATGGTAGTTGGGTTAGTTAGGTTGATTTTATATTTCTAAATAATTGTTAATAAATGATCAGCGCCGCAGGCGGCATTAGCGTCGCAGACAAAAACGGGGGGTGCGCGGGGGTGTCCCCCGCCTTGTTTTTCAGAAAATTGCATAAAATATTCCAATTTTTCTGGTTCAATAAGTCGTGCAAAAGCGAATGCGCATGCGCGGCGGGCAGCTAAAAAATGATAGCTGCTCGCCGCGGTGTCCTTGTAGCAACTGCCAAAATATTATTTGTACGGTCAAATCAAACCTGACTTTGTGAAAAAATTCATTAATCGTTACATATTACTTATACGCCATCAACCATTAGTAGAGGGTCCACGCCTTCGAAAGCCGTCTAAATCGCCAAGTAACCCATTCCAGCAAGGTAAATAATTTTTGAGCTCGGATATCGAAAGAGGGTCCTTATGGGCATCAGAAATGGCTTGTTGGACTTTTGTTGACGATTGCACAACTTCTCCACAAGAAAAAAAGATGGCGAAATGTTATTTCAAGAATTCGTGTTTTTAAACGTACACCTCTCGCTAGAGAGTGAACCACATGCGATATTGATTTGATTTTTTTTATTTATATACTACTGACATGAGCGCATCTATCTGTACTAATTAAATTTCAAACTCGCTTACGGTGTTTTTCTAAATAAATCCTAAATCACAGTAACGAAATTTGTGTGTTTAAAATTTCGACGTGCGGGCAACTATATTAAATATTCATTTTTTTTATATACTATATACGAATGAAATATGGTCTAAAGATCAACAGAGTTTTTGCAAAAAAAATTAGCTCGATATCTTATACAGTTTTTGAGTTAACGACTTTTTAAAATAAACCATAATTAGATTCGTGGTATTCCTGTTAGCATGCGGCTGTTTTCTGGCTAAGTGTAATGCATTAAGATAGTAAGCCAATACATTTTTGAAATTGTGCTGTTATTTACATTTTTACAATTTTGCAAAAATATTAACAGGTAAAAAGAAACTCATTTGGCCGATGATTTACTCGATCTATTAATTATGAAGGTGTTGTATAGAGATATTATTTATTAAGTATATCATTATTGTGGTACAAATGATGTAGCATTTTAGAAATATGAAAACATAAAAACGTACACAAAACTTGTAATATATACATAAGTAATAAAAATAATAATAATAATGCATAATATACACAGCTCAGCAAGCACTGACAAACCACTACATAGGCATTACTATTAAGAAGCACTGTCTGCTAAAAACTGCTCTGTATTATTTCTGCCCTTAAAACAATTGTTAGGAAAGGCTATACATGCAACAAAACACCAAGTGGACGCACATTTTTAATCACAGTTTACTTTACAATTCCACTATTTGTTTTCTTTAGAACCAGTTGTGACTTTTTGTCATCATTTGTGATTTTATTTGGTTATTCTCTATCAGATATCCAAATTTTCTGGGAAAGGGTAAATTGGGAAGGAGATCGGAAAATCGCTTGGACACTAAAATTTTACGTGCTTTGTTAACTGCTTCTCAAGTCGAGAAATTTTGTTATAAATCCAGGATTTTGTATTAGGTAGGGGTCTAAACCACTTTTTGTGGAGAATTTTTACAATTCAAAGTATTTCGCAGTGAGCAGGGTTTTAACCTACTTTGCTAGGTTCTTCAGTTGCTAGCTAAGCTAAGTACACTGAACCACTGGACTACCATCCCCTGTTATGCTCGCTTTAAATGCAGTAAGGAAGTGTCTTGTGTAGGACGCGGACGTAGCTAACGTAAGTCTAATAACCTTAAGGAAAAATAAATACTGCCTTAGCAAATCTAAAGATTTAAATTCACTACAGATGGCCGTAGTGAATTTAAATCCTTAATCCGTAAGTCCTATGTGAATCTGTATGGATAGATTCACATAGGACTTACGAGCACCTTAAATTACACGATCATCAATTGCATCGCAGTTATCTCCAAAATTAATCAAAATATATAGTTGGCGTGTTCATTTTAAGGCAACAATAACTGCTCATTTATCCTCTTCGGAAAGGATAACTGACAGGTCACACAATACACACCGACTGCCAATAACGTTTTTACAATATTTTCTTCTTCATATTTTTCACTTAATTATTTACTGATTTCGTGAGTATCTTAAGATACCCTTTGTTGTCATGTACCCATACAATTTTTGTAGGTTTTCTATTTTGCAAAAATTAAACATACCTTACGCAAATATTATTGGTTCCCTTCTTCATGATTGCAAGTTCACATTATTGGGCAACGTAGGTATGTCATTATTTACACCAACATTCTAAAATGTATTTTAGATTATTCGCTTTATATTTGTTACTATTTATAAAGTAATTCCAGTTTAGAATAAGAATTGTGTCTGTTATGGCGAATTCATATAATCCTGATGGGTTTTTAAGTCATACCATACATTTTCTTAAATATGAAATTTCGGACAATTTTTATTTTTTAATCTCAAAATTGTATAATTTATTGACGATTTCATACTGTATTTGCACCTTCTAAGCCAAAATGACGTAACTGAAAATTTTCTAAGCAAATTGGACGTACTTCAAAGTTCCCTTTTTCCAGTAATCATTAAACCATTATTTCTGCATCTATATTTTAGCAGACTCTATTTTAAAATCACGTAGTTGTAACATAACACATAAATGATTGTCTAATTTTCAGACAATTGGTGACCTACTGATTAATAGTAATATAATACCTTAATCAAATTAGTTATTAGACTAATGTCTATCCACAATTACACAGACCGAATCCTGCCGCAGCTGTCACATTGCGCCTTATCATAATAAGACATTATTACGATCGAATTAAAAAATCTGTAACTCGAAAACTGTATGAGATATCGAGTTAATTTTTTTTGCAAAAACTTTGTTTATCTTTAGACCATATTTCATTCACATATAATATATAAGAAAATTAAACATTTAATGTAGTTATCCGCACGTCGAAATTTCAAACACAAAAATTTCGTTCCTGTGATTTAGGATTTAATTAGAAAAAAACCGTAAGTGATTTTGAAACTCTACTAGTACAGACATATGCGCTCATGTCAGTAGTATGTATAGAAAAAAAATCAGATCAATATCGCATGTAGTTAAGTTTCTAGCGAGAGGTATACGTTTAAAAACACGAATTCTTGAAATAACATTCCGCCATCTTTTTTTCTTGTGGAGAAGTTGTGCAATCCTCAACAAAAGTCCAACAAGCCATTTCTGATGCCCATTAGGACCCTCTTTCGATATGCGAGCTCAAAACTTATTTACCTTGTTGGAATGGGTCATTTCAATTTTTAATGCTTCGGACCCCTTACTACATGCACCTGTCAACCGACGCTATAACACGGAATAGGTTGATCAGCACTAATGCGTATGCGTTTCCGGAAATGCCAATGTTGGAATTAAAATCCACGTCGGCCGTGTGGTTATAGTAATATTAATATCCACGTTGGACGTGGACGTAGACACTCTCTAAACTCTCTATATTTATTTTGTTATGGAATTCCTTTTGTTATTAACCAACGAGGTCTATAACTAGAGGAGACAAGCCGCTGATTGGCCGCACAACGCGGTTTTCTTCGTCCTTGTCGCACACCTCGTACCCTCTCCCTCTGTTCTACAAAGCAACACAGCCGACATAAAGAGTTCTATAACGCCGACACAGCCTTCTTATTCTTACAAAAAGACTGACAGATAAAAATTTCATGATTTTTTGTACTATATACCTCCAGTCCACCACATGGATGTGGAAGTAATGTAGAAAAATAGAAACTAATTGATCTCTTGTAAAACTTAATACCTACTCTCTACTGATTGGTAAAGCGTGTAAACGTTAAAAATGTTAGAACATAGCGAGAGCCGGTCTATAATACGCACGTACAGATAAAAATGTGTAGTTGTAATTTGTAACAATAACCCAATAATTCTGTATTCTCATAATATAATAGATAAAAATGGATCGAGGATGAGAAGCAATCGCGAGAGATCGATCGTAAGAAACACAATTCTTCTTTCTATAGGTACCGGTATTGTAAATTGTAACTGTATCTTTGGAACATTCTACAGCGATTTTTAGTAGGACAGAAATCTTTAACATGTTTTATATAGAAGATTTTAGTTATTGGGACATCTACCGAGAATTCTAGGAGTTAATCGTTATTTTACCATAAGTCGATGTTTCTCGGTACGCTGTAATGCCGTCAGATGTAGGTATAGGCATCGATTTTGTATTAATATAGTCCATCGGACTGATTAATTACTAATTGTGATAAAATTATCAATAGCTGATAGAGTGTAAATTCTTAAGATTTTTGTGTTACTATGATACTTAATATAAAGAATTGTACCTGGCATCATATAGATACTCTGGAACACACTCTATACGTATAAATAACAACGTCAAATTTATTTAAAAAAAATGGTTTCTCAATGGTATATACTTACAAATAGCTGACGTAAATGGTTGTTATAATATCCAAAGAATTTGTATAAATTCGTTGTAATATCAGGATGAGATAAAGTAAAAAAAAAACTGTGTTTAAGAGACGAAGATACATTACAGGTAATAATGTAATAAAAATACAGGGTGTCTCATAAGTGTACAATCAAAGTGAGTTGATGCGGGAAGTCATTTGCAATCAAAATAATAGGCTTGCGTAGTTCACGAACGAACGAGTTCAAAGAATCGGCTCAGCAAATGAACTAAAAGGAACTAGTTATCACTCTCCGTGAATAACGGTTCCCACCTCCCGACACGAACAGTATAGTTTATCTCAGAGACGTATTCTGGATATAAAAAATATCGGCGCCTTTGATAGTGCGGTAAAGAACAAAGATTCCGACATTTTGTATACCTACCGACAATAAGTTTGAGATAAAGCATACGCCCTTATACGAGTTGTCCGCAGACTCGCTCCTTCTCCCTCTCACAACCATTAAACCAATAACCATTAAAATATATTCGTTTTGATTTAACTAGGATATAGATATGTCAGATGGTATTTTATTTATCTCAATTTCATATTTCATCTTTTCTGCTCGTTATACATAGATTTAGCATCCATTCACGGAACAGAATGCCGGTGGCAAGCGGAGATAAAGTTCCTATCTGTTGAAAATAAAAGAAAAAGATTAACAATCACACAACATCAGAGTAAAAGTGCGTCTTTTTATTAGAAATGCTTTTCTATCCAAATAAATAAAACATAATTCTTTTATTAAGAACACGTGACACGTGGTTTATGTTTCAAATATACAGGAAAATCATGTTGCGTACTTCTGGCAACTTTAAGTAATTTTATTAAATTCTATTAAACAAAATGAATTTTTGAGAAATATGTACAGGTATTTGTCATACTCTAGTAACTAAAACACCAGACATTAAATTATCGTAGGTAATCTGTTTAAATTTAGGAGTGTACACATTTATTATATTTTCATATTTCAACCATTTAACTCTTTTTGTATTCCAGTTTTTGCTAACAGAAAAAAAAAAGAAAAAAAAGGGAGAGGTCTGTTCCAATTTAAAGTCTTACCTTTTGGGCTGGCCAATTCGGCGCAGATTACCCAGCGTTTAATGGACAGAATTTTCACCCCAGAACTACAACCTAAAGTTTTTGTGTATCTAGATGATATTATTATAACTTCAAGTTCTTTTGATGAACACATAGCTTTGCTAAAAGAAGTATATAAAAGATTGTCACAAGCAAACTTGACTGTTAATTTCCAAAAGTGTAAATTTTTCAGAGAATCTCTGAATTATCTAGGTTTCGTGGTGGATGCGCAAGGTTTGAGAACCTCAAGCGATAAAATCAAGGCTATGTTAAATTATCCAAGACCGGAAGCTACAACCCAAATCAGACGTTTTGTGGGCATGTGTTCATGGTATCGACGTTTTATCCCACATTTTAGTACTTTAATAAGCCCGCTTAACGATTTGCTTAAGGGACGGAAAAAGAAACAGTCGACACCGTGGAACGATAAGGCCGAATTAGCTTTCAGGGAAATAAAACAAAGATTAATTTCTGCTCATATACTTGCATCACCTGATTTCTCTCAGGAATTTTGCATTCAATCTGATAGTAGTGCGTTTGGTGTAGGTTCAGTGCTTACCCAAACTATACAGGGGGTTGAAAGAGTAATTGCCTATGCGAGTAGAAGTTTGTCAAGGGCTGAACGTAATTACTCAACGTGTGAACGAGAAATTTTAGCAGTATTGCACGGAGTAGAGAGTTTTGCCGGGTATGTACAGGGGGTTCACTTTAAGGTCATCACTGACCATTCTAGTTTGAGATATTTAAGTAAACTGTCAAATCCAACCGGGCGTTTGTCTCGATGGGCACTCAGACTCTCCACGTATGACTTTGAGATCATTCACAGAAAGGGTACTCTACATGTAGTCCCTGATGCTTTGTCGCGTTCAGTACCAGTAGCAGAAATTGATGCTTTGGGTATTTCTTTAAATAATCTCGAACCTTGGTATCTAAAACTTAGAGAGAGAATTATGAAAAATCCACATAAGTTTCTTCAGTGGATGGTCAAAGATGGGTATCTTTTCAAACATACCAAGAGTAAAATAATTTTGCGTACAAACATTTCAGAATGGAAATTAGTAGTTCCTCTAGCAGAAAGGCAAAAGTTATGGTTGACTGCCACGAGAATGAAAATTCTGGGCATTTAGGTTATTATAAAACGCTACACAAAGTAGCAGAATACTTTTATTGGCCTAAAATGTGAAAGGACATACTAACGTACATTCGAAAATGTGAAATCTGCGGCAGAGAAAAGTCTCTGAACACGCAGAGGTTCGGGCCCCACGTTGGGCGCCATTGTTACATCACTACTTGGCCCTAGAAAAATTAACAATGATATCACCGGTTAAGGTGATAGCCAAAGGCAATTCAACCAACACACAAGTAGTGACGGCGAACGGCTAGCTGATCTGGTGCGTGGCTGGGATTTCGTGAGTAGAGTGTTTATACCGGAGCTGGACCTCCCCCCACCACTTTCCGTGACGTCATAGGTGGGCGGGGCCTGTGGGTGGTAGGGTGGGGGGTAATTAGAGTGGTGGGGGGGGGTAATTAGAGTGGTGGGGGGTAATTAGAGTGGTGGGGGTAATTAGAGTGGTGGGGGGTAATTAGAGTGGTGGGGGTACTTAGAGTGGTGGGGGTAATTAGAGTGGTGGGGGTAATTAGAGTGGTGGGAGGTAATTACAGTGGTGGGGGATAATTTGAGTGGTGGGGGTAATTAGAGTGGTGGGGGATAATTTGAGTGGTGGGGGGCAATTAATGTGGTAATTGCTGTGTTAACTGCAAAGGTAGTAGGGGATAATTAGGACGTTACATACACTGGTGGTGGAGGGGCAATGCATGGTGGGTGGTCATAAGAGTAATTGCATATGTGTAATTACGGTAGTGTAATTGCATAATTAGAGTACTTACTATAATTATTGTGGTGGTGGGGGTAATAATGAGAGTACTTAGTGTAATTGCATAATTAGAGTACTTACTATAATTATTGTGGTGGAGGGGGTAATAACGGTAATTGCATAACGAGCGTACTTACTGTAATTATTGCAGTGGAGGGGGGTAATAAGAGTAATTGCATAACGAGAGTACTTACTGTAATTGCATAACGAGAGTACTTACTGTAATTGTTGTGGTGGAGGGGGTAATAACAGTAATTGCGTAACTAGAGTACTTACTGCAATTATTGCAGTGGAGGGGAGTAATAAGAGTAATTGCATAACGAAAGTACTTACTGTAATTATTATGATGGAGGGGGGTAATGAGAGTAATTGCGTAACTAGAGTACTTACTGCAATTATTGTGGTGGAGGGGATAATACCAGTAATTGCGTAACTAGAGTACTTACTGCAATTATTGCAGTGGAGGGGGGTAATAAAAGTAATTGCATAACGAGAGTACTTACTGTAATTATTGTGGTGGAGGGGGGGTAATGAGAGTAATTGCGTAACGAGAGTACTTACTGTAATTATTGTGGTGGAGGGGGGTAATAAGAATAATTGCATAACTAGAGTACTTACTGCGATTATTCTGGTGGAGGGGGGAAATTGCATAACGAGAGTACTTACTGCAGTTATTGTGGTGGAGGGGGATAATAACAGTAATTGCATAATGAGAGTACTTACTGAAATTATTATGGTGGGAGGTACTTAAGGTGTAATGCTGTGACGTAACATTCACTGGTGGTGGGAGCATCCCTATTATTATAAAAGTGAACGAGCAGTTGGTACATGACCATTGTATAGGCTAGACTGCTACAGTAAAGGAATTATGCATTATTTCCATACTTAATGATATGATGGATAATTGTTATACGGAGTTCTCACATTTAAAATTTTATATCTATCGGTGCTGATGAACGTACGTTTTAATCGCAATTACCTGTATGCAAGAAATGTCAGAAGTCTCAACCAACTTTTGTATAACAGTTCAATTTTTACATTCATCGCTGCATTTTTGACTTTATGGGCGGCACACATTTCATTACTGCAATAAAAAACTATGCGATTTTTTATTTTTTTTTTGAATGCATGCAAATAACACGTGTTTTGTTACAAATGGACAATTATTATGTAAAATAGTTAAATTTTTACATCCAGGGGTATTTACAGTGGTGGGGGGGCAATTAATGTGGTAATGAGGGTAATTGTATAGATGTAATGAGAGCACTAAGTGTAATTACAGTGGTGGGGGGGTGATTAGGACAACATACACTGGTGGTAATAAGAGTAATTGCATAGGTGTAATTACACTGGAGGGGGGTAATTAATGTGGTAATTAAAGGTAGTGGTGGGTAATTAGGACGTCACATACACTGGTGATAATGAGAGTAATTGCACAACGAAAGTACTTACTGCAAATATTGCGTTGGAGGGGAGTAATAACAGTAATTGCATAACGAGAGTGCTTACTGTAATTGTTGTGGTGGAGAGGAGTAATAACAGTAATTGCATAATGAGAGTACTTGCATGGTGGGCGGTAATAAGAGTAATTGCATAGGTGAATGGTGCAATTCGCGTGGTAGTGGGAGGTAATTAAGACGTTACATAAACTTGTGGTAGTGGGGGCATCCCTATCATTATAAAACTGACTGGGTTGGTATGTGAGCATTACATAGCATCGACTGCTACAGTAAAGAGATACTGTTTCCATACCTAATGATGATCTTTTTTTTTTTTCTGGCTATGATATTGCATTAAAAATATACGGTATACACAGATTTGCTACATTTTTCATAGTGTGTAGGGATGGGGTAATAAATGTGGTAGCGTGGTGGCAATACATATCAAATATGTAGATATACCTATTTATGTGTGAAAGTGTACATAGAACCCGACTAATTAAAGTCGCGTGCATTATCACATGGGCATGGAGTACTGAAGTACATATAAAAGATACCTACACCCACACGTAGTAGAGTACAAAAAAAAGACACTCTAGAGATGTAATGCAGATAAGCAATACGACATATCTAAATATACACGGATGCATGCAATGTACACAATTAGATCCTAGGTCATAAGGTGGTCATGGATGGTCATGAATGGTCATGGATGGTCATGAATGGTCATGGATGGTCATGGACGGTCATGGATGCATTCTCTAGAGATGTAATGTAGATAAGCAATCGCATACAACATATCTGAAAATACACGAGCACACAGATGCATGCAATGTAAACAAATGCAATGCACGCAATGAAACATACAACGTAACACAATGTAAGATACAACGTAACACAATGCAACATACGATATAACACACCTACACACATGCATGCAATGTACACAAACGTAATGCACACAAGCATACAATGTAACACACAAGCATACAATAACGGTAATATATCCTTATTAAGGATAATATATTCTTATCCTTATAAGATCAGGATAATGTAGGGATACAGTAAAGATAACATGTATATGTAGTACTTATGCACATACAAAAGATACGTGAACTCACATATAGTAACCCATACACTCGTATCTCACACACACATATAGTAATTCTAATTACACATCTAGTTAAAATCATGCATTGCATGCAGATCTGCTACATCTTTTTATAGTGTGGTGGGGGTTAACTAATGTGGTAGGGGCAAGTAGGTGGGGTGGTAATAAGAATACTGAGTGTAATTAGTGTGGTGGGGGCAGTAATTAGGTCAATGCTGTGATATTGCAATCTTGTTCGCAGGAGTGGGGGTAACCATATCCATATAAAAAACGAGAGAGGAGTTCACAGATTATCATTGAACAGGCTAGGCTCCTATAGTAAAGATTTATTATGTATTCGTGTACGTCTTGCGGTAAAAGCTTTACACGTTGTGACAATTTACGTCGTCATGAAAAAGAGTGGTATAGGAATGTTGGAGCTCTCGCAAAGCGGCCCAGGGTTGATTCAATTCCTTCAACATCTAATATGCAAACATGTGATTGCTGTAATGTGACTCTAACAGCAACTTAGATGAAATCACATAAAAGAACACTGCAGCATAGGACAAATAAGAGAGTTTGTATACTGATACTGACAGTCTGATTATTTAAAATTTTAACAGAAAATAATAATGATTTTATGTTAGATAACCAAGACAAATTCGATACTTCGAATTATCAGCACGGTAATACATTTAATGTGCCTAAAGGCCCGCCGATTTTAGGCAATTTCAAAGATGAGTTTCCTGCGGATCCAATAATTAGTTTTTACGGCACTGGAGCAAAAGCTTATTGCGTGCAATCAGTGGGTAATGAGCTTAAAAAAAGCAAAAGGTGTGAAGAGATCCGTTATTCAAAAAGAGTTGTCAATAGATGACTATAGGCAAATCGTTGAACGGGGTGGCTTAATATTCAGAAAAATGAATATATTTAAAAGCCAATTGCATGATATTTTTACCGAAGTAAAAAACAAAGTTACTTTGTCTCATCGTGACGATAAGCGCTTTGTCATTCCCAGCACAGCAAAGACTTTACCGTGGGGCCATTCTGACATACAATTTTTTCAAACCGAGCAAGAACAAAATGTTCGGTGGTTAATGGCTGCCATTAATGACGTACAGAGTTGTTCTGTTGAAATGAATAAAATAGACCAATTACTTGTGGCAATAGCGGAATTAAGCTAGTAATCGCGTTTAAGACGAACGTTTGTTTAACGTAAAGATCCAGAATATTATAAATTAGGTTTAGTTTTTTTATGTATTTTTTTCATAAAGATATTGTAAACTAAGTTTTGTTAAGCAAGTAATTTAACCTTAAATAAAAGTGGACGTTTGTTTAACGTACTGTTCCAAAATGTTATAAGTTGTTAACTATATGTATATATGTACTATTCTGTAAAAAACATGATATGCTAGGCTAATTTTATACTTTATATGTAACTGAAATTATGTAATGTGTGTGTGTACTTATGTCAAAAATAAATTAGAATTAATTCGAGAATCCTGCTTTAATTTCTATAACTATTATTGTAATAGTGTACGTAATAAAAATTATTGTGTCGTTATTATACTTTACACCAGAATTCCTAAATTAAAGCGAGCGCCGTGCTTGACTTATGACGACGCGGTACTTTGCTTGGTGGAGTGATACATTTAAACCAATGAGCAGGAAGCACAATTTTCCTACTCTAAGAATGACGGAAATGGAGGGGTGAGCGTGGTGTATTTATACTTTCTGGACGCTTCTAAAGTTCTCTTCGCCTTCAACTTTTGTTGTGTGCTGTGTTCTGTGCCAAGTTTCATTTGCCTTCACACTGTGAGTTAAATTGTGTTTTTTATAATTGTTCAAATTCGATCATAATGGTGAGACAAATTGTTTCTGGCGGCAATCGTAAAACAACCAATCAATCGGAGGCTGGTAATGCTGAGAAGTTTCTGCAGGGTGTGGCCCTTTTAACTAATTTTGTATCGGGCCCTACTACCACGGTAGGTGCATCAACAATAACAAACCACAGTGTAATATGTGCGGCGACCCCAGCGGCACAATACATTGTGGCCGGCTCCGCTACAAATAACATATTGGCACCGAGTGGTAGCACAGCAGGTCCGACAATTCTAGGACCTAGTGCTGGAACTATGGGCCCGACATACAGTAGAGCAGGTAGACCGGGATCAAGAGTAAACATAATTTCAAATATTTTAATCCCGGTCACAAGTACTTCAACATCTAACGCCACCTCTAATGCGACCTCCAGCACTAGCACGATTGATGGGTCAGTTTATGGCGGTCACCAGAGGCACGCTGTAAACCAACCTGATGTGGACACTCATCCGGTAATTCATATCTCCGACGACAACAACGCTAAAGGAACTCATTCCAATAGCACCGAAGTCATAGATGGATTACAGGATCGTGAAAGCAAAATCCACGATGCTGAGAAGCTCACTCATTCAGATGTAAAATCTAAATCTAAAAGGACAGCTTCTGCATCGAGGAGTCAGGGTGGGCGTCGCGTTACCTTCCAACCCTCATGTGCATCTATATCGTTGGTCACTAGTGATGATTCCGACGATGATTTTGTGAAACCGCCAGCAATCAAAAAGGCTGAAAGAGCCGGTGACTCCGATGACGATTTTGTTATAAAGCCGAGAGTAAATACAAATAGTGTTAAAGTAGAAAAAAGTAATAGCCGTAAAACAAAATCATCATCGGCGGCATCAAGGGGTGGTAGAGGAAGGGGTAGGGGTAGATGTGTCACAAACCCAAACACAAAATCATCGTCGGCAGCATCAGGGCGTGGTTCAAGAAGGGTGACTACTCAGCTAACACCGGACTTTTCCGTTACGCCGCCACATATTCCTCAATACATGTTAGGTGTACCTCAAAATTTACCTGAACCATTATCAACTATTCGCGAGGATCCTCCTAGGCCGTTGATCAAAACTGTGGGCCGAGGCGTAGGAGGAAAGGGTAATTTAATGAACCTCACCGCTGAGGTAAATCGAGACGCGAAACATAGTCCGGTGTTATGCGGTAGATCTGACGACATCGCATTAGAACAACCAAGCTGTTCTAATGCGGTGCCACCACAATCATTCTCAGGTGGTAACGACGCGCTAGAAGGAGCTGGAACTTCTAACGCAGCGGTGCCATCACCACAGCCGGGACCTGTGGATCAAATCGCGGAACTGGACAACATAGATATTTCAGATTTAATAATTTTTCATTCGCCAGTTCCATCGATTGAAAATCCCTCAGATTCTGATTCAGATTGCGATTTTCTTTCTCAGGAAGCTGACCGGCATTTGTTTAAAAATGCATTTAGACAAATGAAGGCCTTAAGGGTAAAAAAGAAACAAAGGCACGACGCAGATATCGTGGCGCGCGCTTATGATGATTTGCTGCAACTGCATGCTAAGGCACGGGATGCCAACTTGGAAGAACTCGTGAGGCATGCCGAAACTATAACAGCGGAAATAGAGAGTCTAGAGGCAAAACTTGCTAGATTAAGGCTAGATAGGGAACAAATCATCACTAGCGCGAATGCGGCGAGGATTGAGGCCCAACAAATAATGGAGGGCATCAATAATCGCCGCATAGCCGAGGCTAAGTCGCGACGGGAGTTGGAAGGTATTAATAGTAAATTGAAAGTGTTTGGCCAGAACTAGCAAAGGCAAAGACGTACTATATATATTTTTGTAAAAAATGTTAGATGTAGTGATTATTATTATTATGTTTTAGTTATTAGTTAGTTTTAATCATAATTTATAAAAAAATTATTTGTCGGCAGAAAAAAAAATTGTTTAGTTATTTCATTTATTTAGTTATAGTTATAATAAATAATGTGCTTGTAAAAATAATAAATGAAATTTAAAACTATTTACTTGTTTTTTAATTATTAGTGCTTACAAAATAATTAAATTTATATCGCATTAATAGGAGTAATTGCATACGTGTAATGGGGCAATTAGTGTGGTAATAATAGTAATTCCAGGTGTAATGAGTGTAATTACAGTGGTGGGAGGCAATTCATGTGGTGGGGAGAAAGGGAAATTATTGTGGTGGGGCGGATCTATTACTATAAATGGCCTGTGACAGTATCACAAAAGTCAAATCTATCTCTGATTACTCAAGAGTTAACGAGTGTAGTGCAACCACCTCAATTATATCAAGTGAGCAATATTTTTATATTATTCTTTACGATTCTTTCACTGTACACACCCATTTTAACCATGGAAATTTCGGAACTAGATTTATTAGCACTTAATGCAATTATTAGTGAGAGTACTGAGGTTTTGGGGCAAAAGCCTATTTCATCATTAATTAAGGACAAAGCCTATGTCATAAAGAAAATGTCAGTGGTCAATACGCGGTTTGGAAAATCAATCGTCGTAAATTTGTTTGAGGAAAGTACAATAACAAATTTCAAATCATTTCTACCCAAACGAGTTGCAGAAAATATAAGTGAAGAAGTAATCAATAAGATTAATTTATCCGGTGGTAAATACACATTGACATATTTAGGTCAGCGTCCTCCAATGTATGTCGGTGCGAAATCCAGTGCAATGATACGTTTAGGTTATTAATTTAGAATCAATTATTGTATTAGTTATTTTTTAGTTCTTAGTTTTAATTTTCTACTGGATAATAAAATACAGTTAGAAAGAATGGTAGGAGTACTATAATATAGAATATTGCTAGCTCATTTGAAAATACGGGAACGTTATTATTTTGGTTAATGGCAATAACCTGATTTCCACAATATACCTAGTTCCCGCAGTGTTTTATCTGCGCTTACACCAGGTATAAGTAAATGAAATTCAGTCTTTCTGTATGCATTTTAATACATTTGTTTGCTTTCAGTTTAACCGATACCAACAAAATATGTGGATGCAATATTCAGTTCAACGATGGGTGAGGGCAAAAGACATTAAATCAGCCATTGAAAGGTTGTCTTGTGGACTATGGGGCTTAAGAAGGGATTCGCAGCATTAATTGTAATAATATGGAGCTGGAGTAAATTTATGTGACAGATATTCTCGAGGTTTTTTAAGTTTGAATGAATATTGTGAGTCTATGGTTATAACTAAATTAAAGAAACTTCTTGAATGACCTAGTGAAGTACCTACCAGCTGGAATTATTGAAACATATAAACTCAATCAATCTGATGACGATAAATAATATTCATTTTAATATATATTGTTACAAATAGATAATTATTGTATAATACATAGTATCTTCTATTTATATTAATTATTTTTTATAGCTATAACAATAAAAAATTGAATTCTAATTGTAAATAGTTTAAGTAACAATATATGGTAAATAAAAATAATGTTCTAATATATATCGTATATTATTTATTTAAGGTGGGTACCTACTTTAAGTGCAAAATAAAGTGAAGATAAATCGACTTATATAATAAGAAACTAGTACACGTCTCTTCATTTCAGTAGCATAATGTCCCTTTTCTATAGCAGTCTAGCCTATACAAATGTCATATACCAACCCGACGTTCAGTTTTATAATGATAGGGATGCTACCACAGTAGTATGGGTGACACTGGCCTTGAAAAGTGAAAGTTAATTAGGTCATTAACCTTAATGAGGCAATTAAGTTAATGGCGTAATTAGGGAAATCCGCGGATTTTAATCACCGCGAGATAATTATCTTATCTGGTGGGTGGCCCCGGTGATTAACGTTAATTAGATATACGTGCCTTTCAACATGTGCTGGAATTTTTGAGCGATTAAAAAATGACCTAATTAACTTTCACTTTTCAAAGTTAGTGCCTCCACAATTCTGACGTTTCCACGCATATAAGAATAACATTTTAAATAAGTTTGCATATATTTAACAGATTTTACAAGTTTCGGTGTTTAGAATTATTTAAAAAAAAGTGACACATTTTCGAAAACTTAAGATGACTATAATCGTCAAGTTTTGTGTTTAAAAGTGGTATGGATATCAGCTTTAATATTCGACGTTCACCAAGGCATCTTAATCATATTCCAAGAGAAGAGATACCCATTAAACCGCAGTGCAAGTAAAGTTGTTGGTGGCTGCCCCGACCCCCGGCTCATTTTTTAAATATTACAATATTTTTTCAACACAGTTTCTCAACTGGATAATGAAATGCAGCAGGTATTAAAAACTCAGAGTTAGACATTTTTCATTGAATGAATTAACTTTTCAAGAAACGTAGTATTCGGTTCTCAATAAGTTTTTTAAGAAGTGTAGTAAAATATGTGTTCAAACGATGCATGTTGTGAGTTATGGGGTAAGGATGACTTTCCAAGCTACAATCCTTTACAGGATATAGAAACAAAGAATGTTTTGAGGAGTGCGTTTTCGGTAATAGGGAAATCTAAAAAAGCCAAGAAAGCCTTCCGACTTGCAGAACGACAACGACTAAGTAAGCTTGAGGAAAAAGAACAACTTTCAAAAAAAGAAAATTTGAAAATAGATAATGTCGCGAAGAACTTAAAGTGATATTAGTGGAGACTGTACAAGTGTTCCGTGTTTAAAAAAACTGTTAAAAAAGTGGTGTGGCTATAGACACCGGCTTTAAGGTTCACATACCGGAGCGCCATAAATAACTTAAGGTGACTCCATCTAGATTACACAAGTTTTTCGTGTTAAAAATGACATGGGCATGGGCTTTAACATACACACAAACATTTTCGGTTTTTACAAAATTCTACCAGAGGCATCTTAAATCATATTCCAGGAGAAGAGTTGCCAACTAAAACTGGAGTGCAAGTAAAGTAGTTTCTGGCGACGGCCCCCGCAACTTTTAAATTTCTGTACATGTATTAATTTGTGATTCTTTTCACAATCGATTAAACTGGCAGTTATTTCTGCTTTAAAATTATTTAAAGTGGTATGAATATAGACATCAACTTTAACATTCAGACATTTTCGGTATTCACAAAAATTTTACCAATCATCTTAAAACATATTCATGTACCCGGCTAATTGGTTAATCAAGTTTGGTTTATTAGACAAATAACTTAAGGTGACTCCATAGAGATTGTATAAGTTTTCGTGTTAAAAAATGTTAAAAATGATATGGGTATGGGTTTTAACATTTACACTCACACATTTTCGGTTTTCACAAAAATTCTACTAGAGGCATCTTAAAGGAGAAGAAGATGTACCAACTAAAACCGGAGTGCAAGTAAAGTAGTTTCTGGTACCCCTGACCCATTTTACATTTTAAACCGTTTTTCGCGAGAGTCTCATTAACGATCGAAAAATAGTGGTCATCAAATTTGTAGCTTCATCACAAATTAATATATGTACAAAGAAAATTAAAAGTTACGAGATATATTGCTTATTTCGCAGGTGTGCTTTTGTCAATTTATGATTACTAATGATATAAAAGACTCAAAATAATAGAAAAATGTAAACTAGAAATTTTCACTGAATGAATTAGCACTAAATAACAGTTATCAAAAAATTCTTATTCGCTGTATTGTTTGAACATTGGTAATCTTATTTTAAAATTAAATATGCAGCAAGTTTTTCGTTTTCTTACTTAAAGGCACTAACATTCCTAAATGATAGGGAATGATATTGTTTAAAAGGGTGCCTGCGAAACTTTTCGACGATGAGTTTATTTTAAACTTTTTAGAAACAAAAATAACCAATATAAAAATGTTAGCTATATCTATACAGACTTGTTATTTAATTTTAATAATCTTATTTGTAAATCTATACGTAAGGCTTATATCACATATGTTGGAAACAAACAAACCAGTTCTATATATATATATATATATATATATATATATATATATAACAATGTATGTATGTTTTGCAATTATGTATTTTTAAGAAATAAAAATGATCTATAAATTTACCTGTGTGTTTATTATATTATAGCAAATAAGAGAAAAATGGCCACTTTGATGTTAAACACTAAGTTGTGCATATTACAGCTAAAAATAATGTTATGTATTCAAACGCCTACAATAAAAAGTGTCGTGTTGTACAGCGTGCGAGAAAAAGTAAAACATATTTAAGAGCGACCGATAGAAGTAGAACTACACCAGAGTTTAAAATGAGGCTAGAGAAATACTGCAAAAACTTGGAAGAATTGAAAAAACTCATACATCTTTATGAGGATATACAGAGCATGTTCTTCGGCTTCTCAAATAAAATGTACATTGGGGATTAGTGGGTGTATGGAAAAATATTTCAATACTATGGCTTGTTAAAAACATTGAGGATCTCAGGTGTCCCGACTATAAGCTTTTAAGAAGTAGATTTTTCAAAGGTTAGCTGTATGTCACACATTGAAATAATGTATATGTGCTAATATGTATTCGCTAAAAAATAAAAAAATATTTAAAAAATATTTAAAAAACATGTGTTTATTATATATATTATAGCAAATGAGAAAAAATAGGACCTGTACTGTAGGATTAAACGCCAAACTCTATTTAGAATATATTAATATTTTATTACATTTAAATGCATAAGACGCGACACAACTTTAAACAAGCTATTTTGTAAAATAAATAAAAACACATGGGGGCTGCAATGTTCCCCCAGCTAATAACTTAGTAAGTAAAAAATGAAACCACAAAATATCAAAAACACAGCAGGTGAAAAAAATTAAAATTGAAAAAAGTGACTTCCACTATTTTTTAAACACTAGCCTATTATTATCAGCTTGCATCTCATATATAGTTTCTTAAAATTACAAGTCACATAAAGCAAGAATTCTTTATAATTGTTATTTAGTGCCTTTAAGTAATAAATTAACAGATAATAATAAAAAAATGCGGTTCACTGTATTTTTACCAGGTTGGTATTGTACGAAACGCCTGCAAACTTCGAAATATAAAAAATACACTCAACGTTATGCGTACCATTTGCGTACGAAAATAGATATTTGTTAAAATAGGGTCATCACTATTGCAAAAATAACAAAAAACAACATTATTTAAAAAAATATTGTGTGTAACTGTCAAAGAGAGCCCCGGTAAAAATTAGCTTGAATCTAGAACGACAAAAGTATTCCGTGAAATAAGTAATATCCCGTACCTCATTTTCAGTTTTTCAAAAAAGAAAGAACGATAAAAACTTATAGTGTACTTGACGTTTTGTGAGTCCGTGGTTGCCAAAACCATCTACATTTATACGGTTATTAAAGAAAAAACACAATAATAAACATTTACCTCTTTCACTGCCACCAAATGTTCCAGCGAATCACTATTGATGTACATGCTTATTAATCCTTTTAAGCTGTATGCATGTAACACAGCTTTAAATTGCTCCATTTTCACTTAACTGAACACAACACAACACAGTATATCCTCAGAACGATTGCTGCAGATGCCTAATTGGCAACTTTTTCTTACAAATAACAATGATCAAAATTAAGTCCACACGGCCATTCCCTGATGGAGAAGGTCTGGCTTAATGTATTTTGAAATACCATCTCAACCCAACTGTAATAAAATATTAATATATTTTAGATAAAGCTTGGTGCAGGTAATTACAGGGTTAAATTCTTATTATTTAAAATACCACTAATATACGAAAGCTTTTAAATAACCATATTATGTTAATGTAAAATGTCGAGACGGACTTTACAGGGGTAACAATGTGAAAGATTTCTATTCATTTAATTCTTATTATTTAAAATACCACTAATATACGAAAGCTTTTAAATAACCATATTATGTTAATGTAAAATGTCGAGACGGACTCTTAAGACGGACATCTCTTAATCTATATATCAATATGAAAGACTTTTTGAAAGTCCCAATTTGTGATTTGATTTAAAAAATCTCGGAATTTAAACGAGATACGAAACAACAATTATTTCACGGAATACTTTTTCGCTAGAAATTTTCGTGTTTAAAAAAATCGAATGGCTTCAACACTTATTACACCCCGTTTTTAATGATAACAGAAAATATGTTAAAATTTATTCCTAAAAAAGCACACATAGTTTTAAAACATTCCTAAATGATATAAGGCGGTGATCTCGTTGAAAAGGGTGCCTGCGAAACTTTCGACGATGGGTATATTTTAAACTTTTTTAGAAACAAAATAACCAACATACAAATGTTAGTTAGCTACATCTATGCAGACTTTGGCATGTCTTTAATTTATTTCTTCTAAAACTAAATAACAGCAAACTGCAAGATTTCTAATTCACTCAGCCAATGAAAAAAATGTTTCCATAATTTTTGAACGCCTCTATTAGTAATAATTATTTTTTAAAAAGAAACTGCCAACTCAACCGAAATTTTATGTCGATATCAATATGAAAGACTTTTTGAAAGTCCCAATTTGTGATTTGATTTAAAAAATCTCGGAATTTAAACGAGATACGAAACAACAATTATTTCACGGAATACTTTTTTCGCTAGAAATTTTCGTGTTTAAAAAAAATCGAATGGCTTTCAACACTTATTACACCCCGTTTTTAATGATAACAGAAAATATGCTAAAATTTATTCCTAAAAAAGCACACATAGTTTTAAAACATTCCTAAATGATATAAGGCGGTGATCTCGTTGAAAAGGGTGTCTGCGAAACTTTCGACGATGGGTATATTTTAAACTTTTTTAGAAACAAAATAACCAACATACAAATGTTAGTTAGCTACATCTATGCAGACTTTGGCATGTCTTTAATTTATTTCTTCTAAAACTAAATAACAGCAAACTGCAAGATTTCTAATTCACTCAGCCAATGAAAAAAATGTTTCCATAATTTTTGAACGCCTCTATTAGTAATAATTATTTTTTAAAAAGAAACTGCCAACTCAACCGAAATTTTATGTCGATGATGAAAAGTAACAAATTAAAAGTTGCGAGATATTACTCATTTCATAGTTAAGACTAAACCAGCGCTGTTAGCCAAGTATACAACAATTATTTTAAGTGTAAAGCCGTTGAAATAAAAAATTATCAAAGAAATATTCTTATTCGCAGCTTACAAGACAAAAAACACAGATTGAATATGTACAAAATTAAAAGTTAAAATGACGAGCTATTACTTAGTTATGACGATACCAACAATAGGATTACTTTATCATAACACGACACAGAGAAAATTGTTTTATAATTAAAAATTCAAGTTTTTTCGTTTTCTTACAAATAACAATGATCAAAAATTAAAACCATGCGGACCAGGCAGGGACAGGCCTCGGTACGATTTATTGACTTCTTAATATTTCTTTGTTAATAAAAAATATTATTATTTGCAATAGAATTTTTTCACTAAGAAAACGTTTTACAATCGAAAGAAAAGAACTGTTGGATTAAACATTGCTACATCACTGAATGTAAAAATAAAATATTATTAAGCTCTAGTCCTTTCTTTTTTATTTTTAAAAAAAACCATCAGCTATATTTACACGATTTATTCTTAATATTTCTTTGTTAATAAAAAATATTATTATTTGCAATAGAATTTTTTTCACTAAGAAAACGTTTTACAATCGAAAGAAAAGAACTGTTGGATTAAACATTGCTACATCACTGAATGTAAAAATAAAATATTATTAAGCTCTAGTCCTTTCTTTTTTATTTTAAAAAAAAACCATC
This sequence comes from Stenurella melanura, assembly GCA_963583905.1. Lineage (NCBI taxonomy): Eukaryota > Metazoa > Arthropoda > Insecta > Coleoptera > Cerambycidae > Stenurella > Stenurella melanura. The sequence goes on from OY757309.1 coordinate 212,333,433, forward strand.
AGCTATATTTACGGGCAGTGAAAATTAATGGTTTTCTATAAAATAATAGCAAGATGCAGGTTTTCTAATTCGTTTATTCACTCAATGAAAAATTTCTCTGAGTTTAAATTTTCCATTATTTTGAAACGTTAATATCAGAAATAATTATTTGTTCATCAAATCTTTGAACAAATACTTCTACTTTAAAACAAAAACCTTGATCTTAATCGTAAGCGAAACTTTAAGAGGTTTTATATATATATATAAATATGTAAAAGTGCAATTGTCTATTCACTAGAAATAAAGAAAATATTTATAAGAATACATGTGTTTATTTTATTATAATAATAATACAACATTCAGAATGTTTGTGAAGAAATGATTACCTACTGTTGATATGGGAACTCAAAAATAATAGAATCAATTTAAGTTCAGAGTTAGAAATTTTTATTGAATGAATTAGAAAATCTGCATCAACTATTTACTCGTGATGTAGAAAAATGTTAAAAAATATCTATTGTCCACGTAAGTTAGCCTTTTCCGTGGCGTACGGCTGTGATTCGTTACGTGCAGTAATGGGTGGCCGGCAATTTTCTTGCTGCCGGGTAATGGAGGCTAGGTTTGAAGTGGTCAGAGCCAGGAGTTGCGCTAATTGTTCATAGCTGGGTAGTCCCAAGCTCGGTTGGGGTTGGTCCGTTATGGCGGCAGAGGGGACTGGGATCGTTCCAGTCGTTTGGTTTTGGAGCACTATTTGTCTTTGGGGCGTAGCACTAGGTCTTGCCGTCTGGTACGGCGGGGTGACGTGGTAGGCGCCGGCCGACGAGGTAGGCGTGACGAAGTACTGTGCGTTGGGCGGCGTGCTTGGACTTGGGCTGGTTGCTGTCGGTGGTACCATGCAGTGAGGGGTGGCCAGCTGGCGGCGAGGTGTCAGCGAGGCGTCGCTGAAGAGTTGGGGCCAGTCGGGTGTGGCAGCAATGGTGTACTGACCGCTGGGCAGCCCTGAGCCAGAGTGGGAGGCTTCCCCATGTGTGGAAGCGAATCCAGCGAAGCGGCGATCTCCCAGCGTCGAGGAATCGTCGTTGGCCCGGGATGCTGTTGGGTCCACCATACAGCGAGGGGGCATCACCATGTCATCATCACCATCTAATCCCTGTTCCATCGCCGAGTTTTCGTGCCACGATGCTGCGTTGCGCTCCATGCAGTAAGGGGGCATCGCCTGAGAATCGTTGCTACTCCATTCCATATTTGTTGCCTGGGCTTCATGCCAGGTGGCTGCGCTGCGTGCCATGCAGCGAGGGGGCATCGTCGTGATGACGTCGTGCGTGACCCCAGTGTCGTGTCCTATGTTGGTGGCGAGTCCTGCCTCGCTATGCCTAGGCGCTGAGCCCGGCGACGCACAGTAGTGGGGCGCCGTCGTCGCGACGCCATGCGTAGCACTTGTGCCTGTGGAGAAATCAGAGGACATGCTTACCTCGCCGAGCCGGGTTGCTGTGTTGCTTGCTGTGCAGTGTGGGGCCACCGTCGTGGAGACGTCGGGCGTGACCCCCGTACCCCTTGTCAGGGCGTCGTGTTGGCGGAGCACTTCGTGGTCAGATGCTGTGAGGGGCGTCGTGCAGTGAGGGGGGGCCGACGTGGAGACGTCGCTCTCGACCCCAGTGCCTACTGCCTTGCCACTCCGGGTATGCATTGCCACTTGACACTCAACACAATAAAACTCAAATAAAACACACTGTCTGGTTACAACACAAGAGGAAGGGATGACCTCGTCAGCATTGGCGTTGGCTTCTGTGCTCAACTGACTTCTGTTTCGGCAGAAGACTATTAGTTGCTGAAGGCTGGAACATTACTACTTGAAGGACCGATCACTACTTGCTCGCTGAGAAAAAGTGTTCTCTTATATAGACTTTCTTGTGCTCAAATGACTTCTGCTTCGGCAGAAGACTATTTTTTTGCGCTCAAACGACTTCTGTTTCGGCAGAAGACTAAAACATCAGCACAGCGCGCTAGACAAGTCATAACTTGTTCGCGACGCCGACGCCGATGACACTATTTTGTGCACGATTGGTACACACAATGTATAACGTATTTTTATATTTCGATGTTTGCAGATAACTTTTCATACAATTTTTCCTATCAAATTAAAAAAATCTTGAAAATAAAATGAGATATGAGAAGATCATCTCTATGACTCCGTTAGGATTTCGGACATTTTTACGCCAAATATTAGGATAGGTTAGGTTAGGCGCGCGCCTAACCTAACCTATCCTAATATTTGACGTAAAAATGTCCGAAATCCTAACGGAGTCATAGAGATGATCTTCTCATATCTCATTTTATTTTCAAGATTTTTTTAATTTGATAGGAAAAATTGTATGAAAAGTTATCTGCAAACATCGAAATATAAAAATACGTTATACATTGTGTGTACCAATCGTGCACAAAATAGATATTTTTTAACATTTTTCTACATCACGAGTAAATAGTTGATGCAGATTTTCTAATTCATTCAATAAAAATTTCTAACTCTGAACTTAAATTGATTCTATTATTTTTGAGTTCCCATATCAACAGTAGGTAATCATTTCTTCACAAACATTCTGAATGTTGTATTATTATTATAATAAAATAAACACATGTATTCTTATAAATATTTTCTTTATTTCTAGTGAATAGACAATTGCACTTTTACATATTTATATATATATAAAACCTCTTAAAGTTTCGCTTACGATTAAGATCAAGGTTTTTGTTTTAAAGTAGAAGTATTTGTTCAAAGATTTGATGAACAAATAATTATTTCTGATATTAACGTTTCAAAATAATGGAAAATTTAAACTCAGAGAAATTTTTCATTGAGTGAATAAACGAATTAGAAAACCTGCATCTTGCTATTATTTTATAGAAAACCATTAATTTTCACTGCCCGTAAATATAGCTGATGGTTTTTTTTTAAAATAAAAAAGAAAGGACTAGAGCTTAATAATATTTTATTTTTACATTCAGTGATGTAGCAATGTTTAATCCAACAGTTCTTTTCTTTCGATTGTAAAACGTTTTCTTAGTGAAAAAAATTCTATTGCAAATAATAATATTTTTTATTAACAAAGAAATATTAAGAATAAATCGTGTAAATATAGCTGATGGTTTTTTTTAAAAATAAAAAAGAAAGGACTAGAGCTTAATAATATTTTATTTTTACATTCAGTGATGTAGCAATGTTTAATCCAACAGTTCTTTTCTTTCGATTGTAAAACGTTTTCTTAGTGAAAAAATTCTATTGCAAATAATAATATTTTTTATTAACAAAGAAATATTAAGAAGTCAATAAATCGTACCGAGGCCTGTCCCTGCCTGGTCCGCATGGTTTTAATTTTTGATCATTGTTATTTGTAAGAAAACGAAAAAACTTGAATTTTTAATTATAAAACAATTTTCTCTGTGTCGTGTTATGATAAAGTAATCCTATTGTTGGTATCGTCATAACTAAGTAATAGCTCGTCATTTTAACTTTTAATTTTGTACATATTCAATCTGTGTTTTTTGTCTTGTAAGCTGCGAATAAGAATATTTCTTTGATAATTTTTTATTTCAACGGCTTTACACTTAAAATAATTGTTGTATACTTGGCTAACAGCGCTGGTTTAGTCTTAACTATGAAATGAGTAATATCTCGCAACTTTTAATTTGTTACTTTTCATCATCGACATAAAATTTCGGTTGAGTTGGCAGTTTCTTTTTAAAAAATAATTATTACTAATAGAGGCGTTCAAAAATTATGGAAACATTTTTTTCATTGGCTGAGTGAATTAGAAATCTTGCAGTTTGCTGTTATTTAGTTTTAGAAGAAATAAATTAAAGACATGCCAAAGTCTGCATAGATGTAGCTAACTAACATTTGTATGTTGGTTATTTTGTTTCTAAAAAAGTTTAAAATATACCCATCGTCGAAAGTTTCGCAGACACCCTTTTCAACGAGATCACCGCCTTATATCATTTAGGAATGTTTTAAAACTATGTGTGCTTTTTTAGGAATAAATTTTAGCATATTTTCTGTTATCATTAAAAACGGGGTGTAATAAGTGTTGAAAGCCATTCGATTTTTTTTAAACACGAAAATTTCTAGCGAAAAAAGTATTCCGTGAAATAATTGTTGTTTCGTATCTCGTTTAAATTCCGAGATTTTTTAAATCAAATCACAAATTGGGACTTTCAAAAAGTCTTTCATATTGATATCGACATAAAATTTCGGTTGAGTTGGCAGTTTCTTTTTAAAAAATAATTATTACTAATAGAGGCGTTCAAAAATTATGGAAACATTTTTTTCATTGGCTGAGTGAATTAGAAATCTTGCAGTTTGCTGTTATTTAGTTTTAGAAGAAATAAATTAAAGACATGCCAAAGTCTGCATAGATGTAGCTAACTAACATTTGTATGTTGGTTATTTTGTTTCTAAAAAAGTTTAAAATATACCCATCGTCGAAAGTTTCGCAGGCACCCTTTTCAACGAGATCACCGCCTTATATCATTTAGGAATGTTTTAAAACTATGTGTGCTTTTTTAGGAATAAATTTTAACATATTTTCTGTTATCATTAAAAACGGGGTGTAATAAGTGTTGAAGCCATTCGATTTTTTTAAACACGAAAATTTCTAGCGAAAAAGTATTCCGTGAAATAATTGTTGTTTCGTATCTCGTTTAAATTCCGAGATTTTTTAAATCAAATCACAAATTGGGACTTTCAAAAAGTCTTTCATATTGATATATAGATTAAGAGATGTCCGTCTTAAGAGTCCGTCTCGACATTTTACATTAACATAATATGGTTATTTAAAAGCTTTCGTATATTAGTGGTATTTTAAATAATAAGAATTAAATGAATAGAAATCTTTCACATTGTTACCCCTGTAAAGTCCGTCTCGACATTTTACATTAACATAATATGGTTGTAATAACTGGGGTTTTATTCCCCTAATTACATGATTTAATTAGACATTACCATTGGCAGAATACGGAGTGTCCCAATGACTTTTATAGACTCCGTCGATATTATAGTATATTCTTCGAAATTAAAACTGTGCTTACCCTTTTTATTCTAGGTGCTTATATCCTTTTGGGTGTCCCTCAACTAGGTTACTTCACAACAAACTTTATTGGATATAAAATGAACTCAATTTGATAACAAGGAAATAAAACACGTGATTTCCCAAAACACTTAAATCACTATATTTACAGAAAAAAAGAAATGAAAACAACTGAGAATGAATCACAAACATTTAACGATTAAATAAATTAACAAACGATAATTACTCTATATCAAGAAATAAACTGGTCCGCGGCAATTTCAAATCTTTTAGCTAAACCGCGACCGAACCTTCTTAGTTCGATTACAACACATTAATTTTCTATTTATTAAAACCGGCAAAATACTCAACAATCTGTACTTAAACTTTAGAATTGAAAAAGCTTCGCAAAACGAGAATTTGCTATACCCCGTAAATAGATGATGACCGAACAAAAGTTAAACCAAGAGTGAAGATGTTATCTTAATCGAAAAAAGACGTTTCAAAAGTGGGCAGTAAACTTTAAAAGCTCGACCAATTAGGATCTTCGTTACTTTAAACCGTACGCATTTGAAATTACCTAACGGACCATGGCATTTATCATATGGCCTAGCTAAACATTTTATTTCCACTCAAACAGATGAAAAAAACCCCTTTTGTTCCTTACTTTGCTTTTGTATGGGGGAAAAAATCTGCCTTAAGTGGTCTATCTATCTTATGGTCTATTACATAGGTTCCTGGAAGCCTCTATCAACTGCTTTAGTCCTGAAAATCTCACTAGACCACCCGGCGAGGCCTTATTTCACAAGCTCGACTAACAAAAGAGAATTGGACATAAAATAATTTGGATGGTTATTTATTGTTTCCAAGTGGCTAACGTCGACTACCTAATAAAGAGTAAGGTTACACAAAGCACGTTTCCTTGACTCTAAAATAACATAAAACAGATGTATCTATGACCGGTATTTTACGATAGTTTACTAAAGTCTCGACCCATCAAAATGTTACCAAGATCAGAATACGGTTCTTCTGTTGCACAGGGCCGGACTTGGCTCCCTTAATTTGACTTTTGTTACATTGCCCCCTCCTTAGATTGAAGCATATTGGTTTTTCATGACTAAAACAATTGATTCGATCCCAGTATAGGTTGATTACAAAAGTTTAAAATTAATTATCTACTAGGGTCCCCGCGATTCCCGTCACGATCACTGAGTAACTTGTTCACTGGCACTTACATTGAGTTCCGTCGCTGCACACCAAGTCTAAGGTCCGGACAGTCACCTGATGTTGTCTTCGCGGATGGGAAGGCACATTGTTGGCAGTAACTCGTTGTCGGCATTGTTTACTGCAGCCCGTCTCGCGCTGGTTGAATCGTCCTGCTGTTGTAACTGGCTCTGCCCCCCTGGATGGCTCTCCGTGGCTACTCGTTGGCGGTGGCTCTGGACGCGGTCGGTGGTCTTCCCCTGGACCTCGTGGCCTCCTCCTTGCGGAACCTGGCTCTCCTCATCGGTCTAACGGTAGTAAGGGTGTGGAACCTGAAACTCATCAGTACGTGTAAGTTCTCTGTGAATGTGTAAGGACCATATACGCCTGTTTTTCCGCTGGATATTTCTCCTAACTGGGTGTTCGTCCTGATGTCCTCCCTGTCGTGGTACTTCCCCTGCGGAGATCCGGGTGCCTACCTCGGTCGGTGCGTAGTTTGTAGGTCCCCTGGCGTGTTCGTGGCCCTAAACCTTCTTACTGACCTAGAATTAAACTTAAAGAAAAAAAACACAAAAAAAATTACAGACAAAAAAAAAACGTTCCTTCGGAACGCGAACAATCGGTGGCCCCGGATGGATGATAGGAACGGCGCGATCTTGGTTACGTAATCTCCGGTCCGTATCTTTCCTTCGATTCCGCGGCTGTTTCTTGTATCGATTTGGTGTTTCACTAGTTGGCTTGCTGTCGCATAACGTGTTTTTATTAGTAGAAATAACTACTCTAATACGCACTACCCTTTTCAGTCTGTAACCCTCCAAGTGATCCCTGTCCCCTCTTCTCTCATCCTTAGCCGTATAAGGAGTCTTGCCGGGGCACTGTTCCGAAATCGGGCTAACCTCGGACAGACACCAAGTGTATAAGGAGGGGGGGGTGGAGTGAGAAATGTCTGTGGTATTGTAGTGATTGAGAATTTCCACGACCAGGTATTCATTGAAAAACTAAGTCGTAGCTTAGACTGTTGGAATATGTGCGTCTTCACGAAATCGTGCATCATCTGGGTGTTTCTGAAACTACCCCCCATTTGCTGCTTTTTCGACTCGGAAGTTGTAGTCAGCGTAGTCGTGGAATTCTTTGGGCTATTGCATGATCTCTTCAGTTTGACAGTTGCGATTCGCGGTGCAACCCTCAATTCCTTATATCATATCCGTATGAGTTGCCCCCGTGTCGCGGTACTGTCAAACTTGTCGTACGTTTTATCGGGTGGTGTCCCAGGAGTCGTAGACTTGTTCACCACGGCAGAGTCTGAGTGGTACCATACATCTGAAGGGCGTATTTCTGTGGCCACGCGGCTTGGGGCCCTAATCACCTCTCCTACTCGGGGTATCCGGCTATTCCCGCAACGATCGCTCCGATCTGCTCGCAGCAAACAGTCACTGTCGGAGACAGCGAACGCTACTCCTCCTGCTGGATTATTGTTGTCTATAATCTGTTGTCCTTGGGAGAGCCCGTCACTGGTTAAAAGGTTAAACTACAACCGAATAAGTTAATTTCACCCCAGTCCAACCTTAGGACCGTATTGGAAAAAAACTAACTTTCCATTTCCTTTGGAGCAATTACTAAACCTACTTCAAAATTTCCGTTCGGCTCCGCTGACGCGTTGTCATAACTTTGGGGAGGGGGTAAAATGTGCTTACCATGCCAAATATCTCTCGGATATACTACCTGGTTATAGTTGAAAGAAAGGGAGTATTTCTACCAACATCAACGTTTCCCGTATACTTATTTCTTTATCTATTACTCGTTTCGACGCGCAACTAGCGAACACCCTGTATATTGAACACTCATTAACTATACTTCATCTCTATCTCGTTCGGTGCTCGTCTCCATTTTACCCGACATACGGCGATCCGGAATTCCTATCCGCTTACATGGGTAGGGGAGAAGGAAAAACAAAAAAAAAGAAATAAACCCTAAATGTAAAACATGAGATGAGAAAAAAAAATACATCATATTTCCCTGGACCTGAAAAGAAAAGTGAAACTCTGTATTAGTCTATACCAAACCTTCTCTTTCCGTTTGTATCTATCCTCGGTATTTCTCTCCTCTCCTCCTTTTGTTCCTCTCCCCCCTACTCATTTGTTGGACCCCAAAAGAAAATTCACAGTCTCACAGCCCGGTGCTCCCCTCCAGGTTTTCGTACATGTTACTAAATCCTCTAATTTTATAAAAAATAAAACTCATAAAGATCACTCTAGCTAAAGCTGTTCCCCATGAAATATATTTTTTTTTTGTTTACCATCATTCTTAAACTCAATGCCATATTTCACTCATAATTCTGCCAAAAAAAAAAATATTTTCTTCTTAATGTCCTAACGTCTCCTAGGGCTGTATAAATTTGATATATCTACATTTAATCTTATAATAATCAGAGAATATTCGTAACTCTTTTTGCCTTGAAGAAAAAAAACTTAGTTCACACAAGAGAAACTGAAATTATGTAACTATATGCCTCTTATCTAACACAAAATGATAGTCTAAAAGCTATTTCTTATATTTTCTACCTAATGTTTACCATATGCTCCTGAATGAGCTCAGCCTCTTTAACAATAGCATGATTTTGCCCCAAAAGAAAACAAAAATCAGAATGGAATCAAAAAAAATTAAATAAAATTTTTCTTTTCTTATTTTTCTATCGTCTCTGATATTTTCTTCAAAACGTAACTATTCTACTTGTATAGTTCGAAAATGATGGGCTCTCTGTATTGTTTTATTTCCAAACATGTACTCTGCATTAATTAATTTAAAAAATTTCATTTACTCTCATATAGGTACTATTTTAATGTATTGGCTATGATTTATTACTATCTATAATAATTGGGGTTACGTACGACATTTTATCCAAGCTTTCTGTGACCAAATTGCCTGTATTGGCACGCCCCTGTAAACGTTTATTACACCTGTAAAGCTTATTGCACTTAAGATTGCCTTTATTCATATTGTCTAAACTCTAAATCCTCTAGAGGTGGAACACCTGAGACTGCAAATTTCTTATCAGCAACTTCTTACCCCGTTTTTGTTCCGAATTTCGTTTTAACCCTATCTAACAACAAAGAAATATTTCTAAGTCCTTGTTGGACTCTCGGCATAACTCCACTCCACGATCATCATCTATTCTTTTATTCACTAACAATATTCAATTCACAAAGATATCTCAGAAGTGCCCTTCCGGTAAAACCTTAACTTTCTCTGCGTATTTCTGCTTTTTCTTATATCACCATGACCCTGTACTATAGCCGTAGGTGTACTATTTATTTAATTAATGTTAATTAATTTGTCTGATAGCAATAACGCGCCAATTCCGTTCACTTTGAGAATGCCTCGCGCAAAATTATTGACTGGACCCCTACGGTGCATTTCTATTCTATAACGCTGGGTTTATATGCCCCCTGAACTGCAATGTATACTTTTCTTTCTCTTCTGTCGCGATTCCTGAGTCTCTAAATTTGGATACTAATTAATTTCTGTTTATTCTACTCATCCAATAAAGAAAAATTATATATCTGCTCATCTATATATGTATACTCACACATACATTAGTACGCCTCCATGCCTATTTACCTATAGATATACATCCTCATCTACCTACGTCAAAATTCATACATTTTCACATATCTATATACTCGACATGTACACACTCATATACGTACACATATGCCCATATACATGTACAGACTCGCCAATCAATAAGCAGTACCAGCACTGTCTCCCCCGTAAATGGTTCAGAAACAACAAAACCCTAGGTAATTTTCTTGTTTCCTGCATTCCGAAAAGAAACAGGTGATTGCACCTGGCTTAATTCATGAATCGAAAATTAATTTCTCCAAATTGAGAGGCTCAACCCTATCGGTAACTTTCTACCTGTAGTTATTATGCAAATTTTAGCGGTAAATTTTGTACGTGCCCTCTTTTACTTTGACCTTCAAGGGTATATTAAAGTTTGCGATTTTCAACTCTAGTTCTTTATATTTAACAAATAAGGAAGTTTAATTACTCATGAGATATATTCTAGAACTCGTCATATACCTAAAAGTAAAAAGACCTAACCAGTCGTGAATTAGCTAAATTCTCTGTGCAATTTTGATCAAAATATATAAATGTACCTCGAATCACTAGGTTTCGTGAAACCAATTAATATTTAAAAAAACATTTAATTCGTACCATTTCACACCATTTATGTAAATTAATTCGAGAAATTCTCCAACAAAAAAACACTTCTGTTACTTTTCAAGCGAAAGGGCAGATTTTCTCTAAACTAACCTAACCAATTCCATGAACCCAAATACAAATGCAAACTACTTTACCTGTAAATATCTGTGCATGCGATGTCACAACAAAAAAAAAAATGATAAGGGATACTGTAACCAAAATTGTATAAAAATATTTTTAAGTCCTTATTATTTCTCGATAAATCATTAATCAATTACTTCAACAATTACACAATTGGGAAACAAGCAAACGAACTATTGGAAAACTATATCTTGGCCTGAACGTGGAGCCAACTTATGTACATTAACATAGCTTATATTTCTAAAATTCACTTTATTAGGTAACTAATTGCGATTTTTGAGTTTCGTTTTAACGTATCTTCTACAAAATGTACTATTACAATTCCCGCGGTAAGCTTTCTCTCTGAAATGAAATAAGTACTCTAGATTACTTTCGGGCTAGCATTTTAACATTTTATTCCTTCCTTACTTTGAATTTTACGAAAATATTCATTTACTACTACTTTAAAGTGAGAAAGCAAACCAACAATAATCAAAATATATAGATAGGTCTTGCTTTCTGCCTGAATGACCTAACTACTTAAATTCTCTGTACTTTCTTTCGTGTACTTGCTGTTAACGTGAAGTTATAGTAATTTATTCTAACATAGTAATTTAATCTGGGAATGCACATATTTCAATTTACCACAAAATAATATAAACACCTTGAAAAATACGGTTTTCGCTTACGTAACTTAGGTTTTCGGTATATCATATATTTGGCAAACAACCGTAACTTTTTCATTGAGTGACCTATATACTCTATCTATCTAAAATGAATATTCCCGCTAAAATTCTCTATTGGGAATTACAATGACTTGTTTATCTTCGCTACCTGTGCGACAGTGCTAATTGTTTCTGTGCATAAATAATTTTATAACGTGTTTCCCTCTGTTATGCTTAGCTATACAACATTTCTACCTATTTATTGTGTATTGCCTCCCCCGGTACATCCTAATAATCTCTGAACTAATTGCGCTTTTACTTCTGAAATAAAACCTTGTTTATCTCGTGCCACTTTCCTTAGCAAATGTAGTTACTATCTATTTTACTGCAATTTGCTCGGTATTTACTCTTTGTGATAACTATTTCTTACAGGTACCCAAGTTTATGAATAGGGTTTTGTCCGAACGAGGGTGCAATAACCTCGTCTCCTGCAATAATTTAACGCTAGATCCGTATTTTGAATTTTTCTCGACAATATATCTCTAAATATCGTTTCTCTAAATACCCTACTTCACAACAGATCAGTAAAATTCCCTTCTTATTCTCAACACTCGGTAAATAGGAGCACTAATTTCTACATATACTTTGTTTATTGCTTTGACACAACCTTAATTCTTTTATACACATATAACTCTATGAATTGCCTATTGTAGTTAAGTTTCCGGGTATTTTTACTTTGCTATCTAGGAATTAAACACAAGCCGTTCTTACATATACTACAATATGCTGCACCAATGATAATATCTTATTCTTCATCTCTACTTTCTTTACTAATTTTAATTTACTTTACTTGACACATTCACGAATCATTACTCTAGCAAAATAAATTAATTCTAAGAAATTCTCGACGTACTGGTATAATTTTACGAGTTAAAAGAAAACTTTTACTTTTGAAATCACTAATTTAAACTCTCTTAGGTAATTTTAATACAAGATCAACAACGAAAGCTGACATGTTAATACGTAGGTTCATTTTAAAAGACGAATTTTGAAAATTCTAAAAAATGCAGTGACTCAATTAATTAACTTGAATATTAATTGGCTATGCAAATTTTTTCCTTAAAAACATCCTTTTTAGACTGCGCCACTGTAATAACTGGGGTTTTATTCCCCTAATTACATGATTTAATTAGACATTACCATTGGCAGAATACGGAGTGTCCCAATGACTTTTATAGACTCCGTCGATATTATAGTATATTCTTCGAAATTAAAACTGTGCTTACCCTTTTTATTCTAGGTGCTTATATCCTTTTGGGTGTCCCTCAACTAGGTTACTTCACAACAAACTTTATTGGATATAAAATGAACTCAATTTGATAACAAGGAAATAAAACACGTGATTTCCCAAAACACTTAAATCACTATATTTACAGAAAAAAAGAAATGAAAACAACTGAGAATGAATCACAAACATTTAACGATTAAATAAATTAACAAACGATAATTACTCTATATCAAGAAATAAACTGGTCCGCGGCAATTTCAAATCTTTTAGCTAAACCGCGACCGAACCTTCTTAGTTCGATTACAACACATTAATTTTCTATTTATTAAAACCGGCAAAATACTCAACAATCTGTACTTAAACTTTAGAATTGAAAAAGCTTCGCAAAACGAGAATTTGCTATACCCCGTAAATAGATGATGACCGAACAAAAGTTAAACCAAGAGTGAAGATGTTATCTTAATCGAAAAAAGACGTTTCAAAAGTGGGCAGTAAACTTTAAAAGCTCGACCAATTAGGATCTTCGTTACTTTAAACCGTACGCATTTGAAATTACCTAACGGACCATGGCATTTATCATATGGCCTAGCTAAACATTTTATTTCCACTCAAACAGATGAAAAAAACCCCTTTTGTTCCTTACTTTGCTTTTGTATGGGGGAAAAAATCTGCCTTAAGTGGTCTATCTATCTTATGGTCTATTACATAGGTTCCTGGAAGCCTCTATCAACTGCTTTAGTCCTGAAAATCTCACTAGACCACCCGGCGAGGCCTTATTTCACAAGCTCGACTAACAAAAGAGAATTGGACATAAAATAATTTGGATGGTTATTTATTGTTTCCAAGTGGCTAACGTCGACTACCTAATAAAGACTAAGGTTACACAAAGCACGTTTCCTTGACTCTAAAATAACATAAAACAGATGTATCTATGACCGGTATTTTACGATAGTTTACTAAAGTCTCGACCCATCAAAATGTTACCAAGATCAGAATACGGTTCTTCTGTTGCACAGGGCCGGACTTGGCTCCCTTAATTTGACTTTTGTTACATGGTTATTTAAAAGCTTTCGTATATTAGTGGTATTTTAAATAATAAGAATTTAACCCTGTAATTACCTGCACCAAGCTTTATCTAAAATATATTAATATTTTATTACAGTTGGGTTGAGATGGTATTTCAAAATACATTAAGCCAGACCTTCTCCATCAGGGAATGGCCGTGTGGACTTAATTTTGATCATTGTTATTTGTAAGAAAAAGTTGCCAATTAGGCATCTGCAGCAATCGTTCTGAGGATATACTGTGTTGTGTTGTGTTCAGTTAAGTGAAAATGGAGCAATTTAAAGCTGTGTTACATGCATACAGCTTAAAAGGATTAATAAGCATGTACATCAATAGTGATTCGCTGGAACATTTGGTGGCAGTGAAAGAGGTAAATGTTTATTATTGTGTTTTTTCTTTAATAACCGTATAAATGTAGATGGTTTTGGCAACCACGGACTCACAAAACGTCAAGTACACTATAAGTTTTTATCGTTCTTTCTTTTTTGAAAAACTGAAAATGAGGTACGGGATATTACTTATTTCACGGAATACTTTTGTCGTTCTAGATTCAAGCTAATTTTTACCGGGGCTCTCTTTGACAGTTACACACAATATTTTTTTAAATAATGTTGTTTTTTGTTATTTTTGCAATAGTGATGACCCTATTTTAACAAATATCTATTTTCGTACGCAAATGGTACGCATAACGTTGAGTGTATTTTTTATATTTCGAAGTTTGCAGGCGTTTCGTACAATACCAACCTGGTAAAAATACAGTGAACCGCATTTTTTTATTATTATCTGTTAATTTATTACTTAAAGGCACTAAATAACAATTATAAAGAATTCTTGCTTTATGTGACTTGTAATTTTAAGAAACTATATATGAGATGCAAGCTGATAATAATAGGCTAGTGTTTAAAAAATAGTGGAAGTCACTTTTTTCAATTTTAATTTTTTTCACCTGCTGTGTTTTTGATATTTTGTGGTTTCATTTTTTACTTACTAAGTTATTAGCTGGGGGAACATTGCAGCCCCCATGTGTTTTTATTTATTTTACAAAATAGCTTGTTTAAAGTTGTGTCGCGTCTTATGCATTTAAATGTAATAAAATATTAATATATTCTAAATAGAGTTTGGCGTTTAATCCTACAGTACAGGTCCTATTTTTTCTCATTTGCTATAATATATATAATAAACACATGTTTTTTAAATATTTTTTAAATATTTTTTTATTTTTTAGCGAATACATATTTGCACATATACATTATTTCAATGTGTGACATACAGCTAACCTTTGAAAAATCTACTTCTTAAAAGCTTATAGTCGGGACACCTGAGATCCTCAATGTTTTTAACAAGCCATAGTATTGAAATATTTTTCCATACACCCACTAATCCCCAATGTACATTTTATTTGAGAAGCCGAAGAACATGCTCTGTATATCCTCATAAAGATGTATGAGTTTTTTCAATTCTTCCAAGTTTTTGCAGTATTTCTCTAGCCTCATTTTAAACTCTGGTGTAGTTCTACTTCTATCGGTCGCTCTTAAATATGTTTTACTTTTTCTCGCACGCTGTACAACACGACACTTTTTATTGTAGGCGTTTGAATACATAACATTATTTTTAGCTGTAATATGCACAACTTAGTGTTTAACATCAAAGTGGCCATTTTTCTCTTATTTGCTATAATATAATAAACACACAGGTAAATTTATAGATCATTTTTATTTCTTAAAAATACATAATTGCAAAACATACATACATTGTTATATATATATATATATATATATATATATATATATATATATATATATATATATATATATATATATATATATATATATATATATATATATATATATATATATATATATATATATATATATATATATATATATATATATAGAACTGGTTTGTTTGTTTCCAACATATGTGATATAAGCCTTACGTATAGATTTACAAATAAGATTATTAAAATTAAATAACAAGTCTGTATAGATATAGCTAACATTTTTATATTGGTTATTTTTGTTTCTAAAAAGTTTAAAATAAACTCATCGTCGAAAAGTTTCGCAGGCACCCTTTTAAACAATATCATTCCCTATCATTTAGGAATGTTAGTGCCTTTAAGTAAGAAAACGAAAAACTTGCTGCATATTTAATTTTAAAATAAGATTACCAATGTTCAAACAATACAGCGAATAAGAATTTTTTGATAACTGTTATTTAGTGCTAATTCATTCAGTGAAAATTTCTAGTTTACATTTTTCTATTATTTTGAGTCTTTTATATCATTAGTAATCATAAATTGACAAAAGCACACCTGCGAAATAAGCAATATATCTCGTAACTTTTAATTTTCTTTGTACATATATTAATTTGTGATGAAGCTACAAATTTGATGACCACTATTTTTCGATCGTTAATGAGACTCTCGCGAAAAACGGTTTAAAATGTAAAATGGGTCAGGGGTACCAGAAACTACTTTACTTGCACTCCGGTTTTAGTTGGTACATCTTCTTCTCCTTTAAGATGCCTCTAGTAGAATTTTTGTGAAAACCGAAAATGTGTGAGTGTAAATGTTAAAACCCATACCCATATCATTTTTAACATTTTTTAACACGAAAACTTATACAATCTCTATGGAGTCACCTTAAGTTATTTGTCTAATAAACCAAACTTGATTAACCAATTAGCCGGGTACATGAATATGTTTTAAGATGATTGGTAAAATTTTTGTGAATACCGAAAATGTCTGAATGTTAAAGTTGATGTCTATATTCATACCACTTTAAATAATTTTAAAGCAGAAATAACTGCCAGTTTAATCGATTGTGAAAAGAATCACAAATTAATACATGTACAGAAATTTAAAAGTTGCGGGGGCCGTCGCCAGAAACTACTTTACTTGCACTCCAGTTTTAGTTGGCAACTCTTCTCCTGGAATATGATTTAAGATGCCTCTGGTAGAATTTTGTAAAAACCGAAAATGTTTGTGTGTATGTTAAAGCCCATGCCCATGTCATTTTTAACACGAAAAACTTGTGTAATCTAGATGGAGTCACCTTAAGTTATTTATGGCGCTCCGGTATGTGAACCTTAAAGCCGCTGTCTATAGCCACACCACTTTTTTAACAGTTTTTTTAAACACGGAACACTTGTACAGTCTCCACTAATATCACTTTAAGTTCTTCGCGACATTATCTATTTTCAAATTTTCTTTTTTTGAAAGTTGTTCTTTTTCCTCAAGCTTACTTAGTCGTTGTCGTTCTGCAAGTCGGAAGGCTTTCTTGGCTTTTTTAGATTTCCCTATTACCGAAAACGCACTCCTCAAAACATTCTTTGTTTCTATATCCTGTAAAGGATTGTAGCTTGGAAAGTCATCCTTACCCCATAACTCACAACATGCATCGTTTGAACACATATTTTACTACACTTCTTAAAAAACTTATTGAGAACCGAATACTACGTTTCTTGAAAAGTTAATTCATTCAATGAAAAATGTCTAACTCTGAGTTTTTAATACCTGCTGCATTTCATTATCCAGTTGAGAAACTGTGTTGAAAAAATATTGTAATATTTAAAAAATGAGCCGGGGGTCGGGGCAGCCACCAACAACTTTACTTGCACTGCGGTTTAATGGGTATCTCTTCTCTTGGAATATGATTAAGATGCCTTGGTGAACGTCGAATATTAAAGCTGATATCCATACCACTTTTAAACACAAAACTTGACGATTATAGTCATCTTAAGTTTTCGAAAATGTGTCACTTTTTTTTAAATAATTCTAAACACCGAAACTTGTAAAATCTGTTAAATATATGCAAACTTATTTAAAATGTTATTCTTATATGCGTGGAAACGTCAGAATTGTGGAGGCACTAACTTTGAAAAGTGAAAGTTAATTAGGTCATTTTTTAATCGCTCAAAAATTCCAGCACATGTTGAAAGGCACGTATATCTAATTAACGTTAATCACCGGGGCCACCCACCAGATAAGATAATTATCTCGCGGTGATTAAAATCCGCGGATTTCCCTAATTACGCCATTAACTTAATTGCCTCATTATCTTAATTGCCTCATTAAGGTTAATGACCTAATTAACTTTCACTTTTCAAGGCCAGTGTCACCCATACTACTTACCACCGATGTATGTGACGTCCTAATTACTTCCCACCGCAACCACGCCAATTGCCCCATTCACCTATGCAATTACTCTTATTACTTCCCACCCACCATGCGATGCTCCCACCACCAGTGTATGTAACGTCACTATGTCCTAATTGCGCCCCTCCCCCACTACAAATATTCCACCATGGTGTGGCAAAACAGAAAAAATATAATTATTCTTAAAAATAACCACCATTGTATAGTACTGGAAACGCAAATATTACAAAAATATATCACTACAATACACTAATACACCAGACATCTTTAAAATTGATTGAAAATTATTAAAATCTGTTCTAATCCATCATTAAACATCTATGGTTTGCGAAACTGCACAACTCCAATATTTTTTTCTCTTTGTTAAATGTTGACGTAAATGCCAAGAATTGCCATTGTGCAGGTAAAAAAAAAAAAAGGATTTTGTCAAAGTAATGTTCCACAATTTCGGTAGCATCATCTAATTAAAACCGCATTATTAAAAAACATAAAAGTATACTGGAATCTAATGCTGACACTCGATCAAGATCGAATGTCTTTAATTACGTTTTTAGGTAATTGCCAGTACGTTTCACAAATGTAGTAGATTTCTGGCAAACTGAAAAATTGTACTTTTAGTAGTTTGGCAGGTCGAAAACAATGACCCTTACTACAACAATTTGATTTAGTGAGTATGTTATAACTGCGCAAAAATTTGATTACATATGTAAAAATATCATGGCAGACATTGCACCATTATACAGGGTGATCGTCAGAAGTTATAAATTGTCATAATATAGAGTAATTTTGGTGCAGCTAAATTATTCAAATATGGAGAATGTTTCAGTTTTACTGGAAAATTAGAGGGCAATGCTTGGATTACTATAGGGCTAAACTAAAAATGAATGGTGTAATTTTCCTTAACACTGCGCAAATTTTATCATAAATTCTTGTAACAGTTGGAAATGAACCCATACTTTTCTTATGGAATGTGGCTTTCAGACATTTTTTTAGTCAAATGCCTACAATCCTTTTTTAATGTAATTGCCAATACGTTTCACAAATGTAGCGGTAAAAGTAAGTTATACGTAGGTATTAACATTTTAAAGTTCACTTTACCACAATAGGGTGCATTTGTTGTGCATAGTAGTTAAATTGTAGTTGGCAATAATGAATATTTCACCACTTCTTCGTTTTTTCGGCAGGTGTTCCCAATATAATATAAAATTCCTAAGCCATAGTTATAATTTTAATAATCAGAACACAATAAAAAAAAAAAAATGCATTACCCCAATATTCTCATTTAATCATATTATAGGAAATGTTACACACTACGGTTTTGGGAAGTCCGAGATACAAAAGCACAGGTAAAATGGGATTATAGAAAAACTAACTGACGTTGGCCGCGGAAGCGATTGACATTTATTATAGGAGCTCCATGGTGTATACTTTTTGAAGATAAAGTTCTTTTGTTTGTTAATGTTGGCGGGTAAATAGCATCAAAATTTGACCGTACATTATACACGATTGTTACATCCAAAACTCAGAAAACTCAGCATTGTGCCCATAGTGTAAGCCATAGGTACAATAATATAAAGACATTATAAGGGATTTTAAAGTCACTTCTGTTCTTTTCGTAAGCACCTGAGAATGTCTGTAGTGTCAATTGGTTTTGGTTTCCTTTTAAAGGCAAACCCTTAGGAATTCTTGTTATAACTGTATAGAAAATTTCGTTAAAAGCTTTGAAACATTTGGCATTAGATGAAAGTCTATAAGCCGACTTTAATAATGCAACTAAAGAACGAGAAAGCGGGTATAATATATTGAATGAGAATGACCATAATGTTACAATTATATACATAAAAAACACGCGTGCTGTTACGTTAAACACCACACGTAGTAGTCATGTTGCAGCACTAATAAAAAATTGTATTTTTCTTCAAATATAGCCGCTATTTTAAAGTACTGGAAACACAAATATTACAAAAATATATCAGTAGAATACACTACTACACCAGACATCTTTGAAATTGACTAAAAATTATTAACTTTTATTTTAAGCTATAATTCAAACTCCGATCTCGGGCGGTCCACCTTTTCCATTATTAAATGTCGGCGAAAATGTAAAGAATTGGTTTTGTGCAGGTAAAAGGGGATTCTTGCATCGTTTCACAATTTCGGTGCAGTCATCTAATTAAAAGAGATAATTTTCCTTAATTAAATGTTGTCGCAAATGCCAAGAATTGCCACTATGCAAGTAAAAGGGCATTTTGTCAAAGCAATGTTCCACAATTTCGGTGGCATCATGTAATTAAAAAAGATAATAAAACATATAAAAGTACCACAATACACTGAAATCTAATGTTGACACTTGGTCAGAGTCGAATGTCTTCAACTACGTTTTTAGGTAATTGCCAGTACGTTTCACAAATGTAGTAGATTTCCGGCAAAAGTAGGTAGGTATAACATTTTAAATGAAAATAAAATTCACTTTACCGCAATAGTGTACACACGGTACATACTAGCTAAATTGTAGCTGGCAATAATGAATATTTCAATACTCAATCGTTTTCAGCAGGTGTTTCTAACATAATATTCTCGCCGAGATAAAATTAAGTCTTTTTTAAGAATCAAACTATATCAGAATACAATGAATGTGCATTATCCACATATTCTCTATTATTTAGATTATAAAAAATGTTGCACATTACCGTTTTAAGAATTCCAATATACAAAAGTCCAAGTAAATTTATAGAAAAATTAACTGATGTCGACATCGTCAGTGTGAAACGAAATTAACTCTGCATATAATGTAGAACATGAATATTATAATATAAAAGCATAAAGGCATTTTAACGTAAGGGATTTCAAAGTCTCTTCTGTTTTTTGTACCTGAGAATATTTATAGTTTCCTTTAAAATGTAAACCCATGGATCGGGTCACGCTGACTTACTTATCACGGAAACAATTGTACTTTTACTAGTTTGGCAGGTCGAAAATAATGACCATTACTGCACGAATTTGATTTAATAAGTATGTTATAATAGTACGGGAGCCCATCGACAAAAGTGCCATCGGGCACCTCAGTTGCCGCCGCTTGGTGGAGCGGTCACGTGACTGCGCTCTCTTCGCGAGAGAGGTAAAAAACAAAGGACCGCTTAAATTTTGCCAAAAAAAAAAATTGAGACACATTGTTTGAGTAAAAATAAGCATTTTTTTTTTTATCTCATGATGTTTTTTCCAAGGTGTTTCCTTCTCCCAGAACGAAATTTTAAAAAAATCATTTTTTTTTTTTTGTAATTTTTCTACTAGAGAAGGAAGCACTTTGAAGAAAAAGTTTAAGAGACAAAAGTTATTTATTTTTTATCTAGAAAACGTGCCTGAATTTTTTTGGCTTTTTCTGAACAAAATCTAGGGAAATTCGGGGCCGAAATTATTTTTGTCTAAGAAATTCTGAAAACCGGTAGGCATGTTCTATGTGCAAAAATAAGCAATTTTTGACACTTGCTGTTTTTCTCTGAAACGCTTCCTTCACCCTAAACCAATTAATAAAAATCTGAGTTCTATTCCTTTGTTATTTCTTTTCCGGGGGAAGGAAGCACGTTGGACAAAAACACCAACAGACAAAAGTTGCTTATTTTGTATAAAAAAAAAATGTGCCTGAAATTTTTCAGCAATTTTTTGCTATCATTTAAGCGGCCCTTTGTTTTTTACCTCACTCTCGACGAGAGCGCAATCCCGTGACCTACCGTTGCGTTGGGGGAAATGGTAACTACAGATGCCTACAACACCACCAAGCGGCGGCAACTGCGGTGCTTGAAGCCACTTTTGTCGATGGGCTCTCGTACTACAACTGCAAATGAATCCACACTTTTCTTATGGAATGTGGCTTTCGGACAATTTTAAAGAAATTTTAGAATGCTATTCTTTGAACCCATGCAAAGAAAAATCTGAAAGGGCAAAAAAGAGCTCTAATTATATTTTCGTGACTTCTACAACCTCTGGTAGCAGCAAAATCTGTGATTTTTGAAATTAATGTACTACGAAAGCTTTTTCATTATAACTATGAAACAAAGTATAATATATTAATGAATGAAGCCCACCACCCTGCATGGAATGCCCCCCAGCAGCATACCACCGCTTTTTCGTCAACATAAGGAATATTTAAATCAGATTGATATAGCTAGACCACGTATTTGTGTATACAAGTATTGTGTGTCTGTAATCAAATGTGTATGAGTACATGTGTGTGTGTTTTGTTATACTCGAGTAAGTTAGAGATAAAATTCCTAAGCCTTGGTTATAATTTTAACAATGAAAGTGCATTATCCATCACATCCCCTTTATTCTTATTATAGAAAATGTACAATACTGTTTTTAGATTTTCAATATACAAAACCCCAGGTAAATTGGAATTATAGAAAAAACTAACTGAAGTCGGCGTTGACAAGATGACAGGTGATAAATTTATTACGAAAGCTTTATGCATTGTTTGTAGGTAGCAATTCGACCGTCTATTATGCCTACCTGGTTGCATCAATGTGAAAACAAATAAACTCTGTATTGT
Organism: Stenurella melanura; assembly: GCA_963583905.1. Lineage (NCBI taxonomy): Eukaryota > Metazoa > Arthropoda > Insecta > Coleoptera > Cerambycidae > Stenurella > Stenurella melanura. Next base: position 212,355,721 of record OY757309.1, read on the forward strand.
ACATATTATTATAATATAAGAGCATTTCAACGTGAGGGATTTTGAAATCGCTTCTGCTTCTTTTTTTTACGTCATAAGCACCTGAGAATGTTTATAGTGCCCATTATGTTTGGTTTCCCTTTTAAACGTAAACCCTCGGGTTGGGTGAGACTGACTCAGTTATAATTAAAACAATTGTACTTTTAGTGGTTTGGCAGGTCGAAAATACTCACTACACCAATTTGATTTAATAAGTACCTATATTATAACTGTACAAAAATTTAATTACATGTGTAAATATATCATGGTAGAAATTGGAACGTTATACAGGGTGATCATCAGAAGCTATAAATTGTCATAATATATTGTAATTTTGTTGCAGCTAAATTATTCAAATAGGGGAAATGTTTCAGTTTCACTGGAAAATTAGAGAACAATACTTGTGTTATTATAGGAGTAAACTGAAATTGAATAGTATAGTTATCCTTCACAGTGGGTAAATATTACGATAAATTCTTGTAATAGTTGGGAAACGAACCCACACTTTTCTTATGGAATGTGGCTTTCGGACATTTTTAAAGAAATTTTAGTATGTTATTCTTTGAACTCATACAAACAAAAAGCTGACAGGGCAAAAAAAAGATCTCTAATTATATTTCCGTGACTTCTACAACCTCTGGAAGTAGCAAAATCTGTGGTTTTTGAAATTAATATAATACGAAAGCTTTTTCATTATAACTATGAAACAAAGTATAATATATTAATGAATGAAGCCCACCACCCGGCATGGAATGTCTCCCAGCAGCATACCACCGATTTTTCGTGGACATAAGGAATATTTAAATCAGAATGATATAGCTAGAATGTGTATTTGTGTATACCAGTATGGTGTGTCTGCAACTGTAATCAAATGTGTATGAGTACATGTGTGTGGGTGTGTGTGTGTGTGTGTGTGTGTGTGTGTATGTGTGTGTGTGTGTGTGTGTGTGTTTTGTTATATTCGAGTAAGTTAGAGATAAAATTCCTAAGCCTTGGTTATAATTTGAACAATCAAACTATATCAGCTGTCAGTATATGACTACTTAATCGCTTCATGTTCTAGTTGGCGGCAAAGAAGCCACTATGAGCTGAACCATCCAATGCACTTGTACTTCAAGACACATATTTAAGCTACAGTGCATTGGATGGTTTTCTTGCTGCCAACTAGAAAATGAAACGATTAAGTAGTATAGTTCATACGCTGATAGTTGACTTAAAATTTCAATGTAAGAAAATAATTGGCCGCTGTAACATCTAAGCTCCTTCTACTCAGCTTGCTTTAAATCATTGTGCTCTTGCAAATATTCACTTTCTTAACAAAAGCATTGTTGTAGATTTTAGAAAAGCTATATTTTATTTAGTTAAAAATAGGCAATAAACCATAAAAATAATAAGTATAAATAAGATACTATGTATTATACAATAATTCAATATTCAGTGAAAGTGTTGTCAGTACAGAGATCTTAATATGCTTCATTCATTACTCTGTATGTCCACATCATATCAGTATTATGAAGTAGTTCATGGAGTCTTACGGGGTTTCACGGAGGTTTAGACGTACCATGTGTTATTTAATTTCTGTTACACGGTATACATACATAGCACTTTTTTTTTTATTGCTTTACGTCGAACTTCTGCATTCAAGCACACATTTTGTCAAAAAATACTTTGGAAACATGTGTTTGTCAAAAAAAAAAATCCTCGTAAATTTTTACAGTAAAGAAATGTATGTCCATACAGTTAAAAAATACATTGGAAAGCATCGATCGATGTAAGAATTGAAGTGCATTTGTGTACATTGCATGCATGGGATGCATTGTATGTTGCATTTTGTTACATTGTACGTTGTATTGTGTTACATTTGTGTACATTGCATATGTGTTTTATCCTTAATTATCCTCGTTTCATCCATAATAGTTATCCTCGTTTTATCCTTAATTATCCTAGTTTTAGCCTTAATTATCCTCGTCTTATCATTAATTATCCTCGTTTTATCCTTAATTATCTTCGTTTTATCCTTAATTACCCTCGTAATAAAAGGATAAGGAACATTGCATGCATGTGCTGCATTTTGTGTGTGCATTGCATTTATACTATTTGAAAAAAAGTAATCGCATAAATCTACACAATTCTAAATATTATTACTGCGATTAGATGCGTAATTCTTATTTTTTTAAGTAGTTTACATAATAATTGTAACAAAATATTTTGAAAACATGTGTTATTTACGTGTGAAAAAGAAATCACATAAATCTACATTAATAAAATGTGTGCCCATACAGTCAGAAATGCAGCGATGGATGTAAAAATTTAACTATTTTACATAATAATTGTCCATTTGTAACAAAACACGTGTTATTTGCATGCATTCAAAAAAAAAATAAAAAATCGCATAGTTTTTTATTGCAGTAATGAAATGTGTGCCGCCCATAAAGTCAAAAATGCAGCGATGAATGTAAAAATTGAACTGTTACACAAAAGTTGGTTGAGACTTGTGACATTTCTTGCATACAGGTAATTGCGATTAAAACGTACGTTCATCAGCACCGATAGATATAAAATTTTAAATGTGAGAACTCCGTATAACAATTATCCATCATATCATTAAGTATGGAAATAATGCATAATTCCTTTACTGTAGCAGTCTAGCCTATACAATGGTCATGTACCAACTGCTCGTTCACTTTTATAATAATAGGGATGCTCCCACCACCAGTGAATGTTACGTCACAGCATTACACCTTAAGTACCTCCCACCATAATAATTTCAGTAAGTACTCTCATTATGCAATTACTGTTATTACCCCCCTCCACCACAATAACTGCAGTAAGTACTCTCGTTATGCAATTTCCCCCCTCCACCAGAATAATCGCAGTAAGTACTCTAGTTATGCAATTATTCTTATTACCCCCCTCCACCACAATAATTACAGTAAGTACTCTCGTTACGCAATTACTCTCATTACCCCCCCTCCACCACAATAATTACAGTAAGTACTCTAGTTACGCAATTATACTAAGTACTCTCGTTATTACCCCCTCCACCGCAATAATTACAGTAAGTACTCTCGTTGTGCAATTACTGTTATTACCCCCCTCCACCACAATAATTACACTAAGTACGCTAGTTATGTAATTATACTAAGTACTCTCGTTATTACCCCCCTCCACCACAATAATTACAGTAAGTACTCTAGTTACGCAATTACTGGTATTACCACCTCCACCACAATAATTGTAGTAAGTACTCTCGTTATGCAATTACTCTTATTACCCCCCTCCACTGCAATCATTACAGTGAGTAGTTTAGTTACGCAATTACTGGTATTACCCCCTCCACCACAACAATTACAGTAAGTACTCTCGTTATGCAATTACACTAAGTACTCTCGTTATGCAGTTACTGTTATTACCCCCCTCCACCACAATAATTAGAGTAAGTGCTCTCGTTATGCAATTACTGTTATTACCCCCCCTCCACTGCAATAATTACAGTAAGTACGCTCGTTATGCAATTACCGTTATTACCCCCCTCCACCACAATAATTATAGTAAGTACTCTAATTATGCAATTACACTAAGTACTCTCATTATTACCCCCACCACCACAATAATTATAGTAAGTACTCTAATTATGCAATTACACTAAGTACTCTCGTTATTACCCCCCTCCACCGCAATAATTACACTAAGTACTCTTATTATCGCCAGTGTATGTAACGTCCTAATTACCCCCACCACAATAATTACCCCCACAACAATTACCATATTAATTGCCTCCCACCACCGTAATTACACATATGCAATTACTCTTATTACCACCCACCATGCAATGTCCCCACCACCAGTGTATGTAACGTCCTAATTACCCCCCACTACCTTTGCAGTTAACACAGCAATTACCACATTAATTGCCCCCTACCACTGTAATTACCCCCACCACTCTAATTACCCCCCACCACTCCAATTACCCCCCCACCACTCCAATTACCCCCCACTCTAATTACCCCCACCACTCTAATTACCCCCCACCACTCTAAGTACCCCCCACCACTCTAATTACCCCCCACCACTCTAATTACCCCCCACCCTACCACCCACAGGCCCCGCCCACCTATGAAGTCACGGAAAGTGGTGGGGGGAGGTCCAGCTCCGGTATAAACACTCTACTTTCGTGGGTTCAATTAATACATATTTTTTTTAAATCAGCCAGAGGTTGAACCAATATTTTTGTGATATTTTACCTAGCTAGTTTGTTCCAACACTCAGAGGTAGCTCATAATATTTACATCATTTTAAGCTACCTCTGAGTGTTGGAACAAACTAGCTAGGTAAAATATCACAAAAATATTGGTTTAACCTCTGACTGATTTAAAAAAATATATATTAAATGAACCCACGAAATCCCAGCCACGCACCAGATCAGCTAGCTGTTCGCCGTCACTACTTGTGTGCTGGTTGAATTGCCTTTGGTTATCACCTTAACCGGTGATATCATTGTAAATTTTTCTAGGGCCAAGTAGTGATGTAACAATCAAAACCAAGACCCTGCTGAAAATAATGTGTTAATCATTAAGGTAAAGTTGTGTCCAAAATATAACATTCAAAGCGGCATCCCTTAAGAATTACATCGCAGAGAGCCGCACGCTTGCAAACGAACACCTGCTTAATGCGTTCAGAACCGGATTCAAGATTTTTATGACCACATTCGTATTTTACTTGTCGTATGACAACTCTCCATTTAAATATTTATTACCACAAAAAACACTACTGGCAAATTTTCCAACTTAATCTCATTAAAATACTAGCACTACACTACAGTTTTTTTTCTTATTATCTGCAGTTTCAACAGAAAGAGCACGCACCACAAAAATAACAGAACATTAGGTTCATATTTATTCAGCGAATAAAAAATTGCCGTCAAAGGAGTCATCGTATGTGCTTTATAAATATGAACTCAGCTTTTTAGCATTTCTTTTATTACTGTCAAATATTTTTGTTTTTAAATGTTTTACTTCCCTCGCATACCAAAGGGAAGTATTGTATTCGAGAAAAAATCACCCTCCGAGGTTTTTTCGGATTTTCACGTTTCAGATCACGTAGATTACGAAAACAGGTTTTTCAATTCCGTCAGTCTGTCTGCCTGTCTGTTGGTGTATTATCTAAAAAAAACTACTTGACATAGAGCAGTCAAATTTGGTAGGTAGCTGACGCTGCTGTCAGCGATGAAATGGTTACACTTTCACTGGAAAATATACAGGGTGGACCGTCTAAATGGAGTAAATAACGGGAAATTTTTTTTTTACTCAAATTTAAAATTTCCACGTTTCATGGCATTCTAAACCTATTTCAGAAAAAAAAAATTCAAAACTTTTTTTGGTCGGATGACACTTTAAAATGTTCTCCAAATGTACCTTCCTCGAGAGGTAAACGTATAATAATAGTACACACGGGTAATGAAGATGGATTTGTAAAAGGGTGTTTAATGCTTTCCGCAAAAAACATAGCAAAGTCATCGGCCGATTACCACCAAGATATGAACGCCACTTTGAAAAACGGTTTGCAGAAAAACTGTTACGTAACATAAAGCCAAATTCGGTCATAGTGTTCGATAATACCTCTTACCATTCGCGACAAGCTGAGAAAATACCAACTACTTCGATGCGAAAGTTTGAATTAATTGAATTTAAAAAAAAAGCGAAAAATGCAAACATTAAAAAAACATTTGTAATAGACGAATTTGCAGAACAATATGGTCATACAGTTTTAAGACTGCGAGTTAAATCCTATTGAAAAAATTTGGAGTGCATTAAAAAATTACGTTAGAAACACAAGCCCCCGACTTAGTCATAATGTGATACACCTTATTAGACAGTGGGAAGCTCATAGAAAAGCATTGGACGGGATGCGTGAACCATATTAAACAAAATTGAAAATCAATATTTTGCTACAGTTCCTCAACAACAACCAATTATAATAAATCCCAATGATTCCTCATCATCGTCATCTTCCGGGGAAGAAGAATAATTTAATTATTGGCGCATGCATTGCAGTAAGTAGGTTTAATGTAGATACCAATAATAATGTTGTCTTGTACAATATACAAAAAGAAAGATTGTCACATATACCAAAAAAAGAAACAACAATGTATTTTAGCTACACGTGCTTTGGCAATACACATGTATATATTAGAATTATACAACCATTGTTAGGTAGGTTCAATATAATGCTAGAATTAAATCCTAAATAAAACGAATGTAGGGTTGTTGTATTTTTATTTAATAATAGGTAGAACTGTGAAATCCAACATTTATGAAAGCAGGGAATATTTTACTTTCATTGTTTCATTATTTGCCAAACTCTGAAATTCTAACTCCGGCTCTGCAAGTCAACGTGGACTCTACATACTAGACTAATACGCATAATAAAATTCGACCAATCAGTAGATCTGTAGCAGAATTTGCCATCAATCAGATTTAGTGAGCGTAACTTATTTACTTCCCTCGGCGGTAGTTTATAAAAAAACTACTTAATTTAATTGTGGTCATTTTTTGTCACACCTCCAGACAATAGTAAAAAAAGAATAAAGGAAGCCGCAAATGCTGCTTATATTTTGGATTTGAGTTTACGTGGTCATTAGACAATTTCTTCTGCATGAGCATCGAATTAACAAGAATTTGCGCAGGTAGGTACTTACTACAAATACTCGATACTTTTCTTTCGATAAGATACCGGTATTGATAATTTTTAGCCGCTATCCGCATCACTAAAATAAAAAGAGAAGTGATTATAAAGCGCGGAAGTTTTTTTTTTAATTTTGTTATAAAAAATGCCCTTTTTTTCGAAAATTTCCAGAGAAGTATCGATACTTTTCTGCCGATATGATACCGGTATTGAAACTTTTCATTCGATACCAGTAGCCATACAAGGTATCGATACTTTCTTTCCGATATGATACCGGTATTGATACTTTCATTCGATACCAGTATCGATATATTTGTGGTATCGGAATGTTCCTAACGGAGCTGCTCGGTTTTAGTTCAGCTCGACGTCCACACTGTCCGTTCATTTGCTCACTCCGCGTTCGATCAGTGCTCATGAGGAACGAAGGCTGTAATGAATACGTGCCTTTAAAATAGTGAGTTGTGAATTGAATGCTCTACGATGCACTAGATGTCAACGGGGGAAGGGGGGTTTGGAGGGTATGTGAATTTGCGTGTGTCGTTTGTTGTTCGTTTGTCACGTGGTTTGTATGTAAGCCTCTCACGACCAGATATACATGGAGTGGAGACGATCTCTGCGCCCGTCCCGTTGAACATTTGATACACGTTTGAACGAATGGAATAGTAGGGCGAACCGTGTTGCTCCCAATCGGAGAATCGCTTAAGCCTGAGCTAGTGAGCTAAATGAACGAACTAGTTCAATTATGCAAAACTGAACTGAAAAGAGCGCTCCCTATTAGGAATGACTATGGAACAAGCCTACAAAATAACCAACTATATGGTTACTTTGATTGCATTGAATCTACCAAAAATTTTACTCCTTTCAATTGGGCGATAGTCCACTAACACTCAACATAACCCAAATCAGAATGCATAATGCTCCCTTCCAGATCAAACACCCCCTACCAAAGATTGGGGAATTAACAAGATAGGACAGCTGGCGGAAAACATTTTATCTTTTAGCAATGGCGCCATTGACCTCGACATTTAAATTGGAGTTCTCGCGCAGTTTCCACAATGTGACATTCAGGCGGAGAGGGTAAGATTGGAAAGAGATGCCAATAGTGAAAAATGGACAACACTCTGTCTTGATAGAACGACCGAACTCAGCTGACTCTCAGTAGCCAAGGTCACTAAAAAAACAGGTTGCTGTGTAATATGTCACATGAAGTATTTCTATGTTTATATGTAAGGTATCTATTTGGTTAGGATAGAGTTGTACATTGAAAGAATAATTTTGAAACTTTTTTCTATAAAATGAGGAAAAAAGTCGCACGCAGCTGTCATCGAGGGATATACGTGACGTAGCACTTGTCGATTTTAATGAGCTAACCTATCTTTTAGTAAGCATGGTCAAATTCATTTAATGCGTAACCGACAAATCCCGAAACCGTTTCCGCTGGATGTCGTGTCCCTTTAAATTGGAGTATACAACTGTCTTCGTCTATTTCGCCTTCTCCGTCTGATTGTCCTATCTTGTTAGTTCTCTAATCTTTGCCCCTACCATATCAGGCGTTGCCTATCTTCCGGCAGCCTTTATAGCCACACTTTTTCTAACTATAACTTGCTCTCATCCTATCCTTCGCCTTTCCCCACCTATCAATCTCTTACCCTTTTCTTTCACCTTTCTGTTTATCATTTTGTTTTACAGTTTTTGTCTTTTTTGTCCTTTTGTCCTATTTTGTTCCAAATTCATTTTAGACCGATAAAATTCCTAAAAAATTGTAACTGTTGAAAATCCTAACTTTTCGCCTTCCCTACCTTTCTAACGGCGCCGGCGGGTAGACCGTTAGGACCCCAAATTGCTTCGAACGGGTTTATTCGTTGAACTTTTTCCCGTACCAGCAACCAAAATTTAATCAGTGTTTTGAGCTCTAGTTTTTATTGTGTTAATGTTAAATATTTTAAGCCTGCTGTGCAGACATAGTGTAATTTTAATGCTAATTTTAAGGCGGCAGGAGTTTTAACTTCCATATTATTAAGCCGAGCTGGTCGCAATCCGTCCAACCCTACGCACACCACGGCGCTACGCGACGTGGTTGTCTGGTTCGGTCCGGATCACGATCCGGGGAGGCAATGTTGTATTGTTGAATTTTAATAAATTGTTTGATGATGATGATGGTTATTCAATGATGGTTTAAAAGTTATTTCAATGTTTGTGTTTTATCCTGAAATCGCGTAGTTACTAAAGAATTTATAAAAAAAAATAATGATGCAACTGGTGAAAAAACAACGCAGCTTCTGTATTCTGCCATTTCAAAAATACCGATAACGAACAAGAACAAGATGAAGCATCCTCCACTTTTTCTCAACTTCAACCATCCACAAGTAGTGAAGTTTAGGACATATGCCACCGAATCATCAACAACATGGAAAATGATGAACCATTAGCTATTTATTCAAGTAGGTAAGTTACAGGTTTTCGGTTTTTATTTAATAATCGTTCTTAACCCGTGTTATTTTTGTAGAAAATTTCACATGTCACCTTTTTAGCCAATGAGAAGTTTGTGTTTGTGTCGTTACCATGGCAACCCAAAAAATTTCTGGAAATTTTCAACCTCCAGGGTACCCTGAACGAAATTAATAAGTGGAAATTTTTCTGTCAAATTATTGACATATGATCATATTTGCTATTAGATAAAAATGGAATTTTATTTTTCGTATTAAAGGAGAAATATTGTGTTCTTTTTCCATACTCTATAATCTTATTCTTTAAAAACCTCGAAAATAACTTCAACAATAAGAAATATGGACCTGAAACTGGTAATTGTCAATGAAATAACTAATAACGTTTTCTTTCAAAGCCATCTCTGTAAAATTATACTGTGCTGAAACTGTGCTATGGTATGTGTATAAAACATGAAAATATATAAAGAAAACAACGTTCCACCTACTTTAGTGAATAAAACTTATTCCATAACGTACAAATAGTTGTCCTAAACAATTTTCAGTAATTTTTTGAAACTAAAATGGGTGGAAAAGGTATTATTTATCAATTTATCTATTATACATATATAGGTATTCCATTTTCAAATAACTTATAATTTTAACTTTTGACACGACAACACTACTTATTAATTCCGATGCGTTTCTGTCACTTTGTCGACAAGACCCATTCATGGCCTACTACTTATACCTTGTTATGTCTTAGAATGATCTTAATGTCTGTTGAAATTAGAGTTTATTTAATTTATTTTCGTGTGAAATTTTCTTACCGAATCCCCCGCGTGCTTGAATTAATTGCTGGAAATTTTTCTCGTACATGAATTTTTAAAGAAAATTACCCTCGTCGCTACGCGACTCAGGATAATTTTCAAAAAATTCATGTACTCGATAAATTTTCGGCAATAATTCAAGCACTTGGGAGATTACAAGTGAAAATTCGTGTAAAGAGGAGGCGGACACATATTTAATGCATCCAATAGCTACAGTGGAGTGCGTAAGCACGCATTAGATATTCTTTCTTCTTGAAAAAATTGTTATACATTTCCACGCTTGAAAAGTCGGCACCCAAATACTTCGTATAAGTTATCGTCATTAAATTCAGAAAGATTATTTTCTACAGCAGGACTTATTCAAAACAATAAACGGAACAGGCTGAGTTCGGTCGTTTTTTGAGAATCTAGATTCCCGGCTAAATCGTAATAGTACTGGTTGCACGGCCCTACTTACGTAGATTATGTTTTGTTTTTGCTATCATAACTTTTATTTTTGTGTGTATAATTTGTTACAGGCTTTATCATATTTTTAAAATAGAAAGTGTTGCCTCATTGCGCTTAGATTGAAAATGAAGGAGGAACACCAACATTAAGTTATTTTTAGCTGAAACTTTAACAATGACCTACTTTGTGCATGTAACATTCATAAATCATAATAAAGCGTAAAAATTATTATTGTTAATGCTAATTACTATATTTGAGGGACTTGTTTGGCTTCTCAAGAATTTATAGGGCCGAAAAAGTTCCTTATAGGTACCCATCCTTAATGAGCATAAGTATTATACCCTGGCATTAAAAACAGTGGAGTAAATAAAAAAAGGACATTGATGTGTATAGTTTTGTAACAGCAGTATTATGATCATACCTTCTGGGGTATCACCTTTGGGTATCACCAGGAGTATATATCTGAGTTTTGAACCTCCAAGGCCTATTGCGTTTTTTATGAACAATTTTGTTTATTGAAAAGCGTTTTTTTTTTTAGGTAAGAGGTGAAAATCTCCGGTTCTAGAGGTCCGATCGGGACAAAATAAAAACCAAGAACCTTCGCAATTAAAATTCCAACAAATCTGCGTTGGTTTTGTGTCATTTGAATATGTACATAACGTATAAAATAGAATAAATTGACTAAAAAGGCGTTTTCTCTTTTTCATTTTAACGCGCAGGGACGTCAAGAGTTCCAATCGGCTTCAAACTTTCAGAAAATATACCTTTTGTTGAAAACAAAACATCCTGAAATAATGGTGCCCAAATATTGAACTTTGTGGACACAAATGAATTTGTTGTCTGAAATTTGAATTGCCCGCCATTCTGTGCCATTAAGTCCAAAATGGATAATTCTTTTTCAAAATGTAGTTCTGGACGACAGCTTTCCGACATTAAAAAAAAATCGGTAAAGGTATTTACACAGAACTTCCCTCGTTCATGGCAGTCACTCTAAAAAAATAATAATTACGAAATGACATTGAGAATAATAATCGTAATAGAGTTATTGCTATTATTACAAAGAAAACTTGATAAGTTTTGGTCAAAAAAATATACAGATTGCTCATCCAACAGCAAAAGTTCAATACTAAATAGCAGGTGCCACATATGGCAGGCTTGCGCAAATACCTTTACAAATGTCCACCATGACTGAATTATTTCTTGGGATGACCACCCTGTACATTTTTCAATAAAAGTATAATAGGTGCATATGCCAGATATTATTGCCATCTGTCACATTTTCAATCCAACATTCACGTAATGGAGTGGAAGTATAGTGGTGGTTAAAAAATTTCATTTTTTTTTAAATTTTCAAAAGATGTTGGTAAAATAATTTTCAATTTTTTTTCTTCTGAAATAGGTTTAAAACGTCAAACGTAGAAATTTTAAATTAGAGCAAAAAGGAAAGTTTCCTTCTATTCTACAGTAGTGCTAAAAAAAGTTTAAAAATTAAAAATTACATATTTTTTAAAATAGGTTTAGAATGCTATGAAACGTGAAAATTTTAAATTTGAGCAAATAAAAAAAAAATTCGATCTATTTTAGTGGTAAAAACTTTTTGAAAAATGTTGGTGAAAAAAATTTTCAAACATTTTTTTCTGAAATACCTAGGTTTAGAATGTCAGTTAAATTTGAGCATTCCAGGGTTAAATTTTTTTCCAAACTGGTAACAAAATGTTGCAATTTTTTTTTTCCGAAATTGGTTTGGAATATCATGAAACGTGGAAATTTTAAATTTGAGCAAAAAAAATGTTTTCGTCTGTTCTATAGTAGTGATACATAAATGGATTAAAAATGTTTTCAAATTTTTTTAAAAATTCTTCAAGAACATTTTTAAATTTGTTTGAATAGTTTTAGAATGTCATGGAAACGTGGATAGTTAAAAGCTGAACAAAGAAAGAAAAATTGTAAGTGGTAAATTTTTTTTTTAAATAGTAAGAAAAATACCTAATCTTTCTTTTAAATAGATTTAGAACGCTATGAAACGTGGAAATTTTAAATCCGAAGAAATAAAAAAAAATTCCATCAATTTTAGTGGTAAACAAATTTTCAAAAATAGCAAAAAAAAATTTCAATTTTTTTTTTTTTTTAATCAGGCTTAGAATGCCATGAAACGTGAAAATTTTAAATTTGAAGAAAGAAAAAAAAAATTTCATTTTAGTAGTAAAAAATTTTTTAAAAATATTGGTGAAAAAAATTTTCAACATTTTTTTTCCTGAAATAAGTTAAGCGTGTCATGAAACGTAGAAATTTTAAATTTGAGCAAAAAAAAATTTTTTTCATCTTCGTAAAAATTTTTTCAAAAATGAAAAAAATTTTCAAAAATTATTTTTCTCTGAAATAGGTTTAGCGCGTCATGAAACGTGGAAATTTTAAATTTGAGCAAAAAAAAATTTTTTTCACTATTTATTCCGTTTAGACGGTCCACCCTGTATATTTTCCATTGAATTTTCTACCATTTCTTCGCTGACAGTAGCGTCAACTACCTACCAAATTTGACTGCTCTCCGTCAAGTAGTTTTTTAGTAAATGCACCAACAGGCAGACAGACAGACAGACAGACAGACAGACAGACAGACAGACTGACGGAATTGAAAAACCTATATTTTCGTAATCTACGTGTTCTGAAACGTCAGAATCCGAAAAAATCTCGGAGGGTGATTTTTTCTCGAATACAATACTTCCCTTCGGTATGCGAGGGAAGTAAAAATTTCATTTAAAGTCATTTTGGCCACTTTTTTAGCATTTATTTATAAACCAAATGACAACAAATAGATTTTCTCGGTCATTTTGAAAACATTTTTGAAACATTTTTGTCAACAGAGAAAAAGAATTGCGAGAATTTTAATTTAAAAAAAAAGTTAATTTTCGTCCATCTGAATTCGAGATATTTAACTTTTAGCATCTTGTAAAAAGATAAATAGCAGTAAATACACACACAAAGAAACAGAGTTGTCTCTGAACTAAACAAATATTTGATATTAGTTAAGAAAAATAAGGTTATAATTTTATAAAGAGAAGTTAGCAGAATATCAAATTCCCCTAAATACATACGTTAAATACTAACTTAAGTAAGCCGGAAACAATTGAGTACGGTGCAACAAAACGATAAAAAATTATACATAAATTTTAAAAAAGCTATATTCTATATGTTTATTAGGCGTTTCATATGAAGTAAATATGTTTCAAAATGATACAGTTCAAATATTGGCCAAGAATAGGCATTTGTTAATTAACAATTGGACAAAATGCTATATCTCGAGTTCAGATGGACGAATATAAACTTTTTTTCTTAAATTAAACTTCTTGCACTTCTCTTTCTTTTCTGATAAAAATATTTCAAAAATGTTTTAAAAATGGCCGAGAAAATCTATTTGTTGTCATTTGGTCTATAAATAAATGCCGAAAAATTGGCCAAAATGACTTTTAAAAATTTTTTTTTTTGAATGTCATCGGAAAGCTGGCGCCCAGAACTACATTTTGAAAAAATTATCTATTTTGGACTTAATGGCACAAAATGGCGGGCAATTCAAATTTCACATAACAAATTCATTTGTGTCCAAAAATTTCAATATTTGGGCACAAAAATTTCAGGATGTTTTGTTTTTAACAAAAGGTATAGTTTGAAGCCGATTGGAATTCTTGACATCCCTGGGCGTTAAAATGAAAACAAAGAAAACGCCCTACAGCCAGTTTATTCAATTTTAAATGACCCAATACCAAATTACATTTATTGGAATTTTAATTGCGAAGGTTCTTGGTTTTCGGTTTGTCCCGATCAGACCTCTAGATATTTACCTTTTTACTTAAAAAGACGCTTTTCAAAAAACAGAATTGTTCATAAAAAAAAACGCAATATGCTTTGTGAAGTTCAAAATTTGATATATACTCCTGGTGATGCCCCAGAAGGTATCTTTTTACTGCACTAAAAAGGTGGGACAGAAACAACTTTCAAATATGTTATTTAGGTTTGGACCATAATGAAAAACTTCTTAAGGTAACCCAAACAATTTCCGTGGCCTGCCGCCATCTGCACTCCTTTAAGGGATAATCGCAGGGCAGTATAACCCGTAAAGGGTTCTCCCGCTTGTCCATTTTCTCATCTTTTCTGTCATTCGTCTATTACTCTCTGTGTCGTTATTGCCTTTCTCCCTCCAATGACAATTCAAGTTTCTCCACCTTCTATTTCTTCTCTCACTCTTGCCCTTCTTTTACTCGCATCCACCATCTTATTCTGTCTATTCTCCTCACTCTTTCTCTCCCATATGACAGTACATTCAACTCTCACCCTTTCGATCATCAATTTCATTTCAACTATCTCTCTTTCTCTGGCCCCTTCTTTCTCCAACCTCTCGACAGTCTGCAGGCTATCCGTAACGATGGACGCCTGCACCCTCTCTCGTAGTTTCATTTCCTTAGCATCAATTCTTCTCTCAATCATTTGGATGATTTTTCCCATGGCAGTGGCTTCCGATATTTCCACGGGGTTGCCATCCTCAATTCTCTCTTCAATTCTTCCTTCTCGTAATGTTCCTTTGATCACTCCAGTGGGAATCCACTCTCCCTTCTTTGTCCCTACTAGCGTCCGAATAACCCACAATCTCAGGCTCATTTTCAATTTCTTCCTCCCATACCCTCTCTGTCTTCATCCTAAACGCCGGGTGTGGTCTTAAGGCTCCTTGTAAAAGAGCATGTGGCTGCAGGAAAGCTGGTTTGAGTTGCTCTATTGTGTGTGGTTTGTGTAATGGCCAACCATGCGAAAATGTATAAGACATTCGCATCGAGAGCGAGGACGAAGATGAGGTAATTTATTTAATGGAAGTTCAGGTTCTTGGGAGCACAGACGAGGAGTTAGATGATGTAGAGGACGAAGACTATAATGTAAATGTCAGCATCAACCAACCGGGCCGTCAAAAAGGAGAAAAAAGTAATATAACTTCGAACATATACGAAATACGAGCCGCACGGAGGCGTGGAAATGAGTCCACAGTGAATTTACAAAATTATAATAATTATGGAATGAACAGCCAGAAATAATGTTGAAAAATTGTAAAAATGGTAAATTTGACAATTTATTGGAAAAATCTTTCTGCCTCCGTGACCTGTTACAGATTAGACTTACAAAAAAATGTAAGGATTTTTTTCTTCTTTAACTTTGTCATAGATATTTTTCTCGTTGGATCAACTGATGGGAAGTTATAGTTCTTCGTCGAATTCCTTTATTCGGAGGTAAGTACCATACATTTTTTGGACTCATCCGTCCATCCTTTTTTAGGAATGTCATGGGTGTCATACTTAGTCTCGTCCAAATAATAAATAGTTCTGTTTTCTCCTCTATATGTTGTAATGTTATCCAAGTAGTCCATACGCAATTTCACAATTTTCAATTCTACCATGATGCTGGTTCGCTTATTTATCATTTTCGAAATCCGCCTTTTTTTGTATTTATTGTAAATTACATTCCCTATACCCTTGGGCATTGATGGACCTACCTCCTTTGATACTCCCTTGTATCGTCGTATTTTTATTGGACGAAACGTTGTGGTACTTCTGACCAGAAAATCTGATGAGGGTGTCATTTCTACGTATAAAAGGTACACTCGGTAGAATTTGATGACTCCAACCATTTTCGAGGAAGTTGCCGTTAAACATTTGAATAATTTTTTGAAAGACAAATTCAAATTTAATGAAACAAAGTGCATTTATTGAAAAGTTACGTTTTAGTTCTGTCATGTACGTCATTTAATCATTTTATTTTGTTCTTGTGTTCCTCGAGCTAATTTCTTTAACTTCTTTATTTAAAATGCCTCGACATAATAATTTTTCAAGTAGGGAAATGAGGGACATGAGATGTGTTTACGTACAAAAAATTTTTAGCAGATGTGCTGAAGCGAGGAGATACTCATTTCAATATCCAAATAGAATACAGCCAGACCATAAGATTTTCAAAGATCTGTTTCGTCGTTTGGGAGAAATGGATTCATTTCGCCATAAAAATGATGTAGGACGACCGAAACGAATTACTCCAGATCAAGAACTAGAAATTTTAGTTCGTGCAAATGAAGTTTATCAGCGGCAATAGGGGTGAGTAAACAATCTGTTCTAAGAGTCTTACTCAAAGAAAGTTTCTACTCATATCACGTCACTCCTGTACAAAACTTACGAAGGGGTCGAATGGGTCTTCCACAAAGGCCACTATTTTGTCAATTTGTTCTAAATGACCACAACAGGGATCGAAATTTTGTTAAGAACATTTTATTTACCGATGAAGAAAGTTTTACTCGCCGAGGAGCTTTTAACTGGAGAAATGCCCATTAATGGGAAGTAGAAAATCCTCATGACGCTAAAGAAAGGCATTTTCAGCATGAATTTAAGATTAATGTTTGATGTGGTATTATCGGAAATCAGTTATTGGGCCCATTTGTCCTTCCTCCAAATTTAAATGGAAGGCTTATATGTTTTTTCCTCACAATGCTTTCATGCTAGACATACGGAACAGAATGTGGTTTATGCAAGATGGAGCTCTCTCTCTTTTCTCCACTGAAGTCAGGAATTATCTTGATGAGACTTTCCCACGCAGATGGATCGGTCGAGGAAGTGAGTTCGCTTGGCCACCAAGGAGTCCTGATTATAATTCTTTGGATTACTATGTGTAGGGACACATAAAGTTCTTAGTCTATGCCAGTACTATCAATTCAAGAGAAGAACTGTGGGACAAAATACAAAACGCAGCCAATGTTATTAGAGGACAGGAAAATTCATTTTTCAATGTAAGAAAATCTTTTATGAAAAGAAGTAGAAAAGACGTAGAGGTAGATGGAGATCATATAGAAAATTTACTCTAAGTTGCAGCAGTGGGTTTTTTTCATTGGGGGAAAGATTATACAATAAATACTAACGTCATTAAGTCAACTTTTATGTTATTTTTTGGTCTTCTAATAAGATTAGATCTTTATTTTACACAATTTTTTGATTTTTGTATTTATCTGAATACCACGAAAATACTCCATTAGTTCATAAGAAAGTGAGAAAGAGTTTACGCTGTTATTACGATTTTGTTTTCCCTTACGTTTTGTACACTTTTCCATAAATACACTTTGTTTAATTAAATTTGAATCTGTCTTTCAAAAAATTATTCAAGTGTTTAACGGCAATTTCCTCGAAAACTGTTGGAGTTATCAAGTGTTACCAAGTGTACCTTTTATACGTGGAAATGATGCACTGATCAGATTTTCTGATCAGAAGTACCACAACGTTTCGTTCAAAAAAATATGAAAAAAATTCATCATCAGATACAGGTCCTGCGGCGCCTTATATGATCTAACGTGATGTAATACATAATTATTGTTTCTTAGAACAAAAAACAGTTTCTCTGGCACATTTGGCGAAGATCAGTTAAGAGGCTGTCGAGTTATTGCAAAAAAAAACAACGAGAAAATAATTTGAATTTTGACACCCTGTATCTTTTTCCACAGGAACATTTTACTAAAGCATATCAGACTAAAGTCGATATTCTACAAAATGTTAATCCTGTGCATAAAAACTTACAGATCTCAAAAATCAAGGAGATAAAAAATGGAGGATTATTGATCGGATGTAAAAATAAAGAAGAAAATGCGAAATTTAAAAAAATTGTGGAAGAAACCCTTGCAGATGACTATGAGGTAAAGGAGTTACATGGCGTCAACTCTAGAATTCGCATTGTTGGCATTACCGAAAAATTCAGTGAGGAAGAACTGACCAACTACATTATTAAAATGAACAGTGACCTTATCAATCCTAATTGTAAACTCATCAAGTTATTCCCAACTAAGAAAAATGTAAATGTGTTTCAGGCTGTGCTCCAGGTGGATAAAATTTCTAACGAAAAGGTAATGAAAGCTGGTAATTTATTTATCGGCTATGACAATTGTAGAGTATTTGATGCGGTTGATATATACAGATGTTTTAACTGCAATGAGTTTCATCGCTCGTCCAAATTCTGTAAAAATAAGGCCTCCTGTCCTCGCTGCGGAGAAAGTCATTCGGTCAAACAGTGTAAATCCAAAGTATTAAAATGTACAAATTGTGTCTCTCTTAACAACGCGGAAAAACTAGATATATCTACAAGCCATGCGGCTTGGGACATCAACAATTGTACCTCGTATATTCAAGCTAGGGATAAGTTGAGATCTGACTTAATAGGTGTTAAATAGCAATCATCTACATCTCCAAACATTCCAGCCATCACTACCTTAACTGCTACTCATAATCTTATCACTAATTCTACTCAGTGTCGTTCTCGTTATAACATGGACATTTATTATTAAAACGTTAGAAGCATCAAAAACAAAACATTTGAATTTTTCAACTCGGTAGCCGCCTGTACATTCCCTATCATTGCATTAACCGAAACATGGCTTGATTCCTCAGTATTTGACAATGAGTTATTCGACCACACTTACAATATTTTTCGGGAGGATAGAAAATTTACTGCTGTCAATAAGTCCAGAGGCGGAGGAGTTTTACTCGCGATTGATTCCAACTTACATGCAGAAAAGTTAAATTTACGTTTTGGTGATTTCCTTTCTATTCAGAACATTGATATAGTAGCTGCCAAACTCACAATTAATCGACAATCATTTTATATTTTTGTACTGTATATTCCTCCTGAGTCAAGTATTAATGTTTATGAAACTCTATTTGAAACAATTTCTTCATTGGATTATATCCAAGACAGTAATACGCTTATATTAGGTGACTTTAATTTGCGTCTGTACTCTCTCCATGTCTCGAATAGTGTTAAATGTCCTAAAGTATCAACACTTATCAATTTTCTAAACCTTCAAAACTTGCGTCAATATAACTCTGTTTTTAATAATAACTTTTAGACTTGGTTATATGTAAGTCACATTGCGTTGTGGAAAAATCAGTTGAATTATTGGTTTCAGAAGATATACATCATCCTGCTCTTATTGTTAACCTCGAAACTCAGTTTGTAAATCCGAATATCAAATTTCCAATGAAATCTACTAATTCTTTCAACTTTCGAAAAGTAAATTTTCCTCTTCTGTATGAACAATTACTGCACATTAACTGGTCGTTCCTAAATGACTATGATGATGTTAAAATCTGTGTTGACTTATTTTATAAGAAATTAACTGAAGTTTTTAATGAGAACATACCCAAGTTCAAAACTCCAAAAAATAAAAGACAGTTTCCCCCTTGGTTTAACGGTGAAATTATAAAAAATATAAAGCTAAAGCATAAAAAATTGATATTATTTAAACGTCATGGTAATAATGAATCGCTAACTGAATTTCGTAGACTTAGATCACAAATCAAGTCGGACATTAAAATTGCATTTCAAATTTATACAAATCGAATCGAAAATAATATCACATCGGAACCCAATAAATTCTGGGCTTACATCAATGGTAAAAAATGGAAAACTAGCATACCTAAAGACATGACT
Source organism: Stenurella melanura (assembly GCA_963583905.1). NCBI lineage: Eukaryota > Metazoa > Arthropoda > Insecta > Coleoptera > Cerambycidae > Stenurella > Stenurella melanura. The sequence continues at coordinate 212,375,615 of OY757309.1, forward strand.
TATAACAATGAGCATCTAGAGACCCCTAATGATATCGTCGATGCATTTGCTAACTTTTTCGAGCAATCTTACTTCCTTAACATCTCGGACGCCCCTGTAACCGAGTCTAATAATCCTTCGTTTGACTGTTTGGACATTAAACGCTTTTCCGAGGCTGAAGTTTGCATGGCGTTAAAAAGAATTAAACCTAAACTTACTGCGGGCCCAGATGGAATTCCAGCATTTCTACTGAAAGACTGTGCCAGCATTTTTGCATATCCACTCTGCATAATTTTTAATTTATGTATTAGGAAATGCTATTTTCCTGATATTTGGAAATACTCCAAAGTGTGCCCTGTGTATAAAAAAGGTGAAAGAAATGATGTTACCAATTATAGACCGATAACAATCATATGTAACTTTGGTAAAGCTTTCGAAATCCTGCTACATGATAACATTTATGCACATGTTCAACGGAAAATATCTACGCAACAACACGGTTTTATGAAAGGTCGCTCCACCGTAACGAACTTAATCTGCGCTACTCAGTACATTGCTGAATCAATTGATTCTCAAATACAGGTAGACTCAGTCTATACTGACTTTTCTAAGGCGTTTGACAGACTGAACCATAGGAAACTTCTCTGTAAACTTGACAAATTCGGATTATCTGACGGTTTACTTCAATTTCTTGAGAGTTACTTGACTGATAGAGTTCAGTTCGTATCATATAATGGATATAAATCTGTTGAATACCGAGCCACGTCAGGAGTACCCCAGGGATCAATACTTGGACCCCTTTTCTTTAATATTTTTATTAACGACATCAGTGATCACTTAGACGTATATTTCTTAATATATGCCGATGACGTCAAGATGTTGCATAGGATTAATGATTTTAATGACTGCAAAAAACTTCAAAACAACTTAACTAAGTTATCGGCTTGGTGCGATGAAAATGATCTTCACCTAAATGTTGGCAAGTGCAATGTTATGAGTTATACAACCAAGGAATCCCCAATTATATATAATTATAATGTTGATGGCGACATGCTGAACAGACCATCTACGTTCAAGGATCTAGGTGTAACTTTTGATAAAAAATTAACCTTCACTAACCATATTGATGCTGTAATTTCGCATGCATACAGAATGTTAGGCTTCATTTTGCGTAACAGCCATGATTTTAATGATGCGAAAACCTTAAAGATGCTTTATTTTGCTTTCTGTCGGTCTAAACTGGAGTATGCTTCACTTGTCTGGCAATCTGGGTATAATACTCATAATGATAAATTGGAAAACATTCAGCGCCGCTTCCTGAAATTTTTAAACTGGAAAACTGATGGTACATATCCACCAATTGGAGCTTCTCAAAATCAATTACTTGAAAAATTTGATATTACTAGTCTTTCCGAGAGGCGTGAGTCCTTTGCTTTGCGTTTTCTAGATAAAATTATGCATAATATAATAGATTGTAGTGAAATATTAAGCCAACTGAACTTCTATGTCCCACGGATTAATTCTCGTCATTCTCAAACTTTTTATTTATCCACTCGTAGATCTAACGTATTAAAGTTTTCTCCTCTTTTTAATATTTGTACTAGTTATGATACTCATTGCGGTGAATTGGACATATTTGCCTAGCAGTCAGAAATTTTATCTACTGTTGTGCAGTCTAATCGCCTTCATAACTTCTATTTGTACTTTTTAGTTAGGTTAGGTTAAGTTAGTTTAGATTTCCATCCTATAAATGGTTTTGTACTGTTGGATGATGTATGATTAAATAAATAAATTTGGTTATATCCTCATATTTTCGCCCAAAGGATCTACCCCTGCACTATGGTATATTATTAATGGTCCACTCTGTAAGTTGAGAACAATTATATTTGAGAAAACCAACTGCACCGTTCATCCAAGTTGAAGGCTGGTGCCTCCCCCTGCAAGGTCGAAAACTTGAAAGGGTCCCAGATAGGTAAGTAGGTAACATATTTCAAAATGGCTCTGCCCCCACCTTGTGAATCCGTCAACCTTTCATAAAACAGGATACGTTTATTTTATATTTCATAGGTAGTTGCTAATACATCACATAAATAAAATTATAATATCGTGCCGCGAAATTCGTAGGCGTTTGATATAACGCGTACATGTTTCTTACAACCTATCGTCGCTTAATTTACTCAGTGGCTTAATTCTTCATCTCCCACCGATCAATCGTTTTTATCGAGATAGTTTGGTTTAGTCTTGGGGCAACTTAACACGTTGTTTGGGTTTATGTTTTATTATGGTTGTTTTGGATGCATCAAAAGATAATTGTTTAGAAGACACTGGTTTATCAATTGATAATGATTCTCTACAGGTGAGCATTTTTTGCTAATATTTTATAAATTTTTAGATTTTTGAATGATTAATGTTAAATAATAGAGTTATTTGTAATATTTCTTTCCACACGACATATCCTATTTTCTTATTTCCAAACAGGAATTAAATTTTGTTTAATATATTATGCGAAAGTAAAATAAAAATTTCCGTGCTATTTTCTTAAAATTCTTATTTATATCGCATAAATTAAAAACCAAAATATTTATATTTGCTTATTTACTAATTTGAAAGTCGAATATGGTATCTATTTTAAGACGGCCTTTTGTTTTTCTAAAATCATCGTATTTTTCTACATAATTGCCTCTTAATTTAATTGGGTTCTTGTTTGACGTGCCTTAGTAAATAAATAACAATAACACATTACAAAGAAAAATAAAATTTTTCTAAAAGCTGTTCTACAGCATTTCTTATTACTTATTGGTACATATGCGTTAGTACATGTATGTAATTGATACCAGGCATAAGAAAGGAAAAAATGACAAAATGCCTCAGATTGGGATAGAAAGTTATTGTGCCTTTTAATAGCTAGCTTCTATGATTCTGAATTGACGAAAACAAATCTATTCTGATTATTTTTTTACAGCCAAAATAATTTTGAAAAATCAGGTTTTTCGCGATGATGTTTTTCCTGAAATGAGAGAAAAAATATTTTCAATAAAACATGCATACAATAAAGTTATTTATCGATGTGTTCAAATCCGATGTCATGAAATCTAATCTCGAAATAATAAAAAATATTAGAGGAACCAGCTTTATCCTTTAATCTCAAACATATTTTCGAAAAAATAAACGATTTATGAAAAAATTTAGCTAATTGAAGCTACAATTTTTCTTAAGGAGGTGATGTGGACCGATTTTGAAAATAAAGTTTTTGTGCGATATAATCTAAAAAGAGCAATCCACTGGAAAATCGGTGTAACTTTTGGAATCGCAGACCAATGCAGACGCTCTCAGACTCAAATTGTAGGTTTCCATCTCTGTTTTGATAATATTTTGAGGACACGTTTTTGTTTGATTCTTTTGAACGCTCTTTTTACACTGGAAATTAAAAAAAATAACAATTACTCTAATATTTATCATTTTTCAAATTATCTTTTATTTTCCTTTAGTTTATTTGATTTTTAAAATCAGACGGGTAGGAACCAGAGATATTCACATTCTTGAGAAATAACCTATTATGAAAAAAGTTAATAACATTTTGGCGCGGGGTTTGGTTTAAAACATTTTTTAAACATTTACCTACTAGATGGAAATTTTTTATCTTTTTTCCGTCCATACATCTTTCAAATAAAATATACGTAATTGTCTGTAAAACCAAAAGTGCATACACCGCAAGTTTTTGTATCCAATAAATGCAATGCTAATATTAGTTCATTGGGAACATTTTTTCACATGCGATTTTCTCAAGAACAGCCGATTCTAGAAAAAAAAAAAAAAAATCAACCAACGGTTGTCTTCGTCCTCTTTCTCCATTAATGGCCAATATATTTGATATCTATTTGGACAGATAAAATTTTTTTCGTTTGCTATATTTACGCCTGCAAATTTTTACGTTTTGTCGACATAGCTTTAGAAGAAAATGCCTATTTTCTTCATTTATTAAAATTTAACTTTTACATTTTTGTTAATGCATATTCAGGGTGTTCCTTAATGAGGTGGTAATGTTTCAGGGTGTGATTCACTAGGTCATTTTATGAATAAAAGTTCATAAGAACATATGTCCGCAACGGCTTAAATTTTTTTCTACAGGGTGTTGAATTTTTGTTCTCTAATCGTTATTTTTTAATATCTCAGAAAGTATTTTAGATATTATTTTCAATTTTGGTACTAGGATATAGAACCACGTATTTTAATTAGAAAAATTATTTTATCACTCCACCAGTGGCGTCCCTGCGATCACATCCTCTGATATTTTTTTACCAAAAAAGTGGTACGCCACTGACATTTTTCCGTGTCGATATTTTTCCTGATTAGCCTGATCAATTCTACATAAACACGGTCTCTTGCGTTCTTCTCGACAGACGCACAGTTCTTGAATAAAACAATTAAATTCATATAGTTATTACAAATATACGATCGGCAAACATCCCAGTTAGTGGAGGACCAGAGACAGACATGCATCCCGGATATTGGAGGTATAGCGGCAGATAATTGAAAATTTCAGGGTGTCTACTTTCAAGCCATGATTAGTAAATGTTATGCTGGTTTTTTTTAAATAGTTGATTTCATTTATAAATGTTTACCACTAAGAGAAATTCTCATGTCACTCTTCTTGTCTAAAGCAAAGCATTAACATAAAGAATACCCAATTTTTAACTATATTTGCTGCTATTATTGTTAATAACTTTCCTAATCCGAAAAGAAAGTGGGGGTACATACCTTACAATAATTACAGTATCTTATAATAATTTAACTTTTTATGGCGGCAACTTGTAGAGACTATACTGTTATACACAAGTATCTGATATATATTTCCTACAATTATTCATTCTTCAGGCAGATAGACGCCAAGAATGAGAGAAACGATCCGCGAAAACGGTGTTAAATAATTACACAGGCACACACAAAAAAGAGTAGTCAATTTTATGAGGTTTCACATATAAACACCCATGTATTTTGATAGCTGAGTATGATCACGATGTAGGTTTTACAAAATGATCTCTGGATTTTTTGTTATCCACAGAATACAGGTGAAAACAGGCCTAAATAGGGTTTAAAATACAAAACAAAGGTCTTAAATATGTAGACCATGTATTCGATGTATCTTGACTGCTGAATACGATCCCGATGTCAGTTTTGCTCCATCAGGCAAGATCTTTTGTTAATCACGAAACACAGGTTCAGTGTAGGCAAATTAACGAAAGTCGACAAACTTGAAAAATTTAACCGAATAAATGGATTTTCACGAAACTTTGTGGAGTCTATTCGTTCTGATGTCTAGATCAAACTGCAAAAAAACGTTTGTATTGCCCCGCAATTGTTAAATAATGATTTTGTTGCTAATTCATTAACTAACAAAATTGAAGTAAATTGAAAAAACAAAATGTGTTTCTAGATAATTTAACGAAAAATAACAACTTTTTATTCTTATAAAGTTTTCGAAAAAATGCGTATTTTCCGAGATAGAGCGGTTTGAATTTTTCCAAAAAGGAGGGAGGGGGAATAGAAAGTGACGAGAAAAAATCCAGAAAAATTCTGGTGAATGTGTCATTAAAATAAAAAATTTTTTCCTAAAGTGCACTCTCACATGAAAAAATTGCCGTTTTTGATCGTCAAAAACTGTTAAAAACTCGGAAAATATGCACCTTCCAAAAAAATTACAAGAGACCAACATTTTAAACAATATATTAACCCACACGTCTGAATTTTTCCAGATTTTTAAATTTCCTAGTTTACGAAATTCTCCGTTTGCCGATAAGGGTCCATTTTCCTTGTTTTCCGGAAAAAGTTGGAGAGAGTGCACTTTAGGAAAAAGTTTTTTGGAGTTTAATCTAGACATCAAAATGAACAGAGACCACAAAGTTTCTTGAAAATTCATTCATTCGGTAAATTTTTTCAAGTTTAGGTCGATTTTCGTCTTATTTGCCTACACTAAACCTGTTATTCGTGGTTAACAAAATATGCTGTCCTGAATAGGGCAAAACTGACGTCGTGATCGTGTTCAGCAGTCAAAAATACATCGCATACATGGTCTACTTATTTAAAATCCTTAGTTTTTATTTATTAAAACGCAACCTAACATAACATAATAAATTTTTTGTTTTGTTTCGTTCTTTACATAGTTGGTAGTAGAGCAGCTTCCACAGTTAAGTTAGGTTAGGTTGGCTTTTTTTCGAGTTTAAAAGCGTCTGGAGGAAGTTAGGGCCCACGGAAAGTGTCTGGCAATAATGAATGTTGGTTTTCAACAGTATTCTGTCAAACATATATAAAAATTGGCTATCATACTTTAACTTAGGTTAATAACGTTTTTTTGTACATTTTGTACGTGTTATCTGTAAAAGGGCCCCGCTTTCAAGCTAGCAAATATGCATACGTTCTTAACTATATATCACACTATTTATTGCCAAAATATTAGCCTTGCTAAGATGACGTAGGTCTAGCGGTTCTGGAATCTTACTCTATTGGCTCGGTCGGCACCTTTGAGTTTTTTATGTGAAGTGAACTATACAAAGCCTGATGTAATAGTTAAGAGCCGAGACCGTGCTTGAATATAGTTAACCAGATATGTCATGCGCTTACCTCAAACGAATATAATCGATTGTTTACCTGGCCTATCATTGCAAGTTTCCTATCTGCTTTTGGTTCATTCTTAATATTGCCGGTAGCATAGCCGTAGGTTAAATGATATTTATTTACTTTTATTGAATCATGTATGGAATTGTTCATTAAAAACATTATTTAATATAAATAAATAATGTATTATAAATAAATTTACATCATTCCTATCAATTAATATAAACTAGTAAAACAATATCTACAATAATTAAAAAGTGATTCTAAAAATTGTCGGTCGATGCTAATGACCATGTGGTATTATGAAGTATTCCTTTGCCGGTCCTCTTTTATGATTTTCAAACTGACTGGATATTCTATACCTTCCATATTCTTTCATCATTAACTACTAACTACTATATTAATCAACCCGATATGGTAATATATGAGTGAGTGCTAGTATTTCGAACATTATAATAAATTGGTTAATTACTATATTGTCTTGGAGAAAATATGAAGAGAGAAAAACTATTATAAATCAAATTAATATGTATATTCTTCTGACTTTTTCGAATTCGTCTGATGGCCAAACTAGTTTGCTGCAGCATATTTATAACCCGTAATTTCTTTCAACCCATAAGGTATTGCTAGACGTTGATCCCATTGTAGTGTCTTCAAGATACGTTCATTGTAAGGTGAGCAAAAGTAAAAAACTAAATACATCATATGCATATGTCATTAGTACCAGCGCATTCGCCAATATTCCAAAACAGTCAGCTTCTAATGATAATTTCTTTAACAAAAATATAGAATATACTAGGAGAAGTAGGATAAACTCAACTAATACAATGAAAATACATAGGAATAAACACGATTAAATAAGATAATCACTCTGAAATCGAATCTAAAATCGAGTAATAAAGATCTTTGATATACACTGAATAATAATACGAGAGTGTACAGTATATCGAAACTGCAATACATACTGTCGCTAACTACTATGTACGGAGTGGCCACTTGACTCCTTTAGACTTTGTGGGGGAATTTGAAGGCGAAAGTCTCTACCACTTAATCAGAGTAGCAGATGATTCATGATAAAGGATTGTTTAAGAATATCAACACTTAACGCCACAAGTTTTTCATACCGTTAGACAGGCATTTGAAACACGACTGTTTCAGTCTATGAAAGCCAGTTTGAACACCTAATAAAGTAATTTTTGGTATTGAATCTTTTATTACTCTAAACCTTTTTTTAATTTAAAACTCCCAAAGTTTCGATTTCTCATTTTATACATTCATAATAAGAAGTCCTTCGAGGGGAAACTAATGATCTAAAAAATATGGGGAGTTCCAATTAAAAAAGTTGTAGGTGTGCCTCTCGGGGTGAGGGTCCAGTCTAGGAGGTTGCGTTGAATTTCAAACAATCATTTCCCACCGATCGAAAATAACTGAAAATGTTAGTATCCATTATTCTAAAGAAGAAAATGAAACTTAGCTGGCCCACTAGTGGGCCGTTCTGAGGGGAGGTAATTATAAAATCACAAAGAAAAAAAATCCAAGTAATTTCGTACCGGCTTTTTTTTGCAAACCGCTGACTTTGCGAATGAACAGAAAAAAGCTTCAGCTGTGTCGAGAAAGGGCCGAAATGTTTCAACCTTTCCCTGGAAGTGTACAGAAAAAAAAATGTTATCCCCCTATTATTTATTTTTGATGTGTTTTTGCATACTTTGCAAAAATCAAACCTTATGGAAATTGGGTTTCGGCGGAATCATGTGAATATTTGGTACATTGTAGTTTTTGTCATCCTGAACGAAAGTCTCAATGGCCACGATGCTCCGTATTCAGTATTTTGGCTCCTATTCATAGGCGTAATTCGGGGGAGGGGGGGCAAGTGTAGGCAACTGCCCACCCAATATTTTGAAAAAGCATTAAATTGTTAAAGGCAAATCTGACGAATTCCAAAATTCTTCCGGTAAAAAATAATAAATATGACAATTACGCCAATCAAGTCAAATATTTTCAAAACAATTAGGCAGGGGTCGATTAAGCCTTTGTGGGGCCTCTGGCTAAATATTGAGCGGGGCCTTTTTACAACTCTCGTAAAACCTCAGACAGGCGAGTTAAACCCCAGATACCCGGGGGATAGCGAGTTCAATACTCATAAAATCATAAGCAGGTGAGTTAAATTTTCTTTCAATTAAAAATCTTTTTATGCAACTTATAGTTTTAGGTAGTAAGAATATATAGTATTAGAAAGCTAGAAACATTTTATTGGTACACTATTGATCTATTTCTTCACTCGAATAGCTATTTACCCAAAGTTGAAAAGTAATAAATTGTATAATAAAATAGACTGCAAACATTATTTATTTTATTAAATATTATTTCTCTACAAATATTTATACATTTAAAAACATGATAATTAAACATTTTATTTCATCTTCCGAATATTTCATAATAATATTTTCTGTTCTTTGAATTAAAGTCGTCTATCACTTTGTGTTGTTATGTCGGAAAGATTTATTGTTTAAAAGTTGTTAACGTTTTAACATTAAAAAAATGCGATTTTTAGTCTTTAATAACATTTGAATGCAAAGAAATTTTTAGATTATATATGCAAAAATAATCGGAAACTTAAACTTCAAAATGCTGAAAGATTAATAAAAATTACATCATTGATTGCAAAGTTATAGCATGCTATGATTACTACACTTAGGTTGCCTGCCGCTAGAGACATGATCTGTAACCGCAAAAGCATGGCGCGCTGCGACGAAAATTCCTAATTTTAAAATCGGTGCAACTTTTGTATTGATGTAATTTTTATAATATCTTCGGCGTTTTGAAGTTAAAGCCTTACACCTTTAGAATCTAAAAAATGCTTTCCGTTCCAAAATTATTAAAGGTAGAAAGGCTAAAGAACGCATTTTTTCAATGTTCAAACGTTAAAAACTTTTAAACAATAAATCTTTCCGACATAACATACATGACTTCTTTCTTGTTTTGACTCATACTTTACGATAGAAGTAGTTTGGAATCGTAAATCGTATTAGTTACAATATATTTATAAAATTGCGAATGCTCGAGTTATCGCAAAAAAGTCAAATTGTACATATCAGCGAGCGCTTCCCAACATATTAGTGAACGTATGCGAACGACAATCAACTGGGGAACGTTCGCACAACCGATCGCCAAGTTGTTTTTTCACACTACTCGATTTCCCTCTTTTGAGTTTAATATTACCTGTGAAGTGATTTTTGCAGGACTCGCTTTCTCTAAGTCATTTGGGTTTATAGGGTTTTCGTACAAGAATTACAGGGGTTCGCTTTGTTTCCATCTATTGGGTTATCTGTGAAAAATCCCTTCCTACCCTAAATACTGAAATTACGCTTATGGCTTCTATGGAGCTCCAAAGCACCATGGCTCCATCATAAGTTACTTTGGGTAGTTTTATAACATTTTTATAACGCATATTTTAAGTACTGAAATACCTAACTTTATGTTTTTGAGGTTGTTGAATTAAAATCTGATGTCAAATAGATGATATTGACAGTTGACAGTTGTCAACTAGCTGTCAAATAGCAAGGAATATATATGTACAGCTATTTTAGTTAAAAAGGACAACGTTATGTACGACATGTTTACATCATATAAAATTATACATTGATTTTAACTTTTCCTATTGTTCTTTGCTGTTTGACAGCTAGCTGACAGCTGCTAACTGTCAATATCGTCTATTTGACGTCAGATTTGAATTCAGCAACCTGAAAAACAAAGTTATACATTGATTTCAACTTTTTTTATAGTTCCTTGGTACTTGACAGGTGATTGGCAGCGGCCAACTGTCTACATCGTCTATTTGTCATTAGATTTGAATTCAGCAACCGCAAAAACACAAAGTTAGGAATTTTAATAATCAAATTATGCGTTATAAAAATGTTATAAAACGACTCAAAGTAGTAACTTATGATGGAGCTATTGAACTTTGTTGCTCCATAGGAGCCTGAATACTTAATATCGAGCATCGTGGCCATGGAGACTTTTGTTCGGGGTGACAAAAGCTACAATATTCCAAAAATTCAGACGATTCCGCCGAAGCTCAATTTCGATAAGGTTTTTTTTAAAGTTAATTATTTTTTGCTTTCTTATACTTACAATGAAACATATTCTTCATAGGATTTTGCAAACAGCAGAAAACACTATATATGAGAACTAAAATAAAAACTATTTGTAAAATTATTGATTTACAATCTTTGCATTCTTTCGATAACCCAAATTCTGGTTATGCTAGCAATTAGAATCCTAAAATCAATTAGTATTTCTTATCGGACAATTCTCATTCTAACACTAGCTTCTACACATTCCCCTACAGCTATGCAGAATAAACCAGTATCCACATAGCCCCCTACGGCTATGAAAATTCCTAAAATCAATTTATTTACATACCTCGTCTTTTGAAAAATTTTTCATTCATATGGATTATATTTTCATGAAATCTATCATACTGTTTTTTGGAACTGGCCTTTGAAACGTTTTTCGCCTTTATTCTGAGCTCATCAGAAAGGCACAAAGCCACTAACACGAAGAAAGACAAATTGGTTTTAGGATTTTAATTGCTAGCATAACCAGAATTCAGGTTATCGAAGAAGGCAAAGATTGCAAATCAATAATTTTACAAATAGTTTTTATTTTAGTTCTCATAGATAGTTTTTTTCTGCTGTTTGCAAAATCCTATAAAGAATATGTTTCATTCGATAAGGTTTGTGCGGGGTCCTTTATTTCGGGTGGATAGTTTTTATTGAAATGCACTGTATATTAGGTTATATATGAATTTTACTTTGAACTGTTGTTAGAAGGTATTTTTAATAAGACTCTTATGAAACAAATAAAAGCTGAAGTAGAGCATTACTGTAATGGAAGAAATATTATGTAAATAGTTGAAAATACATATAACTAAAAGTACGTATATTGTCTGTAATTGTTTATTTGCGGCATATTTAGATTTTCTTACTTTTTATTGGATATTTTGCCACTGAAAAATATTTAAAAATTTTAATGAAAAAACCTCTGCGCCAAACGGATCAGACAGAGGTTGGTTCTTGAGTACTTGACTGTTTCAAAAAGTCTCACACCTAAAAATATATAAACTAGAACAATGTTATAAACTAAAAACTGAAAATCAAAGCTATAGGTAGTTAACGTTTCGGAAGAGAATCTACTTCCGTTCTCAAAACTTTTTTGGCCGTCAACCATGACAGTTCTTTGTTTATGTATTTCCATAGTCACGTGAGACATTAAATTATATTTATCTTATTTTTACTTACTTCGTCTCTAAGGATGGGCAACCAACTAGTACAAAAATAATAATAATAATAAATAATAAAGCGACTTTATTCATTCTTAAAAAAAATTAAATACAATTGAATACAGTTAATTATATTTATAAATAATGGAATGAATTGGCGAAGTATCACCCAAAATGGGCGCTTTTAAACTTAACGAGACAAACAAAGAAGAACCAAAATTCAATACAATGTAAATATAATGCAATGAGTCAATTATTTAACTACAATATAATTTGAAACAGAATTTACTTTCTACTACAAATGAAAATAGATACATAATGTATACATGCACACATAAATAGTTAATAAATAATTAATAGTTAAACTTATCTTATCTTGCCGCTATATACTTTGCCAGCTCTAATATTACTATACGCGTCTTTCTGACAACAAATAAGCTTTCAATTTTTTCTTAAAATTTTGCAGCGAGTAATTATAGAATACTGGTGAGAGAGTATTATATAATTTGCAGGAAATATAACTAAATGAACGTTTAAATGCTGCTGTTTTATGTTTGGGTATTACTAAGAGTTTGGAATTCCGGGTGGAGAAGTTGTGTACAGATTCGAATATCATTAATTTTCTATATAGGTATTGAGGTTCTTTATTACCTATATAGAAAATTAATGAAATTCGAATCTGTACACAACTTCTCCACCCGGAATTCCAAACTCTTAGTAATACCCAAACATCTATTGAATAATTAGAAACGCATCTATCCTCGTTTAATAAAATAATCGCGGATTCTTTAAGTTTTCTTTTAGTTCCGTTGCTCTCTTTTTCCAAAATCTTCGCCGAGTCCCATTTAATTCTATGATTATTATCCCACGCGTGTTCACAAATTTTGGATTTTTTAAATTCTCCCCTTCTAGCGTAATTTCACCAAGCCTTGCGTTGAAAGGTCTAGATGATTCACCTACGTAATGTTTTCCGCACTTACACGGAACACTATAAATACAATTTTTTGAAGTAGATTCTCTTCCGAAACGTTAACTACCTATAGCTTTGATTTTCAGTTTTTAGTTTATAACATTGTTCTAGTTTATATATTTTTAGGTGTGAGACTTTTTGAAACAGTCAAGTACTCAGGAACCAACCTCTGTCTGATCCGTTTGGCGCAGAGGTTTTTTCATTAAAATTTTTAAATATTTTTCAGTGGCAAAATGCCCAATAAAAAGTAAGAAAAAAAGTACGTATACCTCATGTGAATATGTCTACCATAATATATGAAATAATACTAAATTGATATCTTATTAAAATAAGTTAATAGGTATTTAAACATATTACATAGTTGTTAAGAGTAGACACACTCATGATGTACCTCATCCATCATACTATTCTACACGTTTTACATTCTATGACAAATATTTGTTAACTATTTCATTATTTAAATGTGCTCGTATAAAGTTTCTTCACTCTAGAGAGCGTAAAATTCAACACTTAACCGCGGTAATTTGAACTTGTGTGACGAAAACTTGAAATGGTGGAAGTTTAGAATAATATTAAACACCAGTAGACAGTAGAATTCACACTTTAACTTCATTCCGAACAGAAAAGAGCGTTTTTGGATGGTTGGATGAAACAACGTCGATAGGGACGATGTTATATTCTTAAAATGTTAAAAAAAACATACGTTTTCTTAACCGTATCTCAAGTCACCGAGGTACCTTCTTGAAAATCGAGGACGATATTGTCTTAGGTAAAGAGAAACGAGGGCGTACCGTTTATAGTGGAATTCGAACTACTTCTTGGGTATAATTTCATCATTAAAATTAAATAATTAATTATAACTATAATAATTAGTGTATAGAGTGATTAAGAAAGAGGTCATATACTTTCAAGATTCCATTTCTCTTATGAAAATAAGAAGAATTCATATTGATACGGATAATATGGACCCGAAATTGTTTCGATGTCGAAGTACGTTGAACTCATAACAATTACACAAAAAATAACTAACTAAAACAAAGTGTAGCAAGTGGCGACTATGTTATTGTGGGTGGGTTAATAATTCGTGTGTGCGGAAAACAGAGGCGGAATCAGAAATCATCATTTCAATATCAAGGAATATTTTTTTTGTCAAGTTCTGTTAGATCCTAAAATAGGTATTTTTTCTATTATTAGGCTATTTAACGCTAATTATATAAAGCAATACCTAATAAATAATTGTGTTAATTTTGATAACGAACTATATAATTATATTTATATAGAAGAACAGTATATAGTAAGTGTATCTCTTCAATTTAATGAATTTATGACAATAATTCAACGTACAAAATGAGGTACAATATCGTATAATAATCAATATCCTATAACTAGAGTATTGACACTGTTAACTTATCTTTACGTTTGTTGCATTAAAGGAGAGCGACTTGACAGGGAAATATTTATTACTTTTGGTCACTATTACATCTATCAAAGGAATTATTTTTGTAACTTTTCTTAGAGCTTACGATATTTTAGGGTTTGGTTAATGATAACAAAACATTGTGAACTATATTATTGGAATGGGGTCTTCCAAATACCTGGAATTTATTATTTGCGTTTTATGAAGAGTAGATAAGCTTCGACAGTTCTAGGACATAATCCCATGTTATTTCTTATAGCCGAGAGCGCACGATACCGAGGGTGACAGAGCTTTGTAAAATCTAATATTTATTTATTAGTTTATCCAAAAATAATGGTCAGCCTGCGCGCTGATAGAACAGCGAGCAGTCAGCTTTCATTTTCGAAGCGGACCCGTGTCGCTGGAGAAGCTATATCCTCAGACCTCTTACTTTGGCTGCCGCTATCTCATTTAAAAAGTAGCGGAACACATCGTGCCAGACATCATCGGAACGACATTTAATTTCTAATCGATCAGGCACAAAAAGGGGGTGGTCTAGAAAAAGTTAGAGCGGTTTATGCGAAGAGATGTCGAAATCGAATAAATTCTTTAATTATTAACTTTGGTTTTTCCGAAAAAACGAGAATCTGAAAAAAAGAAAAATCGAATGGCGCAAACCGCAGCTCTGTATCTCGTTACGTTTTCGAGATTGAGCCATCGGAATTAGCTAAAAAGACCGATTATTACCTAGTTCCGATGGCTCAATCTCAAAAATTAAACGAGATACAGAGCTGCGGTTTGCGCCATTCGATTTCTCTCGCTTTCCTACGTACCTCTAAATTTTTGCAGATTATTGCGGGCACTTTAATTTAATTGGAAAAACCATACAATAGTATAAATTTATGCGATTTCGACTTCTTTTCACATAGACCGCTCTAACTTTTTCTAGACAAAATTGAGTCCACCCTTGTTATGCTTGATCGATTGGAAATTAAATTTCCAATCCGATGATATGGGGCACGATATGTTCCGCTAATTTTTAAGTGAGATAGCGGCCACCAAAATAAGAGGTCCGAAGATTTCGCTTCTCCAGCGACACGGCTCCGCTTTGAAAATGAGAACTGACTGCTCGCTGTTCTATTAGCGCGCAGGTTGACCATTGTTTTTGAATAAACTAATAAATAAACAAACTAATAAATAAATATTAGATTTGACAAAGCTCTTTCACCCTCGGTGCCGTGAGTTCTCGGGCTATTATGGAGGTTTATATTTCATTTCAAGTTCACTTCGTCGCCAACTCCGCCTACCTGCAGCTAACTTCACGAGGTTGACGAGAAGTGTAGCTAACGACTCTCTCCTATCTCCTCGCCGCACCAACAGAGGGCGTCGACATGGCGGGAAAAACTCAATACCTGAATCCACTCACGCTACAATCAGCGGTGTAGTCTACCAGTGGTTTGTAAGCATAGCGTAGACTACTACACAGAGCTGGTGTACATGACCGGCGAAGGATTTGCTACTAAATATACATAATTTACAATTATTATTTACAGTTTACAGGTTCATATATTAGCATTGTTTTTATATATGAGGAATATCATTGGCTACTGCAGATATTTTTATCAGTATACCTTAGGAATATATTTATTATTTACGTATTAAATCAAATATTTTAAATAGGGTGTATATATGGAATGAGTTATACGTTTATATTTTGCGATTCTATTTACTTCATAATGTACATTTTAAAATACAGACATATATACCTCAGTACTCCCTACCTCCATAACCTCATGTACTCTTATTTTACCTCAATTAACCTCATTTTACCAGCACTTTAACCTCAATTATTCTCATGTTGCTACAATTACCCTCACGTATTTTTACCCCCATTTACCTTAATTTTACCCCAATTACCCTCGTCTTACCCCAATTACCCTTAGTTTACCCTATTTAAAATCATACAGATCTGTATACCTTTATCCAAAAGGCTGTTCCTGTATAACTAAATTTGTACCTCTATACCTAGGTCATGAAATGGTCATGAGGTGGTCATGAAACCATATAACGATATAAAGATATTACAGCGAACTTATTAGTTTCCATAGACCCTTGTGTAGTTCACCGCAGGTAAACGGAGCTGACGAAGAAGTGACCTTAAAATGCAATATGAACTTCCATAAGAAATAACATGGAATTTTGTCCCTGTCATAGCTTATCTACTACTGTACTTTGGTGAAAGTAAATAACATTAATTCCGACAGTTGTAAAGTTCGTAAATACATCAGTGAGGATTGTGTTCTGTGACCAATCTCCTCTGACTTCTATAGTGAGCACTTGTGCTGGAGAACTGGCAGAATCGAGTAACTATAGGCTGAACAAAGCAGTAAACGAGGATGAGCTCATACTAGTAAATAAGATGTATAGCTTGGAGTCCTTGTGGATAAAACTGGCAACTGCGATGTGAAATCTGGCGAAGAGTACAGATGGTAAGATCGACAACTTGCCAATTGAGTAAAATTTGGCGTGATAGAAATACCGCAAAACGGATAATGATCAGATCTGCTAACTCCTTAGTCTTCTCTATCTTTCTTTACACTTCCGAAACACGGACCATTAAGGAAGTAGACAGACGGCGTCGATACTGATGGACCTCACTATATGTAGGTTTAAGAATACGTCTGTGAACAGTGTGAACATCCCCAGATACATTTCAATCAGCAAACGATGCTCATTTTGCACTTACAGTGTTCTTAAAATGTAATTAGTAACTATATACAACACTTACAAATTAATGTGTATGGATGATTGTGAATTTGTCCACTATTTTTTATTTTGTCCAGGATATGGAAAATATTGGACAAAACTGGACAATATTGGACAATATCAACTTTCTTTTATAAAAATAAAGTATGAAAAAGGTAAAAAAGTATACAAGGGGAATAATAAATTTTAGTTTTTCTCCAATATCTTCCGCCTCCCCTAAAATATCAAATTCATATTTTAAACTTAGTCATAGGCCATCTGCACACTAGTTTATATGGTGTCAGTCAAACCCGCTCTTCTGTTTAAGGTGTAGTTTTAGGAGATGATTGACAGTATTTGCAGGGCCAGCACACCCCAAAGATGACGAAAATATTCTAGCCGCATTTTCTGCAGATCCCGCAACAATTTAGAAAAGTTGCACAGCAACTCGGACTTTCAATTTGAAAATTTGGTTAGTGATGAATACAGAGAAGAAACATCCTTACCATTATGTTTCAGTACAGGACCTAGAAGAGGACGACCATTTACGAAAATAGCATTTTCTCGCTTTTTATTGAATGCTGATATTGAAGACCCCCATTACTTGAAATTTATTTTATCGACGGATAAATCAAAATTCTTCCGTGAAGAGATATCCAGTTTTCATAATTTCCATTCTTGGGTGGACAAGGGCGACAACCCGCAAAGGTAAAAACAACTAGTACCAATGATTGGATGCGTGTAATTGCTGAATATGTCGTTATGCCGTATTACTTTCCAACAGATAAACTGAATGGAGACTCTTACCTGGACTTCTTGTAGAACTATGTTCTTCCGCTCTTGGAATATTTGTCACTAAACCTTCGCCTCCGTATCATTTTCCAAAGCGACGGATGCCCCAGCTTGGCGGTTGGCCAATTCTTAGATAGGACAAATCCCGATCGGTGAATTCGGCATCGCGTAACCAAACACCCTGTATATTATGTACAGGTATGCATACAACGCTGTTTTATGAACACGATAACTTGCATACAGGTGATCACCTGAGTTGTGTAAACTGTCGTGTTCTATATAAATTATGTTTTATTAGAGTTTTGAAATAAAATGCTACTAAAATCTGATTAAATAGCCAAAAATGCCGAAACAAGATATCGAAACTGCAAAATATAGTGTGCCTTTCAACGAAGGAAGTTTACATGGTAAATTTTACTTTAGAATGTTATTAGTATTTTTAACAAGATTGTTACGAAACGAGTGAAAGTTGCAGTCGGGCGTTGTCGAGTGTGAAAATCTATTTGAACAATGAAATTAAAAAATAGTGACTATGTCACGCTGTGACGCGCCAGACTAAAACTTCTCTTTCTTTAACTCGTTGCAAAATTGTAACTTAAAATAACAAAAATTTCACATGTTATGATCAGATTTCTCCTATTTGAATATAAGACATTTTTCTTAATAAGTGAGGAGAATCATTGTATATGCACATTCATAAATGGCTACACAATTGTTCATACTCGCATATCTACTAATATTCTATATTTATGTTTGTGGAAGTGTTTATACACTGCAGTAATTCATTGTAATTTATAGAGATTTAACATTGCAGCAGAAACATTTATTGCTTTACAAAATTGCCTTTCTATTAGATCTATAAAAGACAAATGATTCATGGACGATTTAGGTGAAGACCAGCATCAATACTGAGAAAACACATTACACTTCGGCGAAAATTAACTCAATAATTGCAGCAAATCAATTTATTGCAGATTCATAAAATTTTTATGCGCTGCTTGTATGTGTTTACCAAGAAGTTTTCTGTGAAACAAGTTTTTATTTCCTTGGATATTTTGCGTCCTCTGGAAAGACATTAAAAAAATTAATGCAAGAAACCTTTGCCCTAAATGAATCAGACAGAAGGTTGTTTATTGAATACTACTAATTACTACACGATATCTCACATCTAAAAATATATTAACTAAAAGAAAATTGTTAATTAATACTTAAAAGCTGTTAACTTTTCAGAAAATGTTCTCTTTCGTTATCAAAACATTGAAGTCTTTTCAATACGTTAAACATGACATTTCGTTGATTGTGGATTTCTATAGTCATGAGGTATAATCTACTTTTTCTATGAGTTGCCACAAAAATCTATAAAATAATTTGATACGCGTTCGATTAGGTCTATTAGTTGACGTTTGTGAGAATTCCTCCGAATTCCTCTTGAGTTCATCATGAGTTTCTCTGAGATCCTCTGAATTTCTCGTGAATTCCCTATGACTTCCCACTGAATTCCTGAAGGGTGTACAAAAGATGTCCCAAGCGGTTAACTCCCCATATTGTTCGCAGAGAAAGA
The DNA here is from genome assembly GCA_963583905.1 of Stenurella melanura. Lineage (NCBI taxonomy): Eukaryota > Metazoa > Arthropoda > Insecta > Coleoptera > Cerambycidae > Stenurella > Stenurella melanura. Next base: position 212,394,951 of record OY757309.1, read on the forward strand.
TTTTGGGTAACTCTTTGAACAACATTCATTTGACCATCCCTTTCGTTTCTTGTACGCGAGATCATTTTGGAAAAAAAAGTTCTACCTTATTAAAACTTGGGCAGAGTTAGTGTTATCAGTAGATATGAAAGTTACTAAATATTTTAATCAAAATAATGTACGTGAATAAGGTCCATGGCTTTTGAAAAGATTCTACAAAAATAAAATTAAACAAAATTTTGTAAGGGACATTGATCATGGTCATGGTTTCGCCAATTAAGCTAACATTATCGAGTAATGACTAAATTCAATAATAGAATAATTATACCTCGAAAATTAAGTTATTTTCAAAAGAATTGTCATTACATAATATTTAAAAATTATGTGAAGACTTCAATAAGCCGGCGAAGAGTATAATGGTTACATCTAGAATATAACACAATACTTACTTCAACTGTTATTAAATTGCTGTTATGAAGAAAACGAATCTTGTAAATTATTTAAACATAGAACGTGAAATGATGAGTTCCCACTAAATTCCTGAAGGGTGTACAAATGATTTCCCAAGCGGTTGACCCCCCATATTGTTCGTAGAGAAACATTTTGGATAACTATTTGAACAACATTCATTTGCCTATTCCTTTCGCTTCTTGTTAGCGAGATCCTTTTGGAAAGAAAAGTTCTACCAGATTAAACCTTGGGCAGTGTTAGTTATCAGTAAATATGAAAGTTGCTAAATATTTTAATAAAAATAATGTACGTGAATAAGGTTATGGCTCTTGATATGATTCTACAAAAATAAAACAAAACAAAATTCTCTATGGGACACTGATCATGGTCATGGCTTCGCCAATCAAGCTGACATGATCGAGTAATGACTAAATTCAATAATAGAGTAATTATGCCTAGAAAATTAATTTATTTTGAAAATAACTGCCATTATGTAATATTTAAAAATATCGTGAAGACTTCAATAAGTCGGTGAAGAGTATAATGGTTACATCTAGTTTATAATCGCAATACTTTAACTGTTTTTAATATATTGTTACGAAGAAAAAGAGTCTTGTAAATATTTTAAATATAGAACGTGAAATGATTAACATTTATTTTAATAAATTCCAGTATAACAATAAATTTTATATATAAAATAAACAATGGGCTGGTTTACAATGTGTTTTTAAAACGTAAGTAATTCATAAAACCATGCTTCGGAAGAATAAACGCGTCATAAACACAATATCTAAAGCAGAGGAATTTAAATTTATATAAATATATTTTTATATAAACATGTAGGTACATTACTAATATATGTTATTTCTGGCAATATTATTATTTTAATTCAAACAATATAACTGTGGTGGAGGGTCAGTGTTTTTACTGTCAATATTTTTAGTGATATTTCGAGAAAATAAGTTCAAGTGATCATATTATGCTTTAAAATTTGTTTCAAATGGGGGAGAAATAGAAACGACCAATTGTATAAATTCCGACGCTTGATCAGTGAAATAAAACAAAACTGATCGAGTCCGGTAATGGGCTTGTTCGGAATTTTTTTTTAATTTTGTAAATCGAAAGTGCAAGTATAAAATGTATAAAATGTTTAATTGTTATTATCCATATACTTATCGTGTTGATCAGCGCCCCTCTAAAATTGCGGATCGGATCTATCAAAGGCTTTTCGTGAGAGCGGTTTTTCGGGAAGCGGCCGATGTCATTCAATTCGGGAGTTAATTCTACATTGTTTAGGATAAATTCTGAGGCGTTCTTTTGAATAGTTTTTGAGTAATTAACTCGCATAAGTCAGCTATCTCTCTCGCCTCTTAAATTTAGGAACAGGCAGTCGAGGAATTGTAGGGGAATATATGATTTGGCAAAATATTATCAAATGTTAAAATATGACGGCCAAGTTTTCGATTTTTAAGAAAATACCCATTTTTCTTTCCCACAGACCTAGCCGAAATTCCGATTTCCACTGTGACACTTACGATGTCGATAAAATGCCAATCTTCTTTTTTAATTATAGACCAATATCGATCCTCCACTACAAGTACAACTTACATATGAGCGTTTAAAGATTTGATGTTTTTGGTTTTATTTGCTCGCTCTTGCAGAGCCGAATTTCCAAATTTCCCTATACAATTTGGTATCAGCAGAAAGGGCCAATCTTGTTCTTTCCATAGACACCTAGAACGGACTTCCATTCCACGTATTTAATTAGTTATGACTTGTTGAAAATTCTAAGTTTTTCAATTTTTAAGAGAAAAGCCAGCTTTCGTTCGCCCGTGCCAAGCCGGATTTCCGATTTTGCCCCTTCACTTTGGTGTAAGAACAAGACGCCACTATTTCTCTTTCCATAGATACCTAAAACGACGTTCAACTCCACGTATTTACTTACTACTGAACGGCTGTTAGTGGTCGCGGTAGATTACCGAGTTCAAAGTTGCGTATAGTGACGTCACAAACAGGCGCAGTGTTTTTGCAACATTACTAATTTCAGTGCCTTATATCTCGAGCACGGAAAAAGTTAATAAAATGAAATTTTAAGTGCATAATAAGAATGTCGAGTACTATATAAAAACGTATAAAAACCATATAAAAATAATATAGTGGAACAAGCTCATTGGATGGCAGGCCAAATACCTCATCTAACAGTCGGTAGGCTGCCAATTATGGTCCAAGAGCTACCGGAAGTTTCGAGTAATTTGCTTGAGACACGGCTAAAAATCTGGAAATTAATATTTTAGTACTAGTTAATTAAGAAAGTAATGACCTGGCAGGCATCCCGCGGTTGCGTTATCATCCCCTAAATTTTTGAAAATGTAAAAAAATAGAAAAATAAAGGTGCTTTTAACAATCTACAATTCTAATACGGTTCAATATACATATGTTTAAACGTAACAAAATAATGCCAGGTGATTTGTAGGGTTGCAAGTACGTGCCAGGCCATGGTAACGTTGATTTGGGGACGGCAATTTTTCACATGCTTCTACAAGGCTGTAATTTTGAGGGAATATTCTGTAAACTATATTAAGAATGTACGTCAAGACCCAGGTGATTTTGGAGGTTGCAAGGGCTCGCCAGGCGAGTGCAAAAGTAAAAAGAATAGTAAAATAAATATGCTTCTACAAAGTTACAATTTTAATATGTTCCAATTTACATGTGTTTAAATGTATAAAAAATTGCCACGCGGTTTTATGGGTTACAAGTGCCAGGATCATGTGTGTGCTAAGCACACTACTCGAACCGTCCGGTAGCTCTCCTACTATTAAGACAATTCCGCTTAGTTCTTCAAAAAGATGATATATATGTAGGTCGAAAGATATAAGAGAAACCATGTTTATAAATAATAATAAAATCAATTTGTCTAAAATCATTAACTGAATCCATTTGAAAACTATCAATCGATGCTCCAACAATAAAACAGAAGAATAAATAGCCAGTAGTGTCTCGAGCTAATGAATACAAATTATTTCCTATTTAAAGGTTTATTTTTTGTGTCGGGGGTTATTTAAATTTTGTTTCACTTATTCTACAACCGACATTAAATGAAACAGCCTTCGCTTTATGACTAAATTATATTCCTGATTCTAAATGAAATTGTGCGATCATGTCACGTTCTTAGTAAATTAAATCATATTAATTACAGGAAGAAAGGCGCAGAACTGGAAGGTATCTGGCGGCGGGAATTGTGATATTCTTGGTGGGACTAGGCCTTTATCATGCAGTCGTGTACGGATCTACAAGATTATCTGCCCTACTGGGAGCCTCCCTTATTATGTTCCTTTACCTTTTATGGCTTCTGTATGCGTCTCAAAGAAAGAAAAAACTTCTGAAAGTAAGTTTATTTGTCGTGTTGAATAGAGGCGGATAAATTAAAGAAAGTGACAACAATAACGTGTGTTATTAATGTCTCAGATTGTTTTATTAAAGCTTTATATGTGTTTCAGTTTTTTCAACTCTTGCCAAGAGTACAACGGTTACAAAATTGTTAATTTGTACTGGGTTCGTGATAAAAATACATCACATCCTCCGGCACCACACCACAAAAAATGAGAAGAAATATCAGAGATAATTTCACTGATAATGATAAATAGAAGGAAATGGAAAATTACAGTTCCCAAGAAAATCTATAGGAACGCGTCTCACAGTGGACCGTATTACCGATTTAGGTGGACAAAATTCATAGCGCCCCATAAGACTAATATACAGGCTTTTATAGGGTTGTATTGTATTTGACATATTATAATTGTTTACTGACTTCAATTATGAATCATAGGCGTACACAAAAAAAAAATGAAAGGGGTAGGAATTAGTAAAAGTCGATAATTTTTACTACATAAAATATATTGTTTTTTGTGTTTATAAAGAATACGTTCCAAGATAATAAATTACAATTAGCAAACTAATATGTTTCCCAAGTAGTTAAAAATACTAATATATGAACACACAACAATTAAAATTTCTTAAAGTATTACAAGATTTATATAATAAAAAAACTACCCTTAAAAACTAATATGTTTTAACAAGCTAATTAGTGTAATTAGAATCGCCACTGTCAGTATCAGATTCTGTATGGTGTATTCGTCCGCGGCCTCAAAAGTGGATGGATTATTGGTATGAGATTGTGATGGAATACTCGGTCATTTTAGGAGATAAGACATCAGCGTATCGCTCCTGTTGATTTTTTAGGAAGGGTTCGACAACTGTTTATTATAGGATCGGAAGTTACTAAAAGCATTGTGTGCAAATCTCTGTTTGTGAAAATACGATATTTTTTCTGGTGTGCGATTCCCGAAACCTCCTACAATCTTTATTTCTGGCTTCCTGTGCCTCTTCTGACAATTGCCTTATGGGTAAAATACTACTATTGATAATGGCGACACTATGCATAAGAAGTTTGAGCACAGTAACAGGCATATAATACCATGGATAGAGACGTAAATACATTTTCCTAGTTTCCCTAATATATTTTTCAAATTCATCAATATTTATTTCATAGCCTGATGATAATGCTTGAAGTATAATCCCAAATCTATTAATAATGTTTTTATCCAATCCCGTAATATCGGCACTTTTTTCGGCATTTGCAGAAAAACGTCGAGCAGTATTTCCATCATTTGTGGAGCCAAAACCTGGTTTTGGCCTATCTACTATTAAGCCTATGTCTTCTTTAAATCGATATTGAATATGTAATTTTCTTTGCTTGACACTTGTTTTGTCAGACTCATCTTTTATTTGCCATTTTTTACGTCAAGTCTATAGCTGGTATGTAGGAAACATTCGAAACATCTGATCCAACAATGTAACGTAGATAGGCCAAAGCTATAATATTCACGTTTGTCTTCTTTATCCCCTACTGATAACACATTCATTTCTTTAGGTGTGGCTCCACAAATATAACAAGATTGGTTAGAACGGTGTTCCGTTAGAGAATTACAGACTTTTCCGTCAACCATTGTTAACATCATCTAATGATGGACTTATCTCTGAATCTCCTATAAATATTTTGGTTGGTCGTAAATTAACTATTTGGTCTTTAATTAATTGGGTTTCATCCCGAGTTAATTCATCAGTTTCATTAGCAAATAAAAACATTATTGGACGACACAATCTCGTTGAAGAAGATCTTGTATTTTGCCACACACTTATATTTTCATCGTTCACCGCGCATAACTTGATTGGAACAAAAATGAATAAGTATTCATCAACACTAGTTGCGTCAGAAAATTTTTGTTTATAACGACTATGGCCCGAACTTCCATTACAACCCCACTTAATAAAAATATTAAAATTAGTAATATCTAAGGATACTAAACTGTTGACTACATATTTTTGAACACTGAAAAGTCTGTGGACAGTTAAATCTAATATAGCTTGAACGGATACTTCAGCACTACTTTCAGTTATTTTCACAAATTCTTGAGCAGGACAACAAGCACTTTCTATAATACGAAAGATAAGGAAAATGACCTACGTTCATAGCCGTTTTCCTCTGTAATTTATAAACATGTTTAGTTTGCTTACCATCAACATATAGAGCAAGTGCTTCGTCACTACTCAACGCACGCATTTAATTTTTTTTGGGATCGCAATGTTTTTATATTCGTTGCTCTTGTAGGAAAAGTTAAACATAGTTCCTTAATAATATTAGCAGCATCTCTTTTACCTGAAGAACGAACACACCTCAGCTGTATAGGTCAATTCGTTATAGAACTCGAGTCTAACAAATGTTGAACTTTCCTTCTCTAAGTTTTCTCGCTAGATTCCTCAAAACTTTTTACTGGGTGACCAGAACTTGTACCACTCGATATTGATGGCTGAACTTCGTAAGTAACTGCTACGAATTCGATGTCATCACCACTTAACCAGTCGTCGTATTTTCTTAAAAAATTTTCGTGATGATTTTTCCCACCGTTTCAAAATTTTTGAAGACCACTGAATTATATTTGCTTTCATACTTCTTCTGCTGTTTTCACTCAAATCAGTAATTTTGAATTTGTTAATTACTAAATTTAAAAGTTGTTCATGCCGAGTATTTTTATCAAAACCTCGCCACATATTGAAAAACTCTCTTCGCGACAATGTATGTCGTGATTCTGAAAAAAATTAAAAATACATGTTATCGCAAAATATCGAGAAAAATGCAAAACACAGTTAAAAACTAGAGACTTTAGCCTGTGACATAGGCCAAAAAACAGTATGGAAGCTCTTGGAAATGATACAGTTTCGGCATGCAGAACTTTTAAAACTTTGTTATTTTGCTGAAAAAATATCATCCTATTTTAAGGCCTATAGTTTAACTTTATATGAAAGATTTACAAACGGTAATATCTCAGACATAGTAGTAGACTCTTACCTGTAGTTGTAACACAAATTGTCACTAGAGTATTATATCACAAAATAATTTTGCACACATGCACCTCTCGCTACGGTTGCGACGAAATGATAACAGGTACGAAAAATTTAAGGGCACTTTGGCTACCTGCAATTTCGTAAGTACTTATAGCAGGTAGATAATTCCTCGAATATAATTTAGTTTATGTGTTCTTAATAAGGATATCTGTTTTTTTTAAATGATATTTTGAGCTGAATTTTGTCCACCTAGAATGGCCATACGGTCCACAGTGCGTCTGTTAGAACATTTTCGTACTATAAGAAGAGGAAAGAACTGGGGTGTGTAATGATACAAATTTCAAATACGGGGTGCGGCAGAAATGATGGGTGTTTTTGGGACGGGCGGTATACTCGAACGGGGAGGAGTAGAGCGTTGTGGATAATGTCGTTAGACTCGGGAAGATATGCCATTTATTAGTCACAATGGTTATCTGGACGAGAGACGTCACCATGGTCCGGTCCAAAAACGTGCCATAATCGTTAAATTTGTTCAGAATTTCAGAACGACTGCATCAGTGATACAGAACTCTGAGCGCTGCGGCTTGTTTTCAGGCAGAGCGCTCTGGGTTGTGAAGAAACTCTTGCCTCATTCTTTCAACGATAGGCAGGAGGCCAATTATTGACAACGTTCGAAAACTGTCGATTTCGTTTATTGGCGAAGTTCCGATAGCGAACATCCGTATTATTGAATGGGTTGGCTATGCGAATTCGATCGTTCGAAATATAACGATTAATAAATTTGGTACTAGCGCATTTATGCAGCAAAGTTGCAATGCACATGCGCTCTTGCGGAATAATATTGCTTACATGTTTATATACTTTCATTGAAGCAAAAGTGTGGTTAAGTCACATACCACAGCGATTAATACCTACTTATGAAAAAAATTATCAAAGGCAAAATATTTTCATGATTATGAGGTTAAGAATACAAGACTGATTGAATAATATGCTATACCTTAGTTTTTACATCTAAATCGGTGTTTCGCAACTTCGGTTTTATTAAAGGTTTCAAAGTATCTGAAAAAATTACACAGTTGCTTGGATAATCTGAACATATTTATAACTGTTTTTCACCTAACGATGCAAACGGATCACTAGGATTTCTTGCATTGTTGTGAAACTGTTGTTCTTGTGCATTTTCTAAATTATTTAAAACAAAAATATGAATTAAATCATCCATATTGAACACCAAAAATAATAGAATAACAAAAATAATATTAAAAGAGGAACATTTACGACAGTTAAATCTACAATTAGCTGTTCGGAATTGATTTCTACCACTCGGTGATCGCCTGTTGTTTGGCGAACAAAATATTCCGCTAAATTACGAATTCGCTTCATGGTAAACAGTCAAAAATTGCCATAATAGAAATTGTCTTCATTTTATTGCAAAACTCGCAATAAGTAACAAATCGAACAGTCAATGATTGCCCACCTGTGTTCTTACACTTCGACTACGATCCCGTGGTTTCGGATTCATGGCCGATGCAGTCGTTCTGAAATTCTGAACCCATCTGACTAACAAATGGCATATCTTCCCGAGTCTAACGACATTATCCACAACGCTCCATACCTCTCCGTTCGCGTATACCACCCGTTCCGAAAACACCCATTCTTTCTGCCGCACCCTCCATATGAAAGTGTTAAACTGAAAAAGTTAAACCAATTTGCAAAAATTATTATTAGATTTCAACTTCCATATACAGAGTGACCCATTTAAAAGCGGGACACCTTTCTAAAATTTTTATTTGTAGACCGATTTAAATAATTTTTTTTAATTATAAAGTTCAATAACTCTACTGCGGTGCAAATTTCAGATCGAAATTAAAAATTTCAAGGCCTATTTTGAATTTTTTTCAAGGCCAAAAATCCAAAAGAAGTGTTAGCAATTTTTTTTATCTCAAATCTGACTACGCCACTAGATTTAGAATACCTTCAAATGGGTATGACCGAAATTTAACAAAAAAATATTGGTTTCTAAGAGAAAGATAATTAAAATTTATATTATGTTCTCGAAATATTTCGAATATTCGTCATGTAATTCACAATTGTTTAAATAATATATGCTCGATTAGATCGTTATCAGTTAAATTTTAAAATTTATAACCATCAGTTATTAAATATTGGCAGTTTGTTTTCTTTAAACATGCTCCGTATTAAGAATAATTGTTTTTATTGTCAAGCCTTGCAATTTTTTTATTATAAAAGCTGGCATTGGAGAATTATGTAAATAATAATAAAGCCCTTTAAACTAAAAACTATCACTCCATAGAAGGAAGCGATATAGAGAAGAGAATAATAAATTGGTATTTAATAAATAAACACATCATTTATTAAGATCAGTTATCATGTACATTACAATAAAAAATGTCCCAATTTAACAATTTTAGAAATTAATATCTTTTATCACATCAAATAACAATTGTAATTACTATTAAAAATTCACCAATTTAGCAACAATTACAAAAATTTTTAATTTAATTAATCTGAAATTTTGCACCACGGTAGAGTTATTGTATTATATTAAAAAAAAAAAAAAATCATTTAAATCGGTCCATAAATAAATTTTTTTGGAAAGGTGCCCCGCTTTTAAATGGGTCCCTCAATATATGTATGATACTTTCATATTTGATGATTTATACACATTTTAACTTTTTCTCCATTTCTTCTTCTCACTTCATTTTATTTAGCATTTTCAATGAAACTGTGTCAAATGACAATTTCCCTATTATTTGCAGTCTAATACCTGAAGACGTAATGCATTTTTGATCACATATTCGAAGGTCACGTTTGTCACTGACCACTGTTTGTTTTACGACATAGACGATTACTGGTAGATACGTATTAAATTAGAACAGCGTTCAGTCAGCGATAGAAATGGGAAAAGCGCTTTCACTTATTTAGTGATACAAGCGCGGCAGCTTCAAAAAAATACTACGACAGAATAGTTACTTTGGAATAGTCGCTATGTAATGGTCTCGAAAGACATACAGGCACGGCCAACCTCCTGCCGTTCATCATAAGCTACGAATTTTAGTATTGAGTAAGTCGAAATAGCGACCTATCTCTAGTCAGCAGTAGATTGTAAAAATGAGTAATTACTTAAAATAACTTCATTTATATTTATCTGTGTTTATCAAAGCGAAAATATTCTTACAAACGCATCTGAATGTGCCCCTCATAAATTGTGAATGGTGCTCCGACATTTATTATTGGAAAATAACTTCTACCTATGAATTTTACGTAAAGGAACACTTAGAGGGTGTTTTTTTGACAAATGAAAGGAATAGAGGTAAAAATATGAAAATAAAGTATAATTACATTATGTGGGTGAGTCAGCAGACCTCTTGTCTAAACATTGGGAGAACAGAACAATTATATCGGGAAGAACGAAATTCAGAGAACGAAGATTTGCGAACACACTAGAGGGAACGTATATAATAAACCATGACACTGTTAACAAAAGTAGCGCTTAGAGAAAAAATTTAAAAAATCGGCAAGCGTACTGTCGAATGAAGATAAGTGCGTGTCATATTATTCTGTAGATGCTTGTTCAACCTGGTTGCCAGTGCTAAAAAATTAATTTTTACTCACTATTATTATTCTTTAATTATTCCTCTAAGTTTCAAATATTCACAAGTAGACAGTACGATAATTTTGCTGTACTAGTATAAATAAGTATACTAAGCAATAATACCTATTGAAGCACTTATATCTATTTTACGACTACACTAGACAACAAAGAAAAGGGCTGCGCTATTAATTAGAACCATCTTATCATATGTTTTTTGACATGCTGAAATCGATTCTGATATTAAAAAAATCAGTTTTCTTAAACCCAAATTTGGCCAAAAAATGTTTGAAAAATGACTAGCCAAAAACTGATGCATTAGATTTTTTTAATATCAGGATCGGTTTCAGCATGTCAAAAAACATAGGGTAAGATGATTCTGATCAAAAGCGTAGCTCTTTTTTGGCATGTGTAATCGTAAAATAGTGTCGTAAAATATTTGAATTTAAGCTGAAAACCGAATATTAATAATAATAATAATGTATCCTTATTAACTCAAAAAAAAGCTACAATTTGATCATAACATAACATATTCATATTAAGTTATAAAAATTTTCGCGTCAAAGGTAACAAAATTGCAAAGTGTACACGACTGTAAGATAGCGGATGTAATATTAGATTTCCGCTGTCCGTGCAATTAGAGTTGAGTTGTTGCCCGGAAGGGTAGTTTTGAGCAAAGTACCAAAGGAGAAATAAGTCCCTCCCCAGCTTACGTACCGTCCCGGGGTGAGGGGTGTATTAATGTAAGTAGCTCTAGCACCCCCTCTCTGTGACTTTACGTAGACAGCCTCGGTCGCATATTCGTATCGAGCGTATGGTATGGCAGAGTAGGAAGTAGCCGAATATTCGTGCATATCGAGCGTGTGCAATAATGTGCGCTTGCTTTGAGGCTCCTTAGAATTGTTCAAAATGGCTCTTTAATTTTGTATTTTAACTTTTAGTATAGAGACGGGCAAAGAGCATTTGTGCCGTTTTCGCAATTTATTTTCAATTGCAATAACGGCGCAAATGTTCCTTGCCCTTCTCGGACACCACCTACTGACTTTCAACGGATGACTTCGGCCTATCTCAAACAACAGATCGTGCATTATCGGTTCTTTCCAACTCTACCATAGCATACGCTCGATACGAATATGCGCCCCGGTCTCTCACAAATTAGGTCGAACACCAAGCGAGTACCCCAATAAAAAGGGGCGCCCCTTCGAGGCTCGATAAAAGATATAAGTACTTAAATACGCATTATTACTTATTATATTTATTTACCCTAGTACTGCAAAATTATCGTACTGTCAAGGATTGCTCTTTCGAAACTAAGTCAGTTTTAACATCGTCATGTTAGCTATAAAAGTTTATTAAACCTATTTAATATTTTTCCTGTGTCGATAATATTTAAATTTATCCATAATAAAAGATCAATACATATGTGAAGAAAATTTAATATCTCTAATGTTTATAAAACGCCCATAAAACTAAAGCTAAAACAACACGTGTTTAATTTAATCAAGGTAAAATTAGCTCTATATTTACATACTTTTGAAATAAAATAATATCTATAAAAGAATGTATATATTACCCATGAGAAATAATTATTCATAACTATGAGAAACATATATCAGACACTCACGTAGAAAGAGTAAAAAAATCCGCTGCCTAAAGAATCACTACTTCCACATCCAGATTTCCCATCAAATGCAAATAACTTTAGTTTATAGCAGAAAAATCGAGTGTATTTGCGTAATTAAGCGTCTAAGGATCACAATTATTTTTAGTGTTTAATTTCGACCTTTGATTGGCTCTAAATAGGGAAAAAATAAAAATAAAGGACATTTGTTATAAGAAAATCAGGAAATTACAATAAAAATTCACTTTTTAATGTTTCTTGAGAAAACGCCATCTTAAATAAAAATTTTAAATGACACAACTTTTATGAAGAACCATTTTGAGCATTTTTTGTTATGGTTTCAGGTCAACTTAATAGGCATGTAACATAAAGAAAACCTACTTTTTTACAAAAACAAACAGAACTTTTCTCAAATTTCAAAAAATTTGGCTAAATATGCATTTCCAAAATTTCAAAATGCATTAAATCGAAAGAGCACACTTGAAAATAGTCGGATATGGTACTAGGGTGGAACCATGTTTTTTAAATTTTTTGCTTGGATCGGCTGGGATGTCAAAAGTTGCTAAGTGAATAAAAACTACATTTTTTTTAACTACGAATGAAAATGGCGTCTTGTTGCACACGTCACATAACCGCACAAAATGAAAATCTGATTTGTGCAACATGAAGTAATTTATATTTTTAATACGTTTTTTTGTAAGAGTTTCTAATTATTTAGCAACTTTTGGCACCCCAGCCCAGCAAAATAACGAACAAAACATTAATTTTTGTTGGAAAATATTTTAATTTTTAAACAGGAATGTATCCCGTGAATAAAAAGTTAACTAACCAACAGAAAATTTTTTAGTCTCTTCTATACTCTGATTTTGCATTAAAAGTTGACATCATGGGTCGAGAGTTGGCGAATAAAACCGTCTCTGGAGCCCTCTCCACACACTGAAGCTGCTGCTTCTGTATGTAACTAATTTTACTGTTCGTTCAACCGTCTGTGTGTGACATGGAAAACCAGGAAAGGTTTTCTTTTATGATGATAGCATTTATGTCTTTTATTTGAAATATCATGTCAGCGCGGGCCAGTTACCGAAACCGTTTGCTATGCGATGAGGTCAATATAACAGGAGGCTCGAAATTCAAGTCAAGAATAACAAAGAATCTTACCTCATTTTTCTTGGTCGATCTTGATTTTAAGAACTGTCTATATGCCAACGATCGAATTGCAGGGCGATCCTCAGGAAGCATTGTCAACAAAATGTTTCCAGAACTGCCAAAAATCTATTTATTTAGATGGCAGGATCTATCAATGCGATAAAATGTAAAAGAACTTGTAACTAGCGAAACGACTACATGACACTTACAAAGCTACACAGTGAGGTCAACCCTATAATATAACGGATACTCCTTCTGTAAGGACGAAAATATCACACTATTCACCGGAACAGTTAAATTATATTCACGTCAGTCCATACGCGGAGAGGAAATAACGAAACCCTCTTCATCTGTTAACTCAAACTATTTTCTAAAAACTGAATATGTATGCAACGTTTTTGATAATCCATAAGTAATATTGTAGATATTACTTTCAGATCCACGTAGTGGATTGGAAGTATAGTAATCGTAAAAAAAAATCAAAATTTCTTTTTTCTTGAAATAGGTTTAGAACGTCATGAAACGTCGAGATTTTAAATTTGAGAGAAAAATTTTCTGTCTGTGTGTCGGTCGGTCGGTCGGTCTGTCTGTCTGGAAATTTTGTACACGTATATATTATAAGGAGATCTGGAACTGGATTGTTTTTTTAACATATCCTGTGAAGGGTTGGTGGGTAAATAGGGGGAAATAAGTAAAACAATTGGGTAAGAGTACAGAAACTTGAAATTCGGCGTACGTACTGGAAGTCAAGGCCTCAAAATTTTTTTAAATATTTTCCATCCCCCCACCTCCCCGCACTCCATTATTAAAGGGGTTGATAAAATAAAATGGAGATATTCACTTGAAATTATAATGACATCAGGAACTAGATTATATTTGGGTACTATTCCGTTGAAGGGTTCGGGGGTAAATAGGGAAAAATAATAAGTAAGTAAGTAATAAGTAAAGCAAGCTGGTAAGAGTACAGAAACTTGAAATTCGGTGTATGCACTAGAAGCTAAGGCCTCAGATTTTATAACAATATTTTTCAACCCCCTACCACCCCTACTCCTTTATTAAAGGGATTGATAAAATAGATACTCACTTGAAATTTGGTACACGTATGTATTATAACGACATCTGGAACCAGATTATATTTTGAGATGATTCCGTTGAAGGGTTGGGGGTTAAATAGGGGTAAGTAATAGAAAATAAGTAAAGTAAGCTGGTAAAAGTACAGATACTTGGAATTTGGCCAAGACCTGAAATTTTTGTATAATGTTTTCCATCCCCCTACCACCCCCCCACTCCATTATTAAAGGGGTTGATAAAATAAAATTGAGATATTCACCTGAAATTTGGTATGCGTATATATTATAATGACATCAGGAACTATATTATATTTTGGCATTCCGTTGAAGGGTTGGGGGTTAAATAGGGGAAAATAAGTAAAGCAAGCTGGTAACAGTACAGAAACTTGAAATTCGGTATATGTACTAGAAGACAAGGCATCAGATTTTATATAATATTTTTCAACAACCCCTTTTCAACCCGTACTCCATTATTAAATAGGTTGATAAAATAAAATTGAGATATTCACTTGTAATTTGATATACATATGTATACTGTATGCATGTTTGTATTATAACCACATCTGCAACTAGATTATATTTGGAGATGATTCCTTTGAAGGGTTGGGGATTAAATAGTGGTAAATAGGGAAAATAAGTAAAGCAAGTTGGTAAGAGTACAGAAATTTGGGATTTGGTGTATATACTAGAAGCGAAGGCCTCAGGTTTTTTTATAAGATTTTCCATGCCACCACCACCCCACCTCCAATCCCTTATTAAAATAGTTGAAAAAATGAAATTGAGATTTTCACTTGAAATTTGTTACACGTACGTATTATAACGACATCTGAAAATTGATTATATTCCGTTGATTCCGTTGAATGAAGGGGGGGGGGTATATAGAGGTAAATGGGGAGAAAGAAGTAAAGCATCCTGTAAACGTACAGAAACCAAGTTCTCAGATTTCTTTCTAATATTTTTTCTATGACATCTGCCCCAAATATGATTAAAATTCTATGACCAATAATTTCCACATACTAGAGTGCAAATATAGTCAAAACGTTTCCTTTAAAGTGACTCGGATGAAAAATCTGGATGTGGAAGTAGTGATTCCTTGGGCAGCGGTTTTATTACACTTAAAACAAATGATCAGAAATAATTTCGTACTTGTAAAAATCGATGAAAGTATGACTTTTTGATATTTTTTTCTGTTAATTTTCCATCGGTTGGCATGGCAAACAGTGCCTTTGTGTTTAAATGTAGCGTAAAAAATTTTGGGTAAGAAAACTTACGACTTCATGTTGCACAATGCCTATTTTAAGGTGTGACGTCATTCATCTTGTACAACATGATGCCATTAATATTTTTACTTAATTTTTTTTTACGTGTGTATCCAAAAGGCCCGTTTTGGCACCCCAGCCGTTTCCAATAAAGAAAAGTCAGATGGTTCCATCCTAAATGGACTTCTCATGTTTATTTTATAAATATTGACCGAGTTATACTCGCTCAAAGTAGATGTCTGCAAACATATAGTCCGCATTACGCTAAAATAATTTGAAGAGACGGATACAAAAAGCAGAACGCAAAGACCTGAATGCATAGGAAAATTAGATCCCAAGAAAATATAAGTTTTGCATATAGCTTAAGAGTCTGGGCAGGGTAATTCACAATAGATCTTTTAGGTCGCGATGAGGAAGGGCTGAAAACAGAACGACACCTTAAACAATCTGCAATCTACAAACCTTGAAACTGCATCCGTCACATATGTCCCTTTCCTTTACTAGCGTCTCACACAACCATTATCCCCCACTACCCCAACTCAAAAAAACTTGTGTACGGGCAACTTATAGCACATCAGAGCCAAAATAGAACGAATAATTTTTAACTGACACAATATTGATATCAGGAATAGATAAGGTTCAATTATCTGAATGACAGTGAAACTTTGTTTAATAAGTTATTGTGACTGGTTCTATAAAGGCGGTTGAATATTTTAAATTGAAATTAATTTGTTTATATACTAAACTTGCTGAGACCAATTTATTCCTGGGACCCTTTCAAGTGATTGGTTATTGATAATGAAGGCTGAATGCTAAATGTTTTTTGGTGTCAAATAGCTGTGTTGTGACTTAAAATAAAACTCCCACTAGAACAGTTTTTGAAAAGTGGAGTGCGGGAATCCTACAGAATAGAGGGGGAAGCTGCCAACATATATACACACACGAACGAAAAAGATAAGTTATATTAGTAGTATTAGTTTAATAACCCGTATCAATTTATTAAACTTAATTAATTAGTTATAATTAAAAATGTATTAAACATAAAGCAGATCCCACAACACGGAGGATTCGACTGGCAGCTGTCACGTGGTACATATTTATAAATACAAAAACATTTCTCAGCTCAAAGTAGTTGCGGTCTGCTTGATATACAGAGCGTCCCAAATTTTCTCCTAGATCTCTTTTTTCCTATGCAGATTTTACTTTACCTTGGCAGATCGGTATACAGAGTATCTCAAAGGTTCTCTCTGGGCTCTTCCTTATAATTTCACAGTAAATGGCTATTTACCTGTGGAACACTTAATAAATAAAAGCTTCTTACAGCGAGCTGTATGTCTTGGCAAACAAACAAAATGGACGCACTATTACAGGGCGTTGAAACGAAAACACACATTTCTGGGAAAAAGAAAACTATATCTGGACGTAAGCAGGCAGGAGGAGATGCACACTGCTAGATTCAGAAACAGAAGACTCAAATGAAAAATAAACAAAGAGATGATGATAGACGGCAACCTAAAAGAAGCATCTCATAAACACACACTTCTCATCCGATGATGATAGAAGGAAACTTAAAAGAAACATGGAAGTTTAAAAGAAGCATCGCACAAACACTTCCTATCCTATATTCCTACCCAATACATGTGCCTCTCGCTGCTGACAATAAGCATGTTCCATATCCAATCTGGCATATGCAGCCGGTCTGGCGGTATATATCCAGATTGGATATCCGGAAGTGGCAGCAATGTCTACCATACGCTGGCTAATCAATCAATGTTAAACTTGCTCCCAAAAGAATATCCATTATTTTAAGAACATCTGTATATTACGTTAAAGAAAAGCTACTGCGATGTATCTACGATAACATAACAAAACAACCACCCCATCGGTGAAAGAAAGTGGAAAACACAAAATTTTACATGTACACAAAGTTGAAATTTACATAAACATGAATAAAAAGCTTGCTGAAGTATAGTGTAAGTAGACTTTATGTAGGGAATCTCAAGTAATCCAAAAGGGCATCAAGCCACTTGGGAAATTTCAGACACATTTTCTATTCGATGCAATTTCTCTTTATTGATAGTATACACAATATACGCCAAACTACAAACATACATCATGATAGATATATGTGTGAGATATGACTTCATTATAATTTAGAAATAGAATGAAAAACAAAATAGAAATATACAATGTAAAACAATTTTAACTTCACCATAATTTGCGCTCAAATTTAAATATATTTAACATTTATGCAATGCTTGATGTCTTTGAAAAATTGAACCAACCTTAAAATATGATTACTGAAAATTATAAAACGACATTTCACCGTGCCTCGCCCGGTTATTTGAACCATATTACTTAATATTGTTAATATCGATATTAAGATCGATTAAAAATATGCAGCCACCTTTCGGAGAGCACTGGTCTTAGATTTAGAGGTTGTCTACCATGGGTGGTGTGCTCACGTTAATATTAAGTATGAAGATAAAACTTCTGTATACTATACAAGCCGTTTTTGGGATGGGATTTCTTTAAGATTACTAATAAATTGATTTATCACAAGAATATGACAGAGACTTAATAATATGCTGAATAAACTAATAATAACAATAATAAATAATATTTTCTTTACTTTCCTATATATGAAGTATACAAGAAAAATGCTGTGATCATATTGATTGCGTTTTTGAAGTCCCCTGATAAAAAAGAAACCAGTTTTTATAAAGTGCCTGTCTGTTGCTTATCGTCTGTCCTGTGTTGTCTGTTGTCCGTCTGTGGTTGCATTTACAGCCCAAACTACTGGAGTGGTTATGCTCAAATTTGGAGTAAATTTTAGTAAGTCTCATTTACTCAGGTAATAATATACTTACTATTACAGTTTACCTGAACGGTAGCTCAGTGGTTTAGCGCGTCTAGCTTGCATAATGGCATGCCTAGCGAAGCAGGTTCAATCCCTGCTCACCGCAAAATAATTTTAATTATGAAAATTATCCCCAAGATGTGGTTCGGACTCCACTATAAACTGTAGGGCCTCGTTTTCCTTTACCTACCACAAAATCATTCTGGATTTTCAAGGAGTTACCTCGGTGACTTGAGAAGCGGTTATAAAAAACTGTTAGAAAAAAGGGGGGGGGGGGGGCGCAGACCTTCCGGATTACAAATCATTTTCACTCACAACAATTAATTAAATTCGATTTCACCACGTTTATTCAATATTAATTCACAATTATCAATAATTGCCAAAGTTTGAATTACTCAAAACACTATGAATTAATAACACTAACTGGTAAAAATAATTAAAATCTGATTATGTCGCCAGGCTAGCACAAGAAGATTAAATAGTCTTAGTTCGTAGACAAGCAAGTCCCCTATTGCTTATTTCATTAAGCAGCCTCTTCAGTTCGGATGACCAGGGGGCTTCTACAGGTGAACTGCTAACACTACAATTATTAAACTGGTTACTCCTTGTAAACGATCGTATGTGGCAATTCCCCATGTCAGTATATCATACAAAAGCAACAAATGGAACGAAGAAAACGTAGGCGGTACTGCAGCTTGTTACTAAATTTTGAAAAAAAAATGTAGTATAGGTTTTGCATTTTTCGGTGCACCATCGAAATCCGAAAAAAACGTCGGATCGAAATGAAAGTCATATCTATCGACTTGAGAGCGAATTTAGAAAATTCCGTCAATCGGTCTGTCTGTCTGTCTGTCACGCCCAGCCTCCCTAATCCGTTTTAGGATTTCGATGAGACTTGGGTGGTTAATAGGAGCTCTTTAGAAAACCTTAACGCCGGAAGCTGGGCTCGGAAACCGGAAGTATCGGATATAGACGTTTCGAATTTTTCGGTAAAAATTGAATAACTCGGTAACGGGTAGTCGGATCGAGATATTTCAAAAAAGAAATGGTGCCGCTGGCAAAGCTCTACAAATAAGTATACCAGAGACCATGTCGAAAAACAATTGAATTTGCAAAAAACTGGTTTTCTCGAAATCAGGCTAGGAAACACGATAACTGTCCAGGATATTGATCAAAGGTACATGGCCACAAATGAAGCCTATTGCTGACGGCCCGAATCCGTTGACCGCAAGTATTTTTTCCAGGGCCGAGTATGATTTTTCAAAGAAATTAATAACTCCCGAACCGAAGGTCCGATTTTGATTTTAAAAAATGACAATTGTAGGGCTCGATTAGGTCTATTAGTTGACGTTTGTGAGAAATTTGATAAATCAAAAGTGAATCTACACATCCTGGAAAACTTGATTTTTTTAATAAATTCTGCAAATTCCGAACAGTTTCCTAATAAAAATCGAAAATCAACTATTCCGTCGATCAATTTCTATAACCAGTATAAGGCACGGACCTTTTTGAAGAAAAAATCTGAAATGGAGTTTTTTCGAAAAATTTTAAATAAACGAGTTATTTACGAAAATGCATTCCATAGAAGTATTTAAAGAAACATTACAAATTGATAAATTTTCCGTGCGATATAGGTGCAAAAAAATGATGTAATGCTATATTTAATTATCATCATTCATTTCCTTATTTTCATTTACTAAATAAAAATAGAACCGATGCCCTTTCTCTGTTTCAAAATATAGTTAGCCTTTACTTTAGTCAATGCAAAAAGAAAAAGAAAAAAGAAAAATAGAACATGTCAGTCATCTTGCGACCCTCTGCTGAAAATGTACTGAATCATCCCAACAAGGATAAAAAGCATATTAAAATGTAGTTTTTTAACTTGTTGATTAACTGTTTCCATTTTCCTAATGGCATGCTTTCTTGATATTCTTTCAAGTTTATAGGTAGTTTTGATTTCAAATATGAAGGTTACTGTTTTATTCTGATTTAGAACTAATCGATTCTATGCGAACCAAACCTTAGTATATTGCAAAATGTGTTGAGGAACTGATAGACCTGCGCAGGTTGATGTGCTTGCAAATCAAAGTGAAAAACTGAGCGTCTTATGGAGCCTTCTAACTTTTATGTGGTAACAGTGTTTTAAAATTATTAGTTATTTTGTAAAAAGCACATTTATATCGGTTATAATCTGAGACATCACGATGTCGCTCTCTGTCCAGTATGATAAAATACCACTATATTATCTACTGTAGATTGGGGGGAGATTGTTTCTCCCTATTTCCAGCAAACTTTAGATATAATTACCAATAAAATGAAGTAACTAATAAAGGATCATACCTTACTATTAATTAGATTTTAACTTTACGGTCTCTTAAGACCAGGTAATATAATATAACGTTTTAGTCACTTAGCCGTTTAAATTAAGACGAATTTACAGTGTTTCTTATTGTTGCTGGTACAAATTGAGTTCTATGAACTTGAAATATTTCATCTGGTTACTGATGAATAATACATTACTGTTGATTAAAACGGTGCCGCCAGAATTCCCCCGTGCAGTAAATTTTACAGTGTTTTGTCTATATATCAATACCTAAAATGAGTGAAATAGTCCCATAACTCCGATCCTATTTATCCAATACATATATTTTTTTTACATTAAAGATAATAAAAATTCGCATCATTTGAGAAAGGAAATCATCATCCCAACTCCTCACTTCATGCAAAAATACTCATTTGAAAAAAATTGAAAATGATTCTCCCTTCCACCCATTTATTTTTGGCAAAAAACAGAAAAAAATTGTCATATTCTGAAGGTTTAAAAAGATTTACATAAATTCTGTTTTAACCTTTTTCTTCTTATACTTTTATGTATTGTCACTCCCTCTATATATTTTATTTAAAATATTTTTCATTGAATTAAAAAACAAAAAAAGTTATCGGCGGAAAACACGTTTTTCTGATTTTTAAATGCGAATTTCTCCTCTTCCCTCTTGTGTCATAATATCACAAATTTGCCAACTTCATGGAACGACAACAATCTACTCGAATATATATAAAAAAAATGTTTTAAAAAAGGCAGCCCCGTTTCAAACCTAGATCTGCTCCACTAATATAAAAGAATACAGTTTGGCAGTTAAACAATATTTTCCACATTTGTGGCTGCTTTTATAGCTGCAGATAATAGTCATAATGATGTCACAACCAGTTTGCTGTTAACTAAAGTTTCAATTAGTAAGCAAAGTATAGCTTTGTATATATCTTTATGCCATTGGTTTTTCATTTCAACAATATTAAACATTATTGCATAGAACGAATGTATAAAAGTATCTAGTAGCCTTACTTTCTGTAAACGACGAGAGCTGAAAAGGGCAGCCATTTTGAACAATATTTATATTTATACAGGGTGGACCATTAATAATAGACCATAGTGCAGGGGTAGAAACAATAATTGGACGTAGTTACGCAAAAAGGAACCAAGCGATAAAACGTAAGTTTTGAGAAACAGAGGATCAAAGTTTATGAGGTCTAATCAAATACTTGTGTTCTTTAAGGAAGGGAACTTTTCCTAATGTGACTGTAAAGAAACAGTGAGTGTTACCGACTGAACAAAAATTGACAATTTTCCACACATTTTTGTTTTTATTTTGAAATTTGGTGCTTGGTTCCTTTTTGCATTTTATTATATGGCTTGTATAGTTTGTGGTATATGAATGTAAGTATGGGTAAAAACAAAAATAAGTAATTTTAAGCCTAGAATTATATTATTGGAAAATACTAAACATATGTTGTCAAGATTATTAACATCTGATATCTAATCTGGTTCAAGGTGCGGTGTGCCTCCAAAATCCGTCTGTATCATCCCCAACGTTTTAATCTGCGAAAAGCGTTTAATAAAATTCATTGTAATCTTTTGGATTAAGGTGCCAAATTGACTTTATACTTTGTCATTTATTTTTCTGCAATACCGGTTCCACAAAACCATAATAGATTAATATTTTTTTTGTAAAATTTAGTTTTTCATCATTAAAATCATTTTCATGTAAATAGAAAGAGGCATTTCCGTTAGTAGTGTATTTTCTCAGATTTGGAGCCAGTTAATATTTTCTTCATTTACTCCTTTCTTTCGGATTGTGATTTTTTTTATTATCACCTGTTCCAAAAAAAAACTATTTCTCCTTTGGATTCACCGATAAAGAATTCTTTTTGCGGAATGTTTTCATTACTTTAAAGTAATCCAGGGGTCGTGTGTAAACGTTGCTCTCTGTTCAACGCCGCCTCAATTGGCCTGATCTTAAGTACCTAAGAGTGATTCTTTTTTTAAAGGAAAGAGCCAAGCCATCCTATTTCGGTATATAACGACGAAATTTCAATTTGCAAAACGGAACCATGTCGCGTGGTTCTTTTTTGCAAAACAACTTAGGATAACTTTATGATTTGAATTGGTGCTTTTCGAACATACTCACTGGTTTACATTAATAATTCATTTGGTTATTTTTTGCATAATGAAGAATATACTATTCAGCATCATTTCCTACAATAAACCAGAAATCATAAATTTGTCGTATCGTTCCTTTTTGCGTAACTACGTCCAATTTATGTATTACATCACGTTAGATCTTATGGGGCGTCGCAGGACCTGTATCTGATGATGAATTTTTTTCATATTTTTTTTTTGGACGAAACGTTGTGGTACTTCTGACCAGAAAATCTGACGAGGGCGTCATTTCCACGTATAAAAGGTACACTTGGTAGAACTTGAAACTCCAACCGTTCTCGAAAAAATTGCCGTTAAACATTTCAATAATTTTTAGAAAGACATTCAAATTTAATGAAACAACGTGTATTTATTGAAAAGTGTGCATTGGTTACGATTTAGTTCTGTCATATACGTCATTTAATCATTTTATTTTGTTCTTGTGTTCCTGGAGCTAATTTCTTTAAATTTTTTATTTAAAATGCTTCGATATAATAATTTTTCAAATAAGGAAATACTTATGGGATATGATGTGTTTACGTACAAAAAAATTTTAGCGGACGTGCTGCAGTGAGGAGATACTCATTTCAATATCGAAATAGAATACAGCCAGACCATAAGATTTTCAAAGATCTGTTCCACCGTTTGGGAGAAACGGGTTCATTTCGCCATAAAAATGATGCAGGATCACCGAAGCGAATTACTCCAGATCAAGAACTAGAAATATTAGTTCGTGTGCATGAAGATCCTCAAGT
This sequence comes from Stenurella melanura, assembly GCA_963583905.1. Lineage (NCBI taxonomy): Eukaryota > Metazoa > Arthropoda > Insecta > Coleoptera > Cerambycidae > Stenurella > Stenurella melanura. The sequence goes on from OY757309.1 coordinate 212,418,583, forward strand.
CAGCTCAAGTAGTTTTTGAGCGGCAACAGAGGTGAGTAAATAATCTGTTCTAAGAGTCTTAGGAAAAGAACGCTTCTACCCATATCATTTCACTCCTGCCCAAAACTTACTTCGAAGGGATCTTCCACAAAGGCAGTTTTGTCAATTTGTTCTAAATAAACACAACACGGATCGAAATTTTGTTAAGAACAAAGAAGATTTTATTTACCGACGAAGCAACTTTTACTCGAAGAGGCGTTTTTAACTGAAGAAATATTCATTACTCGGAATTAGAAAATCCTCATGCCGGTAAAGAGAGGCATCTTCAGCACGAATTTATGATTAACGTTTGGTGTGGTATTATCGGCGATGAGTAATTGGGAACATTTGTCCGTCCTCCAAATTTAAATGGACAGTCTTGTCTGTTTTTTCTTCAAAATACTCTTGCTGATATATTACATGCTTTCATGCTAGACATACGGAACAGAATGTGGTTTATGCAAGATGGAGCTTCCCCTCATTTTTCCATTGAAGTCAGGAATTATCTTGATGAGGCTTTCCCACGTAGATGGATCGGACGAGGAAGTAGGTTTGCTTGGCCACCAAAGAGTCCTGATTATAATCCATTGGATTATTATGTGTGGGGACACATGAAGTCCTTAGTCTATGCAAATACTATCAATTCAAGAGAAGAACTGTGGGAAAAAATACAAAACGCAGCCAATTTTATTACATACAGGAAAATGTATTTTTCAATGTAAGAAAATCTTTTATACATACAGCCGCCATTTTAGTTCCAGCCGTCGAGGAATATAACGTTCAGCCATATTGAGAAAGTCCCAGATTAAACAAAAATATGCAATTTATATCTAATAGAAATGTTTTATAAAAACAATTTACATATGCTAAACCATATTATGGGTAGATGCTAAAGCTCTCTTTACATTTTAAGTCGCAAGAAAAATAAATAATTTAAGTACATATTTTTAAAAATTGTATTTTTTTAGGGAGCGCACGAATTTTTAAGAACTATCTAATACATGTTTCACAGTAAACTTACTAGTCCATGTTCAAATGTTTTTCTGAACTGTTCTTACTAGCCGCCAATTGTCCATTTTATAGCTTATATATAACTATAGCGGCCCATAATGCATGTAGAATAGATTTATTTGCATTTATTTTTACTTCATTAAATACAAAAAGTCCCCTCAAAGCATTTGTGTGTGTTTTTTAAGTTTTGATATAGTGCCTATGCGCAACCAAGTATGGTTTTATAATACTCTTTAGATACTCTCTGAGTCAAGCTTTAGATAATTCATTAAAACCGGAAAGTTTTAATAGTACTTTTAAAAAGAGGTACGTAGGCCTTCCTCAGGATGGACCCCTATACTCTTATAAAGGTTTTAAATCGGCTTCACAGAGTGTTGGAAATAAGTTTTTAGGATAACTTATATATTATTTTAAAACTACAATTGTTACTTGGGTACCTAACTGAAAACTATTAATCCACTGTCCAACAATAGAGAAAGAAATAGCTAGTGTTTCAAGCCAGCGAACACAAATTATTTTTTGCTATTTAAAGGTTAATCTTTGTGTCGGGTTTTTTTTAAAATTTTTAATGTATTTTTTTAAATAGACATTTTTTAATGTTTATCAAATTAACTTATACTCCAGTGAAATAAGTTAAAAAAAAAGGCCATCTGCGGAATGAGGCCGAACAAGCTGAATTTTTGCAGAGACCTTCGTTTTGATGTTCCAATGAAGCACACAAAAATCTCATATGCCTACCCTTGTGCGTCTTGAGATATCGAAGGTCAAAGGTCATTAAAATCGGTTTTTCGCGAAAATCTCGCTTCCAGTGCATCTGACGTCATAAGAACTCATAACAAAACTTACGTAAAATAGTATTCTCTACAAAATTGTTTATATATATTTTTTTCGTACGACCAACCGTTTTCGAGATATAGCATGATAAAGCGAGAAGTTAAGAAAAGTGCTTTTATAGTTATAGCTCTGCAGTATAATACAGTATTACCTATTACGAATGCGCGCTCCCGCTTTATCATGCTATATCTGGAAAACGGTTGGTCGTACGAAAAAAATTTATATGAACAATTTTGTAGAGAATACTATTTTACGTAAGTTTTGTTATGGGTTCTTACGACGTCAGATGCACTGGAAGCGAGATTTTCGCGAAAAACCGATTTTCATGACCTTTGACCTTCGATATCTCAAGACGCACAAGGGTAGGCATATGAGATTTTTTTGTGCTTCATTGGAACATCAAAACGAAGGTCTCTGCAAAAATTCAGCTTGTTCGGCCTCATTCCGCAGAGGAAGTTTTATTTCTCTGGGGTATTAACTTTAAATATTATGCATATAATGATAGAATGTGACATTATAATTCTTCAAGACTGATTATAATTGTGTTAATATATCTGCCAAAGTGAAATTAGCTATAAAAATAACACATGGTTTTGAAAACAATTTTAAATGGCAAATTCCCGTTATTTCCCCATAATAATACCTTGACCTATAATTGAAATGTAAGAAATTCGCAGATCATTGATTTGTTGGTGTTTATTGTTCTACGAATTTATTTTAGTTTTTATTACACAATGGTTTATTGTTATTTCAGTGTTATGTTTTTCGGCTCCTTTAAATTCGATCTAAAGAGATAACCGTCAAATTAAGTACTTTAAATATAGTCATTTACATATTTTCTTATTGTATTCATTACGTTAATAATAACTGCAATGCGTAAATATGATAATAATCACAATATTCCTTCTATTGCAAACTCACTATTTCTATCAACGACAAACATAATTAGGATTCCTCTATCATAGAAAGTATTTAACTAAACGGGAATGTACGTGATACAGGGTGTAATTAGTTTCATGTCATTAAAAAAAACTGGTAGTAGGGAACGACAAGACAAACAAAAAATCTTATATAACATGGGGTCTAAAGCTCATAGTTTTGGAGAAAAAAAAATAAACAAAAATTTCCCAAATACTTAATAACATAGTTTGAGAACAGCTGGCTGAGTATCTTGTCGCACATGATACCTACTCTGACATTCCTGCAAATTAGTATGCCGACAAAGCAGTTAAAAGCAACCGACAGAGGAAACCGCCATGTTTTCTGCTTCTTCGCGGCCAAATTATCTTATTACACGTGCTATAATTTCCCTTGTAATATTTTCAAGTAATAATTTCAGTTTGTGTCCTTACTTCGTAAACAACGTACACACTACGCGACCTACCCGTTCCTTGGTTTTGTCCGTTGCTTTTGTTCTTTTTTAATTATGTGCCACTTATGTCAATAATTATTTTATTGATTTATCGTTCAAGTCGTTAGTACTTGGTTACTTAAGACACTACTTCTCGTTCGTGCTTTTTGTGTTACTTTTTTGATTTTGGACCAAGTTTTTGTTTTTGTTTTCTTTATTGATAACGTTAATTCACAGTTTAGTGTGGTATTTTAAAACTTTTGGACATTATGGGAGATTACACTTATCCATAGCTCGAGGATATGCACTTTGCTTCGTACCACGTCTACGCCGCTGGTTGGTGGGGAGCAGGATGGTTCACCGGTGGCCAGCGAGTCAGTCGGTCTGCTTTAGTTACTTTATCGATAGTCTGCATGTGACACTGTTACGTTTGTTATATCAGTACATATACTTTGTATTTATTACAAAATAAATCAGTTTTTTTCTACTTAACACGACTATCTATATATACAGTTCACTACACGAATCATGGTCCTTAGAGCTCGAATATTAATCGTAACAAAGCATTTTCATCAAGAAAATAAATAAATAAATTCCAAGAAAGAACACGCGGTTAAGCAGTACAGTTGACCAAGCAAGTTTCGTCGCAGTAACAACGAGAACTCGAGCGAGGTTGGACAGGTGGATTGGAACGACTCAACAGTGTGCGAGGTTAGTCCGTTTTCCATTTCCTTTTTACCTGAGCATTGTTTTGTAGCGAATGAGTGTTGTTTTTGCGGTTGTTTGCATTGAAAACAATTACTCCCAGTAATTTATCGATTTTATTTGCACCGTTTTTCTAAATTTGCTTTAATATAAATCATTTTAAGTAAATATTTCATAGATTCATTTGTTTAGTTTTATCTTTATTACATAATGTCTGAAACAAGCGATATCCTTAAGGCCTTAATAAAAAAACGTGGATCCGTAAAAACAAAATTGACATTTTTTGACAAATATTTGACGACGTTTGAGGGTTTAGAAAGCACAGAAATAAATAGAAATAAAATAATTGAGCTCGAACAGCGAGTTGCGAGTGCTGAAACATTTCTTTGTAGTTTTGATGAAATTCAGAATGATATTGAGTGCGAATCAGAGGAGCCAGAGAAATGTTATAAAGATCGCGAAGAGTTCGAAAATAAATTTTATGCGATTTTAGCAAGAGCCAAAACCTTGTTAGAAAAACATATGATTATTGACGACATAAATGACGTAAAATCTCGTAGTTCAGCAGGACAGGCTTCTGTTCATTCGGGTCGCTCGTCTGCGTTTGAAGGCATTAAATTACCAGATATAGATCTGCCTAAATTCGATGGGTCCTACGAAACGTGGATGGAATTTCGGGACATATTCGATTCGTTAATTCATAAAAGTCCGCAATTAAATAACATACAGAAGTTTCATTACTTGCGCGCGGCGTTGATTGGTTCTGCGCCACAGGTGATCCAATCGGTAGAATTTAAGGCTGAGCATTACGTCATTGCATGGAATGCTCTATGCGACAGATTCGATAACAAGCAACTTTTAATTCATAACCATCTGAGAGCGATTTTTACCATGGAAAGCATTGTTGCCGCGTCAGCAGCTAAAATCAGACATTTATACGAAAATTTATTTAAACATTTAAATATTCTAAAACAACTAGGCGAACCCGTCGATTCGTGGGATACCTTATTGATTTATATAATATCTAGCAAGCTAGATAAGATTACGGCCCAGGATTGGGAAAAACATAGAGCGAACAATAACGAGATTAAGTTAAATGATTTCAAAGAATTTCTGAAGAAACGTGCCAATATACTAGAAACAATGGAAATTAACATGGGACACGCGAATACCGGCGAAATGCGAAATACTAAGCGGCAAATTAACAACAGCACGAAACGTGGAAACGAAAAAACGGGTAATTATTCGAAGGGTCTTGTAAGCCAGGAGAGCAGCAACAACGTTGAAAACTCGAAGCCAAAATACGCATGTTTTCTTTGTAAAGGTGATCATAGCTTGTTTTACTGCCCAGATTTTCTTAAATTATCAATCAAGGATCGTATTTCAAAAACTAAAGCGTTACAGTTATGTACGAATTGTTTGAGACGAAGCCATTTATCCAAAGACTGTAAATGGTCCGGATGTAAAATATGCGGCGGTAAACACAATACAGTTTTGCATGAATCGAATTCGGATTTAGTATGCACTGTAGGTCAAGAAAATGTTTGCGTTAATGAAAATTCTTATGCGCAAAGCAAGTCAAAACCAGATACCACTAATTGCACATTGGCAACAGCGCAAAATGCGGTTTTATCAACGGCAAAGGTTCAGGTGCGTAGTAAGAGGGACAACGTTAAGTTTATAACAGCCCGAGCATTGCTGGATTGCGGTTCCCAATCGAGTTTTATAACGTCAAATTTGTGTGAAAAATTAAATTTAAATAAAACGAGGTTTCAGTTAGCAGTATCAGGTATTAATGATAAAATATCCTTCGCCGATTATAAATGCGACTTAAATATACGATCATCGTACAGTTCGTATTCGATTGATTTGTCTTGCTTCGTGTTAGATAAAATTACAACCGACATTCCAGGTACCCCGATCGATATTCAGGATTTGAATATTCCTGTCAATATAAATTTAGCCGATCCCGAATTTTATATCCCCCAGCCTATAGATATACTAATTGGTGCCGATGCATTTTGGCAAATTTTAAGCATAGGTCGAATTAATCTCGGATTAAATACCTCTATCCTACAAAATACGCGTTTAGGTTGGATAGTCGGAGGTTCTTTGTCTATGCCTATGAATAAAACCCGGTGCAATTTAAGCACGAACATTTCGGTTCAGGAGCAATTAGCCAAGTTCTGGGAAGTGGAAGAGCTTGAAACAAACAAACCCTGGTCAATCGAAGAGCAGGCATGTGAAAATCACTTTGTCGAACATTTGTCAACTTCCGAGGACGGCAGATACATAGTAACACTCCCATTAAAGCAGTCTCCAAATAAACTCGGAGAATCACGCGAAACAGCCATTAAACGATTATCATCCCTCGAGCGTAAGCTTACGTCAAACGAAACCTTAAGAAAATTATACACGGATTTTTTAGCAGAGTACGAGCAGCTAGGTCATATGACGGAAGTCAGTGATAAGATTAACAAAGATCAAGTTGAATATATTATGCCTCACCATGGAGTGCTAAAAGAGTCGAATCTTTCAACAAAATTACGCGTGGTTTTTAATGCGTCCTCCGCGACGTCTACTGGTTTATCTTTAAACGACTTGCAAATGACGGGACCTATCATCCAGCATGATTTGTTATCTATCATTTTGCGTTTTCGTATGCGTAGTATTGTTTTATCAAGCGATATAAAGATGATGTATAGGCAGGTGCTTATTCATCCCGATCAACGTAGCTTGCAAAAAATTGTATGGCGTTCGAATCCTAACGAACCTATTAAGACTTTCGAATTGAACACCGTTACGTACGGAACGACTGCTGCGTCTTTTTTAGCGATACGTTGTCTCCATCAGGTTGCTCATGAATGCGAGAGCGAACATCCTACTATAGCTAACGTTATTCGAAATGACATGTATGTAGATGATTTATTAACCTCTGTTGACACCCAAGAGGAGGCCAATTACGTTTGTGAAACCATATCACAAGTTTTAATCAAACGTGGATTTGAATTACGAAAGTGGAAATCCAATGATCGAAACGCTCTCATTGGGTTAGACACGGAAGACACTTCAAACGTAGTTGAGTTCTCCATGAACAAAGAACAAGGAACTAAGACATTAGGACTTTCATGGGATTGCGATCGTGATATTTTAACCTACAGAATACGTGATGTAACCGACTCAGAACCTAATCAGGTCACGAAACGAGTTATCCTTTCTAGAATCGCTACCATTTTTGATCCATTAGGCTTAGTAGCCCCCTGCATAATCATAGCCAAGGTCATCTTGCAAAAACTTTGGTCTGAAAACATTACGTGGGATCAACCGTTACCCCATCATATTCTTACGTCTTGGTTAGAATTTTCGTCTCAGTTATGCGAATTAAACAACATAATGATTTCGCGTAAGGTCACTTGCGCTGATCCGACATATGTAGCATTGCACGGTTTCGCTGATGCTTCGGAAAACAGTTATGGCGCTTGTATTTACGTGGTCACAGAAAATTCAGCTGGCGAACGAACATCGAACTTACTGTGCGCCAAGTCAAAGGTTGCGCCTATTAAATCTATAACAATTCCACGGCTGGAACTATGCGCGGCCCTAGTTCTGTCTCGACTTATTTCCAAAGTTGTAGATTCCGTTAACATTACGTTTGATAAAGTTTATTGTTGGTCAGACTCAACAATTGTTTTGGCATGGTTACAAACACCGCCAAATGTTTTGAAACCATTTGTCGCAAACCGCGTATCCGAAATTCAGAAAATGACAAACTCTTTCGTTTGGAAACATGTACCGACGTTGGACAATCCCGCAGACATAGTTTCGCGCGGTCTTGAACCAAAGCAATTAATAAAATCAAACATGTGGTTTTACGGCCCGGTATGGTTAGTAAAAAACTCGAACGAATGGCCAACAGATCAGCCCCTGTTAGTCGATTTGCCCGAAAAACGAAACCGATGTCTTATAACATCAATTCCTCTCACTTGGTTTCCATTTGAACGATTTTCGAACTTGAACAGACTAAAGCGTGCATTTGCCTTTGTTTTAAGGTTTATAAAAAACTGCAAATCAAAATCCGATTCTGTAAATTCAGCATATTTGACTGTAGACGAATTGAATGAGAGTTTTACAAAATTGATAAAAATCGCGCAGCAAGAATCCTTTTATGAAGATTATGTATATCTTCAGAAAAAGGGGCAGTTACCATCTAACAGCAAATTATTAAGTTTACACCCATTTATTGACGAGCAAGGAATTTTACGCGTCGGAGGAAGGTTAACAAATTCCGAATATCCTTATTCTAAAAAATTTCCTATATTGTTGCCTTCTGGTCATCTTCTAACTAAACTTATTTTCGAAAACGAACATCAAAGATTATTACACGCAGGGCCACAATTGCTTCTAACAAGTATTCGAGATATGTTCTGGCCTATTTCCGGTCGAAATTTTGCGCGTAAAATAGTTCGAAGTTGTGTAAAATGCGCTAGATATGATACACAGAAAATTCAACCCATTATGGGAAATTTGCCAGAGGCACGCGTTCGACCAACTACACCGTTTTCGATAGTTGGCGTAGATTATGCCGGACCTTTCACGATGAAAGACAAGCGCGGACGTGGTTGTAAACCTATCAAGTGCTGGGTAGCCTTATTTGTATGCTTCAGCACTCGAGCCATTCATTTAGAGCTCGTATTATCTTTAAGTACAGCTGACTTTCTACAAGCTTTCAACCGTTTTATTAGTCGCCGCGGGAAGCCATCTGAAGTTTTTTCAGATAATGGAACGAATTTTGTTAAGGCCAGTAAGGACTTAAAGGAAATTGGTGAATTTCTTAAAAATAACCATTCTTATATTTGTGATTCAGTAGCCAATATGAACATAAAATGGCATTTCATACCTACAAACTCCCCTCATTTTGGCGGGATATGGGAGGCGGGAGTTAAAAGTTTAAAACACCACTTAAGGCGAGTATTAGAAAGTTACACTTTATTTTTCTTTGATTTTCAAACATTGCTCATTCGCATTGAAGCAGTACTCAATTCCAGACCTTTATCTCCCCTAAGTTCAAGCCCAGATGACTTAACCCCCCTTTGCCCCGCACATTTCTTGATTGGAAAGTCGACGATGTCTTTGCCAGATCGAGTTTTGCCCGACGTCAAGGAGAATCGTTTATCACAGTATCAACTCCTGCAGAAACTCTATGAGCATTTTTGGAGCCGTTGGAGTCGAGAATACATCAGCGAACTTCAGCAACGGCGACAGTGGAAAAAAAATCAAGGCAATTTAGCAACAGGCCAATTGGTTCTAATCAAGGACAACAACCTACCTCCCGCTAAATGGCGATTGGGACGAGTTTTAAATTTGATTATGGGAAAGGATGGCATTCCCAGAGTTGCTTCCATAAGGACAGCCGATGGCACCATCTCTCGTGCGTTAGTCCGACTATGTCCTCTACCCGTTGTCAGCTAAGACTTCCAAGGCCGGGGGCATGCTTCGTACCACGTCTACGCCGCTGGTTGGTGGGGAGCAGGATGGTTCACCGGTGGCCAGCGAGTCAGTCGGTCTGCTTTAGTTACTTTATCGATAGTCTGCATGTGACACTGTTACGTTTGTTATATCAGTACATATACTTTGTATTTATTACAAAATAAATCAGTTTTTTTCTACTTAACACGACTATCTATATATACAGTTCACTACACGATTCACACTTGGCGTATGGAGAATGTGGTGGAAATGCAGCTGGTGCGGAAGAGCTTTAGAACAATTGCAACAACGTATTTTAATGTGCATAGAAATCATAAAAAATGATCCTAATTTGCCAAATGTGTTGAACGGAGTGCGTATGTCTTTAGTTCGACGTGCCGAAATGTGTATACGTGGAGATGGAGGTCATTTCGAACAGTTTTTGTGAGAAATTCAAAATATTTGTTCAGTTATTGGGTATTACCTATTGGGTTGGGCATTAAAGGTATGATTATTATTATTAGTATTCGCTGTCTTGTTTTGATCTGTTTATTATTGTTTACATTGATTTTCATAGAGACCAGAGACTCGATTTTTAGTTTTAGATACCTGCGCTCAATTCGTTAAAAAAATCAGATTTTTTTCTAACTTAAAATACACAACTATTTTCTGTTATCGTATCTCGAACGTCTAACTGTTAGTTTTCCAATTTCATAAAATAATTACTATTTTTTTAAGCTTTTAACACAATGTTACAAATGTTAATGAACCACATTTAATTTTTATATATTCTTATAAACGACAATAAAAGCTACAATAACCTTGTTCCAAGTTAAAAAACACATCCTATTTAAACCCCTGCGGCCGTGCTATGCTTGCGTTGTGCCGAAAGAGAAGGAATTATTTACATTTTCATAATTAGTGGTATAAAAAGTTCCGCACAAGTAATCCCATCAAAGTGCCGCACTTCTTCCGGCGGGAACACAAGTTGGGTATTACAGTTTTTTATTATTTCTAATATTCGGAACTATAATATCCATTGACCCTGAAAAACAGTGGTTCTCAAATGTTTCCTACCTTAACATTAAAATGTTAAACCTCGGTCAGTTTTTTTCAAAGTGCCCCTGGAAAAAGAAGTCATAGGTTTTTTGTTTGTCTAGTCGGTCCCTATTACCAGTTTTTTTAATGACATGTAACTAATTACATCCTGTGTAGAATATATTACACTTAGGCTATTGACTGCCGAAAAAAAAAACAGGGGTAAAAAGAACTAATCCGTTAAAGGTATTTTATTGTTTCATATGTTCAATTGTACCAGAAAGATGATAATTCCGCAAAGGCTATTAAATTTAGCATTAGCTTTTTGAGAACGGAGTAAAGTCTACTTTTTAGCTTTTTAACTATACATTTTTAGTATACCGGGTGAGTCACGAATTGCGCTCGCCCCGATATTTCCTAAAATATTTGGAATAGAAAATTGAAATTTGGAGGCCTTATTACACGACTAAAATGCCATCTTTTCAATAAAAAATCAAGTTTGGTGCACATCCGGTTTGACCGGAAATGCCCACAACTTTCGATTTTTAAATGGAATACCCTATATATTTTTACATTTTTGGAATCTAGAGGAAATTTTGAATACAATACATCCAGTTTGGTCACTTTTTGATAAACATTAAAAATTTTATTAAAAAATCTATTTCTGAATCCAGAGTGCTGTGGTGCCCAAAATATATTTTAGTTTGTGTGCTACGTTACTATAAAAATAAAAAGAGCAATATGATTGCATTACTTAATTCTCTAGAGGCGTTTAAAATTTTCAAATGTGATTTTTCCCCACTAACTCGGATTTTTTAAATGGGAATTTAATCGTTCACCAACATTTTTAAATACCTCATTTTCATATGAATCTAATGATACCAAAATTTTGAAAATCCGCTCAGAAATATTTGAGATTTCAGCCAAAATACAATACAACCAAGCTTTTAGAAACATGCGGCTAATAGATAATAGATTAGTGGGCTTTGGAAACTAAAATGGCACATTTCTGTGTAAATCTGGTAACCTAATAACATTGGAAAAATCATAGTAGCCATTGAATGTAATAAAACAATATCAGCTGTCAGACAGACTCGTGTAGTTATAGGCAATCTTGAGCTATCAAACATTTAATAATTGTGAGCGCAAAGAACGTTACAATTAAGTTTAGCATAGGTATGTGGAGGTAAACACAATTATATCCACAAGGACATTTGCAATAGAATGCGACATCAGTTCGGTTTTCAAAGTTTTATTTAAATGAACATAAATATCGGGCCTATAAATAAATAAAAATCAATTCCGTTTGAACAATTAAACTTAAACTAGGTAACAGTAGGTATCTTTAAAATATTTAATATAATTAAACCATAAATTGACATTTATAGATATTGTTCAAAATGTCCACCATTTTTTTCTATACACAATTCGGCTCTGCGTACAGTTGCTTAAATGGCTCTACGCAATTCAGCAGACGTTATTTCATTAAGAGCCCGTACAACTTTATTTTGCAGCTCTTCACGGGTATTTGAAGAAGTTTTATAAACTTTATTTTTGAGAGTGCCCCATACATAATAGTCGAGGGGTGTTAAGTCAGGTGACCTAGGAGGCCACCTGATATGACCTTGATTTGCGATAAGGCGTTCACCATGCAAGTTGTTTAAATATTCCATCACTCTTCTGGAATTATGTGGGGGAGCACCATCTTGTTGGAAAAACAGATTTTGTAAATAGGCAAGAGAAAGTAAGTCAAGAAATTCTGCTGTCTGGTTTTGTAAAAAGAATAAATATCGTTCGCCAGTAAGTGTTCCATCAAGAAATATGGGTCCAATTATTCGATCTCCAAGTACTCCAAGCCAACAGTTAAACCCAAATCTTTCCTGAATATTCCCCCGCCCTACCAACCTCGGATTTTCTTGAGCCCAGTACCTAGTATTATTTCTGTTAAACATACCTTGGTTGGTAAATCTACTTTCATCTGAAAATAAAATATGAAAAGGAAAACTTGGGTTTTGTTGTACTGCATTTAAGAACCAGTTGCAATATACTAGTCCTGTCGTTATGATCTCCATAAAGATGTTGGTATATTTGGTATTTATAAGACCGAAACTTATGTTTCTTTAAAATTCTGCAAACCGAAGACTGACTAAGGTCGCATTCCATTGACAATTCCCTTGTTGATGTTGTTGGGTGTACCATCACAAATCTTAATACATCAATTTCTTTGTCCTCACTTACAATAAATGTTTGATGGTCATCTTGTTGATTGGGTTCGTTTCTTAATTCTTGTTCCACTCTGGCAAACAAGTGTCTGCTTGGATGACGTCTGTTGGGATATCGTTGCTGATACAGTTCTGCAGCTGCAGTTGAATTTTTGAGACGCTCTCCATATATCAGTAACATATCGACCTTTTCATTTCTACTAAAATTATTCATTTTCTTTAATTTTTACTCAAAGAGATTTCCGCAACGCTTCATTTTGTATCTGTCTGACAGCTGATATTGTTTTATTACATTCAATGGCTACTATGATTTTTCCAATGTTATTAGGTTACCAGATTTACACAGAAATTTGCCATTTTAGTTTTCAAAGCCCACTGATCTATTATCTATTAGCCGCATGTTTCTAAAAGCTTGGTTGCATTGTATTTTGGCTGAAATCTCAAATATTTCTGAGCGGATTTTCAAAATTTTGGTATCATTAGATTTGTATGAAAATGAGGTATTTAAAAATGTTGGTGAACGATTAAATTCTCATTAAAAAAAACCGAGTTAGTGGGTAAAAATCACATTTAAAAATTTTAAACGCCTCTAGAGAATTAGAATTAGAATTTTTTATTGAAAAGATGGCATTTTAGTCGTGTAATAATGTCTCCAAATTTCAATTTTCTATTCCAAATATTTTAGGAAATATCGGGGCGAGCGCAATTCGTGACTCACCCGGTATACACATAATGCGATTCTTTATAGAGAATCAAATGGCACTTTATAAAGCCAAAAAACGTATTTTTAAAACAAAATAAATAAAAAAACTATTACATAAAAAAAAAAACGAAAAATTTAAATGTTTTTTTTTTATATTTGTATATAACGTTTTTCTGAGTGGTTTTAGGTGCAGGTATTGGTTCATGACAAATAAAGCTGACGTAATTCCCGTCAAAATAGTGACCGATGAAATGTATTCAATACAAAAATTATTTTTGGATTATCAATGATAATGATAAATGTATTTGTTTAAAATTTTGATATTCATATGATCTTAGACATAAAAAAAGTTTAATGTACGAATTTATAGATGTTTTAAAGATACTTTATGGAAATTACATAGGTATGTATTATATTTATCCCAGATTTCTTTTTTGTGAACCAATGTCTATAAATAAATCCACTCAGGAAAAACTTATACATAAAAAAAAACAAAAAATTGAAATTTTTCGATTTTGTTTTTAAATAGTTTTTTTGATTTATTTTGTTTAAACAAAATTTTGTTTGACTTTATAAAGTGCCGTTTTGATAGAAAATTTGATTCTCCACAAAAATCGTATTCTGTGTATACCGGGTGATTCATTTTGGTATTCGCCTCCCTGTATCTTTTTTATTAAAAAGTACAACAAACCATATATATGTAAATCGCTTGTTTAGCTCTATCTAATGACGACCTTAATAGTCTCTGTGATCATATATGGTCCAAGTAACGATAGTCAACAATTTTTTTCAAATAATAATAATAATTTATTCATCCAAACCACCATACACATGGTATAGGACAAGTCAACAAAACACAATTGAGATTTAGTAGACACCAATCATTTATCTTATTCAAGTTATTTTGAAGCTTGTCACAATCTTCATCAGTTTCAATTACACAATAGATTTTTAAATCGTCCGCATATAACAGGCTCTCAACGTCAATATTTGTGACAATGTCATTAATAAAACTATTAAAGAGTACAGATCCTTGAGGGACACCTGAGTTAGCCAAGACGTCGAATGACCTGAAACCACGGTATTCTACATACTGCCGCCTATTTCCTAACTACGAGGTAATTAAATCTAATAGTGCCACTGATGATAGTCCGAATTTGCTAAGCTTTTGTATCAGAATACCATGGTCTAGGCGATCAAACGCCTTGGAAAAATCCGTATAGATAATATCAACCTGTTCGTTATTATCCAATTTTTACACATAAATTACTACTATTTGCCTCACCGCAAGTGGAATTTTTATTACTATTTGTATTAGGATTTAAATAAGCTGCTTGAAAGACGGTCGCAAATGCATTAACAATATCTTGAGGATTTGTATGTTGAACATTATTATATAGAATATTGTTTGAAATTGAGGAACATCTTTTTTTACTATTTACATACGACCAAAATTTTTTCGGATCATTTTTTATGTTACCCTGTATTAAGTAAATATCATATGCTTACAAAATTATTTTAAAACCGAATGAAGCTCCGAGAAACCCTCCTTAATTAAACAAATGCGAAAATTAAAAAAAACATTTAGTCATGTGATATAATGGTAATATTTTAGCATCAGATTATCACCGAAAATGTAAAAAAGGTAAAAAAAAATCCGGGTGCCTTGTTCAAACCCGGATTTCCCTTGAAAATCAGGACTAGCCGTAACGCCAAGGATAGAAGATAAACTAGAAAGATTATTTCCTTATGCATCGCCAAAAAATCAGAAAGAAATATAAAAATTTATAATTCTAACACGTTAGTCGCATAGAAATAAGTCAAGAGCAATAGGCGGGTTCGGTCATAAAAGAAAAAAACATTTTTCTTGGCAGATGTGAAGCTAAATAGTCAACAAAACACGTATGTGCAAAAAAAATGAGAAAAAAAAATTGCAGCGCCTGCAATTGCCAAATTACAATTCCGTGATAATGGTGGAGCCCACAACGGGATTGACGTCAGTGGCCTGATAAAAGCTCCGGCTCCACCATACGCGCACGTATCCCGCACAGCGGTGGTGTTTCTTAAAGTCCTAGTAGTACAATGCAACCGGGGGTATCAGAAAGCCGATTCCCGAAACTTACCACATTTAAATGTGCAGATTGTGGCATATTTTTTATTTGTATTGTATTTGTATTTATTATTTAGTGAAGTTTCAGTAAAGTTTAAACAAACTAACGTTTGAATACGTATATGAAACAAACAATCTGCTAGACAGGTAACTTTCACCGTTTGTCTGTAAACTATTTTGTTTCCTGGCAATAAATGACTATTATTTATTTATTTATTTATATTTGTTAGAATGAAAATAGGCAAAGGTACAAGCAACTGACAAATATACGTCGACGCTTTCACGCTCCGACGTCTATAAGTTTACCTTGTATTTACTAGATATAAAAATAAAAAACGCCGCATGTACAAAGCAGATTTAATGGAACCGCCGGCGTCGCAGGGACTCCATTGATGGGGAATTTTTTGTGACAAGTAAATATGAGGTAAACTATACCGATTTCAAACTTTAAACTTATATGAAAAGCATTAATTGCTAACAGTAGGTATATTATATATTATATAGTGTGAGCTGTAAAAGCCCTTTGAATAATTGCAAATAAATTTACACTACGCACCCACTTTTTGCAGATCAGGAAGATAAGATTAAGGAGAGCGCTCAGCGCTGTCGGGCCACTGACGTCACCGCAGTAGCCTCACGCACAGGTATGTTTCTAGCCTCGCGGCGATGGGAAGATTTTCAAGTACCAATAAAACCTTTATTTTTAAACATTTAATTTTTAAATTTTATATGGTTGTTTTTTTTTATAGTTTCTATCGATTTAAGAAAAAATTGAAAATTACCGAACCCGCCTATTATAGAAATGATAACACCATACATAAAACATAAATTTTTTCAAACACCTACGATTCACTTTCGATTGCAACCCCGCTGTATTTCGACCTTAAATGAAAACTGGTATCTTGACCCCCTGTGATATATGCAACCCATATTACATTTGCATTATTTAGGCGTTGCGTATACGACAATCTCACTCGACCGCGACACCGCTGTCTTTTGACCTTGAACGAAAACTGGTGACTCGACCCCCATATACGAACATAAACATTCCCAATGTTAATGGGATTTGAAGTCGGGAATCCACTTAAAAGTAGTTGCCGGTTAGCACGATCAGCTACGGCGATTTCCAAGCTTAAAATTGACTATAATCTCGTCGGAGAAGGCAAACCTTCAAAAACATCAATTTTTCAAACAATTGTTAATAAATTAAACACTGCTTTTAGATGAATCAATCAATATATTATAAATACTCTACATATGTTTCGGCTTATTAGGCCTTTATCAAGAGTATTACATAGTACAGTACAGTTACAGTATTCACTATGTAATACTCTTGATAAAGGCCTAATAAGCCGAAACATATGTAGGGTATTTATAATATATTGATTGATTCATCTAAAAGCAGTGTTTAATTTATTAACAATTATTTTCAAGATGTTTCACAAGGTACCTACCACAAGTTCAGTTCAGTGTATTAATTTTTCAAACGTTAAGAACTAAATAAATGGAGGATCGTGTGATGTCTCTACGGAAAAAGAAAGATTGGTATTTTGTCGGTGACGTAAATTGCGACGGCAAAATCGGAAATTCGGCTCAGCACGAGATAATCAAAAACGGCTTTTTTGACATTTGTAACAGTACTGCTGTCAGGTTATTGACTAAACCGCCTCTCGTCGCCAAACGCAGCGTTCCCAGCCTGGCAGACTGAGGGGCGGGTATTCAATAGACCATCGACAACCTATTAAGGCACATTCTGTCCATTTACAATTAGTACACGTCTTGTGACGCTAGCTTTCGCTCTGTTAGTCCTTTATTCAATTACATAGTCAATAGTCTAACTTGCAAATAATAAAGTTTGCAACATTTTTTTGTTGCAATATTCAAATTATGTAAGCCTTTCTAACATTATTGACATTCCTTATTTTTTTCAGTTTAAACCTTTCGATGCACTTATGGCTGTCTTGTTTGTTTCAGTCAAATGAACTAGCCCTACAGCAACACATTGAAGAAGTAATTACAAAATCAACAGAAACAAAATCAAAGGACAAGCTCGCAGACAAGCCCTCGGACAAGTCAGTACGGAAACCTCCTCAACCAAAGAACAGTAACCTTCAAGTTTTCAACAGATCTTACTCTATAGCATAGGAAGTATAGATAAATAGAATCAAGAACATGGATCAAGTAATTAATTGACATGTAAAGGATATATAAGATTCCGACAGATTCAGCAGCTAGAAGCCGGATGATATATTTTCTAGTTTTTAAGTATCAGATATTTTTGACAGTGTATTTTTTGTAAATATTTCATATCGTTAATGTTAAATCACTACACAAGTTACCTACTTATAAAAAATAAGTAAAAGAAATAATATAAGCGAAATAATCCAACAGATGGAGGCCAGAAATTCTTGGGGTAAGGCATAACAACCTTGTTGTATCCAAGAAATAGCCGTAAAAAGTCTTACATCGAGAACAGGTATATACTTACGTGAACTGAAAATGAAGTATACACTTTCCTCTAAAGGAGGGTTGCCTAGTTTTAGCTGGTCGCTATGCTAAGCAATTTTATTTTTAAGATTTCAAAAAATTTTTATTACAATTGTTTTGATTTTTTGCGAAACTATTAATAAATATGCGATTTTCAAGGAAAATCTAGGAATACTTTTTTGTAGATAAGCAAGTTGACTACAGAAAAGGTTTCTTGCAGTTTTTAAAAGAATCTAGTATTTTCGAAGATATAAAAAAAGCAGTGGAAAATGAATAGCGTCTATTATACTCTTTGCAAATACGCAAATCCAGGCTTGTCGAGAGGCGGGGAGGTCGGGGGTGTTTCCCTCGGGCTCGGCGGTTTTTGAGGGGGCCCGACGATTTTGAGGGGGCCCGGGTTTCGCCCAAAGTTGGAGATTTGGAGGTTAGCATTTGAATTAGGTAAAAGGAGAGAGGTATACTTGTAAATGATTATAGTGTGATGCAAATAATAACGAGTTTCGAATGACTTGTATAGGAAATCGATAGGTAAAGGAATATCGTCGTTCTTGGTTTTTATAATTGCTATCGTGATAAATATTTTAGTCATAGGGAATGTCACCCTGTTCTTTTAAAATTCTGATTGAGATAAACTCAGACAAATATTCATTCTATGGAATATCAACCCCCCCCCCTCCCCTTGAAAATTTCGATGGAGAAAAACATTCAATTCTGAGGAATACTCCCCTTCGAAATGTTTATGAAGATAAATAGTGTATTATTATGAATGCCACCTCTGGCTCTTCGAAATTATATTGATGATTGGTGGGAGTCGTATGTTACAACCCCTCGGGCCCCGATTTTCTCTTGACGGCCCTGCGTAAAACTGTGGTGAATAATTTTTCATATGGTGTTAGTCATCGAATTCTGAATAACTTTTACAATGCCTTTCTGTTTGTACGTCAGATATGTTTTTGGTAAGAGAGTTTTTTGTAAGGCAAGAAAAACCGGTTCTATGGAGATCTCGATAATATGTCAGTCTTAACTGAAGAAAGAACCCTATTTCCGAAAAAATCCGTTGGTAAATATCAAAGTATAAAAAATAATACATTCATGAATTATCTTATTATAAATTGGTCAAGTGGAGAAGTATCATTTTTAGTATAAAAACCGTTTAAGTATATTAGTTCATTTACATTTTTGAATGAAAAAAATTCCTCTAACAAAAAACATGATTTCATTGTTTGAACAAATACTTGGCTTTGTTGGAACATTTGGAAGTAGGAGCAGACGTGGAGAAATCTTTGGGAATTATTTCGATCCATACATTATTTAAGAGGCTTAGAATAACAATAGACAAAGTACTTCCAAGCTTTCATTTATCTACTGGACGTGACTACATAACAGTCCTTTTTTAAGGAAAAGATAAAATCGTAATAAAACATAATAATAGGATGTGGCAAACAGCAGAAAAAGTAGTCTGTGAAAAACAAAAAGAGAATCTGTCTATAAAATTATTAATTATCAGTATTTGCATTTATTCGATAGCCTACGTTGTGGTTATGCTAGAAGTTAAAAAATTCCAAAATGAAATTCTCTATTTATTCGACGATTCTCAGTGTAACACTAGTATCCACATATCCCCTTACGGCTATGAAGATTATCGCCCTTACTCATCATAGTCGCAAGGGAATAATGCGGATACTAGATGACATTCAGCCACATGTGTGACGTAAGCCTCGGTGGTTAAAACAAGAGAAATTATGTTCAGCATAAGCTCAAAAGGAATAATGACAAGTTCATAAAGGTTTAAAAGATTCTGATTAATAGTAACATGTCTCTCGATTTTGAGTCTTACAAGAAAAATTACTATTTATTAAAAGAATTCAAAGTAATGTAATAATGTTGTTAATTCTGAGAATGCATTTCATATACTGACGATACCGAGAATGATTAGCTATTTTCTCTACAAATAACTGCAAAGTTTCGCAAAGAGGGAAAATAAACTGTAATGTTAAAATTTAAAATATTATTTTGTGTTTATTCTCTCTTTAATTAAATTTTGTATAGCTCAACCTTTTAAGGGAAAATACGTAAATATTTTCTCTCTGGCTCTCGAACTATTAAGTGCCTCTCGATTTACCAGACTTATACTATATTTGTAACAATATCATGAATGTAAAAATGAAAAGACTGATAAATAAACAAATCCACTGAACGGAGTTCATCTTTATTAAACCTACCTCTAAATTTAGTTCACTATTTATAATAAATTAATAGTAACAAATCGCTAAACGTCTTTAATATTTTAATGATAAATTTATTTATTTGTGCTGAGGCGAAAGAAGGTTATTACATATTTATAGTAAGTTATAAAGTAATGTAAATATTTTATATTTCGCATTCACTGATTAGAAGTAACAAGTTATTTATTGGCTAAAACTGCTTCTGGATGGTAACCAGTCCCCATTACGAGTACATGACTTGATTTTTATACAGGGAGGTTCGTAAGTAATGGTCCACAGAGCAATAGTGAATTGCTAACACGAAAACATTGCAATTTAACTGAGCTTGACTTAGTCCAAAAGTTGATATTAACAGAGATAAAAGTGAATGCTATATTTTTAATGTTCTCACATAACTTTTGAAATTCTTCAAATATTAATATGAACATTGGTAAATACAGATTTTTAAGATGAAAAATTCAAATCTGCCTTGATTTCTGGCGTAGATCCTAAGCAATGTTTAAAATATAAGTGTATGCTTAACTTTTTTACCCATAATGTTATCGCTTTTCATTTAATAATCCTAAACCTACCTCATCTTGACGGAAAATATGCACTTGCTATTAGTCTTAGAAATTGACCACTCTCAAGAAAATCCCGATACATCAATCGGCAGCATAATTTATTGTAAAAAGTATCGGCATAGGTGCCGATGCCAACCATGCTTTTTTTTACACTATAACGGTGTATATTCCTTTTTTTATTGTATCTCCTGAGCCAGGAGCGGATACAGTTTCTCGGACAAGGAATACATAGTCTAGTTAATGGGTCCAAATGTAAACCTTAGTACCTACTTCACCCACTTTTTGACAGGAATTTGGTTTATCCCTATCGAATGTTAATATGTTGTTTTCCATAAATCTACGTATGAAAACAAAACAAAATAGACCGTACGTTTAGATAGAACGTGCCTTAAAACCAGACTTGATGAAAACCTGATATCCAATTATACAGCCAATCCTCATAGCGTGAAAGAGGTCTTATGTTCATTTCTCAGCTATATATTTAATTCTAATCTTAATGAGAATCCTACGTAAACAATTTAAAACATTTCTATTCTCTTGATTATGTCAATTTCTCAAAAAGCTGAATTACTTATTACCTTCATGTAAATTTCCATTGATTTGAATTCTAAAAATATTAATTTTTTCAATATATTTGCTTCATTTCTTCTATTAATCATTTAAATTATTTCTATTTCGTTTATTTATGTAGATAGTTATAGTCGTAATTTTTTATTATTACGGCGTTTAAAATCTATATCAGATATAACTGTATACATAATAAAATTTAGTGATGTATATTCGCAGAGATTTAGATACAAAGAAAACATTACTGTATAAAAATTTTATTCTACAATCGATAATAAAAACGTTAAAATTTCAACAAACAGTTCTACGAGTTTCAGGTCTGGTACACTTTGTAAACGAGGAACAAGTAATTATAACATTTGATTGAAATGATTGTTTTAAAATAAAGGAGTCACATAGTGTTATATTATTATTCTAACTGATATTCAATGGATGAAGACTATCGTTTAATTTAAAACTTACATTGTCATTCACTATGGTTTTGCTGAAAGCAATTAAATATTTACGCCAGTTTAAGTTTACATTAACTTTGCTAAACAATAAGTTCCTTCATAGTTTACAGCAATAAAAGTTTTCAAATAGAATCTCATTAGTTTGTTGACTTTGGGAACCAGTTAACAATTTCCTCACTATTAATGAGCTCATCAATCTGTTTCAATGAATGAATACAAGGCCACTATACAAGCAACGGTTATGTGTATATGTTATATGAAACAACTATTAATGACATTTTTAAAAGTAAAACACCACTGTACTCTGGTTTTTACTGCCCTTAATTAATTCTGTCTTTACAACGGCCAGTAATAAATTAGGTTCCTCCTGATATCTACAATATTGATATTACAATCTCCACATACTATTTCTTGTTTACATAGTTAATACCCAAGCGATTTGAGCATTGACTTCGGTAAATATGTGTAACAATAGTGCAAAAACAAGTACAAGTTGTAGTCTGCCCTAGCCAACTGCGAATGTATATTTGATAAACATTTTTCCAGAATATGGTCCAGTTCACTTTACTACATTGTGCCACAAAGACAAGTACATAGTCAAAAATCTTGCATTTTTATTGTTTAAATGGGTATTTGCATTCCCTAATTGTTCTATTGAAGTTAAAGTTACAGGCGGAGAGATTATTTTCCAGGGGAGACTGTTGTACCTTGGAACACTTTTTGATTTTTTTTTAGCATAAACTTTAATTTTTCAGCACTGCATACATCAGACATTAAATAGTACACATTTGGACAATTATCCAAATTTTTTGAGGGCCATTGGTGTAAAAATGTCAGTTTCACACAATTTTGAACTTTAAAAAAATGATGGATAACGGTCGATGCCTCCTCATAAAAAGGCGCATCCATTCTTCTCCAACAATGAAATTTTCTTCCCATGTTTTGGATTTATTTTCCGTCTGCTTTGACATATTTGTATGCAAGTTCTAGAACTCCCATTTTACTGAGACCATATCGTATGTTTGCAACATGAATAATGTATTTTGATAAATCTGATTCTTATTCTGCTTCATTAAAAACTTTATTACCATCCATTTTTGCTTTATAAGGCAACTTTTCATCTCCACTTTCCTTAAAGCGATTTAAATGTCGAGATAGTGACGAGTTTCACATCACAAACCTTACGAGCCTCGCGCAAAGACATTTTCCTGCCATTATCATATAAAACAGCAGCTATAGCTTTGCATAAACTTTCGAAATCTACTGAAGCCCTTTTCAGGCCTACGTTACTTCGTGGCATTGCGAACTTATAAAAAAAACAGCAAGTTTGTAGCATTCTTTACCTCAACAGATTGTTCCATGGTACAAGATGTAATTTTGTTGCATGGTACACGAGGGTACGCGCACCGAAACTAAACTGCCTCATCTAGCTTATGTCAAAGCTAAAAAGTAATATGCGCATTTACTCACCATAAATATGCATATCGAAGACACCAATTTGAAATTTTCTAGTTGTATTACACCAAGACTGAAAAATCACGAAACAAAATACAAAACCGGCCGTTTTAACATGCAATAATAATCAAATTGTTTGAAAACCACAATAAACAATGTGAATTAATGAAAATACGTTTTATGAAGTTTCTTTGCACTTCCCCATAATATACTTTCGCAATAATTAGATAGATGGTAAAACCAGTTCAAAACAGGTAATGTTCCAAGGTACACTATACTCAAGGTACAACAGTCTCCCCTACTAGATAACTGTATTATTTTGTAGATTCCTCGGACGGTATTAAGATGTGAAGACATGTGTGACAGAAAGTTTCAAAAAGAAAAGTAGATTAACTAAGAGAACGCCATAACTAACATTTATACAATAAATAGGTACACATTAATATTTTATTTGGAATCTGTTTTTATTCACTGTCCTTAACATTAATATAATGATGACTAACTGTTATAATTTCACAAATTATTCCAGTATAACAAAAAATTATTAAATTGATTACATAAAATGGAGAAAATATCGATTTTTACTAGTAAATACCAACATCCCAATCCATAAATCGTGAAGTGCGCTAAACGGTCCAGTATCCACATTCTAAAATATAAATTATTTGTAATAATAATCGGTTCATGTAAGAAATGATATGAAAAATAAATGAAGTATGTAAATATTAGATACAGAAACAGTAGCAAATCCAAAATAAAAAATTAAAAATGTACAATACTAATCAGTTTATGAGTAAGTATTTCCCAACGACCGAAAATAACTGAACACGTTAGTAGGTACTCATTATTCTAAAGAAGAAAGTAAAATTCAGCTGGCCCACTACGGGGCTGTTCCAAGAGGAGGCAATGATGAAAAAAATTCAAGTCATTGCTTACCAGCTTAATATTTGTTTGCAAACAATTGACGTTGCGAATGAACAGAGAAAAGCTTTAGCTGCATCAAGAAAAGACCGAAATGCTTCAGCTGTACCCTCGAAGACTACAGAAAAAAAATTTTTTCGAGTGATTTCCTGCCGCATCAACTTCAAATATATGATATTCTAAAAAGTCTCAAAAAATGATTCAGCTGCATGATTAATGGACTAACGAGCTTCAGCTGGTACTATGAGTGATTCTGCTTGCGGTATTCAGCTCGAGTTTGGCTTTGAAAAACAATTAATATACGATTCAAATGTATTGACCCCTCACTTTAACCGCGAATATCTCAGAAACGGAGAAGCAGAAAAAACTTGAAAAATTACGTGTTTATTATGAGTTTATTCTAAATCAATCACTGAAATTTCAATAATGTACATTGAACATTTTTGAAGTTCTGCTAAGTTATATTGAAAAATGTCCTACTTTTTAAGGAAATTTTGACTATGCCAGTTTTAAATCCATTATATCTTGAAAAATATGCATACTGTCAATAATATTTTAGACGTCGATAAAGCACGGCATTTTTTGTGCAAGCAAATTTTTTCACAATTTTTTATTTTAAAATTTTGCCGCTATTCTCAAAGACGTGACGCCATATTTATTCGTTTATTTATCAATGTAATTGATAGGACATTGCAAGGACATTTTAGCTTGACAACTGAATTAATGTTTGATATATACCAATTCTTTTTTCTGAAAATGCTTACATTTTATATAATTAACTATTTTAACAAAAAAAAATTAGGTACATTGATAAATAAACGAATAAACATTACTTCTCGTTTTTGAGAATAACTGCAAAATATTAGAATAAACAATGATGAAAAAATTTCTTCATACAAAAATGTCGTGCCTTATCGGCGTCTAAAATATTATTTACATAGTAGGCATATTTTCCAAGATATAATGGATTTAAAATCGGTATGGTCAAAATTTCCTTAAGAAGTAGGACATTTTTCAATATAACTTAGCAGAACGTCAAAAGTGTTCAATGTACCTTATTAAAATTCAGTGATTAATTTAGAATAAACTCATAGTGACCACACAATTTTTTCAATTTTTGCTGCTCCTCCGTTTCTGAGATATTCGTAGTTAAAGTGAGGGGTTAATATACAGGGTGTAATTAGTTTCATGTCATTAAAAAAAGCTGGTGGTAGGGAACGACAAGACAAACAAAAAAACCTTATATAACATGGGGTCTAAAGCTCATAGTTTTGGAGTAAGAAAATAAACAAAAATTTCGCAAATTTTCAATAAAATTTTTTGAGAACTGCTGGAATATTGAGGTAGGTTTAGATCTAGATCTGATCTGAAGAAAACTATACTCTAACTCTCCCTTGTGCAATATTTTAGTTACTGTCGGTGTTTCGTTACGTACACACGTCCAACCCGCCGTTCGTTGTTTTTGTTATTTTTGAATTTCGCGTCATTGTGTATTTATAGTTAAGATTTATTTTATTGACTTACCGTTCTAGTTGTCAAATTCTTGATTACGTACAGACACAACTTACTTGTTCGTTCTTTTTGTATTCCTTTTTGGCTTTTGTACCAAGTTTTTATTTTATTTTTCTTTATTGACAACGTTAGTTGATAGTTTAGTGTTTAGTGTTGAACGAAGTACGTATGTACTTAATTCGACGTACCGAACTGAATCATTTAGGTAGGTGGTAAGCTTTTAACCCAGGACACTCATTTATGTTACAAATGTTAATAGACCACATTTAAATTTTCTAAATTATAAACAATCCAATATTTTGTTCCAAATTAAAAAATACACATGTAAAGAAATGCTCTGTTTAAACCTCTATGGCCAGTATTTGCTTGCAATTGTGCACGAAGAGAGAACGAATTATTTACCTCTTTATACTTGCCTCAGTTCAGTTGAGGCGGTCCACCAAAGGCGGCCGATGATCCTTTGACACGGCGCGTGCCGGCGAGCACTTTTTTTATGACAATTTAAAAGTATAATTGGGAAGTACAAGTCCATCGACCAAGAAAAGCAGTGGTTCTCAATAGTTGTTTATCATAATATTAAATATGTTAACCTAGATCAGTTTTTTCAAAGTGCCCCTAGACGGAAAAGTCATAAAGGTTTTTTGTTTGTCTAGTCGGTCCCCATTACCAGTTTTTTTTAATGACATGAAACTGATTACACCCTGTATTTGAATCGTATATTATATGGGCCGAAGATATTTAACCCAGGATACGATCAGCTGAAGTTTTCTTTCGTGAAATAGATAATTAGTCAAGAAAATTTTCAAAATTTCAAGGGGTAGGGTATCACTTTCACGTATCTGTATCTCCACTATTAGTGTTGGGTCGTTCATGAACAAGGCGTTCAAAGTGAACGATTCAATCAGTGAACTGTGAATGAATTAATATTTATTGTTATAAACGTAGATATAGTATTCAACTTGGGATAATGGAAATACTACACTTGATGATTTGCAATCGCGAATTATTACTTACATTATCGCTCGTTAAATCACATACTATTAAATTCTTTGCAAATATACAATCTAGCTTTTGCCTTCACAGAAAGTTTTTTGAAGGATCATCGCCTGACTTGAAGTCGCTGCAGGTACGTGTAAGTGATACCCTAACCCTTGAAATTTTGAAAATTTTCTTGACTGGTTAGAAGAAATAGACAAATTCATTTTAGGATTTTAATTTGCTAGCATAACCAGAATCCAGGTTATCGAAATAATGCAAAGATTTCATTAATATTTTTTCAGATAGTTTTTGTTTTTAGTTTTCATATGTTGTTTTTCTGCTGTTTGCAAAAAGCGCATAAAGAATATGTTTCATTACAATTATAAGCAAACAAATAATAATTCACTTTTAAACTGATTATCTATGTCACGAAAAAAACTTCAGTTGATCGTATCCTGGGCCAAACATTTTCAGCTGATCTAATTGTTTTTCCGCATGGAACTCAATACCGCCATCGGAATCTTCATAGTACCAGCTGAGGCCCATTAGTTCATTAAACAATGAGCTGAATAATTTTTTCACACTTTATATGATATCAGCTGTCATATATTTCAAGTTGATGCGGTAGGAAATCACTCAAAAAAAATGTTTTTCTGTACACTTCGAGGGTACAGCTGAAGCATTTCGGCCCTTTCTCGACGCAGTTGAAGCTTTTCTTCTGTTCATTCGCAACGTCAACTGTTTGCAACAAAATTAAGCCGGTAGGAAATTACTTGGAAATATTTTTTTTGTGATTTCATCATTACCTCCCCTTAGAATAGTCCACTAGTGCTGAGTTCCACTTTCTTCTTTAGAACAATGAGTAAGTACTACCGTTGTCACTTATTTTCGGTCGGTAGGAAATGCCTTTTTGAAATTCAACGTAACCTCTTGGACTAGTTTCATACTGGATATTTCTGGATCAACGAAGGCTAATGAGTAGCAAATGAATTATTTATTTAATGAATAGAAGTCAATAAAAATATAGCTTTGTTTATAGTAATTTAAAAAAGTATTTTTCATCAAAATGAGTGGCCAATTGTAGTTATGATAACTTCTATTTTAGCCTTAGCAAAGGTACGTACCGTACCTGTTCAGACTTATGAGTCCGGAGTTTAAAATTGATGTTAGCCTTTTGATTAGGGACATAGAAGGGTTTTTTTATTTTACTGTCAAATAAAGTTTTAAGAATAAATAATATTTTTCACATTTATCACGTAAATATACATAAGTATAAACGTGTCATGTTACTGGGTAGTAGTATATAATTATAATTTTCGTTTTGTTGTGAATTATATTAAACTTTTGTCTGCAACTTTACATTATTTGTCGAAGTTAATGTGGCCGACTTTCACCAAACCAGAATTTCCTTAAGTTGGTTAATAACGAAGGCCAGATGTTTACATAGTTCCATAATACAGTTCGCAGTTTGTCTCATTCTGTCAATAAACCAAAATGACCCACTTCCGGTTTCGATGCAATTTACATGAAAATCAAAATTAAATACATTTTTCAAAATAAATGTGATCCAACTCTCAGACATTATTTTGATTTTCCAAAAAAAATGTTTTTAAATGTTTGGTTTTAATCATAGGAAACGGCTACATGATCAAAGTTTTTAAAAATTGGTCTGCAAACACTTGTATATAAAGTATTTTCTCTTTGAATATAAGAATTAAACGCGCTTTGCTCTTCAATAAGTTCAGTGATAGTACTTCAACGAAGTTTTTGTAAATGTAATCCCTATGGGACAACCCATTATTTATAATCAGACCCTCGAATTATGATAAGAATGATATGCATAGCATAGTGTCTACTTTTTCTTTGAAATAAATCAGTAATGTAATTTTCTTTTATAAATAACTATTTTGATTAAGTTATTGGCTCTGAACAGGGTTTATTTTTCACACCTCCTTAATGAAGAGTCAATTGTATTTAATTGTAGTATTTAAAAAGATAATATGTTACCGCTGCTTGCTGATCGAATTATAACAATTTTGAGCAAGATACGATCATCTAAGAACGAAACCAAAAATTAAAACATCATAAAACATAACATCTGAAGGTTGAATCATATGGATTTTCGCCAACAGAATTCAAATATATAAAAATATACAGGTTGTCCCATTTAAAAGTGTGTATGTACCTAAATGTAAATTACATCGAAACCGGAAGTCTGGTCGACTTTTGTTTATTTACATCAGATAATTGGATTTCTTTTATATCTCTACCCCAAATTTCAAAATAATCCATTAACCCCTTCAAAGTTACAAGAGTGTACCTATTGGCTGAGCCACTCAGTATATTTTAAACTGAGATCTGGAACTAGACTATATTTCCGTTGAAAAGTTGGGGGATAAATAGTGATACATACGTAAAGCAAGCTAGTAAAAGTCCAGATTTGGTGTATACTGTATACAGGGTGTTTCAAAGTTAAAGGTACATACGTTACTTGTAGATAGAGGGCATTTTGGCGGTTCCAAATTACCCGGTATTAATGCAACCATCGTCCTTCCTTACTGAGATACAGGACGCTTTATTGATTTTGGCCAAATCTTTCTGTGATTACGACTATTGAACCACCCTGTATAATCGGTTCACACTTAGAACATACGTTTCACTTATTTTTCTTGATAGAACTTATTCAAAATAAACCAAAAAGAAATCCAGGTCCGGCTTAATAAAACATTGACAACATTATGTCAAAATTAACACCCTGTATGACAAAATTTTGTAGATCTGTTTCGACATTCGAAAAGAGCGGAAAAAGTGAATAGAGTAGCTCACTTAATTTGTTTGCGTATTTCATTTATCAACCTTGATTACTTGCCGTAAATCCAATTTCATTAAAATGGTCGAGACAGTTGGAACTTGAATATTTATTTCAGGGTTAATTAACAAAAAAATTTAACTTGCAGCAGTGACAATTCTTTCACTTCTAAACTAGGTAAGTGAACTATTATAAAATAGTTTTGAATACAATGTAAATTTGCGCACATAAATTAAAATACTACTTAATTTTGTGAGTCTTCATTTAAAAATAACATTATTTTAAAGCATGTATGTACAATAGCAATAAATACATGAAAGTAATAAATACATAACAACAATAACTGCTCAAAGTGGCCTCCATTTCGTTGAATACATTTCCTTGCTCTAGTAGTAATATTTCTAATTGCACGTCTAATCATATCTGGATTATTTCTAATTTCTACGCAAGCGTTATTAGGGAATTATTGGAAATTTCAAATACTGCCACGCAGTATTAAGGGGCTACCTTATTTTATTAGTGCATCATCCTTATTTTATCAACGAAATGTTAGTTATTGGAACACCTGCTTCATTTTTCGTGTCATTATTTCTGTGCAATTCGACGCTTGCGCACTCATTCCCTAACCTTACAAAATTAATAAATAAATAATGTTTATATATATTTTTTTCTATCCTCTGTGGTCTGGTGCGTGTGTACTGTTTTATTAAAATTCGATATGGAATCGGATCAGATACTTATAGGTTATATTATCTATGTATTATTGAAAGTTGCCAAATGTCAAAATACTGTAAATTTAACGCATTGCAGTATTCCTTCACAAATAAGGACAAGCACTATCCTTAATAAGGGATCCCTTATTTGCGGTTCAAACTGCGCAGGCGTACATGTCAAAATAACGCTTACTTTAATACTGCTTGTCCTTATTGGGCGTCCAATAATTCCCTATTAACTCGGTCCAAAAGTTCCTCTCTACTATCAATGGCTACAGCATATACCTTTGCTTTTAAATGTCCCCAAAAACAATAATCAACAGGATTGAAATCCGGTGACTTTGAATGCCAATGATGAGATCCATTTCGACCTACCCACATATTTGGAAAATTGTCATTGATGAATATTGATTTGTGGGGATAAATAATCGCATGAAATTGATAAAAACATTTAGGAAAATTGTTTTAAAAGTCACCAATACTAAAATAATAATGATACATTTACTTACATCTTAGTATTCCTGTAAGCTTTTTCGAAATCAAACTCTTCCTTGAAGAGACAACTCATGGCACCCTTTTTTCCCACAGCGTAAAACGCATTCATATCCTTCTTAGTCAAATCCTTTATATAATGAACATAAGAAAATGCGTCTTTCTCAGATTCGATTATTGAGTTGAAACTGGGTGACATGATTTTATCATTTATAAATACCCATGAATTTTTAGTAAAATATACGAGAGCCATATTAGCTATATAAATTTTTCGTTGAACCTTTATTAGTCTAAAAAGAAAAAAAAAACAATTAAGTGATAATTCAATTATTGCTAGAGACGGACAGGGAATGTTTCTAAATCAACAATGTATTCATTTCCCAACCCAGTGTCCAAAGGTTTACAGTCTTCATTAAAGTCAAACAAGTTCAAATTTCACCTGCATGTCATCTCTAGTAGGTACTTTAAATTTAATTAAAAAAGTTTGCGTGGTGCTACATCTCCAAAAAACACTTAAAAGTAAAAAAAAGTCCTTACAGTTATCTTTGTAAATACGAAGAATATTCAAAATAATTGTCAAATTTAATTTAAAGAACAAAGAATTCTACAAATGAAAAGTATTCACTTATTTTAAATGCGATGATCTTCATGTAAAACATCATTATAGACACCACGCGGTTGAGCAAAGCAAAACTTCATTTTGTGAAAGAAAACTGAAAGGCACAGCTATTCTTTAGGGGATTTTAAGCGATTTAACCTGCAACACACTCATTGCCGACCCGCACAAGCCAACATAGTGCCTGTTCTTAGATATGACGGACACAAAATTCAAATTTATGTCACACCGATTTTGGTGTTTAATATTTCTTTGTCGACTAATATAGGGACATATATTAACGATACTGTAGGACGTAGAATTGTGCTAAACCACAAACAAACAAACAAACAAACAAACAAACAAACAAACAAACAAACAAACAAACAAACAAACAAACAAACAAACAAACAAACAAACAAAGAGGACGTGTTATTTACAAATAATTGGTAAACTAGCTCTAAACTGGCAATTTACTTGGATCAGCACAATACTGGTTTATGAGATACAGTAAAAAAAAACAGAAAAAATTTTCCGAAATTTTTATATCGGGTGGCATGCGGAACGTGCGAAAGCACATATTTGGATATATTTGAAAACCAGACTGTATAATAGATTATACCCAAAACATGCGTATAATTGATAAATGTGACGTGCAGTTAGCTACAGTGGAGTGTGTCCGAAAATCAATCAAGTAGTATAAAAACAATTTTTTCACTTGGTTGATGTTGCCATGCTATGCTTATAACATGTTCCTTATAAAAATAAGAAAAAGTTCAATACGCTTGAACACATCTATAAGAAAAGCTGTGCAACAACAATTTTGGAGAAACATGGAACTCTGACTGCTGCTAGACCGGGGATACAAAGTATGGAAGTAATAAATCGCTTAGCTGCAGTGAAAGATCATCCCCTGCAAATGTTCCACCTACTGGGATTAGACAAAAGGGGCAAAGAATTTACAATGTAGGTTCAAATACTGACCGAGGTGAAAAAAAAAAACGGAAATATGTTACGCTTGATCTGCTGAATGTAAAGTAGGACTTTGTATAGGTGAATGTTACAAAATGTATCACACCAGAAAAAAATTTTCATGAAAAAAAGTTACATAATTTCGTTTCAATTTGATATTTTGTTATTATAAATTTATTAGGTATTAGTTTGTTTACTTATAAGGATATTTGCTTTTTGACTTCATGAATGTATCAGCATTTGTACTAATTTTCTTTTTTTTTGCGTTTAGCCAGACACATTTGTGAATATATACCAGTAGCTAAAGGGTTAAAAAAAAAGCAACTGAAGTTTAAGATCTCCGCTATGCATAAAAATTTGTCTGGCATTGAAAATATATGTTTCATCATGTCAAACTTAATTTTGAAGCGCCGTGACGATTTTTTTTAAAAATAAGCTTTTACTATGGCCGCGTCAAAACACCACTTAATTTTTTTTCTGTAATTAAAGTTGAGGTCTCTTTTAAGCATAGGAATTGGTCTGTCTGCGAAAAAATATTTTTCACTATGACAGACTTAATTTTTAAAGTGCCGCGACCACATTTTTCAATTAAAAAATGAAATGAAAAGAAAATGAAATTAATTTTGTAGATTCCTTTTAATATTCAAATACGTTTTTTATCGAAAAAATGTTTTTATGCCAAGTCAGACTTAATTTTTAAGCGCCGCGATAACGTATTTTTTAAAAAATTTCCAGACAGACAAGTTGTAATAGGTAGGAGAGGTCTTAAACTTAATTTTAAAACAAAAAAGGTGTTATCAAGTGTACTTTCATAAGAAAAAACAAATGATAAGAAATTAAGTCTGTCAAATTAATTAACAAAAATTGTCAAATAGACCAGTTGCAATAGATAGGAGAGATCTTTTTTTTATATAATGCTAGCCTAGGATATACACCTTTAGCCAAGAGACTTTAACAAATTATCTGATGTACGCATATCTGTAAATTCAATCCCAAAGTCAAAATGAAACGTTTCATTACCGTTTAAAGTTATCCTAAGGAACGAATAGAGATTTACACAATGGACACTCGCCTCACAACAAGGGATCCGTCTTGATGACTTTATAAGTACAAACATGAAAGGAGCTTCATTTCAAAACAAGAATCAAGGTGTTATGAAGTGTAATTTTAGAAAAAAAAATTATAAGAAGTTAAATGTGTCATATTAATAAAAAAAAATTGTCAGTTATAATAGATAGGAGAGATCTTAAACTTAATTTTAAAACGAAAATCAAGAAGGTGTTATGAAGAAAAATGTGAAAAATTAAGTCGGTCGTATTAATTAACAAAAATTGTCAGACAGGCCAGGTTTAATAGATAGAGAGATGTTAATCTTAATTTTAAAACAAAATCAAGGAGGTGTTATGAAGCGTATTTTCAGAAAAAAAAATTAAGTCGGTCATATTAATTAACAATAATTGTCAGAGAGACCAGTTGTAATAAATAGAAAGATGTTAAACTTAATTTTAAAACAAAAATCAAGGAAGTGTTATGAAGTGTACTTTCAGAAATTAAAATATAAAAAATTAAGTCACATTAATTAACAAAAATTGTCAGACAGACCAGTTATAATAGAAAGGTGATATCTTAAACTTAATTTTAAAACAAGAATCAAGGAGGTGTTATGAAGTGTAGTTTTAGAAAAAAAATTATAAAAAATTAAATGTGTCATGTTAATAAAAAGAAATTGTCAGACAGACCAGTTATAATAGATAGGAGAGATCTTAAAATTAATTTTAAAACAAAAATTAAGGAGATGTTATGAAGTGTACTTTCAGAAAAGAAATATATGAAAAATTAAGTCGGTCGTATTAATTAACAAAAATTGTCAGACAGGCCAGGTTTAATAGATAGAGAGACGTTATTCTTAATTTTAAAACAAAAATCAAGGAGTGTTATGAAGTGTACTTGCAGAAAAAAAAATTATAAGAAATTAATTCTGTTATATCAATTAACAAAAATTGTCAGACAAATCAGTTGTGATAGAGAGGAGAGATCTTAGACTTCATTTTAAAACAAAAATGAAGGAGGCGTTATGAAGTGTACTTTCATAAAAAAATGCTCTATAAAGAATTAAGTCTGTCACATTAGTTAACAAAAATTGTCAGACATGCCATTTTTTAAAAAATGATCATTTACCACAAATTGAGAAAATTTCAAGCAGGTGTTTTGAAACGTAAAATCATTTTTTTATCTAAATTCAAAAATTCATAAAAAATAACATTTTTAATGGTCTGACGGGCGTAACATGATATTTACATGTTTTGCAATCATTTTACCTTTTAAATATGTGGTGTTCAATGGGATACCCTTTTTGTCATGACAGCTCGGTCTATAAGCATACACCGGGAGCCTACTATATTACTAGCGAGCCTGTAACTTTCTAGTAAAAAAATATATTGACTTCAAATTCTGAGAAGTTGCGTGATTGAATTAGTTGCATATCTTAATTGCTCTAACTTTTTATTTTCATTTCTGGTTTAACCGGGCGCAGTATAAACTTTGTTATTTTTAATATACATATATTTAGATTTCGTAAGAAATTCTAGGTATAAAATATATATAGCACACCCTACAGTTTTTGAGAAAATGGCGGTTTAAAATGTTTTACGGTCATAAATTATTCCATTTTCATATAAAACAAATGAATGTAGGAACAATAACTGTTATATACGTTCTTTGTCGAGTAAAAGTCATAGAAATTTCGTTTCCGGTCGAACCGGTAGTACTACGAAAAGTGCCTTTCAGACTCAAATTGCTTCGATACTTTTTGTTTCTACTGTCCTCTGTCTAAACCTAATAGTTTTTTATATATATCGGCAGCAGAATGATCACTTGCACTGTAAATATCACAAAGGAGGATTAATTTTTCTCGCGAAATCAACGGAGGACATTTTTAACATTTAAATTATGGTTAAATTATACCCACCTATTTCTTTTAGCGTTACACTTTTTAAAGTTATTTTGTTTTTCATAGAATACTTCTAATATTTTTCTGATTTGTGATATCATCATAGGGATTATCATTTAAATATAGTTGATAATATACAGGGTGTAATCAGTTTTATGTCATTAAAAAAAACTGGTAATGGGGACCGACTAGACAAACAAAAAACCTTTATGACTTTCCCTCTAGGGGCACTTTGAAAAAACTGACCTAGGTCAACATTTAAAATTTTTTTTTTTAAATAATAATGTAGAAAATAATTGAGAACCACTGCTTTTCTTGGTCAATGGACTTGTAGTTCCCAATTATACAACTTTTAAATTGTCATAAAAAAGTGCAAAGGCCTTGGATCATCGACCGCCTTTGATGGACCGCCTCAACCGAACTGAAGCAATTATAAAGAGGTAAATAATTCATTATCTTTTCCTGCACAACTGCAAACAAATAATGGCCATAGAAGTTTAAACAGAGCATTTCTTTACATGTGTGTCTTTAAATTTGGAACAAAATATTGGATTAATGTTTATAATTTAGAATATTGAAATGTGATTTATTAACGTTTGTAACATAAATGAGTGTCCTGGGTTAAAAGCTTACCACCTAAGTAAATTATTCGAAATCTCTGCATCTGCCTCAATACACAGTTCGGTACGTCGAATTAAGGGCATACGTACTCCGTTCAACACTAAACAATAAACTATTAACTAACGTTGCCAATAAAGAAAAATAAAAGAAAAACTTGGTCCAAAATCCAAAACGGAATACAAAAAGAACAAACAAGTAAGTTGTGTATGAACGTAATCAAGAATTTAACGACTTGAACGGTCAATAAAATAAATCTTCACTATAAATACACAGCGACCCGAAATTCAAAAATAACAAAAACAACGAACGGCGGGTTGGACGTGTGTACATAACGAAACACCCACAGTAACTAAAATGTTGCACAAGGGAGAGTCAGAGTATAGTTTTCTTCAGATCAGATCTACAAAACACTCAGAAAACGTTGACGTCTTTCATCTTATTTACCGCATCGCTAAAGACCGCCGACATTTTATAGCTATCTACACAAATATTGAGTATCATAGGCAAAGACACGCGCGACGTTCTAAACCTACCTCAATATTCCAGCAGTTCTCAAAAGATTTGTTTATTTTTTTTCTCCAAAACTATGAGCTTTAGACCCCATGTTATATAAGGTTTTTTTGTTTGTCTTGTCGTTCCCTGCCACCGCTTTTTTTTAATTACACCCTGTATAGGGCGAGCATACATCGAGTAGTAATACAAAGCAGTATTTTTAATGAGACTTCCTGTATATGAAATATTGAAAAATATACCGGGGAGATCATTTTTTTTGTTGCAACTTGAAACCTGTATATTACCAATCATATTTAAATTATATTCCTGTTGATGCTGACTCACCCTGTATATTTGACAGTACAGTACATGGATAGATCAACCACTTAAAACTTCTGACAAGTTCGCAATAACGTCTTCTCTAAACATTTTCGACGTATTCATTCATGTGTATAACGTTCATGTGTACATATTTCCACCTCTACCCCCAAATTACAAACAACTCTGAAAACCGTCCAACTACTCACCACTTATTTACATGTTAACACTCGCTATCATCTTGTTCTTAAATATTTTTATATTTTTTCGCCGTTGAATATATATAGTGACTTCCCACCCCCATACACGAAATTTGAACTTACCCAAACTATTGCAGAAAACTCTTTAGCTTAACATTTTCCTCCCCATTGTCACCCCCGTTACCGTGGAATCTCCGGTCCACTTTTATGTGACGCAGAAAGGTCCAACCTACATAATGATATCAAAAACACTCTGTTCGGAACATTCCAAAATTTACCGTAACAAATTCTCTACAACCATTAATTTTTGTCCAATCGCAATACACATATTTTTTGAAACAATCGTCAAACTTCTGGTTACAAAACTGTCGAGGCAGATTTTTCAAAAAAATCGAAATTATACTTACAAACGTCGTTATAGTTGATTAAAATTGGTCGAAAAATCAAAATAATTACATACAT
The DNA here is from genome assembly GCA_963583905.1 of Stenurella melanura. Classification (NCBI taxonomy): domain Eukaryota; kingdom Metazoa; phylum Arthropoda; class Insecta; order Coleoptera; family Cerambycidae; genus Stenurella; species Stenurella melanura. The sequence goes on from OY757309.1 coordinate 212,455,825, forward strand.
TGACCAAGCTACGGCTACTTGTTTCTTTTCCTAGTCGGATTTGAGTAAAAAAAGGATATACTTTAAAAAATGTGCCCTAGTGTCTATCACCAAAAAATTGGAGAAACAATGGCCAAAATCAGTCAGAAGTAGGAAATATTCCCCAATTTTAAAAATGTTTACTTCCTTTATATCATTATTTTATTGCTAGCTCTACTTATTCTAAAATACGTCCCAGATTGGCAAAATAAAAGCAAGCTAGAAACCTTAAATGACAAACAAAATTACCAAAATTATTATGCAGCCGAAATTAGTATCGAAAGCTAACAAAATTTACTTTTAATTATAAAATATTTTTACTTTAACCCAAGATATTTTAAACTATATACTTACCAAAAAGACAAAAGGCATACATTAAGACTAAGAAAGCTAAAACTTCGTCGAAAAAATTACAAAAATGAACATCAAACAGTATACATATAATACTAAGTTCTATAACGACGCGCGACGTATGTAAGTTCCATTTCGATTTTTTTTTAAAAATCTGCCTTGACAGTCTTGTAGCCAGAAGTCTGACAATTATTAAAAATAATATATATTGCTAATGGACAAAAATTAAAGGCTGTAGAGAATTTTGAACGGTAATTTTTTTCAGCCCCACTGCAGCGGTCGCAACCAAATACTTCTTATATTTTAAACTTTATACCCCCTATACGCAGGACCCGTATTAGCGTGAGCCAACCAAAAACGAAATCTCGGATTTTATTTTGCGCATCTGACGATTAGTTTTTATTTTGGGTCCACATGAAGTCCTGAAAATTTCATAAAAAATGTTAAGATTCCGAGGTCGCTAGTATGAGTTTTTTCAAACTCGTCCAATTATTTTAATTTTCACGGTTTAAATTCATTCATATATGACATTTTCGAATGAAGGACACGCTCCATACATGAGTATTTGGGGCCGCTGAACAAGATGGTCATGGTTAATTCTCTATGCAAATGCTGCATCTCTCCGTATTAGCCAAAATGTGTTGGAAAATAGCAGAAAACGGGCAATAGTTTAATCTAAGGTGAAGTAAACTTTAAGAAACCATTTTTTCCTCAAGTTTAAACTAAACGACATTGTAACGGAAAAACATACCGAGAAATTCCGGACAGGCACGATGGTTCAGGATATTTTTTCAGAAGGAATGAGCGAGAGAAAAAATGAAAGACTCCTGAAAACGGGCAAATATCTAGGCTTGAGTGAGTAGAACTTAGAGCATCCATTTCTTTTCTCAAACTCAAACTAATCTACGTTGTAGTGGACACTTTTGGGGTATAATTGTCAGGATTCAATCACATTCATGTAGTGTTTGGAATCGGGCAAATAAATAATCTTTTCACAAATGATTTTGGCTGATGGAATATTTGAATGAGGTTGAATCCTGAAAATTATATCCCAAAAGTGTCCATTACAACGTAGATTAGTTTGAATTTGAGAAAAAAAAGACGGAAGTTGTACTCACACAATCCTAGATATTTGGTCGTTTTCATTTTTCTCTCGCTCATTTCTTCTGAGAAAAAATCCTGAACCATCCTACCTGTCCGGAATTTCTCGGTATGTTTTCCCACCACAATGTCGTTTAGTTTAAGCTTGAGAAAAAAATGTTTTCTTAAAGTTTACCTCACTTAAGATTAAACTGTTGCCCGTTTTCTGCTATTTTTCAACACATTATGGCTAATAAGGAGAGATGCAGCATCTGTATAGATAATTAACCATGACCATCGTGTTCAGCGGCCCCAAGGACATAAGGACTCATGTCTGGACCGTGTACGTTATTCGAAAATTTCATATCTGAATAAATTCAAACCGTGAGAATTAAAAGTGAGTTTAAAAAATCTCACACTAGCGACCTCTAAATCTCAATATTTTTTTATAAAATTTTCAGGACTTCATGTGGGCCCAAATAGTCCAGTCAATGAACTCTCAAAAGTGGGGTGTAGAGGACATGGTCGGGAACAGAGTTTTTGACTTCGGGGCTGTGTTTGGAGTAGTTAGGAGGTACACATACTAAAAGTCCCATTTTCCATTTTTCCATTTTAATATTTTATTGCCTATTATTTATAAATCTATCTTAAATCTAGGTAACTCATTGAAATTAGTGAGTACTGTATAATATTAATTATATACAAAAACATCCATTATAATTTATCGTTGATAAAAACATAACCGATGTGGGCCGTTGGTATGGCTGGTGTATCGAGTGACCTTGAATTTATTTTAATTGATAAGCTTTTATAAAATATCTCAGTAAAAAACTTTTATATTTATTATCTCTACTTTTATACCTCAGTTCAATATTTCATCATTAGTTCGGGCGCATTACGGGGCAGAACGAAAATACATAATTTATACAGGAAAAGCATTAAGAAAAACCTGTTTAATATTTTGTCATATTGTTAAAAACATTTAGGTTTATGAGTAGTGAGTGATTGGGGGAGGGGGGGGAGGGTCGGTTATATATATTATCGACGGGTAGGGGGCAAGGTAGGTTTGTGGGTGGGATGTTTGAGGGTTTTTGATATTGCGGGATTTTTGTCATGTGTGGCGTTTGGTTATGGTCACCGTCTTGTATGGTAGATTGGCAGTCTCTGGTGTATTAATGTGTGTCGATGTGTCGGGTTTTGGTCTGCACGTATGTTTGTGATGTCTGTTGTCAGTGCCGATAACTGAATTTTGTTGGTAAAGAATTCTTGCGAGGTTTCATCTATGTACTCACGTATCATAGGTAGGTTCGTTGCCCTGTGCAATTCAGTTATCGGCGTGTATCTGTCAGCGTTCGTCAATAGTCGTATTAATTTATTCTGTGTAATTTGCAACCTCTTGCATTGATGGGCGGAGATATTATTCCAAGCTGGACATGCGTATGTCATTATGGGCCTAAACATGACTTTGTATAGAGTCAACTTATTGTCAATGGATAGCTTGCTCCGCCGGTTTACAAGAGGGTACATCTTACTTAGGGTTGCGTATGTCCTATTTATTGTCTGTGTCACATGAGGAGCGAAAGACAGCCGTTTATCTAAGGTTACTCCTAGATATTTGACCGTCTTACACTCCTCAATGGTCTGTCCGTCTATCTGTAATTTGTTAAATGTTTTTATATTTGTAAATTTTCTGTTGAAATTTATAGTCTTTGTCTTGTCGTTATTTATTTTTATTTTCCATTTTTTAAAAAATGTCTGTAGGGTCTGCAGATGATACCGTACCTTCTGCGTCGCGGTCTGCGCATAAAATGACTTTGCATACAGTACAGTATCATCTGCGTATAGGATAATATTGGAGTTGGGGTAGGAGGGGATATCTGACGTATAGAGGTTATATAGGAGAGGGGAAAGGATTGCCCCCTGGGGGACACCCGCCGATATAGGTGTATGAGATGAAAAAGAGTTATTCACTCTTACAGTGATACATCTCCCTCTAATATACGATTTTATCAAGGCTACTATATAATTGGGCAACTTTAGGATGCTGTCGAGTTTATACAGCAACCCGTTATGCCAGACGGTGTCATAGGCCTTCTCTATATCGAGAAGCAACAAGACTGAGCATTGTTTTTTCGTGTATGCAAGGTAAGTGTCTTGCACCACCTTGCATACAGCGTGTGTCGTACTGTGTCCTCCTCTGAAACCGAATTGGACGTCTGGTATTAGCCGTTTTTTGTTTACAATATTATTTAATATTCTAAGAATAACCCTCTCCGTTAATTTGGAGAGGGTATTCAATAGACATATTGGTCTATAACTGGCTGCACTATGAGGCGGCTTTTTGGGTTTCAGAATCGGAACAACAATACCTAATTTCCAGTCGCTTGGAAAATACTGCAGTTTGAGGATAGAGTTTATTATATACATTATTTGGCATAACATTTTTGGGGGAAGATTTTTAAGGACTAGGTTGGGGATGGTATCGGGACCTGGGGCTTTATTGTTCGGAAATGTCTTAATTATTTGTCTAAGTTCTGTGGGGTTTGTCAGTATAGTAGGTAGTTTGTTTGGGGGAATTGGGAAGCGGTCTGCAGTCGTCCGCGTCACGTGAGTTACCTGGTCATGAAACGGTAAGCTATTTGGAGGAGTGGTATTGGTATTTTGCAAATGTTGTGCAAGGAGTTCAGCTTTTTCTTGGTCGTTATAGTAATTTATGTTATTTTCAATTAGTGTGGGAATCGCTGAAAAAGGCTTTTTAATTAGGCGCGACATCTTCCAGAGGGAGTTGTCCCTTCTTGACAGGTCCTGGATCCTGTCATTCCAGGACTTCTCCCTATATACTAAAAGTCCCCGAATCTACGAGGTGAGCGGGGTGCAGGGGGGGGCATTGAAGGTCACTTTTTTTGGCTTTTCGCTGATATCTCGAAAACAGTGCATCGTAGCTCAAATATTAATCTATTCAAAATCAAAGCTGACAAAATTTCCTGCAATATTGTTATTATTCATTATTCTTCTATTCCCAATGGCTTTCGAGATATTCGCTGGCGAAAATTACCAATTTTCAAAATATGCATTTATGCCTCACGCTTCTTGACAAACTTTGCCTTCTAGCGCCTCAGCCTTTAGTTTCACGGTAATATCTTCCCAGTAGAGCATTAGTTGTAGAGCATTCAATTTTTTTTTAAAGTGAGTTGGTATTAACACTCTTCTATTAGCTTGACCTGTAACATTTTAAGCAAATCTTACAACTCACTTTTCACACACTTCCAGATGTAGGATTGACTTGAAATTTGGGACGTGTATATGGTTCACGTAACAATACAATTTGGCAACTTCTATAAAAAATCCAAGATGGCGTTTCGAAGATGGCGGGTAGTCTATTATCACTTAATATCCGATTCTACTGAAAATTGGTATCCTGAGTTTCTAGAGATCGCAGATTACAGACATCTGATCAAAACTCAAGAATTCAAAATGGCGGCGTCAATATGGCGGATGGGTTTTGTCATTCATCATCTGATTCGATTAAACATCGATATCTGAGCATTATCGAGGTTGCAGAGGACAATTATATATTCTAATTTTAATAATTCAAAATGGCGGAGTCAAGATGGCGGTTAAGTATTGTAATTTATAGTTTGATTCGCATGAAAATCGATATCTGCGGATTTTCAAGGTCGTAGATTATAAATATTTAGTCGAAATTCAAAAATTCAAAATGGCGGCTTCAGGATAACGAATAGGTTCTGTCATTTATATCTCCAAAACAATGCATCATCGTGAACAGGTTATTCTATTCAAAATTAAAAGTGACAAAATGTCCTACAATATTCAATATTTGTCTATTCCCAATAGCTTTCGTGATATCAGCTGGCGAAAATCGCAAGTCTTCGAAAAACGTTTTTTTGCCTCACGCTTCTCGACCAGCTTTACCTACTAGCGCTTCAGCCTTTAGTTTTACATCAATGTCCTCACAGTAGAGCATTAGTCATAGAGCATTAACTTGTCGAATTGTTCCGTGGATGTCTGTACAACTTGGTTGCCAATGTTAAAAGAAGAACTTCACAAACTTAACATTGTATAAAATCTAAAAAAACTGTTAACTGTATCAACAGTTCTATGTAAATAGTAAGTAAGTATCTATGGATATTGAATATAACAAACATTCTTAGAGCGTGTATTTATCATACGCAGCAAAAAAGATTTTTCAAAAAAGCTTGAAAAAGGAAACAGAATAGATTTCCGAAACGTCGGCGAAATATTTAATTTCAAGTTTTTATACTTATTTGTGTTGTTTATTTAAAAAAAGCAACATTTAACTGATTATTTGACGTAAAAGTCACAGACGTAGAGGTTATTTACCAGTAACATACTGGTTAATTGCGATATTTTGTAGATTCCCCGAGCACCGCTTAAAAAGAAAACATACATGTGGCAGGAAGTCCCAAAGAATTGAAGAAGGAAAAAAATTCATTAATAATTTCAAAAACACGTATTCAAACCCCCTGAAACTGTTAAAAAATGCCGTAAAAGGAAGAAAATATTGTTAATAATAAAAATAACTATGTTAATAAATGCAAATGCGTAGGACGCCTGTTGGCTAAAATTCTCTGTTCATCCAGATGCTTTGAGCTCTCCACGCCTTTACGTTTATTAACATAATTATTGTTATAATTGGCATTAGTTTCTTCTTCTTGGTGCATTTTTTAACAGTTTCTGTTTAAAAGCGTGTTTTTGACTTTTTAAAATTATTTATTTATTATCTTCTCTTTAGTTCTTTTCCAATTGGAATAGTGTATCTATTCGATATAATTCCTTCTCTATAAATGACAAAACCTATTCGTCATTCTAAAGCCGCCATTTTGAATTTTTAAATTTCGACTAAATATTTATAATCTGCGACCTTGAAAATTCGCAGGTACCGACGAATCAAACTGTAAATTACAAAATTCATCCGCCATTTTGACGCCACCATTTTGAATTATTAAATTTAGACGAGATAATTGTACCCTGCAACCTCGATAATGCTCAGATATCGATGTTTAATCGAATCAGATGATAAATGACAAAACCCATACGCCATATTGACGCCGCCATTTTGAATTTTTATATCTTGATCAGATGTCTGTAATCTGCGATCTCAAGAAACCCCAGATACCAATTTTCAGTAGAATCGGATATTAAATCACAATAGACTACCCTCCATCTTCGAAACGCCATCTTGGATTTTTTATAAAAGTTGCCAAATTATATTGTTACGTGAACCATATACACGTCCCAAATTTCAAGTTAATCCTACATCTGGAAGTGTGTGAAAAGTGAGTTGTAAGATTTGCTTAGAATGTTACAGGTCAAGTTAATGGAGGAGTATTAATAACAACTCACTTTAAAAAAAAATTAATTCTCTACAACTAATGCTCTACTGTGAAGATATTACCGTGAAACTAAAGACTGAGGCGCTAGAAGGCAAAGTGTGTCAAGAAGCGCGAGGCAAAAATGCGTATTTCGAAAATTGGTGATTTTCGCCAGCGGATATCTCGAAAGCCATTAGGAATAGAAGAATAATGAATAATAATATTCTTGTAGGAAATTTTGTCAGCTTTAATTTTGAATAGATTAATATTTTGGCTATGATGCACTGTTTTCGAGATATCAGCGAAAATCCAAAAAAAGTGACCTTCAATGGCCCCCCCTGCACTCCGCTCACCTCGTAGATTCGGGGACTTTTAGTATGTTTACCTCCTAAGTATTCCAAACACAGCCCTGAAGTCAAAAATTCTGTTCCCGACCATGTCCTCTACAACCAGTTCATTGACTGGACTAAAAATAGAAACTAATCCTAATATGTGCAAGATAAAAGTCGAGATTTCGTTTTTGGTTGGGTCACGCTAGACTCGTATAACGAAACTTCTGTGTTTCCCCTATTAGATTCTACATATTTTCCTAACATCTGCCATTACACTACCGATTTTTTAAACATTTCCAATGTTAAAAGTAAGACTTAAGAATAATATACTCACATGGGCGATTTTCCGATTAATTTCAATAATCCATCAACGAATAATGCTGGTAATAAGTGATATATGAGATAACCAATGAAATATATATACCAGTTGTTAGTCATAGTGAAAGAAGGATACCAGAATAGTTTCTTACACGGAACATTCCATGTCAAACTTGCACCTATATCAACTATGTCTTGGTATGAAAATTTTATAGCTGCTCCTAATGCGCCATTGTATACCTCTACTTCGTTCAAGTCTCTGAAATACATATTGTAGGTTCAACAAATTCACATTTATCATTATAATTCTTCTGTTAGATTATACAGGGTGTCTCACCGAGAACTGAATCGATCGATATAGGGAAAAGCATTTAACAAAAAATTTTGAAAATCTTTGATGTGACTAGAGTTAGTGCGGCAAATCGAAGTAAAATAATTATAAGCATGTGGTACTTCCGGTCATACCGGACTTTCGAAATGACCATAACATTACGAGTCGAAACATGAGGATTCTGTATACCTAAGCCCAGCAGTTTTGGAGATATTTGACGTTTCATAAAAAATTTGACGGGTGCAATGGTTTGCAAGAACCATTATAACTTTCTTCTTGTAGGAGATCATCAATTGATCTTTGGCAGGAAGAAAGAACAGAAGATGAGCTAGTCTCTTAATAAATATAAATTCCATAATACTTTGCCAAGTGTTCCATTTTTACGTTACATTTTGCCAAATTCAAAACACAAAAACTTTTTTATATCAAGTTATGCAAAATTGAATTTCCCTTTCTCTAGTACAGACATTGTGGGGTTAAAGTTACAACTTTTTGAAATGCTGACGATTTTCTTAAATATTGAAGAATTTTTAGTAAAAATTGCCATCATAATGCAGGCAAATTAAATTTAGAGTGTTTACTAATTGTAGATTGGAGACTGTCCAATGAGGTAGTAAAACCTGACAAAATCAGATGGGCAATTGGTAAGTTCCAACCATACAAATCTCCTGGATTGGATGGAATTTACCCAATCCTGCTCCAGAAAGGACAGGATATATTACTACCACATTTATGTAAAATATTCAGAGCCTGTTTGGCCTGGAGATACATACCACGTATATGGCGGAAGGTGAAGGTTACCTACATCCCAAAAATAGGTAGGATTTCGGACCAAACACCCAAGTCATATAGACCCATAAGCCTGTCCTCTTTCCTGCTTAAAACACTGGAAAGACTACTGGACAGGTATATTAGAGACGAAATTCTAAGAGAAAACCCTCTTAGTGAACGTCAGTATGCATACCAGCCGGGAAAGTCAACAGACCTCGCGTTGGATGATTTAAATAGGCTACTGGCAAAGTCATTAGATGACAAAGAAATTGCAGTAGCCACTTTTCTAGATATAGAAGGAGCGTTTAACAACGCAACAACGCACTCGTTAACGAATGCGCTGTTAACCAGAGGAGTCCCAACAGTGCTATGCCAGTGGATCAAGGCCAGCCTAGAGAAACGGATAATAGTATCCACTTTAGGCGAGGCTACCATTGAGGCAAAGGTGAGTACAGGTTGCCCCCAAGGAGGGGTACTATCTCCACTACTGTGGGCAACCCTTGTTGACGACCTCCTCCGGAAAATTTCTGCGGAAGGCTTTTATTGCCTAGGATATGCTGACGACATAGTAATAGTTGTCAGGGGGCGATTTGCGAACACGATATCAGAGCGTTCACAAAGAGCCCTGAATATTGTCGACAGGTGGTGTAATGAGGAAGGACTCTCCATTAACCCCCACAAAACCACAGTCGTCACTTTCACAAGAAAAAGAGTCTTGGAAGGCCTTAAGCCCCTAGTGCTCAACGGTGTGGAGATTCCATTTCTCAGTGAGGTAAAATACCTAGGAGTCATTTTTGACCAAAAACTGACATGGAACTCCCACATTGAAAAAGTCACACAGAAAGCAACAATAGCCCTCGGAAGGTGCAGGCAGATGTGTGGAAAAAATTGGGGATTAAATCCCAAAATGACTCTATGGTTATACACTAGGGTAGTAAGACCCATGATAACCTACGGATCGGTAGCATGGTGGACTAAGACAGTGCAGTTGGGAGCCGTAAGGCTGTTAAGTGGCGTACAAAGGCTTGCTTGCCTGTGCGCCACGGGAGCCATAAAAACTGCTCCAACGGCTGCACTGGAAGTCCTTCTGGACTTGCCACCACTACACATATTTATTCAAGGAGAAGCTCGCTCAGTGCTGCATAGGCTAATGCAAGGCCCTACGCCAATAAGGCAGCAACATGGAACAGAGCACCAAAAGCTATGCTTAGAGTTGAAGGCGGATCCCATTCTAGGAATGCCCACGGACATTACAATCCCAAAGTATAACTTTAATGAAAATTTCAAAATCATAATACCAGACAGGGAAGACTGGACAAACGGTCCTCCCATACCGCCACAAACAGTCTGGTATACAGACGGCTCTAATACAGAACAGGGAGTTGGAGCTGGGATTTATGGGATAAGGTCAAAAACGAAAATCCCAATAAGTCTAGGAAAATACGCCACAATATTTCAGGCTGAAGTGGCCGCAATACAGTGGTGCACAAAGGAAATCATCAGGCAAGGAACTGTAAATCAGTCGATTGCCATTTTTTCCGATAGCCAGGCTGCGCTAAAAGCAATCGGTTCCATGCAAGTCGAATCGAGACTTGTATGGGACTGCATAAATACCCTTATAGACCTAGGAAGTCAGAATAAAGTGACCGTAGCATGGGTACCAGGACACAAGGGACACAAGGCAAATGAAAAGGCTGATGAACTGGCCAGAGAAGGTGCGGATAGCGCCCTCATAGGACCCGAACCCTTTTGTGGTGTGGCCAAGCCATGCATACGAGCATCCATTAATAAATGGGTGCAAACCAAATCTCTGGAATGGTGGAACAATTTCCCACGACAGAGACAGGCTAAAGAGTTCATTAAAGAACGATCGGCCAAATTTACGGAGGACCTGTTATGCCAAAATAGAAAGGCCGTTAGAATAATAGTGGGTCTTCTAACCGGCCACTGCCGACTCAATAGACATTTGAGTCTAATGGGTCTGGCAGAGGACGCAACATGCAGATTCTGCCAAGAGGCAGAGGAAACCTCAGTCCACGTTTTGTGCCATTGTGAAGGCCTTGCTAGACTGAGATTCCAACTACTTGGTGAGGAAAAACCAAGAGCTGACAGCTACACTAAGGGGCCCTTATCAAGGCTGTGGAGTCTGATACAAAGGACAAAACTGGATAAGGAGCTCTAAGGAAACCAATCAGGAGCACCACAATAGATCCATGGGGGTCGCGGTGGTCAAGGCCAATCAGCCAGCTCCTCCTTCCTAATCTAATCTAATCTAATCTAATTGTAGATATGACTTTTATCATTGGAAATGGTAAAGGGGCTTGTAATGAACGTAAAACAATGCAAGGCTGGTGGTAGTATAGGGTTAATTTGGGGGATATTTCAATTTTTGATTTTTTTGTTAAATAGAGACTATTATTTTTTATTATTGTATCAAAAAGTACATGTAACAACAAATAAAGTGAGCACGGAAGAACTCTGTACGATGATTTTTCACTACAGAATTTATTACTGAAAACAAAAAGTTTTTGACTGAAAAAACTGAATATCTCAAAAACTCCTTGATTTTTTTATATATAAAAAACTGCGCTTATTTAAGGCATATAAGGGCATGCTGTCACAAAATTTCATCAACATTGAGTTATTTTTGCGAAAATGAAAAATAAAAAACAAAAAAATCGTTTTTTCGCATTTTTCTCGTAAATTTTGATGTTATGGTAAAAAGTGACCCTTATGAAAGATATATATTTGTTTATGATCTACAACTTTTCTCTAAGACATTTTTTGATAGAATGTCAAGTTTCACTGGAAAACGCAATAATATATTTTGCACCCCCTTTTAACTCCCCCCGAATTAACCCTATACTATCCCCGGCTTTGCAAATTCATTATAAGTCCCTTTACCATTTCCAATGATAAGAGTCCCGACTACAATTATTAATAGTGGTTTTGGCTTCTAAATCAGTTAATTTGCCTGCACTATCAACTTAGTTGATTGAAACAATCATTAATGTCAGTCATTCCTTTATGTCAAAAAATTCCAGCACGTTTAAATTACAACCACGAAGACTTTTTACATTTGTCTGCTATTTATAGAGAATGTGATAAAGTAATATCAAGAACATGTAACACATCTGCTACTCGACACCCTCAAGAACACAAACCATCACTATACAATGTAAAATGCATATTGGATAATTCTAAGGAGGTTTGAATTTGACAAATTGTATCGTGAAAAATACAACACTTGGTATACTATTATGGAATTAATTTTTATTGTAGAGAGTAGCCCATCTTGTGTTCTTTTTATGTGTTAAATAGCAAATGAGAATCTCCTACACGAAGAAAGCTTGCAAACCGCTGCATCCGCCAAATCTTTTATAAAACGTTAAACTGTCGAGTTTAGGTATAGGTTATGCTACATGTTTCCACTCAGAATGTTATGGTCATTTCGAAAGGTCGATAATATATTTATATGGTAATTAAATTTCCAATTTATTGATGTGGGGCACGATATCGGAGCTTTTGAAGTGAACACGGCCCAGCTTCAAGGGCCACTTCCGCCAAACGAAAGCTAACAAAAATTCAAAAGCACGCAGAAAGACGTGAGAAATCTATCGGCGTAAATCGGAGGTCGGTGCGTGCCCTGGTATTCGAGAAGTTACCGGAAGTTGCAAATATATTTTTTTACCGCTTCCCAAAATCGTATCTAGAAAACGAAACGAGATACAGAGCTACATGTCTATGAATTTTTTTAAAATTTTGCAAAAAAATGTAAGTGTTGGCAAAAATCTGAAAAAATTCAAGAGTATTAAGGGTGTGGAGAAATTCGAATGGCGTAAACCGCACATCTGTATCTGGTTTCGTTTTCGAGATATAGATATGAGAAGCGGTAAAGAAATTCGATTTTTACCTTCCGGTGACTTCGAGCGGCCGTATCTCGAAAACTAAGGCAGCCGACCTTCGATTTACGCCAATCGATTTCTCGTCTTTCTGCGTGTATCTTAATTTTTTCACATTTTTGTTAACTTCTGTTTTGCAGGAATGGCCCTCGAGGCTGGACCGTGTCGTTAAAGAAGCGAAATCCTCGGACATCTCACTTTGGCGGCCGATATGTCACTTAAAAAGCGCCGAAAAGATATCGTGCCCTACATCATCGGATTGTAAATTTAATTTGCAACGTACAGTGATGGGTCATTTTTGTCTAGAGAAAGTTACAGCGATTTATGTGACGAGATGTCGAAATCGCTTAAATTATGTTTTCTTTGAGGTTATGGTAAAATCCTGGTGTGATGGGGTTAAAGAGACCTCGGATTCGGATTCAACGACGCTAAATACATATAGAAAACACGATAAACCCCCTGGTCAGAAGAAGACAATTTTTTTGTGTGTGGCTATGTACTTAAAAACGAAAAGAATGTCATTTTTCTTTTATTCAAACCGATTTTTCTACCAGCCTATACCGGCGTACTCTTACTTTATATTCTAATACAATAGGGTCGTTTCCTTCAACAAAATTTATAAAATATTATTATACCATCAAAAAATATACTAAATATATATTTCATATATCGTATGAAAGAAAGTCCTAATAATCACATGCAAGAAAAAATTGGTTTTCAAAATAACAAGGCGGTAAATGATGACGTATGTAATGAGAATTCAATTTTAGATATTTTCATGTTTATTCTATCATGTTAGCGGTAGTGCTCGGTAGATTTGTTGTTTCCATTGTGTTGATTTTTCATTAAATTATAACCTAAAAATTTTAAATTTTATTTTCTATTTTAAACTTATCTGCAACAGTATATTATTAATAGAAAATCATTTACATATTTAGTTTAGCTTACAGCGTACTTCATATTTTAATCAAGTTAAATCCTAATAACAATAACAATAGTTTGAAGACAATTAATATGACAATGACTCACGTCGATACTATAACCACACTACTCTGTGCTATAACAGTAAACGAACGACGCCCGTCGATTATTCCTCTATTTGTTAACTGCGCATGCTCTCACATCTGACGTCACCATAGGCGCCAATTCAAAATTTCGTAACTTAAATAATTAATTTTACTATTAAAATGAATTTGGAATGTAAAATAAAAAAACACGGGTCAAATAAAATTTTATAAATTACTTGAATATAAAATTTTTAAAAAATGGTCAATGGTATCATAGTGGTAATTTCCAAGTTCCAACTTTTTTGTTTAATTTGCAAAAATAACTCCTTTTATTACCAATATTTATTATATTACTTAAATCTCCAAACAATAAAAGAGCGGCTTAAAATTTCTTTTTAAATCGTTCAACGAAAGATTTTGTATGAGGAATTAAAATTTTTCCATCTATAGGGTGGTAAAAAAGTATAATTCTTTCATGAATTAACTGGACAACTAAGCGCATGAAGAAAAATTGATAAACTAATATCAGAAATAACTGTGTATATATGCACAACACAATAAAAAGAAATACTTTTTATATGTTCGCCATAGTCTGCAGATCTTGATATAAACGTGTAAGAAGATTATTTATTGTAGCCGGTAAAACACTTTGATCAATATTTTCCGTAATATGACTTGCTATTGACTATTCTCGGACACTTTATATTTGGTATAAATATACAGATTTTTGCACAGGGAGTAAGTTTACAAAAGCTACTCAATATCTAATGGGTTTGGGTGGTGATTATAGATCAAGTTATAATTGAAATTATGATGTAACAGGTTCAAAACGTTATAGCAGCATATGCTTTCGCTCCTTCTTGAAATAACTAATCGAAATTACAGTTCTTGAATAATCTTTTATGGAGTCTTCGTAAATAATAGGATTTTCTGCTCTTAGTGTGTAAACTAAATGTTGCTTATGAAACCTGGATTTCCTTCGAAGAAATCAGACAAATAACAAGCGAACGTGATCCATTCTGATTTCCATTTTGCATGGTTCTTTTTCTTCCTATCAATATTGCAAACGGTCCGAGATGAATCCTGTTGATTCAAACTTTCTTACGAAAGGACACCGCACATAGTGAATGGTCAGTGGGTTTCTGCGGATTTTCTTCAAATTTTAGTATATTGTAGTTATGACTTTTCTGAACAAAAGTCTCCATGGGCACAAAAAATGTTTATGACAGGATTTCGAGAAATTGGCCGAAGAAATCCTGTCATAAAAATTTTTTGTGACCATAGAGATTTTTTATCAGGGGCCGTCCATAAAATACGTCACTCAGAATTGCATCTTTTTAGACCTCTACCTCCCCCTTCGTCACGCTAAGTCACACTTTCAGCGACCCCCGTAACAAATATTATGTCACAAGAGCTAGCCCTCCCCCCCGATAAATTAAACGATTTCTTGTGATTAAAAATAGCATACAGATGAATAATTTAAAATATTTCTTATGACCGCATAAGTAAATAAATAAGTGTACACAATCTGAAACATTAATTTTTGACTATCCTTATGTTTATTTACAGGCAGGGCCGTCGAAAGAAAATCGGGGCCCGGGGGTAGTAACATACAACTCTCAGCAATTCTCATTTTCAATATAAATTTCGAAGAGCGGGGGGTGGCATTCCTGATAATAAATTATTTATCTCAATAAAAACGATATTCCCTAGGATTACATATATACCAATATCTAGGCCGAAAAAAATTGAAGAGTGGTAGGGGGGGAGATACTCCTTGAATATTTTCCTCCGTCGACATTTTGAAGAGCGGAGGGTGATATTCCTTGAAATTAAATATTTATCTCGGCCGCAGTTCCAAAAAAAACTAGGGGGCAGCAATTTCATATTACTCGTTCAAATCTCATTATTTACATCACACTAATCATTTAAAAGTATACTTCTCTTATCTCTTATTTCGCCTAATGCAAATGCTTCTCTAACTTCAAATGATTCCTGGGCCCCTCAAAAACCTCCGGGCCCCCCTCTTTCAACGGGCCTGTTCACAGGCTTTTAGTACTTGGGAATGGCTTTCTATCGTAATATTTTTTTTTTAACTGTCAAGTTAAGAGAAAAATTAAAATAAAATTGATTAACTGCAAATGTCACATTTCCTTAGACCCCCCTCCCCCTTGTCACATCTCATCACGCTAAGAAATACCCCTCCCTCCCTTTTATTTTCGAACGTATTTTGTGAGCGGCCCCTCAGCATGTCATGAATTACCTCAACGCAAAATTTCAGCTCCCGGGAGTGAAATCCAAATTGTATTAAAAAGTGTGAATATCACGGACCTGCACTTTTTAAATGCGAGAAGCTGAAATTTTGCACAGAGGTAGTTCATGACATTCTGATGAAAAGCGTCTATGGTAAAAAAGCTTTAATGACAGGATATCGAGGTATTGGCCGAAGAAGGTCTTAATATCGACGAAATTGACTTTCTTCGGCTAATATCACAAAATTCTGCCATTAAAATTGTTTTGTGCATATGGAGACTTTTGTTCAGAAGGTCAAACTACTAAAATTCGAAGAAATACGCAGAAACCGATTGACCATTTACTTTGTGCGGGATTCTTTATTATGCAATTTCGTGGTAGGGGGCCATCCGTCAAATACGTTATCAAAAATGGACTATTATTCACCCTCCCCTCCTTGTAAGACCTTATAACATTGGTGATACACCCCTTTCACCAACGTTTGTTTGCATACTTCTCTCCGTTCTGCATTTAGAACAGGGCCGGCGGAGGGGCCGGGCGACCCGGGCAGTCGTTCGGGGTACTTAGTGCAAGGGGCACCGCACGACAAAGAATTAAAATACTTACAATATCAATCTGGAGAGAACTCTTGATTGATTGATTGATTTTCCAGCATAAGGTGAGCATTGCTGTCGATTTCAGTCATCTATGAAGGTTCGTTCTAAGACGCAGTTTGGTCCTCTGTCGAACACGCACAACGGACGGCCAAATCGCGTGGCGGAACCAAACCTCGGAAGTTTTATATACCGCCGGACCGGCTGCATACGTCGGTTTGGACATTGGACATGCTTGTTGTCAGCAGCGAGAGCCACATGACGCATGGGGTAGGAATATAGAATGGGAAGTGTGTGTTTGTGAGATGCTTCTTTTAAGTTTCCATGGTTCTTTAGAGTTTCCACCTCTCATCATTGGTTGGGAAGAGTAGGCGTTTGCGAGATACTTTTTTCAGTTTCCATGCTTCTTTTAAGTTTCCATCTATCATCTCTTTATTTATTCTTCTTCAAAGTTTTCTGTCTCTCCTGTTTCTTTACAACTAATATTAACCAATAACCACATCAATAATTACTATTAATTCGCGTGCCATAATATTAGCAATTACCAGACCAAATCAGAATAAAATGCTCTAAAATCTGTATAAACATTATTTTGTTGATTTATCTACCATTTGGTACTAAGCACGTTACGATATCTCTTTAAATAAAAAAGTTACAAGCCCGTGAACTTTTAAGTGGCGGACCCTGTATAATTGTTGCATATTCTATAGTATACACTCCGCATTTTATTGTAAATAAAAATAAAGTTTGCTTATATTAAACGGGTGACGGCCTTGTCTAATTGCGAGACGAATGAAAGTCACCAAAACTTGGTCTATAATCACATCTGTGACAGATTTATTGCTGTTAAGGCTATTGCCTAATTAGCCGATTTTGCAATGTACAATATTATACAAATATATGAATTTAATAAATGTAAATAATTAAAATCTGTTCTATTTTTTGATCGACTTTGTTCTTCCTGTAGCTAACAATCGAACTTTTCGTTCCCAAGTTATCGTGGTTACAAGAAACGCGACGGACGGACAGACAGACAGAAGTTATAAAAGTTTAAAAGTGAATTATTATTTGTTTGCTTAATTGTATTGAAACCATCAGAAAAAATAACTATCTATGAGAACTAAAAGAAAAGCTATGTGTAAAAATATTAATGAAGTCTTTGCATTCTTTCGATAACCCGAATTCTAGTTATGCTAGCAAATTAAAATCCTAAAATAAATTTGTATAATTTGTTATTTGAAAATTCTCATTCAACAACTAGCATCCACACAGTCCCCTACAGCCATGCAGATTAAAGTAGCATCTACATAACCCCCTACGGTAATGAAGATTCATTTAAAAATGAGAACAAAGGCCTAAAACAAATTTATTTACCTACCTTCCCTTAAAAACTTTTCATTCTAATGGATTACATTTTCATGAAATCTATGATTCTGTTTTTGGAAATGCTTAGCCTTTGAAACGTTTACGCCCTTATTTTTTTCATGAAAATGTAATCCATTAGAATGAAAAATGTTTAAGACAAGGCAGGTAAATAAATTTATTTTAGGCCTTTGTCTCATTTTTAACTGAATCTTCATTACCGTAGGGGTTATGTAGATGCTAGTTTAATCTGCATGGCCGTAAGGGACTGTGTGGATGCTAGTTGTTGAATGAGAAGCTTTTCCTTTAGTTCTCATAACTATCTAGTTATTTTCTCTGTTGTTTGCAAAATCCTATAAAGAATATGTTTCAATACAATTAAGAAAACAAATAATAATTTACTTTTAAACATGCATTTAGGCTCCAATAGTAGTTAGCTAATAGATAGGAGACGGACGATCTGTTGTTTTTATCAGTCGATGTCAAATATAATTTTTCATATTTATTCATAGAAATTGTCTTGGTATTGCATGGAACATCTTTATGAGTGGCTTTGTGCCTTTCTGATGAGCTCAGAATAAGGGCGAAAAACGTTTCAAAGGCTAAGCATTTCCAAAAAAACAGAATGATAGATTTCATAGAAATGTAATCCATTAGATTGAAATTGTTTTAAGACCAGGTAGGTAAATAAATTTATTTTAGGATTTTGTTCTCATTTTTAACTGAATCTTCATTACCGTAGGTGGTTATGTAGATGTTAGTTTAATCTGCAGGGCCGTAGGGGACTGTGTAGATGCTAGTTGAATGAGAATTTTCAAATAGGAAATTATACAAAATTTTATGATTCGGGTTATCGAAAGAATGCAGACTTCATTAATATCTTTACACATAGCTTTTCTTTTAGTTCTCATAGATAGCTATTTTTGCTGCTGTTTGCAAAATTCTATAAAGAATATGTTTCAGTTATGAAAGTTGTTCAGAATTCGATCACCAACACAGTGTTATGAAAATTTTTTCTCTACGAGCGATATTACCGGTTTTAGAGATGTGCCGATCGAATGCGATAAACTCTTCGTTTTGTATTTGCGAAGAGTATAATAAACTTACTTATTTGAATCTCTTCTAAGTGTTGCTATAATCATCATCTTAACTATGAAATCCACCGGAACGTAGTCTTGGCTTACGTCTGGATCACCATAAGACATCTTCAGTAAACCTGAAAAATATGGAGGAAATGATTTTAAAACTTATTTTGAGATCGATACATTTTACATTTCAGCATCTCAATGAAAAAGTTAATTTGTTTGTACACTCCAATAACCTGTTACTTTTGAACACAACGATGTAATATTTTGAAGTATTCGTAGTACCGGTGTTTTAATGTTCGATTAAGTTTTTCCAGTTAACAGCTAAGGGTTTGTCATTAATCAAAATGTTTATACAGATCATTTTCACCTAAGACTCAGCTAAATTCCTATCTCCATTCACTGCTTGAGAGTTCTGGGGTTTTGCGGTTTTTACGGCTTTATTGACTAAACTATTGTGTATTTTATTTACACTAGAGGATGAATACGAGCAGGTTATAAATTCTGTTAATTGCGCAAAGACTCTTTACATCGCTCCATACTGTATTCTTGACCTGAAAGGTCACTTACTGTTCGTGGTTGGTAATGTTTTTTGCAACACGTCTGAGAAATAAATACAGCGGCTTATCAAAAATTCATTAAGGGTCAGTTTATCAATGCGAGGATAAAAGTGATAGTTAGCCATCTGATGTTTAAAGATATCCGGTAGATAGAGTGGTAGTAAAACTCGTTTATCAAGGGTATTACTTCGCTATTTCTTTTTAGTTTGTACAAGTTCTTCATAAGTTGGTAGCACTAATATTTCAGAAAATCTTTGTGATCGGCTGGCTGATATCTTTCCTCGTTTGATTTGATCAAATAACCTCAAATCGAACAGATATTTTTGCTATTAATCTGTAGATCATTTTGTAAGATGGTGAGTGAACGGAAAAAGAAGTTAGTGCAGGCGCTGGAAGAAGTTGAGTATGCGAAATGTGAGGACCGGCAAGTATGTTCAGATTCTTATACCTGAGACCCTAAATACTGGAAAAACCCATCTTTCCGGCGGCTGCGGTGGTCCCTTCTAGTCTCCTGCCGGCCCCTTGCCGCTTAGCACGCCTAGCCGTTTAGTATGTTTCTACATCGGTCGACACAAGACGTATTTTGCAGGAAATTACCAAAATTACAACTCGCCCTTGGAATTCAAAAGAATCATAACTGTGGTACGAACTCTCAATAAGGCATTATAGATTTAAATACTCCAAAAATTCATATTGTTGTTGGTATGGCACTTGTTCATCAAATTCAATTAAAAAAGTTCTATTCTTTCGGTGATTTTGCTGAGGCATTTTTCAAAAGATCGTGTTAATTCTGATGTGAAGAGAATAGATGTATTCGATAGATATGATGACATTTCAATAAATTTTTTAGTCAAATTTTCGGAGTAAAAACCAAATTATTAAGAATATTATATTTCAAGTCATTCAACAAAAATTCCTACTGATTGTAAAGCTTTCTTTTCAAGCACTCAAAATAAATTACAATTTGTTCGATATCTTTGCACAACTGTTTCAAAATATGCGCAAGTGAAAGAAGACTGCGAGAGGTGTACATTTGGATTCGATGATCTAGGAAAATGTTTTAAGCTACAAGGGTCTTCAATTTGTGAGGTACTTGAACTAAAATCAAACCACTTAGAAGCTGATTCAGGATGTTTGGTCACATCTTTCACGCGGTAAGAATTCAATCTGCTCATCTTATTATCCTCAGTGCTGATACAGATGTATTCATTCATCTTAGCGATTTATTACTGGAGAAACCAGTAAATACTGGTTGTCTAGGTCTATGGTCCGATGGTTCTTATAAAAATAAATATCTTCTAGGATACGATTTAGCTGTTGAATCTCTTGGTGAAGGCATATGTAATATTTTGCCAGCATTATATTCCGTAAGTGGTTGCGATCCTACCAGTAGATTAGACAGTAAAATGCAATGTTTGAAAGCTGCATCGGAGGATTTTGTACAAACAGTCTTTGGGAAACCTTGACCTAAATGTAGGACATTTAAAACAGAAACAGTTTGCACATATGTTTAAAAAAAAATTAAGTGCTGTTAAATTCCGATATAAAACACAGGTTTGGGCTTTAATTTTATGAAAGTGCACATCAGATGCTTTGCATTTGCATATTTTAAGGGCTATAGTACAAACATTTATTTGGAAAAATGCTCATCAAACTCAATTGTAGCCCATTGATTTTTCTTTATTTGTCTATGAAGAGCACAATGGTGACTTACGTCCATGATAGATGACAAAGCGGCCTTTGCCAGAGTCATTGATTCAGCCTTGTAAATGTACGTCCAATTGTCCAACAATGTCTTGCAGTTGCAAAAAGTCAGAATCACCTTTTGTATTTCATTATGTAAATGTATAAATAATGATTGTTTATACAATGCTGGCAGTTAGAAAACTTGGGTCGATGCCAATGTCTCTCTAGAGGAGAAGAGAAATGGACAAACAATATGCTGAAAAGAAACAGAGTTAACCTACGCAGTTGCCAATTTAAGATGGACTAACGGGCGAAACTCTTAACATATTCAAATGCATGGCATCGATGTGAATATATCCCTTTCTTTCACGGGCATTATTTTGTTATTTATATTTCACTCTATCTTATTATAGGGATTGACCCAAGTTTTCTAACTGCCAGCAGTGTATATAGGTAGAGAGCCGGCTGTACAGATTTCCTTTGAATAAGATACATGAAAAACTTTGTATGGGTAAGTAAGTACTACCACAGACAGACACGGAGCCACTTTTCATATAAGCAAATTTTGCCCGCGTCATGGAAGTGACGTAAAAATGGGAGGATGCGGGCAAATTAAAAAAAGGAACCCTATTTTTTAATAATTGGAAGGCTTACTTTAATTTAAAAAGAAACTTAACTTAAAAAGAAAAATTCATGTATTCGATGACTCAAGAAAACACAAAAAAAATACTTTAATTGAGGGTGTCTCAGGGTTGCGGGCAAATTAAGCCTGGCACCCCACTACAATCTCACTGTATACCTCAAGATCTTCATTTTGGCGTAAGTTCTATTCATGTATTCGATGACACAAAGTGACGTCAAAATTTCATGAAGCGGGAAAAATTTGCTTATATGAAAAGTGGTTTCCTGTATGTCTGTTGTAGTACTTACTCACTCACACAAAGTGTTTCATGTATCTTATTCATAGGAAATCTGTACGGCCGGCTCTCCACCTAATAAAATTGACTAATTATTTGTCTTGCTTTCATGTATTTCTATTTGAATTCGCTCTTTCCTGTTGTAACATATTTTGATACCTAAATATTAAAACATGTTATTCCGATGCGAACGGCAGCCGATTTTTGTTGGAGAGCATAGGGCCATGGGTTAGGATTGTGTGTGGACACTCAAAAGGGCGCCACCGGCTGTATGTTACGTAATATGATTTAAATAATTTTGCCAGCACGGAACAAAATTAAGTTACTAGCAACCATGCGATGGAATTCTCAAAATATCTCTACAATATCAAAACTTACTTTACTCTCTCAAATCTCAAAATTTAAGCAAATATCAGGAGTACCAGTACAAATAATAAGAACATGTAGACATTAGACATTTATTAAAACACACGTGAGATATACAACAATAAAAACAAGTAGTTTCACAATTATCCCCTAAATATAATCCATAGGTGCAAAAGAAATTCAAAAAGTGTATATGACCCCATCTAAAATTGTTTCAGTGATTTGACCTTTTCTTTATAGAAATGCAACTACGGCTTCAAGTGTATTCTATTAAAAGTACTTCATATGTGACATAGTAAAAGGTAAATTAGTATCACGTGGTACCATGCGTTACTTACAAAAAATCTTAAGATCATGCTAGTATGTAGTTGCAAAAACGATCTGTAATTTACTCTAATATTTCAACAAAAAAATCACTGAATGAAACTATTATAATTTCTTTAAAATTGTATAACTAAAATGAAACAATAAAACCTGGTTGGTGCCTTGGTGTTTTTTGCGACGACTGCAGCGTGGCCTGTTACCACTTCCTAAGATGTTCTCGACGTTGCTTACGACTACGACTCCATGTCACTCCTAAATCTCTGCCTACATTTCTTGGAGACTGCTGCGAACAACTCTCCAACCAAAACTTCTCTGTATGTCAGCAGAACCCACATAAAACCAAACATCTGAGTAATAGACTTCCTCCTATTACTCCTCTAACTACTGGGCCCCCTTACATAACCAATATGACAGCACCAAACATATGCTTATCCCAATAATAAGCCTCTCCGAAAATATATGCCCCTCCAAAACATGTGCTCATGCCACGTACAAGCCTCTCCAAAACATAACTTATTTTCAGAGGGCCAGTCCCTCCAAACATATGCTTATACCAAACACTCTCATATAGAGAGTATTACATAACCTCACGAGACACGTGGCGATCAGATTACGACAAGCAACAGAATTCCTTCCTGGAATTTACAAAATGCTTCTGGCAGGACGGTAAAGAAACAATGGGTACATCAAATCAAATCCCTTTTCAGTGTAAGCGATGTTAAATCTAAACTCTTCAACACAAAACCGGGACCGCCGCCATTCGCTATCTCGTCGCTGTCGAAGAACGAACCACCAGACGGAAATGTCCTTTTCCAGTTCTCCGTGATGCCAACTTGAACATCTAGAGAACTCTTTCTCTAGCCAATAAAAATGCGCCAACAAAGGACTTTGCAATTTAAAGACTGAATTACACGATTATGTAATATTTCCACTACAAGAATATGTGAGTAACACCTCTATCAAAATTATGCTTAAAGAAAACATGTTTACTACCCATAATTTCTCATCAAGATAGGCAACTATTTACTATCGAATTCTAGATCGTGGGTTGCATACCTCTATACTCAAACAAATCAGGGTTAATTTACTGTATTCAAACTGAAATTATTAATGTAGCTTTTTCAAATGCTACACTGTTTTATGTTTTTTAATTAATAAATATATGTTTTTTTATTATTATAATTTTTGTTTTTTATTTCATTTAACAACCTATCATCACCTTCATCATAAGAGAAAACTATAAATTATGACTAAAATATTCATTAAAATAACTCAATTGGAACAAAAAATGGACCGGCAAGATTCGGATTATTAATCTTTGAGCTATTCTCAGCTATTATCCATCGATAAAATGCGGTCCCCACGTTTTGCATACACACTTCCTTCTAGCTCCCGGTCTAAGTGCTAATTTTAGAAATGCCGAAAGACCAAATTTAGTAGGTAAATATTATAAATAAATATAGACATTTTACTGCACTT
Organism: Stenurella melanura; assembly: GCA_963583905.1. Taxonomy (NCBI): domain Eukaryota; kingdom Metazoa; phylum Arthropoda; class Insecta; order Coleoptera; family Cerambycidae; genus Stenurella; species Stenurella melanura. Next base: position 212,479,914 of record OY757309.1, read on the forward strand.
TCTATATAATTGTTGTACATTTTATAGCCTACTCTCCGTATTCTATCCTAAATAAAAATAATGTATGACTATGTACCAAGCTTTGGCGCCTTTCACTCATCTCGCAATTAGACAAGATCGTCACTCGGTAAGACAGATAGTGTCTTACCGAGTGACGATCTTGTCTAATTGCGAGATGAATGAAGGGCGCCAAAGCTTGGTACATAGTCTTACCACATTTGTGACTGATTTATAGCTGTTAAGTCGATAAACATTAGGGACTATTGCCTAATTAGTCGGTTTCGTAATGTAGCAATATTATATAATATAAATATATGAATTTAATAAATTTAGATAATTAATAACTTCATTGCTTATACATCGATTTTGTTCAAATATGGTTTTTCCTCTAGCAAACACTAACTTACTGCCCCAATTTCAATACAATCGAACTTTTCTTCGTTTTGTATTAGCGAAGAGTCTGATAATCAGTCTGATATAACTAATGTGTAAATAATGTTTTAACCCCCTGCATTTACACACTCTCTTTAAATTTTCTGGGACAAACTGATCATTCCCAACTTGTACTGAAGGAATATGTTAATACTTATATTAAATATAATCAAAATCATTGGAGTCAATTTAAAGTTAAAAATAATTTCATTTTCTAAGCTTTATGCATCCCCAAAGTCTCTCTGCCTGAATTTCTTACAGCCAGTTTTTCAATGTCGAGTTAACTCTTGTACTGGAGTTAACTCTGGATTAAGCGCACTGTTGCGTATTTCAAATGCGAGTTAACTTGAAACCTCGAGTTAAATCGAGGTTAAGATAACTCTAGACGAGGTATGAGTTAACTACAAATTTCGGCTTAAAACTAACCTAAAATTATTTTATGGTGTAAATAAATTATGATATTTTTCAAACACATAATGGATTATGACTTTAATGTAAATGCTTACAGCAGTGATGAGAAAGCTAGAAGACCCAATGTAATCAGATATAGGCCAAACCACATGGAAGAATGGGATCGACACAATTTTTTTGCGCGATTTCATTTGCATCCAAGAACTGTAGATAATATATTAAAAGATGTGCAAAATATTATTTCGCATTCTACGAATATGTGTTTGTTATCTTGTGTTGTATAAATATTAACATGCAATGTTTATTTTACATGAGGGAACTGGTTCCCTCTCATCGCATGCTATGTTGTGGAAAATTGTTGTAGCCGCAACTGTCTGTATGGTATCCATTTTAAAGCGCAGCCTTAGTGCTAATGCTCCTCTCCACTGTGTTTCTCGTTCTGATGTGGGATTAATTAAATAAATTCTCAGTATTATTTCGGATCCACACAAGAGGCGTCATAAGGTAGGGTTTCACAGGATGGCCACTATTGCCGATTAACAGACCATCATTAAAGTGACCTCGTTAAAATAAATTATATAAACAAAAATATAAATATTACATTTTACAAATAATATCACAGAAAGTTAGGTTAATGTAACATTTTTAACATCACAGAACTATAGAAGACATTAGAATACTTGTGTAAAATTCCGAAAATATGGTTAAAATTCATACTTCTCATGTCAACATAACAAAATATTTCACACAACTCGAGTTAACTAACTCGAATGAGAAATAGTAATGAAAAACAGTTGTAACGTTAACTCGAATTTAGCCTCGAGTTAAGGTGCGAGTAAGAGTTATCTAACTCGAACTTTAACTCAACATTGAAAAACTGGCTGTTAGGGGCAACTAACCGTGCTATCCTATATTGGTACTAAAGGAGTATCTATATGTTGTTTGATCAAAGCCGTTAGAACTCTTTCAGAGAAAAATATTTATTTCTTTAAACTCTATCTAGGAGCAGCTAATGTCTTCTGCCATTGAAGAATATCTATTTTGTTAAATTTTATTAAAATCATTCAAGTGTTTTATAATTTTTCGTCAATAAAAAACGGACAGCATAATTTGACGACAAAAACAAAAGTTTGTAGGCAATGAACAGCACATCACCACTTATATCTATTTTGGTAAGATGCACAGTGGAAGCCTTGAAAAGCTATAAAATAATAGTTATTTATGTAAATGATATTTTCCTGGATGAATTAAATCCAGCAAACACAATTTATGGATGCCAGCACCCGTAAAGTGTTACACATTTACAACAGTACACTAATTTTTCACACTCCTCGGATTGTTCTAAAAAAACTAAAAACCACTAGTTTGTCTTTTAACATTTATTTATCAATATCAATTTTACTTCCACATCCACGTAGTGGATTGGAAGTATAGTAATCGCAAAAAAAATTTCAATTTTTATTCGTGAAATAGGTTTAGAATGTCATGAAACGTCGAGATTTTAAATTTGAGCGGAAAAAAAAAATTTCTGTCTGTCGGTCTGTCTGTCTGTCTGTAACTTTTTTTTGTCCGCACGTTTTCTCCGGAACGGTTTAAGATATTGACTTGAAATTATGTACACGTATACATTATAATGAGATCTGGAACTGGATTGTTTTTTGAGGATATCCGGTGAAGGGTTAGGGGTTAAATAGGGGTAAATAGGGGAAAATAAGTAAAGCAAGCTTGTAAGAGTACAGAAACTTGAAATTCGGTGTATGTACTAGAAGTTAAGGCTTCATATTTTCTTATAATATTTTTCAAACCCCACCACCCCTACCCCATTAATGGGGTTGATAAAATAAAGTTGAGATATTCATTTGAAATTTCGTACACGTATGTATTATAACGACTTCTGGAATTAGATTATATTTTGAGATGATTCCGTTGAAGGGTTGGTGGTTAATTTGGGGTAAATAGGGTGTTTCGTACTTATTATTATTTTTATTATTATTAGTAGTATTATTATTATTATTATTTTGTAATCCCCAAGTTAAGTCTTTGCTTGTTTGTCTTAGTTATCAAACGTATATAGAGTTGCCTATGTACTTGGTTCACTTTGAACATATATATTTTTGTTCTCTTTAAAAAACTTATCTTGCGCGTTTTATGTGATATAAAAAACCTGACCATCAGGACATAGGCTTCAAGAGAGTGAAAAGTTAATCAACGCAGTTTAAAACTATTCGCAATTATTTATAATTATTTACTGAAAAACGCTATTTATTAAACCTGAGTGTAAAGTGACGAATCTTCGTGGATTTCGAGGACAGCGATTACACTGGCCGGCCGGCATACTCCGTTCAAAGGATCACTAGGGTGAGTTATATCACACGTTATCGCTACAGTCCATATTATTCATTATTTACTATTAATTTGGGAATACCATTAGATAATTTTCGACTGGTTTCCATACATTTTTTGGTCCTTCGAGCCTGATAAAAGAATATTGAGTAATTTGTATCTACCTATATAATTTTATATATTTTCAAGGTGAATTTTATAGGCACATTCAATTTTTTTGTAGAGAAAAAAACGCATACTTCTATTATAATTACTTGCAAAGATTTAAATATTGGTATTACAACAAATTAATTCATTGGTTATAATTGCTTTAATCTTTTTTAATTTTATTGTATTTTAAAATATATACATCCCTTAAAAAAGGCTTGGGTGCTCAATTTCAAGTAAATCATCACTATAATTCCAATTACGTTTAAAAATGGAAAAAAATACTAAGAAAACGCGAGCATTACGTCAAGAAACTATTGAACTATTACACGAATTATATAATGCAGCTCAATCAGCCATTGATAACGAAGCTTCTAGACGGTTATTTAAAATTAGATATCAGGATATTACAGATATCAGTTCTGATTTTAAGCATTATCACACAAATTTAATAAGTGTACTTTCGGGGGCTGAGGGTGCGGACATGGCAGCTGAACATAAGGTCAGGGAAAACTTTAATCAAGAATATTACGCGGTTAAAGTAATTTTTGAGGAATTATTTGAAAATACCTCTGCCGAATCGCGAACTGATTGTGTTAAGTCTAATGTTCGTCTCCCTAAAATTTCGTTAAAAACCTTTTCAGGTGATTTACGAGATTTTATAGCTTTCAAGGACACATTTGACTCCCTAATTCATAATAGGCAAGATCTAAGTAACATGGAAAAATTTAATTATTTAATTTCCAGTTTAAGTGGACCTCCACTAACTGCAGCTAAAAGTTTACCATTTTCTAGTGAGAATTATCAAATAGTTTATGACAACTTAGCAACTCGTTATACCAATAAACGCTTATTAGCCACTTCACATTGGCGAGAAATAGATAATTTTAAGAAAATTACGTCTCGTACTGCACTATCCCTTCGACGCCTTTTAGATGTTTTTAGCGAAAATTTAAACGCTCTTGAAAATCTTAATTTGCCTGTAGATAAGTGGGACTTGGTGTTATTGAATAAAATGCTAGAAAAATTAGACGACGAGACAGTGGCGGCATTTGAGCTGTCACTCAGGGGTACCGAAATTCCTACTTATAATTCTCTCATTGATTTCGTAGAACATCAATGTCGAGCGTTGGAAAACATTGCTTTTTCCAGCTCAACTATTAAGTACAAAAAGCCTGAAAGTCATTCAACACGCACTAATACTTCCAATTTCAATCGCCAAAATAGTTCCGTATTTTTTACAAATTCAGAATCTGTACTTGCTTGTTCTTTATGTCAACAATCTCATCCGTTATACAAATGCGCTGATTTTATGAAAAAATCTGCCGACGAGAGATATGCATTTACAAAGAATAAAATTTTATGTACAAATTGCTTAAGCTCGTTGCACACTATACGAACATGCAAGTCGAAATCAGTTTGTAAAAAATGCAACAAACGTCATCATACACTGCTACACTTTGAAAATAGACCTCGAGTACCTGCTTTACAAGGTAGCTCTATACAGGGTGAGCCATCTACATCCAATTCAGTAGTTCTCGCAAATTCTTCGCCTACGCTTCCTCCTACTACTACTGCTCATTCTTTAACTGGCCTAAATCCACATAATAGTGGGGTTTTATTATCAACAGCTCTAGTAGAATTCGCTGATAGGAGCGGTAATTTCTATGTATTTAGGGCACTAATCGACTCGGGGTCGCAAACTACTTTTATCTCGCAAAAGTGTAGTAAAATGTTAGGGCTGTTTCGATCTAAATTGTCCTTATCAGTACGTGGTCTCGGACTTATGCAAACTTCAATAAATTCCAGTGTTATTAACACTACCTGTCGTCCGGTAGGCAAGTCTACGCCCGTTTTAGACGTGATAGCCGTGGTTTTACCTAAAATCTGTGACTCTTTGCCCACTATTGAACTCCGAGGTCATTCTTGGTCGCATATTTCTAATTTAACACTAGCAGATCCTACTTTTCACACACCAGGGGATATTGACGTACTTTTCGGCGCGGATATGATCCCGCAAATCCTACTGAATGGTCACATAACTGGAAATACAGATGAACCCATGGGTCTTAACACCATCTTTGGGTATGTTCTAATGGGAAAAATCAAAGCTAAGCTGCCTCCACATATAACTTCACTTTTTTGCACCACGGATCCGGAACCACTAGATAATATTTTAAAGGGATTTTGGGAGTTGGAAAATATACCCAATGTCACCGCCATTTCACCAGATGATGAATACTGTGAGAAATTATTTTGTAATACAACTACTCGTGATAAAGAAGGTCGGTTCATTGTTAACTTGCCATTTCGCGAATCAGCACCACATTTCAAAAACTCACGCCCCATCGCACTACAATTTTTATACGCACTAGAGCGACGTTTAATAAAAAATGTTGATTTATATAAACAGTACGCCTCTTTCATGAAAGAGTATTTGGATTTGGGGCATATGGAGCCAGTATCTAGTCCTATTAATTCTGACGCCTATTTTTACTTACCGCATTCTTGTGTTCTTAAACCGCAATCGCTTTCTACCAAATTACGCGTCGTATTTAACGCATCAGTAAAGTTACCTTCTTGCCCCACGCTAAATGATACTTTGCATGTAGGTCCCAAACTTCAGAAGGACATTATGACTATATTGCGTAATTTTCGCTTTCATAAAATCGTCTTTACTGCTGATATAAAGCAAATGTATCGGCAAATTTGGGTTAACCCTGCGCAAACAGATTTTCAAAGAATTTTATGGAGATTTTCACCAGAGGAACCTGTACAAGATTATCGTTTAAAGACGGTTACTTATGGAATTTCTTCAGCGCCTTATTTAGCTTTACGAACTCTTTTAAAATTAGCGGACGACGAAGCATTAGCTTTCCCTAACGCTTCCTCCGTTTTGCAATCTGATGTCTACATAGATGATGTTGTAACGGGCAGTCCGTCCTTAGAGCACGCACAAAATTTACAATCGGAACTGATCAATCTTCTCGCACGAGGGGGTTTCGAGTTACGCAAATGGTCGAGTAATGAAGCAAAATTACTCGCTAGTCTCCCCCCATCTTATTTAGCTGATGATCCTCACTTTTGGGATGAAGGAAACGGATTAAAAATTTTAGGCTTATACTGGCGGCCCTCTCTAGATGACTTTTCATATCAAGTAGAGGCTATAGAAAATACTTGTACGAAACGTCAAATTTTGTCACAATTAGCAAAAATATTTGACCCCTTGGGATTTTTAACGCCCATTACGTTTTTAATAAAACGCATTCTTCAACGTTTGTGGTATATTGGGCTCGGCTGGGATGATCCACCACCGGAAGATGTACTTCAACTTTGGACACGTTTCCGAGAAGAGCTATCATGCCTGTCATGTATTCAAGTACCCCGTCGTATCATAAATGACAATACGCTCTCGTATCAATTACAGGGATTCTGTGATGCATCCATGCACGGATATTGCGGCGTAGTGTACCTTCTCGAACATGATGGCGATAAAACTATTTCTGTTCATTTTATTTGCGCAAAATCTCGGGTCGCACCGCTGCAGCGCATTTCTATACCGCGTTTGGAATTATGCGCGGCTGTCACATTATCTAATTTAATTTCGTTTACCACTAAAACTTATCGTGATAAAATTAACTTTGGCAATATTTACGCATGGTCAGACTCTACTATCGCTTTATCGTGGATTAGATCTTCTGCACATAGATGGCAAACCTTTGTGAGTAATCGTGTCAGTTATATTCAGGAACGAATTGCTCCCATTCATTGGAGACACGTTCGATCTTCTGAGAATCCTGCGGATATCGGTTCCCGTGGAGTTTTTCCATCGGACCTTATAGGTAATTCCCTATGGTGGGATGGACCCTCTTTCTTATACGAACCTATCACTTCATGGCCTAGACTTATCGACTCAGATATTCTTTCTCCGGAAGCCTTATCCGAAGAAAGACAAATAACTTTGCACGTTGTCGTGACCGAACATACATTAGACGCACTTCTCAATCGTTTTTCGAAGTTCTCTAAACTTCAACGCATTTTAGCTTACTCTCTTCGTTTTATCTACAATTGTAAAAATTCGGCCTCTAGAAAACATTGCCACTTAACACAAATGGAATTAAATCAGGCCTTATGTCTTTTAATTAGGCATACGCAACGCACAGCTTTTTCGATAGATTTCGAACAGCTGCAAAAAGGTTTGAAGCTATCCAAACCCTTACGCAAATTAGGTGTTTTTCGTGATGAATTCGGACTACTCCGTGTTGGAGGGCGGCTACAGCATTCGTCACTTTCCTACGATAAGAAACATCCATATCTACTTCCGCGCGCTAGTCGACTTACAACTCTTTTGATCGAATGGTGTCACTTAAAATACTTACACGCCGGTTGCCAAACCGTTCAATTTATATTAGCTCAAAATTTTTGGATCTTATCCTCTCGGAGAGCAGTACGGACAGTAATTTCCAAGTGCCACATTTGCTGGCGGCAACGTCCAAAAACTTATCAGCCGGCTATGGGTGATTTACCGCGCGTTAGAGTTTCGCAATTAATCGCCTTTTCGCATGTAGGTGTGGATTATGGTGGTCCCTTCTATATTACCATGAGTAGAATAAGAGGTGCTAAAACGTACAAGGCGTATCTATGTCTTTTTATCTGCATGAGCACTAAAGCACTGCATTTAGAGCTAGCTTCAGAATTGACCACAGAAGCGTTTTTAGCAGCTCTACGTCGACTAATCGCCAGGCGCGGTCGCCCGAGTCATCTTTACAGCGACTGCGGAAGCAATTTTGTGGGCGCCAATAAAGAATTAAGTACTTTAATGCAATCCGCTGCTGCGGCTGAATCACTGGAATGGCATTTCAATCCTCCGCATGCCCCCCATTTCGGTGGCCTTTGGGAGGCTGGTATTAAATCGGCGAAATTTCATTTGGCACGCGTCATAGGGCAACAGCTCTTGACTTATGAAGAATTTTACACCGTGATTGCACAAACCGAGGCAATACTCAACTCTCGCCCTCTTACTCCATTAAGCGCTGACCCGCATGATCTCTTGGCATTGACTCCAGCCCATTTTTTAAACATGCAGCCGCTATCATGTCTACCAGAAGAAGATTTAAAATGCGTGCCTTTGGGTCGTTTAACTCGCTGGCAATTATTACAACGCCTGCATCAGGACCTCTGGTCCCGGTGGCAAAAAGAGTATCTCCACACGTTAACCCAAAGATCCAAGTGGAGTTCCGGTACGAATTTAGCAAAACCAGGTGATATGGTTGTGGTGAAAAATGATCAGGCACTTCCCCTTGAGTGGCACCTAGGTAGGATCGTCGAAACATTCCCAGGCGCAGATGGTATAGTACGAGTGGCCACAGTTCGCACCAAGAATGGTATCTTCAAGCGCCCACTTGTTAAACTATGTCCGCTTCCCGCGACTTCGGACTAAAAAACGCTTACGTCTTTTTTGGCGGGCGGTATGTTTCGTACTTATTATTATTTTTATTATTATTAGTAGTATTATTATTATTATTATTTTGTAATCCCCAAGTTAAGTCTTTGCTTGTTTGTCTTAGTTATCAAACGTATATAGAGTTGCCTATGTACTTGGTTCACTTTGAACATATATATTTTTGTTCTCTTTAAAAAACTTATCTTGCGCGTTTTATGTGATATAAAAAACCTGACCATCAGGACATAGGCTTCAAGAGAGTGAAAAGTTAATCAACGCAGTTTAAAACTATTCGCAATTATTTATAATTATTTACTGAAAAACGCTATTTATTAAACCTGAGTGTAAAGTGACGAATCTTCGTGGATTTCGAGGACAGCGATTACACTGGCCGGCCGGCATACTCCGTTCAAAGGATCACTAGGGTGAGTTATATCACACGTTATCGCTACAGTCCATATTATTCATTATTTACTATTAATTTGGGAATACCATTAGATAATTTTCGACTGGTTTCCATACATAGGGGAATATAAGTAAAACAAGTTGGTAAGAATACAGAAACTTGAAATGCGGTGTATGTACTAGAAGCCAAAGCGTCAGATTTTTTTTATAATATTTTTCAACCCCCACCACCCCTACTCCAATATGAAAAGGGTTGATAAAATAAAATTGAGATATTCATTTGAAATTTGGTACACGTGTGTATTATAACGACATCGGGAACTAGATTATAATTTGAGATGGTTCCGTTGAAGGGTTGGGGGTTAAATAGGGGTAAATACTGGAAAATAAGTAAAGCAAGCTGGTAATAATACAGAAACTTGAAATTCGATGTATGTACTAGAAGCCAAAGCGTCAAATTTTTTATAAAATTTTTCATCCCCCACACCCCTACTCCAATATGAAAAGGGCTGATAAAATAAAATTGAGATATTCATTTGAAATTTGGTACACGTATGTATTATAGCGACATCTGGAACTTGATTATACTTTGAGATGATTCCGTTAAAGGGTTGGAAGTTATTTAGAGGTAGATAGGGGGAAATAAGTAAAGCAAGCTGGTATGAGTACAGAAATTTGAAATTCGGTGTATGTGCTAGAAGCCAAGGCCTCAGATTTTTTAATAATATATTTCAGCCCCCCACCACCCCTACTCCATTATTCAAGGGGTTGATAAAATGAAATTCAGATATTCACATGAAATTTAGCTCGCATATGTATTATAACGACATCTGGAACTAGATTATATTTTGAGATGATTCCGTTGAAGGGTTGAGGGTTAAATAGGAGTAAATAGGGGAAAATAAGTAAAGCAAGCTGGTAAAAGTACAGAAATTTGGGATTTGGTGTATATACTAGAAACGAAGCTCTCAGATTTTTTTATTAGTATTTTCCATATGACATCTGCCCCAAATATTAAAATTCTATGACCAATAATTTCCACATACTAGAATGCAAATATAGTCAAGATGTTTCCTTTAAAGTGACTTGGATGAAGAATCTGGATGTGGAAGTAGTGATTCCTTAGGCAGCGGTTTTTCAATTATGTAAAGGAAATGATTTATTTGATGCTTGAAATATTTATTGTAGAATCAGAGAACATACTTGGGTCTGTGTAATTAATGTTTTAACCCCTGCGTTCACACACTCTCTTTAAATTTTCTGGGACAAACTGATCATTCCCAACTTGTACTGAAGGAATATGTTCATATATTAAATATAATCAAAATCATTGGAGTCAATTTAAAGTTAAAAATAATTTCATTTTCTAAGCTTTATGCATCCCCAAAGTCTCTCTGCCTGAACGTTTTATTTTTCTAACAATAAAAGTTCTCTCAATGTGAGTTTTTGAATCGTGCAATTTAATTACAAAAATTGTTCCTTTATTGTCTATATATATCTTCTAAGAACATTTTAATTCATTATTCACATCGACAAGAGTCTGCTAAGCACTATTTGTAGTTTTATGAGTAAAAACAGTTAAGAATGAATCAGATGGATATCAAAGAAGTTGCAAGTGTGCTGAAAAATTTATACATTCTTGTGTATTTGTATTTTTTTTAATATTAACTCTTATCTGTTTAGTCCGGCAGATAAACAAATTGGTACGCAATATTCATTTACAGTCCCATGGACTGCAAAACTCGTGTTAAACTAAAAGGCCCACTGTCCATGTATCGTCGCGTCATCGTCGCGTACTCGGCAAAAATACGATTGGTGTACGCTTGCGTGTCGCAGGCAATGTATAAGCATTGGTATCTGTCCATGAAGCGGCATCGGCGCGTTTTCGTTGAAGCACGTTATCGTCTCGTCTCCTTGCGTACTCATTTGCAGTCGTTATAAGCGTATGCTGCATAGTTGATATTATGTCTGCATCAGAGTTTGTGCAAGAAGTGGAAAAGCACCCGTGTTTGTTTAATCATAAATTGAATGTGTGACCCTACAATTACTTCCACATCCACGTAGTGGATTGGAAGTATAGTAATCGCAAAAAAATTTTCACAAATTTTTATTCGTGAAATAGGTTTAGAATGTCATGAAACGTCGAGATTTTAAATTTGAGCGAAAAAAAATTTTCTGTCTGTCTCATCTGGAACTAGATTATAATTTGAGATGATTCCGTTGAAGGGTTGGGGGTTAAATAGGGGTAAATAGGGGAAAATAAGTAAAGCAAGCTGGTAAAAGTACAGAAATTTGGGATTTGGTTTATATACTAGAAGCGGAGGTCTCAGGTTTTTTATTAGTATTTTCCATCCCCCCAACTCCCCCACTCCATTACTAAAAGAGTTGATAAAATTAAATTTAAATTTTCACTTGAAATTTGGTACATTTATGTATTATAACTATATCTGAAACTAGATTATATTTTGACATGATTGCGTTGAAGGAGTGGGGGTAAGTAGAGGGAATAGGGAAAAATAAGTAAAGCAAGCTGGTAAGAGTACTGCAACTTGAAACTCGGTGTATGTCCTAGAAGCCAAGGCCTCAGATTTTTTAATAATATTTTTCAACCCTTCCACTACCCTTACTGCATTATTAAAGGGGTTGATAAAATAAAATTGAGATATTCACTTGTAATTTGGTAGACGTATGTATTATAACGACATCTGGAACTAGATTATATTTTGGGATGATTCCGTAGGAGGGTTGGGGTTAATAGGAGTAACTAGGGGAAAATAAGTAAATCAAGCTGGTAAGAGTACAGAAATTTGGGATTCGGTGTATATACTAGAAACCAAGTCCTCAGATTTCTTTCTAATATTTTCCAAACTCCACCACCTCCGCTTCATTATTAATGGGATTGATAACATAAAATTGAGATATTCACTTGAAAGTTAGTACACGTATGTATTGTATAGTGACATCTGATTGAGATGACTCCATTGAAGGGGCGGGAGGTGGTAGGTTGTGAATAGTGGAAAATAAGTACGGTAAATTAGAAACTTCATTTTTAACTCCTCAAACTTTTCTATGACATCTGCCCCAAATATTATTAAAATTCTATGACCAATAATTTCCACATACTAGAGTGCACATATAGTCAAAATGTTTCCTTTAAAGTGACTTGGATGAAAAATCTGGATGTGGAAGTAGTGATTCCTTGGGCAGCGGTTTTTTTTATTAGGTTTTGATAGATATTTTTACTCATTCTGTACAACATGTGAAATACATAATCATCTTCAGATAATACTCTGGCAGCGATCAAAAGCCGACAGTTAATATGCCCTTTCAATATATGCGTGTAACCAATATTTTTTTCTTCTTCGTAGGTTTCTAATATAGTTATACAAAACATATACATCCTAGCTCTTCGTCGCTTGACATCTTGTTAACCGAATATAAACGCATCGCATTCCTTACGATTCTTAGGCACACTGTCCACGAGTCGTCGCGGCATAGATGCGTCAGCGTAGCGTACATGAAGTGACGATACGCTTACGCTTGAGATCTGTCTAAGAATCGTAAGGAATGCAACGCGTTTATATTCGGTTAACAAGATGTCAAGCGACGAAGAGGATGTATATGTTTTGTATAACTATATTAGAAACCTACGAAGAAGAAAAAAATATTGGTTACATGCATGTATTGAAAGGAATATTAACTGTCGGCTTTTGATCGCTGCCAGAGTATTATCTGAAGATGATTATGTATTTCACATGTTGTACAGAATGAGTAAAAATATCTATCAAAACCTAATAAAAAAACCGCTGCCTAAGGAATCATTACTTCCACATCCAGATTCTTCATCCAAGTCACTATAAAGGAAACATCTTGCCTATATTTGCACTCCAGTATGTGGAAATTATTGGTCATAGAATCTTAATATTTGGGACAGATGTCATAGAAAAGTTTGAGGAGTTGGTTTCTATCATATACGTTAAAAATGAAGTTTCTAGTTTACCCATACCAGCTTGTTTTACTTATTTCCCCCTATTTACCCCTAAATAACCCCCAACCCTTCAACGGAATTATCTCAAAGTATAATCTAGTTCCAGATGTCGTTATAATTCATACGTGTACCAAATTTCAAATGAATATCTCAATTTTATTTTATCAATCCTTTTAATAATGAAGTAGGGGTGGTGAGGGCTGAAAAATATTATAAATAATCTGAGACCTTGGCTTCTAGTACATACACCGAATTTCAAGTTTCTGTAGTCTTACCGGCTTGCTTTACTTATTTTCCCCTATTTACCCCTATTTAACCCCCAACCCTTCAACGGAATCATGTCAAAATATAATCCAGTTTCAGATATAGTTATAATACATAAATGTACCAAATTTCAAGTGAAAATTTAAGTTTAATTTTATCAACTCTTTTAATAAGGGAGTGGGGGTGGTGGGGAGATGGAAAATACTAATAAAAAAACCTGAGACCTTCGCTTCTAGTATATATACCAAATCCCAAATTTCTGTACTTTTACCAGCTTGCTTTACTGTATTTTCCCCTATTTACCCCTATTTAACCCCCAACCCTTCAACGGAATCATCTCAAAATATAATCTAATTCCAGACGTCGTTATAATACATACGTGTACGAAGTTTCAAATGAATATATCAACTTTGTTTCATCAACATATACATATAATATATACGTGTACAAAGTTTCAAGTCAATATCTTAAACCGTTCCGGAGAAAACGTGCGGACAAAAAAAAGTTACAGACAGACAGACAGAAAATTTTTTTTTTGTTTCATGACATTCTAAAACTATTTCACGAATCAAAATTTTTTTAAATTTTTTTGCGATTACTATACTTCCAATCCACTACGTGGATGTGGAAGTAATTGTAGGGTCACACATTCAATTTATGATTAAACCAACACGGGTGCTTTTCCACTTCTTGCACAAACTCTGATGCAGACATAATATCAACTATGCAGCATACGCTTATAACGACTGCAAATGAGTACGCAAGGAGACGAGACGATAACGTGCTTCAACGAAAACGCGCCGATGCCGCTTCATGGACAGATACCAATGCTTATACATTGCCTGCGACACGCAAGCGTACACCAATCGTATTTTTGCCGAGTACGCGACGATGACGCGACGATACATGGACAGTGGGCCTTTTAGACAGATCTCAAGCGTAAGCGTATCGTCACTTCATGTACGCTACGCTGACGCATCTATGCCGCGACGACTCGTGGACAGTGTGCCTAATGCAACACAAATTAGAAGGAAACCCAGAGTTTATTCGAGCTCTTTTAAAAATATTACACACACTTATATTAAATATGCCTCTATGGCATCTGTGGATGTTGAAAAATCGATTTTATTGAGTAAGTAAATAAAATAAAAGGCACATCTTTGCATTTCTTTAAAACCAATTATCTACCAGTTCATATATCTGCGCTGATAAACTAATTATGTTTTGCATTGCCATGAACTGAATCTGAGAACATTCAATATTAATTTTGAATTCAAGGTTAGCTAAAATTAATTGTAAAATACCTTTTCCTCCAGCTGTTAAAAGTCCTATAGGGCCATTAAAATTATCCACCCAGCCATAAGTTGGGTCGGAATGGGTGTTAATAACTGAAAAATAACATATATTATATACATATCATCTGAATCTCATCTGCCATCATCAGGCAGCTGATGAGAAGCTGATGATGGCAGATGAGAACGTCGTTCAGACAACCAGGGCTCCAGCTGGAGCCCACCAACTACACGGGGCTGCCTATTGCTGCTGTTCCTCGTTGTTCGAACTGAACTGAAACGTCGTTTACTTCCTGATACTCATCAGTGCAAGGCGGGCCGCGTTAAGTATAGAAATCACATTCTACCACAAAACGCTTGGATTCCTAATTAAAGGAAACTCTCGTGTCGACCGTGTCAGACCAACTTGCATACTGCAGTTTCGCGTTTCCCAGCACTCATCAGTGCAAGACGGGTCCGACACGACTAGCACAATAGCTCCTGTGAACCAAGTGGCCGTTTTGACGTTGTAAGACGACGAAATGGGGGAAGCTCCATCTAGCGACCAGTATTGGTTTCAACCAAAACAATATCCCGACACTGGGTGCATGCAATAGTTCAAGAGCATGATTCTAATATTTTTAGGTGATCTGGTCGAAGCATTTAATTTTACAAAATTAAATCTGTGATTCCTCTATTTTGGGGTTAATTTCGCAATAAATAAATCTCCTGTTGGCTTACAAAATTAGTCAGGCCTAGTCATTCCACGAGGTATGTGTTAAGAATATCTGTCAAACGTACAGTTTATCCTGTAAAAAATTAGCTGCTTTCAATTCTGAATCTGCTTCTAGTGAGTAGTGACTCAGTTATAACGGGCTTAACGAAGTTACCCAAAAAAAGTTAAGACACCTTTCCTCGCGAAGTTTTGGAACTTTTAGCTCTTCCTGACGAAGAAGAACTTACACATAATGAACTGGTTCAAGGTGCATCTGAAACCGAGACTTCAGATCCTCAGGAAACCCAGAATTACAGTGCCGATGATTACTGACTTCTTCGCAGTTTTTGTTTATTGTATTTTTATACAAGGTGTAGTTGCATTTTTAAATAAGTTGAATACTGTAACAGAAGCAAATTTAATGTATGTGTTAATTTCATACCCCTCTCGTGTTATTTAAAAATATTTCAACATTTCTTTAAACGCTGCCGTCTCAAATTTAATACGTTTTTGAGGATACCGAATTTTATCAAAAATTCAATTTTTTGTCGCATTTAAACACATTTGCATAGATTAGATTTTATAAATATTTTTACAGCTATCCTCGTCACATAATTTAGTGAATTTCACCCGTTTGTACAAAAATACATGCTTCCACCTGATACACCCTCTTTTACTGACTGATTTTTAAAAATAATCCTTCCGCGATTACTACTCCATTATCAGATTAGGAAAACTGAAAACTTTCAGAAAAGTCCTGGCCAAAAGTGGTCAGGATTTTGGGTTTCGTCGCCCACTGCGCATACGTATGTTATTTTTCATGGTCGTTCAGTCATTTCTCTGCAATGGTTATAGGATTTCTGTAATTAATAAATGAAAAATATTATAACTTACCTACAGACGGCCTAAAAATAACTGCCTGTAACTTTCCTTTACATAAATCATTGACCACATGTTCGCCTAAGGATTTTGCAAATGTATATGTATTTACTAAAGGTTCAATATATTTTGTAGCCAAGATATTTAGTGTATGCTGATCAACTTCCTCGGCCATTTTAATAGCAGCTCTCCAGTCAGCATGGGGCGGATAAAGTTTTTCTTCAATTACTTTCTTATCAGTGTTGCAGTATGTAGTCGAAATATGCATGAATGATACCAAATTTTTTATCTCTAATGCTAAGTCTACCATCTCCTTGGTTCCTCGTGTATTCAGTAGTATAGCATCTTTTAAAAAATCGTCAAACCTCACAGAAGCAGCGCCATGATAAATTATGTTGACATTTTCGATTAGTGTCTGTCTATCTTTTTCACTTAATGCTGAAAATGATTAAATAATTCACATTACTTCAATAAAGCACAAAGATAAAATTAACTGAAATGAAATGAGTTACACAATGAATAGAAGCTGCAGTCGGTGATGTCCGAGTGCGAATATTTATTCCATGATTAAATAGTTTACTAATATGGTACAATTCATTTTTACGTATACATTCGATATGTTTTACTTCCACATCCACGTAGTGAAGTGGAAGTATAGTAAACGTTAAAACATTTTCAAAATTTTTTATTTTTGAAATAGGCTTAGAATGTCATAAAACGTCGAGATTTTAAATTTGAGCGAAAACAATAGTTTCTGTCTGTTGGTCGGTCTGTCTGTAACTTTTTTGTCCGGACCTTTTTCAGGAACGGTTTAAGATATAGACTCGAAATTTGATACACACATATGTATTGCAACGAAGTGTTTTTCCGATGAAAAAATGCAACTTAAATAAATAATTATTCTTCGTTACTTATTCCACTTACAGTCGAAAACTAGTTGTTTTAAATCAATGTTATAGGTTACTTCTGATTTAGCTAGCTTAAACCGTGAAGCAGATTTCTACTTTATATAGAAAATGTAGTAAACTTGGCTGTAAATAGATTACCTGTAATATTGGCTAAATTGCAAAAATTGACAATGAGGGTGTTGGCTAGGCCAGCGCAAATTATTCTCATTGAAACGGATTTGGGATCAATTCCATTCCACCTGTCTAATAGTTAACCACCCGTTGACTATTATACACCGACTGCCGATCCAGTAAGTAACGATTTAAGATAGCCACCATTTCTTGTCACAGTTTTTACGTTTACAACGATAAGATTACCATACTGAAATACGTGTATAAAAGTGTTAATTCAAAACAATTCCGATTCCATGTATCAAAATATAATTACCGTTTTCCGAACTATCGAAGTAAATTTCATATTAAATATGAATTATGATTATGGGGGGGGGGGGTTCTGTTAAATTGTCCAGATTTTATTCAAATAACTATATTCCAAAGAATTTTCCGTAGGTCCGCTCCTTGGGAAAAAGAACATAGATAATATTTCGAGAGAATACCAGGAAAATTGTTTTTCGGTTAAATTAGACCGTTTTTCCTATTTAATGAGTTGAAATACCGTGTATCGTTCTACCGAGTGGATAAAAACTGTAGATTTCCGTTCATTTGATTTTAACTATTTCGTACTTTTACGAATTAAAATAAAATTTGTCACTTTAAAATAACTTTTAGAAATTTGTTATAGTCCGGGAACTTAGTACAAAATCTAGGCATGCCGTAAATAAATTAACTATCTTGATATTTTGATACTTAGGAATTTTCCGTATTATGAAGTGTTAATGTAATTTTAACATTTCTAAACCGAATCGAAATACCCCCGTTATGATTATTTCTGTCTGACCGTAAACTGATACCAATCATAAACCGTTTTATTTATTTGGTATCAGTGTTATTTAGTTTTGCCAAGTTCTTCACACTTACACTCTGACCATTCATTTATGCATGATTATTGCCGTAGATAATCGCTTGCCTCGTACTTGCACACCGCCTGTTTTATTTTTCTACTTACTGTTGTTTTTACCGCTTACTGTTTTTTACCGATTTTGTTTTTTCCGCTCTCACCATTTGCTTGCTTACCACCGCTAGCTTCTGAATTAATATTAGTAGCTAATGGCTAACTAGCTTCTCACCGCCTGGTTCCTCGTACTCTTAGATTTGTATGTCACAAATATTAAATTAAAATAAAATGACGTATCTTAAGTTTTAATATTATTTATAATGAACTCCGCAGGAGTATTTTTGGTACCTGACCGTTTTATTGTTGTAAATTTTATTATATTTAATAAACTTTGTTATTTACCGACATGTGCGTTTTACTGTTGAATGTGAGTGAAAATCTAATCTGCCGTCCAGGACTTCTGGACATAACCATTTCTTTACTGTAGCTATCCCAGCCCTACTGTGTTAAGAGGCCTAGTATGGGACCTTTACTCCACGTAAAAATTGTAAAGTGGCGCTCAAGGAAAACCTAATATAACCGAAATATAGCTCAGCGCAGTATCATGACGAGATCTGGAACTAGATTATATTTTGCAATAATTCTGGTGAAAGGTTGGGGGTTAAAAGGGGTAAATAGGGGAAGATAAGTAAAGTACGCTGGTAAAAGTACAGAAACTTGAAATTTGGTGTATATAGTGGAAACCAAGGTCTCATATTTTTTCA
This sequence comes from Stenurella melanura, assembly GCA_963583905.1. NCBI lineage: Eukaryota > Metazoa > Arthropoda > Insecta > Coleoptera > Cerambycidae > Stenurella > Stenurella melanura. The sequence goes on from OY757309.1 coordinate 212,498,878, forward strand.
TAATATTTTACCCCACCCACCACCCTCAGTCCATTATTAAAAGGGCTGATATAATTAAATTGAAATATTCACTTGAAATTTATTACTTATAACGATATCTGGAATTAGATTATATTTTGAGATGATTTCGTTGAAGAGTTGGGGGTTTAGCAGGGGTAGACAGAAGCAAATAAGTAAAGCAAGTTGAAATTTGATGTATATACTAGCAGCCAAGGTCTCAGATTTTTTTATAACCTTTATCAACCTTTCCACTAATAACATTATCAACCTTTCCCCCATCACTAAAGAGGTTGATAAAATAAAATTGGAATATTTACTTGAAATTTGGTACATATATGTATTATAATAACATCTGGAACTAGATTATATTTAAAGATGATTCCGTTGAAGGGGTGGAGGTAAGTATGAGTAAGTAAGAGAAAATATGTAAAGCAAGCTTGTATGAGTACAGAAACTTGTGATTTGATGTATATGCAAGAAGTCAAGGCCTCAGATTTCTTTATAATATTTTCAACCCCCCACCATCACCACTCCATTATTAAAGGGGTTGAAAAAACAAAATTGAGATATTCACTTGATTTGATACACGTTTGTAGGGTAATGATATCTGATTTAGATGATATGCTAGAAGCCAATTTGTTTTGACACCTGCTTCAAATACTATATTATTAGAATTCTGAGGGCAAATATGGTCAAGATGTATTCCTTATAAAGGCTTGGATGGGAAATCTGGATGTGTAAGTAGTGATTCCTTAGGCAGCGGTTCTTATTCTATTGTTCAATTATGACATGTATAAGCAAATACATTCAGTCGGCTAAAAGTAGCTCTTACAGGACGATTATTATAACCGGGTAAACATTTTTAATAACCTTCGTAAAAAAAATGTATACAGTAATTCAAATATCAAAAAAGAAAAATAAAAAGTTGTCTGCATATGTGTATGTATGTGTATATTAGACCGTTTCTTCTTTGGCACGTATGTAAAATATCATGGTAGGAAGCTCTCAGTTGAAATTGGGAGGTGTTTTATTATAATTTTAAAGCAACATGTTACTAAGATTTTGTATTAAGGACCAAAAATAATAAAGGTGTAGAAATATCGAGAGTGTATAACATACAGGGTGTCACTCAGGTTCGAAAAACTACGTAGATTAGATTAAGGAATATATCAATTTAACTTTAATATATTATCGAAGTATCTTTAATAAAACTCTGACGAGACGAATGGAAGTCGGGCGTTGTTGAATGTGAATACCTATTAAAAGCGACAATTTTTGTTAGACCCAATATTTTTATTTCAAATTTATAATATGCGCACAGTTGCATGTTAGAATACTCACTATTGAAATCGGGACATATCCGTCATATAGGATGATCGCCAGAAGCATGTAAAAAGTCATGTTTTATATAAACTATATATACAGTGTGTCCGGTCTCAAGCGGACAGACTTTGATATTTCGGTTATTATTCGACAGATTGATTTCAAATTTTTCTCTGCTGAGAAACTCGTCACGACGCATCTTTTTATGATTTTTAATATATTTTTAATTGTCATACCAACACACTGTGTCCATTCAAAAATTAGATTTTTCTATATTTTACTTAGCGTTAGAGATACAGCAAAATATTTTAAGATGTTGTTCAGAATCAACAATACACTTAGATGACGAATTTCGTCACAATATGAGAATTTTGATTATTTTCAAAACCTTTGCAGCAGTCCAGAGATTTAGTTTTTAAATTGTATAGAGACTTTAACAAAGATTGCCGTGGAAACAAAAAGTACTCAAAATCAGTTTATTGTAAATTTTAATACAGTACTTAAGTAATTAAATGTAGCCTTTTTCAAGTAAATCACCATCAATAGCAATACATTTCTCAATGCGTCTTTTTACAATAAGTATTCAAAACACTTGGTATTACTGTTTCACAATTTTTATTCAGATCTCTCTGACAGATGTGTAGACCTTTCGACCATTATCAAAGAGTTATAACAACTAACCTATAAAAGTGACCATTACAAAATATTTATAGGATTTGAGAGGTATGTATAATCGAATTAAGATTTTATTACTTATTTCTAATACGGCTACTACTAGGAATTTAATTCAATTTCTTAATTACTATTTCTGGGTATGTTTAATTTTAGTATGGTGTCTATTATGGGGATATTAAGAAATCTAGTTTGTGTATTAGTAACGTTTTTCTGTTTATTTAAGGTCTTCTCGATTTCCAAAATTTCAAGCATGTCTAACCTATTTCCCTTATTGACATTGTGCAAAAGTTTAATACTACTACCGTTGAAAAAATGGTCTTTATCTATACAATGTTCTGTGAAACTACTTGATTTTTTATTCTCTAAAATAGACTTTTTGTGTTCATTTAACCGTACGTTTAAGCTTCGACCACTCTGACCCATATAAAGAGCATAATAACCGTCACAATTTATTTCATATACTCCCGCTTTTTGAGTCTTCAGATTTTTCTTTGTTGTTAATCAACAAGTGACCTAAGTTGTTTGTATTCGAGGAAATGGTATTAATGCCAAGTTTACTTAACCTATTACAAATTGAGTTGCTAATATGTTTTACAAAATTAATACTATGTCACTTTTCTTTCTTAATTAGCTTGTCTATGAGAGATGTGTGATATCCATTATTTTTTGCCATTATTTTAAGCGTTGTAACTTATTTTTCATGATAACAATCTATGGACATAAGTATGACATTTTAATCTTCCAGGATTTATTACTTTTTGCATGTATGAGTGTCAGTAAAAGTGGGTTTTCCATAAATATCGGTTTCTAAAATGGGATCTTTTCGTGTTAAGGAAATATCTAAAAAGTTTAAAGAACGTTGTATCTCGATTTCTACCCAGAAATAGTAATTAAAAATTTAAATTAAAATCCTGGTAGTAGCTATATTAGAAATAAGTAATAAAATGTTAATTAGGTTATCTATACCGCTCAAATCCTATAAATATCTTGTAATGGTCACTTTTATACGTTAGCTGTTAGAACTTTTTGATAATGGTCAAAAGGCCGAAACATATTTCAGAGAAATCTGAATGAAAATTGTGGAACAACAAGGGTTTTTAATACTTATTCTATTTAGTATGTTTCACCAAGAACCTTATGCAGATTCAGTTCAATTAATTGAATGATTCTGTTTATTTTCATTAAGTAATCTATGGAATCTTTCATTAAACTAACATACAATAATTTACTGTAAATACGTAATTTACATAATACAAAGTAGTAAAAACAATTCAATTTATTCCATAAACTAAAAATTGATTGTAAAATTGTCGGTCGACACCTGTGACATTACTGGGATTATTAACAATTCCTTTGTCGGTCCTTTTTTATAATTTTCCAATTGACATTAGATACAAGTATACTAACCTAGTTTAAGTTGTTTTACGTCTCCATATACAGGTATTAGCTTCTCAAGAACTTCTGGATTTGTTCTCTTCAGTTTATCAAATAACTGAAAAATAAGTATATTTTATAGTTTATTTGCGATTTAAATTGTTATTACCAAAATGTTCATGGCCTTAATACAAAAGTTACAGAATTTTACTCATCAGTAAGTGAATGTGAATTTGACACTATAGCCTTAAGTGAGACCGGACTTCAATTTCCTGATTTTTATCAAGTACACAGAAAGGATCTCTTTCTAACAATGAATCAACTACGTGGAGATGGAGTCTTGTTAGCACTTAGAAATAGTATTAAAACCGAACTTTTGTCTCGTTTTTCGATTTAAACTTTCCGGCAATTGATTTCTCGGCTGCTAAATGTTCCATAAACTGTAAGTCGTTTCTAGTTCTAGTTTTATACATGCCTCCTTCAATGGCATTAAATCAATTTGAATTATTCTTTGATTTCCTTGAACAATTTGAAATTTTACAAGATAGAAATGTTATTTTACTTGGAGACTTTAATGTTCTAAATTTTGTTAATTTAGATCCAAATGAAAGAAAAACGAATTGTGTGATGTATTTCCAATTTTTTTTTGATTTTAAACAATATAATAATATCCGGAATAACATGGCTAGAATACTAGATTTAATTATAACCGACATAAATTGTGAAATTATACGCGACAATACACCATTGGTTAAAGAAGATGTGTATCATCCGTTTTTGATAATCAGTTTTTACAAAATAGGGGTAACTGAGTCAAAGTTTTCACCTAATTCGAACAAAAAAGCATACAATTTTAGGAAAGCTGATTTTGTGTCCTTGTACAATTCATTATTTGAATTGGACTGGTCATTCTTAACTAAAATTGACAATATTGAAGTAACTATACATGAGTTTTATGAACACCTTTATAGAACATTTGATGAAAACGTCCCTTTATATAAAACCTATAAGCGTAGTTATCCACCCTGCTTTGATTCAAACATAATTAAGAATATAAAAAGTAAAGCTAGGTTGTTTAAAAAGTATAAAAAACTCATAATGACTATTTTTTACAAGCATTTAGGAGACTGCGGCGTTTAGTAAAGGAACAAATAAGTGTTGCATATAGTAATTACATTGAAAATATCCAAACATCAACTCCAATGATCCGAAAAATGTCTGGTCATATGTACATTCAAAAAATGGAACTTCTAGAATTCCCGGTAAAGTCATATATAACGATAAGTTTTATGAAAAACCCCAAGATATTGTTGATGTTTTTGGAGAGTATTTTCAAAAATGTCTACTTGCTGCCGGGGATAGATATAAATGATATCCATTTATGTGACAATCATGAAAATATCAGTTTTCAAAATATATCTGAAAACAAAATTATAAATGTTTCAAAAAAATTAAAAAACAAGATGATGTCGGGTCCTGATAATATTCCGTCATTTATTGTAAAGAACTGTATGGATACTTAAACTGTTCCATTGCGCATATTGTTTAATTTTGCCAGAAATTGTAAAAAACCACGTGTCACCACGAAGAACACACCTTTTTGAACCCCCACCCTACTTTCGGTTATCTGTTGCGGTCCAATCGATTTTTCCACATTTATGTATCAGTAGTCCTAAATTTTCCCAACATCCACTGCTAAGAATTTTTTTTCTTTCAAAAATTATTGGCACTGGTCTAATTGAACTAGATTATATTTTGAGGTTATTCCGTTTAAGGGATGGGGGTTGAATAGGGGTAAATATAGGAAGATAAGTAAAGCAAGCTAGTAACATTTCAGAAACTTGGGATTTGGTGTATACAATACTAGAAGTCAAGGCTTTAGAATTTTTATTACATTTTTCAACTCTCCCCATTAAAAGAGTTGATAAATTAAATTAAGATTTTTACTTGAAATCCGGTACTTGTATGTGTTATACCGACATCTGTAATTAAACTATATTTTGAGATGCTTCCGTTGAATGGATGGGGGGTAAGTAGTGGTAAACAGGGGAAAATGAATAAAGCAAGCTGGCAACAGTACAGAAACTTGAGATTTGGTGTACTTATATACTAGAAGATAAGGCCTCGAATTTTTTTATATTTTTATTAAGATTTCTATCTGAAATTTGGTACATGTATATGTTATAACGACACCTTTAATTGAATTATATTTTGAGATGATTCCGTTGAAGGGTTGGATGTTAAATATGAGTAAATGGGAAACATAAGTAAAGCAAGCTGGTAAAAGTACAACAATTTGCATAAACTAGAAGCCAAGGTCTCAGATTTTGTCATAATATTTTCCATCCCCTCCACTATCCAAACTCCATTATTAAAGGAGTTGATAAAATAAAATTTAGATACTCACTTGAAATTTGGTATACACATATATATTATGACGGCATCTGCAACTGGATTATATTTTGTGATAATTCCGGTGAAGGGTTATAAAGATTAGTATCAATTACGTAACTGGAAAATCTTTAAGTATTTTATATTTATTTTCCTTAAAATTTTACATTTTTTCAATATACCAGACGACAAACTTTAAAGTTATTATATTTGACAGTCAATTTGGCAGCTGTCAACAATAAAAAATGAAAATGGAAAACATCATTTGACAGATAATTTGCTTATTTTTAAAATAAAAATTTAAAGTTAAAAAATTAAAAATATTTATATTTGTGACATTGACACTGATTTGCATTGGATAACTTTTTAGTAAAAATACGTATTTAGATGAAAATTATAAAAAATTGGGAACGAGAATCGAAAATCCGGCTAGGGGGATTGATAGAGAATTTCATAACGAACATAAAAAAGACATATTAGAATCTTCAATTTTATAGAGATATAAGTTGATATATGTGTAATATTCTTGTAGTCAGATTTAAGTTTTTTGAATAAGTAAAATAATTGTTTAATTTTGACTGGAATCGCGTGCGCACACTGCGCACTAACTCATACAAGAGTTTAAGCGCACATTATTTATAGTAATAATATTCCCTGTATTGTTATATATTGGATAAATAAACGTTATTATTACTTTTTTTTTCAGTTTCCCGACGCTGGATAGTCTTTCCGTGGCCTCCGACATCACACGGATAGAGCGCCAGCAAAATACCCACAGCCACTCCCCACATCCCGCAGGGTTAGTGACTGTAGATTCCAGAATCATGTGCTCTAAGTGGGCGAAGGGACCCCAAGATGACTGCCTTCTGCATTTGGCCTGCCAACTAATTAGCAGATTTCTGACAGGCCGGTATGATCTTCAATCCTGAGAGCAGCGTAGGCTTTATACCTCCGAGTACACCGATCATGACGACGACCATCTTGACCGAGTAGCCTGGAGCTCGTACCGGAGATCGCCGTATGTTGTCCGTTTTTCCTCCTCTTTCAAAGCGATGTTTGGTTCAGCAGGTGCAGAGAACTCGATCACAAACATCACCTTGTTTTCATGGTCGAGGAGGACTATATCAGGCTTGTTGACTTGAAACAGCCTGACTGTCGGAAACGAGTAGTTCCAATAAATTCGGCACCTGTCGTTTTAGACAACGGACTCGATGTCTCCGGGGACGTAAGACAGAACTGGTGTTTGGTCTATCCCGTGCGAGTGCCGTAGATGATAGTACAACACCCGTAACGCCGCGTTATGACGGTAGATGTAGGCCGAAATCGCATACACCGGACATGCAGAAAGTAAATGTATGAGCGACGTTGACGCCTGATGGCAGGTCTTAGAGTTTATATCAGGAACCTCTTCACTCATTACGCGGCTTCGGTAGACCAACGAAACACCAAACATTATTATTATTATTGTTATTATTATTATTATTATTATTATTTTTTCAGTTTCTCGATGCTGGACAGTCTTTCCGTGGCCTCCGACATACATAATACGGAAAGAATGCCAGCAAAATATTCGCAGCCACTCCCCACATCTCGCTGGGTTAGTGATTGCTGATTCCAGAATTGTAAGCTGTAAGTAGGCGAAGGGACCCCAAGATGACGGCCTTTTGCATTTGACCTACCAGCCCATCAAGAGATTTCTGACAAGCTGGTATGATCTTCAGTTCCGAGAGCAGTGCAGGCTTCATACCTCCGATTATGTTATTGAACCCTGTTAAGAAAATTAAATTAAGACCAAAATTTCCATGAAAAAATCGACTTTGAAACATTATCACTGGAAAAAATTTGAAGATATGTAGTACCAAGAATTTATTTTGTCGAAAGTACCACAAAGAGGATTGCACGGGGTGAAATTCTCAGTCAGGGTGTAGCGAGTAGCTATTCTAAATGTCAAAATAAAAAAAAATCGACACAGACATTTTTTCCGATAAAAATCAAAATCCACAATTAATTATTCTGTAAGTGGTGGAGAATACTCCATGTCCGAACCACAAGAACGTCCATAAAAAATAACTAAAATATTCAAAGTCGGAGATTCGATTCCTACGGACCCAAAATATCCTTAATCCAGGACCAGGCGGGAATCGCCATAGTAGTTGCTCGAATGCGAGTCGACGGAAAAAAGGTATCTTTGGGTTCAATGCCATTAGTACGTTTCTTCAAACAGGAAAACCAGCGAATTCATATAAATAGCTTCTTGAAGCATCCTGACAAAAATTACAAGAAATTCGAAAATTTCAGTGCAAAATTAAAAGTGAATAATTTTTAATAAGTTCGACATACATCTTACAGTCATAATTAACTGGGAGTCTGAATCTTTTGGTACAGTCGATTGTTATAGTTCTCTCGAAGCTGGATAGTTGCGATCCTACGGGACGTAACGGCTTGCCAAGTGGTAGTGCTCTCTTATGTTTCCCTTACGTACATGAGTTAGATATTGAGTATTTATATTTTTTATATTTTATTAATTATTTCAATAAATTAAAATATATTTTAAATTCGATTTTTTATTGATCCACTAATTATAAGATTGACGACCGACGTGCGATTCTGTGACGTGAGTCGGATAACTACTTACTACAGGTCACCTTTGATCTCGTCACGTTTGTGTAACGATCCGAAGTACTCATAGAATCCATCGACGGTTCAGACTGTAGCAATCACAGTAAGTATAATTTCATTTATTTTCGACTTGGGGAGTCTGAAGGGTAACTGGAATCTCCCTTGTGAGTAGAGTTGCTAGATATCGTAGCGACGATACGGCTCCGGCCTAATTAATACAAAATTTTTGTCACATCCATCAGACGCGCGATACTAAGTTCATCAACATGACGTCCGAGCAGGGACATTGCTAATTTGCAAAAGTGGCAAGACGTTGCGAGATGGAAGGTTCTATTGATTCCACTCCAAGTCGTCTTTACGTGCACGATATGCTCTTAATAGCAACTGACTCCAGAGAGATGGAGCAACCCATCGAAGACACCCAACGTCCGAGAACGGAAAAAGTTATTAGCTCAGACAAGCATGCAAGATATGTTTGTTAAGAAGGCTGAGGGCTTTGCAAAAGCTATTGATAATGCCACTACTATCCAAAGAGACAGACTACGACGACCTGATGTAGAATTTCACGGACTGGATCACGAAGATCCCGTAACATATATAAGACATATGGAAGAGTTCTTCGTCCGTGCTCACATTGCACATGAGACGGACAAACTATTTTCAATAACTGAATAGTTAAAATGCAATGCCAAGATATGGTTTGACCAGTATCGCACCCTCATCACCAGCTGTAGGCTGTTTGTCGAAAAATTTAGATCTCGATTTGACTCGAGCGAGATCATTACCCATGCTATGACAAAGCTTTACAGAGACCGTCAAGGTACTCACGAAGACACCGCGGTGTTTATCACTCGCAAAGTATGTCTTTTCAATAGGATATATTGTTTCAAGCCCGAAATCCTAAAGACAAAAATCATTATGAATCAGCTCCACCCCGAGCTTAGATCTCGCCTAAGAGGACGATTAATGACACAGAATCATTAGTCGAGACGGCGACAGCCATCGAAAAAGATTTGGCTGAACAGCAATCCCAGCTCATTAAAATATTGCAAAATGAAAATAGTCCTACGTCGAATTCTCAAGTGACAAGACCTGTGCCATCACAAAATATAAATTGGAGAAGTGATCAGCAACATACGGGATGCCCTCAATGAACCTCCTAGACGGGAGAACGATAGTAGTACCGGGAACTCACGGGCTACACGTCGACCGCCTACCCTTTGTCGTTACTGCCCTAACGAACAATATAATTATCATGCAGACTGTCCTACCAATCCTTATAGGAACACCGGGCAGGAAAACTCAAGGGGGGACAGAGGCCCCAGCCAAGTGTTCTTTTCGAGGTTCCCGAATTTCAGGCCCAATTCAGCTCGAGGTGAAAGCCGAGAGCAATGAAATGTAAATATAAATTAAAACATAGATCCTTCGATGACCCTCCTGATCTGTTTTACTTATCCAAAGATCCCGAAGAAAAATGACCACTCGAATGCTTTAACTGCACCAACGACGTATTCCCTCTGCCTCGCATCAAAATTATAGTAAATAATCGAGCCACAAATGCCCTCTTGGATACTGGTTCAACACGAAATATCATTCATCCAAGACTTCTAAACAATTGTAACGATCTCACAGCTCCTCAACAATTCTCTCTAGCTTGCGGAGATATGGTAGTAGATTCGTTAGGGACTACGAGAGTTGTAATAAACATTTTAGACAAACCGTTCGAAAGTACGATGCAAGTCTAAACGAGGAGCTGATACTGGGAGTCCCGTTCTATATTAGAACAAAGCACTTTTTGATGTTGACAGGAAACGTGTGTACATCGGAATAGATGACCGCATCACCGTCTTCTGGAATCAAGCTGCCCAACGGGATCAAAGACAGCCTAATCTACCCGAGGAGCTGGCCATTTCAAACGAAACTCTCAGACCGTTGTTCGAAGAGTTTTCGGAACTGTTCACTGAGGTACTGACTCAAGCCATCACAGTGACTATTAAACACAGAATTCTAGTAAAAGACGATTCCTCATTTAATATAAGGTCTTATCTCATGTCTCCCACAAAGAAAAAGATTATGTACGAACAGATCGAAGAGATGCTTAAGGTAGGCGCAATAGAACCGAGTACGGCCCCGTACAGTTCACCCCCGATAATAATAGAATTATCTGACCAGAAGCCTAGATTCTGTATCAACTACAGACATCTTAATTCAGTAACCATAGGCGCAGCCTCCGGCTTACTAAAAACATATGAAAGCTACGCCTGATGGAGCATCATATAAGTTTAATGTCATGACTTTTGGATTGGAGACTGCTCCTTATACCTTTCAGAAGTTCATAGCGCGAGACGTTTTAAGCGGATATCTCCACCACTTCTGGAAGGTGTATTTATAATATATAGCGAAAACATCGATCAACACCTCTCTCATTTAAGATCAGTATTCGAACATCTGAGACTCCATAACCTGAAAGTATCTCCTCAAAAATGTGTGATAGCTACCAAAGAAATAAAATATTTAGGTCATCAAATTGCATCATTTAAAACAAGGTCGTTAGAAAAGCATCTCATACAAATCCAAAGTTATCCTGTGCCTGTTACGAAGCGACAACTTCAGAGTTTCCTTGACCTATCTAATTGGGCACGGGAGTATATTCCTAATGCTGGCCTGATTACGAAGTCCATGACCCGACTTCTCTTGAAGGACTGGAGCTACAAGTGGAACCGGGATGCTCAAGAAATGTTCGAAATGTTAAGGGAAATTTTAACAAAACCTTTAGAATTACACAGGCCCAATTTCAATAAAATATTTATTCTGCAGACCGATGCATCCTTACAAGGGTTCTCCGCAGTGTTATATCAGCTGGGTGACCAAGGAGAGAAATATATAGTATCATATGTGAGCAATACGCTGTCTCCGGCAGAAAAGAAATATCACATAAACGAATTAGAATGTCTTAGTGTAGTAAACTACATAAAAAAGCAGAAGGACGAGAAGACCAAAGAGTGACCGAAAAATTCACCTGTTTTTGCATAGTAGATAGCGGTCCAAAGGAGAGAGCAAAATAAATCCTATGGGGCTCAAATTAAACTTTGAGAAATTTTAAGGTGAGCATATTTTTTACTTTTTTGAAAAAATGCAAAGATCACCCACATTTAAAAAAATAAAACAACTGTTGTTATTACTCAGATTTTATTTCGCATGAATTTTTTATGGATTATATATTATTCTGTAGCGTATTTGGAACAGTTTGCGAAATTGGCCTACAACTCTCCAACATCTTGTAATAATTAAAATACCAACCCCAGAAAACCTAGTCCTACCCACATGATACAATCGTCATGGGATTTTCACTAGAATTATTTTATTTTTTAAAATATTCATTATATACTGCCTTTTTAAAATATTTTCTAGCCTTAAATATGAGCGATTGTTGAATTTTTTCAAAAAGTAAAAAATATGCTCACCCTAAAACATCCTATAGAATTTATTTTACTCGTTCCTTTTAGTACAGAAAAAAAAGGCCAAAAAAATGAAGAGATAGGTATAGTCTGTATACAGCAAAATTATGATTTTATCCTGTTTGGGGTATCACCGGGAGTATATTCCTAAGTTTTGGACCTCGTAAACCTTGTGCAACTTTTTTTATAAACAATGAAAAATTTTTTTACTGCGTTTTTTGAGCTTAAAATGTGAATAATTCCGGTTCTATAAGTCGGAACTGGGCAAACGAACAACCAGTCTCTTTATAATAAAATTGCAAATAAATCTTCGTTAGCTTCAATTCTCTGAAGTACGTACATAACCTACAAAACTGAAAAAACAAGAAAAAAACAATATTTTTTTCATTTTAGTGCCCAAGACCGGCAACTAGACCAATTTGCATCAAACTATCAGAAAATATACTTTTTGAAGTAATAAAAAGGCTCTGATAAGTTGGTGTCAAAATATTGAACCCATTGGCCAAAATTGCATTTGTTATGTAAAATTTGAAATGCCCGCCATTTTATGCCATTAAGTCCAAAATCAATAATTTTTATTTAAAAATGTAGATCTCGACGCCAGCTTTCTAATGCAATTAAAAAGAAATTTTTTAATGTAATTTTGGTTACATTTTTTACATTTGTTTATAACTCAAATAACAACAATTTCATTTTTTCGGCCATTTTGAAAAACAAATTAAAGTCTTTTATTGGATCTGGCAGAGAATTTTGGGTCCTTTAATTTTAAAAAAAGAAAGTTCATTTTTGTTGACGCGAACTCGAGATATTTAACTTTTTGCATTTTGATCAATTGTTAATTAACAAATGCATATTTTGAGCTAAAATTTGAACTGTATCATTTTGAAACCTATTCATTTCATATGAAAGATTAAAAAAAAATTAAGTTTTATAGAAACTTATTTACAAGCATTATAATCTAAGTATTGTTAATTGAGCTAAAAAGTGAGTTTTTGATTTTTTCATAAAGTTCAGTTGCAAAATGCAATAACTTCCTTGTTTCTTAAAATTCGGAGGACTTTTTTTCCCTCGCAATGCGATCATCAACTTAATTTTTTGTTAACAATACTAATAATAATAATAAATATTTCATATTTTTAAATTTATTACAACCAACATTTGCTGCTAATGTATAAACCTATTTTACCTGCGGAGCGAATAGTTGCTTATAAATGAGGAAACATGTTTACATTTTCTTTCTCTTTCTTATTCCCCACCAGTTCCATTCCTTACAGCTTAGATCGGTTGCCGTGGAGTATTGTCTGTTTACATTTTTATATTTGAAAAGCTGTAAATTAATTTAATATATGTCTGATACCAAGGGGGCACGTTAAGGGTTAGACCGCTTGGACATGTTAACAAGTACGACACTGATATTTCACTTACAAGTAAATAATACAGTCTTAATATCACCGAATAAATTTAGTAAAACAAAGGAACTAACGATCCGCTACCCGCAACAATCAAATCTTAACTCTATCACAGGTAATCATAGAATGCCTTTCTGTCCCCGGGCTAGCTGATTTCGTCTCGTTCGCCCTAAGCGTGTTCCTATACCCATATAAGGAAATACATAGCATCTTAAACTGTTATTGATTGGGATAAATCAACCTGAATGTTTACATTAACAAAAATAATAAACCGTCATAAGTACTAGTGAAGGGTTCCTAAGAATCATAAGCGTGGAGAAATAATTTTCGGTGGCGCCGACATATAAATTAAAAATGTATTCGAGTGAAAGTGAGATTATTAGGTGTTTAAAATATCATGAAAAATTTTGTATGGGTGGAATCTATAAAAACTAATGGATTTAGGTGATTTAAGATTTCATTGTTTCCAAGAACTTACATTGAAAGTCGGTTGTAATTTGAAAAACCTTCCTCCGACCGAAGAATCTACAAATGAACATTTATTGAGAGTGTATCTTTAAATACAAAAATGGCTGGGAGATGAGATGAAGAAATACATCCACGATTGTTTGGTTGGGAGGATACAATTAATGGTTTAATGCCTATTACAATGAGAAAACAGCCAATACCACAAGAAATTCTTGAAATTCTCGCTTGTGAATGTAAAGCCGGCTTTAAAGACCTGAGTGGTCGATGCAGGAAGTTCGGACTACAATGTACAAGTTTGTGTGAATATTGTGGAGGCATTAATTGCAGGAATTGTACAGAATGCACTGTAGTCACTGAAGAAGAAAATCGTGAAGTTGAAGAAGACGATATAGATGAATCAGACAAACATTCAAGCTGTACCGATAGATAAGAATCGGAACCCCAAAGCGACTGCGAAAGCTGGAAGATAATGTACCCGATCTTCGTGTTCAAATTCCCGATGAAAAAGAAAATAGTGAAAATATTATATTTCAAACAGATTCAGAGAGTGAAACTGAATTGTACACGTTACCAAGCAAGAGATATAAAATACATTAATTGCGATTTTGTATATTTATAAGAAAAAAATGTTTTTACCATATTATTAATCCTGGACTTTAAAACTTTTTCTAACAAGTATTTATATTAAAATATTTACTATTTCGTTTTTTAAATAAAACTTAATGTTTAGAAGACAATATAAATTTAATCTAAGTATTCATATTTATATAGAAAGATATAAAAAAAATTATACAGGTTTATACGTTAGCAATCGTTGGTACGTGTATACGTATGAATTTGGAAATAAAAAATACTCATATTCATTATTAACAAAAAACTAAGTTGATGATCGCATTGCGAGGGAAAAAATAACGTATTTAAAAAAAATGTCCGCCGAATTTGAAGAAACAAGGAAGTTATTGCATTTTGTAACTGAGCTTTATGAGAAAATCAAAAGAATAACTTTTTAGCTCAATTGACAATACTTACATTATAATACTTGTAAATAAGTGTCTATAAAACAATAATATTGAACTTATCATATGAAATGAATAGGTTTCAGAGTGATACAGTGCAAATTTTAGCTCAAAATATGCATTTGGTAATTAACAATTGGCCAAAATGCAAAAAGTTAAATATCTCGAGTTCACGTTAACAAAGATGAACTTTCTTTTTTTTAAATTAAAATTCTCTACCAGATCTGAATATTTCATATTTTTAAATTTATTACAACCAACATTTGCTGCTAATGTATAAACCTATTTTACCTGCGGAGCGAATAGTTGCTTATAAATGAGGAAAAATGTTTACATTTTCTTTCTCTTTCTTATTCCCCACCAGTTCCATTCCTTACAGCTTAGATCGGTTGCCGTGGAGTATTGTCTGTTTACATTTTTATATTTGAAAAGCTGTAAATTAATTTAATATATGTCTGATACCAAGGGGGCACGTTAAGGGTTAGACCGCTTGGACATGTTAACAAGTACGACACTGATATTTCACTTACAAGTAAATAATACAGTCTTAATATCACCGAATAAATTTAGTAAAACAAAGGAACTAACGATCCGCTACCCGCAACAATCAAATCTTAACTCTTTCACAGGTAATCATAGAATGCCTTTCTGTCCCCGGGCTAGCTGATTTCGTCTCGTTCGCCCTAAGCGTGTTCCTATACCCATATAAGGAAATACATAGCATCTTAAACTGTTATTGATTGGGATAAATCAACCTGAATGTTTACATTAACAAAAATAATAAACCGTCATAAGTACTAGTGAAGGGTTCCTAAGAATCATAAGCGTGGAGAAATAATTTTCGGTGGCGCCGACATATAAATTAAAAATGTATTCGAGTGAAAGTGAGATTATTAGGTGTTTAAAATATCATGAAAAATTTTGTATGGGTGGAATCTATAAAAACTAATGGATTTAGGTGATTTAAGATTTCATTGTTTCCAAGAACTTACATTGAAAGTCGGTTGTAATTTGAAAAACCTTCCTCCGACCGAAGAATCTACAAATGAACATTTATTGAGAGTGTATCTTTAAATACAAAAATGGCTGGGAGATGAGATGAAGAAATACATCCACGATTGTTTGGTTGGGAGGATACAATTAATGGTTTAATGCCTATTACAATGAGAAAACAGCCAATTCCACAAGAAATTCTTGAAATTCTCGCTTGTGAATGTAAAGCCGGCTTTAAAGACCTGAGTGGTCGATGCAGGAAGTTCGGACTACAATGTACAAGTTTGTGTGAATATTGTGGAGGCATTAATTGCAGGAATTGTACAGAATGCACTGTAGTCACTGAAGAAGAAAATCGTGAAGTTGAAGAAGACGATATAGATGAATCAGACAAACATTCAAGCTGTACCGATAGATAAGAATCGGAACCCCAAAGCGACTGCGAAAGCTGGAAGATAATGTACCCGATCTTCGTGTTCAAATTCCCGATGAAAAAGAAAATAGTGAAAATATTATATTTCAAACAGATTCAGAGAGTGAAACTGAATTGTACACGTTACCAAGCAAGAGATATAAAATACATTAATTGCGATTTTGTATATTTATAAGAAAAAAATGTTTTTACCATATTATTAATCCTGGACTTTAAAACTTTTTCTAACAAGTATTTATATTAAAATATTTACTATTTCGTTTTTTAAATAAAACTTAATATTTAGAAGACAATATAAATTTAATCTAAGTATTCATATTTATATAGAAAGATATAAAAAAAATTATACAGGTTTATACGTTAGCAATCGTTGGTACACGTGTATACGTATGAATTTGGAAATAAAAAATACTCATATTCATTATTAACAAAAAACTAAGTTGATGATCGCATTGCGAGGGAAAAAATAACGTATTTAAAAAAAATGTCCGCCGAATTTGAAGAAACAAGGAAGTTATTGCATTTTGTAACTGAGCTTTATGAGAAAATCAAAAGAATAACTTTTTAGCTCAATTGACAATACTTACATTATAATACTTGTAAATAAGTGTCTATAAAACAATAATATTGAACTTATCATATGAAATGAATAGGTTTCAGAGTGATACAGTGCAAATTTTAGCTCAAAATATGCATTTGGTAATTAACAATTGGCCAAAATGCAAAAAGTTAAATATCTCGAGTTCACGTTAACAAAGATGAACTTTCTTTTTTTTAAATTAAAATTCTCTACCAGATCTGATAAAAAACTTTAATTTGTTTTTCAAAATGGCCGAAAAAATTCAATTGTTGCTATTCGAGTTATAAACAAATGTAAAAAAAGTAACCAAAATTAAAATTAAAAAATTTCTTTTTAATTGCACTCGAAAGCTTACGTCGTGATCTACATTCCGAAATTTTTATTTTTATTTTGGACTTAATGGCATAAAATGGTGGGCATTTCAAATTTTAGATAACATATGCAATTTTGGCCAATGGGTTCAATATTTTAAGACCAACTTTTCAGGGTCTTTTTATTACATCAAAAAGTATATTGTCTGAAAGTTTGAGGCAAATTGGTCTAGTTGCCGGTCTTGGGCACTAAAATGAAAAAAACACTGTTTTTTTCTGGTTTTTTCAGTTTTGTAGGTTATGTACGTGCTTCAGAGAATTGAGTCCAACGACAATTTATTGGAAATTTTATTACGAAGAGACTGGTTTTTAGTTTACCCCGATCCGACTTATAGAACCGGAGCTATTCACATTTTAAGCTCGCAAAACGCAGTAAAAAAATGTAATTGTTTATAAAAAAGTAGCACAAGGTTTTTGAGGTCCATAACTTAGGAATATACTCCCGGTGATACCACAAACAGGATAAAATAATAATCTTGCTGTATCCAGACTGTGCAAATTAAAATGCTTTTTTTACTGCACTGCTTGGCCCGCTATCTACTATGCAAAAACAGAGGAATTTTAGGTCTTTTTTGCGGTCACTCTTTAATCGTTGGTCATTGCTATTACAAGAATATTCTTTTAAATTGAACATTGTCTTGGCAAGGAAAATCGCGGATTACCTAAGTAGGAATCCTTAGGAACCGAACGTTCCCTGCGACGACGAAGAGGAGAGAATGTTTCCTCCAAATTTTAAGTATAGCGAACGTATCACCGATTTAGCACGTCGAATTGCACAATGACGTTAAAGAGGCTCAATCATATTTCCGTGATATTCATGAAAAAATTCAACGATGGAATCGACACTGAATGTTCGGGTAGAGAGAACGGAGGTAGAGGTGACTTTTTTAAACAACCACAAAGTACTTGAGGGAGAACTGTGGTCAAATTTTAATTTCAATTTATGGTTAGTGGTACCTAAGAGGAAGGTGTTATGCATAATTTCCTATTTTCACGGCCGATCAGAAGCCGGCCATCCTGGGCGAAACGAAACCGTCAGAACGATCTCGGAAGAGATATTATTTTAATATGGCGACACTGGTAGCTAAATACCTAAATGAATGCATAATCTGCAACTCCATCAAGAGCCGGCGTCCAGCCGAACGCTCCTCTGAGAAGCCATGCGCCGAAAAGTCTGTTTGAAACCCTAAGCGGAAAACCGCTATATATTGATGGTTGAGGACATATTCAGCAAATGGATCGACGCAAAGGCATATCCACAGATCAGTGGCAAAACCATATCCAAATATTTAGAAGAGGAAATCGTACCACGATATAGATTACCTCGAGCCATAAAAGCGGACCAGGGCGGTAATTTTAACGCAGGGTGGTACATTACTTCTGCAAGGAAAATAAAGTAGATATGTATTACACACCATCATATCATTCAAGATCTAATCCAGTCGAAAGACGCGTCCAAAAGGCGAAGAAAGTCTTAAAAACTCTAATGTTTGGCCAATCCAATGATATCTGGGACAAGTATGTATGGTTTACATATTAAGAACACGCAAAAATGCAGCCACGGCAATGACACCGAGATATTTTCTTCTAGACAATGAACTAGTCGAAGCCGGAGATTGGATTAATAACACCAATAGTTCTTAAAGTAGGAGATATGGTGATGGCGAAACGGATCAGGAAGGATCATACATTTCTACGATCGTGAACTGGGCCCCACAAAGTAATAAAAATACTCTCAGATGAAGTATATTTATTAGACAAAGGAAAAACGACAACCAAGTTGCAGGTGGACGGTATCAGACCGGCACCGACAGGTCAACATGCACTTGAAGCAGAATCGTCAGATGATACGGAGGATATTCCGGATGAACTACGTCTCGAAGACAACTCTTCCCCTGGTTCAAATACATGCACCTACGATTGTGCAAGGTGAGACAACATCAATTTCTATAGGTAATACAGACAACCGTCCTGCAGTAACGAGTGCCTATGATGATATTAATATCGATCCAAGTTAAATTCAGATGTTCCGCCAAATAAAGATATTCCACAAAATTTTTGTAGCAACTTATTCCTTATACCGAAAATTTTAATGTTACCTTTTATGCGACGCTCCATAGAGATATGGATAAACAGAACGCGACGCGCGACGATCCATAGAAATATGGATAAACGGTGGTTTCACACGCGATAGCGCGATGTGTATCGAACCGGCTTCTCAAGAGCGAGAACCACGAGTATCGTTAGCTGTTGTTTTTATCAAGAGGACCTTTCATTTTCAACCATTTTAAGTCTACAAAATTTACGTTTTTTAGTGAAGACTCAAAGCACGACCTTCGCAAGCAGATTTTTCGCCTAGAAAAAACTATTTTAAACTTTTCTGGCTGTTCCGAACGAGTTTCGTGAGCAGACCTTCTTATCAAGGGGATATAAGAAGTCTCCTAGTACGAGCTTTGCAAGAAGTTTTTCTGTTAAAAGAAGACTAATTTCAATCATTACAAGTCAACAAAATTATCGTAACTACCATACCCAAGAAGGTACAACATTAAGCTTCGACAGCCGATGTTCCAATTTTAAAGTTTCATGTGACGATTAACAATACAAGCCATGCTCCGATGCAAGCACATCTTTCAGTTGGAAGATAATCTCTCTTTTATAAGTTTTTCCACTTTATAATTCAACAAAATTATCATACTTACATTACCCAATGAATGAAGTACGTATCGAGCTTCGACAGCCGATATTCCCCAATTTTAAAGTTTCCGTCAATACAATTGACATACACTCTACGAGGTTCCAAACCAGTTTTAAGAGCCGATCCTCCAGGTCGAAGAATTTTTCTTTGTATCAATTTTGCATCCTTATAATCAACAAAATTCCCGGCGACATATGTCGAAGTGTGTTGATCACCAAACAGAAAACTTATATGTGTCTCTAAGTTACAGATATGAGATATTCCTATGTTCCGTGAGCTGAATTGGAAAGACGGCGGGATCCGACGCAAGGACTCAATCCCACATCTAAGTCCTTAGTCAATCCCAAATCGAAGACAATTCAGAAGATGAAGAGATTGTGCCATGAACATTCTCAAATCTTCGCTTCGCTATGAGTGTAGGGTTTTCTATTACTTCCACATTCACGTAGTGGATTGGAAGTATAGTAATCGTAAAAAAAGATTTTTTTTTACTTGAAATAGGTTTAGAATGTCATGAAACGTCGAGATTTTAAACCTGAGTGAAAAAAAAATTTCTGTCTGCCGGTCTCTGTAACTTTTTTTCGCGTACGTTTTCTCCGGAACGGTTTAAGATATTGACTTGAAACTTTGTACACGTATATATTATAACGAGATCTGGAACTGGATTGTTTTTTGAAGATATCCGGTGAAGGGTTGGGGGTAAATAGGGGTAAATACGGGGAAATATGTATAGCAAGCTGGTAAGAGTACAGAAACTTGAAATTTGATGTATGTACTACAAGTCACGCCTCAACATTTTTCATAATATTTTTCATCCCCTCACCAGACCCCCACTCCATTATTAAATGGGTTGATAAAATAAAATTGAGATATTCACTTGAAATTTGGTACGAGTATATATTATAATGACATCAGGAACTAAATTATATTTTGGGATTATTCTGATGAAGGGTTGGGAGTTAAATAGGGGCAAAGAGGGGAAAATAAGTAAAGCAAGCTGGTAAGAGTACAGAAACTTGAAATTCGGTGTATGAAGTAGAAGCCAAGGCCTCAGATTTTTTTATAATATTTTTCAACCCCCACCAGCCCCCTATTCCACTATTGAAGGGGTTGATGAAATAAAATTGAGATATTCACTTGAAATGTCGTACACGTAGGATGTATTATAACTACCGGGAGTTAGAAAAGTATGGAAACGGTGAAAAATCTCGAAAAGTTTGCATCAAATCGAAAAATAAAAAAAACATGTGTCAAAAAGTTTTCAAAACACTATCTATTGATACAAAAAATGACCTCCCCACCCACCACCCAGTGGATGGGGCGAGGGGCAACTTTAAAATTTCAAATGGAAACCCCTATTTTTTATTGCGGAATCGGATTCTACGGCAAAAAATACGTACATTTTATTCAGGACATTTTTTTCGATTCGTGCACGGTGTCGCTGTAATCGCAATAAATGAAAAGAAAACATGACTGTTTCAAGCGTCTTGTGCCAATAAAAAACGTCCAATTCAAAAACTGAAAAACACGTATTTGTTGTTTTTACGAAATCTATCCAATGACATTAGATTCGACTCTCCTACCCCCAACCCAGTGAGTGGGGCGGGGGACAACGTTGAAATTTGTAATGAAAATCCCTATTTTTTTTTATAGCGGATTCGGATTCTACGGCCAAAAATACGTGAGCTCGGGAAATCATTCACTCTGAGATCAGCAGTTTTACTTTTCGTATTTTTTAAAGTATGCGTTCAAAACTTTCATGTTTCCATTTAATTTTGTGCGATTGCACCGACACCTTACCAGAATCGAAAAAAATGCCCGATATAAAAGTCACTGGGTTGATAAAATAAAATTGAGATATTCACTTGAAATTTGGTACGCGTGTATATTATAATGACATCAGAAACTAAATTATATTTTGGGATTATTCTGATGAAGGGTTGGGAGTTAAAAAGCAGGAAATAGGGGAAAATAAGTAAAGCAAGTTGGTAAAAGTACAGAAACTTGAATTTCGGTGTATGTACTAGAAACCAAGACCTCAGATTTTTTAACAATATTTTTCAAATGACTGAAATAAATATATAAAGATGCA
The DNA here is from genome assembly GCA_963583905.1 of Stenurella melanura. Taxonomy (NCBI): domain Eukaryota; kingdom Metazoa; phylum Arthropoda; class Insecta; order Coleoptera; family Cerambycidae; genus Stenurella; species Stenurella melanura. The sequence continues at coordinate 212,520,775 of OY757309.1, forward strand.
TCGAACCGAACATAAAAATTCAGCTACATAAAATTAAAATTAGCATAATATAAATATTGTTTATCTTTGATCTACGGCGGAAATAGATTGATTATAGCTAGTTTGTTATGTAGACAATACGTGAATAAAATTATCACATGAATAAACAAAAATAGTAAAAGTTGCAGACGGACGTGATCGACTCCGCGACATTTAATTAGAACAAAATTGTATTTTCTTATTTTCTTTTAGCTGTAATTTTGTTTGTATTTATCGCACATTTTAATACGACATATGAATACATTCCTTATTAATAGTACTAATAAATGGTACCACGGTACCGATATGGTTCTATTTGAAAAAATGAAGTTTTGCTCCAAAAACAATTTTATTGAATTTTATTTGCTCATAAATCACGGAATTTAGTGCTTTTAACGACATTTCAATTTTTGTAGTATTACACGGGTCATTTAGAATAAATCGGAACCGTCATGGCACACTTAAATGGAGAACTAAAAATTATATTATAAAAAAAATTGAATGTTTGAAATGTCACTTATATGGCATCGTTGGATTCAGAAAATTGTGCAGAATTCAAAAATGCAATAATATATAGGATGTTCTATTTAAAAATCGAATGTTAGTGTCACTTCCGGCGGAACTGGAAATGAAAAAAAATCAATTTCATGTCAAAAAGTGCGGCTTATTATGTATGTAGTATATCTAAATTTCAATCAATTAACTTCAAAACTAAAGGAGAAAAGGGAGGTATACCATGATCCTGTTACACCCGGTATATGGCACTCAAATAGCCTGGTATTCTAAAAATAAATTTTATACCAAATATTTTCAATGTGATAAGTAACTAAATGGTGTTTGCACCTATTTGATTAAATCAAATATGTAATAAAGGTAGCTTTGTTGTTATAAGTAGGTGGTTTCTTATGAAAACAGTTTTACTAATGTCATGTAAATGAACAGACTTATCTCTTTAAAAGTTAATACTCACAGTGTTGTCCGTGATTGCTTTAAGTCTTTCTTCAGGTGTCTGGCCTTTTTTTTCCCTTATCAACACATAAATATTTCCAATTCCATCGCATGATCTTAACAGTTTTTCTATTAAAACTTTTCCTATAAAACCAGTTCCACCAGTTATAAGGATATGTTTACCCTTAAAAAATTCCCTTATCGACATTATTAAGTAAAACGCTACAGTTGGAATATTTTATTGTTACCAACTAGTAGTGATCGTGAAACTGATAATGAATGAATGACAATGAAATATGCAAATACGGGTGTAAATATGTATATACCCTGTGGGCAAATTTTACAGTAGAACAAATACAGTAATTAACATTTATTAATTATTTATGGTGCTTTTATAAATATAAAAAGGATTTCACATTTGTAACCCATCTTTTCACCAATAAAAAAATAATTATTCGTTTTCTGAATTGTAATAATAAAAAAAACCCTCTACGAGATTTCTTCGAATTTTCATGCCTTAGATTATATAAATTACGAATATTAGGTCTATATTTCCGTCAGTCTGCCTGTTGGCGTTATATTAATTCAGACCTCGGATTTAGCGGCCAGATATGACGCAAAACCAGGGTTAACTTTAGATGATGATGTGTCAGCGCATAAAGATTTGCATGCATGTATGAAACGATATCTTACCTTGAAATATTTTGTAGCGAATTATGTAGTATCCAAAGGTAATAACGCCACTTTATAACACTCACTACAAGAATAAAAGTATATCAATAATATGGGGGCCTTGGTAATTTGCAGGTCAGCAAAAAAGCTTGCAGGTCAACCCGTCTTATTGCTACGGTCAACTTGAAAATCAGTACCGTTGGTAAGGAAGCACCCCTCTTTCCATTTCCAGCGTCAAAACGGAGCTACCCCTATTTTTAAAACTACCCCTTCTAAGAAAGTCTACAGGACAACACGTTCTATTGCTACGGTCAACCTGAAAACCGGTACCGTTGCTGAGGATGCACCCCTCTTTCCATTTCCGACGTCAAAACCGGCCCCTATTTTTAAAACTACCCCTCCTAAGAAAGTCTGCAGGTCAACCTGTTTTATTGCTACGGTCAACTTGAAAATCGGTACCGTTGCTGAGGATGCACCCCTCTTTCCATTTCCGGCGTCAAAACCAACCTGCCCCTATTTTAAAAACTACCCCTCCTAAGAAAGTCTGCAGGTCAACCCGTTTTATTGCTACGGTCAACTTGAAAATCGGTACCGTTGGAGAGGATGCATCCCTCTTTCCATTTCCGACGTCAAAACCGACCTACCTATTTTTTTGCGGGGGAGGGGAAATCTTCAAAAGACGCCCGCCTGCTGTTGGTCGGCGGGGAGTGTTGGATTCTTTCCGTTCCTAGGGAAAACCTACCAACTAAAACCCCTCCTCCTCTTTCTGGGCCTCCACCCTGGCGTCATCCCGTAGGGATATTCATCGCAGGTGGCAGACCGATGGTTTCTAGCGTCCGTTCTGGGCTCTTTGTCCAGCTCTTTCCTCCGCCTCCTTGCGGGTCATTATGTCAGAGAGCATTTTTTCTATAATCTTTCACGACTCCTTGCTGCTTATCATGTGTTGTATGATATCCTCTGGGAGTAGGCTCGTTCCTAGGGTCCGCCAGATCTCCTGTCTCGTGACCTCCCATCTTCCACAGACGAAGAGAGTATGCTCGGCGGTATCGGGCTGTCCGCAGTAGATGCAGGCATCATCTTCGTGCTTTCCGATTTTTTTCGTATATGCCCTAAAGGAGCCATGTTCTGTCAGGGCCTGGGTCAGGAAGTAATCCAACCTGCGGTGCTTGCAGGCCACCCACTCCCCCACTCTGGGAATTAGACGCTTTGTCCATTGTGCCGTCTCTGTGTGGTCCCTCCAGGCCGCTTCCCATTTCCTCATCATGGCGGTTCTTACTTCTTCTCTAACTTGGGCTACCCGATCTTGGGCCACACCGTGGAGTCTACATATCTCTTCCACCATTAGATCAATGGGGAGGGATCCTGTGATGACCTGTAAGGCTGTCGCGGACATCGTGCGATGCGCTCTGGCAACTCTTAGCAAAATTTTTCTCTGCGTGCTCACCAGTTTTTTTTTATATCTTGCAAAGCGTAGTGCCTTGTGCCACACCGTGGCTCCGTATAAAAGGGTGGAATGTACCACCCCTGCCAAGACCAGCCCCTTCTCCATATTGGGGCCGCCTATGTTGGGTAGGACCTTTGTCAAGGCGGTGATTCTGCCCTTTTCTACCACGTGTAGAGTGTGCGGTCCAAACGACCTCCTCGTATCGAAAACAATCCCCAGATACTTTATTGATCTTCGCGGGACGATATCAGTGTCCATTATCTTGATCTTTATATCCTCTCTTTTTCGAGGGCCCTTCAGGATCACCGCCTCGGTTTTTTGCGGTGCCAGAGTCAGAAAATTTTCTTCCAACCACTCGCATACTTTTCCCGTCGCTCTGGTCGTGTTCCTGTTGAGTTCTGGAAAAAAAAAAACGACCTACCTGCTCTATTTTTAAAACTACCCCCCCATGGCATGGCGTCATCTATCGGACATTAGTAGGAACTGACTTAGCTTGATCCCCATTAAGATTATACAATGGTGCACGTCTCTGTATGCAGGGGCTATAACTGATAAAAGTTGAGAAACTCTATGACAGGGGAAAATAATTAGCCTGTAATGATACTTTTGTCAACAAAGAAATAAGTAATGTATTAACTATAAAATATGCAAAGTGGACGCCCTAAAATTAAAAAAAATAAAAATTACACATTTCGTTTATGACTTAGAATACACCGTTGTTTCAGAAGGTGAAAGGGGTATGCGCAGTAGTCAGGGAGTGATACTATTATTGCACAGTAAATTGGTTGCGCGGATTTAGAAAATTGACAGATGATGGGTGTATGCGCAGTTTATGACAATTACATACAGATACCATGAAGTGATAAAACATAGGGATAGGTCGGCTTTGACGACGGAAATGGAAAGAGGGGTGCTTCCTTACTAAAGGTGTCGATTTTCAATTTCACCGTGGCAATAGAACGGGTTGTCCTGCAGACTTTCTTAGGAGGGGCAGTTTTAAAAATAGGATTAGGTCGGCTTTGACGCCGGAAATGGAAAGAGGGGTGCATGCTCACTAATGGTACCGATTTTCAAGTTGACCGTAGCAATAAAACGGGTTGACCTGCAGACTTTCCCAGGAGGGATAGTTTTAAAAATAGGGTTAGGTCGTTTTTGACGCCAGAAATGGTAAGAGCGGGGATGCTTCCTTACCAACGGTGCCGATTTTCAAGTTGACTGTAGCAATAAAACAGGTTGACCTGCAGACTTTCTTAGGAGGGGTAGTTTTTAAAATAGGGGTAGGTTCTTCTTTGACACCGGAAATAGAAAGAGGGGTGCTTCCTTACCAACGGTGCCGATTTTCAAGTTGACCATAGCAATAGAACGGGTTGATCTTCAGACTTTCTTAGGAGGGGTAGTTTTAAAAATTGGGGTAGGTCGGTTTTGATGCCGGAAATGGAAAGAGGAGTCCTTCCTTACCAACGGTGCCGACTTTCTAGTTGACCGTAGCAATAAAACGGGTTGATCTGCAAGACTTTCTTAAGAGGGGTAGTTTTAAAAATTGGGGTAGGTCGATTTTGACGCAGGAAATGGAAAGAGGGGTGGTTCCTTACCAACGGTGCCGATTTTCAAGTTGACTCTAGCAATAAAACGGGTTGACCTGCAAGCTTTTTTGCTGATCTGCAAATTACACAGGTCCCTTTCATATATGTATTTTCTTCTATAAATTTATAATAGTCCAGAAATTTAGCATAAAATCTAGGCGAAATAAAATAAATTAATTATCCGTACATTTTGATACTTAGAAAAGATCGTGGTCGAACTAACTCGCCGCACTCAGGCCTTGTGGCCCATTTTGCTACCGCTAACAAGTTAATGAGCTCCCTCGTACAGACCAGATTCCAGCCCAAAGGCTGAAATCCTTCCCACAGGAGAACTTCTTATTTCCTCCAGCACTGGAACCACGATGTTACTGCATGTAAATAATTGCTTGCTACAGCTTGGTATGTATGCACACCATTTTTTTAGCTTAATACTTACTGCTGCTTTTGCGATTTATTTATTTTTTCTGCTTCTGACTTTTGCTATCAATTCAAATGTTGATGCCAATGACACCGCTTGTTTGCCTACCGCCATTAAATTGCCAATAGTCTCAGAAAATAGTAAATAAATTAGCTACTCACGACCTACTTCATTTTGTATGCACTAATTTATTTTTCTAAAAATAACTTTGAAATACCTGATACATTTAAGCTCTTTAAAAGTGAATTATTTATTATTTGTTTGCTTATAGTAATGAAACATATTCTTTATAGAATTTTGCAAACAGTGGAAAGAAAAACTATCTATGAGAACTAGGAGAAAAACAATATGTAAAAATATTAATGAAATCTTTGCATTCTTTCGATAACCTGACTTCTGGTTATGTTAACAAGTAAAAATTCTTATTTGCCATTCTCATTATAACACTAGCATCCAACATAGTCCCCTATGGCTAGGCAGATTAAACTAGTATCTATATGATCCCCTACGATATATGATAGTAGTTGTTAACATTGAAAGCAACTTGCAGTCTGGCTATTTAGGTAAACTACGGCTCTGAAAGCCTACAATGATATCCTAAGGATAGCATAAAACAGATCCTCTGAGGATACCAGGTTTATCCTACGGATACATGAAAATACCTTTGTGGGATATCCTGAGGATATGGAAAATAGTGTACATTCTGGATCCCAGGGATGCTCCTGGGCGTGTCTTGGGATAGTCTCAGGATATTGCTAATCCTAACTTTTGTATCCCTAGGATGTCCGTAGGATAGCTTTGTGCTGTCTGGGATTGTGTATATATAATATAAAAACAAACAGATGCAATTAATTGGAGAAAAATTCTCCAAGTAGCAGGTTTTGTCGATGATTAAGGCCTTAAGTTTTTTTTTTGAAAATAAAAATGTTTTGAGAATCTTTTATTTCAACTTGTAAATATTTTGCAACCATTAAACTATAAATATTTTCGATACGTGCTGTTGAATGTTGATTGGGTATAAGATTGTTTTTAAATCTTGCAGAATATTTGTGGTTAGCCAGATATTTTTGAAAAGTGGACAAATTTTTGTTAACAAAGCAATCTAGTTCATAAATATAGGTGCCGGTTACTGTTAGAATTTTTAATTCTTTGAACGCTGCTCTGCAAAACTCCCTTTTTGACATCTTTGTTAATATGCGCAACTCACAATTTTGTAGAATAAACGTGCGTTGAGAGTAATTACTTATGACCCAGTTAATAATACCATATCGCATCTGAGAGCGGATGTTTGCATAATATAGGCTACTTTCATTGTTTTGACTGCAGGGGTTTACTAGTGATCGTAACGTATAGCAACAAGTGCGCAATTTACTACATGAATCATCGATGTGAATATACCAAATTAATCCAGAGTCAAAAGTGACTCCCAGAATTTTACCTGAGTTGTAAAAATATTACTTGTGAAGTTTGTTGCTTAGTAATAGTATTTCCATTATTAATTTGGAAATATAAAGTCTCAGTCTCAGAAAAATCTATCTAAAGCGTTGCTATCAAGATAAGTCATTACAAAGCCTAATGTGATAGAAAATATCCGAGGCCGCGTACTTTAATATTGCAAGCGATATCGGTATCACCAGATATGATATGTGCTTACCTCAAACGAAAGTAGTCGATTGTTTACCTGGCTCACCATTACAAGTCGCTACCTAATTTCGTTTATTCATATAATTGCTGGCAGCATAGCCGTATGTTAAATGGTATTCATTTACTTTTATTGAATTTATGGAGTTGTTCATTAAACTCACATTATTTATTATAAATAAATAACGTATTATAAACAAATAATTTACATCATGCCTATCAATTAATATAAAGTAGTAAAATAATATTTACAACAGGTAATTAAAAAGTGGTAATAAGAATTATCGGTCGGCGATGAATTTCATACTGACTTTGGGTATCCTATATTTATGCTAATTCTGATTGTTGTCGCAGGAAATGACAACAAACAAGAAACCTGCTCGGGCTAATTCACTAGGACGGGAAGCTGCAATACCGTTCGCTTAAGTTTTGATTTTAATGTTTACTTAATAACATGCTCCAGGCAGTGATCGGAATTTAGGTTTAATTCCAGTGGCGCACGGATATGAAATTTTACATCAAAATTATTTTGGAATAATAAAGATTGTATACATATTTCACACATAAATTGTTATAAATTCGCACAAGTTTCAAACTTTATACTTTTACTGAGTGTTTATAGTTTCAAAGTATACGGTAAGTATTTTTTCTAAATTTTCATGTGACGATTTCTTTTAACAGTAAATATCCACTGTAAGGTCGAAAATGATCTTTCGCATTCCATAGAAGTGAGGGAAGCATATCTAAAGATATTCATAGGCACTTGATCAAGGAAGGCATCTGGTTCTGTCACAATTTTTTTGCCAATGACAAATACAATCGCTAAGTTTGGATTCCGAAAATTGGTGACAGCGTATCATCATCGATAGTTAATAATTATGGAATAAATCAAAGGAAGTGTCTTAGGTCCCTTATTATTTATTATCTATATCAATGATATTAATGAGTTCCATGACTGTGATTTCTTAAATCTGTTTGCTGATGACACTTTGCTGTCGGTAAGCAATGACAATTTAGATTTAGCTATAAACAAAATGAACAATTCACTCAAAAAAATTTCGCAGTATTTAAAAAACAATAAATTAAAATTAAATATTTCCAAAACTAAAGCCATGATTATTACTACACCATATAAATATAAAAATATAAATACTAACCTAATTAGTTTAAAAATTGATGATGATAAAATAGATGTGGTTACTGAAGTAAAATATTTAGGATTTATATTAGATAACCATCTACAATTCAATGCACATTTTGTATATATACAAAGAAAAATAGCAAAAAAATTATATTTCTTTTCTAGAATATCTCAAAAGTTATCAGTGACGACAAAAGTTACAGTTTACAACACCATTATCCAACCTCATTTCGATTACTGTGCCAGTCTATTGTATTCCTTCGATTTAAATAAAATAACTTCCCTTCAAAAACTACAGAATAGAGGAATGAGAGTGATTTTGAAATGCAACCGATACACCTCAATCCAACATATGCTTTCTTCTCTTCAGTGGCTGTCTGTAAAAGATAGATTGTTCTACATGGCTATGGTATTCATTTTCAAAATTTTGAATAACTTAATACCCGAGTATTTAAATAAATTTATATTTTTTACCAACCAAATACATCAATACCATACAAGAAATAACAACAAATTTTATATACCAAGGCAAAATTTAAGTCAAACTATGAAAATTTTGTTATACAAAGGCCTCGATCAATATAACAAGTTACCAAATGATGTAAAGGAATCTATCTTTCTACCAGAATTTAAACGCAAAATCGTAAAACATATAAAGTCGATTGATTAACACCACTTAGTTACATATTTCTCCTTTTTATTTATTGTAGTTTTGTGTATATATATATATATATATAATTGTGTATATATCAGTTTGATGTGTAAGTGCATGTATTATCTGTTTAGGTATAAATTATTATTATTATTCTTTGTAAATACATTAGAAAGTGAATTTGTATATTAGGATTTCCTATTCAAATAAACCTTATTATTATTCCTTTGTAAAACTGCAACCCACATTTTTGATATAACCTCACTGATTGCATCTGTAATTTCATTAATTGTTTTTTGAACAGTGTTTCTTGTTATTATTCTAAAACGTTCGAAAATAAATGTTAAATCATTTTTTATATTTGGAACATTAAATCCTTTGCATGCTTAATCACAGTAGCATCATTTAAGGTTTCTACAACTTCCTTTACTGAGTTGAAGTTAACATGGTAGTAACATGCCGCGTTTATCCATGTTTCCCAATGTATGATCACTGGTTTTGGAGGAAGCGGCAATTAGAATATTTTTCTTGGACATGTTTTATCTTACTAAGAGCTTTTAGAAAAATTTTCTTTATATTAGCAATAAGTTTGTCAACATTTGTGAAACAATCTCGTACTTTTTCGCATACGCAGTGTAACGCATGCGCTAAACAAGTAACATGTAACACTTGTGTGTATTTCCTTTTAATTTTTTCTCCAGCACTTAACACATACAACACCGAATCACTAGTAAAAACAACGACTTTCTTTAAATTATGTTCAGCCAAGTCTTGCCAACGCCATTTTAAAGTGTTTTCAAAAAGACTAAACACTGACTCGCCATTAACTGTTTCTAAAACTTTGAAAGCTATTAAGTGGCACTGGCCAGGGCCATCAATATGTAATTTTGTAACTAATAATTTGGAAACTTTGTTTCCTTTAAGTCTGCCGTTTCGTCTATTGTAACCCAAAACCAGCCATTTTGAAGATCACTCCGAATACCTTCCAGTTTTTCTTTATATAATTCGCTGAGCATTTTTTTACGAAGCAGGCTTTCACTTGAACTATGTTGCCTCACGCAATATTTGTTTAGAAAATGTGTAAAATGAACGTTATTTAGTACACTCCATGGAAGATTTAAACTTATTAGCAAAAGAGCCAAATCGAAATAAAACTCGTCCTTTGAAATTCTCTTTTCCTTTTTTGTATTACACTCGTGTGAGGAGCTATTTACATTTTTTAAATGAACATTTCTCTGTATACACCTTATTGTGACATCACAAATATTACAAATTACTTTTTCGCCATCAAAATGTAGTTCTTTATAAGACTTAATCCATTTTTGGACCGTAATTTTTCTCGGACCAACAGAGCAAGTGAAGAGAGATCTCCCTAATAAGCCAATTTTATTAATTTTAACAAAAAATATTCTTCAACAATCCTGTAGGTTATATTTATGTACAACTTACACCTATTTTCAGTAGATGGAACCACAGCGATAGAATTTAATATGACCCTGACGACGCGACGCGTTCATTTATTCAATACATTCGTACTATCTTTATCCATACATAATACTAACACTTCGAAAAGTTCATGTTTTTGTCCATATTGAACATGTAAGTTATATGCTGCCGTTTATGACATTGTTCCAGTAGCTACATGAATTCGATATTGCGATGTCGTTTACATCTCCTTAAGAGACCTTTATGCACGTTGCCACGACATAACGCCACTAGTGGACTACATCAATCAGAATCAGAGAGCATAATGCACCTTTTCGCATCAAACACAAATTACCATACCAGGCGTTGCCCATCTTTCGGCAACATATCTAGCCACACCCACTTTCTCCAATTATAAAAACTCTCAAACACAATTTCCGATATTTACCTTTTCTCTTCGTTTCCTTTTTGTGTTTTTTGTTCGTTTTGTCGCTCTAAATTATTTCTTCCAAACAATATTTATTCCTTTATTATTATTATTATTATCATTAAATTCTTTAGAAAGCAAAAATTTTAAATCATAAATTATGCGGTCTGATATAGCCGCTCGCTCTAGCTGCATTGCTTGGAACGGGTTTTTTGGATAGTAATTTTCCCGTGCCGAACTATTATATATATATATCTGTGATATTTTATCTACACCAGCGTCTTTTGCATTGCATATATGAGTAAAAAAAAATTATTTTGTTTACATGTTCTATCTTATACACTTTTTAATTCGCCGATCCCGCGAAAGGAGATAGTGATTATTATTTAAGTTTACCTACTTTTAATCCAACCTAGCCTCGCTCTGTCCATCCCTTCAATTACCACGGCGATTAGTGCTGTGGATGTTTAGCTGGCTCCGGACGAGTGCTTAGGGAGGACAATTATGTATTATTAATTTAAAATAAATTTGTTTTGATTTGATTTGCGATGCCGTTCAAATATTCGTAAAGACTGGTGGTTCGAATCACAATGTTTTTACTTTTTTTTTCTTTCATTTGAATACTTGTCAAAGACAAGTAATAAGAATAATTACAATAATTTAAAATTAAATAAAAATCGAAATAATTCTATATTTATATATATTATGGCCACTTCGACATTTTGTTTTTTGGACAATGAAATAAATACAAGGTGTTCATTATTATGTTCATTGTTGTTAATAATAAATAATAAATAGTTAGTTACCTTGTACAGTTCCTGAAGACGAGTAATAAATAATTTACTGATAACTACCATTGTTTAGTGTCAAGTAAAAAAAATGAAAGAAAAGTTTGAAAAGATGTAAGAATTATACCTACGCATAATTCTTTTTTTCCCAACGGTAAATGTCTCCTCTATTGTTCTTATATATCGTCTGGATTGTATTTATATATTACTTCCACATCCACGTAGTGGAGTGGAATATAGTAGGTAATTGTAAAAAAAAAAATCAAAAATTTTTCTTGTTGAAATAGGTTTAGAATGTCATGAAACGTCGAGATTTTAAATTTGAGAAAAAAATTCTGAGTCTGTCGGTCTGTCTGTCCATTTGTCTGTCTGTAACTTCTTTTGTGCGCACGCTTTCTCTGGAACGGTTTGAGATATTGACTTGAAATTTTCTACACGTGTCTTTTATAAAGAGATCTGTAACTGGATTGATTTCCGAAGTTCCCCGGTGAAGGGTTAGGGGGAAATAGGGGAAAATAAGTAAAGCAAGCTGGTAAAAGTACAAAAATTTAGGATTTGGTGTATATACTAGAAGCCAAGGCCTCAGATTTTTTAATAATATTTTCTATTCCTCCACCCCCACCCCCACTCCATTATTAAAGGGGTTGATAAAATAAAATTGAGATATTCACTTGAAATTTGGTCCACGTGTATATTATAACGACACCTGGAACTAGATTATATTTTGAGATGATTCCGTTGAAGGGTTGGGGGTTAAATAGGGGAAAATAAATAAAGCAAGTTGGTTAGAGTAAGGCCTCCAATTTTTTTTGTAACATTTTTCAACCTCTCCACTAACCCACTACATTATTAAAAGGATTGATAAAATAAAATTGAGATTTTCACTTGAAATTTGATACATGTATGTATTGTAACAACATTTGTAATTAAATGATATGTTGAGATGATCCCGTTGAAGAGTTGGGGGTTAAATAGGTATGAATAGAGGAAAATAAATAAAGCAAGCTGGAGTACAGAAACTTGAGAGTTGGTGTTTATACTAGTTGCCAAGCCCTCAGATTTTTTAATACAACTTTTCAACCCCTCCACCTCCCTCACTCTATTATTAAAAGGGTAGATAGGATAAACTTGAGATTTCCACTTCAAATTTGATACATTTATGTATTATACCGACATCTGTAATTAGATTATATTTTGAAATTTTTCCGTTGAAGGGGTGGGGGGTAAATAGGGGAAAGTGAGTAAAGCAAACTGGTAAGAGTACAGAAACTGGATATTTGGTGAACATACTAGAAGCCAGGCCTCAGATTTCTATATTTTATTTTTCAATACTCCCACCACCTCCACTCCATTAATAAAGGATTTGATAAAATAGAAGTGAGATATTCGTTTGAAAAGTACACGTACATATATTGTAATGACACATGACGTTTGATTGAGATAGTTCCGTTGAAGCGGTGGAGTAATAATTTCAAAATATAATCTAGTTCCAGATGTCGTTATAATATATATCATATGTACCACATTTCAAGCGAATATCTCAATACTATTTTAAGAACCCCTCTAATAATGAAGTGGGGGTGATGGGAGGATGGAAAATATTAAATTTAAGGCCTTGACTTGTAATATACTAACAATTTTTGTGTGCGTGTGTGCCTGTGTAATTACTTTCAATATGAATTTAATTGTTTTAATCAAGAACTGTGCATTTGACGAGAAACACGCAAGAGACCATTTTCATGTAGAATTGATCAGGCTAATCAGGAAAAATATCCATATGGAAAAATGTCAGTGGCGTACCACTTTTTTGGTAAAAAATATCAGAGGACATGCTCGCAGGGACGCCACTGGTGGAGCGATAAAATAATTTTTCTAATTGAAATATGTGGTTCTATTATCCTATTAACACATAGCAAAATTGAAAATAATGTCTAAAATACTTTCTGAGATATTAAAAAATAACGATTAAAAAAAAAAATTTCAACACCTTGTAGAAATAAATTTTAGCCGTTGCGGACATATGTTCATATGAACTTTTATTCATAAATATGACCTAATGAATGACACCCTGAAATATTAGCACGTCATTAAGGAACACCCTGTCACCCTGTATACACCAAATCCCAAATTTTGTTACTCTTACCACCTTGTTTTCATTATTTTCCCCTATTTACCTCCCCAACTCTTCACCGGATAAATTAAAAAAACAATCCAGTTAAAAATCTCGTTATACCTAATACATGTGTATAAAATTTCAAGTCAATATCTTAAACTTAAATAATGTGTTTATTTCATCCAAACCGCATACAGTAATTTAAAAACAAATTCAATACAGTCTGTATATATTTTTTTATTATTTGCATGTAACATTAGGTGGACCATTTTCTAAAATATAAAAGAAAGTAGTTAGATACGAGAATCTTAAGGAGTAATTATATAGGTAGGTATTTAGGCAATATAAATACATACAAAATGCAAATAATACAAGTATAATAGATATTTAAAGATAATATAAAAAATAGAATATAAGCACATAAAATAGCAAAATCCTTAGAAATTTTTAAAAGTACACATATGCAATGAAAATCAGTTATTATAGGTATCAATCGGATTGCACCCATCTCTCGGGTCTTTCATAATATGTGTACGTATTCTTGTCACACCCGCGTAGAATTTGTAACTGATCTACGTGCGTTGTTCCCTCTTAAGGTTACATATTGGAAACGGTTACTAAGAAGGAAGCTCAGTTATGTTGTGTCGAACCAGCAAGAAACCCTGATTCAATTCCCATGAAGCAGCTGTTGGACTAACTAGGAAGACTTGATCGACTTTAATAACAGAATTTTTAACTTCTGCCTGTCTTTTGAATTTAAGGCCTAGAGAAGAATGCGTTTAAAAATTACTCAGAAACCATTATTCTCGGCATTAAACATTGGGTGCAAATCCCAGGCAGAAAATACACAATGTTGATTTTAAGCTCTTTTTCAAATTTTTACATTTTTTACACAATCTCTATTTTTTGTATTATTTAATCCTTAAAATGCTGGAAAGAATTGAATTTTGTAATTTTGGCTGTGCATAAGTTAAAAGAGATGTGGGATACCCTCTGTCTATAAGAAACATAAATTGCTCTTGTAGTGAGTTTTAAACACGTAAACAAAAGGTTAAATAAGTATACTATTTAACGAAAAGGTTACATGAATAATTCGTCTCTTGAATTATTTAAAGCGTCAAATAGTTGGATATTTTGCTGCGTAATTTATAAGTTTAAACTTATTTAATAGTGCAGTAAAAAAGACCAAATAAACGATGAGATATGCATAGTCTTGTAACAACAATGTTATGATTTCATGCCTTGTGGGGTATCACCAGGAGTATATATTTGAGTTTTGTTATAGTTGTCTTATGTTTGTTTCAGTCAAATGAGGTAGCCCTCCAGCAAAACATTGAAAAAGTAATTACAAAATCAACAGAAACACAATCAAAGGACAACTCCGCGGACAAGCCCTGCGATAAGTCAGTACGGAAAACTCCTCAACCAAAGAAGTATAGATACATAGAATAAGGAACATGAATCAAGTTACTAATTGACTTGTAAAGGATATCTATATAGGATTCCGATGATTCAGCTGGATGATATATTTTCTAGTATTTAAGTATCATATATTTTTGAGTGTCTTTTTTTATAACTATTCCATATTATTAATGGTAAATCACTACACAAGTTGCTTACTTATAAAAAATAAGTAAAAGAAATAATATAAACAAAATAATCCAAACGTTCCAAGTAAACAGTGATTCTGACACGATTTTCATTAAACCAAATGTCTAGATTGTTTTCTAATAATATTGTGTATTAGTTGTTATAAGTAAAGGAGGAATTCTGACACGAGGTAAATAGTTCCTAATAACCAGGTAAATAGCGTCAGTTGTGTTATTAGTTTACTTGTCAATAATCCTCTAGTTGTTTTACCGTGGACATCGATGTTATTGTGGCAATTAAAGGAGTGCATTTGACCTTTTTTTACTAGTGCCAAGTATACCAGCATTTTCTATTAGTGGACAGTTTACTAGCATTTAACATTCAATCACTTCGCGAGGACCCGAGCATTTGCTTGGTGGCGTTGTTTGGCACGTTCTCTCTTGTCTTGTTCATTTCATTCTGCCGCTACTATGGGATTATTGTGTTTGATGGTTTTTATGTGTTTTTATATATTTTATAAGTATATGCATGATGGAATATGCAAATTTATTACGTCAGTAGGGGCTGGAAGATCATGTTGATGCGTAAATGCAAGGCCAAAAAGCAATAATAATAAAGGCGAAAATTGAATTGTCCCAATTGTTGAGTGCAGCAAGTCGCAGAACTACTTTTTTTTTAGAATGTGCGGGTTTATCACGTATAGTTGTTAGTAGTGTTCACAAATATAATTTTTAAAATATTTAAAACTATATGCATATGTTATTAGGGGTTTTACCATGCTGGCGTATGTCCAAAGAGCAATCTTCGGACTTATTCCCTATTTTGGAACGAATATATGTTTGCACATCCATAAGGAGGTGCACGCATTCCTCGTTTGAGCTTCAACGTGGTCCTTCCATGACAGCTCGAAGTCCAGGGTTACCCCTAGATACCTTCCCTAATAGCACATGGTCGTCCCAAAAACGTCCCAAGTACGTACCCAGAGGACTTGAAAACGTACCGAGAACGTACTTTACCGACCTAAAACGTACCGAGGACGTTTGAGGGACGTTCCGTGTCAGCAAAACAGGGTGTCCCGAGGATGTCCAACCCAGGACTTATGTGGGACGAATGTAGGTCTAGAGAGGACGTCCTGTAAATGTTGTTGGGGCATACTATGCAAAACATATAGGTACCTACCCCTCCACCACTTTTAAGGTGTATTCACAGTAAAGGGTATGTATGTTTCTTTTTGGGTTTTCTAACCACATGCATTTCTTTCGAAATAGAATCCAGTGATTGGATTCTATTTCGAAGGCAATAAATGTTGTTAGAAAAGCCAAAAGGATAAAAAAAAATGACAATATATAATTACGATCTAGAAAAATTATTCAAATAGATTGATTTTAATACTTGGTATTTTTATTTATCAACATCAAATGACAAATTTATGCGAACATTTTATTTCTATTGTGCTATTGAAAAGTAAGTTATGGCATTTGTATTTTTTAAAAATTAACTTTTACTCTTCAAATTCAAGTGTCAAGTGTCAAAAATACAATTATTATATTACTTAGTACAGTATAATATAGTTATATATACATTAAGTCATATTGAATATTATATTATAAGAAATAAGCCAAGTGTGCAATAAAACGTAAGATAAATGTATATCTCACCTTCTCTTAACGTTTTGCACACTTCGTTTTTTTATAATTATTTTAGTTTATATTATTCTCTAATATTCTCTCTTTTTTGACATCCTCTCTGTTCTTTCTTTTACCCTCTTAAATCACGAGGCAATAGCTATTTCGGTGTTCTTCCAAGACTTTGAAGCGTTAGCGACTTCAGCAGCCCCTGCGCAAATAAAAGAAAAATTAACATTTCAGATGAAATCTTGGCAAAAAACATTAAGACTAATATATTCCACCTGATGGCAAGCTTATATTTAAAATAAATTGTTATAATTTTCTTTGTGTCCTATTTAAAAAAAAATCACAGTTTAAATGTGAACATTTTTTTGTTTAACCTACTTTTGCATTTGAAAGGTTCCCTTGTTTATTTAAAAATTTTAAGAACACCTCTTTATATGAATGATCGATTCTGCAAATAATACCAAAGATCAAGAGAAGCAGAAATATATTTTGTGACTAATGCTACCAGATTAAAAACATTATTATAAGTTTAACGTTATATTTTTTGCCAATATTATTACAGAATTCAAGTAAAGTAAATGGATATGGTTAAGATGCATTAGGATTTACGCTTAGAAGCAGGTTTATTAGGTTGAACATTCATTGATGAAGTATAAGTTTTTGTACGTATGTACAGCGTAATTTCAGAAAAAATATAACAATAGGGCATATAAGTTACAAAATTGTAAATTTTCCCCAAAAAGTACCTTTATTAGTTTTTTCCTTATATTAATTTAGTGAAATCCCTAAACATGCTTTACAAGTTTGTTGATGTTTTCTGGCAAATGTTTTTATTACTCGATGTATCAAACCTTACCTATTACAAGTTTCATCACCTCCACTTGTTCATCAGATGTCGAACCATATTTAACACTTCGTTTAACACACTGAGTAGGTACTCCATCTTTTCAATTTTTTATAATGTTACACCAACAATCTTTTTTTAAGTGAATAAGTTCGCTCCATGATAAACAACTACATACCCAGGCTCCCATAGAATTTTAATAGAGCCAAATAAGATGGGTGGTAGTATATTTATTATATATAGGCTATAACCTACAAATAAGCAGCACCAAATTCATCTAGAATAAAATATCGATCTAAATACTTATATATTAATAAATCAATTAAATAGACTTACCTATTTTTGGTACTTTCTTTTGTAGCCGTTAAAATTGACTAGTGGGCGGACGAAATAAAAATGATGCAATGCAATAACCATACGGCTGCCAAATTGAATTCCCCATAGTTTGACAGCAACTAATCGAAATTCCTACATCTCAAACAGCACGACGTTTGGCGGAAATTTTAAAATAAAAGAGTTTTATAGGAACTTAACATATTTTTGTTATTCATCCCAGTATTTCCATTTATTCTCATTGCGATATTTTCATTCTAAATTATAGTAGCACACTAATATAGAGGATAGTACTATAATAACTACACTGTACTGTCAAAAAGTACAAATTAATGTGATTTCGCAAGAAGAAAAAAATAGTTGAAACGAATATAAGATTTCTGAAATCAGAAAAATCAAATTGACAAAATTTAAATGGACCATGAAAAATGAAAATATTTTGTTATCAAAAGAAATTTTGTTAGTAAAACTTTTTAAGGATTTCAATTTCATTTTTACAGTTTTTAATTTCCTTTTTTAATCATGTCCTCATCTGCTCAAAAAAACATCACTCCTTAAGGTTATTTCACAAATGTGTTTAGGTTTGTCTTGACTAAACTCTAGCAGAATGTCCTTAAAACATTTTATTCAGAACGTTTTAGGGACGATAGCAAACGGACGTCTTTGGGACGTACCATATAAACCCGGGACGCTCAAACCTAACGAGAACCTAAGTGTCGTCCTGGGGACGTTGTTATCAGGGTTAGTGTTCGGGAAAGACACAAACGTGTGTCCGTAAGAGAAGGAAGCTGTAAGTCGTTTATTTTTCTCTTTTTAGTGAACAACATTAGCTCTATACCATTCCTGAACTATGTTGAGAGTCCGTTGCATGAGCCCATTAATAATGGAGAGGAAGTGGTGAAGTTTGGAAAATATTAGAAATAAATCTGAGGTCTTGGTTTCTAGTATATAACTAAATCCCAAATTTCTGTACTCCTACCAGCTTGATTTAATTATTTTCACATATTTACTCATATTTAACCCTGAACTCTTCAACGGAATCATCTCAAAATATAATCTAGTTCCAGATGTTGATATAATACATATGTCTACCACATTTCAAGTGAATACCTCAACTTTATTTTATCAACCCCTTTAATAATGGAGTAAGGGTGGTGGGGGATTGAAAAATATTATTAAAAATTCTGAGGCCTTGGCTTCTAGGACATGCACCGAATTTCAAGTTTCTGTACTCTTACCAGCTTGCTTTACTTATTCTACTTATTTACCCCCCAACTCCTTCAACGCAATCACGTCAAAATATATTCCAGTTTCAGATATCGTTAAAATATATACGTGTACCAAATTTCAATTGAAAAACTAAATTTCATTTTATCAACTCTTTTAATAAAGGAGTCGGGTGGTGGGGGGACGGAAAATATTATAAAAAATCTGAGGCCTTCGCTTCTAGTATATACACCAAATCCCAAATATCTGTACTCTTACCAGCTTGCTTTACTTATTTTCCTCTATCTACCCCTATTTAACCCCCAACCCTTCAACGGATTCATCTCAAAATATAATCTAGTTCCAGATGTTGTTATAATACATAGGTGTATCAAATTTCAAGTGAATATCTCAATTTCATTTTATCAAGCCCTTTAATAATGGAGTAGGGGTATTGGGGGGTTGAAAAATATTTAAAAAATCTGAGGCCTTGGTTTCTAGTACATATATCGAATTTCAAGTTTCTGTACTCATACCATACTTTACTTATTTTTCTCCATTTTTCCTTATTTAACCCCCAACCCTTCATCAGAATAATCTCAAAATATAATCTAGTTTCTGATGTCATTATAATATATACGTGTACCAAATTTCAATTTTTATCAACCTTTTTAATAATGGAGTGGGGGGAATGGTGTGGGGATGAAAAATATTATAAAAAATATTGAGGCCCAGGCTTGTAGTACATATATCAAATTTCAAGTTTCTGTACTCTTACTAGCTTGCTTTTCATATTTTCCCCCATTTACCCCTATTTACGCCCCAACCCTTCACCGGATATGTTTAAAAAACATTCCAGTTCCAGATCTCGTTATAACATAATAATATACAAAATTTCAAGTCAATATCTTAAACCGTTCCGGAGGAAACGTGCGGACAAAAAAAAGTTATACAGTTTTTAACATTTTTTCAAAATTACCGTATTTCCAATCCACTACGTGGATGTGGAAGTAATTGAGATATTCACTTGAAAGTTAGTACATGTATAGTATGACATCAGATTTAGATGATTCCCTTGATGGGGCGGTATGTGGTAGGTTGTGAATAGAGCAAACAGGGCCGTCGGCGTCGAGAGAAAGTCAGGGCCCGGGAGTAGCGACATACGGGCCCCCGTCGCCCCGTTTATATAATTTCGAAAAGAGGTTTGTGGTATTCCTTTGTGCCACACAATTACCAATTTGTCATAGAATAGCATATTTATCTTGCTACCACCAATGCAAATGCAATCAAAATTTGCATATGCATCTCGACTTTTCCTGGATTTCAGAAATTCGGGGGAATCCGGGCCCACTCAAAAACTCCAGGCTCGGGGGAAACACCCCCGACCCCCCTGCCTCTCGTCGGGCCTGAGCGCAAAATAAGCAGACCAAGCTAGAAACTTCATTTTTAACGTATATGATAGAAACCAACGCCTCAAATTTTTCTATGATTTCTGCTCCAAATATTATTAAAATTCTCGGACCAATAGTTTCCACATACTAGAGTGCAAACCCACACAGCACACAACAACCAATGGAGGTCCATTTTATGTCCAGAACTAGTCCGAATGTCCATAGGCATATTGGACGTCCATACCAAAATATCCTCGATGTAGAGAAAAATATCGTCTACTGGACGTCCATCTTATGTCCATAATTTGTTCAAAGATCTAAGGGTACACTTTGGACGTCCACTGGATGTACGAGATGCATCCATTGGATGTCCATAAATGTTCAGAGGTCCATATACGGTGATATATGTTGATTCATTTCCACGAGTTTATCGAAAAAGAAAATTTAATTTTTAGACATATCGACGGAATTCTCGGCCTAGAACGAAAATATTTTGTAAACCGAGATTTTTGAAAATATGTATAGGAAAAAAGTTATTAAAAACGTTTAATCTGAGTGCGAGGTAGCCAGTTCTGCTAACATGTTTTAACAGCTTTAAGTGTCCTCTCCAAGTTCTTTATAACATAAATAAACGGAACATCTTAATAATATCTATTTTCAATCTATTTCTTTAATTGTATATTTTGTCGAATAGAAAAATAAATGTTATTGCAATGTATTATGTTATGGTAATAAATTAAAGGTCATGTATTTTGTTGAGTTTGGCAATGTCGCAAACGATTGCATCTCGACGCAAATCCCGATGGCTACGAATAAACGTTTATATTTACTAGTATCAACAGGTAATAATAATGTGTCAAAAGGAAGAAGATATGGTATTCTAAATCTTACCAACTACCACTATTAAGATATAGCTGATGTCCGGATACTTTATGGACATGTTATGGACGTCCATTGAATGCAAATTTTCGCGGCATCTGGACGTCCATTGGATGTCCATGTTATGCCGAGTATATCCTGTGATGAACGTGTTATGGACGTGAATGTCCTCTGGGTAAAAAAGGACGTCCACAGGATGTCTACAAATTTATTGCAGGACATCCACTGGACGTTCATTGGACGTACTTGTGCTGTTTGGGAATACAGTCAAGATGTTTCCTTTAAAGTGACTTAAATGAGGAATCTGGATGTGGAAGTAGTGATTCCTTAGACAGTGCTTTTTTATTTTAGGGGATGATATGTGAGCGCTTAACGTTTCCATTTAGTTCCTGGTATAGCATCCTCGAATGTCCCAAATCTGAAATATGCAGCTCAACTGAAAATATGTTTATGATTCTACCCCTATTTCACACGCCATGCGCCAGGGACAAAATATGTCGAGTTTTAAGATCCATTTTCTTTTGCGGTATATAATATCAATTATAGCTCTACTAAAACTGACTCTATTGGCAGTGAATGGTGGTTACACAGTTTTCACCCCTATTTCTCGTCCCAGGATGGTAAATGTCTCCAACGTTTCCATTCAGTTTTTACCTCAGCATCTACAAGATTTCAAATCTATAGATCCGCTGGTAATGGATATTATACTTTCGCCGCTATTTTTCACCCTAGATCCAAGATACAAAGTTCCTTTAAATTGTCTCCTTTCCGGTTAAGATGTTATCTATATACCAAATATTAGTTAGCTACATTGGCAGTAAATTTAATGTAGTGTCTCTACTCCCATTTCTCACTCTAGGGGTGAGGTATATTCTAATATTTCCCTTTACTTTTTATTATCACACCTTTGAGTCTTTCAAATCTCAAATTTATAGTTCAACTGTAACTGGAATACATCATCTCTACCCCTATATTTATCACCTTAGGGACAATATATGTTGCTTTTCAAGGATATGCCTTTACGCTTAACATGAGATCTATAAGTATGCCAAATTTCCTAGTCCAACTTTATTAGCAGTGAATATACACTAACTACCCCTATTTATCATCCCCCAGACAAAACTTGGTAAGTTCTTAATTTGTCACCTTCCCTTAACCATCATAGCGGTAGATGTGCAAAGTTTCAACTTTCAACATACACATACAGTGGTTTTTACACCCCTATCTCTCATCCAAATACGAGGGGTAGTAAATATTTAAATTTTTCTTTCGATGTTTAGTATAAAATGTAGAAGCATTGCAAGTCCCAAACTTATGGTTAGCTTGAGAAATAGGAGTAGCTACCCCCACTCCTCGCCTTTGGAAATTTCTTGTCACGTTTTGAATTTTTCTGTTGTCTGAGTAATATTTTTGTGTATGTCAATACTCGACTTCTTGCTCTGAAAGTGTTTTGGAAATTCTGGACATGTGTATGTTACCTACTTTAATTTAAGTGATTTCATTAATGAATTTCATGCACATCTCCCAGTATTAAATAAGGATATAAAAATATATATAGTTCCATATCTGCATTTGAATCAAATGTGCAGTGGCTTTAACCACCCCTCTTAGACCAGCGTAAGTTCATGAAAATTCCGTAGGTGGCGCATGGCAACAATAAACTTGGCATCTCCGCGCGAACGAATTATAAATGAGAGTAACAGAATGGCCAAAGTTACCTTAAAATTTAATATGAATGCATACATATCGAAAACATTTAATCAGTGCCTGTTAGTAAGTGTTAGGAAATAGCAACAATATTTATTAACTTCTGTGCTCAGTTTAAAGTTTTAGCGTTTCTAGTGGCGGCAAAAATTTCAGGATAACCGTTACTTACGCCTACGTCATTTTCTCCGGTGAAATTTTAGGTGAGTTTAAGTGTCTTATTTTATCAAATGTATTCATAAATAAAAAACTCATTTTGAGTTCGTGATCAATGTTATCGATTTACGGAGTGAGAATATCGATTTTTTATAGCAGCGGACCGGTGGATAGTGTCCATGCGAGCAAGGTGTTTTCTCAGAATTAAATAAGTATGATCCCATTGTTGACTTTTTCTAGGAATTTGAACATGTCTCAAACCCCGTTGATTTTGTTAGAAATAAATAATTCCCGTGCTGTTCGTAAATACAAGTAAAACAAATAACATAGGGTATCACTTACTAGCCATCTAATAAACATATATTTTTTGTATTGGAATTTGTGTCGTAAATCTCTGTAATCAAAGTAGGCAGTGCAAAATCTATAGTCTTGCTTACTGTTACATCAGAGCGCTGTGCACTTTTTCTTGTGAAATTTGATAAAAAACAAAATGGGGGGTGTAGCCATTGCCTTAAAATTGAAATTGCGAGGAATACGATGGTATTAATGGCTTATATATAATAGAAATTACTCTGGAAAATACTTGATATTGACGACAAGAAAAATGCATAAATAATAGTTGGTGAGTAATTTTTAAATGTGTTTTATTTTAAATTTGCATATAGCAGAATGCTATAGGAACTTTGATAAGTAGGTATCACAAAAATGTTTATTTGCCACATTAACTTGGTGCAAAGGGAAATATATGAAAAATATAAATGAAATTAATGTTGCGTCTTAAATAATGTGATTTCGATAAATGTAATTGTATACAGAAACCAAAGGCAGAAAACTTTGCGAAATGTGTTGCAAGTGTGTGTTGTTAAAAATGTTTGTCATAACGACTGCATTTTCATCAGAATTGAAAGTTTTAATTATTTAATCATTACTTTCAGACCTCATCGACGATTTAACATTGTGTTGAGCCTGATCTGTGTATTTTTCATATTCTGGACAATTAGCCACCTGATGAGTACCCTGGAATTATCTTAGAAAAAAAAGACATTGTTACTAAATGCATGTATAACAGTGTAGTTTATTAACTTATTAAATGACTTATCGTTTCTAACACCTCCATAGATCTAAATTACACACTATCATAGCACATGCTCTGCTAATAGGTATATGTATACAAAAATATAAACATAAATTTCGAGAATACAAGTTTTACATGAAAAGTTCTTGCCTTAAATCCGTATTATTACCAGGATCCAAAAGTTTCATTGATTAATCATTTGATTTCAGATATCGTCAAGTATGTACCATGGTGTTGAGCCTGATGTATTCAGTCTTTATACCCTAGACAACGAACCACCTGAGCACTCTGCAATTATTTTGGAAAGAGAAGGGAACGCCACTAAATGTAAGTATGTTTTATCTGAATGTGGAATGTTTATAGATATATTCCTACTGGAGGTATATTACCTCTAGTATTTTTGTATGTTTAAATGTGAATTCTGAGTTACTTCAGTTACAGTTACACAAAACAAAATATACAAGTAGTGGAGTAAAAAAGGATGCAGAGGTTTGTAACGGCAAAATTATAATTTCATACCTTCTGGGGTATCACCAGGAGTATATATCTAAGTCCTATACTTCGAGAGCCTATTGCGTTTATTTTATAAAAAATTTAGTTTCTTGAACAATGTTTATTTAGGTAAAATGGCGATTATCTCCGGTTCTAGAGGTCTGATCGAGACAAGCAAAAAACTAAAATCTTCGTAATTAATATCAACAAATCTGCGCTGATTTTGGGTTATTTGAGTACCTACATAACATACAAAATTGAACTAGCAGGGACGTTAAGAGTTTCCATTGGCTTCAAACTTTCAGAAAATATACCTTTTATTGAAAACAAAACACTCCGAAATTTTGGTGCCCAAATATTGAACCTTGTGGACACAAATGAATTTGTTATCTGAAATTTGAATTGCTCGTCATTTTGTGTCATAAGTCCAAAGTGGATCATTGCTTTCTCAAAATGTAGACCTGGACGAAATACATTAAAAAAGTTTTTTAAGTCATTTGGCGACTTCTTTTTGCATTTATTTATAAACGAAATAACAAAAAATTGATTTTTTCGGCTATTTTGAAAAAAATTTATCAGAAAAGAAAGAGAATTGCGAGGACTTTAATTAAAAACAAGAAGTTAATTCTCGTCTGTCTGAACTCGAGAAAAAATCAATTTGTTGTTATTTAATTTATAAATAAATGTAAAAAAGTGGCCAAAATTATTTAAAAGAATTTTTTTTTAATGTCATTGGAGAGCTGACATTAAAAAAAAAAAACTATTCCATATTGGACTCAACGGCATAAAATGGCGGGAAATTAAAATTTCAGATAATACATGTGTCCACAATTCAATATTTGGGAACTAAAATTTCAGGGCGTTTCGTCTTCAACAAAAAATATATTTTCTGAAAGTTCTAAGTCTATCTCTTGACGTCCCTGGGAGTTAAAATTAAAAAAAAACGCTTCTTAGCCAGTTTATTCCATTTTGTATGTTACGTACGTACTCGAATGATCCAAAACGCTGGTTTGTTGAAATTTCAATTACGAAGTATTTGGCTCTTTGTTGGTTCTAATAGGACCTCTAGAACCGGAGATATTCACTTTTTTACCTAAATAAACGTTGTCCAAAAAACTAAATTGTTTATAAAAAAAACGCAATAGGCTCTCGAAGTACAATACTTAGATTTATACTCCTGGTGATACTCCAGGAAGTATGAAATCATAATTTTGCTGTTACAAAACTATGCATATCTCATCGTTTCCTTGGTCTCTTTTTACTTTATTAAAAAAGTAGGTTAGTTATGAAGGCTCTCCGAACCAAATATAGCCACAAGGGAGGTGGAGTAATCTGACAGATCTTTCAATTCTCTACAATGACAATTATGTATATAAAAAGGCCCTTTCAAAAGATGTATCACCTGATCCTTCTGCTATTTAAATAATTTGAGGGTGTGGCTGTGTGGGACAGAGGGATGAAGATATACAAGTATTAGGCTAAAATGCGCCCCCTTGGGAAACATAGTTGATCTGTTTCAGCAATGTTGTAGAAAAATATTATCTCTAAAATTATCCAAAGTGGCTACTTGTAGTAGAGGCACCCTGTATATGGTAGACTAACCTGACTGATAATTGTAATACAGGGTGTTGCATCATGAGAGGGACATAGCTTAATAGGAGGTAGAGAACATCAGTGGTAACCGGAACCTCCCATAGAAATGTCTCATTGGGCCTTCACTACGAAATTACAGGGTGTTAAATAATTTTTGGCCAAACCTGTTTTTTGTCATAACTTTGACAGGAAATGAAATAACGGATTCATATTTGGTACGGCTAATGTACAAACGAGCCCCAAGAGGTACATGTATAAAAAAAATATATCCAGGTCCGGACTCACTATAATTTATGTTTCTTCTTTGCATCAATAAAACATCACCCTGTATATATTTTTTTGAAATTTCGATACGATATTCGAAAAGAGCAAGAAAAACCAAACAAAATGGACTATTTCATTTTTTTGTTACACCTTCGTGGTTATTTAAATACGTTGTTAAATGTGCAAGAAAATGGATTACAGAACCCTATTAAATGAGAGGCACGTGAAATAAATAGTTTTATAAATAAAATTTGCAAAAATTCTATTAAGCCTAGGTGGTCTGGGTGAATCCTAATTCCGGCACGTTTTAAAGGTCCATTTTGGTAAAAAAACTGTGGTCCTAATAAGTAATCGGGTATGAAATAACAAAATTTTTAATCAATCACAGTAGGCTTGTTCAAAGTGACAGATAATAAAAAAAAATCTCCTAAACAGTTGAATAATTGTTTGTTAGTAATTTAATGTGTCAATAATCCGCATTTAGTTAGTGAAAACTTGTGAAAATACTTTAACTATGCCAGTAAAATTTACAAACGGGGAATATGCTGACATAATATTCATCTATGGTTTCTGTAATGGAAATGGTAGGTCGGCGGAAAGAGAATATCGGCTGCGTTTTCCTGGTCGTCGATGCCCTAATCATAAAACCTTTAGTACGGTGTTCCAGTATGCAAGACAACACGGAAAGTTTCCTACTTCTGCAGTTGTGGAGCGTGTTTTACAACAAGGTGTGCAGGAACAAAACAATATTATAAACGTAGTTCAAGAAAACCCAAATATGAGCACTAGACGAATCAGTTTGGCAACTGGTATTCCTCATTGGCGAGTATGGAGAACCCTAAAAAGAGAACGTTACCATCCATATCATATCCAGCAGGTACAGCGTCTTCAACAAGGCGACGATATCCCCCGCCTGGCATTTTGTCGTTGGTTGTCTAATCATCGCCCAGTCATTTACAGAACCTTATTTACGGATGAGGCACAATTTACAAGGGATGGAGTAAACAATTCACGAAATAATCATAAATGGGCACAGGAAAACCCACATGCGGTACGCCAACGCCGTTCGCAACACAGGTTTTCTGTAAATGTTTGGGTCGGACTTGTGAATAGACATTTGATAGGGCCACATTTTTTTGAAGAAAGATTGAATGGTGAAATTTACTTTGATTTTCTTCAAAACATTTTACCGAATATGTTAGAAAATATCGGTATAAGAGGCATGTTGTTTCAGCATGATGGGGCCCCACCACATTTTAACCTTCAAGTAAGAGAACACTTAAACAATGTGTATCCTAATAGATGGATTGGACGCGGGGGTCCACATGAATGGCCACCAAGATCTCCTGATTGTAACCCTTGTGATTACTTTTTATGGGGCCACTTAAAAAACGAGGTTTATAGCATTGAAATTGAAAGTAGACAACATTTAATCCAGCGCATCGTTACAACCTGCGACGAAATACGGAATAATCCAGAAATGATACGTCGAGCAATTGGTGACCTTTCTAAACGCGCAAGAAAATGCACAGAATTTGGGGGAGGACATTTTGAAAATTTACTTTAGTGTCAATTACGTTTTATTTTTAAACACATTTAGTTATTGTTTTGTTATTTATTGTTAATTGAATGGAAACTATTTTATTTATTTAGATTTTAGTTTGTTCTCTTCCAATTTTTATTAAGTATAAAATGTTGATGATTTTCTTGATCAAAGTAACTGGTTGCTTAGGCCTAAATGGTTTAAATTATCTGTCACTTTTATTCTTTGAACAAGCCTACTGTGATTGACTAAAAATTTTGTTATTTCATACCCGATCACTTATTAGGACCACAGTTTTTTACCAAAATGGACCTTTAAAACGTGCCGGAATTAGGATTCACCCAGACCACCTAGGCTCAATAGAATTTTTGCAAATTTTAGTTATAAAACTATTTATTTCACGTGCCTCTCATTTAATAGGGTTCTGTAATCCATTTTCTTGCACATTTAACAACGTATTTAAATAGCCACGAAGGTGTAACAAAAAAATGAAATAGGCCATTTTGTTTGTTTTTTCTTGCTCTTTTCGAATATCGTATCGAAATTTCAAAAAAATATATACAGGGTGATGTTTTATTGATGCAAAGAAGAAACATACATTATAGTGAGTTCGGACCTGGATATATTTTTTTATACATGTACCTCTTGGGGCTCGTTTGTACATTAGCCGTACCAAATATGAATCCGTTATTTCATTTCCTGTCAAAGTTATGACAAAAAACAGGTTTGGCCAAAAATTATTTAACACCCTGTAATTTCGTAGTGAAGGCCCAATGAGACATTTCTATGGGAGGTTCCGGTTACCACTGATGTTCTCTACCTCCTATTAAGCTATGTCCCTCTCATGATGCAACACCCTGTATATGGACACAAGAATATTTGGTAGAGTTGAAGTTCCGTATAATAAACAAATGTGTATTGCAAACTTATACAGTGTGGGTCTCTCAAGTGAACGATCAAACAGTCATTTTAATGGAGTCAATAGAGGCTGAAAATATGCATTATTTCGGAATAATTATGGGAAGCTTCGACTTTCCTAAAATCTTTTTATATCACTTTTACACATAGCTTAAAGTAAAAAGTTATAAACATATAATTGTGAGGAAACTGGGTATTACTTATTTAAACTAGAAAAAACATGTTAATACAAAACTATTACAAGTTGAGATATTTTAAGGTAATTTAACCCAAATTGACACATTAGGTGTTTTCGAGGTCGCTGAAACATACTATGATGTCAAAGACAGGTTATTCAAAAATTTCATTAAAAATGACGTAACTCGATAAACTTTTAACAAAGAGTGCCGCAACATTCGCCTGTTTTTGCATAGTAGACAGCGGGCCAAGGAAAGAACAAAATAAATCCCATAGGGCTCAAATTAAACTTTGAGAAATTTTAAGGGGAGTATATTTCTTTAGTTTTTTTAAAAAATGCAATAATTGCCCCTATTTAACGGTAGAAAGTATTTAAAAAAGGGAGTATATAATGAGCATTTAAAAAACCGCTGCCTAAGGAATCACTACTTCCACATCCAGATTTTTTCATCCGTCACTTTAAAGGAAACATCTTGACTAGATTTGCACTCTAGTATGTGGAAATTATTGATCATAGAATTTTAATATTTGGAGCAGATGTTATAGAAAAGATTGAGGCGTTGGTTTCTACCATATATGTTAAAAATGAAGTTTTTAGTATACCAACATATTTTCCCCTATTCACAACCTACCACGTCCCACCCCTTCAATAGAATCATCTCAATCAGATGTTGTTACAATACATACATGCACTAACTTTCAAGTAAATATCTCAATTTTATGTTATCAATCCCATTAAAAATGGAGCGGAGATGGTGGTTTTGAAAAATATTGGAAAGAAATCTGAGGCCTTGATTTCTAATATATACAGCAAATTCCACATTTCCGTATTCTTACCAGCTTGATTTACTTATTTTCCCCTATTTACTCCTATTTAACCCTCAACCCTTCAACGGAATCATCTCAAAATATAATCTAGTTCCAGATGTCGTAATAATACATACGTGCCCCAAATTTCAAGAGAATATATCAATTTCATTTTATCAACCCCTTTAATAATGGATGGTGGGGGGTTGAAAAATATTACTAAAAAATCTGAGGCCTTGGCTTCTAGGACATACACCGAATTTCAAGTTTCTGTACTTGCTCGTCTCTGTTGCTTGCTATACTTATTTTTCCCTATTTACCATCAATTACCTCACTCCTTCAACGTAATGTCAAAATATAATCTAGTTTAAGATATCGTTATACAATTTCAAGTGAAAATCAAAATTTTAATTTTATCAACTCTTTTGATAAAGGGGGGATGGAAAATGTTATAAAATAACCTGAGGCAATCGCTTCCAGTACATACACCAATTCTCAAATTTCTATACTCTTACCAGCTCGCTTTACTTATTTTCCCCTATCTACCACTATTTAACCCCCAACCCTTCAACGGAAATATCTCAAAATATAATCTAGTTCCAGATATCGTTATAATATATACGTGTATCAAATTTCAAGTGAATGTTTCAAATTTATTTTATCAACCCCTTTAATAATGGAGTAGGAGTGGTGGGGGGGTTGAAAAATATTATGAAAAAATTTGAGTCTTTAGCTTCTAGTACATACACCGAATTTCAAGTTTCTGTACTCTTATATACCAACTTGCTTTACTTATATTCCTCTATTTACACCTATTTAACCCCCAGCCCTTCAACGGAATCATCTCAAAATTTCCAGAAGTCATTATAATACATACGTGTATCAAATTTCAAATGAATATGTCAATTTTATTTCATCAACCCCTTTAATAATGGAGTAGGGGTGGTGGGGGGTTGAAAAATATTATTAAAAAAAATCGAGTCTTTAGCTTCTAGTACATACACTGAATTTCAAGTTTCTGTACTCTTACCAACTTGCTATGCTTATATTTCTCTATTTACCCCTATTCAACCCCCAACCCTTCAACGGAATCATCTCAAAATATAATCTAGTTCCAAATGTCGTTATAGTACCTACCTGTACCAAATTTCAAATGAATATCACAATTTTATTTTATCAACCCCTTTAAAAGTGGAGTAGGGGTGGTGCGGGTTGAATAATAATATAAAAAATCTGAGGCTTTTGCTTCTAGTAGATACACCGAATTTCAAGTTTCTGTGTTCGTACCAGCCTGTTTTACCTATTTTCCCGTATTTACCCCTATTTAACCCCCAACCCTTCAACGGAATCATATAAAAATATAATTCAGTTTCAGATGCCGTTATAATATACACGTGTACGAAATTTTAAATGAGTATCTAAATTTTATTTTATCAACCCCTTTAATAATGGACTACGGGCGGTGTGGGGGGGGGGGGGGGGGAGGGGGAGGATTGAAAAATATTATAAACAAATCTGAGGCCTTGGCTTGTAGTACATGCATCAAGTTTCAAGTTTCTGTCCCCTTACCAGCTTTGCTTTACATATTTCCCCATATTTACCTCCCCAACCCTTCACCGGATGTCTTCAAAAAACAATCCAGTTCCAGATCTCGTTATAACATATACGTGTACAAAATTTCAAGTCAATATCTTAAACCGTTCCGGAGAAAGCGTGCGGACAAAAAAAAGTTACAGACAGACCGACAGACAGAAAATTTTTTTTCGCTCAAATTAAAATCTCGACGTTTCATGACATTCTAAAACCTATTTCAAGGAAAAAAAAATTTGTAAATTTTTTTACGATTACTATACTTCCAATCCACTACGTGGATGTGGAAGTAAAATAAAACAACTGTTATTACTCAGACTTTATAATGTATGAATATTTTACGGATTATATATTATTCTGTAGCGTATTTGGAAGACTTAAGGAAATTGTCCTACAACCCTCTAACACCTTGTAATAATTAAAATACCAACCCCAAATACGAAATAATTCATAATAGCAATAATAAATAACACGCGCATACAATGTAGAATCTGAGCAATAACAGCTGTTTTATTAAATAGTCATTCTATATGCCCTTTTTAAATATTTTCAATCATTAAATATGGTGGTGTTTGCATTTTTTTCTAAAACGTTCAAGATATTCTCACATGGTATTTCTCTAAGTTTTTGCACCCTACAGGATCCATTTCGCTCCTATTCTTGGCTCGCTCTCTATGGATTTTTTCGGTTTCGGAGATGATTATTTTATTATTACAAGGGACAGGAGCGTGGTAGCTCATTTTACTTGTAGATATGAGATCGACTAGTCATAATAATAATTCTAATGAAAATCTCAAGTCTATTGTATCATGGGGGTAGGACTTAGGAATTGTTTTTCTTTCTCGAGTGCTTTTCTTATTATTTCAAGGGGTAGGAGGGTGGTAGCACAATTTCCTTATAGATGTGAGTTCGACTAGTCATATCAATAACTCTAGTTAAAATCCCATGATTATTGTATCATGTGGGTAGGACTGATGAATTTTTTCGTTTTCAAGGGTTGGTATTTCAATTATTACAAGGTGTTGGAGGGTTGTAGGACAATTTCCTAAACTCTTCCAAATACGCTACAGAATAATATATAATCCGTAAAAATTTATTATACAGGGTGTAATCAGTTTCATGTCATTAAAAAAAACTGGTAATGGACACCGACTAGACAAACAAAAAACCTTTATGACTTGGACTCCTAGTTTCCAATTATACAACTTTTAAATTGTCATAAAAAAGTGCTCGCCGGCACATGCGGCGGTCTGCTGGGTCAAAGGATCATCGACCGCCTTTGGTGGACCGCCTCAACTGAACTGAGGCAATTAAAAAGAGCTAAATAATTCGTTCTCTCTTCGTGCACAATTGCAAGCAAATAATGGCCATATAGGTTTAAACAGAGCATTTCTTTACATGTGTGTTTTTTAATTTGGAACAAAATATTGGATTGTTTATAATTTAGAAAATTTAAATGTGGTTTATTAACATTTGTAACATAAATGAGTGTCCTGGGTTAAAAGCTTACTACCTACCTAAATGATTCAAAATCTCTGCATCTGTATCAATACACAGTTCGGTACGTCGAATTAAGTACATACGCACTTCGTTCAACACTAAACACTAAACTATCAACTAACGTTGTTAATAAAGAAAAATAAAATAAAAACTTGGTACAAAAGCCAAAAATACAAAAAGAACGAACAAGTTGTGTCTGTACGTACTCAAGAATTTGACAACTTGAACGGTAAGTCAATAAAATAAATCTTAACTATAAATACACAATGACGCGAAATTCAAAAATAACAAAAACAACGAACAGCTGGTTGGACGTGTGTACATAACGAAACACTAAGATATTGCACAAGGGAGAGTTAGAGTATAGTTTTCTTCAGATCAGATCTAGATCTAAACCTACCTCAATATTCCAGCAGTTTTCAAAAAATTTTATTGAAAATTAGCGAAATTTTTGTTCATTTTTTTTATTCAAAACTATGAGCTTTAGGACCCCATGTTATATAAGGTTTTTTTGTTTGTCTTGTCGTTCCCTACTATCAGTTTTTTTAATGACATGAAACTAATTACACCCTTTCTACTCTTAAATAGGGCATTTTTTCAAAAAAGTGAAAAAAATGCTCACCTTAAAAGTTCACATAATTTAATTTGAGCCATATAGGGTTTATTTAGCTCTATCCCTTGGACCGCTATCTACTATGCAAAAACAGGCGAATTTTAAGCCTTTTTTGGGGTCACTCTTTCGCTCGGATATCAATCTGAGTATCAACTCTCGGTGTTCTTTAGGTCGCTGATGTAGATTAAGATGCCAAAAAAGTAATAATACAAAATTATAGTTTTTTAAATAAAAACCGTTAAACAAATTTTATAATTCTGAAAGAGGTGGAGAATACTCAGAATCCTAACTACAAGAATGTTCAATAAAACTAGTCTCAAAATTCAAAGTCGAGGAACCGATTCTGACGGACCCAAAGTACCTCATAAAAGGCCTAGGCGGGTATCGCCATGGGGGTCGCTCGAATGCGAGTCGACACCAAAAAATATCAATGCTGTTAGTACTTTTTGTCAAGCTGGAAAACCATTGAACTCATAAACATAGCTTCTCGAAGCATCCTGGCAAAGATATCAAGCAAATTGAAAATTGAGTGAAAAATTAAATTAAAAGCGAATAATAAGTTACATACAATTTACTATCATATCTGACGGAGTCCGAATCTTTTTGTATAGCCTATCACAATACCCTCACCGTTGTATGAGTTACGATTCCTCGGGACCTAACGTCTTGCCAAGGGGAATGTTTTTTGACAAGTTATTTTATATGCAATTAGCTTAGACTTGAATATTTCTATTTTTTGTATTTGTTGAATTTTAGTTCAATAAATGTTAACATATTTTAAATTCGACTCTCTATTGATCTACTAGATTGACGACCTGCGTGCGTTTCTGTGACGTGAATTAAATAACTGTTTACCACGGATCGACTCCAATCAACATTAAGTCGATTTACCGAAAAAACTTGATTGTTTCTATATTTCGTGAAAAGTATAGGTTTATACAAATATTCCAAAAATTATTTTTACATCACATTTACATACTTTGAGGTCCAACTATAAATATATGTTGGATAGGTATGTTAAATACATTTTTCATAAAAATTACTAACGTTTATTTTCCTCTAGTTTCACGAATTTTGGAGCAGAAAAAAATTGCTTTTTTTTCGTAAAATAAAGAGGGGTAATTTAATATTTGAGGTAAATCGCCTTGAGGCGTCTTAAAGTGCACCTACAGAAGTCTAGTAACGTGATTTAAACCAGAGTAATATGAGGTTAAACTTTTTAAGTTACTTATCAAATTTTAATACTTTCTCAAAATTTTGAAAGTGTACATCTTCAAAAACATATCTTTTTAGATTTCTCTCTCATCGAATCTTTTTATACATTACTTGAAATATGTAATGTGTGAAAGTTCCAGGTTTCTATCTTAAAAATTGAAGAAATGGCAGAGCTTTTACCGATTTCATCGGAAATCTGTTTATGTTCCGACTTAATTTATCTACTATTCCTACATACATTCATTTTTATATTTGAAAATATAATAAACTAATAGTCACATGTTTCTTTTTTTATGTAAGCTTTGTTGAACTCAATTTCGTTAATTAGTTCAAAAGTTACAACAAAATTGGTGTAGCGCGTCCGAGAGCGCTTTGCGCACCGTTCTTACGTGTCGCCGCGTTCAATTTTCGTGCGTTAAACAAAAAAAATTGGAGCCTGCATTTTTGATCGTACAAAAAACCTTGTATACATTTCTTGTGAAATATCTCGTACTTTCGAATGGCTTAATTAGTTTTTTCAAGAAAAAAATATTTTAAGAGATATTTGACAAAAACTGGCATTTTGCAACTAATTTGTTGATAACAAATAATGCTCAAGGACTATTGTTGGTAACTTCTGGTATATTGTTCCTGACATGTTCAGAGATGTATTTTCAAAAGTTACCGCTTTCCGGAATTTTTGCGAAGTGAAAATCTCTATTGACTCCATTATTTGAAATCAAAACAAGCTAACCATTATACTCTTGGCTCATGTAGTGCACTTTTTATATAAATGTTGCACATTCAATAGTATACTCTCCGCATTTTATCGTAAATAAAAAATAATGATTGCTTGTGTTAATGAGTGATAGCCTTGTCTGACTGCGAGATGAATGAAAGACGCCAAAGCTTAGTCCATAATCTTATCGCATTTGTCACAGATTTATTAGTGTTGGACTATTGTCTAATTGATAGATAAAACGAACGTACCTAAATGAAGTTCGATCCTAATTATATTAGCGCATCGTCGAGGAATATACGTAGTACTCAGTTCTTTTTTATTTGTAAGCAATAAATAAACATTTGACTGAAACTATTGTTACTTAGTACCTATTATCCAGCCATTTGATAAATTGCCCAGAATCTGCTGATACTACAATGAAAGAAAAAGAAGGGAGAGCGTATAGTTTAAGTCAAAATAACAATAAAAGTACCTGTAGATTTTTTTCCAGGGCACCCCCTTTCGAAACTTTGTGCTTAAAGTTTAAATTTTGAAACGGTTTCCTCTCTGCTGATAGCTTTTAAACTATTTTGTCGATTGTAATGAAATTAGGACGATATAAATTGTAAGTAAGTCATCGATATAAGTATTGAGGTATTGAGCCTTTCGTATTTTTTCTAAGTAGCCCCTAATGCTCTTTACCCTTACATTTTGACACACAATGCAGTTTTGAAAGTTAAGATGGCATTTTTAAATTCTTTAAACAATTTCCTAGAACAAAAATGCCTTTGTTCGACACCAAGAAAGTGACCTGTTTACGCAAGAAATTGATTTTAGTGATAAGGGTCTTCCTATTTGGAAGAACTCTGTTAGGAAAGTGATCCTGATAAAACCATTACCCTCAACCCGTTTGTACATAAAATGCATGTTGGCATGTGTACCAGATGAAAATTTTGTTATGCCGATAAACTAACACACACCGAACTATCCTTACAGTGTACTCTTAAAATAATAAATTTGAATATTTTCTTGAGAAATGATGTCCATTTTTGATTTAATTATTAGTACATACACCGGGGGGGGGGTCTTATCTCTAATTTGAGTGCTAGTGAATGAATTTTGATGAAACTTTGTGCAATGTGTTTGTAATGACATTAATAAAAAAGTTTAGAGTTGAAAATGATTGGAAGGGGTAGAAAGCACCCCTTTTGTCACGGGTTTCATAACTTGTAGAATTAGGTCAAACATGAAAAAAAAATATATACCTTTTTTGGCCCTAAATAGGATGTTTTTACTCTTGTGAATTTTTTCGAGAAATGCATAATTTTCTAGATATGGCCACTCGAAAGTTCCTAAAAGTGGTGGAGGGAAATGTAAAAGTTTAGAAAAAAATCTGACAAAACTCAAGTGAATCTATAATCGAAATACAAGACTTCATTTATTTGCAACTTTTCCGTAAAGTGCGTTTTCACCGAATTTTTTCGGAAAAACCTGAAAAACTACCCATTTCTTGGAAATTGTAGTGTTTTGTAAAAATGTAATTTAAAAATTTGAAAAAATTCAGATGCATGGATTGAGGCTTTCTAAACATTTTTTGTCTGGAATTTTCTTATAACTTGCTAATTTTCCGAGTTACAGACAATTTTCACGATACATAATGTACTACATTTTCTGCACATTTTCAATTTAAAAATTATATTGAACCTTTAATAATGGTATAACTATAGAGACTTCATATTTATTTATAATAGTATATATAACTCACGCTAATTTTTGGAATTTTCTTGTAATTTTCAATTGAAAATGTGCAAAAAATATAGTACATTGTTTATCGTGAAAACCTGCCGGTAACTAAGAAAATTAGTAAGTTACAAGAAAATTCTAAGAAATAAAAATGGTTAGAAGGCGTCAATGCCCACGGCTGAATTTTTTCAAATTTTTAAATTACATATTTTTAGAGCGCTACAATTTCAAAGAAAGGGGCAGTTTTTCATGTTTTTCCGGAAAAACTCTGTGAAAACGTACTTTGCGGAAAAGTTGCAAATAAAAAAAGTCTTGTATTTCGATGATATATTTACCCGAATTCTTTCAGATTTTTTTCTCAACTTGTACATTTCTCCTCGCCCACTTTTAGTAATTTTCGAGTGGCCATGTCTCGAACAAAATATGCATTTTTCTAAAATATTCACAGGGGTGAAACTATCTTATTTTAGGCCAAAAAATATAAATATATAGTTTTTTTTTTCAATTTTGTATCTAATGTTACAAGTTACGGAACCCGTGACAAAAGAGGTGTTTTCTACCCCTTCCGATCATTTCCTACTCTAATCTTTTTCCAACTTTTTTATTAACGTCATTACAAACACATTGCACAAGGTTTAATTCAAATCCATTCACCAGCACTCAAGTTAGAGATTTTAGTCAATTTAGCGCTCCGTTGACTGGACTATGTTTATTTATCAAAGGCCCTCGCACCATTCTTATGGAAAACGGCTCCCAGCCAAATCGGCTGAAATCGCAGTATATTGTAGATATTTTTTTCCTGATGAAAAGTTCTGATGGGCACAAGGCCGGAAAATGGACATTTCTCCATATATCGGGGTTGCAAAGTCGACTTTGCACCCCCGATATCCGGAGCATTGTACATTTTCCGACCTTCTGCCTATGAGAACTTTTGATCGGGAAGAAATTACCTACGATATACTGCGATTTCAGCCGATTTGGCTGGGAGACATTTTTCACAAGAATGGTGCGGAGTCCTTTGATTTTATATTTATTCAATTCTTTCTCACAAGTTTCATGGGGTTGCATTTCGTGACATTCATTATATTAATATACCTTGGTACTTTATCAGTGAAATAATTTTTTCTCTGAAACAGGTTCTTCTATTAATATCATGAAACAGTATCTTTTTTGCAGAAAATTGTTTAAGGAAATTAAAGAAGTCACACCAAATTTCAAAAATTAATTTATGTCAACATTTAGGGGGAAAAAGTCTTGAGAGTGTTCCACTCCTCGCTTCCAAGACAAGATACTAAAGACTACATACTTCTAAGACAAAGAGATTTTCTTATCATTTATTATACTGTCCAAACTGCATTACAATCGATAAAGTAGTTTCCGAGCTATCAACAGAAACCTTTTCAAAACTTTACCTTCAAGGGCGAATAGCTCCGAAAGGGAGCATCCTTGGGAAAAAATGTAAGTACATTTAGTATTACTTTAACAAAAAGTATATGCTCCAGAAGTATTGCCCCATATTCTTGGGATGCCCTGTATGTGTTTCAAACGTTAACTGCTTAGGGTGATACCTGCGAGTACTCTGGGTCTCAACTACTGATAGATGTAGTGAACAAATGTATTGCTATTTCTATCCTCATTTCTCATCCCAAAACAAAATATGTTGTATATCAAAATATTTGCTTAAAACTTGAGGTGATAGCGAATGTATCCAAATCTCTACTATCTAGCTCTGTTCGCATTAAATGTTAAAAACCGCTGCCTAAGGACTCACTACTTTCAAATCCGATTTTCCATCCAAGTCTCTTAAAGAAAAACATTGATTATATTTGCACTCTAGTATGTGGAATAATTGGTCATAAAATTTTAATAATACTTGAGGCAGATATCATAAAAAAATATAATACAGTTCCAGATATCATTATAATATATACGTGTACCAAATTTCAAGTGAATATTTCAATTTTATTTTTTCAACCCCTTTTTAATGGAGGTGATGCGAGATGGGATGGAAATATTATAACAAAGTCTGAGGCCTTGACCTCTAGCACAAAAACCAAATTCCTATATATTCTTATCAGCTTGTTCTACTTATTTTCTTCTATATACCCCTATTTACCCCCAACCTTTCACCGGATAAATTCAAAAAACAATCCAGTTCCAGATCTCGTCATGGTACATACATACGTATATAAAATTTCAAGTCAATATCTTACCATTCCAGAGATATGGTGCGGACAAAAAGTTGCAGACCGACAGACAGAATTTTTTTTTCGCTCAAATTTTAAATCTCGACGTTTCGTGACATTCTAGACCTATTTAAAAAAAATATTTTTTTTACGATTACTATACTTCCAATTCACTGGGTGGATGTGGAAGTAATACTTCCAGTCCACTACTTGGATGTGGAAGTAATTACAGATCCTACCCTTACTTTTGATTTTAGGGGATGATATGTGAGCGCCCAACGTTTCCATTTAGTTCTTAGTATAGCATCCTCGAATGTTCCACATCTGAAATATGCAGCTTAACTGAAAATATGATTATGGTTCTACCCCTATTTCACACCCCAAGGACAAAACATGTTGAGTTTCAAGATTCATTTTCCTTTGCTGTATATAATATCTGTTATAGCTACACTAACACTTGATTATCTGGCTTTATCGGCAGTGAATGGTGGTTACACAGTTTTCACCCCTATATCTAGCCCCAGGATGTTAAATGTTTGCAACGTTCACCCCAATTTTTCACACTAGACTAGACTAGACACTAGACCCAATTGTATCTTGGTGTATTGTGTCTCAAATGTTTTCATTTGCGTTTAAGAGTTTATCTATATACCAAATAAATACTAATTAGCTTCATTGGCAGTGAATTTAATGTGGTTTCATAGTTCCTCTATTTCTCATCCAAGGGGTTGTTGAGTACACCTATTAACTATCTAATATTTCCCTTTACTTTTTACTATCACATCTGCGAGTCTTCCAGATCTCAAATTTATAGCTCCACTGTAGCTGAAATACATTTCTACCCCTACTCTCACCTCAGGGACAATATATGTTGCTTTTCAAGGATATGCCTTTACCCTTAACATAACATCTATAAGAATGCCAAATTTCAACAGTCCAACTTTATTAGCAGCGAATATACACTATCCACCCCTATTTTTCATCCCCTAGACAAGATTTGGTAAGTTTCTAATTTATCCCCTTCCTTTGATCATCACATTGGTGGTGTGCAAAGTTTTAACTTTCAACATACACATACAGCGGTTTTTACACCCCTATCACTTGTACCCAGGGGAGGTAAATATTTAAATTTTTCTTTCGACGTTTAGTATAAAATGTAGGAGTATTTATGGATAACTTGAGAAACAGGGGTAGCTACCCTCAGTCCTCGCCCTTGGGGAAATTTTTGTCATTTTAAAAATTGTTGAAATTATTCTGCTGCCTCTGGGTAATATTTTTGTGTACCTATGCCAATACTCGACTTCTGGCTCTAGAAGTGTTTTAGAAATTCTGGAGACGTGTATATATTATTGTGTTTGTTACATATTTTAATTTAAATAATTTCATTAATGAGTTTCATGCACGTCTCGGAGTACCAAAAATACAGATATAAAAAAAAATAATATTGTTCAATATCTACATCAGAATCAAATGTGCAGTGACTAAACCCCTTCCAGACTAGCAGCGTAAGTTCACGAATATGCCGTAGGTGGCGCATGGCAACAATTAAATTAGTATCTCCGAGCGCACGAATTATGAACGGGGGTAATAAAAAGGCCAAAATTACCTGTAAAATTTAATATGAATGCATACATATCGATAATATCTACTCAGTGTCTGTTAGTGAGTGTTAGGAAATAGAAATAACATGTATTAACTTCTGTGTCCAGCTTAAAGTTTCAACATTTGAAGTGGCGGCAAAAATTTCTGGAGAACCGTTACCCTCACGTAATTTTGTCTGGTGAAATTTTAAGTGAGTGCTTTATTTTATCATACGGATTCATAAATAAAAAACCCGTTTTGAGTTCGTGATCAATGTTTTCGATTTACGGAGTGAGAATATTGATTTTTTAAAAAAGCGGTCTAGTGGAAGTGGAGAGCGTCTACGCCAGCAAGGTGTTTTCTCAGAATTGAATAGGTATGATATCATCGTTGGCATTTTCTAGAAATTTGAATATGTCTCAAAACCCTTTGATATATTTAGATATAAATAATTCCAATTGTATACGTAAATACAAGTAAAACAAATAACATAGGTACTATGAGACATTTAAGAAATATATATTTTATGTTTTGGAATTTGAGTCGCAAATCTCTGTAATCAAAGTAGGCAGGCAAACAAAATGGGGGTTGTACCATTGCATTAAAATTGAAATTGCCAGGAATAAGATGGTATTAATGGTATTTTTGGCTTATATATAATATAAAATACTCTGAAAAATACTAATAATTGATATTGACGACAAATGAATACATATAAACTTAGTGAGTAATTTTTAAATGTGTTTTATCTTAAATTTGCGTATTATAGCAGAAATGCTGTAGGAACTTTGCTAAATGCCATAAAAAATGTTTATTTGCCACCTTAACTTGGTACAAAGAGAAATATATGGAAAATTTAAATAAAATTAATGTTGCGTCTTAAATGATGTGATTTCGATAAATGTAATTATATGCAGAAACCAAAGGCAAAAAACTTTGCGAGACGTGTGCTGCCAAGTTTTTCGTAAAAGTGTTTATTTTAAGACTGTATTTTTATCAGAATCGAAAGTTTTAATTATTTAATCCTTACTTTCAGATCTCTTCGATGATTTAACATTGTGTTGAGCTTTGAGTCTGATCTATCCATTTTTTATATTCTGGACTAGCCACCTGAGTACCTTGGAATTATCTTTGAAAAAGAAGACATTGTCACTAAATGTAAGTATAACAGTGTAGTTCATTAACTTATTAAATGTCTTCTCGGTTCTAAAATCTCCATAGATCTAAATTACACACTATTATAGCATATGCTCTGCTAATAGGTATATGTATACAAAAATATAAATATACATTTCGAGAATACAAGTTGTTATCTGAATTTGTTATCTGAAATTTGAATTGCTCGTCATTTTGTGCCATTAAGTCCAAAGTGGATCATTGCTTTCTCAAAATGTAGATCTGGACGCCATACATTAAAAAAGTTTTTTTTAAAGTCATTTGGCGACTTCTTTTTGCATTTATTTATAAACGAAATAACAAAAAAATTATTTTTTCGGCCATTTTCAAAAAATGTGTCAGAAAAGAAAGAGAATTGCGAGGACTTTAATTAAAAACAAGAAGTTAATTCTCGTCTATCTGAACTCGAGAAAAAATCAATTTGTTGTTATTTGG
Organism: Stenurella melanura; assembly: GCA_963583905.1. Taxonomy (NCBI): domain Eukaryota; kingdom Metazoa; phylum Arthropoda; class Insecta; order Coleoptera; family Cerambycidae; genus Stenurella; species Stenurella melanura. The sequence continues at coordinate 212,563,390 of OY757309.1, forward strand.
TTTATAAATAAATGTAAAAAAGTGGCCAAAATGATTAAAAAAAACTTTTTTAATATCATTGGAGAGCTGACATTTTGAGAAAAAAACTATTCCTTATTGGACTCAATGGCATAAAATGGCGGGAAATTAAAATTTCAGATAATAAATTGTGTCCACAATTCAATAATTGGGAATTAATTTCAGGGCGTTTCGTCTTTAACAAAAAATATATTTTCTGAAAATTCTAAACCTATGTCTTGACGTCTCTGAGAGTTAAAATAAAAGAGAACGCTTCTTAGCCAGTTTATTCCATTTTGTATGTTATGTATGTACTCGAATGATCCAAAACGGAGGTTTGTTGAAATTTTAATTACGAAGATTTTGGCTCTTTCTTGGTTCTGATAGGGCCTGTAGAATCGGAGATATTCACCTTTTTACTTAAATAAACGCTGTCCAAAAAATTAAATTGTTTATAAAAAAACGCAATAGGCTCTTGACTTAAATTTATACTCCTGGTGATACCCCAGGAAGTATGAATTCATAATTTTGCTGTTACAAAACTATGCATATCTCATCGTTTCCTTGGTCTATTTTTACTTCATTAAAAAAGGTAGGTTAGTTCTGCAGGCTGCCCGAAGGGAGGTGGAGTAACCTGAAAGATCTTTCATTTCTCTACAACGACAGTTATGTATATAAAAAGGCCCTTTCAAAAGATGTATCACCTGACCCTTCTGCTATTTAAATAATTTGAGGGTGTGGCTGTGTGGGACAGAGGGATGAAGATATAAAAGTATTAGGCTAAAATGCGCCCCCTTGGGAAATATAGTTGATCTGTTTCAGCAATGTCGTAGAAAAATATTACCTCTAAAATTATCCAAAGTGGCTACTTGTAGTAGAGGCACCCTATATATGGTAGACTAACCTGACTGATAATTGTAATATATGGACATAAGAATATTTGGTAGAGTTGAAGTTCCGTATAATAAACAAATGTGTATTTCACACTTATACAGTCTGTGTCTCTCAAGTGAACGATCAGTCATTGTAGTGGAGTCAATAGAGGCTGAAAATATGCATTATTTCGGAATAATTATGGGAAGCTTCGATTTTCCTAAAATCTTTTTATATCCAAAATGGCTGATCCAATACAGCCGACTTTTCGCTAAAGATTTCATTAAGAAAGACGTAACTCGATAAATTTTTAACAGAGTGCCGCAAAATTCGCCTGTTTTTGCTTAGTAGATAGCGGGCCAAGGAAAGAACAAAATAAATCCCATAAGGCTCAAATTAAACTTTGAGAAATTTTAAGAGCATATTCCTTTACTTTTTAAAAAATACAATAATTGCCTCTATTTAAGGGTAGAAAATATTTAAAAAATGCAGTATATAATGAACATTTAAAAATTAGAACCACTGTTATTAAGGTAAAGTGGGGGAAGTGCGAACGATTTTTTCGATAGTTCATTTGGAAGTTCATAAAACATAAATGGTTGAAATAATTTAATATTTAAAACTATGGTCACATAAGCAGCAAAGCGTGTTCTTTTTAGCTGCAATATTTACAGAATTTCAAATGGGATCCAAAAAAAGTTATATATGTTTGTTTAAAACTTAGCAGGTGTTCACTCTTGCCCCTCAATTTTGGGTCAAGTGTAAACATGCTTACTGTTCTCTATAGTTATATAGGTACATTATCATGAGGCAAATGTAAATGAAGCATTAATGTAACAAAAATTTTGGCACATATATTTTTTCCTCAGGTAATTTATAAAAAAGCATACAAACTTTTTAAATGAGCAACTATGCATTCTTTAATTGAGAATATTCACAAGCATGACACAAAAATGTATTTTAAAAGAAAGAATATATTATATTATTTCATAGATTAACCTACGATACATTATAAGATGTCAGATCTACATTGAACAACATTATTCCCCAGTGATCTATCGGCAAAATACATTCAGTATCATTTTCATTTACAATAGAAATATTTTCCACCTCTGGCCAAGTGGCCAACAAAATTTATCTCCTTTAGTTCTTCTCAGAAATTTAAGTTCAAACTCGTCATCATTTTCACCTGTGATTTACCCAATATAAAATTTCACGGTTTCAGTTTCACATTTTCCAACGTTTCCTTTTAATGAGAAGCACGCTGGGTTTTTCTTACATATGTTCGCACCATAATTAACGAGATTGTAACATAAAATATATACTCACACTTACTCATTTTAGAGTGTTCACACTAGCCCCATTTAGAAATTTTAAAGAGGCAAATGTAAACACTGATACAAAATTAAGTTAGAATTAAAATAACGAAAATTATTAATTATTACATATAACTGCATATCCAAATTCAGCTATAAGTAATAAAATGAAGATTATTCAATATTTACATAATTTGCTAATTTACAAAAAATACCTGTTAACTGTGGTAACACTCGCACAATGCAACATCAGTTATTCTCTCAAATTTCAAACTGAAATTATTGCGATCAACCTGAACTTAGCACTGGGCATGAAATATGGGTCATAAAGTTTGAAAAGTCACTCGAATTCGAATTTATTGTAAAACGTAAAATAATATTTATCCATGATGTTTACACTTGCCCCGCATTTACACTTACCCCACCTTACCTTACTCAGTTTTTATAATGTATGAATATTTTACGGATTATATATTATTCTCTAGCGTATTTGGAAGACTTAAGGAAATTGTCCTACAAACCTCTAACACCTTGTAATAATTAAAATACCAACCCCAGAAAACGAAATAATTCATAATTCCTACCCACATGATACAATCGTCATGGGATTTTCACTAGAATTATTGTTATGACTAGTCGAACCCATATCTACAGGGAAATTGAGCTACCACCCTCGTACCCCTTGTAATAATAGGAGAACCACCCTCAGAAATAGAAACAATTCGCAAATCCTAACCACATGATAAAACTGACATGTGACTTTAACTTGTTTCTTGTTTTTCTTAACCGCTTCTCAAGTCACCGAGGTAACTCGTTGAAAATCCAGAATGATTTTGTGTAAGGTAGAATTATTGTTATGACTAGTCGATCTGATATCTACAAATAAAATGGGCTACCGCCCCCCTGCCGGCATAAACTCCCAGCAGAGCAACAAGTCTGCGATGTCTGGATTTTACGTATTTTCTAGACTTTTTCTGCAGAAATCGAGTGACATTGATCATTGACGAAACGGACACGCATCTAACCAGACTTAAACTCTTCCAAATACGCTAAAGAACCATAATAAATAACACGTGCATACAATGTAGAATCTGAGTAATAACAGCTCTTTTATTAAAATAGTCATTCTATATGCCCTTTTTAAATATTTTCAATCATTAAATACGGTGGTGTTTGCATTTTTTCTAAAACGTACAAGATATTCTCACCATGGTATTTCTCTAAGTTTTTGAACCCTACAGGATCCATTTCGCTCCTGTTCTTGGCTCGCTATCTATGGATTTTTTTCGGTTTCGGGGGATGATTATTTTATTATTACAAGGGACAGGAGGGTGGTAGCCCATTTTACTTGTAGATTTGAGATCGACTAGTCATAATAATAATTCTAATGAAAATCTCAAGTCTATTGTATCATAGGGGTAGGACATACGAATTGTTTTTCTTTCTCGGGTGCTTTTTTTATTATTTCAAGGGGAGGAGGATGGTGGTACAATTTTTTAGTACATGTGAGTTCGACTAGTCATACCAATAACTCTAGTTAAAATCCCATGACTATTGTATCATGTGGGTAGGACTAATGAATTTTTTCGTTTTCTAGGGTTGGTATTTTAATTATCACAAGGTGTTGGAGGGTTGTAGAACAATTTCCTAAACTCTTCCAAATACGCCACAGAATAATATACATATAATACGTAATAAATTCATATAAAATAAAATCTTAGTAAATATCCGTTATATATTGTCTTTTTAAAATACTTTCTGCCCTTAAATAGGGCATTTTCTCAAAAAAAGTGAAAAATATGCTTACATTAAAAGTTCGCAAAGTTGAATTTGAGCCATATAGGGTTTATTTTGCTCTATCCCTTGGCCCGCTATCTACTATGCAAAAACAGGCGAATTTTAGGCCTTTTTTGCAGTCATTCTTTCGCTCGGATATGAATCTGAGTATCAACTCTCGGTGTTCTTTAGTTCGCTGATATAGATTATGATGTCAAAAAAGTAATAATACAAAATTTTAGCCAAAAATCAACGGGGCGGTTTTTTAAATAAAAACCGTTAGACCAATGTTATAATTCTGAAAGAGGTGGAGAATACTCAGAATCCTAACTACAAGAATGTTCAATAAAACTAGCCTCAAAATTAAAAGTCGAGGGACCGATTCTGACGGACCCAAAGTACCTCATAAAAAGGCCTAGGCGGGTATCGCCATGGGGGTCGCTCGAATGCGAGTCGACACCAAAATGATATCAATGCCGTTAGTACTTTTTGTCAAGCTGGAAAACCATTGAACTCATAAATATAGCTTCTCGAAGCATCCTGACAAAGAGATCAAGCAAATTGAAAATTGAGTGAAAAATTAAAAGAGAATAATTTTTCAAAAGTTACATACAATTTACTATCATATCTGACTGGGAGTCTGAATCTTTTTGTACAGCCTATCACAATACCCTCACCGTTGTATGAATTACGATTCCTCGGGACCTAACGTCTTGCCAAGGGGGATGTTTTCTGACAAGTTATTTTATTTGCAATTAGCTTAGACTTGAATATTTCTATTTTTTGTATTTGTTGAATTTTAGTTCAATAAATGTTAGCATATTCTAAATCCGACTCTCTATTGATCTACTAGATTGACGACCTGCGTGCGTTTCTGTGACGTGAATCAAATAACTGTTTACCACGGATCGACTCCAATCAACATCAAGTCAATTTACCGAAAAAACTTGATTGTTTCAATATTTCGTGAAAAGTATAGGTTTATATGAGGGTTTATATACAGGGTGATTCACGTAGGCCATTCATTAGAAGTTTTTCAACTTGCCGTCGGATTAGAAACTTGAAATTTGGTATGCAGCCATAATCGATCATGCCCGTTCTACCTAAAATATTTTCAGTCCTCCAACTATACAGGGTGTGCCAAAAATTGGTACCAACTTTCTTATTTTAAATGGAAACCTATATTTTTCTTTACATGGTTCGATTGGTGCTCTAATTCTGAGTTTAGAGAACCTAAGTTATGTTAACTTATCTATTACAATTTTTGACATATGTCCAATTTTTTAAAAAAAATTGCCGCTGTAGTAGTTTACGAAGAAATTTGTATCTCGCAAACCTTTCAAAATTATGAAACCAAATTTGTGAAGCAGTTAGCTGGAAGTCCAGGCTAACTTTTGATGTCCCATCGGTGGTCCCATTTTGTACCATATGGGCGCAGTCGATTTTCAAATGTCGCAATCAAAAATTGTCAAAAAGTCAATTTTTTCAAATGGCACCTACTATTTTTTTTCACATCATTCGAAAGAAAATTGAATTTTAGGGTGAGTTACTTAAGCATTCCCTATACCCATATAGAGTTATTCAATAAAAATCAAGAAATACCTTATCTTGCCGAGAGATTCCTTACTTCATCAAGTATGCCATGGAAACAAAAGACAGTTGTAATAATTTTTAAAGAAAAATATGGATTCTTATTTAATTACACACAACATCAACAAATTATTATTAATGAACAAGAACAATGTTGACGAAATTCTGTCAGTGAAAACGGTGCACACATTGAGCATTTGTATTGAAATAATTATTTTGTTAATCTGTTTATTTGTTGTTATTATTTATTATTGCAATACGATTTTTGAATAAAAATTAAAATGAAATGATTGTTTCCAAAGCCTATTACCCTTGAGAAAAAAAACAATATTTTTTTCAAAAAATGCCAGTAACTCAAAAACGACTGTAGATAGACATACACAGTGTTAATAAAAGTGGCCCTAAAATTCAATTTTGCATTGATTTCTGGCGTCAGAAATGGTAGGCGCAAAGATGTGCTACGCAATCTGTTGAAAGTAGAATAATAGAATATTTGAACAAAAATATGGTGGTCACATTGAACATTTACGTCAGAATTTCGTCAACATTGTTCGTGTTCGTTAATAATAATTTGTTGGTGTTGTGTGTATTTAAATAAGAATCCATATTTTTCTTTAAAAATTATTACAACTGTCTTTTGTTTCCATGGCATACTTGATGAAGTAAGGAATCTCTTGGCAAGATAAGGTATTTCTTGATTTTTATTGAATAACTCGCTATGGGGTGAAGTTAGGTATAGGGAATGCTTAAGTAGCTCACCCTAAAATTCAATTTTCTTTCGAATGGTGTGAAAAAAAATAGTAGGTGCCATTTGAAAAAATTGACTTTTTGACAATTTTTGATTGCGGCATTTGAAAATCGACTGCGCCCATATGGTACAAAATGGGACCACCGATGGGACATCAAAAGTTAGCCTGGACTTCCAGCTAACTGCTTCACAAATTTGGTTTCATAATTTTGAATGGTTTGCGAGATACAAATTTGTTCGTAAACTACTACAGCGGCAATTTTTTTCAAAAAATTGGACATATGTCAAAAATTGTAATAGATAAGTTAACATAACTTAGGTTCTCTAAACTCAAAATTAGAAGACCAATCGAACCATGTAAAGAAAAATATAGGTTGCCATTTAAAATAAGAAAGTTAGTACTAATTTTTGGCACACCCTGTATAGTTGGAGGACTGAAAATATTTTAGATAGAACGGGCATGATCGATTATGGCTGCATACCAAATTTCAAGTTTCTAATCCAACTGTAAGTTGAAAAACTTCTAATGAATGGCCTACGTGAATCACCCTGTATATATTCCAAAAATTATTTTTTCATCACATTTACTTTGAGGTCCAACCATAAATATATGTTAGATAGGTATGCTAAATACATTTTTCATAAAAATTACTGACGTTTATTTTCCTCTAGTTTCACGAATTTTGGAGCAGAAAAAAAATGTTTTTTTTCGTAAAATAAAGAGGGGTAATTTAATAGTTGAGGTAAATCCCCTTGAAGCGTCTTAAAGTGCACATTGCAAGCTTTAAAAATCGCACCTACAGAAGTCTAATAACGTGATTTAAACCAGAATAATATGAGGTTAAACTTAGTTACTTATCAAATTTTAATACCTTCTCAAAATTTTGAAATTTTGAAAGTGTACATCTTCAAAAATATATTTTTTTAGATTTCTCTCTCAACGAATCTTTTTATACATTACTTGCGCTTTGCGCTCCGTTCTTACGTGTCGCCGCGTTCAATTTTCGTGTGTTAAACAAAAAAATGTGGAGCCTGCATTTTTGATCGTACAAAAAAACTTCGTATACATTCTTGTGAAATATCTCGTACTTTCGAATGGCTTAATTAGTTTTTTCAAGAAAAAAATATTTTAAGAGATATTTGTCAAAAACTGGCATCTTGCACCTAATTTGTTGATAACAAATAATGCTCAAGGACTATTGTTGGTAACTTCTGGTATATTGTTCCTGACATGTCCAGAGATGTATTTTCAAAAGTTACCGCTTTCCGGAATTTTTGCGAAGGGAAAATCTCTATTGACTCCATTATTTGAAATCAAAATAAGCTAACCATTATGCTTTTGGCTCATGTACTGCACTTTTTATATAAATGTTGCACATTCAATAGTATACTCTCCGCATTTTATCGCAAATAAAAAATAATGATTGTTTGTATTAACGAGTGATGGCCTTGTTTGACTGCGAGATGAATGAAAGACGCCAAAGCTTAGTCCATAATCTTATCGCATTTGTGACAGATTTATTAATGTTAGACTATTGTCTAATTGATAGATAAAACGAACGTACTTAAATGAAGTTTGATCCTAATTATATTAGCGCATCGTCGAGGAATATACGTAGCACTCAGTTCTGGGTACGATGACACACACACACACTTAAGCAAAGGTGGCCTATACCCAGCCATTTCTTATCAACATAGCGGTTATGACCTCATTCTATTTAAAGCACTTTTTAAGTTGCAACTAGACAGGGATGACCTAACATTTAAGGGCGGGATGGGAATGATCTTCCTCGACGAGCAACTAATACGGATCGAACTTCACTTAGGTAAGTTCGTTTGATCTATTAATTATATTACGCTTCTCGTCTCCAAAGATCCTGATACGTAGATGTTGGAAGCAAGATAACAGAAACGGTTTTCATTCATAAACACAAAACTCTTTTATTTGTAAGCAATAAATAAACATTTGACTGAAACTATTGTTACTTAGTACCTATTATCCAGCCATTTGATAAGTTGCCCAGAATCTGCCGATACTACAATGAAAGAAAAAGAAGGGAGAGCGTATAGTTTAAGTCAAAATAACAATAAAAGTACCTGTAGATTTTTTTCCAGGGCACCCCCTTTCGAAACTTTGTGCTTAAAGTTTAAATTTTGAAACGGTTTCCTCTCTGCTGATAGCTTTTAAACTATTTTGTCGATTGTAATGAAATTCGAACGATATAAATTGTAAGTAAGTCATCGATATAAGTATTGAGGTATTGAGCCTTTCGTATTTTTTAAGTAGCCCCTAATGTTCTTTACCCTTACATTTTGACACATAATGTAGTTTTGAAAGTTAAGATGGCATTTTTAAATTCTTTAAACAATTGCCTAGAACAAAAATGCCACCAAGAAAGTGACCTGTTTACGCAAGAAATTGATTTTGGTGATAAGGGTCTTCCTATTTGGAAGAACTCTGTTAGGAAAGTGATCCTGATAAAACCATTGCCCTCAACCCGTTTGTACATAAAATGCATGTTGGCATGTGTACCAGATGAAAATTTTGTTATGCCGATAAACTAACACACACCGAACTACCCTTAGGTATAGTGTACTCTTAAAATAATAAATTTGAATATTTTCTTGAGACATGATGTCCATTTTTCATTTAATTATTAGTACATTCAGCGGGGGTCTTATCTCTAATTTGAGTGCTAGTGAATGAATTTTGATGAAACTTTGTGCAATGTGTTTGTAATGACATCAATAAAATAGTTTAGAGTTGAAAATGATTGGAAGGGGTAGAAAGCACCCCTTTTGTCACGGGTTCCATAACTTGTAGAATTAGGTCAAACATGAAAAAAATATATTTACCTTTTTTGGCCCTAAATAGGATGTTTTCACTCTTGTGAATTTTTTCGAGAAATGCATAATTTTCTAGATATGGCCACTCGAAAGTTCCTAAAAGTGGTGGAGGGAAATGTAAAAGTTTAGAAAAAAATCTGAAAAAACTCAAGTGAATGTATAATCGAAATACAAGACTTCATTTATTTGCAACTTTTCCGTAAAGTGCGTTTTCACCGAGTTTTTTCGGAAAAATCTGAAAAACTACCCATTCCTTTGAAATTGTAGTACTTTATAAACATGTAATTTAAAAATTTGAAAAAATTCAGATGTATGGATTGAGGCTTTCTAAACATTTTTTGTCTCTTGGAATTTTCTTATAACTTGCTAATTTTCCGAGTTACAGACAATTTTCACGATAAATAATGTACTACATTTTTTGCACATTTTCAATTTAAAAATTATATTAAACCTTTAAAAATGGTATAACTATAGAGGCTTCATATTTATTTATAATAGTATATATAACTCACGCTAATTTCTCGAATTTTCATGTAATTTTCAATTGAAAATGTGCAACAAATATAGTACATTGTTTATCGTGAAAACCTGCCGGTAACTAGGAAAATTAATAAGTTACAAGAAAATTCTAAGAAATAAAAATGGTTAGAAGGCCTCAATGCACACGGCTGAATTTTTTCAAATTTTTAAATTACATATTTTTAGAGTGCTACAATTTCAAAGAAAGGGGTAGTTTTTTCATGTTTGTCCGGAAAACTGAACTGAAACTGCACTTTGCGGAAAAGTTGCAAATAAAAAAAATCTTGTATTTCGATGATATATTCACCCGAATTCTTTCAGATTTTTTTCTCAACTTGTACATTTCTCCTCGCCCACTTTTAGTAATTTTCGAGTGGCCATGTCTCGAACAAAATATGCATTTTTCTAAAATATTCACAAGGGTGAAACTATCTTATTTCAGGCCAAAAAATAGAAATATATAGTTTTTTTTTCATTTTTTTATCTAATTTTACAAGTTACGGAACCCGTGACAAAAGAGGTGTTTTCTACCCCTTCCGATCATTTCCTACTCTAATCTTTTTCCAACTTTTTTATTAACGTCATTACAAACACATTGCACAATGTTTCATTCAAATCCATTCACCAGCACTCAAGTTAGAGATTTAAGTCAATTTAGCGCTCCGTTGACTGGACTATGTTTATTTATCAAAGGCCCTCGCACCATTCTTATGGAAAACGGCTCCCAGCCAAATCGGCTGAAATCGCAGTATATTGTAGATAGTTTCTTCCTGATGAAAAGTTCGGATGGGCACAAGGCCGGAAAATGGACATTTCTCCATATATCGGGGGTTGCAAAGTCGACTTTGCACCCCCGATATCTGGAGCATTGTACATTTTCCGACCTTCTGCCTATGAGAACTTTTGATCGGGAAGAAATTACCTACGATATACTGCGATTTCAGCCGATTTGGCTGGGAGACATTTTCCACAAGAATGGTGCGGAGTCCTTTGATTTTATATTTATTCAATTCTTTCTCACAAGTTTCATGGGGTTGCATTTCGTGACATTCATTATATTAATATACCTTGGTACTTTATCAGTGAAATAATTTTTTGTCTGAAACAGGTTCTTCTATTAATATCATGAAACAGTATCTTTTTTTCAGAAAATTGTTTAAGGAATTTAAAGAAGTCACAACAAATTTCAAAAATTAATTTATGTCAACATTTAGGGGGAAAAAGTCTTGAGAGTGTTCCACTCCTCGCTTCTAAGACAAGATACTAAAGACTACATACTTCTAAGACAAAGAGATTTTCTTTCCATTTAAACTGTCCAAACTGTATTACAATCGATAAAGTAGTTTCCGAGCTATCAACAGAAACCTTTTCAAAACTTTACCTTCAAGGGTGAATAGCTCCGAAAGGGAGCATCCTTGGGAAAAAATATAAGTACATTTACTATTACTTTAACAAGAAGTATATGCTCCAGAAGTATCGCCTCATATTCTTGGGAGGCCCTGTATGTGTTTCAAACGTTAACTGCTTAGGGTGATACCTGCGAGTACTCTGGGTCTCAATTACCGATAGATGTAGGGAACAAATGTATTGCTATTTCTATCCTCATTTCTCATCCCAAAACAAAATATGTTGTGTATCAAAATATTTGCTTAAAACTTGAGGTAATAGCGAATGTATCCAAATCTCTACTATCTAGCTCTGTTCGCATTAAATGTTAAAAACCGCTGCCTAAGGACTCACTACTTTCAAATCCAGATTTTCCATCCAAGTCTCTTAAAGAAAAACATCTTGACTATATTTGCACTCTAGTATGTGGAATAATTGGTCATAGAATTTTAATAATAATTGAGGCAGATGTCATAAAAAAATATAATATAGTTTCAGATATCATTATAATATATACGTGTACCAAATTTCAAGTGAATATTTCAATTTTATTTTTTCAACCCCTTTTTAATGGAGGTGATGCGAGATGGGATGGAAATATTATAACAAAGTCTGAGACCTTGACATCTAGCACAAAAACCAAATTCCTATATATTCTTATCAGCTTGTTCTACTTATTTTCTTCTATAGACCCCTATTTACCCCCAACCTTTCACCGGATAAGTTCAAAAAACAATCCAGTTCCAGATCTCGTCATGGTACATACATACGTGTATAAAATTTCAAGCCAATATCTTACCATTCCAGAGATATCGTGCGGACAAAAAGTTGCAGACCGACAGACAGAATTTTTTTTTCACTCAAATTTTAAATCTCGACGTTTCGTGACATTCTAGACCTATTTAAAAAAATATATTTTCTTTTACGATTACTATACTTCCAATTCACTGGGTGGATGTGGAAGTAATACTTCCAGTCCACTACTTGGATGTGGAAGTAATTACAGATCCTACCCTTACTTTTGATTTTAGGGGATGATATGCGAGCGCCCAACGTTTCCATTTAGTTCTTAGTATAGCATCCTCGAATGTTCCACATCTGAAATATGCAGCTTAACTGAAAATATGATTATGGTTCTACCCCTATTTCACACCCGAAGGACAAAACATGTCGAGTTTCAAGATTCATTTTCCTTTGCTGTATATAATATCTGTTATAGCTACACTAAAACTTGATTATCTGGCTCTATCGGCAGTGAATGGTGGTTACACAGTTTTCACCCCTATATCTAGCCCCAGGATGTTAAATGTTTGCAACGTTCACCCCAATTTTTCACACTAGACTAGACTAGACACTAGACCCAATTGTATCTTGGTGTATTGTGTCTCAAATTGTTTCATTTGCGTTTAAGAGTTTATCTATATATCAAACAAATACTAATTAGCTTCATTGGCAGTGAATTTAATGTGGTTTCATAGTTCCTCTATTTCTCATCCAAGGGGTTGTTGAGTACACCTATTAACTATCTAATATTTCCCTTTACTTTTTACTATCACATCTGCGAGTCTTCCAGATCTCAAATTTATAGCTCCACTGTAGCTGAAATACATTTCTACCCCTACTCTCACCTCAGGGACAATATATGTTGCTTTTCAAGAATATGCCTTTACCCTTAACATAACATCTATAAGAATGCCAAATTTCAACAGTCCAACTTTATTAGCAACGAGTATACACTATCCACCCCTATTTTTCATCCCCTAGACAAGATTTGGTAAGTTTCTAATTTATCCCCTTCCTTTGATCATCACATTGGTGGTGTGCAAAGTTTTAACTTTCAACATACACATACAGCGGTTTTTACACCCCTATCACTTGTACCCAGGGGAGGTAAATATTAAAATTTTTCTTTCGATGTTTAGTATAAAATGTAGGACTATTTATGGATAACTTGAGAAATAGGGGTAGCTACCCTCAGTCCTCGCCCTTGGGGAAATTTTCGTCATTTAAAAAATTTTTGAAATTATTCTGCTGCCTCTGGGTAATATTTTTGTGTACCTATGCCAATACTCGACTTCTGGCTCTAGAAGTGTTTTAGAAATTCTGGAGACGTGTATATATTATTGTGTTTGTTACATATTTTAATTTAAATAATTTCATTAATGAGTTTCATGCACGTCTCCGAGTATCAAAAATACGGATATAAAAAAAAATATATATTGTTCAATATCTACATCAGAATCAAATGTGCAGTGACTAAACCCCTTCCAGACCAGCAGCGTAAGTTCACGAATATGCCGTAGGTGGCGCATGGCAACAATTAAATTAGTATCTCCGGGCGCACGAATTATGAACGGGGGTAATAAAAAGGCCAAAATTACCTGTAAAATTTAATATGAATGTATACATATCGATAATATCTACTCAGTGTGTGTTAGTGAGTGTTAGGAAATAGAAATAACATGTATTAACTTCTGTGTCCAGCTTAAAGTTTCAACATTTGAAGTGGCGGCAAAAATTTCAGGAGAACCGTTACCCTCACGTAATTTTGTCTGGTGAAATTTTAAGTGAGTGCTTTATTTTATCATACGGATTCATAAATAAAAAACCAGTTTTGAGTTCGTGATCAATGTTTTCGATTTACGGAGTGAGAATATTGATTTTTTAAAAGAGCGGTTTAGTGGAGAGCGTCTACGCCAGCAAGGTGTTTTCTCAGAATTGAATAGGTATGATATCATTGTTGGCATTTTCTAGGAATCTGAACATGTCTCAAAACCCTTTGATATATTTAGATATAAATAATTCCAATTGTATACGTAAATACAAGTAAAACAAATAACATAGGTACTACGAGACATTTAAGAAATATATATTTTATGTATTGGAATTTGAGTCGCAAATCTCTGTAATCAAAGTAGGCAGTGCAAAATCTGTGTCTTGTTTACTGTTTCATCAAAGCGCTGTTCACTTCTTGTGACATTTGATAAAAAACAAAATGGGGGTTGTAGCCATTGCATTAAAATTGAAATTGCCAGGAATAAGATGGTATTAATGGTATTTTTGGCTTATATATAATATAAAATACTCTGAAAAATACTAATAATTGATATTGACGACAAATGAATACATACAAACTTAGTGAGTAATTTTTAAATGTGTTTTATCTTAAATTTGCGTATTATAGCAGAAATGCTGTAGGAACTTTGCTAAATGCCATAAAAAATGTTTATTTGCCACCTTAACTTGGTACAAAGAGAAATATATGGAAAATTTAAATAAAATTAATGTTGCGTCTTAAATGATGTGATTTCGATAAATGTAATTATATGCAGAAACCAAAGGCAAAAAACTTTGCGAGACGTGTGCTGCCAAGTTTTTCGTAAAAGTGTTTATTTTAAGACTGTATTTTTATCAGAATCGAAAGTTTTAATTATTTAATCCTTACTTTCAGATCTCTTCGATGATTTAACATTGTGTTGAGCTTTGAGTCTGATCTATCCATTTTTTATATTCTGGACTAGCCACCTGAGTACCTTGGAATTATCTTTGAAAAAGAAGACATTGTCACTAAATGTAAGTATAACAGTGTAGTTCATTAACTTATTAAATGTCTTCTCGGTTCTAAAATCTCCATAGATCTAAATTACACACTATTATAGCATATGCTCTGCTAATAGGTATATGTATACAAAAATATAAATATACATTTCGAGAATACAAGTTGTTATCTGAAATTTGAATTGCTCGTCATTTTGTGCCATTAAGTCCAAAGTGGATAATTGCTTTCTCAAAATGTAGATCTGGATGCCATACATTAAAAAGGTTTTTTTAAAGTCATTTGGCGACTTCTTTTTGCATTTATTTATAAACGAAATAACAAAAAATTTATTTTTTCGGCCATTTTCAAAAAATGGATAAAAAAAGAAAGAGAATTGCGAGGACTTTAATTAAAAACAAGAGGTTAATTCTCGTCTATCTGAACTCGAGAAAAAATCAATTTGTTGTTATTTGGTTTATAAATAAATGTAAAAAAGTGGCCAAAATGATTTAAAAAATACTTTTTTAATGTCATTGGAGAGCTGACATTTTGAGAAAAAAAACTATTCCGTATTGGACTCAATGGCATAAAATGGCGGGAAATTAAAATTTCAGATAATAAATTGTGTCCACAATTCAATATTTGGGAACTAAAATTTCAGGGCGTTTCGTCTTCGACAAAAAATATATTTTCTGAAAGTTCTAAATCTAACTCTTGACGTCCCTGAGAGTTAAAATAAAAGAGAACGCTTCTTAGCCAGTTTATTCCATTTTGTATGATATGGACGTACTCGAATGATCCAAAACGGAGGTTTGTTGAAATTTTAATTACGGAGATTTTGGCTCTTTGTTGGTTCTGATAGGGCCTCTAAAACCGGAGATATTCACCTTTTTACTTAAATAAACGCTGTCCAAAAAATTAAATTGTTTATAAAAAAACGCAATAGGCTCTCGAAGTACAAGACTTAGATTTATACTCCTGGTGATACCCCAGGAAGTATGAAATCATAATTTTGCTGTTACAAAACTATACATATCTCATCGTTTCCTTGGTCTCTTTTTACTTCATTAAAAAAGGTAGGTTAGTTATGCAGGCTGCCCGAACCAAATATAGCCACAAGGGAGGTGGAGTAACCTGAAAGATCCTTCATTTCTCTACAACGACAGTTATGTATATAAAAAGGCCCTTTCAAAAGATGTATCACCTGACCCTTCTGCTATTTAAATAATTTGAGGGTGTGGCTGTGTGGGACAGAGGGATGAGGTGAATATATACAAGTATTAGGCTAAAATGCGCCCCCTTGGGAAACACAGTTGATCTGTTTCAGCAATGTTGTAGAAAAATATCTCTAAAATTATCCAAAGTGACTACTTGTAGTAGAGGCACCCTGTATATGGTAGACTAACCTGACTGATAATTGTAATATATGGACACAAGAATATTTGGTAGAGTTGAAGTTCCGTATAATAAACAAATGTGTATTGCAAACTTATACAATGTGTCTCTTAAGAGAACGATCAAACAGTCATTTTAGTGGAGTCAATAGAGGTTGAAAGTATGCATTATTTCGGAATAATTATGGGAAGCTTCGATTTTCCTAAAACCACTTTATATCACTTTTACACATAGCTTAAAGTAAAAAGTTATAAACATATAATTGTGAGGAAATTGTTTATTAATTATATAAAGTAGAAAAAACTTTTTTGTTAATACAAAATTATTATAAGTTGAGATATTTTAAGGTAATTTTACCCAAATTGACACATTAGGTGTTTTCGAGGTCGCTGAAAGATACTATGATGTCAAAGACAGGTTATTCAAAATGGCTGATCCAATACAGCCGACTTTTCGCTAAAGATTTCATTAAAAATGACGTAACTCGATAAATTTTTAACAAAGAGTGCCGCAAAATTTGCCTGTTTTTGCATAGTAGATAGCGGGCCAAGGAAAGAACAAAATAAATCCCATAGGGCTCAAATTAAACTTGAGAAATTTCAGGGTGAGCATATTTTTTACTTAAAAAATAAATGCAATAATTGCTCCTATTTAAGGGTAGAAAATATTAAAAAAGGCAGTAATAATGAACATTTAAAAAATAAAACAACTGGTATTACTCAGATTTTATAATGTATGAATATTTTACAGATTATATATTATTCTGTAGCGTATTTTGAAGACTTAAGGAAATTGTCCTACAACCCTCCAACACCTTGTAATAATTAAAATACCAACCCCAGAAAACGAAATAATTCATAATTCCAACCCACATGATACAATCTTCATGGAATTTTCACTAGAATTATTGTTATGACTACTCGAACCCATATCTACAGGGAAATTGAGCTACCATTCTCGTACCCCTTGTAATAAGAAAACCACCCCCAGAAATAGAAAAAAATCGCAAGTCCTAACCACATGATAAAATTGACATGTGATTTTAACTAGAACTATTGTTATGACTAGTCGATCTGATATCTACAAGTAAAATGGGCTACCGCCCCCCTGCCGGCATAAACTCCCAGTAGAGCAACAAGTCTGCGATATCTGGATTTGACGTATTTTTCTCGACTTTTTCTGCAGAAATCGAGTGACATTGGTCATTGGCGAAACGGACACGCATCTAACCAGACTTAAACTCTTCCAAATATAGGCGAGTCTGCCTGGGATTTTTCCCAAACATTTTCTATATGACGGATTCTTATAGGAAAAATTTCGCTGAACAAGATTTTCTTATGAAAAATTTTTTTCAACCGCGAGCTTCATTGTCAAATAATCGTTTAAACAATTTTTTTTTCGTTTTTACTAAAATGAAAACAGTTTGACGGATCCGAAGAAATCTTGATTCAATCGAAAGATATTTTCAATGCGCGTCGTTTGGCGCCAGGCATTTTGTTAAGCTGTTCATTTGTTATAGCCAAAATAAATTTCTACATTAACAAATTGATTAATCCGAAACTAATGACGTCAGGATATTTTTTTTCAAAATACATGCCTTTTATGCCAAAGAATATACCATATATTTTTGGCCCGATAGCTTCAATTGTTTTTTATCGTTTAAACAATGGGCATAATTTGTTAATTAGCAAATAATTTTTTTTCGGAAGTTTGATCGACTTCAAACCAACTTTAAACGATAAATATTGACTAATGAAATAAAAAA
This sequence comes from Stenurella melanura, assembly GCA_963583905.1. Lineage (NCBI taxonomy): Eukaryota > Metazoa > Arthropoda > Insecta > Coleoptera > Cerambycidae > Stenurella > Stenurella melanura. The sequence continues at coordinate 212,581,140 of OY757309.1, forward strand.
CACTAAACTGTTTTTCACGTTTTCACATGTATTACGTCAACATGACGATCGTTTCGCTAAAACATTAGCCACATCAGATGAATGCACTGTAACACTACTCACAAATTGAACTTATTGAACCTTAAATACATGAAATTGAATTACCTGAAAACTAATTTGCATAAAATTGTGATTATTTACTTATAATATAAAATGTACTACTAGGAAATGGAATTAAAATAGATTAACAAGTGGAGAATTATTTATGTCTAATTGATCGTTAAGTAAAATATTATCGTTTTTATACCTATTAATTTCTAAGCTCTCAAGTAACGACAATTTTGATCCCTTACTAGCTGTATGAAGGAAATCAAAATCGTCGTTATAAGTGCTTTTCTTCCAAAAGGTGATTTGCAAAGGTAGAATTATTTTTATTATTCAAAAAAGATTTTTTATGTTCCATTATCCGTTTTTTAAAATTTCTACCTGTTTGTCCCACATATATCTTACGGCAAGTCCCACAAGTTAGTTTATACACTCCCGACAACTCTTCTTTTTTATTCTTATCTTTATTGTTTTTAATAATAGAGCCTAAAGTATTATTAGTTTTATAAGCTATATTCAGACCTTGCTTCTTTAAAAAAGTACTAATCTTTTCTGACGGGTCCCCAATGAATGTTAATGACCTGAAATTAGATTTTGAATTATCATGATCTTTATAGGTCGGATATACTGCATTTATCGCGTTATTGTACCGTTTTTTGTGCAATAAGTTATCTATAAAAGAGGCTTGAAATCCGTTATTAACCGCGATTTGCTTAATTAAGTTAAACTCCTTATTAAATTCGTAATCTGATAGAGGAATATTTATCAGCCTATGTAACATACTATGATAAGCTGCGTGCTTATGCTGTCTGGGGTGTAATGACATGTAATTTATCGTGGTATCAGTATGTGAAGGTTTGTGGTAAATGGAGAATTTGTGTGTGTTATCAACTCTATTTATTGTTAAATCTAAAAAATTAAGTTTATTACCACTTTCTCTTTCCATAGTGAATTTAATATTTGAATGTAATGAATTAATGTAATCTAAAAAACTATCCAGTTGTCTTGTAGTGCCCACAAAACAGGTTAGAATGTCGTCTACATACCTATACCAATACAAAAAGCCTTTATGCAGGAGCATATTTTTATGAATAATTTGTTCCAGATCATCCATAAAGATTTCCGCTAGCAGGGGGCTTAATGGATTTCCCATAATTAAGCCTTCGGTACAGGTATAAATATTATTGTTGAATTGGAAATAATTTTGATTTAAACAAACTTTTAATAAATTTAATATGTCTTGTTTTTCTATTATGTTGACTCTATTTTTATCTAATAATTTTTCCACTATATTAATAACGTCTTTAGGAGGTATGCTCGGGAATAAGTTTTGCACATCAAATGAAATTAGTTGTGCATTATTAGGTACTGTCACGTTTTTAATTTTTGAAATTACTTCATAAGAATTATTTATACCATACTTTGGAGAGAAATTACATTTTTCTTTAATAATATTAATAAGAAATTTAGAAATTCTAACTGTAGGGGCATTTACAAAAGAAACAACTGGACGTATTGGTTACACAAAAATAATTTGCCAATACGTCCAGTTGTTTCTTTTGTAAATGCCCCTACAGTTAGAATTTCTAAATTTCTTATTAATATTATTAAAGAAAAATGTAATTTCTCTCCAAAGTATGGTATAAATAATTCTTATGAAGTAATTTCAAAAATTAAAAACGTGACAGTACCTAATAATGCACAACTAATTTCATTTGATGTGCAAAACTTATTCCCGAGCATACCTCCTAAAGACGTTATTAATATAGTGGAAAAATTATTAGATAAAAATAGAGTCAACATAATAGAAAAACAAGACATATTAAATTTATTAAAAGTTTGTTTAAATCAAAATTATTTCCAATTCAACAATAATATTTATACCTGTACCGAAGGCTTAATTATGGGAAATCCATTAAGCCCCCTGCTAGCGGAAATCTTTATGGATGATCTGGAACAAATTATTCATAAAAATATGCTCCTAGATAAAGGCTTTTTGTATTGGTATAGGTATGTAGACGACATTCTAACCTGTTTTGTGGGCACTACAAGACAACTGGATAGTTTTTTAGATTACATTAATTCATTACATTCAAATATTAAATTCACTATGGAAAGAGAAAGTGGTAATAAACTTAATTTTTTAGATTTAACAATAAATAGAGTTGATAACACACACAAATTCTCCATTTACCACAAACCTTCACATACTGATACCACGATAAATTACATGTCATTACACCCCAGACAGCATAAGCACGCAGCTTATCATAGTATGTTACATAGGCTGATAAATATTCCTCTATCAGATTACGAATTTAATAAGGAGTTTAACTTAATTAAGCAAATCGCGGTTAATAACGGATTTCAAGCCTCTTTTATAGATAACTTATTGCACAAAAAACGGTACAATAACGCGATAAATGCAGTATATCCGACCTATAAAGATCATGATAATTCAAAATCTAATTTCAGGTCATTAACATTCATTGGGGACCCGTCAGAAAAGATTAGTACTTTTTTAAAGAAGCAAGGTCTGAATATAGCTTATAAAACTAATAATACTTTAGGCTCTATTATTAAAAACAATAAAGATAAGAATAAAAAAGAAGAGTTGTCGGGAGTGTATAAACTAACTTGTGGGACTTGCCCTAAGATATATGTGGGACAAACAGGTAGAAATTTTAAAAAACGGATAATGGAACATAAAAAATCTTTTTTGAATAATAAAAATAATTCTACCTTTGCAAATCACCTTTTGGAAGAAAAGCACTTATTTAACGACGATTTTGATATCCTTCATACAGCTAGTAAGGGATCAAAATTGTCGTTACTTGAGAGCTTAGAAATTAATAGGTATAAAAACGATAATATTTTACTTAACGATCAATTAGACATAAATAATTCTCCACTTGTTAATCTATTTTAATTCCATTTCCTAGTAGTACATTTTATATTATAAGTAAATAATCACAATTTTATGCAAATTAGTTTTCAGGTAATTCAATTTCATGTATTTAAGGTTCAATAAGTTCAATTTGTGAGTAGTGTTACAGTGCATTCATCTGATGAAGCTAATGTTTTAGCGAAACGATCGTCATGTTGACGTAATACATGTGAAAACGTGAAAAACAGTTTAGTGTTTTTTATTTCATTAGTGATAATGGATTTTCACCAAGTAAAGGTCGAGTCTATCAACTAGATAAATATTGATGTCGGGCATAATTCCCATAGAAGTCTGCACGAATGCAACTTTTTGCTTTTGTTTATTTAAAGTTTAAATTAATTTTGCAAATTAGCAAATCGAATACCTCGGCTCTGGGTAAGCGTATCGAAATGGGGTTTTGTGCATATTAAAGTGCTTGGAAAAAGGAAAATTTTGAGACCAGAAAGAACTTGATCGGATAACCGGAACCGGCAATAAAATTGATATTGCGTGAGAAGCTCTAATTTGTTTATTAACAACTTCTTAGACATGAGGTTTGGTGCAAATGAAAGCTAGACAAAAACAAGTCTTCCCGTCAACCACAAAAAGTTCTACAAAAAATATTCCATCCCTAAAGAGTTATACGCGTTTTTGACCCCTAAAAAGTTAGTAAGATTTGACGCGCAATGTGGTGGCGGGTTCGATCCTCGATACGGGCAAATTTTTTTTCGTCAAATTTGCGTTTTTTTCGTGCAATAAAATATTACTATAATAAAATAATTTTTAAATTGTAAAAATCGCTATAAATAATTATTTACTTGATAATTGGCTTGAAAATTTATTTGAAAATTTCACAGCACCATTTTCAACCAATCAGAAGTTTGTTTCTGGTTTCGTTACCATAGCAACCCAAAAAATTTCTGGAAATTTTTATCAACCCTGAGCGAAATTAATGTGACATATCTTTTCCACCCATTTAATTAATAAACATTATTATGGTTGTACCGTGGTGTTCAATGGATATGAAAATTGCACGAAAGACGTTGAAAGATTGCACAGAAGTACACATATTGTGCCCCAGGTCGAAGTAAAATTAGGGAATAAATGCATGATGACCCAAGATAAATTTCTATCGAATACTTACAATAAAAACAATTAATAGAGCTTCTTAGTAATCGATTTCAACAAGACAATATGCCCGTATTAATTGCTTCCGGTGATGCCGACTTTCTTATCGTAAAAACTGCAATCGATTAGTCAGAGCGCGATAATAAAGACGTTTTCATAATTGGAGAGGACATTGATCTTCTAATTATTTTAACACAACTTTCCAGTCGATTCAATGTAAAAAAGAGAATATATTTTGTAAAACCAGAAAAGACTGGAAGGGGTGCTACTTCACTTCGAATATATGACCAGTTTTCTTTTATTAATAATAAAAATTTAACACGTGTCGTAGCTTTTTTGCATACTTTTAGTGGGTGTGATACCACTTCATCATTTCATCGCCATGGAAAAGTTAAATTCTTCAATGATAATATTGTAATTTGATTTCGAGTTTATCAATAGATGAATTTTTTAAGGATGAAAGTGAAGTGAATAAGGATTTGTTAGTTGAAATTGGAAAGAGAATAATTCAGCACATCTATGCACCCAATAAAAAATTAGAAGTTGAACTTGGAGAACTTCGATATATATGCCTTGTTAAAAGAATTGATAAATCTTCAGTAGAGCTCGAAAACTTATCACCTTGCGATCATGCTGCGAAATTTCATATACAGTGTGTCCAACTAAGTCGGCACCATATGGGAAACTTTTTTATTATTGGTTTTATGAAAAAAAGTTATTCTTGATGAAAAGTTTTGCATGGACTAAAACCAAGAATGAAATAATCAGATATCAATTTTTTGCAGTCATATACGAGGTTTGTCGAAAAATGTAAATTTTGCTCAAGAGTAAAGTACCTTTATTTATTACAATATCGACAATCGTCATTAAGAAAAGTTGATCCTAATTGAAAACTACGGTCAGATGTCTAATATTGTCCATCCACCATGAAAGAACAGATTTGGTTATTTTTACACTCTTCTGTGTAATTAGCATTGATAATATACTACAGATCGACATTCAATCTAGGATGCACTGACAAATTCTGTGTAGTAGTAATTTGTCGACACGTCAACATTTAATCTAGGATGCATTGACAAACCAATGAATTTTTGATAGCAAAGGTCAAAGCGCTAGTTAGAATTTATAAAATACAAGAAATGGCAGCTCTATTAACTTCTGAGGGGAAAATTGAAATAGTTTTGATTCTGGGAGATCATTATAAAACTCATCGAGAAGCAGCAGTTATTTTTAACAACAGACATCTGAATAGAAATATTCAACATTCAACAGTTACGAGAATTGTAAATAAATTTAAGACTTCGGAAGTGTTCATAATAATTTTAATAAAAAGCGCTGGAAGCGAGTTGCAGATAAAAGCACGGAATTACAAGTGATGCTATCTGTCGTAGAACATCCAAAAGTGTCATTGCGAAAAAGAATGTCTTTGATACAAACTAATGTAAGTAGAGGAACTATGGCAAATATTTTAAAAAGAAATAAATATCATGCACTAACCGCAGTTTATTCATACATTGAAAGAAACTGATTATGAAAGACGATTTTATTTCTGCTCTTTAATACAAGGAAAGTTATAAGAGGATCCGTTTTTATTAAGACATATAATTTTTTCTGATGAGGCGACATTCTCTTCAAATGGAACTGTCAGTTCACAAAATTGTCGCTGGTGGTGTGGCAGTAATCCCCATTTTACAATCAAGACTCATGACCAATATTCGTTTAAGACAAACGTGTGGTATGGCATCTACAAGAATACAATAATAGGACCATATTTTTTTCGACAGACTATGAATGCTGAACGCTATCTACATTTCTTACCAAATGGATTCAACGACTTTATGAATGAACTGTCCTTACAAGACCGTCAACGCATATGGTTTAAACAAGACGGTGCTACATGCCACAGTACAGTAGTTGTTAGGGATTACCTTGAAACTATTTTCAATGACAAATTGATACATAGATATTCCGATATTTTTTGGCCGGCTAGATCTCCAGACTTAACCCCTCTGGATTATTTCTTATGGGGATACTTAAAACAAATGGTTTACCAGCAAGGACCTTTTCAAGATATTGATCATTTGGAGAGGATCATTTCATAAGCATGCCAGGAAATTACTCCAAATATGATAAAGAATGTATTACGGGAATTTGATAAACGAACCATTAAATGTTTAGAAAAAGATGGTGAATATGTTGAGGCTTTAGTCAATTGAAGCAGAATACAAATTATTTCATTTCCAATAATGTTATGAACGTTACTTATTAGTTAAGTTACCTTCCGTTTAACTTTTCATTTGTAAAATAAATTATTATGATATGCATGCATTAATTATTCAAATGCAATGGCAAATTGTTATATTACTTACCAGTGAACCGAAAGGTTATCATGTTTTTCAACACAATAAATGTTTTATGATTTGCAAAATTAAATTATGTTTAATTTATACCCAAAAATTATTAAAGATCATTTTTTCATGGTAAATGGATAATATTGGATATCTGACCGTAGTTTTCCATTAGGATCAACTTTTCTTAATAACAATTGTCGATATTGTAATACATAAAGGTACTTTACTCTTGAGCAAAATTTACATTTTTCGACAAACCTCGTATACGACTGCAAAAAATTGATAACTGATTATTTCATTTTGGGTTTTAGGCCATGCAAAACTTTTTATCAAGAATAACTTTTTTTCATAAAACCAATAATAAAAAAGTTTCCCATATGGTGCCGACTTAGTTGGACACACTGTATATCGAACTTATCTCCAAGTTCAACTTTGGTTGGGAAATGATAGTATTGATCCAAAAAATTGGGGTTGGAAAATGACAGAAAATGGGTTTGTTCCAATTCAAACTGAAAGACCAGCCGCTACACCGGATTTATTAAAAATTGCTTAATGCGCATGCAAGAAAAAATGTGCAAATCTTAGATGTTCATGTAGAAAACTAAATTTGAAATGTTCGATATTTTGTAAAAATTGTGAGGGAGTTGCTTGTGAGAACTGCGAAGAAAAAAGAATAACCGTTTTGCACGATGAACCCGATCAAGATAATGATGCCAGCAACACTAATTTTATTGCTGATTTTGGGAAGGATTTTGATGATAATGACAAGACATACAAACTGATAATGATGTAATGGAATGTGATTTATTTAATTCTGAAAATTCTAGAGTGGCTTTAGGGAATGAGCATAACGAAAGCGATGATATTTTTGTAGATGATAATGATGAAGACGGATGCACTTTTTTTAATGAGCATATAAGCGATGGCGATGTAGATTTAAACGGAGATGAATTGTTAAATGTTTTTAATTCATATTGGGACACGGAAAGTTCTTTATCAAGCGATTGTTACTAGTTGTAATCACATAGTTATTAGCGTTAATAGTTATTAATTGTAAATATTTGTAATTAAAACAATAAAATAATAATGCCATCAAAATAGTTAAATCATTTAATTAGTTTTCATTTACAAATAACAAAGTGACTTTGATTTTTTCACTAAAAGAAAAAAGTGAAAAAAAAATGGTTCCTTTTTATTTTTGATCTCTTTTCGACAGGCACCCACCACAAAAAGTAGTAAAAAAACAAAAACTACCGACAAACCCTCGTTGGACAAGAACAATTGTATGTTTGTTGCAAGATAGCCATTTATTTAATGAAAATTGCAAATAAAAAATATTTACGACATTTTTAAAAATTCCTCAGAAAGTAAAAACATTTATTATCATAGAAAATACTTAGTTACATTTAAAAAAAAGCAAATTTGACGGAAAAAAAATTTGCCCGCATCGAGGATCGAACCCGCCACTACATTGCGCGTCAAATTTTACTACCTTTTTAAGGGTAAAAAATGCGTATAACTCTTCAGGGATTGAATATTTTTTGTAGATTTTTTTGCGGTTGATGGAAAAACTTGTTAGCTTTCATTTGCACCAAACCTCATGTCCATGAAGTTGTTAATAAACAAATTAGAGCGTCTCGTGCAATATCACTTCTATTTCCGGTTCCGGTTATCCGATCAAGTTCTTTCTGGTCTCAAAATTTTCCTTTTCCCAAGCACTTTAATATGCACAAAACTTCATTTCGATACGCTTACCCAGAGCCGAGATATTCCATTTGTTAATTTGCAAAATTATTTTAAATTTTAAATAAACAAAAGCAAAAAGTTGCATTCGTGCAGACTCCTATGGGGGTTATGCCCGACATCATATTGGTTTGAAGTCGATCAAACTTTCGAAAAAAAAGTTATTTGCTAATTAATAAATTATGCCCATTGTTTAAACGATATAAACAGTTGAAGATATCGGGGTAAAAAAATATGGTATATTCTTTGGCATAAAAGGCATGTATCTTCAAAAAACAATATCCTGACGTCATTAGTTTCGGATTAATCAATTTGTTAATTTAGAAATTAATTTTGGCTATAACAAATGAACGGCTTAACAAAATGAGTTGTGCCTAGCGCCAAACGACGCGCATTGAAAATATCTCTCGATTGAATCAAGATTTCTTCGAATCCGTCAAACCGTTTTCATTTTATTAAATAAAAACGAAAAAAATTTTGTTTCAACAATTATTTGACATTCTTTATAGGATTTTGCAAAATCCTATAAAGAATGTTTCAATACAATTATAAGCAAACAAATAATAATTCATTTTTAAATTATTTGACAATGAAGCTCGCGGTTTAGGAAAATTTTTGATAAGAAAATCTTGTTCAGCGGGATTTTTCCTATAAGAATCCGTTGCTAACTGAAATGGTATACAAAATTTGTAAAATCACCTCGTTTTTACCCCAGCCAGACTCGCCTAATACGCTAAAGAACAATAATAAATAACACGTGCATACAATGTAGAATCTGACTAATAACAGCTGTTTTATTAAAATAGTCATTCTATATGCCCTTTTAAAATATTTTCAATCATTAAATATGGTGGTGTTTGCATTTTTTCTAAAACGTACAAGATATTCTCACCATGGTATTTGAATCCTACAGGATCTATTTCGCTCCTGTTCTTGGCTCGCTATCTATGGATTTTTTTCGGTTTCGGGGGATGATTATTTTATTATTACAAGGGACAGGAGGGTCGTAGCTCATTTTACTTGTAGATATGAGATCGACTAGTCATGATAATAATTCTAAGGAAAATCTCAAGTCTATTGTATCATAGGGGTAGGACTTACGAATTGTTTCTCTTTCTAGGGGTGCTTTTCTTATTATTTCAAGGGGTAGGAGGGTGGTGGCATAATTTTTTAGTACATGTGAGTTTGACTAGTCATAATAATAATTCTAGCTAACATCTCATGTCGATTTATCAGTAGAACTTACGAATTGTTTTTCTTGTAGGGGGTGAAATTCTTATTATTACAAGTGGTAGGATGGTGGTAGCTCAATATCCCTGTAGATATGGGATCGACTAGTCACAACAAGAATTCTAGTGAAAATCCCATATGGATCGTATCGTGTGATTAGGACGAATTATTTCTCTTTCTGGGGGTGGTGTCCTTATTATTACAAGGAGTAGGATGGTGGTAGTACAATTTCCTTGTATATGTGAGTTCGACTAGTCATACCAATAACTCTAATTAAAATCCCATGACTATTGTATCATGTGGGTAGGACTAATACATTTTTTCGTTTTCTGGGGTTGGTATTTTAATTATTACAAGGTGTTGGAGGGTTGTAGGACAATTTCCTAAACTCTTCCAAATACGCTACAGAATAATATATAATTTGTAAAAAATTCATATTATATAAAATCTTAGTAAATATTCATTATATATTTATTGCCTTTTAAAAATACTTTCTACCCTTAAATAGGGCCGATTTTTTGCATTTTTTTCGAAAAAGTGAGAAATATGCTCACCTTAAAAGTTCACAAAGTTTAATTTGAGCCATATAGGGTTTATTTTGCTCTTTCCCTTGGCCCGCTATCTACTATGCAAAAACAGGCGAATTTTAGGCCTTTTTTGCGGTCACTCTTTCGCTCGGATATCAATCTGAGTATCAATTCTCGGTGTTCTTTAGGTCGCTGATATAGATTATGATGTCAAAAAAGTAATAATACAAAATTTTAACCAAAAATCAATGGGGCGGTTTTTTAAATAAAAACCGTTAAACAAATTTTATAAGTCTGAAAGAGGTGGAGAATACTCAGAATCTTAACTAGAAGAATGTTCAATAAAACTAGTCTCAAAATTCAAAGTCGAGGAACCAATTCTGACGGACCCAAAGCACCTCAAATAGGCCTGGGCGGTTATCGCCATGGGGGTCGCTCGAATGCGAGTCGACACCAAAAAGATATCAATGCCGTTAGTACTTTTTTTTCAAGCTGGAAAACCATTGAATTCATAAATATAGCTTCTCGAAGCATCCTGACAAAGATATCAAGGAAATTGAAAATTTCAGTGCAAAACTAAAAGCGAATAATTTTTCAAAAATTACATACAATTTACTATCATATCTGACTGGGAGTCTGAATCTTTTTCTACAGCCTGTTACAATACTCTCACCGTTGTATGAGTTACGATTCCTCGGGACCTAACGTCTTGCCAAGGGGGATGTTTTCTGACAAGTTATTTTATATGAAATTAGCTTAGACTTGAATATTTCTATTTTTTGTATTTGTTGAATTTTACTTCAATAAATGTTAGTATATTTTAAAATCGACTCTCTATTGATCTACTAGATCTAAGATTGAGGACCTGCGTGCGATTCTGTGGCGTGAATCAGATAACTGTTTACCACGGATCGACTCCAATCAACATCGAGTCGATTTACCGAAAAAACTTGATTGTTTCAATATTTCGTGAAAAGTATAGGTTTATACATATATTCCAAAAATTATGTTTACATCACATTTACTTTGAAGTCCAACTATAAATATATGTTGGATAGGTATGCTAAATACATTTTTTATAAAAGTTACTAACGTTTATTTTCCTCTAGTTTCACGAATCTTGGAGCAGAAAAAAAATGTTTTTGTTTTCGTAAAATAAAGACGGGTAATTTAATATTTAAGGTAAATCCCCTTGAAGCATCTTAAAGTGCACATTGCCAGCTTTAAAAATCGCACCTACAGAAGTCTAATAACGTGATTTAAACCAAAGTAATATGAGGTTAAATTTAGTTACTTATGAAATTCTAATACTTTCTGAAAATTTTCAAATTTTGGAAGTGTACATCTTGAATAATATATTTTTTTAGATTTCTCTCACTCATCGAATTTTTTTACACATTACTTGAAGAGTAATATGTGAAAGTTCCAGGTTTCTATTTTAAAAATTGAAGAAATGGTAGAGCTTTTACCGATTTCATAGGAAATCTCTTTATGTTCCGACTCATTTTATCTACTATTCCTACATACATTCAGTTTTATATTCGAAAATATAATAAACTAATAGCCGCATGTTTATTTTTTTATTTATGTTTTGTTGAGCTCAATTTCGTTAATTAGTTCAAAAGTTACAACAAATTGGTGTAGCGCGTCCGACAGCGCTTTGCGCACCGTTCTTACGATGTGGAGCCTGCACTTTTGATCGTACAAAAAAACTTCGTATCCGTTTTTTGTGAAATGTCTTGTACTATCGAATGGCTTAACTAGTTTTTTTAAGAAAAAAATATTTTAAGAGATGTTTGACAAAAACTGACATCTTGTAACTAATTTGTTTGATAACAAATAACGCTCAAGAACTATTGTTAGTATCTTTTGGTATTTGTTCCTGACATGTTCAGAGATGTATTTTCAAAAGTTACCGCTTCCCGGAATTTTTGCGAAGTGAAAATCTCTATTGACTCCAGTATTTGAAATCAAAACAAGTTAACCATTACACTCTTGGCTCATGTACTGCAAATAGTATACTCTCCGCATTTTATCGTAAATGAAAAATAATGTTTGTACTAACGAGTGATGGCCTTGTCTGACTGCGAGATGAATGAAAGACGCCAAAGCTTAGTCCATAATCTTATCGCATTTATGACAGATTTATTGGTGTTAGACTATTGTCTAATTGATGGATCAAACGAACTTACATAAATTAAGTTCGATCCTAATTATATTAGCGCCTCGTCTAGGAATATCATGATACGCAGTAGGTACTCAATTCTGGGTACGATGACACACACACTTAAGCAAAGGTGGCCTATACCCAACCATTTATTATCAACATAGCGGATATGACCTCGTTCTATTTAAAGCACTTTTTAAGTTGCAACTAGGCAGGGATGACCTAACATTTAAGGGCGGAATGGGAATGATCTTCCTCGACGAGCAACTAATATAATTAGGATCGAACGTCACTTGGGTAAGTTCGTTTGATCTATTAATTATATTACGCTTCTCGTCTCCAAAGATACGATACGTAGATGTTGGAAGCAAGATAACCGAAACGGTTTTCATTCACAAACACAAAACTTTTTTATTTGTAAACAATAAATAAACATTTGACTGAAACTATTGTTACTTAGTACGTATTATCCAGTCATTTGATAAATTGTCCAGAAACTGCTGATACTACATGAAAGAAGAAGAAGGAAGAGCGCATAGCTTGAGTCAAAATAACAATAAAAGAACCTGTAGATTTTTTTCCAGGGCACCCCCATTCGAAACTTTGTGCTTAAAGCTTAAATTTTGAAAAGGTTCCCTCTCTGCTGATAGTTTGGAAACTATTTTGTCAATTGTAATGAAATTTGGACGACATAAATTATAAGTAAGTCATCGATATAAGTATTGAACCTTTCGTATTTTCTCCAAGTAATGCTCTTTACCCTTAAATTTTGAGACACAATGTAGTTTTGAAAGTTAAGATGGCATTTTTAAATTCTTTAAACAATTTCCCAGAACAAAAATGCCTGTGTTGTTTTTTCTCTAATTTGAGTGCTAGTGAATGGATTTTGATGAAACCTTGTGCAATGTGTTTGTAATGACATTAATAAAAAAGTTAGTAGAAAATGATCGGAAGGGGTAGAAAACATCACTTTTGTCATGAGTTCCATAACGTGTAGGATTAGGTCAAACATGAAAAAAAAAATTTTCCTTTTTTGGCCCAAAATAAGATGCTTTTACTGTTGTGAATGTTTTCGAGAAATGCGTATTTTTCGAGATATGGCCACTCGAAAGTTCCTAAAAGTGGTGGAGGGTAAATGTAAAAGTTGAGAAAAAAATCCGGAAAAACTCAAGTGAATGTATAATCGAAATACATTTATTTGCAACTTTTCCGTAAAGTGCGTTTTCACAGAGTTTTTTCGGAAAAACCTGAAAAACTACCCATTCCTTCGAAATTGTAGTGCTTTATAAACATGTAATTTAAAAATTTGAAAAAATTCAGATGTATGGATTGAGGCCTTCTAAATATTTTTTGTCTCTTGGAATTTTCTTATAACTTGCTAATTTTCCCAGTTACAGACAGTTTTCACGATAAATAATGTACTACATTTTTTGCACATTTTCAATTTAAAAATTATATAGAACCTTTACAAATGGTATAACTATATAGGCTTCATACTTTTTTATAATAATATATACAACTCACGCTAATTTTTCGAATTTTCATGTAATTTTCAATTGAAAATGTGCAAAAAATATAGTATATTGTTTATCGTGAAAACCTGCCGGTAACTAGGAAAATTAGCAAGTTACAAGAAAATTCCAAGAGATAAAAATGGTTAGAAGGCCTCAATGCACAAGGCTAAGTTTTTTCAAATTTTTAAATTACATATTTTTAAAGCGCTACAATTGCAAAGAAAACTCTGTGAAAACGCACTTTACGGAAAAGTTGCAAATAAAAAAAGTCTTGTATTTCGATGATATATTCACCTGAATTTTTTCAGATTTTTTTCTCAACTTGTACATTTCTCCTCGCCCACTTTTAGGAATTTTCGAGTGGCCATGTCTCGAAAAATATGCATTTTCCTAAAATATTCACATGGGTAAAACTATCTTATTTTGGTCCAAAAAATGTAAATATATAGTTGTTTTTTTTCATTTTTTTATCTAATTTTACAAGTTACGGAACCCGTGACAAAAGAGGTGTTTTCTAACCCTTCCGATCATTTCCTACTCTAATATTTTTCCAACTTTTTTATTAACGTCATTACAAACACATTGCACAAGGTTTCATTCAAATCCATTCACCAGCACTCAAGTTAGAGATTTTAGTCAATTTAGCGCTCCGTTGACTGGACTATATTTATTTATTAAAGGCCCCCGCACCATTCTTATGGAAAATGGCTCCCAGCCAAATCGGCTGAAATCGCAGTATATTGTAGATGGTTTCTTCCTGATGAAAAGTTCTGATGGGCACAAGGCCGGAAAATGGACATTTCTCCATATATCGGGGGTTGCAAAGTCGACTTTGCACCCCCGATATCTGGAGCATTGTACATTTTCCGACCTTCTGCCTATGAGAACTTTTGATCGGGAAGAAATTGCCTACGATATACTGCGATTTCAGCCGATTTGGCTGGGAGACATTTTCCACAAGAATGGTGCGGAGTCCTTTGATTTTATATTTATTCAATTCTTTCTCACAAGTTTCATGGGGTTGCATTTCGTGACATTCATTATATTAATATACCTTGGTACTTTATCAGTGAAATAATTTTTTCTCTGAAACAGGTTCTTCTATTAATATCATGAAACAGTATCTTTTTTTCAGAAAATTGTTAAAGGAATTTAAAGAAGTCACAGCAAATTTCAAAAATTAATTTATGTCAACATTTAGGGGGAAAAAGTCTTGAGAGTGTTCCACTCTCCACTATCCAAATCTCTACTATCTAGCTATGTTCGCATTAAATGTTAAAAACCGCTGCCTAAGGACTCACTACTTTCAAATCCAGATTTTCCATCCAAGTCTCTTAAAGAAAAACATCTTGACTATATTTGCACTCTAGTATGTGGAATAATTGGTCATAGAATTTTAATAATACTTGAGGCAGATGTCATAAAAAAAATATAGTTCCAGATATCATTATAATATATACGTGTATCAAATTTCAAGTGAATATTTCAATTTTATTTTTTCAACCCCTTTTTAATGGAGGTGATGCGAGATGGGAAATATTATAACAAATTCTGAGGCCTTGACCTCTAGCACAAAAACCAAATTCCTATATATTCTTATCAGCTTGTTCTACTTATTTTCTTCTATATACCCCTATTTACTCCCCAACCTTTCACCGGATAAGTCCAAAACACAATCCAGTTCCAGATCTCGTCATGGTACATACGTGTATAAAATTTCAAGTCAATATCTTACCGTTCCAGAGATATCGTGCGGACAAAAAGTTGCAGACCGACAGACAGAATTTTTTTTCGCTCAAATTTTAAATCTTGACGTTTCGTGACATTCTAGACCTATTTAAAAAAAAAATTACGATTACTATAAGTACTTCCAATTCACTGGGTGGATGTGAAAGTAATACTTCCAGTCCACTACTTGGATGTGGAAGTAATTACAGATCCTACCCTTACTTTTGATTTTAGGGGATATGTGAGCGCCCAACGTTTCCATTTAGTTCTTAGTATAGCATCCTCGAATGTTCCACATCTGAAATATGCAGCTTAACTGAAAATATGATTATGGTTCTACCCCTATTTCACACCCCAAGGACAAAACATGTCGAGTTTCAAGATTCATTTTCCTTTGCTGTATATAATATCTGTTATAGCTACACTAAAACTTGATTATCTGGCTTTATCGGCAGTGAATGGTGGTTACACAGTTTTCACCCCTATATCTAGCCCCAGGATGTTAAATGTTTGCAACGTTCACCCCAATTTTTCACACTAGACTAGACTAGACACTAGACCCAATTCTATCTTGGTGTATTGTGTCTCAAATTGTTTCATTTGCGTTTAAGAGTTTATCTATATACCAAACAAATACTAATTAGCTTCATTGGCAGTGAATTTAATGTGGTTTCATAGTTCCTCTATTTCTCATCCAAGGGGTTGTTGAGTACACCTATTAACTATCTAATATTTCCTTTTACTTTTTACTATCACATCTGCGAGTCTTCCAGATCTCAAATTTATAGCTCCACTGTAGCTGAAATACATTTCTACCCCTACTCTCACCTCAGGGACAATATATGTTGCTTTTCAAGGATATGCGCCTTTACCCTTAACATAATTAACATCTATAAGAATGCCAAATTTCAACAGTCCAACTTTATTAGCAGCGAATATACACTATATCCACCCCTATTTTTCATCCCCTAGACAAGATTTGGTAAGTTTCTAATTGATCCCCTTCCTTTGATCATCACATTGGTGGTGTGCAAAGTTTTAACTTTCTACATACACATACAGCGGTTTTTACACCCCTATCACTTGTACCCAGGGGAGGTAAATATTTAAATTTTTCTTTCGATGTTTAGTATAAAATGTAGGAGTATTTATGGATAACTTGAGAAATAGGGGTAGCTACCCTCAGTCCTCGCCCTTGGGGAAATTTTTGTCATTTTAAAAATTTTTGAAATTATTCTGCTGCCTCTGGGTAATATTTTTGTGTACCTATGCCAATACTCGACTTCTGGCTCTAGAAGTGTTTTAGAAATTCTGGAGACGTGTATATATTATTGTGTTTGTTACATATTTTAATTTAAATAATTTCATTAATGAGTTTCATGCACGTCTCGGAGTATCAAAAATACGGATATAAAAAAAAAAAATAATATTGTTCAATATCTACATCAGAATCAAATGTGCAGTGACTAAACCCCTTCCAGACCAGCAGCGTAAGTTCACGAATATGCCGTAGGTGGCGCATGGCAACAATTAAATTAGTATCTCCGGGCGCACGAATTATGAACGGGGGTAATAAAAAGGCCAAAATTACCTGTAAAATTTAATATGAATGCATACATATCGATAATATCTACTCAGTGTCTGTTAGTGAGTGTTAGGAAATAGAAATAACATGTATTAACTTCTGTGTCCAGCTTAAAGTTTCAACATTTGAAGTGGCGGCAAAAATTTCAGGAGAACCGTTACCCTCACGTAATTTTGTCTGGTGAAATTTTAAGTCAGTGCTTTATTTTATCATACGGATTCATAAATAAAAAACCCGTTTTGAGTTCGTGATCAATGTTTTCGATTTACGGAGTGAGAATATTGATTTTTTAAAAGAGCGGTCTAGTGGAGAGCGTCTACGCCAGCAAGGTGTTTTCTCAGAATTGAATAGGTATGATATCATTGTTGGCATTTTCTAGGAATCTGAACATGTCTCAAACCCCTTTGATATATTTAGATATAAATAATTTCAATTGTATACGTAAATACAAGTAAAACAAATAACATAGGTACTATGAGACATTTAAGAAATATATATTTTATGTATTGGAATTTGAGTCGCAAATCTCTGTAATCAAAGTAGGCAGTGCAAAATCTGTGTCTTGCTTACTGTTTTATCAAAGCGCTGTTCACTTCTTGTGAAATTTGATAAAAAACAAAATGGGGGTTGTAGCCATTGCATTAAAATTGAAATTGCCAGGAATAAGATGGTGTTAATGGTATTTTTGGCTTATATATAATATACAATACTCTGAAAAATAGTAATAATAATTGATATTGACGACAAAGGAATACATAAAAAGTTGGTGAGTAATTTTTAAATGCGTTTTATCTTAAATTTGCGTATTATAGCAGAATGCTATAGGACCTTTGCTAAATACCATAAAAAATGTTTATTTGCCACCTTAACTTGGTACAAAGAGAAATATATGGAAAATTTAAATAAAATTAATGTTGCGTCTTAAATGATGTGATTTCGATAAATGTAATTATATGCAGAAACCAAAGGCAAAAAACTTTGCGAGACGTGTGCTGCCAAGTTTTTCGTAAAAGTGTTTATTTTAAGACTGTATTTTGATCAGAATCGAAAGTCTTATTTATTTAATCCTTACTTTCAGATCTCTTCGATGATTTAACATTGTGTTGAGCGTTGAGCCTGATCTATCCATTTTTTATATTCTGGACAACTAGCCACCTGAGTACCTTGGAATTATCTTTGAAAAAGAAGACATTGTCACTAAATGTAAGTATAACAGTGTAGTTCATTAACTTATTAAATGTCTTCTCGGTTCTAAAATCTCCATAGATCTAAATTACACACTATTATAGCATATGCTCTGCTAATAGGTACCTATATGTATACAAAAATATAAATATACATTTCGAGAATACAAGTTGTTATCTAAATTTCTTATCTGAAATTTGAATTGCTCGTCATTTTGTGCCATTAAGTCCAAAGTGGATCATTGCTTTCTCAAAATGTAGATCTGGACGCCATACATTAAAAAAGTTTTTCATTTGGCGACTTCTTTTTGCATTTATTTATAAACGAAAAAACAAAAAATTTATTTTTTCGGCCCTTTTCAAAAAATGTATCAGAAAAGAAAGAGAATTGCGAGGACTTTAATTAAAAACAAGAAGTTAATTCTCGTCTATCTGAACTCGAGAAAAAATCAATTTGTTGTTATTTGGTTTATAAATAAATGTAAAAAAGTGGCCAAAATGATTAAAAAAAAACTTTTTTAATGTCAATTGAGAGCTGACATTTTGAGAAAAAAAAAACTATTCCATATTGGACTCAATGACTAGAAAGTTTACCGAATGAACGAATTTTCACGAAAGTTTCTGGATTCTGTTTGTATTAATGTCTAGATTAAACTTCGTAAAAAAAATTGTCGATATTGCCCTGCAATGTTTTTAAACAATGATTTTGTTACTAATTTGTTAACTACCAAAATTGAGGTAAATTCAAAACAACAAAACGTATATTTAGATAATTTGACGAAAAATAACAACGTTTTACTCTTTTAAAATTTTCGAGAAAGCGCGTAATTTCCCAGATACGGCGGTTCGAATTGTGCCAAAAAGGGTGTAGGAGGAATAAAAAGTGGCGAGAAAAAATCCAGAAAAATTCTGGTGAATGTATTATTAAAGTATAAGATATTTTTCCTCTATGACTTTTTCCTAAAGTGTACTTTGTCCAAATTTTTTAGTGAATACCCAAAAAAGACCCTTATCGGAATTTGGAAAATCTCGTAAACTATGAATTTAAAAATTTGGAAAAATTCAGACGTATAGGTTAAGATATTCTTTGAAATTTTGATCTCTTGTAATTTTTCTGTAACGTGCATATTTTCCGACTTTTCAACAGTTTTTCACGATCATAAGCACGTTTCTCTAACACCATTTCAGAAATTACAAATTCCACAACTAAAAATTGTGTCGGAACAAATATCATTCCAACACACTGTTATGGTATAATACCGCACGGTTTTCGACGAATCAGAAGCTGTTAGTGGTCCGGTTGCTATAGTTACGTCGAACAAAAGGTAGCTTCGCATTTGACGTTTTGAACAGTTTTAAAGTTTTCTCGTGTAATTTCTAAAATCTTGTTAGAGAAAGTATAGTCTACAACACGTTTGGAATGGCGAACCGTAGTCCTCGCCTTCGGCTCGGCCTACAAACTTTTCGCACGTGTGGACTGTGGAATATGGGCCATTCCATAACTTGTTATAGAATGTACTATTTTGATAGTGAAAAACTTTTTAAAACTCGGAAAATATGCACGTAACAAGAAAATTACAAGATACTAAAATTTTAAAGAATATCTTAACCTATACGTCTGATTTCAGATTTTTTAATTTTTTAGATCTTCATTTCGTGTTTTCCGGGAAAATTTGGACAGAGTGCACTTTAGGAAAAAGTCATAGTTGTATTAATTCCACATCAATGCTGAGACTTTTCTCTACGTTGTTATTTTAATTTTTTTAGCGGCTCTAGCTTTAGCTGAATAATAAGAGTTATCGATTGATGTGTACGGTCGTACGAAACTCCCGGAGAATTCTCATTTTCCGTTCTTTTCAGAACGACTCAAAGCTATAAGTGGAAAACTGAATATATCTCCTAAACGGCTTAAGACAAAATTTTGTAGAGAAAGAGACGAACTACAATTTTTGTCGAAAACTTTTTCCTCTATTTTCAGTATTTTAGTCGCTATCGCTAGAGTAAAAAAACCGGAAATCCAATAGAGTAAAAAAACCGAAAATCCAAAAGTTTTTCTAACTGATTTTGAATTTTTGAGAGCCCCTAAAAAAATGAAAATAACAAAATGTAGAGAAAAGTCTCAGCTTTAATGTGGAACTAATCACAAAATTTATAAAACATTTATCATAGAGAAAAAGTGTAAGAAGATGGCTTAGTAAACTTTGTACAGTTGATCCACAGATTTATTCATATCTCTGCCAGGAGTCGTTAGAATGACAATTCGTTTTGCTAATATATTCTCATATAATATATAATGATACATTAAGCCAATTAACATTTTATTGCAATTATTTTTGTTGGAAAAATATGCCTTGGGATCAAAATAGAGGGTATATTTCTCATCGATCAGTCACCTCCAAATTTTGGGGTTCAATTCGCTATATCTTAATTAATAATAATAGCAGTCTTAATTTTTGGATTATAAGTACAATAAAACATATTCTTTCGAATGACTTTAAAGTTTTTTAAATACGTGCAGTACTTTTTGAATTTGTCTACATTATTCATACACATTCAGAAAATCACAACTATACAGTAAAACATATTGTTATGAATTACACCCCCTTGGAACTGGAAATTGATACGCCTATGCCTAATAGTGAGAGACTGGAAACTAGTAGAAAGAAATTGAGTTTTCTAGACTGTGGTGGGAGAGAATTCTGGATGGATCTAGAAGTAATTTCAGAGTATATAAGGCGCGATTACCGGCGCAGAAGAAGAAGTTTATTAGAGAAGTTTATTAAAGTGAAATTAGTAGCGAAAAACTGAGGTTAAATATCAAGTAAACAAAGTGTAAATGTTATTTTGAAGTATTGTATAGTCAGTAAATTATTAAATAAAGTGTTTATCGTTTGTTGAAATTATTTTAGAACCCACGGATTCATACAGGGTGTTTCCAAAAGGTGGAAAACACGCAACATTGGTGTCAGGCGCGGAATTTTGACAAGAGGATTTTTCGGAAATGTTGAGGAAACTGGGACAGTATTCTCGGAGTTAGTGCTAACACAGGAAGGTCTAATTTACTGAACATTGTTCGAGGATTATTTTCGAACAGGAAAATAGTGTTAAGCGCGTTTTTAGAACATTTCTGTTAGGACATTAGTGGTAGTAATTAAATCCTTTGAACTAAGAGATAAAAGAATCTGAATAAGACTTTTTCGTGTAGTTGATTAAGTGCATTTTCGTGAACTTTCTAGAACTTTTCTATTTGAACATTAGTGGCTAAGTGACAAAGACTCTAGATAAGATTTTTTTTGTGCCGTTTTGAGGTTTTTCTGGACAGTCTCATTACCGATAGTGACGTAATTATTAAATTTATTTGATTTCAACCTAGTCGTATGCCTATAACAACCAGAAGCATGGCATCCGAAAAACAAATACAGGACTTATTCGCCCAAATGCAAAAGATGATGATGGACCAAGAAAAGAAACGCCAGGAAGAGAAAGAAGAACAGGAAAGAAAACGGCTGGAAGAGAAAGAAGAACGAGAAAAAAGACGCCAAGAACAAGAACAAAAATGTCAAGAATTAAGAAAATTTTTTGAGGATCACGAACGAAGATGTCAAGAGGAAAAACAAGAAGTGGAGAAACGACGTCAAAAGGACAATGATGAATTAGGGAAAGCAATAGAGATGCAACAGAATGCTTTTATTTCAGCCACTGAAAAGCTCAAAAATAAGATCGAAGTAAAAATGGACAAGGTTGAAGGGGAAGTAAGCGAAGTGAAAGAAAAAGTAGACAAGGTTGAAGAGAAAATGCACCAGGTAGAAGGAGAAATAGACCAACTTAAACAACAGTTGAGGGTTAGAGGAAACCAGCAAGTGGTATCATCAGGTTAGCGATTAAAAATTCCCTCCTTTGATGGTCAAAGTTCCTGGATGACTTACAAGACACAGTTTGAGGCAGCAGCGAGTGCAAACAACTGGAATGACGAACAGAAGGCTAAAGCATTAATCGTGGCTTTAAGAGGCCAAGCATTGGAGTTGCTCCAGAGAATTCTGGTAGACCAACAGAACTTTAGAGTTTTGGAAGCTGCCTTAGATTTACGATATGGCGATCAGCATCTTGCCCGAGTGTACCAGATCCAGCTGAAATCACGTGTTCAAGGGGCTGGGGAAAGCTTGCAAGAGTTCGAAGCTGCCGTGTGGAGACTGGCTCACCTGGCTTACCCGGATGTACCGAAGGAATTCCAAGACCAACTGGCAGTAGACGCTTTTCTGGATGGTATACAGGATGATGAGATCAGGCGAGTCCTCAGGTTATCTCGACACCAGAACAGCAGCGAAGCGTTGGTGCGTGCACTTGGAGGTGGAAGCTGTCTTTCAGGATACCCTAAAGTCAAGAGTGCAGGTTATGACGCTTGAAGAATCTGAGCCAGAAAAGGAGAACCAAAGCCCTATGTCGACCAAGATGGAGAAAATGATTACTCAACTACTGGCTAAATTGGATACTCCAGGAAGACAAGGAAAGCCAAGCATTAAATGTTACAACTGTTGCAGAGCAAGGCATATGAAACGAGACTGTCGACAGCGGAACTCGAGGAAAGTGAATGCTGGAAACATGGAAGAGACACAAAAGAAAAAAAGTATTGGACAGCTAAGTGGACGGCATATGAAATGTTACAGTTGCAGAGAACTAGGACATATCCAGCTAGAAAGTCTACGGAAGAGCTTGGAGAGAGTGAAGACCGGAGAAGTTGCGAAGCTGAGGGGAAAATCGGAGGAAGCTGGTACCAGAGAGACTGTGACAGATAGGGAACATGGTACCCCGAGAGAAGTAAAGATTTCCCAGCTTCGAAGCATTCCGAGAAGTCCACTACTACCAGGATGTGAAAATAAATCGAAACCCCAGAAGAATGCTGATATTTCATCCGGAAGAAGGTGCAAGGAAGATTGCAAGTACTACGACCAGGAGAAACTGCAGGTCACGGGAGCAGTCAATACTGTCAAGGTGGAGGTGCCGGATGACAGGACAGATGAAGCGCTCAGACAAGGGCGACTCAACGATGAGGAAATTGGGCCTATATTGAGAGCCAAAAAAAGGGGAACTCGTCCAAAATGGAAGGATGTTTCAGGCAAAAGAGTGGGACTGAAGGCACTATGGGCGCAGTGGGACTAACTGAAAGTCATGAACGGGCTGTTGCGGAGAGCATGGGAAAGCCCGGATGAAAAGCAGGTGGTTATGCGTCTAGTGATTCCCAGGTGTCGAGTAGCGAAGGTGCTTCAGGAAGTGCACATTGGAACATCCGATGGACACTTCGGTGTTAACAAGACCCTGAAGAAAATACGAGAACGATTTTATTGGATAAGAAGTTGTCAGGATGTGGAGGCTTGGTGTCGCAAATGCAAGATTTGTGCAGCCAGTAAAGGACCACAGACTGAAAGTAAGGTTGAAAACAAGCAGTTCAATGCCGGAGCTCCTTTCAGGAGGTTGGCTAACGATATAACGGAGCCATCACCAGCCAGTGACCGAATGAAGGCTAGATACGACCGGAAGGGTAGCTCAAAAGGGTACATCAAGGTGGGTGAGCTGGTTTGGCTGTACAACTAAGTGTAAATGTTATTTTGAAGTATTGTATAGTCAGTAAATTATTAAATAAAGTGTTAGTGTCTATCTCTTGTTGAAATTATTTTAGAACCCACGGATTCATACAGGGTGTTTCCTAAAAGGTGGAAAACACGTAACAATACACAACTTATTTGTTTCTTAACATTCTTCAATGAGATTTTCACGAAATATAGATTAAAGTGCGTGGAATCGAATCCATGCAGTGAAAAAGCACCTATTGTTACGGGAGAAATAGGGAGGATGCATAATACTCAGAGATATGAATAAATCAACTGTATGAAGTTTACTAAGCCATCTTCTAACACGTTTTTCTCTATTATAAACATGTGTACGAATTTTGTGATTAATTCCACATCAAAGCTGAGACTTTTCTCTACGTTTCATGTTATTTTCATTTTTTTAGCGGCTCTGAATAGTAAGAATTATCGATTGATGTGTCCGGTCGTACGAAACTCCCACAGAATTCTCATTTTCCGCGCTTTTCGGAGCGACTCAAAATTATAAGTGGAAAACTGGATTTATCTCCTAAACGGCTTAAGTTAGATAAAAATTTGTAAAGACCTTTTTTGTAGAGAAAGCGATGAGCTACAACGTCTATTGATAAATTTTTTCTCTATTTTCATTATATTGGTCGGTAGAGCAAAAGAACCGAGAATCAAAAGTTTTTCTAAATTTTTTTGAATTTTCCCAGAACTTGGAAGTTCAAAGAATGCATCATGTCACTCTACAGGTTATTACCTACTTAAACCCGGAGGCGATCGTTTTATAAGTTTTTGAGAGATTTTTACAAAATTTTGCCTCCATTGTCTGTACTATATTAGTTGATTTGATTTTTTAAGAGCGTTTTAAGTGCACACTTGCAGTAAAGTAGTTTTTTTGTATTTGGTTCCTAAAACAGCTATTTTTGGACTCATTTGAGTCCGTAAAATAAGTCTTTCCCAGACTCAATCCCAAAAAGTCGCCATGACAACTATTGAGGATCATTTAGGTAAATACGAAAAAATGGTTCATACTACAATTAAACAATTTTATCTAATAGGTACAATAATATGACTTATTATACATTTGACGGGATTTCACTGGAAGAAAATCTAACACAATTTCCTTCTCTTTTTAATATATAATTTGTGGATTCTGCATTTTAT
This sequence comes from Stenurella melanura, assembly GCA_963583905.1. Lineage (NCBI taxonomy): Eukaryota > Metazoa > Arthropoda > Insecta > Coleoptera > Cerambycidae > Stenurella > Stenurella melanura. The sequence goes on from OY757309.1 coordinate 212,606,059, forward strand.
ATCATTAGTCGAGGAAATTTAGCACAAAAATAGACGACTCTATCGAAAACCTGTGCAGACGGTCAAAATGCGTTTTTTTGCATTCGATTCGATGATGCATTTATTCAATTCGTTACCTATTTTAATCTTATACAAATGGGAAATTGCACTTGTACATTGAAAAATTGCATTTCTTATTGTGCAGTTTTTGAGGTAATTAAAAAAATTCATTATTCGGTAATTCATGATGGAAATTAGCCCAATTTGGTTAGTCTGGGTTTTTGGGGTTGCCGATCATGAATATAATGTTCAAGAAGTTCCTTAAACTACCTGGAGCCTCAAAAATGTTCCTTGATTAGTATGAGGACAAGGGCGTTCTTGTTGTCCAGGCCATCTACGTAACTTTATTATAATGAATTTTCTTATCTATTTCATTTCTATTATTTTTTGTTCTCATTGATTTCCAACATGATTATAATCTGTCATTATTTAAAATTGTTAGACAAAATTAATAAAAATTAAATTTTTATTTTTCAAATAAATGCCGAACAGGAGTGCAAAGGGGCGACTTCGGGAGAATTTTCTTATTTCAGTGCCTACTATAGTCTGTTTTTAAACAAGGAGGAGTAAATATGGAAGTCCCATTCACACCATAAAAGTAACCAGAAAATACACTAAAACCTTTTTGGCATTTTGGGCAACCAACAATACACGACTGCAGTGTTTTTGATTACATCAAACGCATCGTCCTCTATTTGACCTCTAGGTATTTTATACATCATCCATATCATTTATGCAATATAAAGGCACAAAGTAATTATTCACTTTTATCTTCAGATTTATACAAAAGGGATTAAAAACTGATATAAAATGTGCAACGATAAAACATAAGTTATTACCAAATAATTTATGACGTGAAATTAAAATGTTTACAATATGTCAAAATTAACGACTATTGTCTTGTGTAAAACTGGCGAGGGCATATCCAATCACAGATATATGATTTAGTGCGTTAAATTAAAAATGCTCCTCCTGGTTAAAACACAGACTATAATAAAAGTAGATACCCCATTAAAAAAATACATAGGTTGTGGTACCATCCACATCAGGGAATATTTTTTATATGTCCAATAATAATGCAAAGATGAATTTTTAATTTTAATATCTACTGACTACATGGAATCCATTTTAAAAAATACACAAGTTTTGGTACTGTCCGCAACAGGGAATATTTCTAATTAATATGTCTAATAATGCAAAGGTAGAATTTTATATTTCAATATCTGCCGACAACAGGTACATCATCTAATAAAATACAAAGGTTGTGGTACTGTCCATATCAGGGAATATTCTTTATCACGATAACAAATTAATTGTGACTTCGGGGGAATTATTTACTCATTTATTTGTCTAGGAGTACTATCTGAACTGAGTAGGGTGAGCGCAAGTGAGCTAAAGCATTTCAACGGCATAGAATTACCGTTAGCATGATGCGCTGGCAACAGCAAGTAGTGGTGGGCTATCAGCGTCTTGTAGGCTGTAGGGCGGCAAATTTAGGTGCAAACATATATGATCTGAGGCATGTCAAAAAAAGCAGTGCGCAATGGAAATTTATATTCATTTATTTTTTTAGGAGTACTGGCTGAATCGAATAGAGCAACATACGAAGACGAGAAGTGGCCCGTGGAATGAGGCGCTGCTAGCAGCGGGTGGTGGTGGGTCATCGTCGCCCTGGAGGGCGACAAATTTAGTAGCAGGAACATATGAACTGATAGCTATGTCAAAAAAAGCCGAGGGTAATCAAAGTGTTTATTTATTTATTCCTTTGGGAGTACTGTCTGAACTGAGTAGGGCAGCAAACGAAGAATCTGACGATAAAAGTGAGGTAAAGCATATTGACGACATAAAGTGATCCTTGGAATTAGGCGCTGCGAGCGGGAAATGGTGAGAAATCGGCGACACAGCTACAAGCAAGCACAAATGAACTCACATCAGGAAATATTTTTTATCAAAATTACCAATAACAATATAATGGTGATTCGGGGAATTCTCTAATGCAAGGTCAATAATCGATAGCAACTAACTCGTCTAAAAGATAATACATAAGTTGTGGTACTGTCCACATCGGGGAATATTTTACATTAAGATGCTCAATAAAAATGTAAATAGGTGAGCTCGCAGAAATTTTTTATTTCGATATCTACCGACAACAGGAAAATCATTTTTAAAAAATATACAAGCTGTGGTACTGTGCCCATCGGGGCATATTCTTTATCATGAAGCTCAATAACAATGCAAAGGGGTGACTTCGGAGGAATTTATTATATTAATATCTACTGTCAACAGGAAAATAATTTTAAAGAATACGTAAGTTGTGGTACTGTTCACATCAGGAAATATTTTTATCACGAAGCCCAATAACAATTTAATTGTGACTTCGGGGGAATCTTAAATTTTATTAACAAAACATTTAGGAAAACACTTGACATTTAATGTTGACTGGCCATAGCTTATAATTCATCAAGAATAATGCATAAGTTGTGGTTCCGCCCACATCAGGGAATTTTATCTGTCAATGTATTCAATAACAATGTAATGGTGACGGGTTATTTTTGTAATGGTATAGTGATTTACATATATAAAAGAATGTTGTGATATCGCTCAGTGGGGGAATTCATTTGTCTAATGTGCACCAAGTATGACAACGTAACTCAATTAAAAATACAGAAGTTGTGAAAGTCCACATCAGGCAATGTTTTTTTAAAGATGCCCAACAATAATGTCATATGGGGAACTTTGAGAAATCTCGACGTAATTATATCTGTAGGGCAGAATGGAGGAAACATCAAATATAGTTTTACTAATTATCATGTATTTTTTCTATTTTCAGTATTCTCGCCTGACAGATGAAGGCAATACAGACAGTAGTGTGCATGCGGGAAGTTAAAAGTAAATAAAATTTCCGAAAATCTACTGGAGTAGGCAGCTAGAGGCCAGTAGTGTGTTAAAGTGGTGCTAATTAAGTGAGCTGGAAGCTAAAAGTAGGCGAAATATCCCATTAGCTACAGGAGTAGGCAGATTGAGACCTGTAGTGGGGTAAGGTAGCCCAAATTAGCCAAAGGCTAAGCGTGTACCAATCTACCGTAGAGTGGTGCACGCCGGTCGTGAAATCTGAGTCGATCCTCGACGAGTATCTTGTCAATATCTTAGTTATTTTTAAAATTTCTTGGATATTACAAGTGTTAAGTCCTGTAACTGTATTCGGAAATTTTCTGGGGGCTTCGGAGCCCAGAAGAGCAGTTAGTAGACTCTTATTTCCGTGTGCGAGTGATGGAGATGCGGTAGGATTGGACCTGATGGAGATGCGGTAGGATTGGACCTGGCCCTCTAACATCCTTGTACCCTACTTAGTGGTAAGTTAGGCATTATAAATATTTTCTCTGTCAGCATTGAAAGAGGAACGTACTTTGAGAGAAAATTTGCGAAATACTGTTGAAACTGTGTGGCTGCAAGTTTAGCCTCCTTTTAAGTGCTTCTTAAAAAATATATGTTTACCCCTCAAGTTACTGCTCTGTGCGTATTGGCGTTTTATTTTCATTCAAATTTTACCTAAATCCTCATTACGTCTTTCCATTTTACTGTGTTGTAAGCAGGTACCTAATCATTTTCTTTCCCTCTTGTTTCAGAGTGCAAATCACGCAGATAAAGGTATGTAGAATATACAGGGTGTAATTAGTTTCATGTCATTAAAAAAAAACTGCCAATAGGGACCGACTAGACAAACAAAAAAACTTTTTTCTCTAGGGGCACTTTGAAAAAACTGACCTTGGTTTAAAAATTTAATGTTAAGGTAGGAAATATTTGAGAACCACTATTGTTCAGGGTCAATGGATGTTATAGTTCCGAATATTAGAAACAATAAAAAACTGTAATACCCAACCTGTGTTCCCGCTGGAAGAAGTGCGGCGCATCGATGGGATTACTTGTACCGAATTTTTTATACCACTAATTATGAAAATGTAAATAATTCCTTCTCTTTCGGCACGATGCAAGCATAGCATGGTCGCAGGGGTTTAAATAGGATTTGATTACATGTGTTGTTTTATTTGGAAAAAAGTTATTGTAGTTGTTAATGTCGTTTATAAGAATATATAAAATTTAAAAGTGGTTAAAGCATTGTGTTAAAAGCTTAAAAAATTAATAACTATTTTATGAAATTGGAAAACGAACAGTTAGACGTCCGAGATACGATAACAGAAAATAGTTGTGTATTTTAAGATTGAAAAAATCTGATTTTTCTAACGAATTGAGCGCATAATTTTTCCCAATCAGTTATCGAAAACTGAAAATCGAGTCTTTGGTCTTTATGAAAATCAATGTAAACAATAATAAACAGATCAAAACAAGACAACGAATACTAATAATAATAATAATAGTAATAATAATAATAATAATAAGGGTACGGAAAGCGGACCGGCAACCTCCCTGCGGTGTATCTGGACAGGCAGAGGTACCTCTGCCTGACAGATGTCAGACGTGGATCTCAGGGCTAACCACTCTGAAATCCAAGTCTCTGCTTCCAGATAACAGAGATAGGGCTCCTCACAATCGACACCGCTCGGATGGGGGTCAGAGACCAGTTGGAAGAGCTCAGCAGGACGGTCTCAATGATGACGAACTTGGCAATGAAAGTGGACGAGGGATCCCTGAGATGATTTGCTGACCTGCTATGAGAGGAGCGAACCTGCGCGCAGGGGGTACATGGCGCGATTGCATGAGATCTGGTGTGATATGCACCTAGAGCATCCCGCCTTCTCCGAACAACACCTCACAGATCAGGTATCCTTCCTGCACAGGACAAGTTATGTAAGGGCACCTCGTCAGCACGAAGAAGTGCCAGCCGCACTTCCACCGCGGCAAATAGTAGCTGGTGGGGACCATCCGATAGGGTACATTGATGTTGACTTACCGACGAGGGTTAGCCTTAACAGCAGGGCCGCCCTAAAGCCACAAGACCTGGCATGATGGACATTGTTATCAATGAGGAACTACCAGAAGATTCTGACGTTTGGCAAATTAACTGTGCCTTGTACAACGCCGCCAGCCGACTTGTTCCCCGTGAGAGGACAACCAATACCTCGAACGGTATCGAGAAAGCTAAGCGGCGCACATAGGGGTATTTGATATAACAAGTTGGCCAAAAGTCGAATTGATCTTTTATTCTAATTAAGTAATGCACATAATACATAAAGGGTCGGGCCATCTACCTGCCCCTTTCGTTTGTCATAAATCGAAGAATAGATGGGTCTGGCTCATTTACAAGTTGGGTGTTGCTTCTGCTGCATGTAAACTATGTCGAAGTTCTATAAAATCGCATTGCTATATTCTTAAGTGTTCTTGAACTCAAGTGATCTCGTGAAATTTTCAGATATGAATTCTAATTTTGAAGGTATGTAAATCATTGTGCCATAATTTAACATAATTTACTGTCAGCCATTATAATTTTTTTCCCATTCAAAATTAACCTTACAAAATAGCATTCGTTTTGTATTTTATTACAAACATGAGACTTTTAGTTACACTTCCAAGCTTTTCCCAGCAGAAAACTTTTTTTTATATTAAAGTGTGGTTATTTATCTTTAATAATCAGGCAAGTTCTTTGACCAAAGTACACCAATGGATTTCATATATTTTTTTGAAAAAAACGATTCACATGAACATAATTTTTAAATGTTTGCAAGATTCATGAATTTGCGGATTCCAAAAAGAAATGTATAACCATGACCAGAAAGGATTTATTTGACATAATCAAGGAATCTCAACGTAGAAAATTTGAAGAAAAATTTATTTTTTTTGAGACATGTCTGATTAGCGACACAAAATGTCCTGAAGAAAAGCATAAGAATTTGAGGTATCAGCTTTCTCGATTTAAATCACAATTCAAGGTTCGGTGGACTGCTGCCCGAAATACGGAAACAGTTTTTCTTAAGAAAAATAAAGAATGGCTAACTGGTACAATTACAATACCCATATTTATAGAAGGTAAAAGTGGGCGTTCTACGAAACATTTCCAGGAATCAAGCGAACGACAAAAAGACGAAAAACGGAAGATATACGGACTGAGAAATCTCCAGAAGAGCTAAGTTTCGCTGCTCAAATGAGCTTAAGAAAATCTGGTCAAGTAGACGCCGCTAAAGTCATTAAAGATATTACTAATACTACTCCAACCCAAGCTAAAAAATATCAAAAAGCATTGACCAAACAACAAGAATATGAGCAGCTATCTCCAACACACGCCTTGTCAATATTTGTTGAAGCCGATTTGACGAGAAGACAATACAATATAATGAGACAAGCTGACAAAACAAGATTTCCGTGTTACTCTGTTCTATAAAAAGCGAAAGCTGAATGCTACCCACGACGCGAAGCATATAGAGTAACATCAACTTGTGCTGAATTGGATTTACAAGCATTAATTGACCATACCGCTGAGCGATTGTCTGTAACTCTATCAGAGGTGTTAAATCAACTGACGTTAAGCCAAAAAGAAAATCTTCCAACTGATATCGAAATGGGGATGTGATGGCTCCCAGCAGAGTCAGTACAAACAGAAGTTCGAGAGTAATTTAAACAGTGATGCAAACATCTTTCAAACTTCCTTTGTTTACTTGCAACTTCTGTCAGAAGTTGATGGACAGGAAAAAGTGGTTTGGCAAAACCCAACACCATCGTCACCTCGATACTGCAGGCCTATTCGCATACGGATTGTACATGAGACGACAGACATTCAAATGAAGAAGTTAAATACATAGAAAATAAAATCAAAGCACTCCAGAAAACTGTAATACAATTTCATAGTGGCTCTGTTATTGTGGAGCACAAATTGCTGTTTACAATGATAGATGGCAAAGTGTGTAATGCTGTTACGGGCACTAAATACACACAAAAATGTTATATTTGTGGAGCAACTTCCAAACAATCTGGATGCTGTAACATCAATTAAAAGTAACCTCGAAAATTTGTGATTTGGTTTGTCCATTTTACACTCTAGAATACGATTTTTTGAAAGTATATTGCACTTATCGTACAAATTACCAATAAGAGAATGGCAAGTGAGGAAAAATGGCGAAAACAAAAAAATCGTAAATGATAGGAAGAAGGCTATATAACAAGCATTTAAAGAAGAAATGGGCCTCTTAGTAGATTTTCCAAGATCAGGTTTCGGAAATACCAATGATGGTAATACATCAAGGAGGTTTTTCAATGACATTGAGAAAGCTGCTGCGATAACTGGCATAGATGCAACGCTACTATACCGGTACAAAATAATCCTAGAAGTTATATCCTCTGGACTAAACATAGACGTAGACAAATTTTCAAAGTATGCCCTCGATACGGCAAAATTGTACGAGCTATATGGCTGGTACCCCATGCCTCCGACAGTGCATAAAGTGCTTGTTCATGGAGCGACTGTTATTTCTGCAGCAATTTTACCTGTTGCGCAACTATAAGAGGAAGCTGCCGAAGTCCGAAACAAATATTTTCGGCAATACAGACTCAGGTTTTCCAGGAAGTTCACCAGAGAAACATGCAATCACGACATTATAAACAGACTTTTATTACGGTCAGATCCCCTATTAACCAGCTCAAGATCACACCCCAAAAAAAAACAAAGCCTTTTTCAAAAGAAACCAGAGAAATGTTTCTTCCCCCTGAAATACCTCATTCCGCTGGATCTAGCGCGATTAGTGGAGCCTTAAGTGAAACTGAAGATGAAGAAAACACAGAAGACAATGATTCAGAAGAAGACTGGAATTGTTCTTCCGATTAATATTTGAAATATGACGTTAATTATGTATACATATAAAAAATATAATAAAAGTCTAAAACATATATATTTTTATAATTTGCAAAACCTAGCCTATAATAGCATCGAAATGTATTCTCATACATAGTAGAGACATAATAAGAAAGCACAAAACAATTTTGGCCAACTTTTTATATCAAATACCCCTATGTGCGGAGTGTACAAAAAATCGAGGGCAAGATACAGTTGGCCAGACAACACGCTTCTCGAATCCAAAGTGTGGTGGAACACGTAATAGCTGGCGAGGCTTTTACGCCAAAAGTTCGGCGTATTGTCGAGAGCAGAAAATTCTTATTCTGTTTTAAACAATTTATATTAAAAATTCATATTCATTCATTTATATTTTAGAAATAATTTATATTAAAAGAAACAAATCTAAATTTCACTGCATGTCTGTTAGCGTTTGGAGGGTTTCTACCCCAAATAAGATTAAAATCACAATTTCAATCAATCAATCTTTTATTGCCATAGTTTACATCCAAATGGATGGGGCATCGTCAGGTACAAATTACAAAATTTATAAGTTAAAACTTAATTGCCACACTAAAAACATAGTAATTGAGACGAAGAGAAGTACAATAAAACTATAAATTTACATTTTTCCAACAGTGGAAATTGTAAAAACATTTATCCTGTAGATAAATACTTACGGAGGCCCTGAACTTATGTTCACTGTTTATGTTCTGTATTTCAAGTGGTAATTGATTGTAAGCAGTGAGAGCCCTATAATAAGGTCCCTTCTCGTAGAAGGCAGAGTTATGCTGAGGCGTCCTCAATCTGTCAGCATTTCTTGTCACAACATTCATATTCTCTGAGTAGCTGTTTTTGTTTGTTGTAAATACATTCTGATATCTTTTGACAAACATTACAAGGTTCAAGTAATACAATGATGGAATAGTCAGGAAGTTCTGCTCTTTAAATAAAGGCTTGCAAGAGGTGTTTCCTCTAAAATTAGTTCGAATTTATTGCCATGCGTACTTCATTGACAAGGGTATATTATATTCTGCTTGACGCGCATTTTGGCTGGCGCCACTGGCTCGGTTTCGTTTGGGACAGGCACAATCGTCCAATAGTTAAGTGAAGTCACTAAGACAGAGGCCCCTGAAGGGTGAAGGGATGTATTGCTAACACGGCCATTCTGCAAAAGGTGCGCCCTCGCACCGGAATTAAACTACCAAACACCTGGAATGAAAGAAAACAAAGCAAAGAGTCGGCTGCTCTAGTACAACGTTATAATAATGTTGACTGAAATTGTAGTGGTCTTTATGTGAAAACATAATAGGTACTCATATTTCATCATATGTATGTTCTAAAACATTTGCTTATGATTTTATGAAAGACTGTATATAAAAACCATGATTAAAATTTCATCTGACATGATACTTATTTGTTTATGTGGGACTACCACAATATTACTTGTGTTCCAACTTTAACCTTGCTGTTACCATAGTTTTTAACCTTGTTTATATTTCGGTGATTCACTGATTAAAACAGTTTTTAACCATTTATTTGTATGGGACTATCATAACATTCATCTTTGTGGAATTCCCACGTCTCTTTAATTTACTGATTTTATAAAGATACAGTTTAACTCATTTATTTTTTTTAAGTACATAACTTTCAGTGGAATAAAACGACGAACTAATGAAGGGATCTTTATACCTTGATTCAGTTTACCTTAAGGGATCTTTACGCTTTGGTTTCAGTTTACCTCTACCAGCCTCTTGTTGCTATAGAAGACTACAGCAACTATTGATTTGATGGTGCTGACTTACGTAACTATGACCATAATTGGGGGACATGCAGAATGATGGACACCTCATTCAGATTGGCACTAAAACATAAATTGTCACACGTTTTTGTCATGAGATTGTCACGACACAGATTAAGGAATGTGAGTCTACCACATACCCTCTTTTCACATATTGTGTAGTAAAACTTGTCAACTGTCATGTGGGATCGCCGTATCCTTCTTTCACATATTGTGGGAGCGCCACAGTACGTAGTACAACCTGTCAACTGTCATGTGGGATCGCCACCTTCTTCCTTCACATATTGTGGGAGCGCCACAGTATGTAGTACAACCTGTCAACTGTCATGTGGGATTGCCACATCCTTCTTTCACATATTGTGGGAGCGCCACAGTATGTAGTACAACCTGTCAACTGTCACGTGGGATCGCCACATCCTTTTTTTCATGTCGTGGGATTGCTACTAATACAATTTATTTCAGGCAGGATCGTTGCCACTCTTTTATTTCACAAAGTATACTTCTCATTTATCTAGGCAGTATAAAAAATGTCGGCACCCATGATAATGCGGTAAAGAACAAAGACTACGACATCTCTTATACCAACAATAGTACAACAGTAAATTATATAATTTAATTCAATTTAATTTACGTGCAGGATTGCTGCAATTATCTTATTTAATTGTGGATTTACCACTTCAAAGTGAAATCTAATCAATTTCATTTATGAGCAGGGTGGCTGCTACTATTTTACTTAATTGTGGATTGCCACTATTACAAAGTACAATTTAACTAAATTTAAATTACTTGCAAGATCGCTGCAACTATTTTATTTAATTGTGGGATTGCGACGACATTGCTTTTACATCTACTCATTCACATGCAACAACTCGAAATGATTACAAAAATACAACAACAAAACCAATCCACCGCATTAGTTATACTGTATCATATTAGTACAATGTCGTATGTGTGACTTTATAATTTTGTACTACAGTGTACTATTATTTTTGTAATCACCCATCAATCAACAAAGTGTAAGAGAAATGCAACTATTACACATTATAATTAGAAGTCCAAATTTATTATTATAGTACCTACTTATAGTAGTCTTTGATTTGTTTATTCTATACCCACGGAACAAGGACACAGCTGTCCGTGAGCTGCCACGTTACTGCGTTTACCTTTCTTACCAAGGAGACAGCATTCATTTGGAAGGACCTTTAAAACAGTAGATGGTCCTATCTATCTTTGTTTTATTTTCCTCCACTCACTTCTTGTGAATCCTCTAAGACAACTATATCACCGTTGAAAAACAATTTTGCTGCTTAACAAGACTACAAATGGCGTAACTCGCTTGTTTTCGATGTACTTGTGCCATCTGTATTTGTGCTCGAACGGCCTCGTCAGGATCAACAGAGTTAATCATCGGTATGTCGGCTAAAAACTGCTGAGTAGCTGTAACCTCAGATTTGTCCCAAACTGTAATACAGTGCATCAAACTAGTCGATAAATGCGCTGTGGTGGTAATATTTTCAATTTTAGGTAACGCTTTTATTATACCTACATCTTTTTGTTCTCTGCTGCGAGGATTGCTCAATGCGCTGTGGTGGTAATATTCTCAGAATACTCTCCTCGCAGGAAACAGTTTTTTCGATATAACAAGATGGGACAACAAAGAAGACATGGAAACAACCATCACCGATACTTTTACAACACAAATGGAACCTACAGACAAGAAAATAGAAAGTAAAAATAAGTTGGATTTACATCCGTCGTATTCTCGACACAAATTAATCAATCTTTGCGAACATTCCAAAAATAACAAAAGTGCCAAATTTGACAAAAAACAGAGTTCAGTGCAAAAAATATGCAACATTTCAAGCGAAGAAGCTCTAATAGAGGGATTCCAAATACTTCACCAAAATGTTCAATGTATAAGAAACAAACTGTCTGATATTGAGCTGTGTTTAGAAACAATGAGAACAAAGCCCTTAGTAATGTGCTTCACTGAACACTGGTTAAAACCAGAAGAAAAAATTGAAGGATACGAGATGATATCGTGCTATACTCGGACAAATATGGTTCATGGAGGAGCCTGTATTTTTACCAACAACAAAGTAAATTCAGAACGAGTGGATGTCGTAGAAGCAAAAAGCGTGAAGGGACATATTGAGTGTGCTTGTATTAAAATCAACGAAGGAAGTAAAAAATATATCATCCTGTGTGTCTATCGTACTAATTTAGGAAATTGTGATGTTTTTATCGAGAAGATAGATGAAATATTAAAGTTAATTCATGACAAGTTCAAGAAATACAAAATAGTTTTGTGCGGTGACTTCAACATAAATCTGTTTAATAAGAATCCCTATACTGATATCTTTCTGGATACACTACGGAGCAATAATATGCAACAGATGATTTTTGAGCCAACAAGAGTAACCACACGAACAAGTACGCTTATAGATAATATTTTTATACATTTTCAGGACCATGTAAGTAGTTCAGTTATTAATCTAGCAATCTCTGACCATTATGCCCAAACTCTAAACATAGAAAACATGAATAATGAAGGTAGGGAAAAATGGGTAAATAAACGAATAATATCACAGCAAAGGTTGAAACATTTTGTGCATGAACTCTCAGCGGAAAACTGGGATGAGGTGTATGATCTCAGTGTGGTCAATGATGCATATAATATATTCTCCTACAAAATGACAAATTTAATGGAAAGAATATTTCCCAAAAAAAGACAAAAAGTCCATAAGCAATCTAAGACTTGGATTACCAACGGAATTAAAATATCCTGTAAAAAAAGTGCTTTCTCCATAGGCAAATGTTGAAAGGAGAAATCAGTGAACAGAAATATAAAACGTACGCAAATGTCTTAAAAAAAGTAATAAAACAGGCCAAATGTAAAATGCATACAGAATTTATTACAAAAGCAGAAAACAAAACAAAGGCATCCTGGGTACTTATTAAGAATATAACTGAAAACCGGGCAAGGAATAACAATAACATTTTAACAAACCTTAAATTAGAGAACTCATCATTGACCTCATCAGAGATCCTTAACCTTGCAAACGACTACTTTATAAATGCATGTCCTGACACTGACGATTTACATAATGTTGACTATTCAAAAATTAATCATTGTCCTAATAGCTGTCTTTTTCCCTGAACAACTCCAAGTGAAGTGCTTGCTTGTATACATGAATTAAAAAATAAAAAATCTGTAGGGGAGGACGAAATACCAGTCTCAGTTCTTAAGGAAGCTGCTCATCTGATCGCGGCTCCTATTTCACATATTATAAACCTATCTATATGCACGGGAATCTTCCCTGAGAAACTTAAAGTGGGATATATCAAGGCAGTTTATAAGAAGGGAGAAAAAGGTAACTTAAAAAATTATAGACCCACCTCTCTGCTATCGAATATAAATAAAATCTTTGAAAAAATTATATATAATAGGTTGCTAATCTTTCTGGAAACTAACTCTCTATTAGCCGACAATCAGAATGGTTTTAGAAAGGGACAATCCACAACGAGGGCTATATACCAAGCATTAGTCACGATATTGGACTCATTGAATAATAATAATGTAACACTAACTCTTTGTTTAGACCTTTCAAAGGCTTTCGATAGTGTAGACCCTCTGGTATTATGTAAAACACTGAAACTCTATGGGATTAGGGATGTGCCATTACGCTTATTGGAATCATACTTGCACAATAGAAAACAACGTACAGTAGAGTTCAATGAAATTGGGGATCTAATAAAATCAGAAGAAAAAGTAATAAAAAAGGGTGTCCCACAAGGATCCATACTAGGACCTCTTTTATATATATTATATACAAATGAGCTACCAAAAGTAGTTGAGCAAAGCATGATCCTTTATGCAGATGACACGTCTCTGATTTATAGTGAGCCAGCGTTAGAATCATTTATATATCGGATGAGGGACTCTTTGAGTAAACTTGATGACTGGTTCTCTAACAACAATCTAACACTAAATATTGAAAAGACACAACTAATTAAATTTGATAGAAGGAAAGATCAAAACCTCACTGTAACATACAAAAATACTGAGATACGCTCAAAATCAACCTTGTCGTTCCTAGGAGTAACGCTGGATCATGAGCTGAACTGGAACTGCCATATCGAGGAACTTTCCCAAGCTATGGCAAGATACAGCTACGCACTGAGAATATTATCTAGAAGCGTAGACATTAAAACAGCTCTAACAGCATACTATGCATATGTTAACTCCAAGATCAGTTATGGGATTATTTTCTGGGGCAATTCCAGACATGTAGAAAGAATTCTGATATTACAGAAAAAGTTCCTGCGAAATATATTTAATCTAAAACAAAGGGATAGTTCCAAGAACATTTTTATTGAGAAAAAAATTCTTACTGTAGTTAGTTTATACATCTTTGAGGCTACAATCTTTATAAAAAATAACTATGAACTGTTCAACAGACATGATCAAGAGCATGATTACCATACGAGGAACAAAAACAATTTAACGTTAGACCGGACAAAATATAGTTTTATACAAAAAAATGTTCAACATTCTATAAAGAAAATATGGAACAAACTTCCACTATCCTTAAGGAACTTGTCAATTAACAAATTAAAATATAAACTAAAAATCTTTCTTCTCGATAAAGCATACTACAAACTAAAGGATTTTTTTTTTGACTCAATATCTGTGATATAAATAGAACTGTAGTAATTATATAAATTGTACATGAAAAATGTATGCTTTTAAATTTTATTTATTATATACATTATATTTTAAGTTTTATACTCATAATGTTTAATTAATTAAAACCTACTATAATACTTAGTATATGGTAACGTTTATATGTGCATGTTTACATATGACTATGCTACAATACGCTGTGAAATGTAATATTTTATTGTTTTAATTGTTATCACATTCTTTTATTATGACATGTTCTATACCTATATGGGTCACTTATGAGAACTAATAAAGAATATTTTCAATTTTAGGTAACGCTTTTATTATACCTACATCTTTTCGTTCTCTGCTGTGAGGATTGCTCGTGGTAAATTAAATACTACGCGCTTAACTTGATCGTGGCCATGTGCCATGTGGCATACCAGTAACAAGTCAGTGAAATTATACATTTTGCTATTGAACTTACTTATCCACCATTGCATTTCATTTGTAATCATGCTTCAATGGCAGCTTTTCAGGGTCAACAAAATAATTGGTCGGTGTTTTATTTCGATCTAAAATCAACAACCGTCATAGTTGCCTAATTGAAAGCTCGTCCAGTCCTGACAAATTAATTTCTAGGCTATGGTTATTCATTAATGTCAGCATCTTTGAAATATTAGATAGGTCATAAACAGTTATTAAATTTCTGTGCCAAAAGTCAAAACAATCAATTCCAATTCCAATAAAGCACGTGCATCGTGTTTGATGACTATAAGGAAAATAAATGGAAGGATGTAGAGAATGACGTTGACACTTGCACAAATAGAATCATCCACGTTCAACACAGGCATTGGCTTCGCGGCCATCTTTGTATTGCACAATAATTCTGAAAATTGTTGCTGTTGGGTTGCTACTACAACTATTAACGTGTTTTGCCACTGCAACTTTACACTTCTTGGTAATGAGATCTTCTGCTATTCCTGTACGTCTTCACAACTACTATCACTGTCATGTCCTGTATTTTCCACATCACACCGTAAGATTTTCCAAAACAACAAACAAAATTAAATTTTGTACAACTTATTAATTATTCTTTCACGGGCACACTGGATAGCATTCCACTTCTGATGTTAGCGTTTGGAGGGTTTCTACCCCAAATAAGACTAAAAATCACAATTTAGTATGAATTTATTGCCATGCGTACTTCATTGACAAGGGTATATTATATTCTGCTTGACGTGCATCTTGGCTGGCGCCACTGGCTCGGTTTCATTCGGGAGAGGCACGATTGTCCAATAGTTAAGTGATGTCACTAAGACAGAGGCCCCTGAAGGGTGAAGGGATGTATTGCTAACATGTATATTCAATCAGTATAAAATTATTTGCTTATTCTAAACATAAATTGAAATATAAAACATCAACTATTACAAATAACAAATAATTGCTAACTATCTAGAATAGTTCCAATGTGAATAAAATTTCGTAATTGAGGAAAGGTAATTCAGCAATATTGCAAAGAAGGCATTATTGCTATGCCTATGAACTTTGGGTCATTCTATTTTTGGTCTTGGTAGAGTGCAGTGGTGACATATCTCCTACACAAATGGGTTCAAAACAATTAGCTATAATGTCAGTACAACTTTGTTAAATTTCATTCACCAACTTTATATTGTTACTAGTTAGAAATAAATGTTTTATTTTTTTAAATAACTTTTTTCTACCCTCTGATGCTACACCCCTAGTGCATATGTGGTTTTGGCAAACCATGTATGCAACATATGGTGGAGGCTGCCAGATTTTGCTGGATAAATTCTTTATAATTTATCAATTTTTTTGAAATATTTTTCTTTTTGGAGTAAATGTTTGTTTAAAATTTAGTGTGTGCATGGGGTTAATGGGCCATTCTCACGAAATTGTGTATTTTAACTTTGAAAATTTTGGAAAGAGAAAATATCTACTTATGAAATAATGTCCTGTCAGAAGCAAAGCTATTGTTTAGTAGACAGAATGACATAAATGATAGAGCTTAATTTGAACTATTTTCTATAAAAATAGAATTTTTGTAACTACCTAATTAACAAATGTGAGATTTCTTAATGGAGGTGACAGTTAAATTAAATTAGGAATAATAAGAGACTTAGAGAAAGGAACTTTTAATTGTTAATCAAACATTAAATGTAAAAAAGAAAAGTAGTTTAAGACATTTTTATACAAAAAATGTATCTGAATTTTGGAACAAATATTGGTGCCTATTATTTAACATAGGAGTAGGCAAAACTGCCACGATTTCATCAGGTAGGACCAATGAAATATCGTCCTTATCTGGAAAAGTAAATTTATCCAGGCCACATTTTTGTAAAATTTTTACTGTGTATTCTTTATTAGAGTGAACAGCCTGAATAAGACCTATAAAATGTTGTACATTGCTCCTCTTTCCCTTTAATTTTAAAACGACGTAATCATTTTGTGCGGGATTTTTCACATTGGTGACTTCTTTTTTACATGTCTTTCTTTCCTCGGGCTCACTGTCGTCAGAGTAAACCTCTGAGTAACGAAGGCGACGCTTCTTTTGACAAAGTCCTGAGGTAGATGGAGCTAAGAAGTAGTTAAGGATTTAATATTATACAGAATACACCTTTTACCTCATACTGACACATGCATTCAACCACTCTTTCTCACCACTTCCATACTTTTTTTTTTTAAAGGATACTGCTTTCAACATCTGGTTGTATATTGTTTTTTCCAAAAGAAGGAAATCGATAGTTCCTAATCCATAATGGTTACATATGTCTATTTCCTTGCATAACAAACAGCTCAATGTTCTCGCCTGCATAATATTTTTCTTTTCTTTTGTCCAAGTAACTTCCCGAATTTTCATAGTACCTTTAAAAGGTTTTAACTTTGTGGGCAAAATCATTTCTATTTCGGATATTCTTGAACTACTGATCGGTAAGCATTTTATTCTCGGGCAATTTTTACTTAATTCCTCAATAAGAATTTGAAAATTTGGTATGTCGGTCCCTTGAGCTACAAGATTGTCAGCAGTTCTTTTAAGGCATCTGCCTACACCATCTGGTGCGCCCTTACCATGTTCAGGTTCACAGTAAAGCCATCTGAAATTTTCAACCTTTAAATGTTTTACCAGAAAATGCGCCATTAGGTAAAACATTGATTTGTTCTTATATTGCGTGGATGGACTATCACTCAAGAAAAAAACAGTTTTCAGCACTGGTACCAAACTTAGAACTACTTTTATTACTGGCTCCAAATGAGCGCATATGGCTGATGCTTCATGGGAGAGATTTTCTGAAAAAGTACACAATGAAGTGGGTATAACTTTTTTAGAAGTAAGATCCTGATGATATACAACCACAGTATGTAAGGATATTTGTGGCTTGGAACTGCCAAAATGTGCAGAGGCGTACTTGCACGAGTAATTTTCTGAAAAATCAATGTGGATCAATACTTGATCACAAGTCAGATTTTTCTTTAAGGAATCTACGGCGGAGTATTGATGGATAGTATTTTTAGTATGAATGAGGAACTTTTGGATAGAGTCTTTGAAATGATTAACCATTTCTTGCTTTTTGGATTCGATTACTTCTTTTACAGTTCTTTGACAAATTTTCTTTTTTCCTTTAATTATAATCTCTACCTTTCTTTTACACCATTTCTCATAAATCCCTAACTCCTCTTTTTCATATTCTAAAATTTCAACTACTTTGTCTGTACATAACTTGCAGAATCTATCTAAACACTTCTCACTTCGTAATTCACAACATAATTCCTTTAACATATCGTCTGGGTTTTTAGCATTTATAATTTTATAAGCTTTCAATTTTGATATTATAAGGGAAATGTTATCGTGAATCATACAAAGGCAAGTTTCTCGTAACCTTGCATTTGGTTGGAGAACCCAAAATGGTCTAGATTTGCAGAAAGCTTGGTAGCTAACTATTATTTGGGGATGAGCCTTCTTAAATTTATCATATAAATTTATTAGACTACCATTTAAATAGAGCTTTTGGTTTTTAATTTTCCGAGAAGTTATTGTTTCTTTTTTCCCTGGACATAAACGGCCGACTGAATCCTCTTCAAAGAACGATTCTATCTTTTTTTTTTATTATTTGGATCTTTGTTTGACGTTTTTTTGACATTTGAAGATTATTGTGTCTCTGAATGATCCTTCTAGACGTTGATACCCCCAACCAATTTTTGAAACGGTATTTATTTATTATACGACCCGAGATATTTTCAACTAAGCTTCTTTTCTGCGATACTGTTTTCTTTTCTTGATAATTTTCTTTTAATTGGTCTTGGATAGCTTGACAAAAAACTAGTTTCCGTTTTATTTCTGGAGTTACTTGTTGTCCTTTTAACATATCAGTTACAATTTTGTTAGGTGTATTTGGTAATTTTTTCTTCATCCTATATATATTTTTTTATATTTTTCTGCTCTTTTTTCTGATTGAGAAAGTCGCTCTTTTAACAGTTTTATTTCATTTTGTAGCTTATCCCTATTTCATCGTTGTATCTGTTTGCCCTTCAAAGTCTGCCTTGAGATTTGCCTCACTTCTTGGACAATAATCGGTTCCTGCGGCAGAGGACTAGCAGGTGGTGTGTTTTCCTGTAATGTTCTTTCCAAAAGTTCCCTTCTTTTCTTGTTTTCATATAATTTTTTGCTCCTAGCTTTCCACTTCTTCCTTATTGATCTTCTCTCCCTTTCGGTCATTTAATTTATTGTTCTCACAACCGTTAATCTATATATCACCTCCGTTAATAGGGTACATTAATGGAGGTGAGATTAACGGAAATGAGACTTTTATTCAAATATCCCGCCATGTGTTTGTAGTTTGAGGATATGCTACGCTAACCTTGAATTCATGAATTGGTAAACATCTCTAATAAAACACCAAATACTAAATTAATATCATGTAATTACTTACCCCGTCAGTATGCGTTAACTGAAGGAAAATTAAGCTGGCCGTGATCCTAGATTTTTTTCTTAAAACAAACAAAACTGCAATATACTAACAAGAAATCATAGGTAGGCTTTCAATTGTCATACCTGGTATTTTTACTAAGACTGATCAATACAAAGAAAGTTAATTAACGGAGGTGAGAATTAAACTTGGGACTATATTATTTGTTTATGTAAAGAGAACACTATTAATGTAGGACTAGTTTTTGTGTCAAAAGTAATTAGGGTTTGAGTTTATCAACCAATGTCTGGCGATATTTTGACACCATATTAGCATTAATATAATTAGTTTATTATTCAAAGTAGCGATCATGCTGTTGGGGACTGTTAACGGAAGCGAGATCTCACGTAATGTTAACTGAAAAAATGCAATAATAAAAAAAAAATTAAAATCAGTCCACTTGTGCCTGAATGAAGGTTCTTCTTTGCACACAATTAAAAGAAAGTTTTGTCAAACAATAAAATAACAAGTTTTTCTTCAGTGACCCCAAAATACATTTTCGTGAGAATGACCCTAATGTATTTTTTTTCGTGAACAAGTGCGGGTTGTTATATTGCTATCAGTACAAATAACTTCACAAGCACGTTCTCAAAGTAGAGTCTGAGGACCTATTGGAAATTTTGTACAATAACTCTGGTGAATTGACGACTGTAAAACAAAATTTAATGAGAAAATAGGGGTAGCACAGCCAGTAAAAAATAACAAAATTAGAGTCTTAAAAATAGAAGTTACAACTATTAGTTAATTTTATTATTATTTTTTAAAGTAAAAGGATGTCATTTAAAACTAGTAAAAACACAATATAAAGGAGGTTGTTTCACAAAATTATTACAGGACAAAAATTGTTTCCAAATATCTGAAGCCAAGAATGCCATAGCAGTATATCGAGTACTGCAGATTTAATTTTTTTTTTCTTACAGAGTTGCATAAATATTTTCTTTCAGGTACTTGTACATGTTTTTTTTTATTACAGCATTTAATTCTTTTAAGCATCAAATTTTTTTTACGGCATTTAATTTTTTTATGTTCCTATTTTCATAAATTTTATGGGGGTATTGTAAGTTAATTTGGATTTCAAACAGACGATCTTACGTTTGAGAAAATTGCGGTTTCCCAGATTTTAATAAATTACCTGTCTAGTCTACTTCGACTATGCATTCCATTAGATTCGTTAAATATGAACATTAATTTTTGTGCAGTGCCTCTAATACCAAATATTGTAAATTTATGTGTCAACATAATGTGTTCCACACTGTCGAATACTTTTGATAGATCTAAAGAAACAGCCACAGTAGTTTCCTCGCTGTTCATAGAGTTAATAATTTCACATAATGCTTAATAGACAGGTCGTAAAGTTGATTTTTTCTTTCGCAAGCCGTTTTGTGTATCTAAGAGCAGAATGCTCTTCCAGAAAATGTATTAATCTGATGTACATTTTTTTTTTCAAATAAGAGTCTGATGTTCGACAATAGCACTCATTACCTATTTTATAAATTGTTTTGATATAGGATGTTTTTAGTCTTTCTGGGAAGATACCAGTACTTAGGGATAGATTTATTGTTCAGAAGATATGTCAGATGCTGTTGTTTTAATAGATTCATTTGAACTTCATCCTCGCCTACAGACTCTATTTTTTTTTTAAACTCAATCATGTTATACACCTCATTTCGATACGCGAGTCCTAGAAATATACTCCATTCAAATGAGTGAATATATCGGTCATATATACTAGAAGGATGTATTTTAGGGCAGTGATTTAAAAAATGGCTAACAGAATTTAGGACCGCCGTTTTATTTCTTTCATTGGTGTTAATATATTTTTCTGTTTACTGTGCTTTGATTCTATAAATCTTTTACTAAATTCCAAACAGTCCTTTCTTTATTTTTTGCTGAGTTCATATATGATGCTCTTGTTTTTCTCTTAGCTTCAATTATGACATTTGTTAGTACTTTTCAGTTTCATATTTTTGTCTTTATATGTGCAGAGTTCGTTTTGTTTTACATGATACTTTTATGCTTTAAATATATTTTTAGAAATATATTTAAAGCATAATATATTTTTAGAAATATTCTCTTTATTGGGAAGTGCCATTAGCCATATTTAGTTCAAAAATATTATACAAGTCATCACAGTTAAGATTTGTAAATTCACATCTGCAGTGATGCAGTTTAGCTTCAGAAAAAATTCTTTGTTTGACTATTTGTCCAGTTCGGTTATTTTTGATATTTAATGATGGCTCAATTTATAATAGATGATCTTGGTAATCGGATGGGACAGTTAATATGACTTTACCAACGTAAGTATTCTCAAAATTCGTGAAAACAATAATATTGGTAGCAACCGATTATGCGACCCGTTGGGTAGAAACGAAGGCTTTACCCTCAGGGTAGGCCAAGCCAGTAGTGAAATTTATCTTGGAAAAAATTATTGCACGACATGGATCCCCAAGATACCTACTTAGTGATCGGTCTGAACTAGTAAGAGAGTTGGTAACATGCATGGGAACGTATAATCACTATACGACAGCGTACCACCCCAGTTCCAACATGTTAACCGAGAGATTCAACGCGAGAGGACGCTGCCGTCCACTGTGACATATGAAGCAATGAGTCCAATACTCTACGAAACTGCATGGATAAAGAAAGAGGTAAGAGGCAGTTCAGCATTTAAGGGGGCCTGCCAACATCTCAGCAATAAGAACCCACAGTGTGTAATTTTGAATAGCTTAAATTAGCTAAAACAAAGTTTTGAAAATGAATTTAACTCGCTCGCTCGTAGCTGGAGTCCGTGATATTTAAAAAATTGCTCCGAGCCAACAAGGCGCAGTAGAAGGGCACTTGATTTTTTGGGAGAAGGGTCATCGTGGTATGTGGGGTTGATTCCTTGACGATGAGCGAACAAAATTTAAAATTACAATTGTCCAAATTAACAAGCGGGATTTCAGAAACTTTTTCAGCCATATCTCAAAATTCCAAAAAATGTTTAGAGTTCGAGAAATCTATTAGTAATACGTTCAAATCTACGGAAGATAGGATTCACAAATTAGAATCCGAACAAGTAATGAATAACGTTGAAGAATTTGAAAAAGAAGAAAATTAGTTCCTTTTGTCCATATTAAATAATCAGTTTACAAATTTGCGGCATATAATAGAAATTACACGGGCAATCAAACGTCAAGGGGTCACAAATTCGTGCAGGCAATACCAGATTCCTATTTCAGTTCTGGACCCAGCTGTGTTAGGACATGATTTGGAAAAATTAGAGGGTGAATTAGTGAAGTTAGGCCAAAATTTGGCAATCCCACTCCATGATTTATCCAAGTTATACCAAGTCCCTATATGTGACTGTGGCTTTAATAACGATAAATTCCATATTAACATTCGCATTCCTATCACAAAAAAGAAACAAACATGGGAGTTGTTTGAGCTTATAACAACCCCATTTGCTTGGAAAAATCAAACTTGCATATATATACAACATGAACTACTATTTCTAGCAGTCTCAAGATCCCCTCTAAGTTCCAAATCACACGTAAGGCAAATGTCAGGGTCAGGGTTGCAACACTGTCAGCCATTTAATGATCGATTATGTTACTTGCCACGGTTCTCAGCAGACATGATGCAAGGACCAGCGTGTGCCAAAAAATTGTATAACGGAGCCTCTGTTTAGGAAATAAGTCACCACTGTCCAATGAGCTGCCATAAGTCAATCACCACGGATGTTTCTGAGATTGCTGAGGAGACTTACGTCATCACTCACCCTAAAAATTAAACAAAATTAGTATGTCAAAATTTAACCCAAGCATTAGATAAGTCAGCCTACGTAATGCCAGGCTCATCAAAGTATATTTACCATGTCAGTGTGAGTTATCCATGGAAGGGGAAATTTTAATTCCAAGGAGATTTCCATGCCTCGAGTCATTATCATTGGAGTCCACTGTGACCCATATAATCCCAACAGCCTGGTCCACGTTGAAATCTTTCGTCCAAAAGCCATATAAGCAGGATAACTTGCCGAAATTCCTAAAACCAGAGGATGGTCTTAACAAAAATTGGACGATAGAAATTCCTCACCTTAATCTAACATCCCCGAAAGCATACATAAAAGATATTCTGGACAGTGTTGATGCGAAAGTTAGGTTTTCATATGCAGACATGTATGGGCAACATGGAGACACGTTATTCTTTACATGAAATTGCATTTTATCGATAGGCCTATGTTACATGTTTTTCGGTAGGCGGCATAACTTGGCAGTTGTACCTGCTCTAGCAGCCCCAGCACGAGGCGAGGGAGGGACGAATTGAACACGATCTTTATTTTGTATTGTTATGCGTGGGGCTTATCCTATTTATTGTTTACTTTGCAATAAAAATAAAAATGTTTTTATTGGTGAGACACGGCAAGGCAAAGACGAGAGAAAATTCAATACCAGCAAAGAGGTAAGCACCTCCCCTAAGTGAACCCCTTCCCTTAGGAAATAAATTCCTACTTCAAATAAACAGTAACATGGACCTCAATTCAATTGCACCAGGGCAGAGTGTAGAATGTGTCCTGCAGGGAATCGAGGATCCCTCATTTAAAGGCACTAGTGACGAGTCAGGTGTGTAAATTTTTTTTTCTTTTTGACCCGTTTAAATTGGATCAGAGCAGCCTATCAGGTCATGACGTGAGGTTGCTAGGAGATTTAAGCTAGTGGCTAATTCGGGGTCACTAGATAAATGGCAGAGCAAATAGCCGATTACCTGACACTGCCCTTATCCAAACAAAATTAATATTGATAATACAACCAGACATGTCACCCCACGATAAACTGAAGTTAAACCACCCACCGTGCACTAAAGGGAGCCTATTATAAATGGTTAAAGCTGTAGCAAATATTGAAGTAAGGAAAGTTAAGATTTCAAGCAGTAAAAGTTAAATTTAAGAAATATGCTTAATCTAATAATATTTTGTAATTAAAAAAAAATAGTTTTATCATGTCTGAGAGAAGTTATTTAAATAAACAGTTTTTAAACGGACCAATAAACATAAAAGTAAACACATAGCGATAATTTGGACATATATTTAATTATTTAGATGTTTAACTTCATTCCTAGCTAAATTTTTCTTTCAAGCATACATATAACGACTGAAATGTCTATTCCGCTCGATAAAAGGTGGCAGTATTATAATATATATAGATGTTTTTTTTATAAAACTTAGATTTCCAGCCAATGAAAAATGTTCACATTTAGTGTTATACCAAAGATGGACCAAAATTAAATATTTCTAGGATATTTTCTTTTCTATAACTTAGGCCACTTGTGACCTTGTGTGCTTGATAGCACAAAAAATTAAGAAAACAATTGTTACACATGTAGATCATGTATATGGCTGTATATTGTAGTCAGTTTTTTCTCTCAATTTTTGGTGGCCCGCAGATCACCTACGTCTAAAGCGTGGGACCGTAGGTACCAAAGATGGTATCCTTAAATTGTATAGAAGTATTTTATTAATGGGAGAATATTAAACATTAGTAAAGATATAGAGGAAAACAAATAGCTAATTTGAATACTTGTATTTAGAGAGTTTGTCATGTAAATAACTAAAGATTATAAAGAAGGGTAAAATAGGATGGTAAAATATTGAAACAATTGGGGCTGCAACAAGAAAAACCGGGGTCATTAGGTAACAGAAAAGCAACGCATCAAAGGGTTAGGGTCAACTCTTATGCTTAGAATAGGAATTAGAGGCCAGATATTTTAGAAGGTATTTCGTTATGTGACACTACATTCAAAGTTTGTAGTTTTACCAGGAGAATTAAATATTAAAATCGAAAAATTGTCATTTATATATTATTTTTCACTTATGCGTTACCATAACCTAAAAAATATCAGACGTCTCATAATAAACTAGAAATTAGGTAATATGTGGATACTTACAGTTTTCTGTTTCGATTTTTTTTCTCTTTTTCATGTATTCAGAGCACACCCATTCATGGAGGGCAAATGGCACAAGTTGGGTTCCCCAGGGTAAACAATAAGAGACGACACCCAGGCAAAATTGAACACTACGGCTTACCAGGATAGGTATACGCTGTGACATTCACGAACCATTCTGTAACCTTATGGGGCCAAGCATTTATTATCAACACCCCTGTATGAACATTTCTGTGTGAAGGGATTCAACATACTACCAGCATCAAACAAACTGTCAACATCTATATGTTTCCACGCCTAAAAAATAAAGTGTTTCCTCTACTTATTAAAATATCACACAGACGCTGATGTCTGCCGCAATTTTGCAAACCTGCTTCGTCAACAAGTCCAAGTATGGTGGATCCAAGGGGAAATGTTCCAAATAGCACAAAATCAACATATATCGCCGTCCACAGAAACGAAACATTTGTAATTTACGAATTCACGAAAAAACTGTAACTGGAATCCGCAACTAAGGTTATGTTATGTTCGACATATGTTCCTTGTTCCTTGTCATTTCCTCTGAGAGCATTTCCTTATTTGCAGTTTGACAGTTTATAAGCGTATCGACCGAAAGCCAGTGCCGACTTAGCCCACATACATTAGTGCCGGATCCAGCTCAAAGACAACTTCATGTGTGCTCGAGGAAAATTTTGTACTTTCTTTTATTTTGTTTTGTTTTGTGTGAAAATGTTAATGTAATATCATTTGTATTCGTAAGGCTAGATTAGAATTTTCTTGTTGCAGATTAGGTTACAAATATTTTTTTTTTCATTGTTTTTTAAGATTATAATAACGATGTGATGTATATTCGCGAAAATCAAACAAATGAACCCAAGAGGGATTTGCCGTCGATACACACAAATTCACCAATACTTGAGAGCGATTTAGATATTACGACTTTCCGCTCTTACTATACAAACTTTTCCTTATAACTGAATTCCTTTGTATCGAAGGTAAATCCCCCTTGTCAAATACGCCAGTTTTAAAGATATTCAACTTTTTTTTAATGACTGGTAGATATCAGATTTTTGTTTGTGTTTTAGATAAAATAAATTTTAAGTGAACTTGTTCGTCTTTTTAGAACCCCATTATTCAAAAGCGGGGTCCAGCTTTCATTAGGTGAGGGAAATATGTCAAGAGCAGAAAATTCTTATTCGTGTTTTAAACAATTTATATTAAAAATTTATATTAAAAATTCATATTCATTCATTCATATTTTAGAAATAATTTATATTAAAAGAAATCTAAATTTCACCTTGTATGTATATTCAATCAGTATAAAATTATTTGCTTATTCTAAACATAAATTGAAATATAAAACATCAACTATTACAAATAACACATATTTGCTGACTCTAGAATAGTTCGAATGGTGAATAGAATTTCGTAATTGAGGAAAGGCAATTAAGCAATATTGCAAAGACGGCATTATTACTATGCCTATGAAATTTGGGTCATTCCATTTTTGGTCTTGGTAGAGTGCAGTGGTGACATATCTCCTTCACAAATGGGTACAAAACAATTAGCTATAATGTAAGTACAACTTTGTCAAATTTCATTCACCAGCTTTATATTGTTATTAGTTAGAAATAATAGTTTTATTTTTTTTTCTACCCCTAGTGCGTATGCGTGGTTTTGGCAAACCATGTATGCAACAGTATAGCTGCCGGACTACGACGCCAACACCACACTTTAAATCTAACTGTAATGCTTACGATTAAGCAGCACTGTCTAGATAGGATTCGAGCGCTTATGGCTATTAAGAAGAAGCTAAAAAGGCGAGTGAGGAGTATGGAGCAAAATTCTTTGTTCCGTACGAATCCTTCCCGCCTGTTTCAAGAGCCACAGCGTGTTGTAGATAATCCGCCAACTGTAGCCGATGTCGAGAACTTCTGGAAAGAAATCTACGAAACGACACGTCCATTCGATAGCAATACTCCAGCAATAGCACACTTCGAGGCTCTCTGTCACATAACCTTTGAAGAGCCAGAAGAGGTGTGCTCGACAATTAGTTCGGAGGAAGTCCAACAAGCTCTTGTTGGAACCAAGAACTTTGCTGCTCCGGGCCCAGACGGCATTAATAACTGGTGGTGGAAAAAATTTCCTTCCACACACCGTCGCCTGGCCAGAGTTTTCAACACGCGGTTGAACGAAGGGCAGCAAATCCCGGACTGGTTTGTTGAGGGACGTACCGCCGTGCTAATCCCCAAAAAGGAAGATCTGTTCGATCCAAGGAATTACAGGCTAATTACCTGTCTGAACTCCTGCTACAAGATATTTACACGTATCCTGTATGCACAGACACTACGGCGCGGCAGGTAGATCCGGTCTTCCAACAGATTTACGAGCAGCGTGGCGCCAAGAAGGGCATGGCAGGTTGCAAAGACAGCCTGCTGCTAGACCTCTAGCTGTATTACGCAGGATTGGCTATCGTAAGGCATTTGACACTACTGGTGCGTTTGCTCAAATGTCTTGCAGTAGCAGAGCCACTAGTGAGATGCATAGAACAACTACTGCCGCTCTGGAGGACTCGCTTCACCATAACATCTGGTGCACAGCGGGTTACAACAGAGCAGGTGGTATTCAGAAGAGGAGTTTTCCAGGGAAACTCTCTGAGTCCCCTCCTCTTTTGCATCTCACTGCTGCCGTTATCTGTTGAACTCCGCCAAACTCGCGGGTACCATTGTGGACCACCCAGCAACCGGAGGCATAAGGTCACCCATCTATTCTATATGGATGACCTCAAACTGTATGCCTCCGGAGATTACGAACTTCAGAATGCTCTAAGGGTGCTCAAGGAGTACACGCGGGCCATTGGCATGGAGTTCGGGTTGGACAAGTGTGCGGTCGTCCATCTCAAGAGAGGACGATGCGGGGACTACACATACCTGGGTGTGCAACAACATCACATTCAGGAAGTGCAGAAAGTTAAAGAATCTCTCCGCGGCAAGTACAGACGCCTACTCCGAAAGATTTGGTCATCAGAACTTTCGGGGAAGAACAAGGTGTCTGCGACTAATATGCTTGCCGTTCCTGTCCTGCTCTACTACTTTGGGGTAGTCAAATGGACTGTAGATGAGCTGCGCCAATTAGATAGAAGTACCCGCAAGATGATGAATATCAATAGGAGTATTCATCCTAGATCGTCCGTTCCTCGTGTGTACCTCTCACGTCAACGGGGGGGGGGGGGGGGGCGAGGACTTTTGGGTCTGGAGTGTCTGCATGGCAGAGTAGCACTAAGTATGGCATGCAACATCCTAAGGAGCTCAGACCCGCTTCTGCAATTAGTGAGAGATCACGAAAATGCAGGAGTAGGTGCAGGACTATTTAAGGCGGCAAAACGAGCCGCAGATGAACTTGGTCTCGTATTCGACAACAGACGAGGAGGCCGGCGCGGTGCTGACCCAGAGTCAGTCACTGAACTGCAGCCACCTCGCCTGAAGGCCCAAATAAAAGCTGCCGAACAGGAATATCTGTTTAGGCAGCATGTCGATAAACCCATGCACGGGGTGTTCTATAAAATCCTAGAAACACTGAGTTTATCGACTAAGCTGACATTCGCCTTTTTAAGCTGGGCTAAAGTCGGAGACCGAGGGATTCATTGTGGCCTGCCAAGATGGTGTAATCAACACTTTGGTTTACCGAAGCCGCGTAATGGGTGTAGAGGTTCCTGATATTAACTGCAGGACCTGTCGTCAGGCGCCGGAATCGCTCATGCATTTACTATCTGCATGCCCGGTATATGCAATTTCGGCCTACATCCATCGCCATAACGCGGCGTTACGGGTGCTGTATTACCATCTACGGCACTCGTACTGAGTAGACCAGATACCAGTGCTGGCTTACGTCCCCGGAGACATCGAGTCCGTTGTCGAGAAGGAGAGGTGCCGAATTTACTGGAACTTCTCGTTTCCGACAATCGGGCTAATTCAAGCCAACAAGCCTGATAAACGGACCAAATATCGTGATCTCCGGTACGAGCTCCAAGTGCTGTACCCAGGCTACTCGGTCAAGATGGTCGTTCTAATAATCGGTGTACTCGGAGGTATGAAGCCTATGCTGCTCTCGGAACTGAAGACCATACCAGCCTGTCGGAAGTCAGCCGAATGGCTAGCAGGCCAAATTCAGAAAGCGGTCATCTTGGGGTCCCTTCGCCTACTTAGGGCACATGAATCTGGAATGTAAAGTCACTAACCCCACAGGTCGTGGGGAGTGGCTATTATCGCCGGCGCGGCTACCGTGATCGATCGGAAAGCACGGAAGCCCTGTCCGGCAACGGTGAAACCGAAAAGAAATAATAATAATAATAATAATAATAATAACAATAATAACAATAATAATAATAATAATAATAATAATAATAATAATAATAATAATAACCCCCGTGGGGGTGCGGGTTAGAATACGCCCCTGGTAGCCACTGCCTGTCGTAAGAGGCGACTAAAAGTGGAACCGATACTGAGGTTACTTAATGGAAAACCCACCCCCATTTTATAAATACTCACCTGCTGCAGTTTTGGAATCGGGAGACACCATATTATATTGGGATAGACCAATAATTACAGACCGAACCGTGGACTATAACCGCCCAGATATAGTAATTATCGACAAATTAAATAAGACAGCCACCCTTGTTGACATTGGCTGCCCATTGACCAGCAACCTCCAAAAAACAGAAAAGGGAAAGATCGATAAGTATCAAAATCTGGCAATAGAGATCCAACATATCTGGGAGTTAAACCACGTTCGGATAATACCAATCATAATATCGGCAACAGGAGTAGTAACAAAGCAACTCAGTAAACATCTGGATCAATTAGATCTTCTAAAAGCTCTCATCACTCTGATTCAGAAAGCGGCTATTCTACAAACTTGCCACATTGTGCGCAAGTTCCTAAACGCATGACAGAATAAGATGAATTTCTTCTCTGTTTTGCATAACTGAACCGTCATATGCCGGTTAAAAAAAGAACCGAGAAAAAGATTAGGAAAATAATAATAATAATAACCCCCGTGGGGGTGCGGGTTAGAATACGCCCCTGGTAGCCACTGCCTGTCGTAAGAGGCGACTAAAAGTGGAACCGATACTGAGGTTAGCACCCTCTTTGTCGAGTAGATAGAGCTCCCAAAACAAGAAAGGAAGCCTCGGATGAACGTAGTCGTGGACCAGTGGAGACTGCTGGTTCGCAGACTGAGGATCAGTCTCATGATGGACCCAGTGGAAGTCGCGACACTGACCATCATACTGGACCAACGCGACAATTGCGAAGCACACGGACTAGAACAGCTTCACCTAGTAGGATTGTTTTGGCGGATCAACCGCCGCCAACCATCCTGCAGGGAAGGGTGAGACAGCGGACTAAATGGACGGATGCTATGAATGAGTTTATATACCGCCGCTATCTCGTCCTAACAAATATTGAGACAAGTACTTATGGCTATAGCAAGGAACTCCATGAGCAAACAACCAGACGGTTCCCTGAACTAGCACAGAAAACAGTGCAGAACATCCTGGACCAAAAACGAACTATTCTCACCTCTAACAAAATAGCGCCAGAAATAATGGCCCGCATTAAAGGAGAAGCAGAAAGAGAGTTAGGAATATACAACAATGAACAACAGGAAAATGAACCAGAACATGTGAGAGAAGAAGCAGAAGTGGCTATACAGGAGAATGAAGTAACTTTGATAACACCGAAAACAACCGAGGAGCAACAAATTAAGAACTCCTTCGAAGAAACATAT
The DNA here is from genome assembly GCA_963583905.1 of Stenurella melanura. Classification (NCBI taxonomy): domain Eukaryota; kingdom Metazoa; phylum Arthropoda; class Insecta; order Coleoptera; family Cerambycidae; genus Stenurella; species Stenurella melanura. The sequence goes on from OY757309.1 coordinate 212,637,033, forward strand.
ATGGAGTATAACGGCATTCTACCACACATAAGACCTAAAATTCCCAAATTAAAGACCAACAAGACAACAAACAGTATACTGGCAGGAATAAATAACATATTGACTGAAAAATGCAGAGACATCGACAACATAGCAGTACTCCATACACTCGTGTATGTGGGAGCTTTAGCGACAGTCAAGCTACACAAACAAAAAATAGTAAAAAAGGGAAGGAAGCCAACATTGACGAAAGCGAATTCAGTACCACCATGGGAACAACGGCTAAGTAAAAGAATTGAAGATCTGAGAAAAAGCATAGGACAATTAACACAATCTCAAAAAGACACAGCAAGTGAGTGAACCAAAAGGAAGGCACAGGAAATCATAAATAAATACAGAAACACACATAACAACAATGTGCAAGAGATACTGGATCTCCTCAAACAGCGACTAGCTGCAATGGCGAAACGCTTAAGAAGATATAAGGTTAGTAATCAACGGAGACAAGACAACAACCAGTTCAACAACGACGAACGAGGATTCTACAGGCAACTGGGGAGCAAATACGAACAGCAACAAAACAATGAGTGCCCTGACAGTGAAGCAGTAAGCGAATACTGGAGAAACATATGGTCAGTCCCGAAGGAACACAAGGCAAATGCAAAATGGATAAGAGAAGAAAAGGAGAGAATGACTGATAAGAGGAAAATGAGTAACCACACAATAACAACCAAAGACGTGGAAAAAGCCATTAAGAAAACAAAAAACTGGAAAGCACCAGGGAAAGACAATATACAGAACTACTGGTGGAAGAAATTTAATAGCGTACACGCGAAAATGGCACAACTACTCTCTAGTATACTCCAACATAACGATGAACTACCAGAATTCATGACGCAAGGGATCACCTATCTGCTGCCAAAAACGATACCCACCAGCAAAAACCCCAGCAAATATCGGCCCATTACGTGCTTACCGACGATTTACAAAATATTTACCTCAATCATTGCGGATAAGATCTATCATCACCTGGACAAGAATGATCTTCTGGCCTTTGAACAAAAAGGATGCAAGAGATCTACGAAAGGCTGCAAAGACCAACTGGTTCTCGATGCCATCTTAACCGGACATGCGAAGAAGGAGAGGAAGAATCTATATACAGCATATATAGACTATCAAAAAGCCTTTGACAGCGTCCCACACTCCTGGCTTTCAGAGGTACTGAATATATATAAAATAGATGACAATATAAAAGCAATGCTCGAAAAAGTAATGAGGACATGGACAACAACACTTACCATTAACGTCAGCAACACACAGACAACAATAGGAGATATACCCATAAAGCGAGGCATTTTCCAGGGGGATGCACTCAGCCCGCTGTGGTTTTGCATGGCCCTTAACCCACTCTCCACTACCTTAAACAACCAAAAAACAGGGGTGCGAATCACAGATAACACCAAACTTACCCATCTCCTGTATATGGACGATATAAAGATCTATGCCGAATCCAACGAAGATCTCAAGAAAATTCTAAAAAATGTGAAAATGATCAGCGACAATATAAATATGGATTTCGGATTAGACAAGTGTCGCATAAATGTGATGGACAGAGGAAATGGAAAAGACACGAAGGAATCGAAATAGGTGAAGAGGAACAGCAGATCATGGGAATGGAAAAGGAGGAGTTGTACAAATACCTTGGTTACCAACAAGCAAGAGGTATTGATCAGAAAAAGGCCAAGGAGTTGTTAACAAGAGACCTGGAACAGCGACTAAAATTAATAATGAAAACAAAACTACGGGCCAAAAACATGATTAAAGCCATCAACACCTACGCCGTGCCAGTGCTGACGTATAGCTTTGGAGTAATCACTTGGACGAAAACAGATCTGGAACAACTAAACCGAAAGATACTCACCTTAGGCACGAAGTTCAGAATACACCACCCAAGAAGCTCGGTAGAAAGATTCCACCTCACTCGTGAGCGCGGTGGAAGAGGAATAGCTAATATCATTGAACTTCACAAGCAGCAACTCACAAGCCTCCGAAAATATTTTCAAGATAATATGTCTAACCATAACCCTGTGTATAGAGATCTAGCAAACAGAGACAAGAAGCTCACACCACTCAATCTGTCGGACAATCAGGTGGTGGAAATGGAAGGCGTAGATTATGTAGGACAATGGCATGCCAAGGAACTCCATGGACGGTACCCTGCAACTCTCAAACAACACCACATTAACGAGAAAGCCTCCTTGGAATGGCTAAAGAGAGGGTACCTGTTTCCAGAAACAGAAGGTTTTGTCGTGGCAATTCAAGATCAGGTGATAGCCACGCGCAACTATCAACGGTATATAATGAAAGAACGAATAGAAACAGATAGGTGTCGAATGTGCGGCGACCAAACTGAGTCCATTGACCACATAATTAGCGCATGCAAGATCCTCGCGCCAACAGATTACACCAAACGACATGATAATGTTGGAAGAGTGATCCATCAGGCATTGCTAGAAAGAGTTATCCCCGGGTCTGAAAAGACACCCTATTACAGATACTGCCCGATGTCTGTCATCGACAATCCAAACTTTAAACTGTATTGGAATAGGGAGGTAATAACTGACATACAAATACAACATAACAGACCGGACATTATACTGATGGACAAAGAGCATAAACATACGTATCTATTGGATGTAGCAATACCACTGCCCGCTAACATGGAGAAAAAACGATCAGAAAAGATGAATAAATACTTACCCCTGGCCCATGAAATCAAAGAAATGTGGGAACAGGAAAAAGTCACCATTCTCCCTATTGTCATCGGCGCCACAGGCGAGATATCATACGCCACTTTGGAAAACCTACAAAAACTGCAACTGGATGAGAGCCTGTTCATCGAAATGCAAAAGATAGTGCTGATTGAAACCTGCGGAATTGTTCGAAAAGTATTAAACATCTAAGTCTCGCAAATTAAATCTAAATAATATATACTTACCATCACCATCAAATACTTACCATATCCTTGTACATATGTATCGGAATGGAAGTTTAAACCAAAGCATGGACTTTGTGGAACACGTGAATAATAATAATAATAATAATAATAATAGACCGCACAGTCGACCACAACAGGCCTGATATTATCCTCATAAAGAAAAAAGAGAAAGAGGCAGTCATTATAGACATTTCGGTGCCTCTCTCACACAACATCAGAAAGACCGAGATAGAAAAAGGCACCAAATATGAAAATTTGGCCTACGATCTGAAAAACCAGTGGAATCTCCAAAATATCGAAATTGTACCATTTGTGATATCTGCTGAGGGCCTTATGAGTAAAAACCTCACGAGGAACCTAAGTAACCTTGGGCTCTCAAAAACCATTACCATAGTGGGACAGCGTGCAGTGCTACTGCAAACCTGTCACATTGTTCGTAAGGTTCTAAGCTAAATGGGAGGAGCTGAACTGCTTTTCCATTTCGCGATATAACCGCTACCAGCTCAGACTGAGAAATGAAATAATAATAATAATAATAATAATAATAATAATAATAATAATAATAATAATAATAATAATAATAATCTTTTAATGCCCAACCGGTAACACCCAATAACTGAACAATTATTTTGAATTTTTCACAAAAATTCTCGTGTCTCGTATCGTGTCCTCTGTTGGTCGCTTTTAAATATTTTGTCGGCATGACTTTCGATGACTCCCGTCGCGGCCTAATTATCTCTTAGGCTCACCACACTTATTTGCACGAATGTCAGAGAATCATGTGCGACAAGACGCGAGGCACTACCCCAATATGCCAGCAGTTCTCAAACTGTTATTAAGTATTTTGGAAATTTTTGTTTATTTTTTTCTCTAAAACTGTGAGCTTTAGACCCCATGTTATATAAGGTTTTTTTGTTTGTCTTGTCGGTTCCTACCACCAGTTTTTTAATGACATGAAACTAATTACACCCTGTATATTGTAGATCAGCGACAAGTTGTGTCTTTCTACGGCTAACGATTTCATGTCTAACGGCCGTCTGCACCGTTTTGTATTTAAGCTAGGAATATCTAAGGACCCTTAAATTTTTAAGGAAGGTTTAACTTTCGTGCAGTTGCACCGTTCAAAATTTAAGTACAGTTAAGTGTAGAGTTATCGTGACAACGCTGCAATTTAAGCGTTTGTTTGGGGAATTTTGCGTCAGACCGAGGAGAATCTAGTAACGTTTGCGTCAGTTGTCAGAAGTAAAATAAAATAAAAAATCAAAACATATAATTTTTTTTGCTTAAAATAAATTTAATTTATAGCGTACTTGAAAAGGTCAATTGAACCCAAGCTGAGGTAGATAGAGAGAGCTTCAATTCCGAAATTCTTGTAATCTTCAATTACCATAATTTAATTAGGTATTTCCAAAATCTACCTACGCTTTGAGGCCCAGATATAGCCAGGCATATTGGGTATTTAGATTAGGGTTATTATTATAGACAGTCATTGTCCAGCATCAGTTCAGTTCTTTTTGTCCTTTGGTAAATTTAGTTGAATAACGAAAGTAGTGTCAAACCAAAGTTCGCCATATCTCATCGGCACTTAAAATACCCATCCGGAAAATGGAAAATAATTTTGAAATAAAAAGAAAAGGTCGCATAAGGTCTCAAAATTATACGGTGCTCACGGTGCTGGAAAGACATCATTTTTTGAGTAACATAAATAAGTATAAAAACACAGTTAAAAAAAAAACAAACGCTTAGAGTTAAGGTTACTTTATTATTTTAGGTTAAGGAACACTGTCACTTCTATTTCCAATTAAAACCGTCGTTAATGGACGATCCAATTGCAAATTGCATTGCAAACTATTTCCAATGAGCATACGTGCTTTGTCGCTTAAAGTTAAGGTTACTTTAAGCCAAGTAAATCGGAGGCTTAAATTAAAGGGAGGCTCAGGGGATTAAAGCCAGGTTTTGGTAGCGGTGCAGACGAAATTTGATTTTAAAATAAAGCTTATCGCTAAGCCACCCTTAGCGAAAACGGTGCAGACGGCTGTTAATATGTTAAAATTGGAACATCTTCATTCTCTATTAAATATTTCTTATTTAATTATACCATGCATGCCTCATCCTTTTTATTAGTGTTGGATTTAATTTTCATATCTATGTCGTGCGAGACATATCGAGTTTCATGTATATTTTTTGCCTTGCTCCATTAGTTATTTTCTGTTGCAGGTAGGTTCCGAACGTGAAAGGATATGGGTGAAAACATCGAATAAGGTAGGATTTTCGTTCTTTATTAAGTGAAGACGTTTTTATTGTGAATGTGATAACATATTTTATTGTGACATTATTCTTGATGGAGTAAGTTTACATGATTTCAAAACCTGAAGTAAGTAGATAATGTTCATAATTTGTTTCATTTGTGAAATTAACTGCAAACCTTTTTAGATATCTGCCCTCACAAATCGGATCAACCTGCCTACTATTAATAAAAGAACGACCTCTGTTAATCTCCTTTGAAATTGAAGCAGATCTGTGAATCGAGGTAAAGTCTTTATTGTGATTACTTTTTAATCTATTGTCGTCATTTGTAGGATCTTAGGATATACCAAATTTGTGTGAAATCTGCGATGTGGTGGAATAATAAAATAATGTTGGCGTAAGCGCTATGAGCAGTGGGTGATTAGAATAAATGAAACAAAAAATTAATCCTCAAAACCCTGCCCTTAATCGAAATATTCACAGTCTATGACTAGAGCACGGCCATACATTATTGTATGTCATCGTACCTCGGTCTGAGTCACCATTAATACATACATACGTTGTACGTTACCCTCCCTCGGTCTGGGTAACCGTGAATGCAGAGCTTACTATAAAACGACTGTCAAATAAAAGTAGAGTACTTTCAGAACCTTATGAACCGCGAGATGCGCAAAAGGGGGAGTTTATTCCGAATAAGTACATTTTGAAAACATTGACTCGGTTATCACAGAAATTTAATAAAATGATTTACTTACATATTGTTGGGATTAGATGAAGACTTCGTTAGTTTCTAAATTATTCTCAAAGGGTCGTTGGAATGGAGGTCAGTAAACAACGACAGCTCGGGATAAAGCGAAAATCTTAAATCTGATGTTTTTAGGAATTTGTGTAATTGAGACGATCGCCGAAATTATGTCTCTGCGCATACCAAGGTCAAAGCTCATGAGATTTTGAAACACCTCTAGCACCCACCCCCTGTTCGAGAAGAAGGTAGTATAGCAAAGAACCACTTGAATCTAATATCGACATACTGAGAGAATTTTGAGTACTGGGTATCACGCAAGGTATTTGTTTTACAATTCGGATTGATATAGTCTTTATTTCATTGTCAATGCATTAATATCGATAGTTTCTAGGGTTATGGGAATTACCAAATTTTGAGTTAAACCTGGAACCCAACATTTTGGTGAAAATGTGAGTTTATACGTGACGATTTTCTGTGCAGCAATCTAAACAGGATGAAACCATCTTTATCAGGAGGTGCTGTGCGCGGAGGGAGGTGGCGAGCCATCACCGAATCTAAGGCGGAATATTTTGAAGCACGCGTCTAAGAATTCAAGAAGGACACTTTCGTAATCTAACTAGAGAAAATATTAGGAAGTAATGGGAACAGCAGATACTGACTTATTGATTGAGTCATTTGTGAAGGAATAGGTTTTCGCGTCTTGCATTTATATTATTTTTTGGAAGTCACTTTGAATTTTGGTGGTTTTAGTTAAGTACCTAGCAGAAGAGAATTCCTTCTTCATTTATTTTTAAAAAATGGAATTTTAACGGATGTGTTATTGCTTTTTATTGTATAAGCAGTTGGTATGGGAATTTTCCAGTTAAACTGGAGACGGATATTGTGAGTTTTTGCACGACAATATTGGTTACAGTTGAAGGAATAATTCTCTGTATTCTGTTAGAAATGCTTCAATGAGAAAATGGTTTAAGGTATTACCGAAGCATCTCGACACCATAAGACCGTCATCGACAAGAGCCGTTATGAGCAGAAATATGTATTAGAAGAAGTAGTGCGTAAAGAAAATATTTATTCATTTATATGTTTAGAAGTACTGTCTGAACTGAGTAGGGCAGAAAACGAAGATCCCACGGCGCAAGTGAAGTGAAGCGTAGAGTGATCCTTGGCATAAGGCGCTGCTAGCAGCGGGTGGTGGTGGGTCATCGACACACTGGAGGGTCGAAAATTTAGAATAAGATACATATGAACTGTCAGGTATATCAGAGAAAGCTGTGTGTAATCGAAATATTTATTCTTGTAGGAGTACTGTCTGAACTGAGTAGGGCAACAAAAGAAGATATGACGATGCAAGTGAAGTAAAGCATTTTGACGACATTAAGTGATGGAATGAGGCGTTAAGAACAGCGGGTGGTGGTGGGAAATCGTCTGCCTGGAGGGCGACACATTTAGACGCAAGCACATATGAACCAAAGCGAGGGGATATTTCTTATCAAGATGACCAATAACAATATAATGGCGACTTCCGGGAATTCCTTATTTTGAATGTCGACAATCCCTATCAAAATACATGCTGTGGTACTGCCCACATCTGGGAATATTTTTCATAAAGTTCTGCAATAATAATACAAAGGGCTGACATCCGGGGATTTTCTTTTATTTTAATGCCTACTAATAACAGCAGGTACTCCATTAAAAAAATACATAAGTTGTGGTACTATCCACATCAGGAAATATTGTTTATCACTATGACCAAAAATAATGCAAAGGTGGCTCAGAGGCAATTTCTTATTTAAACGTCGACTGGCAATAGCATCAAGCACATCATTTTAAGGAAATAAGATGTGTTACTGTCCACATTAGGCAAAATTTTTCAAATAAATGCCGAATAGGAATGCAAAAGGGCGACTTCGGAGGAATTTTTTATTTCAATATTACCGGCAACAGGTAAGTCATTTGAAAATATACAAATGTTGTGGTACTGTCAGGGAACATGTTTTTATTACGAAGCCCGGTAGCAACTTAATTGTGACTTCGGGGACATTATTTACTCATTTATTTGTTTAGGAGTATTATCTGAACTGAGTATGGTGAAAAAGAAGAACCCATGGTGCAAGTGAAGTAAAGCATTTCGACGGCATAGAATGATCGTTAGCATGAGGCGCTGCTAGCAGCGGGTGGTGGTGGGCCATCGTCGCTCTGGAGGGAGAAAAATTTAGAAGCAGGAACATATGGATGGATAGGAATGTCAGAAAAAGCAGAGTGGAGTCAAAACCTTTATTTATTTATTCTTTTGGGAGTACTGTTTGAACAGACTAGGGCAGCAAGTGAAGAATCTGACGACGCAAGTGAAGTAAAGCATATCGATGACATAAAGTGATCCTTGGAATTAGGCGCTGCGAGCGAAGTGGTGAGAAATCGGCGACACATCTACAACCAACCACATATGAACTCACATCAGGGAATATTTTTTTATCAAAATGAAAAATCACAATATAATAGTGACTTCGGGGAATTGCCTATTTCAAGGTCGACAATCGATAGGCAGTAACTAGTCTAAAAATAATACATAAGTTGTGGTACTGTCCACATCAGGGAATATTTTTCATTAAGATGCTCAATAATAATGCAAAGGGGTGACCTCGCAGGATTTTTTTATTTAGATATCTACTGACAACATATAAAAAATATACAAGTTGTGGTACTGTACACATCGGGGAATAATCTTTATCATGAAGCCCAATAACAATGCAAAGGGGTGACTTCGAAGGAATTCCTAACAATTTTAATGTGACTCTGGGAAAATTTATTATTTAAGTGTCGACTGGTAATAACACATAACTCATAAAAAAACAAGTTGTGGTACTGCCCACATGACAGTATACTTTTCATTAAGATGCTCAATCATAATGCAAATGGGTGACTTTCATCGAATTTTTTATTTCAGTGCCTACTTACATGGAACCCATTTTAATAAATACACAATATTGGTACTGAACACATCAGGGAAAATGTCTAATCAATATGTTCAATAACAACGCAAAGGGGTGTCTTCAGAGCAATTTATTATTTAAGTGTCCTCTGGCAATAGCACGTAAATCATTTTAATGAAATACGTGAGCTGTGGTACTGCCCACATTAGGAAATATTTTTCATTGAGATGCCAAACAATGCCAAGGGGTGAATTAGGAAGAATCTTTTATTTTAATATCTATTGTCAACAGGAAAATCATTTTAAAAATACACAAGTTGTGGTACTGTTCACATCAGGGAATATTTATCATAAAGTTCTGCAATAATAATACAAAGGGGTGACTTTCGGGGATTTTCTTTTATTTTAATGCTAATACTAGCAGGTACTCCATTAAGGGAATATATAAGTTGTGGTACTGTCCACATCCGGGAATATTGTTTATCACTATGACCAAAAATAATGCAAAGGTGACTCAGGGGAATTTCTTATTTCAACGTCGACTGGCAATAGAATCAAGCACATCATTTTAAGGAAATACGTAAGATGTGGTACTGTCCACACTAGGGAATATTTTTCAAATAAATGCCGAATAGGAATGCAAAAGGGCGGCTTCGGTAGATTTTTTTTATTTCATTGTCTACTAATAACAGTAGATACCTCATTAATAAAATACTTAAGTTGTGGTACCGTCCACATCAGGGAATAATTTTTATTAAATATCCAATAGTCATGCAAAAATGAATTTTTAATTTTAATATCTACTGCCAACATGGAACCCATTTTAAGAATTTGAATTGATGTGTTATTGCTTTTTTTTGTATAAGCAGTCGGTGTAGCAATTTTCCAGTTAAACTGGAGACGGATATTGTCAGTCTTTGCACAATATTGGTTACAGTTGAAGGAATAATTCTCTGTATTAGGTTAGAAATACTTCAATGAGAAAATGGTTTATATAGGACCGATCACCAAAGCATCTCGCCACCATAAAACCGTCACCGACAAGAGCCGCTATGAGCAGAAAGATGTATTAGAAAAGCAGTGCCTAAGCAAATATTTATTCATTTATATGTTTAGCAGTACTGTCTGAACTGAGTAGGTCAGAAAACGAATCCCACGGCACAAGTGAAGTGAAGCATAAAGTGATCCTTGGCGTGAGACGCTACCAGCAGTGAATGGTGGTAGGTCATCATCACCCTGTGGGGCGGCAAATTTAGAAGCAAACACATGAACTGATAGGTATGTCAGAAAAGGCAGTGTGCAATAGAAATATTCATTTATTTTCTTAGGAGTACCGTCTGGATCGAGTAGGGCAGCAAACGAACATCTGAAGACGAAAGTGAAGTAAAGTAATTCGGCGACATAAAATGGTCCTTGGCATGTGGCGCTGCGAGCAGCGGGTGGCGGTGGGTCATTGTCACACTGGAGGGTCGCAAATTTAGAAGATACCTATGAGCTGCTAGGTACATCAAAGAAAGCTTTGTGTCGAAATATGTATTTATTCATTCTTGTAGGACTACTGTCTAAACTGAGTAGGGCAAGAAACGAAGATCTGAAGACATAAGTGAAATAAAGCATTTCGACGACATAAAGTGATCCTTGGAATGAGGCGCTAAGAGCAACGTGTGGTGGTGGGAAATCGTCTCCTTGGAGGGCGACGGCATTTAAACGCAAGCACATATGAACCAAAGTCAGGGAATATTTTTTTCAAGACGACCAACAACAATAAAATGATGGCTTTCGGGAATTCCTTATTTTGAATGTCGACTATCCCTAGCAAAAATTCATGTTGTGGTACTGCCCACATCAGGGAGTATTTTTCATAAAGTTCTGTAATAATAATACAAAGGGCTGACATCGGGGATTTTCTTTTATTTTATTGTCAACTAATAACAGCAGGTACTCCATTAAAAAATACATAAGTTGTGGTACTGTCCACATCAGGAAATATTTTTCATTAAAAATACCCAATAACAACTCAAAGGGGTGTCCTCATGGGAATTTTTTAATGCAATATCTACTGTCCTGAGGAAAATGACATTAAAAAACACACAAGTTGTGGTAGTGTCCACATCAGGGAATATATATTATCACGAATCCCAATAACAATTTAATTGTGGCTTCGGGGGAATTTTCAATTTCAGTATCTACTAATAACAGCAGGTAACTCATCAATAACACACATATATTGTGGTACTGTAAGCATCAGGGAATATTTGTAATGAAGATATTCAATAACAATGCAAGGGTGACTTAGGACGAATTTTCCATTTCGATATCTACTGATAACAGGGTGCTCACTTTAAAAAAATCATTAGTTGCGGTAATGTTCACATCAGGATAGATCGATAATAATTTGTTACTTCGTAGGAATGTATTATTTAATTATAGACTGGATATAGCACGAAAATCACTTTAAGAAAATACATAAGTTGTGGTACTGACCACATCAGGGAGTATTTTTTATTAAGGTGCCTAATAACAATGGAAAGGGGTGACTTCGGAGGAATTTTAATATTTCAACGTCGACTGACAACATGGAACCTATTTTAAAAAATACAAAATTTTTGGTACGGTCGACATCAGAGTATTTTTATCACGAAGGCTAACAACAATTTAAATGTGACTTTGGGGGAATTTATTATTTAAATGTCGATTGACAATAGCACATAACTCATAAAAAAATACATAATCTGTAGTATTGCCCACATCATAGTGTACTTTTCATTAAGATGCTCAATAAAAATGCAAAATTGTGACTGGTCGAATTTTTTATTTCAGTATCTACTGAAAACACGGAACCCATTTTAAAAAATACACAATTTGTGGTACTGACCACATCAGGGAATATTTCTAATCAATATGTTCAATAACAATGCAATGAGGTGACTTCAGTGGAATTTATTATATGTGTCGTCTGGCAATAGAACGTAAATCATTTTAAGGAAATACGTCAGCTGTGGTACTGTCCACATTAGAGAATATGTTTCATTGAGATACCCAACAACCATGCCAAGGGGTGAATTAGGGGGAAGTTCTTATTTCAATATCTACTGTCAACAGAAAAGTCATTTTAAAAATACACATGTGTTGGTGCTGTCCACATCAGGGAATATTTATCATAAAGTTCTGCAATAGTAATACAAAGGGGTGACAACAGGAGAAAATCATTAAAAAAATATATACAAGTTGTGGTACTGTTCACATCGGGGAATAATATTTATCATGAAGCCCAATAAAAATGCGAAGGGGTGACGTCGGAGGAATTTTTTACCTCAATATCTACCGACAACAGGTAAATCATTTAAAAAAATACAAAGGTTGTGGTACTGTCCACATCAGGGAATATTCTTTATCACGAAGCCCGATAACAAATTAATTGTGACTTTGGGGAAATTATTTACCCATTTATTTGTCTAGGAGTATTATCTGAACTGAGTGGGGTAAAAAAGAAAATCCCATGGCGTAATTGAAGTAAAGCATTTCAATGGCACAGAATGATCGTTAGCATGTGGCGCTGCCAACAGCGGGTGGAGGTGGGTCATCGCCAAGCTGTAGTCTGTAGGGCGGCAAATTTAGAAGCAAACGCAAATGATCTGAGGTATGTTAGAAAAGCAGTGTGCAATGGAAATTTATATTTATTTATTCATTTATTTTTTTAGTACTGTCTGAAGAGAATAGAGCAAAATACGAAGACCAGACGACGTAAGTGAAGGGAAGTATTTCGACGACATAATGACAAGAGGAATGAGGCGCTGCTAGCATCGGGTGGTGGTGGGCCATTGTCGCCCTGGAGGGAGACGAATTTAGAATCAAGAACATATGAACTGATAGGAATGCCAGAAAAAATAGAGTGGAATCCAAATGTTTATTTATTTATTCTTGTGGGAGTACTGTCTGAACATAGTAGGGCAGCAAACGAAGAATGTGAGTAAAATAAAGCATATTGATGACTTAAAGTGATCCTTGGAATTAAGCGCTGCGAGCGGGTGGTGGTGAGAAATCGGCGATACATCTACAAGCAAGCACATATGAACTCACATCAGGGAATATTTTTTCTCAAAATGACCAATAACAATGTAATGGTGACTTCGGGCAATTCTCTATTTTAAGGTTGACGATCGATAGGCGGGAAATAATCTAAAAAATAATACATAGGTTGTGGTACTGTCCACATCAGGGAATATCTTTCATTAAGATGCTCAATAGTAATGCAAAGGGGTGACCTCGCAGAAATGTTTTATTTCGATATCTACCGACAACATTTAAAAAAATATTCAAGTTGTGGTACTGTGCACATTGGGGAATAATCTTTATCATGAAGCCCAACAACAATGCCAAGGGGTGACTTCGGAGGAATCCTCATATTTCTACGTCGACTGACAATATGGCACCCATTGAAAAATACACAATGTGTGGTACCGAGCACATTAGGAAATATTTTTATCACGAAGCCTAATAATAATTTAATTGTGACTCTGGGGGAATTTATTATTTAAATGTCGACTGGTAATAGCACATAACTTATTTAAAAAAATACATAAGCTGTGGTACTGTCCACATCATAGTATACTTTTCATTAAGATGCTAAATAACAATGCAAATGACTTTGATCGAGTTTTTTATTTCACTACCTACTGACATGGAGGCAATTTAAAAAAATACACAGTTTGTGGCACTGACCACATCAGGGAATATTTATAATCAATATGTTCAATGACAATGCAAAGGGGTGACTTCAGAGCATATTATTATTTAAGTGTCGTCTGGCAATAGCACCTAAATCATTTTAATGAAATACGTAAGCTGTGGTACTGCCCACATTATGAAATATTTTTCATTGAGATGCTAAACAATGCCAAGGGGTGAATTAGGAGGATTATTTAATTTCAATATCTAGTGTCAACAGGAAAATCATTTTAAAAATACACAAGTTGTGGTACTGACATCAGAGAATATATATCATAAAGTGATGCAATATTGATGCAAAGGGGACTTCGGGGGAATTTCTTATTTCAATGTCGACTGGCAATCGCATCAAACATCATTTTAAGGAAATACTGCCCACATTAGGGAATATTTTTCATTGAGATGCCCAAAGACAATGCCAAGGGGTGAATTTGATGGTATTTTTTATTTCAATATCAACTGTCTGCAGGAAAACCATTTTAAAAATACACAAGTTGTGGTACTGTCCACATCAGGGAATATTGTTTATCACTGTGACCAAAAATAATGCAAAGGTGGCTTCGGGTGAATTTCCTATTTCTCTGTCGACTGATAATAGCATCAAGCATATCAGTTTAAGGAAATACGTATGCTGTGGTTCCGCGAACATTAAGGATTATTTTTCAAATAAATGCCGAATAAGAATACAAAGGGGCAACTTCGCTAGATTTTTCTTTATTTCAACGTCTACTAATAACACTAGATACCTCATTAAAAAAATACTAAGATTGTGGTACCGTCCACATCAGGGAATATGTTTTATTATACGTTCAGTAATAATGCAAACACGAATTTTTAATTTTGAAGTCTACTGACTACAAGGAGCCCATTTTAAAAAATTGACAAGTTATGGTACTGTCCGCAACAGGGAATATCTCCATTCAATATGTCTAATAATGTAAAAGGGTGACTTCGGAGGAATTTTTTATTTTAATATCTACCGACAACAGGCAAATCATTTAAAAAAATTAGCACAACCTTTGTATTTTTGTCCATATCAGGGAATATTCTTTATCACGAAGCCCGATAACAAATCAATTGTGACTTCGGGGACAGTATTTTCTCATTTACTTGTCTAGGAGTATTATCTGAATGGAGTAGGGTGAAATAGATCCCATGGCGTAAGTGAAGTAAAGCATTTCGACGGAATAGGATGATCGTTACCATGAGGCGCTGAAAACAGCGGGTGGTGGTGGGTTATCTCCGCCGTCTAGGCAAGTTTAGGAGCAAACACTTATATGATCTGAGGTATGTTAGAAAAAGCAGTATGCAATGGAAATTCTTATTCATTAATTCTTTTAGGAGTATTGTCTGAACCAAATAGAGGAACATACGAAGACCAGATGACGCAAGTGAAGTGAAGTATTTCGACGATAAAGTGGTCCGAGGAATGAGGCGCTGCTAGCAACGGGTGGTGGTGGGTCATCGTCATCCTGGAGGGCGACAAATTTAGAAGCAGGGACATATGAACTGATAGGTATGTCACAAAAAGCAGAGTGTAATCGAAATGTTTATTTATTTATTCATTCTTGTGGGAGTAGTGTCTTAACAGAGTAGGGCAGCAAACGAAAAATCTGACGACGCAAGTGAAGTAAAGCATATAGACGACATAAAGTTTAGTGATCCTTGGAATTAGGCGCTGCGAGGGAGTGGTGCTGAGAAATCGGCGTCACATCCGCAAGGAAACACATATGAACCCACATCAGGAAATGTTTTTATCAAAATGGCCAATAACAATATAAGGGTGACTTCGGAGAATTCTCTATTTCAAGGTCGACAATTATAATAATGCAAAGGGGTGACATCTACCAAAACCATTTAAAAAAATATACAAGTTGTGGTACTGTGCACATCGGGGAATAATCTTTATCATGATACCCAATAACAATGGGTGACTTCGGAGGAATTTTTTATATCAATATCTACTGTCAGCAGGGAATATTTTTATCACGAAGCCCAATAAAAATTTAATTGTGACTTCAGGAGAATCTTAATTTTATTAAGGAAGCATTTAGGAAAACACTTAAATATTTAATGTCGACTTGCAATAGCTCAAAACTCATTAAAAAAATGCACAAGTTGTGGTGCCGCCCACATCAGGGAATATTATTCATCAATATATTTAATAACAATGTAATTGTGACTTCGGGTTAATTTTGTAACATTATAGTGATTTACATATATAAAAGAATGTTGTTGTACTGCTCACTGGAGGAGTTCATTTGTCTAATGGGCACTAAGTATGACAGCGTAACCCAACAACAATGTAATATGGGGAAATGAGGGACTTTGAGGAATGGACGAAACATCAAATATTGTTTTACTAATTATCACGTATTTTTTCTATTTACAGTATTCTCACCAGGCAGATGAGGGCAAGACAGCCAGTAGTGATAACTAAGTGTTCGGGAAGTTAAACGTAAATTAAACAAATCCGCTGGAGTAGGCAGATAGAGACCAGTAGTGTGTTAAAGTGGTGCTAATTAAGTGAGCTGGAAGCTAAAAGTAGGCGAAATATCCCAATAGCTACTGGAGTAGGCAGATTGAGACCTGTAGTGGGGTAAGGTAGCCCAAATTAGCCAAAGGCTAAGCGTGTACCAATCTACCGTAGAGTGGTGCACGCCGGTCGTGAAATCTGAGTCGATCCTCGACGAGTATCTTGTCAATATCTTAGTTGTTTTTAAAATTTCTTGGATATTACAAGTGTTAAGTCCTGTAACTGTATTCGGAAATTTTCTGGGGGCTTCGGAGCCCAGAAGAGCAGTTAGTAGACTCTTATTTCCGCGTGCGAGTGATGGAGATGCGGTAGGATTGGACCTAATGGGGATGCGGTAGGATTGGACTTGGCCCTCTAACATCCTTGTACTACACTTAGTGGTAAGTCAGGCATTATGAATATTTTCTCTGCCAGCATTGAAAGAAGGACGAACTTTGAGAGAAAGTTTGCGAAATACTGTCGGAACTGTGTGGCTGCAAGTTTACTCCATTTTTAATTGCTTATGAGATAATGTATATTGATTACCCCTCAAGTTAGTGCTGTATGCGTATTGGCGTTTTATTTTCATTTCAAATTTTACCTAATTCCTCATTGTCTTTCCATTTTAGTGTGTTGTGAGCAGGTATCTAATCATTTTCTTTCTCTCTTGTTTCAGAATGCAAATCACGCAGAATCATTTGAATGGTGCCATAATGTGGACGACTGCGAAAGGGAAAGGAGATAAAGGTATGTAGAATATGTATTGAAGATCAGCGACAAAAGTTGTGTAGTTTCTGCTACGGCAACGATATGCCAAAATTTGAACATCGTCATTCCCTATTAAATATTTCTTCTCTAATTATACCATGCATTCGTCCTCCCATTTATTATTATGTGTTAGATTCAATTTTCAATATTTATGTCGTGCGAAACACATATCGAGTTTCATGAATATTTTTGCTTTGCTTCATTAGTTATTTTTTGTTGCAGGTAGGTTCCGAACGTGATAGGATATGGGTGAAAACATCGAATAAGGTAGGATTTTTTTAGTTTATTAAGTGAAGACGTTTTTATTGTGAATGTGATAACATATTTTATTGTGACATTCTTGATGGGGTAGGTAAGTTTACATGATTTCAAAACGTGAAGTAAGTATATACGAATCATAATTTGTTTCATTTGTGAAATTAATTGCGAATCTTTTTAGATATCTGCCCTCACAAATCGAATCAGCTGCCTACTATTAATAAAAGAACGACCTCTGTTAATCGCCTTTGAAATTGAAGTTTGTCTGTGAATCGAGGTAAAGTCTATATTGTGATTACATTTTAATGTATTGTCGTCATTTGTAGGATCTTAGGATTTACCAAATTTGTGTGAAGTCTGCGAAGTGGTGGAATAATAAAATAATGTTGGCGTAAGCGCTATGAGCAGTGGGTGGTTAGAATAAATGAAACAACAAATTAATCCTCAAATCTCTGCTCTGTAAGCAAAATATTCACAGTCTATGACTATAGCACGGCTATACATTATTGTATGTCATCCTCCCTCGGTCTGAGTCTAGAGCATGGCCGTACATGGTACGTTACCCTTCCTCGGTCTGGGTAACCGTGAATGCGGAGCTTATTATAAAACGACGGCCAAATAAAATTAGCACCCACCCCCTGTTCGAGAAGAAGGTAGTATAGCAAAGAACCACTTGAATTTAATATCGACATACTGAGAGGATTTTAAGTACTGGGTATCACGCAAGGTATTTGTTTTGCAATTGGGATTGATATAGTCTTCATATCATTGTCAATGCATTAATGTCGATAATTTCTAGGGTTATTGGGTTTACCAAATTTTGAGTTAGACTTCGAACCCAATATTTTGGTGAAAATGTGAGTTCATACGTGATGATTTTCGTTTCAGCAATTTAAACACAATGTACCATCTTTTTCAGGAGGTGCTGTGTGCGGTGGGAGGTGGTGGGCCATCAACGCCCTCGACGGGCGGCATATTTCGAAGCGCGCGTTAAGGAATTCAGAAAGGACACTTTCTTAGTCTAACTAGAGGAAATATTAGAAAATAATGGGATCAGCAGATATTGACTTATTGATTGAGTCATTTGTGAAGGAATAGGTTTTCGCGTCCTGCATTTATATTATTTTTTAAATAATAAGTTACTTTCAAATTTGAGTTTTAGTTAAGAGCCCAGCAGAAGAGAAGTCTTTCATTTCTTTTTCTAAAAAAAGGAATTTGATCTGAGGTGTTATTGCTTTTTATTGTATAAGCAGTTGGTGTAGTAGTTTTCCAGTTAAACTGGGGACGGATATTGTGAGTCTTTGCACGACAACATTAGTTACAGTTGAATTAATAATTCTCCATATTCTGTTAGAAATACTTCAGTGAGAAAATGGTTTATAGTGGACCGATCACCGAAGCATCTCGACGCCATGAAACCGTCATCGACAAGAGCCACAATGAGCAGAAAGATGTATTGGAAAAAGCAGTGCGTAGAGGAATATTTATTCATCTATATGTTTAGCAGTACTGTCTGAACTGAGTAGGGCAGAAAACAAAAATCCCACGGCGCAAGTGAAGTAAAGCTTAAAATAATTCTTGGCGTGAGGCGCTAATAGCAACGGGTGGTGGTAGGTCATCATCACCCTGTGGTACGGATAATTTAGAAGCAAACACATGAACTGATAGGTATGTCAGAGAAGGCAGTGTGCAATCGAAATATATGTTTATTTATTTCCTTAGGAGTACTGCCTGGACCGAGTAGGGCAACAAACGAAGATCTGACGACGTAAGTGAAGTAAAGCATTTCGACGACATAAAGCGATCCCTGGAATGAGGCGCTAAAAGCAGCGGGTGGTGGTGGGAAATTGTCTCCCTGGAGGGCAACGGCATTTAGACGCTAGCACATATGAACCAATGTCAGGGAAAATTTTTTATCAAGAAGACCGATAACAATATAATGGTGGCTTCCGGGAATTCCTTATTTTGAATGTCGACAATCGCTAGCAATAATACATTTTGTGGGACTGCCCCCACCAGGGAATATTTTTCAAAAAGTTTCGCAATAATAATACAAAGGGCTGGCAGCGGGGGATTCTCTTCTATTTTAATGTCAAAGTTGTGGTATTGTCCACATCAGGAAATATTTTTTATTACTATATCCAATAATAATGCAAAGGTGATGTTGGGGGAAGTTCTTATTTCAATGTCGACTGGCAATAGCATCAAGCACATTTGCAGAAATTGTGGCAATACTCACATCAGGAAACATTTTCATTAATATACCCTATAACATTGAAAAGGGGTGACCTCATTTTAAAAATACAAAGTTGTGGCACTATCCACATTAGGGATTATTTTTCATCACACAGCACAACTATTTAATTGTGACTGGTCGGTAAATAAAAGACAGCTGTGTGTAATCGAAATATGTATTTATTTATTCTTGTAGAACTACTGTCTGAACTGAGTAGGGCAACAAACGAAGTTCTGACGACTTAAGTGAAGTAAAGCATTTCGACGACATAAAGTGATCCTTGGAATAAGGCGCTAAGGGTAGCGGGAGGTGGTGGGAAATCGTCTACCTGGAGGGTGACGGCATTTAGACACAAGCACATACGAATTAAAGTCAGGAAATATTTTTTATCAAGAATACCAATAATAATATAATGGTGGCTTCCGAGAATTCCTTATTTTGAACATCGACAATCCCTAGCAATGATACATGTTGTGGTACTGCCCACATCAGGGAATATTTTTCATAAAGTTCTGCAATAATAATACAAAGGGCTGACATCGGGGGATTTTCTTTTATTTTAATGTCAAAGTTGTTGTACTGTCCACATCAGGAGAATATTTTTTATTAAAAATACCCAATAACAACTCAAAGGCGCGTCCTCAGGATAATTTTTTAATTCAATAAGTACTGGAATGAGGAAAATCATTTTAAGAAACACACAAGTTGTGGTAGTGTCCACACCAGGGAATATTTATTGTCACGAAGACCAATAACAATTTAATTGTTGCTCCGGGGGAATTTTCAATTTCAGTGTCTACTGATAACAGCAGGTAACCCATCAATAACATATATATAATGTTTTATTTAAATATCGACTGGAAATAACACTTAAATCAATTTAAGAAAATACATAAGTTGTGGTACTGTCCACATCAGGAACTATTTTTTATTAAGATGCCCAATAACAATGGAGTGGGGTGACTTCGGAGGAATTTTAATATTTCTGCGTCGACTGACAACATGGAACCCATTTTAAAAAATACGCAGTTGTGGTACGGTCCACATCAGGGAATATTGTATCAAGAAGCCTAATAACAATTTAATTGTGACTTTGGAGGAATTTCTTATTTAAATGTCGATTGGCAATAGCACATAACTCATAAATAAATATATAAGACGTGCTACTGCCCATATCATAGTATACTTTTCATTATGATGATGAATAACAATGCAAATGGGTGACTTTAATCGAATTTTTTATTTCACTACCTACTGACATGGAGCCCATTTTAATAATACATAATTTGTCGTACTGATTATATCAGGGTATATTTCTAATCAATATGTTCAATAACAGTGCAAAGGGGTGACTTCAGAGCTATTTATTATTTAAGTGTCGTCTGACAATAGCACGTAAATCATTTTAATGAAATAAGTAAGCTGGGGTACTGCCCACATTATGGAATATTTTCCGTTGAGATGCCAAACAATGCCAAGGTTTGAATTGGGAGGAATATTTTATTTCAATATATACTGTCAGCAGGAAAATCATTTTAAAAATACACAAGTTGTGCTAGTGTCCACATCAGGGAATATTTATCATAAAGTTCTGCAATAGTAATACAAAGGGGTCCTTCGGGGAATTTTCTTCTATTTTAATATCTACTGATAACAGCAGGTAATTCATTGAAAGAATATATAAGTAGTGGTACTCTCCACATCAGGGAATATTGATTATGAATATGACGAAAAATAATGCAAAGTGAACTTCGTGGGAATTTCTTATTTCAATGTCGACAGGCAATAGCATCAAACACATCATTTTAAAGAAATACGTAAGTTGGGGTACAGCCCATATTAGGGAATATTTTTCATTGAGGTGCCCACCAACAATGCCAAGGGGTGAATTTGGGGGAATTTTTTAATTCGATATCTACTATCTACAGGAAAATCATTTTAAATATACACAAGTTGTGGTACTGTCCGCATCATGGAATATGTATCATAAAGTTCTGCATTAATAATGCAAAGGGGGGACTTCGGGGGTTTTTCTTTATTTTAACATCTACTAATAACAATATGTTCTCCATTAAAAGGATGTATACGTTGTGGTACTGTCCACATCAGGGAATATTGTTTATCACTATGACCAAAAATAATGCAATAGTGACTTCGGGTGAATTTCCTATTCCACTGTCGACTGATAATAGCATCAAGCATATCAGTTTAAGGAAATACGTAAGCTGTGGTACCGCGCACATTAGGGAATATTTTTTAAAATAAATGTCGAGTAAGAATGCAAAGGGGCGAATTCGGGAGATTTTTATTTATTTCAACGTCTACCAATGACAGTATAGATACCTCAGTAAAAAAATACTAAGATTGTGGTACCGTCCACATCAGGAAATATTTTTAAGTAAATATCCAATAATAATGCAAAAATGATTGTTTAATTTTAATATCTACTGACAACATGAAACCAATTTAAAAAAATACACAAGTTATGGTACTGTCCGCAACAGGGACTATTTCTAATCAATATGTCTAATAATAATAATGGGGGAATTTTTTATTTCAATACCTTCTGCCAAGAGGAAAATTATTTTGAAAATACACAAGTTGTGGACTTTCCACCTCAGGGAATATTTTTCAAATAAATGGCGAATAGGAGTACAAAGGGGCAACTTCGGGGGGATTTTCTTATTTCACTGTCTACTAATAACAGTAGATACTTCATAAAAAATACGTAGATTGTGGTGCCGACCACATCAGGGGATATATTTTATTATACGTCCAATAATAATGCAGACGAAATTTTAATTTTAGTATCTACTGACTACAAGGAGTCCATATAAAATAATACACAAGTTATGGTACTGTCCGCAACAGGGAATATCTCTATTCAATATGTCTAATAATGCAAAAGGGTGACTTGGGAGGAATTTTTTATATTAATACTTACCAACAACAGGCAAATCATTTGAAAATATACAAAGGTTGTGGTACTGTCAGGGAACTTCTTTTATCACGAAGCCTGATAGCAACTTAATTGTGACTTGGGGGAAATTATTTACTCATTTATTTGTCTAGGAGGATTATCTGAACTGAGTAGGGTGAAAAAGAGAATCCCATGGTGCAATTGAAGTAAAACATTACGACGGCATAGAATGATCGTTAGCATGAGGCGCTGCCAACAGCGGGTGGTGGTGGGTCATCGCTGCTCTGTAGGCAGTAGGGCAGCAAATTTAGTAGCAAACACAAATGATCTGAGGTATGTTGGAAAAGCAGTTTGTAATGGAAATTTATATTCATTTATTCATTTATTTTTTTAGTACTGCCTGAACCGAATATAGCAATATACGAAGACCAGATGACGCAAGTAAAGTGAGGTACTTCGACGACATAGTGGCCCGAGGAATGAGGCGCTGCTAGCAGCGGGTGGTGGCGGGCCATCGTCGCCCTGGAGGGCGACAAATTTAGAAGCAGGAACATATGGACTGATAGAAATGTCAGAAAAAGCAGAGTGTAGTCAGAACTTTTATTTATTTATTCTTTCGGGAGTACTGTCTGAACAGAATAGGGCAGCAAGTGAAGAATCTGACGACGCAAGTGAAGTAAAGCATATCGACGACATAAAGTGATGCTGGGAATGAGGCACTGCGAGCGGGTGGTGGTGAAAAATCGGCGACGCATCTACATGCAAGCACATATGAACTCACATCAGGGAATATTTTTTATCAAAATGACCAACTACAGTATAATGGTGACTTCGGGAAATTGTCTATTTCAAGGTCGACAATCGATAGGCAGTAACTAGTTTAAAAAATAATACATAAGTTGTGGTACTGTCCACATCAGGGAATATTTTTCATTAAGATGGTCAATAATAATGCAAAGAGAATTTTTTCTTTAGATATCTACCGACAACAGGAGAATACCATTTTAAAAAAGGGTACAAGTTGTGGTACTGTTCACATTGAGGAATAATCATTATCATGAAGCCCAATAACAATGCGTAGGGGTGAATTCTGGGGAATTCTTTACATCAATATCTATCGACAACAGGTAAATCATTTAAAAAAATCGGTAAGGGTGTTTACACAGAACTTACCTCTTCATTTGTGCATGACGGTCACTCTAAAAAATTAGTAATTACGAAATGACGCTGAAAATATTAATCGGAATATAGTTATCACTACTATTACAAAGAAAACCTGATAAATTTTAGTCAAAAAAATATTCAGAGTGCTCATCCAATAACAAAAGTTCAATACTAAATGACAGGTGCCAAATATGAAAGGGTTGCGCAAATACCTTTACAAATGTCCACCATGACTGACTTATTTCTTGGGATGACTTCCCTGCACATTTTTCAATAAAAGTATAATATGGTGCATATGCCAAATATTATAGCCTTCTGTCACAATTTCAATTCCTCATTCACGTGGAGTGAAAGTATAGTGGTGGTTAAAAAATTTCATTTTTTTTAAATTTTTCAAAAATGTAGTTAAAAAAATTTTCATAATTTTTTTTTCTTCTGAAATATGTTTAGAATGTCATGAAACGTGGAAATTTTAAATTTGTGCAAAAATAATTTTTTTCCATCTATTCTAGTGGTAAAACATTTGTCCAAGATAGTAAAAAAATGTTGCAAATTTTTTTCCGAAATAGGTTTGGAATGTCATGAAACGTGGAAATTTTAATTTTGAGCAAAAGCAAATGTGTCATCTATTCCATAGTAGTGATAAATAATAGATTAAAACTTTTTGAAAAAAATGTTTAAATTTTTCAAAATATAGAAATAGGTTTAGAATGCCATGGAAAAGTCAAAATTTTAAATTTGGACAAAGAAAAAAAATCTATTTTAGTGGTAAAATTGTTTCAAAAATTGTAAAAGAATTTTCTATTTTTTTTAAATATGTTTAGAACGCTATGAAACGTGAAAATTTTAAATAAAAAAAAATATTTTTTTCCATCAGTGGTAAAAACTTTCAAAAATGTTGGTGAAAAAAAATTATTTTTTTTCTGAAATAGGTTTAGCGTGTCATGAAACGTGGAAATTTTAAATAAGAGCAAATTTTTTCTTTTTTTAAATATTTATTCCCTTTAGACGGTCCACTCTGTATATTTTCCAGTGAAATTTCTACCATTTCTTCGCTGACAGTAGCGTCAACTACCTACCAAATTTGACTGCTCTCCGTCAAGTAGTTTTTTAGTAAATGCACCAACAGACAGACAGACAGACTGACGGAATTGAAAAACCTATATTTTCGTAATCTACGTGTTCTGAAACGTCAAAATCCGAAAAAATATACAAAGGTTGTGGTACTGTCCACATCAGGGAATATTGTGTATCACGAAGCCCGATAATAAATTAATTGTGACTTCGGGGACAATAATTACTCATTTATTTGTCTAGGAGTATTATCTAAACGGAGTAGGGTGAAAAAGATCCCATAGCGCAAGTGAAGTAAAGCATTTCGACGGAATAGAATGATCGTTACCATGAGGCGCTGAAAACAGCGGGTGGTGGTGGGTCATCGCCGCCCTGTAGGCTGTAGGGCGGCAAATTTAGGAGCAAACAGATATGATCTGAGGTATGTTAGAAAAAGCAGTGTCCAATGGAAATTTATATTCATTTATTTTTTTAGGAGTATTGTCTGAACCGAATAGAGGAACATACGAAGACCAGACGACGCAAGTGAAGTGAAGTATTTCGACGATAAAGTGGTCCGAGGAATGAGGCGCTGCTAGCAACGGGTGGTGGTGGGTCATCCTCGCCCTGGGGGACGACAAATTTAGAAGCAGGAACATATGAACTGAGAGGTATGTCAGAAAAAGCAGAGTCCAGTCGAAACGTGTATTTATTTATTCTTGTGGGAGTACTGGGGCAGCAAACGAGGAATCTGACGACACAAGTGAACTAAAGCATATCGACGATATAAAGTGATTCTTGGAATTAGGCGCTACGAGCGAGTGGCGCTGAGAAATTGGCAACACATCCGCAAGCTAGCACATATGAACCCACATCAGGGAATATTTTTTATCAAAATGACCAATAACAATACAACGGTGACTTCGGAGAATTCTTTCTTTCAAGGTCGACAATCGATAAGCAGTAACTCGCCCAAACAATAATACAAAAGTTGTGATACTTTTTAATAAGGTGCTCAATATCTAGTGTCAACAGGAAAATCATTTTAAAGAATACGTAAGTTGTAGTACCGCTCACATCAGGAAATATTTTTATCACGAACGCCTTTAATAATTTAATTGTGATTTCAGGAGAATCTTAATTTTATTAAGGAAACATTTAATAAAACACTTAAACATTTAATGTCGACTTGCAATAGTTCATAACTCATAAGAAATGCATAAGTTGTGGTGCCGCCCATATCAGGGAATATTTTTCGTCAATATATTTAATAACAATGTAATGGCGACTTCGGGTTAATTTTGTAACATTATAGCGATTTACATATATAAAAAAATGTTGTGATACTGTTCATTGGAGGAGTTCATTTGTCTAATGTGCACTAATTATGACTACGTAACTCAGTTAAAAAATACGGAAGTTGTGGAGGTCCACATCAGGAAACGCTTTTTTAAAGATGCCCAACAACAATGTCGAGGAATCTCGACGAAATGTGGGGCAGAATGGACGAAACATCAAATATAGTTTTACTAATTATCATGTATTTTTTCTATTTGCAGTATTCTCGCCAGGCAGATGAAGGCAGGGCAGACAGTAGTGATAACTAAGTGCGCGGGAACTTAAACTCAAATTGAATTTCCGAAAATCTACCGGAGTAGGCAGATAGAGAGTAGTAGTTTGTTAAAGTGGTGCTAATTAAGTGAGCTGGAAGCTAAAAGTAGGCGAAATATCCCAATAGCTACTGGAGTAGGCAGATTGAGACCTGTAGTGGGGTAAAGTAGCCCAAATTAGCCAAAGGCTAAGCGTGTATCAATCTACCGTAGAGTGGTGCACGCCGGTCGTGAAATCTGAGTCGATCCTCGACGAGTATCTTGTCAATATCTTAGTTATTTTTAAAATTTCTTGGATATTACAAGTGTTAAGTCCTGTAACTGTATTCGGAAATTTTCTGGGGGCTTCGGAGCCCAGAAGAGCAGTTAGTAGACTCTTATTTCCGCGTGCGAGTGATGGAGATGCGGTAGGATTGGACCTAATGGGGATGTGGTAGGATTGGACCTGGCCCTCTAACATCCTTGTACTACACTTGGTGGTAAGTCAGGCATTATGAATATATTCTCTCTCAGCATTGAAAGAAGAACGAACTTTGAGAGAAAGTTTGCGAAATACTGTCGGAACTGTGTGGCTGTAAGTTTACTCCACTTTTAGGTGCTTCTTAGAAAATGTATATTGTTTACCCTGCAAGTTAGTGCTCTATGCGTATTGGTGTTTTATTTTCATTTCAAATTTTACCTAGTTCCTCATTGTCTTTCCATTTTAGTGCGTTGTGAGCAGGTATCTAATCATTTTCTTTCTCTCTTGTTTCAGAATGCAAATCACGCATGAGTCATGAGTCATTTGAATGGTGCCATAATGTGGACGACTGCGAAAGGGAAAGGAGATAAAGGTATGTAGAATATGTATTGAAGATCAGCGACAAAAGTTGAGTAGTTTTTGCTTCGGATAACCATATGCCAAAATTTGAACGTATTCATTCCCTATTAAATATTTCTTCTCTAATTTTACCATGCATTCGTCCTCCCATTTATTATTATGTGTTAAATTCAGTTTTCAATATTTATGTCGTGCGAGACACATATCGAGTTTCATGTATATTTTTTCTTTGCTTCATTAGTTATTTTCTGTTGCAGGTAGGTTCCGAACGTGATAGGATATGGGTGAAAACATCGAATAAGGTAGGATTTTTGTCCTTTATTAAGTGAAGACGTTTTCATTGTGAATGTGATAACATATTTTATTATGACATTATTCTTGATGGGGTAAGTTTACATGATTTGAAAACGTGAAGTAATTATATACGGATCACAGTTTGTTTCATTTGTGAAATTAACTGCAAACCTTTTTAGATATCTGCCCTCACAAATAGAATCAACCTGCCTACTATTAATAAAAGAACGACATCTGTTAATCTCCTTGGAAATTGAAGTTTGTCTGTGAATCGAGGTAAAGTATATATTGTGATTACTTTTTAATGTATTGTCGTCATTTGTAGGATCTTAGGATATACCAAATTTGTGTGAAGCCTGCGAGGTGGTGGAATAATAAAATAATGTTGGCGTAAGCGCTATGAGCAGTGGGTGGTTAGAATAAATGAAACAACAAATTAATCCTCAAATCCCTGCCCTGTAATCGAAATATTCACAGTCTATGACTAGAGCACGGCCATACATTATTGTATGTCACCCTCCCTCGGTCTGAGTCACCGTGAATACAGAGCTTACTTTAAAACAACAATTTAAACAACACCTCTCCCTGATTGTTTATATTATTAGCAATAAAAATTTGTCTACTCGTTTAATTTTATCCTGATGATTTTAACCCCCAAGGCCCCGTAAGCAAAGTATTCACAGTCCCTCACTAGAGCATGGCCGTACATGGTACGTTACCCTCCCTCGGTCTGGGTAACCGTGAATGCAGAGCTTACTATAAAACGACTGTCAAATAAAATTAGCACCCACGCCCTGCTCTAGAAGAAGGTAGTATAACAAAGAACAACTTGAATTTAATACCGACATACTGATAGGATTTTAAGTGCTAGGTATCACGCAAGGTATTTGTTTTACAATTGGGATTGATATAGTCTTCATATTATTGTCAATGCATTAATGTCGATGATTTCTAGGGTTATGGGGTTTACCAAATTTTGAGTTAGACTTCGAACGCAATATTTTGGTGAAAATGTGAGTTCATATGTGATGATTTTCGTTTCAGCTATCTAAACACAATGAAACCATCTTTTTCAGGAGGTGCTGTGTGCGGTGGGAGGTGGTGGGCCATGAGCGCCCTCGACGAGCGGCATATTTCGAAGCACGCGTTTAGGAATTCAGAAAGGACACTTTCTTAGTCTAACCAGAGGGAATATTAGAATGTAATGGGAGCAGCAGATATTGACTTATTGACTGAGTCATTTGAGAAGGAATAGGTTTTCGCGTCTTGCATTTATATTATTTTTTAAATCATAAATCATTATAAGTCACTTTCAATTTTGAGTTTTAGTTAAGAGCCCAGCAGAAGGGAAGTCTTTCATTTCTTTTTCTTAAAAAGGGTATTTGAACTGATGTGTTATTGCTTTCTATTGTATAAGCAGTTGGTGTAGCAATTTTACAGTTAAACTGGAGACGGATATTATGAGTCTTTGCACCATAACATTGGTTACATTTGGAGGAATAATTCTCTGTATTCTGTTAGAAATACTTTAATGAGAAAGTGGTTTATAGTGGACCGATCACCGAAGCATCTCGATACCATAAAACCGTCATCGACAAGAGTCGCTATGAGCAGAAAGATGTATTAGAAAAAGCAGTGCGTAGACGAAATATTTATTCATTTGTATGATCAGTACTGTCTGAACTGAGTAGGGTAGAAAACAAAGATCCCACGGCGCAAGTGAAGTGAAGCATAAAATAATTGTTGGCGTGAGGCGCTAATAGCGACGGGTGGTGGTAGGTCATCATCATCACCCCGTGGTGCGGAGAATTTAGAAGCAATCACATGAACTGATGGGTGTTTCAGAAATGGCAGTGTGCAGTTGAAATATATGTTTATTAATTTTCTTAGGAGTGCTGCCTGGACCGAGTAGGGTAGCAAACGAAGATCTGAAAACGCAAGGGAAGTAAAGCCATTTGGAGACATAAAATGCTCCTTGGCATGAGGCGCTGCTAGCAGCTTGTGGTGGTGTATCATCGTCACACTGGAGGGTGGCAAATTTAGGTACATATGAGCTGCCAGGTAAATAAAAGAGAGCTGTGCGTAATCGAAATATATATTTATTTATTCTTGTAGGAATACTGTCTGAACTGAGTAGGGCAACAAACGAAGATCTGACGACGTAAGTGAAGCAAAGCATTTCGACGACATAAAGTGATCCCTGGAATGAGGCGCTAAGAGCAGCGGGTGGTGTTGGGAAATCGTCTGCCTGAATGGCAACGGCATTTAGACGCAAGCACATATGAACCAAAGTCAGGGAATATTTTCTATCAAGAAGACCAATAACAATATAATGGTGGCTTCCGGGAATTCCTTATTTTGAATGTCGACAATCCCTAGCAATAATACATGTTGTGGAACTGTGCCCCCATCAGGGTATGTTTTTCATAAAATAATAATACAATGGGCTGACATCGGGGGATTTTCTTCTATTTTAATGTCAAAGTTGTGGTACTGTCCACATCAGGAAATATTGTTTATCACTATATCCAATAATAATGCAAAGGTGATCTTGGGGGATTTTCTTATTTCAATGCCTACTGGCAATAGCATCAAGAACATTTACAGAAATTGTGGCAATACTCACATCAGGGAATATTTTTCATTAATATACCTGATAACATTGAAAAGGGGTGACTTCGGTTGAATTTATTATTTCAATATCTACCGCCAACAAGGAACTCATCTTAAAAAATACAAAGTTGTGGCACTGTCCACATCAGGGATTATTTTTTATCACGCAGCACAACTATTTAATTGTGAATTCGGGAAATATATTATTTTAATGTCAAATGGCAATAGCACGTAAATCGTTTTAAAAAGATACATATTCTGTGGAACTGCCCACATCAGGGAATATATTTCATTAAAACTACCCAATAACAACTCAAAGGGGCGTCCTCAGGGGAATTTTTTAATTCAATATCTACTGTCCTGAGGAAAATCATTTTAAGAAACACACACAAGTCTTGGTAGTGTCCACAGCAGGGAATATTTATTATCACGAAGCCCAATAACAATTTAATTGTGGCTTCGGGGGAAATTTTCAATTTCAGTGTCTACTAATAACAGCAGGTAACCCATCAATAACACACATATGTTGTGGTACTCTAAGCATCAGGAAATATTTATAAATATATTCAATAATAATGCAAGGGTGACTTCGGACGAATTATGGCGGTATTATTGCGACGGTAATGATCACATCAGGATAGATCAATAATAATTTGTTACTTCGTGGGAATGTATTATTTAAATGTCGACTGGAAATAGCACTTAAAATCATTTTAAGAAAATACATAAGTTGAGGTACTGTCGCCGACTGACAACATGGAACCCATTTTAAAAAATACACAATTTGTGGTACGCTCCACATCAGGGAATATTTTATCACGAAGCCTAATAACGATTTAATTGTTACATTGGAGGAATTTATTATTTAAATGTCGATTGGCAATAGCACATAACTCATAAAAAAAAACCTTGTCTGTGGTATTGCCTACATCATAGTATACTTTTAATTAAGATGCTCAATAACAGTGCAAAAGGGTAACTTTGATCGAATTTCTTATTTCAGTATCTACTGACAACACGGATCCCATTTTAATAATACACCAGTTGTGGTACTGACCGCATCACGGAATATTTTTAATCAATGTGTTTAATAACAATGCAGAGGGGTGACTTCAGGGGAATTTATTATTTGTGTCGTCTGGCAAAAGCACCTAAATCATTTTAAGGAAATACATCAGCTGTGGTATTGTCCACATTAGGGAATATTTTTCATTGAGATGCCCAACAACAATGTCAAGGTACGAATATGGGGGAATCTTTTATTTCAATATATACTGTCAACAGGAAAATCATTTTAAAAATACACAAGTTGTGCTAATGTCCATATCGGGGAATATTTATCATAAAATTCTGCAATAGTACTTCGGTGACTTCGGGGGATTTTCTTTTATTTTAATATCTACTAATAATAGCAGGTACTCCATTAAAAGAATAGATAAGTTATGGTACTGTCCACATCAGGGAATAGTGTTTATCACTATGTCTAAAAATAATGTAAAGGTGCCTCAGAGTGAATTTATTATTTCAACGTCGACTGGCAATAGCATAAAGCGCGTCATTTTAAGGAAATTAGATGTGGTACTGTCCACATTAGGGAATATTTTTCAAATAAATGCCGAATAGGAAGCAAAAGACGATTTCGGGAGATTTTATTATTTCAATGTCTACTAATAACAGTAGATACCTCTTTAATAAAATACCTAAGTTGTGGTACCGTCCACACCAGGGAATATTTTTATTGAACTTCCAATAGTAATGCCAACATGAATTCATAATTTTAATATTTACTAACAACATGGAATCCATTTTAAAAAATACACAAGTTATGGTACTGTCCGCAAAAGGGAATAGTTCTAATCAATATGTCTAATGATGCAAAGGGGTGACTTCGGGGGATTTTTCTAATTTCAATGTCTACTAATAGAAATAAATACCTCATTAAAAAATATATGGGCTTTGGTACCATCAGGGAATATTTCTTATCACATGTCCAATAATAATGCAAAGTTGAATTTTTAATTTAAATATCTACTGCCTACATGGAAACCATTTTAATAAATACACAAGGCAACAGGGTATATTTCTAATCAATATGTCTAATAATGAAAAGGGGTGACTTCGTAGGAATTTTTCATTTCAATATTACCGGCAACAGGTAAATAATTTGAAAAAATAC
This sequence comes from Stenurella melanura, assembly GCA_963583905.1. Taxonomy (NCBI): domain Eukaryota; kingdom Metazoa; phylum Arthropoda; class Insecta; order Coleoptera; family Cerambycidae; genus Stenurella; species Stenurella melanura. The sequence continues at coordinate 212,669,086 of OY757309.1, forward strand.
AAAGGTTGTGGGACTGTCATTGAACATTTTTCATCACGAAGCCCGATAGCAACTTAATTGTGACTTCGGGGAAATTATTTACTCATTTATTTATTTAGGACTATTATCTGAACTGAGTAGGGTGAAAAAGAAGATTCCATGGCGCAGTGAAGTAAAGCATTTCGACGGTATAGAATGATCGTTAGCATGAGGCGCTGCCAACAGCGGGTGGTGGTGGGTCATTGCCGCCCTGTAGGCTATAGGGCGCCAAATTTAGGAGCAAACACAAATGATCTGAGGTATGTTAGAAAAGCAGTGTGCAATGGAAATTTATATTCATTTATTCATTTATTTTTTTAGTACTCTCTGACCCGAATAGAGCAAAGTACGAAGACCAGACGACGCAAGTGAAGTGAAGCATTTCGACGACATAGTGTCAAGAGGTATGAGGCGCTGTTAGCAGCGGGTCGTGGTGTGTCATCGTCGCCCTGGAGGGAGACAAATTTGGAAGCAGGAGCATATGAACTGATAGGCATGTCAGAAAAAGCAGAGTGGAATCGAAACGTTTATTTATTTATTCTTTTGAGAGTACTGTCTGAACTGAGTAGGGCAGCAAGCGATGAATCTGACGACGCGAGTGAAGTAAAGCATATCGACGATATAAAATGATCCTTGGAATTAGGCGCTGCGAGCAGGTGGTGGTGAGAAATCGGCGACACATCTACAAGCCAGCACATATGAACTCATACCAGGGATTATTTTTTATCAAAATGGCCAATTACAATATAATGGTGACATCGGGGAATGCTCTATTTCAAGGTCGACAATCGATAGGCAGTAACTCGTCTAAAAAATAATACATAAGTTGTGACTTCGGGGAAATTATTTACCCATTTGTCTAGGAGTATTATCTGAACTGAGTGGGGTAAAAAAGAAAATCCCATGGCGTAATTGAAGTAAAGCATTTCAACGGCACAGAATGATCGTTAGCATGGGGCGCTGCCAACAGCGGGTGGCGGTGGGTCATCGCCAAGCTGTAGTCTGTAGGGCGGCAAATTTACAAGCAAACGCAAATGATCTGAGGTATGTTAGAAAAGCAGTGTGCAATGGAAATTTATATTCATTTATTTTTTTAGTACTCTCTGAACAGAATAGAGCAAAATACGAAGACCAGACGACGTAAGTGAAGTGAAATATTTCGACGACATAATGACAAGAGGAATGAGGCGATGCTAGCAGCGGGTGGTGGTGGGCCATCGTCGCCCTGGAGACGAATTTAGAGGCAAGAACATATGAACTGATAGGAATGCCAGAAAAAATAGAGTCGAATCCAAATGTTTATTTATTTATTCTTGTGGGAGTACTGTCTGAACATAGTAGGGCAGCAAACGAAGAATGTGAGTAAAATAAAGCATATTGATGACTTAACGTGATCCTTGGAATTAGGCGCTGCGAGCGGGTGGTGGTGAGAAATCGGCGATACATCTACAAGCAAGCACATCAGGGAATATTTTTTATCAAAATGTCCAATAACAATGTAATGGTGACTTCGGGCAATTCTCTATTTTAAGGTTGGCGATCGATAGGCAGGAACTAATCTAAAAAATAATACATAGGTTGTGGTACTGTCCACATCAGGGAATATTTTTCATTAAGATGCTCAATAGTAATGCAAAGGGGTGACCTCGCAGAAATGTTTTATTTCGATATCTACCGACAACATTTAAAAAAATATTCAAGTTGTGGTACTGTGCGCATTGGGGAATAATCTTTATCATGATACCCAATAACAATGGGTGACTTCGGAGGAATTTTTTATATCAATATCTACTGTCAGCAGGGAATATTTTTATCACGAAGCCCAATAACAATTTAATTGTGACTTCAGGAGAATCTTAATTTTATTAAGGAAGCATTTGGGAAAACACTTAAATATTTAATGTCGACTTGCAATAGCTCAAAACTCATTAAAAAAATGCACGAGTTGTGGTGCCGCCCACAACAGGGAATATTATTCATCAATATATTTAATAACAATGTAATGGTGACTTCGGGTTAATTTTGTAACATTATAGTGATTTACATATATAAAAGAATGTTGTTGTACTGTTCACTGGAGGAGTTCATTTGTCTAATGGGCACTAAGTATGACAACGTAACTCAGTTAAAAAATGTGGAAGTCCACATCAGGCAACGTTTTTTTAAAGATGCCCAACAACAATGTAATATGGGGAAATGAGGGACTTTGAGGAATGGACGAAACGTCAAATATTGTTTTACTAATTATCACGTATTTTTTCTATTTACAGTATTCTCGCCTGGCAGATGAAGGCAAGACAGCCAGTAGTGATAACTAAGTGCTCGGGAAGTTAAACGTAAATTAAACAAATCCGCTGGATTAGGCAGATAGAGACCAGTAGTGTGTTAATGTGGTGCTAATTAAGTGAGCTGGAAGCTAAGAGTAAGCGAAATATCCCAATAGCTACTGGAGTAGGCAGATTGAGACCTGTAGTGGGGTAAGGTAGTCCAAATTAGGCAAAGGCTAAGCGTGTACCAATCTACCGTAGAGTGGTGCACGCCGGTCGTGAAATCTGAGTCGATCCTCGACGAGTATCTTGTCAATATCCTAGTTGTTTTTAAAATTTCTTGGATATTACAAGTGTTAAGTCCTGTAACTGTATTCGGAAATTTTCTGGGGGCTTCGGAGCCCAGAAGAGCAGGTAGTAGACTCTTATTTCCGCGTGCGAGCGATGGAGATGCGGTAGGATTGGACCTAATGTGGATGCGGTAGGATTGGACTTGGCCCTCTAACATCCTTGTACTACACTTAGTGGTAAGTCAGGCATTATGAATATTTTCTCTGCCAGCATTGAAAGAAGGACGAACTTTGAGAGTAAGTTTGCGAAATACTGTCGGAACTGTGTGGCTGCAAGTTTACTCCATTTTTAATTGCTTATGAGATAATGTATATTGATTACCTCTCAAGTTAGTGCTGTATGCGTATTGGCGTTTTATTTTCATTTCAAATTTTACCAAATTCCTCATTGTCTTTCCATTTTAGTGTGTTGTGAGCAGGTACCTAATCATTTTCTTTCTCTCTTGTTTCAGAGTGCAAATCACGTCATTTGAATGGTGCCATAATGTGGACGACTGCGAAAGGGAAAGGAGATAAAGGTATGTAGAATATGTATTGAAGCTCAGCGACAAAAGTTGTGTAGTTTCTGCTACGGCTAACGATATGCCAAAATTTGAACATCGTCATTCCCTATTAAATATTTCTTTTCTGATTATACCATGCATTCGTCCTCCCATTTATTATTATGTGTTAGATTCAATTTTAAATATTTATGTCATGCGAGACACATATCGAGTTTCATGAATATTTTTGCTTTTCATCATTAGTTATTTTTTGTTGCAGGTAGGTTCCGAACGTGATAGGATATGGGTGAAAACATCGAATAAGGTAAGATTTTTTTAGTTTATTAAGTGAAGACGTTTTTATTGTGAATGTGATAACATATTTCATTGTGACATTATTCTTGATGTGGTAGGTAAGTTTACATGATTTCAAAACGTGAAGTAAGTATATACGAATCATAATTTGTTTCATTTGTGAAATTAATTGCGAATCTTTTTAGATATCCGCTCTCACAAATCGAATCAGCTGCCTACTATTAATAAAAGAACGACCTCTGTTAATCGCCTTTGAAATTGAAGTTTGTCTGTGAATCGAGGTAAAGTCTATATTGTGATTACATTATAATGTATTGTCGTCATTTGTAGGATCTTAGGATATACCAAATTTGTGTGAAGTCTGCGAAGTGGTGGAATAATAAAATAATGTTGGCGTAAGCGCTATGAGCAGTGGGTGGTTAGAATAAATGAAACAGCAAATTAATCCTCAAATCTCTGCCCTGTAAGCGAAGTATTCACAGTCTATGACTATAGCACAGCTATACATTATTGTATGTCATCCTTCCTCGGCCTGAGTCACCGTGAATACAGAGCTTACTTTAAAACAACAATTTAAACAACACCTCTCCCTGATTGTTAATATTATTAGCAATAAAAATTTGTCTACTCGTTTTATTTCATCCTGATGATTTTAAACCCCAAAGCCCCGTAAGCAAGGTATTCACAGTCCCTCACTAGAGCATGGCCGTACATGGTACGTTACCCTTCCTCGGTCTGGGTAACCGTGAATGCGGAGCTTATTATAAAACGACTGCCAAATAAAATTAGCACCCACCCCCTGTTCGAGAAGAAGGTAGTATAGCAAAGAACCACTTGAATTTAATATCGACATACTGAGAGGATTTTAAGTACTGGGTATCACGCAAGGTATTTGTTTTGCAGTTGGGATTGATATAGTCTTCATATCATTGTCAATGCATTAATGTCGATAATTTCTAGGGTTATGGGGTTTACCAAATTTTGAGTTAGACTTCGAACCCAATATTTTGGTGAAAATGTGAGTTCATACGTGATGATTTTCGTTTCAGCAATCTAAACACAATGTACCATCTTTTTCAGGAGGTGCTGTGTGCGGTGGGAGGTGGTGGGCCATCAACGCCCTCGACGGGCGGCATATTTCGAAGAACGCTTTTAGGAATTCGGAAAGGACACTTTCTTAGTCTAACTAGAGGAAATATTAGAAAATAATGGGAACAGCAGATATTGACTTATTGATTGAGTCATTTGTGAAGGAATAGGTTTTGGCGTCCTGCATTTATATTATTTTTTAATCCTAAGTTACCTTCAAATTTGAGTTTTAGTTAAGAGCCCAGCAGAAGAGAAGTCTTTCATTTTTTTTTTCTTAAAAAAGGAATTTGAACTGATGTGTTATTGCTTTTTATTGTATAAGCAGTTGGTGTAGTAATTTTCCAGTTAAACTGGGGACGGATATTGTGAGTCTTTGCACGACAACATTGGTTACAGTTGAATTAATAATTCTCCATATTCTGTTAGAAATACTTCAATGAGAAAATGGTTTATAGTGGACCGATCACCAAAGCATCTCGACGCCATGAAACCGTCATCGACAAGAGCCACTACGAGCAGAAAGATGTAGTGGAAAAAGCAGTGCGTAGAGGAATATTTATTCATCTATATGTTTAGCAGTACTGTCTGAACTGAGTAGGGCAGAAAACTAAGATCCCACGGCGCAAGTGAAGTGAAGCTTAAAATAATTCTTGGCGTGAGGCGCTAATAGCAACGAGTGGTGGTAGGTCATCATCACCCTGTGGTACGGATAATTTAGAAGCAAACACATGAACTGATAGGTATGTCAGAGAAGGCAGTGTGCAATCGAAATATATGTTCATTTATTTCCTTAGGAGTACTGTCTGGACCGAGTAGGGCAACAAACGAAGATCTGACGACGTAAGTGAAGTAAAGCTTAAAATAATTCTTGGCGTGAGGCGCCAATAGCAACGGGTGGTGGTAGGTCATCATCACCCTGTGGTACGGATAATTTAGAAGCAAACACATGAACTGATAGGTATGTCAGAGAAGGCAGTGTGCAATCGAAATATATGTTTATTTATTTCCTTAGGAGTACTGCCTGGACCGAGTAGGGCAACAAACGAATATCTGACGACGTAAGTGAAGTAAAGCATTTCGGCGACATAAAGTGATCCCTGGAATGAGGCGCTAAAAGCAGCAGGTCGTGGTGGGAAATCGTCTACCTGGAGGGTGACGGCATTTAGACACAAGCACATACGAATTAAAGTCAGGGAATATTTTTTATCAAGAAGACCAATAATAATATAATGGTGGCTTCCGAGAATTCCTTATTTTGAACATCGACAATCCCTAGCAATGATACATGTTGTGGTACTGCCCACATCAGGGAATATTTTTCATAAAGTTCTGCAATAATAATACAAAGGGCTGACATCGGGGGATTTTCTTTTATTTTATTGTCAAAGTTGTGGTACTGTCCACATCAGGAAATATTGTTTATCACTATATCCAATAATAATGCGAAAGTGATCTTGGGGGAATTTCTTACTTCAATGTCGACTGGCAATAGCATCAAGCACATTTACAGAAATTGTGGCAATACCCACATGAGGGAACATTTTTCATTAATATACCCGATAACATTGAAAAGGGGTGACTTCGGGGGAATTTTTTATATCAATATCTACCGCCAACAAGAAACTCATTTAAAAAAATACAAAGTTGTGGCACTGTCTACATCAGGGATTATTTATTATCAAGCAGCACAACTATTTAATTGTGACTTCGGGAAATATATTATTTTAATGTCAATAGCACTTTTGAACCATTTTGAAAAAATACATATTTTGTGGAGCTGCTCACATCAGGAGAATATTTTTTATTAAAAATACCCAATAACAACTCAAAGGGGCGTCCTCAGGATAATTTTTTAATTCAATAAGTACTGGCCTGAGGAAAATCATTTTAAGAAACACACAAGTTGTGGTAGTGTCCACACCAGGGAATATTTATTGTCACGAAGACCAATAACAATTTAATTGTTGCTCCGGGGGAATTTTCAATTTCAGTGTCTACTGATAACAGCAGGTAACCCATCAATAACATATATATAATGTTTTATTTAAATATCGACTGGAAATAACACTTAAATCAATTTAAGAAAATACATAAGTTGTGGTACTGTCCACATCACGAACTATGTTTTATTAAGATGCCCAATAACAATGGAGTGGGGTGACTTGGGAGGAATTTTAATATTTCTACGTCGACTGACAACATGGAACCCATTTTAAAAAATACGCAGTTGTGGTACGGTCCACATCAGGGAATATTGTATCAAGAAGCCTAATAACAATTTAATTGTGACTTTGGAGGAATTTCTTATTTAAATGTCGATTGGCAATAGCACATAACTCATAAATAAATACATAAGACCTGCTACTGCCCATATCATAGTATACGTTTCATTATGATGATGAATAACAATGCAAATGGGTGACTTTAATCGAATTTTTTATTTCACTACCTACTGACATGGAGCCCATTTTAATAATACACAATTTGTCGTACTGATCATATCAGGGTATATTTCTAATCAATATGTTCAATAACAGTGCAAAGGGGTGACTTCAGAGCAATTTATTATTTAAGTGTCGTCTGACAATAGCACGTAAATCATTTTAATGAAATAAGTAAGCTAGGGTACTGCCCACATTATGGAATATTTTTCGTTGAGATGCCAAACAATGCCAAGGGTTGAATTAGGAGGAATATTTTATTTCAATATATACTGTGAGCAGGAAAATCATTTTAAAAATACACAAGTTGTGCTACTGTCCACATCAGGGAATATTTATCATAAAGTTCTGCAATAGTAATACAAAGGGGTGACTTCAGGAAATTTTCTTCTATTTTAATATCTACTGATAACAGCAGGTAATTCATTGAAAGAATATATAAGTAGTGGTACTCTCCACATCAGGGAATATTGATTATGAATATGACGAAAAATAATGCAAAGTGAACTTCGTGGGAATTTCTTATTTCAATGTCGACAGGCAATAGCATCAAACACATCATTTTAAAGAAATACGTAAGTTGGGGTACAGCCCATATTAGGGAATATTTTTCATTGAGGTGCCCACCAACAATGCCAAGGGGTGAATTTGGGGGAATTTTTTAATTCGATATCTACTATCTACAGGAAAATCATTTTAAATATACACAAGTTGTGGTACTGTCCGCATCATGGAATATGTATCATAAAGTTCTGCATTAATAATGCAAAGGGGGGACTTCGGGGGTTTTTCTTTATTTTAACATCTACTAATAACAATATGTTCTCCATTAAAAGGATGTATACGTTGTGGTACTGTCCACATCAGGGAATATTGTTTATCACTATGACCAAAAATAATGCAATAGTGACTTCGGGTGAATTTCCTATTCCACTGTCGACTGATAATAGCATCAAGCATATCAGTTTAAGGAAATACGTAAGCTGTGGTACCGCGCACATTAGGGAATATTTTTTTAAATAAATGTCGAGTAAGAATGCAAAGGGGCGAATTCGGGAGATTTTTATTCATTTCAACGTCTACCAATGACAGTAGATACCTCAGTAAAAAAATACTAAGATTGTGGTACCGTCCACATCAGGAAATATTTTTAAGTAAATATCCAATAATAATGCAAAAATGATTGTTTAATTTTAATATCTACTGACAACATGAAACCAATTTAAAAAAATACACAAGTTATGGTACTGTCCGCAACAGGGACTATTTCTAATCAATATGTCTAATAATAATAATGGGTGAATTTTTTATTTCAATACCTTCTGCCAAGAGGAAAATTATTTTGAAAATACACAAGTTGTGGACTTTCCACCTCAGGGAATATTTTTCAAATAAATGGCGAATAGGAGTACAAAGGGGCAACTTCGGGGGGATTTTCTTATTTCACTGTCTACTAATAACAGTAGATACTTCATAAAAAATACGTAGATTGTGGTACCGACCACATCAGGGATATATTTTATTATACGTCCAATAATAATGCAGACGAAATTTTAATTTTAGTATCTACTGACTACAAGGAGTCCATATAAAATAATACACAAGTTATGGTACTGTCTGCAACAGGGAATATCTCTATTCAATATGTCTAATAATGCAAAAGGGTGACTTGGGAGGAATTTTTTATATTAATATCTACCAACAAGAGGCAAATCATTTGAAAATATAGAAAGGTTGTGGTACTGTCAGGGAACTTCTTTTATCACGAAGCCTGATAGCAACTTAATTGTGACTTGGGGGAAATTATTTACTCATTTATTTGTCTAGGAGTATTATCTGAACTGAGTAGGGTGAAAAAGAGGATCCCATGGTGCAACTGAAGTAAAACATTTCGACGGCATAGAATGATCGTTAGCATGAGGCGCTGCCAACAGCGGGTGGTGGTGGGTCATCGCTGCTCTGTAGGCAGTAGGGCAGCAAATTTAGTAGCAAACACAAATGATCTGAGGTATGTTGGAAAAGCAGTTTGTAATGGAAATTTATATTCATTTATTCATTTATTTTTTTAGTACTGTCTGAACCGAATATAGCAATATACGAAGACCAGATGACGCAAGTAAAGTGAGGTACTTCGACGACATAGTGGCCCGAGGAATGAGGCGCTGCTAGCAGCGGGTGGTGGCGGGCCATCGTCGCCCTGGAGGGCGACAAATTTAGAAACAGGAACATATGGACTGATAGGAATGTCAGAAAAAGCAGAGTGTAGACAGAACTTTTATTTATTTATTCTTTTGTTTGAACAGAGTAGGGCAGCAAGTGAAGAATCTGACGACGCAAGTGAAGTAAAGCATATCGACGACATAAAGTGATCCTGGGAATGAAGCACTGCGAGCGGGTGGTGGTGAAAAATCGGCGACACATCTACAAGCAAGCACATATGAACTCACATCAGGGAATATTTTTTATCAAAATGACCAACTACAGTATAATGGTGACTTCGGGGAATCGATAGGCAGTAACTAGTTTAAAAAATAATACATAAGTTGTGGTACTGTCCACATCAGGGAATATTTTTCATTAAGATGGTCAATAATAATGCAAAGAGAATTTTTTGTTTAGATATCTACCGACAACAGGAGAATACCATTTTAAAAAAGGGTACAAGTTGTGATACTGTTCACATTGAGGAATAATCATTATCATGAAGCCCAATAACAATGCGTAGGGGTGAATTCTGGGGAATTCTTTACATCAATATCTATCGACAACAGGTAAATCATTTAAAAAAATCGGTAAGGGTGTTTACACAGAACTTACCTCTTCATTTGTGCATGACGGTCACTCTAAAAAATTAATAATTACGAAATGACGCTGAAAATAATAATCGGAATATAGTTATCACTACTATTACAAAGAAAACCTGATAAATTTTAGTCAAAAAAATATTCAGAGTGCTCATCCAATAACAAAAGTTCAATACTAAATGACAGGTGCCAAATATGAAAGGGTTGCGCAAATACCTTTACAAATGTCCACCATGACTGACTTCCCTGCACATTTCTCAATAAAAGTATAATATGGTGCATATGCCAAATATTATAGCCTTCTGTCACAATTTCAATTCCTCATTCACGTGGAGTGAAAGTATAGTGGTGGTTAAAAAATTTCATTTTTTTTAAATTTTTCAAAAATGTACTTAGTTAAAAAAATTTTCATAATTTTTTTTTCTTCTGGAATATGTTTAGAATGTCATGAAACGTGGACATTTTAAATTTGTGCAAAAAGAATTTTTTTCCATCTATTCTAGTGGTAAAATATTTGTCCAAGATAGTAAAAAAATGTTGCAAATTTTTTTCCGAAATAGGTTTGGAATGTCATGAAACGTGGAAATTTTAATTTTGAGCAAAAGCAAATGTGTCATCTATTCCATAGTAGTGATAAATAGATTAAAACTTTTTGAAAAAAATGTTTAAATTTTTCAAAAATATTTTTAAATTTGTTTTTGTAGAAATAGGTTTAGAATGCCATGGAAAAGTCAAAATTTTAAATTTGAACAAAGAAAAAAAATCTATTTTAGTGGTAAAATTGTTTCAAAAATTGTAAAAGAATTTTCTATTTTTTTTTTAAATATGTTTAGAACGCTATGAAACGTGAAAATTTTAAATAAAAAAAAAATATTTTTTTCCATCAGTGGTAAAAACTTTCAAAAATGTTGGTGAAAAAAATATTTTTTTTTTCTGAAATAGGTTTAGCGTGTCATGAAACGTGGAAATTTTAAATAAGAGCAAATTTTTTTTTTTTCAATATTTATTCCCTTTAGACGGTCCACTCTGTATATTTTCCAGTGAAATTTCTACCATTTCTTCGCTGACAGTAGCGTCAACTACCTACCAAATTTGACTGCTCTCCGTCAAGTAGTTTTTTTAGTAAATTCACCAACAGACAGACAGACAGACTGACGGAATTGAAAAACCTATATTTTCGTAATCTACGTGTTCTGAAACGTCAAAATCCGAAAAAATATACAAAGGTTGTGGTACTGTCCACATCAGGGAATATTGTTTATCACGAAGCCCGATAATAAATTAATTGTGACTTCGGGGACAATAATTACTCATTTATTTGTCTAGGAGTATTATCTAAACGGAGTAGGGTGAAAAAGATGCCATAGCGCAAGTGAAGTAACGCATTTCGACGGAATAGAATGATCGTTACCATGAGGCGCTGAAAACAGCGGGTGGTGGTGGGTCATCGCCTCCCTGTAGGCTGTAGGGCGGCAAATTTAGGAGCAAACAATATGATCTGAGGTATGTTAGAAAAAGCAGTGTCCAATGGAAATTTATATTCATTTATTTTTTTAGGAGTATTGTCTGAACCGAATAGCGGAACATACGAAGACCAGACGACGCAAGTGAAGTGAAGTATTTCGACGATAAAGTGGTCCGAGGAATGAGGCGCTGCTAGCAACGGGTGGTGGTCCTGGTGGTGGGTCATCCTCGCCCTGGGGGACGTCAAATTTAGAAGCAGGAACATATGAACTGAGAGGTATGTCAGAAAAAGCAGAGTCCAGTCGAAACGTGTATTTATTTATTCTTGTGGGAGTACTGGGGCAGCAAACGAGGAATCTGACGACGCAAGTGAACTAAAGCATATCGACGATATAAAGTGATTCTTGGAATTAGGCGCTGAGAGCGAGTGGTGCTGAGAAATTGGCAACACATCCGCAAGCAAGCACATATGAACCCACATCAGGGTATATTTTTTATCAAAATGACCAATAACAATACAATGGTGTCTTCGGAGAATTCTCTCTTTCAAGGTCGACAATCGATAAGCAGTAACTCGCCCAAACAATAATACAAAAGTTGTGATACTTTGTTAATAAGGTGCTCAATATCTAGTGTCAACAGGAAAATCATTTTAAAGAATACGTAAGTTGTAGTACCGCTCACATCAGGAAATATTTTTATCACGAACGCCTTTAATAATTTAATTGTGATTTCAGGAGAATCTTAATTTTATTAAGGAAACATTTAATAAAACACTTAAACATTGCAATAGTTCATAACTCATAAGAAATGCATAAGTTGTGGTGCCGCCCACATCAGGGAATATTTTTCGTCAATATATTTAATAACAATGTAATGGCGACTTCGGGTTAATTTTGTAACATTATAGCGATTTACATATATAAAAAAATACTGCTCATTGGGGGAGTTCATTTGTCTAATGTGCACTAATTATGACTACGTAACTCAGTTAAAAAATACAGAAGTTGTGGAAGTCCACATCAGGAAACGCTTTTTTAAAGATGCCCAACAACAATGTCGAGGAATCTCGACGAAATGTGGGGCAGAATGGATGAAACATCAAATATAGTTTTACTAATTATCATGTATTTTTTCTATTTGCAGTATTCTCGCCAGGCAGATGAAGGCAGGACAGACAGTAGTGATAACTAAGTGCGCGGGAACTTAAACTTAAATTGAATTTACGAAAATCTACCGGAGTAGGCAGATAGAGAGTAGTAGTTTGTTAAAGTGGTGCTAATTAAGTGAGCTGGAAGCTAAAAGTAGGCGAAATATCCCAATATCTACTGGAGTAGGCAGATTGAGACCTGTGGTGGGGTAAAGTAGCCCAAATTAGCCAAAGGCTAAGCGTGTATCAATCTACCGTAGAGTGGTGCACGCCGGTCGTGAAATCTGAGTCGATCCTCGACGAGTATCTTGTCAATATCTTAGTTATTTTTAAAATTTCTTGGATATTACAAGTGTTAAGTCCTGTAACTGTATTCGTAAATTTTCTGGGGGCTTCGGAGCCCAGAAGAGCAGTTAGTAGACTCTTATTTCCGCGTGCGAGTGATGGAGATGCGGTAGGATTGGACCTAATGGGGATGTGGTAGGATTGGACCTGGCCCTCTAACATCCTTGTACTACACTTGGTGGTAAGTCAGGCATTATGAATATATTCTCTCTCAGCATTGAAAGAAGAACGAACTTTGAGAGAAAGTTTGCGAAATACTGTCGGAACTGTGTGGCTGTAAGTTTACTCCACTTTTAGGTGCTTCTTAGAAAATGTATATTGTTTACCCTGCAAGTTAGTGCTCTATGCGTATTGGTGTTTTATTTTCATTTCAAATTTTACCTAGTTCCTCATTGTCTTTCCATTTTAGTGCGTTGTGAGCAGGTATCTAATCATTTTCTTTCTCTCTTGTTTCAGAATGCAAATCACGCATGAGTCACGAGTCATTTGAATGGTGCCATAATGTGGACGACTGCGAAAGGGAAAGGAGATAAAGGTATGTAGAATATGTATTGAAGATCAGCGACAAAAGTTGTGTAGTTTTTGCTTCGGATAACCATATGCCAAAATTTGAACGTATTCATTCCCTATTAAATATTTCTTCTCTAATTTTACCATGCATTCGTCCTCCCATTTATTATTATGTGTTAAATTCAGTTTTCAATATTTATGTCGTGCGAGACACATATCGAGTTTCATGTATATTTTTTCTTTGCTTCATTAGTTATTTTCTGTTGCAGGTAGGTTCCGAACGTGATAGGATATGGGTGAAAACATCGAATAAGGTAGGATTTTTGTCCTTTATTAAGTGAAGACGTTTTCATTGTGAATGTGATAACATATTTTATTATGACATTATTCTTGATGGGGTAAGTTTACATGATTTAAAAACGTGAAGTAAGTATATACGGATCATAGTTTGTTTCATTTGTGACATTAACTGCAAACCTTTTTAGATATCTGCCCTCACAAATAGAATCAACCTGCCTACTATTAATAAAAGAACGACATCTGTTAATCTCCTTGGAAATTGAAGTTTGTCTGTGAATCGAGGTAAAGTCTATATTGTGATTACTTTTTAATGTATTGTCGTCATTTGTAGGATCTTAGGATATACCAAATTTGTGTGAAGCCTGCGAGGTGGTGGAATAATAAAATAATGTTGGCGTAAGCGCTATGAGCAGTGGGTGGTTAGAATAAATGAAACAACAAATTAATCCTCAAATCCCTGCCCTGTAATCGAAATATTCACAGTCTATGACTAGAGCACGGCCATACATTATTGTACGTCACCCTCCCTCGGTCCGAGTCACCGTGAATACAGAGCTTACTTTAAAACAACAATTTAAACAACACCTCTCCCTGATTGTTTATATTATTAGCAATAAAAATTTGTCTACTCGTTTCATTTTATCCTGATGATTTTAACCCCCAAGGCCCCGTAAGCAAAGTATTCACAGTCCCTCACTAGGGCATGGCCGTACATGGTACGTTACCCTCCCTCGGTCTGGGTAACCGTGAATGCAGAGCTTACTATAAAACGACTGTCAAATAAAATTAGCACCCACCCCCTGCTCTAGAAGAAGGTAGTATAACAAAGAACAACTTGAATTTAATACCGACATACTGATAGGATTTTAAGTACCTACTAGGTATCACGCAAGGTATTTGTTTTACAATTGGGATTGATATAGTCTTCATGTTATTGTCAATGCATTAATGTCGATAATTTCTAGGGTTATGGGGTTTACCAAATTTTGAGTTAGACTTCGAACGCAATATTTTGGTGAAAAAGTGAGTTCATACGTGATGATTTTCGTTTCAGCTATCTGAACACAATGAAACCATCTTTTTCAGGAGGTGCTGTGTGCGGTGGGAGGTGGTGGGCCATGAGCGCCCTCGACGAGCGGCATATTTCGAAGCACGCGTTTAGGAATTCAGAAAGGACACTTTATTAGTCTAACCAGAGGGAATATTAGAAAGTAATGGGAGCAGCAGATATTGACTTATTGACTGAGTCATTTGAGAAGGAATAGGTTTTCGCGTCTTGCATTTATATTATTTTTTAAATCATAAGTCATTATAAGTCACTTTCAATTTTGAGTTTTAGTTAAGAGCCCAGCAGAAGGGAAGTCTTTCATTTCTTTTTCTTAAAAAGGGTATTTGAACTGATGTGTTATTGCTTTCTATTGTATAAGCAGTTGGTGTAGCAATTTTACAGTTAAACTGGAGACGGATATTATGAGTCTTTGCACCATAACATTGGTTACATTTGAAGGAATAATTCTCTGTATTCTGTTAGAAATACTTTAATGAGAAAGTGGTTTATAGTGGACCGATCACCGAAGCATCTCGATACCATAAAACCGTCATCGACAAGAGCCGCTATGAGCAGAAAGATGTATTAGAAAAAGCAGTGCGTAGACGAAATATTTATTCATTTGTATGATTATCAGTACTGTCTGAACTGAGTAGGGAAGAAAACAAAGATCCCACGGCGCAAGTGAAGTGAAGCATAAAATAATTGTTGGCGTGAGGCGCTAATAGCGACGGGTGGTGGTAGGTCATCATCATCACCCTGTGGTGCGGAGAATTTAGAAGCAATCACATGAACTGATGGGTGTGTCAGAAATGGCAGTGTGCAGTTGAAATATATGTTTATTAATTTTCTTAGGAGTGCTGCCTGGACCGAATAGGGTAGCAAACGAAGATCTGAAGACGCAAGTGAAATAAAGCCATTTGGAGACATAAAATGCTCCTTGGCATGAGGCGCTGCTAGCAGCTTGTGGTGGTGTATCATCGTCACACTGGAGGGTGGCAAATTTAGGTACATATGAGCTGCCAGGTAAATAAAAGAGAGCTGTGCGTAATCGAAATATATATTTATTTATTCTTGTAGGAATACTGTCTGAACTGAGTAGGGCAACAAACGAAGATCTGACGACGTAAGTGAAGCAAAGCATTTCGACGACATAAAGTGATCCCTGGAATGAGGCGCTAAGAGCAGCGTGTGGTGTTGGGAAATCGTCTGCCTGAATGGCAACGGCATTTAGACGCAAGCACATATGAACCAAAGTCAGGGAATATTTTCTATCAAGAAGACCAATAACAATATAATGGTGGCTTCCGGGAATTCCTTATCTTGAATGTCGACAATCCCTAGCAATAATACATGTTGTGGAACTGTGCCCCCATCAGGGTATGTTTTTCATAAAATAATAATACAATGGGCTGACATCGGGGGATTTTCTTCTATTTTAATGTCAAAGTTGTGGTACTGTCCACATCAGGAAATATTGTTTATCACTATATCCAATAATAATGCAAAGGTGATCTTGGGGGATTTTCTTATTTCAATGCCTACTGGCAATAGCATCAAGAACATTTACAGAAATTGTGGCAATACTCACATCAGGGAATATTTTTCATTAATATACCTGATAACATTGAAAAGGGGTGACTTCGGTTGAATTTATTATTTCAATATCTACCGCCAACAAGGAACTCATCTTAAAAAATACAAAGTTGTGGCACTGTCCACATCAGGGATTATTTTTTATCACGCAGCACAACTATTTAATTGTGAATTCGGGAAATATATTATTTTAATGTCAAATGGCAATAGCACGTAAATCGTTTTAAAAAGATACATATTCTGTGGAACTGCCCACATCAGGGAATATATTTCATTAAAACTACCCAATAACAACTCAAAGGGGCGTCCTCAGGGGAATTTTTTAATTCAATATCTACTGTCCTGAGGAAAATCATTTTAAGAAACACACACAAGTCTTGGTAGTGTCCACAGCAGGGAATATTTATTATCACGAAGCCCAATAACAATTTAATTGTGGCTTCGGGGGAAATTTTCAATTTCAGTGTCTACTAATAACAGCAGGTAACCCATCAATAACACACATATGTTGTGGTACTCTAAGCATCAGGAAATATTTATAAATATATTCAATAATAATGCAAGGGTGACTTCGGACGAATTATGGCGGTATTATTACGACGGTAATGATCACATCAGGATAGATCAATAATAATTTGTTACTTCGTGGGAATGTATTATTTAAATGTCGACTGGAAATAGCACTTAAATCATTTTAAGAAAATACATAAGTTGAGGTACTTTCGCCGACTGACAACATGGAACCCATTTTAAAAAATACACAATTTGTGGTACGCTCCACATCAGGGAATATTTTATCACGAAGCCTAATAACAATATAATTGTGACATTGGAGGAATTTATTATTTAAATGTCGATTGGCAATAGCATATAACTCATAAAAAAAAACCTTGTCTGTGGTATTGCCTACATCATAGTATACTTTTAATTAAGATGCTCAATAACAGTGCAAAAGGGTAACTTTGATCGAATTTCTTATTTCAGTATCTACTGACAACAGGGATCCAATTTTAAAAATGCACCAGTTGTGGTACTGACCGCATCACGGAATATTTTTAATCAATGTGTTTAGTAACAATGCAGAGGGGTGACTTCAGGGGAATTTATTATTTGTGTCGTCTGGCAAAAGCACCTAAATCATTTTAAGGAAATACATCAGCTGTGGTATTGTCCACATTAGGGAATATTTTTCATTGAGATGCCCAACAACAATGTGAAGGTACGAATATGGGGGAATCTTTTATTTCAATATATACTGTCAACAGGAAAATCATTTTAAAAATACACAAGTTGTGCTAATGTCCATATCGGGGAATATTTATCATAAAATTCTGCAATAGTAATACAAATGGGTGACTTCGGGGGATTTTCTTTTATTTTAATATCTACTAATAATAGCAGGTACTCCATTAAAAGAATTGATAAGTTATGGTACTGTCCACATAAGGGAATAGTGTTTATCACTATGGCTAAAAATAATGCAAAGGTGCCTCAGAGGGAATTTATTATTTCAACGTCGACTGGCAATAGCATAAAGCGCATCACTTTAAGGAAATTAGATGTGGTACTGTCCACATTAGGGAATATTTTTCAAATAAATGCCGAATAGGAAGGCAAAAGGCGATTTCGGGAGATTTTATTATTTCAATGTCTACTAATAACAGTAGATACCTCTTTAATAAAATACCTAAGTTGTGGTACCGTCCACACCAGGGAATATTTTTATTGAACTTCCAATAGTAATGCCAACATGAATTTATAATTTTAATATTTACTAATAACATGGAATCCATTTTAAAAAATACACAAGTTATGGTACTGTCCGCAAAAGGGAATAGTTCTAATCAATATATCTAATAATGCAAAGGGGTGACTTCGGGGGAATTTTCTAATTTCAATGTCTACTAATAGCAATAAATACCTCATTAAAAAATATATAGGCTTTGGTACCATCAGGGAATATTTCTTATCATATGTCCAATAATAATGCAAAGTTGAATTTTTAATTTATAATAATAATAATAATAATACACTTTATTCAAGGAAGCTGTACAAAACAGATATGAAGCGTTAAATATATATTGCCTACATGGAAACCATTTTAATAAATACACAAGGCAACAGGTTATATTTCTAATCAATATGTCTAATAATGAAAAGGGGTGACTTCGTAGGAATTTTTCATTTCAATATTACCGGCAACAGGTAAATAATTTGAAAAAATACAAAGGTTGAGGTACTGTCATTGAATATTTTTCATCACGAAGCCCGATAGCAACTTAATTGTGACTTCGGGGAAATTATTTACTCATTTATTTACTTAGGACTATTGTCTGAACTGAGTATGGTGAAAAAGATGATTCCATGGCGCAAGTGAAGTAAAGCATTTCGACGGTATAGAATGATCGTTAGCATGAGGCGCTGCCAACAGCGGGTGGTGGTGGGTCATCGCCGCCCTGTAGGCTATAGGGCTTCAAATTTATTTTCATGTATTCATTTATTTTTTTAGTACTCTCTGACCCGAATAGAGCAAAGTACGAAGACCACACGACGCAAGTGAAGTGAAGCATTTCGACGACATAGTGTCAAGAGGTATGAGGCGCTGTTAGCAGCGGGTCGTGGTGTGTCATCGTCGCCCTGGAGGGAGATAAATTTAGAAGCAGGAGCATATGAACTGATAGGCATGTCAGAAAAAGCAGAGTGGAATCGAAACGTCTATTTATTTATTCTTTTGAGAGTACTGTCTGAACTGAGTAGGGCAGCAAGCGAAGAATCTGACGACGCAAGTGAAGTAAAGCATATCGACGATATAAAATGATCCTTGGAATTAGGCGCTGCGAGCAGGTGGTGGTGAGAAATCGGCGACACATCTACAAGCCAGCACATATGAACTCATACCAGGGATTATTTCTTGTCAAAATGACCAACTACAATATAATGGTGACATCGGGGAATGCTCTGTTTCAAGGTCGACAATCGATAGGCAGTAACTCGTCTAAAAAATAATACATAAGTTGTGGTACTGTCCACATCAGGGAATATTCTTCATTAAGATGCTCAATAACAATGCAAAGGGGTGACCTCGCAGGAATTTTTTATATGGATATCTACCGACAACAGGAGAAAATCATTAAAAAAAAATATACAAGTTGTGGTACTGTTCACATTGGGGAACAATATTTATCATGAAGCCCAATAAAAATGCGAAGGGGTGACGTCGGAGGAATTTTTTACCTCAAATCTACCGACAACAGGTAAATCATTTAAAAAAATACAAAGGTTGTGGTACTGTCCACATCAGGGAATATTCTTTATCACGAAGCCCGATAACAAATTAATTGTGACTTCGGGGAAATTATTTACCCATTTATTTGTCTAGGAGTATTATCTGAACTGAGTGGGGTAAAAAAGAAAATCCCATGGCGTAATTGAAGTAAAGCATTTCAACGGCACAGAATGATCGTTAGCATGGGGCGCTGCCAACAGCGGGTGGAGGTGGGTCATCGCCAAGCTGTAGTCTGTAGGGCGGCAAATTTAGAAGCAAAAGCAAATGATCTGAGGTATGTTAGAAAAGCAGTGTGCAATGGAAATTTATATTCATTTATTCATTTATTTCTTTAGTACTGTCTGAACAGAATAGAGCAAAATACGAAGATCAGACGACGTAAATGAAGTGAAATATTTCGACGACATAATGACAAGAGGAATGAGGCGCTGCTAGCAGCGGGTGGTGGTGGGCCATCGTCGCCCTGGAGGGAGACGAATTTAGAGGCAAGAACATATGAACTGATAGGAATGCCAGAAAAAATAGAGTGGAATCCAAATGTTTATTTATTTATTCTTGTGGGAGTACTGTCTGAACATAGTAGGGCAGGAAACGAAGAATGTGAGTAAAATAAAGCACATTGATGACTTAAAGTGATCCTTGGAATTAGGTGCTGCGAGCGGGTGGTGGTGAGAAATCGGCGATACATCTACAAGCAAGCACATGAACTCACATCAGGGAATATTTTTTATCAAAATGACCAATAACAATGTAATGGTGACTTCGGGCAATTCTCTATTTTAAGGTTGGCGATCGATAGGCAGGAACTAATCTAAAAAATAATACATAGGTTGTGGTACTGTCCACATCAGGGAATATTTTTCATTAAGATGCTCAATAATAATGCAAAGGGGTGACCTCGCAGAAATGTTTTATTTCGATATCTACCGACAACATTTAAAAAAATATTCAAGTTGTGGTACTGTGCACATTGGGGAATAATCTTTATCATGAAGCCCAACAGCAATGCCAAGGGGTGACTTCGGAGGAATCTTAATATTTCTACGTCGACTGACAATATGGCACCCATTGAAAAATATACAATTTGTGGTACCGAGCACATTAGGAAATATTTTTATCACGAAGCCTAATAACAGTTTAATTGTGACTCTGGGGGAATTTATTGTTTAAATGTCGACTGGTAATAGCACATAACTTATTTAAAAAAATACGTAAGCTGTGGTACTGTCCACATCATAGTATACTTTTCATTAAGATGCTAAATAACAATGCAAATGGGTGACTTTGATCGAGTTTTTTATTTCACTACCTACTGACATGGAGCCAATTTAAAAAAATACACAGTTTGTGGCACTGACCACATCAGGGAATATTTCTAATCAATAAGTTCAATGACAATGCAAAGGGGTGACTTCAGAGCATATTATTATTTATGTGTCGTCTGGCAATAGCACCTAAATCATTTTAATGAAATACGTAAGCTGTGGTACTGCCCACATTATGAAATATTTTTCATTGAGATGCTAAACAATGCCAAGGGGTGAATTAGGAGGATTATTTAATTTCAATATCTAGTGTCAATAGGAAAATCATTTTAAAAATACACAAGTTGTGGTACTGTCCATCAGAGAATATATATCTTAAAGTGATGCAATATCAATGCAAAGGGGACTTCGGGGGAATTTCTTATTTCTATGTCGACTGACAAGCGCATCATACACATCATTTTAAGGAAATACTGCCCACATTAGGGAATATTTTTTATTGAGATGCCCAAAGACAATGCCAAGGGGTGAATTTGATGGTATTTTTTATTTCAATATCAACTGTCTGCAGGAAAATTATTTTAAAAATACACAGGTTGTGGAACTGTCCACATCAGGGAATATTGTTTATCACTGTGACCAAAAATAATGCAAAGATGACTTCGGGTGAATTTCCTATTTCTCTGTCGACTGATAATAGCATCAAACATATCAGTTTAAGGAAATACGTATGCTGTGGTTTCGCGTACATTAAGGATTATTTTTCAAATAAATGCCGAATAAGAATACAAAGGGGCAACTTCGCTAGATTTTTCTTTATTTCAGCGTCTACCAATAACGGTAGATACCTTATTAAAAAAATACTAAGATTGTGGTACCGTCCACATCGGGAAATATTTTTTATTAAATATCCAATAATAATGCAAAGATGAATGTTTAATTTTAATATCTACTGACAACATGGAACCAATTTAAAAAATACACAAGTTATGGTACTTTCCGCAACAGGGAATATTTCTAATCAATATGTCTAATAATGCAAAGGGGTGACTTCGGGGGTATTTTGTATTTCAATTCCTTCAGTCAACAGGATTTTTTTTTAAAAATACACAAGTTGTGGACTGTCCACCTCAGGGAATATTTTCCAAATAAATGCCGAATAGGAGTAAAAGAGGGGCAACCTCGGGGGAATTTTCTTATTTCATTGTCTACTAATAACAGTAGATACCTCATAGAAAAAAATACACAGATTGTGGTACCGTCCACATCAGGGAATATATTTTATTATAGGTACCTTCAGTAATAATGCAAGGACGAATTTTTTATTTTGAAGTCTACTGACTACAAGGAGCCCATTTTAAAAAATTGACAAGTTATGGTACTGTCCGCAACAGGGAATATCTCCATTCAATATGTCTAATAATGCAAAAGGGTGACTTCGGAGGAATTTTTTATTTTAATATCTGCTGTCAGCAGGAAAATCATTTTAAAGAATACGTAAGTTGTGGTACTGCTGCTCACATCACGAAATATTTTTATCACGAAGCCCCATAACAATTTAATTGTGACTTCAGGAGAATCTTAATTTTATTAAGGAAGCGTTTAGGAAAACACTTAAATATTTAATGTCGACTTGCAATACTCATAAAAAAATGCACAAGTTGTGGTGCCGCCCACATCAGGGAATATTATTCATCAATATATTTAATAACAATGTAATGGCGACTTCGGGTTAATTTTGTAACAATATAGTGATTTACATATATAAAAGAATGTTGTTATACTGCTCACTGGATGAGTTCATTTGTCAAATGTGCACTAAATATGACAACGTAACACAGTTAAAAAATGTGGAAGTCCACATCAGGCAATGTTTTTTTAAAGATGCCCAACAACAATATAATATGGGGAAATAAGGGACTTTGAGGAATGGACGAAACATCAAATATTGTTTTACTCATTATCACGTATTTTTTCTATTTGCAGTATTCTCGCCTGGCAGATGAAGGCAAGACAGCCAGTAGTGATAACTAAGTGCTCGGGAAGTTAAACGTAAATTAAACAAATCCGCTGGATTAGGCAGATAGAGACCAGTAGTGTGTTAAAGTGGTGCTAATTAAGTGAGCTGGAAGCTAAAAGTAGGCGAAATATCCTAATAGCTACTGGAGTAGGCAGATTGAGACCTGTAGTGGGGTAAGGTAGCCCAAATTAGCCAAAGGCTAAGCGTGTACCAATCTACCGCAGAGTGGTGCACGCCGGTCGTGAAATCTGAGTCGATCCTCGACGGGTATCTTGTCAATATCTTAGTTGTTTTTAAAATTTCTTGGATATTACAAGTGTTAAGTCCTGTAACTGTATTCGGAAATTTTCTGGGGGCTTCGGAGCCCAGAAGAGCAGTTAGTAGACTCTTATTTCCGCGTGCGAGTGATGGAGATGCGGTAGGATTTGACCTAATGGGGATGCGGTAGGATTGGACTTGGCCCTCTAACATCCTTGTACTACACTTAGTGGTAAGTCAGGCATTATGAATATTTTCTCTGTCAGCATTGAAAGAAGAACGAACTTTTAGAGAAAGTTTGCGAAATACTGTCGGAACTGTGTGGCTGCAAGTTTACTCCACTTTTAAGTGTTTATGAAATAATGTATATTGTTTACCCCTCAAGTTAGTGCTCTATGGGTATTGGCGTTTTATTTTCATTTCAAATTTTACCTAATTCCTCATTGTCTTTCCATTTTAGTGTGTTGTGAGCAGGTACCTAATCATTTTCTTTCTCTCTTGTTTCAGAGGGCAAATCACGCAGAGTCATTTGAATGGTGCCATAATGTGGACGACTGCGAAAGGGAAAGGAGATAAAGGTATGTATGTATTGAAGATCAGCGACAAAAGTTGTGTAGTTTCTGCTACGGCTAACGATATGCCAAAATTTGAACATCGTCATTCCCTATTAAATATTTCTTCTCTAATTATACCATGCATTCGTCCTCCCATTTATTATTATGTGTTAGATTCAATTTTCAATATTTATATCGTACGAGACACATATCGAGTTTCATGAATATTTTTGCTTTGCTTCATTAGTTATTTTTTGTTGCAGGTAGGTTCCAAACGTGATAGGATATGGGTGAAAACATCGAATAAGGTAGGATTTTTGTCCTTTATTAAGTGAAGACGTTTTCATTGTGAATGTGATAACATATTTTATTGTAACATTATTCTTGATGGGGTAAATATACATGATTTCAAAACGTGAAGTAAGTATATACTGATCATAATTTGTTTCATTTGTGAAATTAACTGCGAACCTTTTTAGATATCTGCCCTCACAAATCGAATCATCTGCCTACTATTAATAAAAGAACGACCTCTGTTAATCGCCTTTGAAATTGAAGTTTGTCTGTGAATCGAGGTAAAGTCTATATTGTGATTACACTTTAATATATTGTCGTCATTTGTAGGATCTTAGGATATACCAAATTTGTGTGAAGTCTGCGAAGTGGTGGAATAATAAAATAATGTTGGCGTAAGCGCTATGAGCAGTGGGTGGTTAGAATAAATGAAACAACAAATTAATCCTCAAATCTCTGCCCTGTAAGCGAAATATTCACAGTCTATGACTACAGCACGGCTATACATTATTGTATGTCTTCCTTCCGCGGTCTGAGTCACCGTGAATACAGAGCTTACTTTAAAACAACAATTTAAACAACACCTCTCTCTGATTGTTTATATTATTAGCAATAAAAATTTGTCTACTCGTTTTATTTCATCCTGATGATTTTAAACCCCAAAGCCCCGTAAGCAAGGTATTCACAGTCCCTCACTAGAGCATGGCCGGACATGGTACGTTACTCTCCCTCGGTCTGGGTAACCGTGGATACGGAGCTTATTATAAAACGACTGCCAAATAAAATTAGCACCCACCCCCTGTTCGAGAAGAAGGTAGTATAGCAAAGAACCACTTGAATTTAATATCGACATACTGAGAGGATTTTAAGTACTGGGTATCGCGCAAGGTATTTGTTTTACAATTGAGATTGATATAGTCTTCATGTCATTGTCAATGCATTAATTTCGATAATTTCTAGGGTTATGGGGTTTACCAAATTTTGAGTTAGACTTCGAACCCAATATTTTGGTGAAAATGTGAGTTCATACGTGATGATTTTCGTTTCAGCAATCTAAACACAATGTACCATCTTTTTCAGGAGGTGCTGTGTGCGGTGGGAGGTGGTGGGTCATCAACGCCCTCGACGGGCGGCATATTTCGAAGCACGCGTTTAGGAATTCAGAAAGGACACTTTCTTAGTCTAACTAGAGGAAATATTAGAAAGTAATGGGAACAGCAGATACTGACTTATTGATTGAGTCATTTGGGAAGGAATAGGTTTTCGCGTCCTGCATTTATATTATTTTTTTATTCATAAGTTACTTTCAATTTTGAGTTTTAGTTAAGAGCCCAGCAGAAAAGAAGCCTTTCATTTCTTTTTCTTAGAAAAGGAATTTGAACTGATGTGTTATTGCTTTTTATTGTATAATCAGTTGGTGTAGTAATTTTCCAGTTAAACTGGGGACGGATATTGTAAGTCTTTGCACGACAACATTGGTTACAGTTGAATTAATAATTCTCTGTATTCTGTTAGAAATACTTCAATGAGAAAATGGTTTATAGTGGACCGATCACCGAAGCATCTCGACTCCATAAACCCGTCATCGACAAGAGCCACAATGAGCAGAAAGATGTATTGGAAAAAGCAGTGCGTAGAGGAAATATTTATTCATCTATATGTTTAGCAGTACTGTCTGAGTAGGGCAGAAAACAAAGATCCCACGGCGCAACTGAAGTGAAGCTTAAAATAATTCTTGGGTGAGGCGCTAATGGCAACGGGTGGTGGTAGGTCATCATCACCCTGTGGTGCGGATAATTTAGAAGCAAACACATGAACTGATAGGTATGTCAGAGAAGGCAGTGTGCAATCGAAATATATGTTTATTTATTTCCTTAGGAGTACTGCCTGGACCGAGTAGGGCAACAAACAAACATCTGACGACGTAAGTGAAGTAAAGCATTTCGACGACATAAAGTGATCCCTGGAATGAGGCGCTAAGAGCAGCGGGTGGTGGTGGGAAATTGTCTCCCTGGATGGCGACGGCATTTACACGCTAGCACATATGAACCAAAGTCAGGGAAAATTTTTTATCAAGAAGACCAATAACAATATAATGGTGGCTTCTGGGAATTACTTATTTTGAATGTCGACAATCCCTAGCAATAATACATGTTGTGGGACTGCCTACACCAGGGAATATGTTTCATAAAGTTCCACAATAATAGTACAAAGGGCTGGCAGCGGGGGATTTTCTTCTATTTTAATGTCAAAATTGTGGTATTGTTCACATCAGGAAATATTTTTTATCAATATATCCAATAATAATGCAAAGGTGATGTTGGGGGAAGTTCTTATTCCAATGTCGACTGGCTATAGCATCAAGCTCATTTACAGAAGTTGTGGCAATACCCACATCAGGAAACATATTCATTAATATACCCGATAACATTGAAAACGGGTGACTTCGGTTGAATTTTTTATTTCAATATCTACCGCCATCAAGGAACTCATTTTAAAAATACAAAGTTGTGGCACTATCCACATTAGGGATTATTTTTCATCACACAGCACAACTATTTAATTGGGACTTCGGGAAATATATTATTTTAATGTCGAAAGGCAATAGCACGTAAATCATTTTGAAAAAATACGTATTTTATGGAACTGCTCACATCAGGGAATATTTTTAATTAAAAATACCCAATAACAACTCAAGGGGGCGTCCTCAAGGTAATTTTTTAATTCAGTATCTACTGTTCTGGGGAAAATCATTTTAAAAAACACACAAGTTGTGGTAGTGTCCACACCACGGAATATTTATTATCACGAAGCCCAATAACAATTTAATTGTTGCTTCGAGGGAATTTTCAATTTCAGTGTCTACTAATAACAGCAGGTAACCCATCAATAACACACATATGTTGTGGTACTGTAAGCATCCGGGAATATTTGTAATCAATATATTCAATAATGCCCAATGCGAATGGAAAGGGGTGACTTCGGAGGAATTTTAATATCTCAACGTCGACTGACAACATGGAACCCATTTTAAAAAATACAAAATTTTTGGTCCACATCAGGGAATATTTTGTCACGAAGCCTAATAACAATTTAATTGTGACCTTGGAGGAATTTTTTATTTAAATGTCGATTTGCAATTGCACATACCTAAAAAAAACATAATCTGTGGTATTGCCCACATCATAGTATATTTTTAATTAAGATGCTCAATAACAATGCAAAAGGGTGACTTTGATCGAATTTCTTATTTCAGTATCTACTGAAAACACGGAACCCATTTTAAAAATACACCAGTTGTGGTACTGACCACACCAGGGAATATCTCTAATCAATATGTTTAATAACAATGCAGAGGGGTGACTTCAGGGGAATTTATTATTTTCTGTCGTCCGGCAACAGCACCTAAATTATTTTGAGGAAATACATCAGCTGTGGTACAGTCCACATTAGGGAATAATTTTCATTGAATTGCCCAATAACAGTGCCAATGGGTGAATTTGGGGGAATCTTTTATTTCAATATATACTGTCAACAGGAAAATCATTTAGAAAATACACAAGTTGTGCTACTGTCCACATCGGGGAATATTTATCATAAAGTTCTGCAATAGTAATACAAAGGGCTGACTTCGGGGGATTTTATTTTGTTTTAATATCTAATAATAATAGCAGGTACTCCATTAAAAGAATATAGAAGTTGTGGTGCTGTCCACATCAGGGAATATTGTTTATCACTATGGCCAAAAATAATGCAAAGGTGACTCAGAGGGAATTTCTTATTTCAACGTCGACTGGCAATAGCATCAAGCGCATCATTTTAAAGAAATGAGATGTGGTACTGTCCACATTAGGGAATATTTTTCAAATAAATGCCGGATAGCAATGCAAAAGGGTGACTTCGGGAGATTTTTATTTCAATGTCTACTAACAACAGTAGATACCTCGTTAATAAAATACTTAAGTTGTAGTAGTAATGCAAAAATGAATTTTTAATTTTAATGTCTACTAACAACATGGAGTCCATTTTAAAAAATACACAAGTTATGGTACTGTCGGCAACAGGGAATATTTCTAATCAATATGTCTAATAATGCAAAAGGGTGACTTCGGGAAAAATTTTTATATCAATACCTTCTGTCAACAGGAAAATTATTTTAAAAATACACATGTTGTGGTACTGTCCACATCTGGGAATATTTTTCAAATAAATGCCGAATAGGAGTACAAAGGGACGACT
Organism: Stenurella melanura; assembly: GCA_963583905.1. NCBI lineage: Eukaryota > Metazoa > Arthropoda > Insecta > Coleoptera > Cerambycidae > Stenurella > Stenurella melanura. The sequence continues at coordinate 212,697,181 of OY757309.1, forward strand.
TCGGGGGAATCTTCTTTTTTCAATGTCTTCTAATAGCAGTAAGTACCTCATTAAAAAATACATAGGCTGTGGTACCATCAGGGAATATTTCTTATCGTGTCCAATAATAATACAAAGTTAAATTTTTAATTTATATATCTACTGACTACATGGAAGCCATTTTAATAAATACACAAATTATGGTACTGTCGGCAACAGGGAATATTTCTAATCAATATGTCTAATAATGCACAGGGATGACTTCGTAGGAACTTTTTATTTCAACATTACCGGCAACAGGTAAATAATTTGAAAAAATACAAAGGTTGTGGTACTGTCATTGGACATTTATCATCACGAAGCCCGATACCAACTTTATTGTGTCTTCGGGGAAATTATTTACTCATTTATTTGTCTAGGACTATCATCTGAACTGAGTAGGGTGAAACAGAAGATCCCATGGTACAAGTGAAGTAAAGCATTTCGACGCTATAGAATGATGGTTAGCATGAGGCGCTGCCGACAGCGGGTGGTGGTGAGTCATCGCCGCCCTGTAGGCTACAGGGCGGCAAATTTAGGAGCAAACAAATGATCTGAAGTATGTTAGAAAAGCAGTGTGCAATGGAAATTTATATCCATTTATTCATTTATTTTTTTAGTACTCTCTGACCCGAATAGAGCAAAATACGAAGACCAGAAGACGCAAGTGAAGTGAAGCATTTCGACGACATAGTGTCAAGAGGAATGAGGCGCTGTTAGCAGTCATCGTCGCCCTGGAGGGAGACAAATTTAGAAGCAGGAACCTATGAACTGATAGGCATGTCAGAAAATGCAGAGTGGAATCAAAACGTTTATTTATTTATTCTTTTCAGAGTACTGTCTGAACTGAGTAGGGCAGCAAGCGAAGAAACTGACGACGCAAGTGAAGTAAAGCATATCGACGATATAAAATGATCCTTGGAATTAGGCGCTGCGAGCGGGTGGTGGTGAGAAATCGGCGACACATCTACAAGCCAGCACATATGAACTCACACCAGGGATTATTTTTTATCAAAATGACCAATTACAATATAATGGTGGCATCGGGGAATGCTCTATTTCAAGGTCGACAATCGATAGGCAGTAACTCGTCTAAAAAATAATACACAAGTTGTGGTACTGTCCACATCAGGGAATATTCTTCATTAATATGCTCAATAACAATGCAAAGGCATCATCGACAAGAGCAGCTATGAGCAGAAATATGTATTAGAAAAAGCGTGCGTGCGTAGAGGAAATATTTATTCATTTATATGTTTAGCAGTACTGTCTCAACTGAGTAGGGCAGAAAACAAAGATCCCATGGTGTAAGTGAAGCGAACGATGAAATAATTCTTGGCGTGAGGCGCTGATAGCAGCGGGTGGTGGTAAGCCATCATCACCCTGTGGTGCGGAGAAGTTAGAAGCAAACACATGAACTGATAGATATGTCAGAAAAGGCAGTGTGCAATCGAAATATATATTCATTTATTTTCTTAGGAGTACTGCCAGGACCGAGTAGGGCAGCAAGCGAAGATCTGAAGACGCAAGTGAAGTAAAGCCATTCGGCGACATAAAATGGTCCCTGGCATGAGGCCCTGCGAGCAGCGGGTGGTGGTGTGTCATCGTCATACTGGATGGTCGCAAATTTAGAAGGAGGTACATATGAGCTGCCAGGTAAATAAAAGACAGCTGTGTGTAATCGAAATATGTATTTATTTTTTCTTATAGGACTACTGTCTGAACTGAGTTGGGCAACAAACGAAGATCTGACGACTTAAGTGAAATAAAGCATTTCGACGACACAAAGTGATCCTTGGAATAAAGCGCTAAGGGTAGCGGGAGGTGGTGTCAAATCGTCTACCTGGAGGGCGACGGCATTTAGACACAAGCACATACGAATCAAAGTCAGGGAATATTTTTTATCAGAAGACCAATAATAATATAAATGGTGGCTTCCGAGAATTCCTTATTTTGAACATGGACAATCCCTAACAATAATACATGTTGTGGTACTGCCCACATCAGGGAATATTTTTCATAAAGTTCTGCAATAATAATAATACAAAGGGCTGACATCGGGGGATTTTCTTTTATTTTAATGTCAAAGTTGTGGTACTGTCCACATCAGGAAATATTGTTTATCACTAAATCCAATAACAATGCGAAGGTGATCTTGGGGGAATTTCTTACTTCAATGTCGACTGGCAATAGCATCAAGCACATTTACAGAAATTGTGGCAATACCCACATGAGGGAATATTTTTCATTAATATACCCGATAGACGAGATGGTAAAGGCTGGTGTAATAGAACCCAGCAACTCACCTTACAGTTCCCCCTCCAGTCATAATCGAAGCATCTGGTGAAAATACTCGTCTCTGCGTGGATTATCGGAAGCTTAATGCTGTAACCAAGGACCAATCATCCACCCTACCGAAAACACATGAAACTATCAAAACCCTGGGGAAAGCCAAGGTTTTCACGTTGCCAGTCGTAACATCGGGATATTGGCAAATTCCTATGGACCCGGAATCAAAGAAATACACAGCTTTTACTATCCCAGACGGAGCATCCTATCAATTTACAGTTATGCCGTTCGGATTAAAGACAGCCCCATCCACATTTCAGAACTTCATGGTTCGCGATGTCCTAGCAGGATACAAACATGACTTCGTACAATTCTACCTCGATGACATCATTATATACAGTAATAGCCTAGAAGAACACCAGAGACATTTACATTTAGTCTTCGAAAGGATCCGCCTACACAATTTAAAGGTTTCACCAGAAAAATGTAACATCGCAACCAACGAATTGAATTATCTCGGACACCGAATATCTCAAGACAAAACGTTACCCCAGCAGGGCGAACTAAATATACCAGCATATCAAGAGGAACGGGACGAGCAAGCAGAACAGACCCCGGAAGAAAGAACAGAAGAAATAAGGGCAAACCAAGCAGAATATCAAGAGAGGTATTCTTCGCCAAACGATAGACCTGAGGTTACAAGAAGGACAAGAAGTAATGGTAAAGTCTCTTTGAAAGAAACGGAATGTATTCTTACCCTCTTGGACAGGCCCACATTTAATAACCAAAAAAGTCTCCGACGAAGTATACGAGGTCCGACGCGGGAATAACACTTATCTGGTACACGTAGACGATATCAGGCCCCCAGTCGCCGGAAACGAACCTCCCGAGCAGCTAGATACCGATGAAGAATCGGACCCCGATGATGATGACTTAAATGACGAAAATCCTGAAGATGATTTCCCAGACCGTCACGAAGGCCCTGAAGAACATCCCCCTGATGATGACGATAGAGACAATGAAATCCTACTACTTGCTTCAGCGCATCTACCTTCCTCAGCGCATCTACCTGCCTCAGCGCACCAAGAAAATTTACCTGCCTTAGCGCATCTGCCTGCCCCAGCCCACCAAGAAAATTTGCCTACCCCAGCGCATATAGAAAGAGTAACAGCATAAACTCCGGCATTCGATGAGCCAACCACCTCAACAAGGTCAACACCAACACACGGAGAGACAAACAATCCAAATAAACCCAAGCGATGACGAGCAAGACTGGTCATCATGGACCCCTAGAAATTGTATCCTTCTTTTTAGAATTACGTTTATTGTAGTTGTAAGTTGTAAATATCTTAAATTAGACAGAATTGTTGTATACTTTAGGTTTTCAAACATTCAATCGTAGAAATTTGCTTTAGCAAACGGGGGGAATGTTAAAGTATCTCTCTTTAACAAATTAAATCCGGTAATTCATATTGTCAAAATTAAGAATTAACGTCCCTCTGTCGCTCTGTAAAGCCCGCGAGCTAGAAAAAACACTTTTTACATTATTAGAATAATTCGAAAAGCAAGCCCTCGCTGCTGGAGAGTATACACAAGTCAGTCAGTCGGTCAGTTCGGGATCCAGCTACGCGACAAAACAACAACAAAAGGCAAATTTCTACTCTGAGTGTTACCAATCAACGTATTTAATTAATTTAAACATACTTAGTGATAAATAAATGTATTGTTAGAACGTGAACCGTAATATATCGTTATTGTGACTTCAGAATTTTTGACTTTTAATTATTCGCGTAAAATCGATACAGGGTGTTATTTTTTCGCCGATCCAAGTAAAAATAAAATCATAACAAAATTAATTGTGCCGTGTTCTTGTGCGCGAATCTGACCAAAACGAAGGTCACGTTCGTGTTCAACTTCGGGTGAATTTTTTATATCAATATCTACCGCCTCAACTCATTTTAAAAAATACAAAGTTGTGGCACTGTCCACATCACGATTATTTTTTATTACGCAGCACAACTATTTAATTGTGACTGGAAATCTATTATTTTAATGTCGAATGGCAATAGCACGTTAATCATTTTGAAAAAATACATATTTTGTGGAACTGCTCACACCAGGGAATATTTTTCATTAAAAGTACCCAATAACAACTTAAGGGGGCATCCTCAAGGTAATTTTCTAATTTAATATCTACTGTCCTGAGGAAAATCATTTTAAGAAACTCACAAATTGTGGTAGTGTCCACACCAGGGAATATTTATGATCACAAAGCCCAATAACAATTTAATTGTTTCTTCGGGGGAATTTTCAATTTCAGTGTCTACTAATAACAGCAGGTAACCGATCTATAATACACATATGTTGTGGTACTGTAAGCATCAGGGAATATTTTTAATCAATATATTCAATAACAATGCAAGGGTGAATTTTCCATTTCGATATCTACTAACAGGATGCTCATTTAAAAAAAATCATAAGTTGCGGTAATGTTCACATCAGGATAGATCAATAATAATTTGTTACTTCGTGGGAATGTATTATTCAAATGTCGACTGGAAATAGCACTTAAATCGCTGTAAGAAAATACATAAGTTGTGGTACTGTCCACATCAGGAAGTATTATTTTTAAGATGCCCAATAACAATGGAAAGGTGTGACTTCGGAGGAATTTTAATATTTCGACGTCGACTGACAACATGAAACCCATTTTAAAAAATACACAATTTGTGGTAGGGTTCACATCAGGGAATATTTTTATCACGAAGCCTAACGATTTAATTGTGACTTTGGAGGAATTTATTATTTAAATGTCGATTGGCAATAGCACATAACTCATAAAAAATACATAATCTGTGGTATTGCCCTCATCATAGATTACTTTTAATTAAGATGCTCAATAACAATGCAAAAGGGTGACTTTGATCGAATATTTTATTTCAGTTTCTACTGACAACACGGAACCCATTTTAAAAATACACCAGTTTTGGTTCTGACCATATCAGGGAATATTTCTAATCAATATGTACAATAACAGTGCAGAGGGGAATTTATTATTTGTGTCGTCCGGCAATAGCACCTAAATCATTTTAAGGAAATACATCAGCTGTGGTACAGTCCACATTATGGAATATTTTTCATAGAAATGCCCAACAACAATGCCAAGGGGTGAATTTGGGGGAATATTTTATTTCAATACATATTGTCAACAGGAAAATTATATTAAAAATACACAAGTTGTGCTACTGTCCACATCAGGGAATATTTGTCATAAAGTTCTGCAATAGTAATACAAATGGGTGACTTCGGGGATTTTCTTTTATTTTAGTATCTACTAATAATAGCAGGTACTCCATTAAAAGAATGTATAAGTTGTGGTACTGTCCACATCAGTGAATATTGTTTATCACTATGGCCAAAAAAGGTGACTCAGAAGGAATTTCTTATTTCAACGTCGATTGGCAATAGCATCAAGCGCATCATTTTAAGGAAATAAGATGTGGTACTGTCCACATTAGGGAATATTTTTCAAATAAATGCCGAATAAGAATGCAAGAGGGCGACTTCGGGAGATTTTTTAAATTTCAATGTCTACTAATAACAGTAGATACCTCCTTAATAAAATACTTGTATCGTGGTATCGTCCACATCAGGGAATATTTTTTATTAAACATCCAATAGTAATGCAAACATGAATTTTTAATTTTAATATCTACTAACAATATGGAATCCATTTTAAAAAGTACACAATTATCGTACTGTTCGCAACAGGAAATATTTCTAATCAATATGTCTAATAATGCAAAGGGGTGACTTCGGGGGAATTTCTTAAATCAATACCTTCTGTCAACAGGAAGATTATTTTAAAAATACACAAGTTGTGGTACTGTCCACATCAGGGAATATTTTTCAAATAAATGCCGAATAGGAGTACAAAGGGACGACTTCGGGGAAATTTTCTTATTTCAATGTCTACTAATAGCAGTAAATACCTCATTAAAAAATACATAGGTTGTGGTACCGTCACGTCAGGGAATATTTCTTATCATATGTCCAATAATAATGCAAAGATGATTTTTTTTTTCCTGGTACCTTATTTTGCTTATTTAAAGTACGCCTCATAGTGTTTAAATCCAACTTTTAAAAACGCGCGTGTTTTAAAGGTTACCATGGCAACAACTACAACTTTTTAATTATTAATCTGACAGGAATTTTTGCGGTATTAGTCGCGAATCTGCTTTTCTAAGTAATCAATTTTAAGTAATCAATATTAGAACTAATTTTAAAGCAATACACAATCAGTAACAACTGTAGTGACAATAATTAATCCTATGTGACAGATTGCAAATTAATATTTGCATTCCTCATTTGACACTGACAGTTATCCTGATGTCACATCACGAATTCAACCATTTTACATTCTTAATTCTTATTTCCATTTTTTGTAGTAATAATTTCAAAGTGTACCAATAAAAAAAATTGCGTAAAGTATTCGTGGATAGCTGGTCTTTAAAACACTTGCTCTATTTCGAGCACTCCGGCTGCGCCGTCGTGCTCGAAAAATCGCGCGTGTTTTAAACACCTTATTATCTACTTATACTTTAATATACTATTAATTTTAATATTTACTGACTACATGGAAACCATTTTAAAAAATACACAAGTTATGGTACTGTCAGCAATACGGAATATTTTTACTCAATATGTCTAATAATGTAAAAGGGTGACTTCGGAGGAATTTTTTATTTCAATATTACCGGCAACAGGTAAATCATTTGAAAAAATACAAATGTTGTGGTACTGATATTGAACATTTTTTATCACGAATCCCGATAGCAACTTAATTGTGACTTCGGAAAAATTATTTACTCATTTGTTTGCCTAGGACTATTATCTGAACTGAGTAGGGTGAAACAGAAGATCCCATGGCGCAAGTGAAGTAAAGCATTTTGACGGCATAGTGGCAAGAGAGTGAGGCGCTGTTAGCAGCGGGTCTTGGTGTGTCATCGTCGACCTGGAGGGAGACAAATTTAGAAGCAGGAACATATGAACTGATAGGCATGTCAAAAAAGCAGAGTGGAATCAAAACGTTTATTTAGTTATTCCATTGGGAGTGCTGTCTGAACAGAATAGGGCAGGAAACGAAGAATTTGACGACGCAAGTGAAGTAAAGCATATCGACGATATATAAAGCTATCCTTGGAATTAGGAGCTGAAAGAACACATTTTTACTGTATAACATTATGTTTATAGGCATTATTGAAAGATGGAAACGACCAGTAGCATATACGTTTTCAGAGGGCACTACTAGCTCTATAGACTTGGTCCGACAAATAAAATCGATTGCTGGTGAATGCCAGAAAGCTGGGCTCAAGTGGTAGCAACTATATCCGACCAAGGTTCAACAAATGTAGGAGCCATAAACTATCTGGTGAAGAATTATAAAGTACCAGAAAATACGAGCAAGAAATTGAAATTCTATTCTGTCAATATGGTGGTTCATATATACGATGCCTTCTAAAAAGAATTCTCAATAATTTCTTAAGGAAATCATTGGTCTGGAAGGTAAATGGTAGTAGATTAACAGGAGATTGAGACAATATAGTTCAAACTTCCGAAACTGATAATGAAATAGGAAGGCTGGGAGTTCCAAATAAATTACACAAGGGTCATACATATGAAAAACATATGAAGATGATGAAAGTTTCTTATGCAACATAAGTATTTAGTCACACTGTCATCCATTATGATGCTTTTTTAAAAAAGGTAATAAACAGTAAAGGTATGTACAGAAAATTTATGTCTTGAAAAAAATCTGATAATTGATAAAACACAGTATAAATAAAATGCAAATATAATAAAAGAAGTTATAAGCTTTCCCCATTATGGGCATATCTTTAGTCGATAATTTGTAACAGTTTTTTCTAACTTAACCAACATATTTGGCAAATTTTTCTAAACATTTCTTTTTTCCTTAGGTATTATTTCCACTGATGGAAAAATAAAATTGAAACATTGAGCAAAAGGAACAATAAGAATATTACAATTATTTGATAAGTTATTTAGTGTAAATGGATACACTTTGTATCCAGTAGCTGGAAAAGTTATAAAGTGTGCCGTTAGCAATAATAAACTTTACTTTCTGGAGTAGAGCCAGAAACTATTTGCGAAATATGCAATAGGTACAAAGAAATAAATGGTAAACTAGTAATACAACCATCCCTTGGCAATTGGCAAGTTACCCTAAATGGAGCATTTGAGTAAACATCTCCAAAAAAAAATATAAAATAACATTTCTAGACCTCGAGACATCAATCAGGGCCCCATGGAAAAATGTTTGGCCAAGTACGTCAGCATGGAGGAAGAAATATTAACTCCAGTGTATACAGGGTGTTTCAAAGTTAAAGGTACATACGTTACTTGTGGATAGAGGGCACTTTGGCGGTTCCAAATTACCCGGCATTAATGCAACCATCGTCCTTCCTTTCTGAGATACAGGATGTTTCAGTGATTTTGGCCAAATCTTTCTTTGATCATAACTATTGAACCACCTTGTATAATCGGTTCATATTTAGAATATATATTTCACTTATTTTACTTGATAAAACTTCATAATAAACCAAAACTAAATTCAGGTCCGGCTTAATAAAAAATTAACAATATGTTGTATGCCAAAATCAACACCATGTATGACAAAATTTTGTAGATCTGTTTCGATATTCGAAAAGAGCGGAAACTATTGAATAGAGTAGCTCACTTAATTTGTTTTCGTATTTCATTCATCAACCTTGATTACTTGCCGTAAATCCAATATCATTAAAATAGTCGAAACAGAAATATTTATTTCAGGGTTTAATTAACAAAAAAATTTAACTTGCAGCAGTGACAATTTTCACACTACTAGACTAGGTAAGTGAACTATTATAAAATAATTTTAAGAACAATGTAGTTCACCTGATAATCTATCAGGGAGGATATGTGGCCCAATCAATTGATTGTTGAAAACGCCGCACTAAATACATACGTATTAACGACAAATGGATGTTGGGATTTATTCTGTCTTATAGCATGTGAATTTATTAAATTATAAATACCATCTCTTGTAAATTGTGCCTCATCTGTAAACAGACACTTGTTAACAATGCCTCGGTTCCGAATAATCCATTTACTAAAACTTAAGAGATGATTTTATAACATAGATGCTTTGTCGTCAAGTAGGCAATGCTAAAAATTATAGTATCATACAGTTCATATTTACTGGTTGGACATACTTGCGTTTTATCATTCTAAAATATTTGTTATTTGTATTAATATTATTACCCACATTACAAAGTACAGAATATGCCTTCATCAATAATAATAATAATAATATCTTTATTTCCATAGACTTTTACAAGTATCGGAATATAGTCATAAAAGCTAATATATAAATATCTACACATATATATACATAGGTAGGCTTACATATTGTATTTAGAAATGTAATAAAAAAAACACACATTTAAAAGTAAAGAACAAGACACATTTTCGTACGCACAAACAATACATAAGTTGAAAGTCATATAAATGTATTCACATATGGAAAAGAAAAGCACGATTAATAAATAATAAATTAGGATATGTCCCGGTCATTGAATATTTAGGTTAGCACTGAAGTACTCTTCCACCGAATAAAATGCGTTTTTAAGCAATAGGGATTTAACTTCTTTTTTAAACAATGGAATAACATTAATTATTTTAATACGAATTGGTAATTTGTTAAATAGTTTTATTGCCATTAGTTTGGGACCTTTTGCTACACTGGATAAGGTATGACCTGGTATATTTAAATTATAGTTTGGTCTTAGATTAATACCATTAGGAGAGATTCGCCCATTGAATTGGTCAGAATGTTCCCTTATGTATAAGACGCAGTTTAAAATATAAAGGCATGGAACAGTTAAAATTCCTAATTCAATAAAAATACTTTTACATGAGTATCTAGGTGGTTTAAAGATCATTGTGCGAACTATTTTTTTTTGGAGTGTAAATACTTCGCTGGACCGTGAGCAGTTACCCCAGCATATATTGCAATAATTCAGACAAGACTGAATATGAGCAAAGTAGTACATCATTAGTATGTTTAGGGTTACAGAACGGCGTAGTTGCCAGATAACAAAACAATGGGTAGCCAACTTACCAACTACATAATCAATATGAGCTCCCCATTTTAATAAAGAATCCATATAAACTCCTAGGAACTTGACTGTAATGTTTTGTTTTACGGAGCTATTATCTGTTTTAACTAACAGGCTGTAATCGAGTTTCGTAGGTGAAAAGACTAGAAGGTCAGTTTTGGAATTATTCAGGAACAGACCAGAGGTAGCACAATAGTTTTGCATAGACTTTACAGTGCGACTAGCTTTACTGCTAAGCTCATTAATACTGCTGGAGTCGACTGCCATAGTGGAATCGTCAGCAAACAGCGTTATGACGACATCTGTCATGTACTGTGTAATATTGTTTATAAATATAAGAAATAGAAGCGGTCCCAGAATACTCCCCTGAGGAACACCAGTCGACACATTTAAAGGGCTGGATTTGTAGGTTTTACCGACATCTTTTATTACAACAGATTGGGTTCTCCCGTTTAAATAGGATTTGATCCAACTTAAGGCTGGGCCGCGGATTCCATAATTGAAAAGTTAATTTTCAAATGGTGGATATGCGAATATAATCTATGTGTATGGATTTTGAAGAAGATTTCCTGGACGCCGAATTCCTGATCATAAAACTTTTGCTAGAGTCAATTATTCTAAAAATCATGATCGGCATCCGACGGCCACCTTCAATGAGCATCAAGTAAGGCAACCTTTAGTTGTAGAAGAGAATACACTAAATATTGTTGCAAATAATCCAAAAATTAGCACAAGAAGAGTGGGTCATGATTTAAGAGTTCCACATGTCAGTGTTTTGGAGAACATAAGAAAATAATCTCTATCCATTTCATGTTCAACAGGTTTAGAGGCTAGAGGAAGGGAATGAAGTTTATCGGTTAAATTTTAGTAACTGGATTATTCGGAATCGGAGAATTCTTAACAGATGTCTGTTTACAGATGAGGTACAATTTACTAGAGATGGTGTTTATAATTTAAGAAATTCACATGTTTGGACCGAAGGAAATCCACGTGCTGTAAGACAGAATAAATCTCAACTCGATTTGCTGTTAACATTAGGTGCGATGTTTTCAACAATTATTTGACTGGGCCACATATCCTCCCTGATAGATTATCAGGTGAACTTTATTTAGACTTTTGCAAACATTTTTATTGGAAAATAAAAATATTGCGGGAATGTATTACCAGCATGATGGCGCTCAACCCCATTTTAGGAATATTGTGAGAAATTTCCTAAATGAGAATTTTTCAAATATGTGATAGGTCGAAATGGACCTCATCATTGGCCTTCAGGGTCATCGGATTTCAATCCTGTTGATTATATATCTTTGGGGATATTTAAAAACAAATGTATATGACGTAGCTATTAATAGTAGAGAGGAACTTTTGGAACGAGTTAATAACGCTTGCGTAGAAATAATCCAGATATGATTAGACGTGCAATTAGAATTATTACTACTAGAGCAAGGAAATGTATTCAACGAAATGGAGGACACTTTGAACAGTTATTGTAGTTGTGTATTTATTACTTTCGCGTATATATTGTTATTGTACATACATGCATTAAAAATAATATTATTTTTAAATGTATTTTGATTTATGTGCGTAAATCTACATTGCTTTCAAAATTTTACAATAGTTGACTTACCTAGTCTAGAAGTGAAAGATTTGTCACTGCTGCAATTTAGTTTTTTTTGTTAATTAACCCTGAAGTAAATATTCAAGTTCCAACTATCTGGACCATTTTAATGAAATTAAATGTGACGATCGGATCCAAAAGATGCACAGTAAGTATTGCGGCACTTTGGACAGAACCGCAGGAGTTAAAACCGCCATTTCCGATTATCAACATGTGCAGGATCTGCGAAAACATGGAAAGTGAAACGCGTTTTTTGTATTTGAAAAAAATGTTCTTTCATACATTTTCTTTTTATAAATAGATACCGGACTTGGTGATTTAAACTGATTTCAAATATTTTTGGATATATCACATTTTCTTATTTTATGTTTTTGTAGAGAAGAAAGATATTCTTTTGGACAGAGTGTACTTGGCGCTACTTTTTTTACAGACAATCTGTTTTTGTGGGCATCTTATGATTACGAACTATTACTTTGTCGGTCTTTTTTTATGAATTTCATACTGACCTTGGACATCCTGTACTTATGCTAATTCTGATTGTTCTCGCAGGAAATGACAACAAACAAGAAACCTGCTTTGACTAATTCACTAGGGCGGGAAGCTGCAATATCGTCCGCCTAAGTTTTGATTTTAACGTTTACTTAATAATGTGCAATAGGTCCAAGATACCATCCGCATCGAAGGCTACTGCAGTTTGCGTGTGTGTTTGTAAATAAGTAAAATGACAATAAATAAACAGGATGTACGGAAGACGGAAGAAAGATATGCTTAAGGTTATATATTGGACATGGTTAGTAAGAAGGAGGCTCAATTCTGTTGTGTCTAGCCAACCAAGAAACCCTGATTCAATTCCCATAGATAGTAGGGAACCGAGTCATCTGAAAAACGCCTGTAATAAGAGGTTTATACCACTAGAGGACCTAAAGAAACTGAAAATGTTTTCCCATAGAAAATCGCCTGCCGAATTTTGAGGTCGCGTCAATTTTCGAAATTGCGCACACCCCATGAAAGTCAATTTTGCCCCAAAATTGAAAATACACATTTTCTGATACTTCTCAAGTCATATCTTCGTTATTGAAAAAGTTATCGGACTATTCCTTTTTGCTAAATGACCGTTAGTATCTGGCTATAACACTACTGTTAAATTATTTTCCATTATTCTCCGTCTTGAAGAAAATTACAAATTAAGAAGACGTTGTCGTTTTTGTGTAGTGAAATTTTAAGTCCACAATGAACGATTGTTATTTATTGAAATTTAAAAAGAAGTCGGCAACAAAATTTCTCCAAAAATACCATAATTGTTTTTAGTGAAAAAATTGTGTCTCCAACTTCAGTGTAAAAAAAGTTATAGTAAGTTAAACCCAAATGTCTTTTCCGTGCTCTCTGCTTTTCTTGCCGTAGAATATCAAATGCTTAACGAAACATATTCTTTATAGGATTTTGCAAACAGCGGAAAGAAAAGCTATCTATGAGAACTAAAGGAAAAACTATACAGATTCAGAAAGTATTCGTTTTGGTATGGCAATAATTGGCAATAAGTGGAAGCGAGAGCGAAGCAACTAGGCTATTCTTTTCTATCGTATGTATAACACATCGTACAAAGCGCCACCTGCTATCTCCACCACATGTGTGGACATCCCTAGAGTTTAAATTTGTTTCCGTCTTACACACGTCAGTTCTCGTTTTGCCCTATACGATAGAAAAGAATAACCTAGTTGCTTCGCTCTCGCTTGCTCTTATTGCCAAATATTACCATGCCAAAAGACACACTTTCTGAATCTGTATATAAAAATATTAAAGAAATCTTTGCATCTTTCGATAACCTGACTTCTGGTTATGCCAACAAGTAAAAATTCTTATTTGCCATTCTCATTTTAACACTAGCATCCAACCTAGTCCCCTACGGCTAAGCAGGCTAAACTAGTATCTACATGATCCCCTACGATATGTAAATTCAGTTAAAAATGAGAACAAAGGCCTGAAATTAATTTATTTACGTACCTTGTCTTTAAAATTTTTTTCATTCTAATGAATTACATTTTCATAAAATCTCATTCAGTTTCTTGGAAATGTTTAGCCTTTTATTTATCAGCCCCTTTAATAATGGAGTTGGGGTGGTGGGGGGTTGAAAAATATTATAAAAAAAATCTGAGGCCTTAGCTTCTAATACATACACCGTACTGTACTCTTACCAACTTGCCTTACTTATGTTCCCTTATTTACCCCTATTTACCCCTTAACACTAACCCTTCAACGGAATAATACCAAAATGTAATCTAGTTCCTGATGTCATTATAATATATACGTATACCAAATTTCAAGTGAATATCTCTATTTTATTTTATCAAACTCTTTAATAATGTAGTGGGGGGTGGTGGGTGAGCTGGAAAATATTATGAAAAAGTTTGAGGCCTTGACTTCTAGTATATACACTTAATTTCAAGTTTCTGTACTCTTACCCGGTTGCTTTACTTATTTTCCCCTATTTAACCCTATTTACTCCACAACCCTTCATCGGATATGTTCAAAAAACAATCCAGTTCCAGATCTCGTTATAATATATACATGTACAATATTTCAGGTTAATATATCTTAAACCGTTCCGGAGAAAACGTGCGGACAAAAAAAAAAAAAAAGTTGCAGACAGACCGACAGACAGACAGACATTTTTTTTCGCTCAAATTTAAAATCTCGACGTTTAATGAGATTCTAAACCCATTTCAAGAAAAGAGAATTGAATTTTTTTTGACGATTACTATACCTCCAATTCACACGTGGATGTGGAAGTAATTACAGATTAATTTCCCTCATTATGCAAAATTTTCAAGTAATATGTTTACAAATATAAAATATAAAAATATAAGATCAAAAATATATGATCAATTACCATTTGTCTATTAAATGAAACCACGCTTGTAAGTATTCTCTTGACTTTCTGATTACGTTCTTTGCAGCAGATAAAACATTTTTTTTTTGTTAATATTGGCGTTGTTCCTGACCTTCTTATATAAAATTTTCTACTATACGAAGCCCATAATCGAGGCTTGTAGGAAAGGTAATTGAAAGATACATATTTTTTTAAATAGCAATGAAGATATACATATAAAAAGTAATAACCTACCAAATTGTTCCATTTCGTTTATAATTTTTTATAAGCAAACCAAGGTGAATTAACTGATACAAATAAATTTCGTAAGAACGTATTGTTATATAAACAAGCTAACTATTATAGTCTTCGCCCATTTACTGCACTTTTTATATCATTGTTGCACATTCTATAGGAAACTATTCGCAGTCTTTCTCTAAATAATAGTTTTAACATTTTTGTGCAATTACAAAACATAAAAAAATCGATTTTCTTTAAACTTATTAAATACATTTTTTATTTATTCTTCCAGTTTGTTCAAAAAGGTTCTTCTTCTAGCTAACACTAATTTATTGTCCAAACTTCTATACAATCGGACTTCTTGTTCTTGAGTTATTGTTCGTACAAAAACATGACGGACGGATAGACGGACAGGCAGACAGACGGACGAACATTTTGGAAGTTCTTCAGAATTCGATCACCAACACAGTAATATGAAAATTTTGTCTCTACGAGCAATATCATACCCGTTGTGGAAATGTGACGATCAAATGCTACATTTTATGCTGTAAATTACAGATAGCTATGGTATTTCTCCTTTCTTTTATTAAGAGGACATTAACTATCTTAAATTTTTAAACTTTGGTCATTTCAACGCGATTAAAGTATTTGAGTATAACCTGTTTCAAATTTAAGATTAATCAACTTACTAATAAAAATAATATGACAAGTTAAAAGAAAACCGCTGCCTAAGGAATCACTACTTCCACATCCAGATTTTCCATCCGAGTCTCTTTTAAGGAAAATATTTTGACTATGTTTGCACTCTAGTATGTGAAAATAAATTCTTCATAAAATTATAATAAGTAATATTTGAGGCAGATGTCATAAGAACATTTGAAATGTTGGTTTCTAGCATATACGCCAAAAATGAAGTCTCTGGACTCTTATTAACTTCCTCTACCTATTGTCCCCAATACACCCCCTTCCCCATCTAACGGAATCATCTCAATATATAATCTAGTTCCAGATGTCGTTATAATCCATACACGTATCAAATTTCAAGTGATTATGTCAATTATATTTTATCCACCGCTTTAATAATGGTGTGGGGATAGTGGAGGGGTTGAAAATATTATACAAAAATTAGAGGTCTTGACTTCTAGTATATGTACCAAATTTCAAGTTTCTGTACACTTACCAGCTTGCTTTACTTATTTTCCGCTATTTACCCCTATTTAACTCTCAACCCTTCAACGGAATCATCTCATAATATAATCTAATTATGGATGTCGTAATACATGTACCAAATTTTAAGTGAAAATCTCAATTTTATTTTATCAACCCTTTTAATAACTGAGTGGGGTAGTGGGAGGAATTGAAAATATTTAAAAAACCAGAGGCCATGGCTTCTAGTATATACACCAAATCCCAAGTTCCTGTTTTACTTTTTTTGTCATATTCACCCATATTTAACCCTCAACTCTTCAACGGAATTATCTCAAAATATAATCTAGTTCCAGGTGTCGTTATAATACATACGTGTACTAAAGTTCAAGTGAATATCTCTATTTTATCAACCCCTTTAGTAATGTAGTGGGGGGGTGGGAGAGTTGAAAAATATTATAAAAAATATCTGAGGCCTTGGCTTCTAGTATATACACCAAATTCCAAGATTTTGTACTCCTACCAGCCCGCATTACTTATTTTCCTCTATTTATCTCTGTTTAACCTCCAACACTTCAACGGAATCATCTCGGAATATAATCTAGTTGTAGGTATCGTTATAATATATACGTGTATCCAATTTCAAGTGAATATCTGAATTTTATTTTATCAAACCCCTTAAATGGACCGGGGTAGTGCAGGGGGATGGAAATATTATAAAAAAATCTGAGGCCTTGGCTTCTAGTATATACACCATATCGCAAATTTTTGTACTCTTACCAACTTGCTTTACTTATTCTTTCCTATTTACCCCCAACCCTTCACCGGATAAGTTTTTTTTTTTTTTTTTTTACCTTTGTCTGGCTTTGAGTTCGTAATAACTCATACACCACAAAATGTTGTAATGGAAATGCCTTATATTACTAACCTACTACGAAACTTACCTACTACGAAATTAATATATACGAAAGGAAGGAGCGGGGTTATAACACATTCTTCTTGCCCAGGGGTCTATCAGGGCTTTGTTTTTACAGAATTGGGTTGGACCACGGTTTGAAGGATAAAATAACAATAGGATAGATAACAAAGGTAAACGAAGCTACCCCTAAAAAGAAAGAACGAAAATTAAACATAATTATATTATTTACGATTGAGAAGATTAATCCATAATCACAAGTTAATGTTAGTGTCCTTTAAAAAATCCACTAGAATATTAAATATTTATCTGTTATTTTCATATAATAAAGTTGTAATGCATGTAGGTAGAGGCAGGTTGAGTGCACAAATTTTAAAAAGAAGTTTTGTTGTCGCTTGAATGTGGTGTTTACAGTTAAAAAATAAATGATTCAAATCTCCAATGTAGTTAGGATCACAGGTGCACAATGGGCTGTTTCTTAGTCCTATTCGGTGTAAGTGAGCAGGGAAGGATCCATGATTCAGTTTTAACCTTGTGATAGACGTGGAGTAAAATCTGGATACGTTATACGTATTTATATGGGGTATTATATTGGGCAGAGTCTGATGTATTTTTACATAATGGTTTCTTGTTCTTGTTACGTACGAGTCCCACAAAGTTTCCCATTTTTTTCGTACTCTGTTTTTATAAACATTATATAAATCTGACATAGGGAGAAATGGTTGAATTACTCCATGTTCTTCTATTGATTGTTTAGCAAGTTTGTCTGCGATATTGTTTCCTGTAATATTTGAGTGTCCCTTAACCCAGATGTACTTTAGTTGTAATCCTTTTGCTTCAATAATCCTGTGAAAATGTAAAATTTTGCATACTATTGAATTTTTGTATTGTTTTTCATTAAAATTCTGTATTGTCAGTAGTACAGATTTCGAGTCAGACAAGATAGTCACATTATGATAAGGCCTAGCTGAATACAAATAACACTCATAGACCCATACTAACGCTTGGTATATTGCGAAAGCTTCTGCATTATATATGGTACATTCATTAAATAATTTGAAGGATGCTTCCACGTTTTCACTAGGGATATAGAAAGCGCAACCGGTACCACTTAGTGTTTTAGAACCATCTGTATATATTTCAAGAGCAGGGGCGTTTCTAATAATGCTTTTTAGGATTGCAGAATTCAATTCATAATTATTATCTGTATATTCCGGAAATGCAACCTTAGTTTTAAGATGTGCGAGGCCAAAGTCATAAGTAAAAATCAGAAAATTCTTTTGAGCAGTCACAGCTTCGGCATACGGTTGGCATTCCAGAAAAGCATCAGCTAAGGGAGGGCTGTTAACGTTTCGTCCAAAATGGGTGAGTTAAAATTTCGATTCCTAAGCTGGCTACTTTATTATATAAAGTATCGTTACTCTCTTTTATTTTGAGGAAGTACTTGCTTGCTTGAAATTGACGTCTTAAGTGAAGTGGTGGTTCTTGTGCTTCAGCCAAAATAGCTTCACGTGGTGAAGATTTCATTGCTCCAATGCAGATGCGTATAGCGCTATATTGTATTCTATCCACACTCTTTAAGTTGGAGTTAGCTGCTGACCCATATAAAATACAACCATAATCCAGGATTGAAAGAATATAAGCTTTATAAAACCGGATAAGTTAAAAGATCTCGTTATAGAAAATACGTGTATAAAATTTCAAGTCAATATCTTAAACCCTTCCAGAGATATCGTGCGCACAAAAAGTTACAGACCGACAGACAAATATTTTTTTTGCTCAAATTTAAAGTTTTGATATTTCATGATATTCTAACCTATTTCAACAAAAAAAAAAATTGTTTTTTTTTTACGATTACTATACTTCCACTTCACTATGTGGATGTGAAGGTAATAGTACCAAAAAATCTCAAGTTAAAAAGAAACATAAAAACTCCCACATATCACTGATTTCGCAATTTCAAATTAATTCGCGACCAAAAAAATCGTATGCTGCAGCTCATTTTACATAAATCGGTTCCCTACTAAGAGCAGCTGTTGGACTAATTAGGAAGACCTGTTCGACTATTATAACAGAATTTTTAACTTGAATGTCTTTTTTAAACTTTTATAGGGCCTAGTGAAGAATGCGTTTAAAAATAAGTCAGATACCATTTTTCTCGGCATCGGGTGCAAATGCCAAACCGTTGATAGGCATAGAAGTGAAAATATAGGATGTTGAGGTTAAGCTGTGTTTCAAATTGTTACATTTTTTACATTTTCCTTATTTTTTTTGTGTCATATAATTCTTTAAATTCTGGAAAGAATTGAATTTTGTAATTTTGGCAGTGCATAAAATAAAAAAATATATGGGAAACCCACTATCTATAAAAAACTTATCAACATAAATTGCATCGTAGTGCGTTTTAAACAAGTAAACAAAAGGTCGAATAAATATATTATTGAATGAAAAGGTTACATGAATAATTCGACTTTTGAATTATTTAAAGCGTTAAATCGTTAGATATTTGGTTGAGTAATTTACAAGTTCAAACTTACTTAAACAATGGCTTCATAGAACATAGTACTTTGGGTCAGAACTGAGCAGTGGCTAAATTACTTGCAGTTTAACTACTAATTAAGCTACTTGTTTGGTAAAAGTAACTGTATTTATTCATTGAAATAGAATGGATGATTTTAATATTTCTTATCGTAACAGTCAACATGATTTTTGGTTTAATTTATGTTAAATAAAAAAACCGCTGCCTAAGGAATCATTACTTCCACATCCAGATTTTCCTTCCAAGTTTCTTTAAGAGTAAACTTCTTGGCTATATTTGCACTTTAGAATGCGGAAATCATTGGTCAGAATTTTAATAATATTTAGGGCAGATGTCATAAAGGAATTTACAGAAGAAGCTTCGTCAAGACATTGAATATGAACTTGGCTAACTTTCAAGCCTGACATGATATTTACAAAATCTGCAGAATATACAGGTGATAGAAATAAAAAACTCATAGAAATTTACAAACTTTCATTAAGCTGCGGATAAAAAATTTAAAAAGTTACACAACTCGGAGTAATTGTAATAAGCGTTTTACATTAATATTTCACAAAAATATGAGATTCGAAAAAATGCGAGAACATGAATCTAGGTATCAATATTTGTCAAATACACCAGTTTTACAAAAGCGATGCTAGGCGTCGGTGGGCGTCGAGACATAAAAATGCAACAATAATAATCTAGGTATCAAAATTTATCAAATATATAAGTTTTACAAAAACCATGTTTTACAAAACGTCGCTGTCGAGACGTAAAAATGCAAAAACAAAAATCAAGGTAGGGTACCCTTTTCTAAATATGATTAACTTAAGTTTGGAAAAGGGTGTTATGCCTAACTGTTATAAAACATCTATAGTTGTACCAATTCCAAAGATACCTAATACTAATTTAGCTGAACAATTGAGGCCAGTAAATATGTTACCATTTTGTGAAAAGATTATAGAACTAGTAGTTTACAACCAAGTAATTGATTACATAAATTCAAATAACATTCTGTGTACATATCAATCGGGATTCCGTGGTAAGCATTCATGTGAAACAGCATTACAATTGGTAATTTCAGAATGGAAAAAGTTGTTGGATAAACCAGGAGTTGGAATTTGTGCTGTTTTCATTGACCTTAAACGGGCCTTTGAAACAATTGACCGCAACATATTATTATTAAAACTGAAGATATATGGATTCGATCAAACTGTAATAAAATGGATTGGAAGTTATATAAACGATAGGTATCAAATAACAAAAATTAATGGCAAGCTATCTGAACCTAAGATGAATAACTTTGGGGTTCCTCAAGGTAGTGTTCTTGGTCCCTTACTATTCATTCTTTATATAAATGACCTTGGGAATGTGCTGAGAAAGTGTAAAATCCATCTTTTCGCTGATGACACTCTTATTTACTATGAGAATACAAATTTTGAGGAGATGGTAACAACTGTAAATTTGGAGATGGGGCTTCTGACAGAAAAATTTAAAAGTAATAAACTAAAAGTAAATGAATTAAAATCGAAATTCATGTTTGTAGGTAATAATTATTTGTACAATAAATTTATGAATTTAAATCTTGGTATTGAAATAAATAGTGAAAAAGTTGAGCTTGTTCAAGAAATTAAATACTTAGGACTAATAATTGACCGTGAATTGAAATTCAATAAACACGTAGACTATATATCGAAAAAGATTGGCAAAAAAATCGGCTTTCTTAATAGAGTGGCTTCTTTTATATCAATGTCCACGCGGTTAACAGTTTACAACTCGCTAATATTGCCTCATTTTCTCTACTGCGGGTCAGTGGTGTATGTAAGTTGTACAAATTTTAATAGGTTACAGGTTCTCCAGAACAAGATGATGAGAGTAATATTAAGATGCAATAGGTTTACAAGTACTCAACTGATGTTAAATACATTAAACTGGCTTAATATAAAACAGTTTCTTTATTTTCAAACGATGACATTTATTTTTAAAATGACTAGTGACGCTTCTCCAGATTACCTAATACGACAGTTGTTACCTGTTACTGATGTACATCTACGTAATACACGATTGGCTACAAACAGCAACTTTTACGTTAGTAGAACATTTAAGAGCAGTTCAATGAATAGCTTATTTCATAAAGGAGTTGTACAATTCAACCTTCTACCCCAGGAAATTAAAACCAGTAGAACCATTAAACAATTTAAGTATAAACTAATAAATCTAATAAAAGACCCTACATTCCATCTAAGCTAGGAGTTGTTTTTGTTTTATATAGACCTTAGCTGTGCTTCCTTTTTGTATTATGTTATTTATATTTGTTTTGTATTATCTTTGGATAAATAAACTAATTTTATTATTATTATTAAAACTTATCAAATATACAAGTTTTACAAAAGCCAGGCTTGGCGTCGGTCTGCGTCGAGGCGTAAAGATTAAAAAATATGAATCTATCAAATTCAAAAGTTTAAGAAAAACGACGCTAGGCGTCGGTTGGCGTTGAGAAGTAAAAATGCAAGAATTTAGGTATCAAAATTTATCAAATACACAATTTTTACAAAATACGACGCTAGGCGTCTGTTGGAGTCGAGACCTAAAATTGCAGAAATATGAATCCAGGTATCAAAATATACTAGTTTTACAAAAATGACGCTAGGCGTCAGTCGGCGTCGAGACGTAAATATGCAGGAACATAAGTTTAGATATCAAAATGTATCAAAGACACAGGTTTTATAAAAACGACGCTAGGCATCGGTCGGCGCCGAGACGTAAAAATTCAAGAACATGAATTTAGATACAAAAATTAATCAAATACTAGTTTTACAGAAGCGTCGCAAGGCGTCGGTCGGCGTCGAGACGTAAGAACACAAGAATACGAATCCAGGTATCAAAATTTATCAGCTACACAAGTTCCACAAAATAGACGTTAGGCGTCGGTCGGTCTCAAGACGTAAAAATGCAAGATTAATTTAGGTATCAAAACATTTGTCTCTAAATATAACTCATGCAGTTGAAGTCTGTACATTTTATAATGACGAATGCCGATCCAGATTTTAGGTAAAATACTTCTCTAACCCAGAGACAAATATCCTAGACATTCTATTAACACATTTTATTTGCCAGCGCATGCTTGTAAATTTGGCAACATCGTGGGACGCAGAAATGATACAAATATGTAACTAAATATACATGTCGGACGCAAAATCAACCGCAGCGCGTAAAAAAACTATAAATCGGAGTTGGTTTACATAGAAGCAGACAAGTTTGAAAAATTAGAATGTTATTGCTTATGACTTTTGTCTTTATTCTCCATTTGTATTTCTAACATAAAATACATGTTTTTATCTACTCTTACTGCATTATATATTAAGTACTCAATTGCTTTTGGACATGCAATTTAAGCAAGTATCCATAAACTTTTTAAATGGTGAATAAATTATAATTATTCTTAACAAATAGTGTGTGTAATCATTACACCCTTGTGATTTATTCTTACACCAATCATATTTAACTTCTCCAATCGATGCAACGCGCAAAACAAAATAGAATAATCCATTATTATTGAGGGGAGGAAGGTGATTTGACATGTTTGAATAGTTTGGACATTATCAAACTATTATATTAATATTTATTGTTATAATCATAGATAAAGTATTAGTCCAGTCAACGAATGACCCAAAGTGTTGATATAGAGTGCCTGAGCAGGGACCTAAGCAAGTCTTTTAGAAAGTTGTTCAGGATGCTTAAAAAGTGAACAGAGTGAAAGTCCAGGAGGCAAGCCGAAGGGGGGCACAAATAAAGTCCCACTTTTGGTTTTTTCGCTTATATCTCGAAAACTGTGCGTCGTAGGGAAAAATTTTCTAATACCAAATGAAAACTTATGAATTTCTCTGCAACTTTTATTTTACATACTTTTTTAGAATTCGCAACTGTTTTCGAGCTACACGCTCCGGAAAGTGAAAATTTTCGAAAAACAGATTTTTACCTTACGTCTTCAACTTTAAGGAAGAGCAAGGTGGGCTTCTCAAAATTGTACTTAAAGTCAGAAATTATCAAAGAAGCGATCAATTACAACCCTTCCTCCACTCAATATTGGCTTCCTCAAATGGTATGGAGCAGCAAGATAGACCTCCCTCAACCAGTACCACTCCCAGTCGTTCATGAGGTCAGTGGCAAATATTAAGTCTGACATCAGCTTCCTCCCACCAACTGAGTGCGCAGCTAAACAGCATTCCCGGCGCACCTATGAGCTGCCCCCTCAAGAGTGAGGGTGGAAACATGTAAGAAACACCCTGATGATAATTACAACAGAGGATCCATCAGCACAGACATAGAGCCACTCATAAAAATGTTTCATGCAAATCCAAGACAATTTCTATGAATAAGTGTGAAATAATTATATTTGACATTGACTGGTTTTGCATGAAACATCTTTATGAGTGGCTATGTCTTTCTGATGAGCTCCAGAATAAGGGCGAAAAACGTTTCAAAGGTTAAGCATTTCCAAGAAACAGAATGATAGATATCATGAAAATGTAATCCATTAGAATGAACAATTTTTAAGACAAAGTAGATACATAAATTCATGTTAGGCCTTTGTTCTCATTTTTAAGTGAATCTTTATGATCGTAGGGGGTTACGTAGATACTAGTTTAATCTGCATGGCCATAGGGGACCTTGTGGATGCTTGTGTGAGACTTGTCAAATAAGAAATTAGACAAATTCATTTTAGGATTTTAATTTGTTAGCATAACCAGAATTCAGGTTATCGAAAGAATGCAAAGATTTCATTAGTATTTTTACACATGGTTTTTCTTTTAGTTATAGATAGTTATTTTTCTGCTGTTTGTAAAATCCTATAAAGAATATGTTTCAGTACAATTATAAACAAACAAGTAATGATTCATTTTTATTGTTTTCAACAAGTTCCAGCAAAGAAATTACTATTGTTAAGGTAGTTCTCTAGAAATTTTAGTTTTAGTCCACTGTAGAAGGTAACGGAGAAACAAAAGCAAGCAAACTTACTAATAGACCGACATGTCAGCTCCATGTCGTTAGTGGTAAAATTTATAAATGGAGAAGGGAATTACATTGCTCTGAACGGATTATTATTGTATGAAGTGAGTGCAAGAGGCTGATGATTCAGAATTTTCAAAAATAATAAGTTTTAGTGGGCCTATACAAGACACGCTTTGTGTATTGTACAAGGCAAGACGGAGAAAATGATACAAGGCTATGAAATGTTACTACTATTTCATGATTATGTTTTTCATTATGTTAGAACATTGTATCAACTGATAGAAAATCTAATATGCAGGGTGTTTGCTAAGGTAATGGCCGACTCTGAGCAGGAAAGTATTGTTCATTTGACATCTATATAAGCAAACACGTCTATATGATAAATGTCACGGTTCTTTATAATGCCGATTTTGTACTTTTTTATCATCTATGCATTACGCGCTTAGTTTAACTTCTGACCTTCTGGACCATTTTTTTCCGTTGTCCGTAATAAGTAGATAAAAACGATAAAAACATTCAAATTCTACCTGGGTTAATTGTATATAAATCACCTCAAATTAGCATACACCACACATGGTAAGTGGAACACGTCTCGAGGACGTACGATTCCAATTCTATACAACGGTGAATTGATTGCTTTAGAGGCAAGTTCTGCTTGGTTGAAAACGACATTCCTAATGAATTTTTTTGAACTGAAGGCGTGACTAAAATTGAACATTTCTAAAAAATCCTAAATGTAAAAAAATCGTGTGTGTATTTTTATAGAATATAATTCACGCGAAATTTTTAATAATATTCGTGAATTTCGACCATTTTCGGCTCAAAATTGAAACATCCTGTAACATGATACTTGGTCAAACATACAAGAACAGGACTTAATTAGCATTACTTTACTTCATTGATCGAGTGTCGGAAATTAAACTGGTGTCCGAACCTTTATTCTCTTTAATTAATTAATTAATTAATATAAAGTTTATTTCAATGATAATTTAAAAAATAGCCTAAAGATGGCCAAAAATCGAGGAAAATTTTCCAATAAATGGGTCAAATGTTTCACTTAAATTTCACTCAGTAGGTGAGTATGCAAAGAATCATATTATAGTCTGGCGTTTGTAAATTTATCTCAAAATAAAAAACAATTTCTGTTAATAATTTGAAAATGTGCAAAAATATGCAACTTTTTCGATTTTTACAGGCTAAAAGTTAAAGGTTTGAAGGCGAGTATCTTGTCATACTACATTATTAAAATGAACAGTGACCTTATCAACCCAATTGCAATCTTATCAAGTTATTCCCAACTAAGAAACATGTAAATGTGCTTCAGGCTGTGCTCCAGGTGGATAAAATTTCTTACGAAAAGGTAATGAAAGCCGGGAATCTATTTATCGGCTATGATAATTGTAGAGTATTTGGTGCAGTTGATATATATTTCCCTTGACTTTGGATGAACCATCAGCCAGTAGCTCTTGATTTATATATATATATATCGATGCACGTGCAAACAAAACTAATCCAGCGTGTCATGATTTTTAATCATATTTATTTTTCCCTATGCGCTACCCTAAAACAAAAATATACGCAACGTGCACACATCCTACACATACGTGTCAATGCACACATCCATACACCAATACATAACAATCTATCCGCCACCGGGATATACACGGGGCCACTCATTTCATGTCAATGTCCATCTTGATGACTTTATAAAGACGTAGACAAAGGTAGGAGGACCACGGTATGGCAGATGTTGTAACTGCAATGAGTCTCATCACCCATTTAAATTTTGTAAAAATAAGATCTCCTGTTCTCGATGTGGAGAAAATCATTCGGTCAGTAAAACATGACTTGATTCCTATGTTTTCGATAATGAGTTATTCGATCACACTTATAATATTTTTCGGGAGGATAGAAATTTTACTGCTGTCAATAAGTCTAGAGGTGGAGGAGTTTTACCCGCGATTGATTCCAAATTACGTGCCGGAAAGTTAAATTTACGTTTTGGTGATTTCTCTCTCTCCAAAATATTGATATAGTAGCTGCCAAACTTACAATTAATTGGAAATTACTTTATATTCCTGTACTATATATTCCTCCTGAGTCAAGTATTATTGTTTATGAAACTCTATTTGAAAAATTTCCTCCTTGGATTATATACAGGACAGTAATAACGCTTATATTAGAAGACTTTAATTTGCGTTTATACTCTCCTCATGTTTCGAATAGCGCCAAATGCCCTAAAGTGTCAACACTTATCAACTTTCTAGAGTTGCGTCAATACAACTCTGTTCTTAATGATAACAAAAGAGTTTTAGACTTGGTTATATGTATGTAAGGCACATTGCGTAGTTACAAAATCAATTGAATTATTGGTTTTAGAAGATATACATCATCCTGCTCTTATTCTTAACTTCGAAACTCAGTTTGTGGACCTGAATGTGAAATTCCCAATAAAATCTACTAATTCTTTCAACTTTCGAAATTCAAATTTTCCTCTTCTATATGAACATCTACTGTACATTACTGGTCGTTCTTAAATGTCTGTGATGATGTTAAAATCTGTGTTGATTTATTTTATAAGAACTTAACTGAAGTTTATAATGAGAACATCGCCAAGTTCAAAACTCCAAAAAAATAAAAGACAGTTTCCGCCTTGGCTTAACGGCGAAATTATAAAAAATAAAAAGCTAAAGCATAAGAAATTGATATTATTTAAACGCCATGGTAACAATGAATCGCAAACTGAATTTCGCAGACTTAGGTCACAAATCAAGTCGGACATTAAAATTGCTTCTTTGTTCAATTCTTAGTTAGAGGTTCCTTTTTTTAAATAAACAACACAAATAAGTATAAAAACTTGATATTAAATATTTCGCCGACGTTTCGGAAATCTAATATGTTTCCTTTTTCAAGGCTTTTTTTGAATTTTTTTTTTGCTGTGTATGATAAATACATATCATACACAGCAAAAAAAAGATATATCCTCTACATAATTGTTAATTTATATCTTAGGAAATGCCATTTTCCTAATATTTGTAAATACTGGAAAGTGTGCCCCGTGTACAAAGAAGATGAAAGAAATGATGTTACCAGTTATAGACCAATAACAATCATATTTAACTTTAGTAAAGCTTTCGAAATCCTTCTGCAATTTAACATTTATGCACATGTTTGACTGAAAATATCTACGCAACAACACGGTTTTATGAAAGGTCGCTCCGCCGTAACGAACTTAATCTGCGCTACTTAGTCTGAATCAATTGATTTTCACATACAGGTAGATTCAGTTTATACTGACTTTTTTAAAGCGCCTGATAGACTGATATAAAGAAAACTTCTCTGTAAACTTGACAAATTTGGATTATATGACGGTTTACTTCAATTTCTGGAGAGTTACTAACTGATAGAGTTCAATTCCTATCTTATAATGGATATAAATCTGTCGAATACAGAGCCACTCCAGGGATCCACACTTGGATCTTTTTTCTTTAATATTTTTTTTAACGACCTCAGTGATTACTTAGACGTGTATTTCTTAATATATGGCGATGAGATCAAGATGTTGCATAGGATTAACGATTTTAATGACTGCGCAAAACTTCAAAACAATTTAACTCAAGTTATCGGCTTGGTGCGATGAAAATGAATTTCACCTATATATTGGCATGTGCAGTGTTATGAGTTATATAACCAAGGATTCCCCACCATATATAATTATAATGTTAATGGCGACACGCTTAACAGGCCATCTACGTTCAAGGATCTAGGTGTAACCTTTGATAATAAATTAACTTTCGCTAACCATATTGATGCTGTAATTTTGCATGCATACAGAATGTTAGGCCTCATCTTCCGTAACAGCCATGACTTTAATGATGCCAAAACATTAAGCATGCTTTATTTTGCTTTCTCTCGATCTAAGCTGGAGTGTGATTCACTTGTCTGGCAGTCTGGGTATAACACTCATAACCATAAATTGAAAAACATTCAATGTCGCTTCCTGAAATTTTTAAACTGTAAAACTGAACATATCCACCAAATCAATTACTTGAAAAAATTGATATTACCAGTCTACCCGAAAGGCGTGAGTCCTTTGCATTGCATTTTCTAGATAAAATTATGCATAATAAAATAGATTGTAGTGAAATATTAGGCCAACTGAACTTTTATGTCCCACGGATTAATTCTCGTCATTCTCATAGCTTTTATTTATCCATTCCTAGACCTAACGTATAAAAGTTTTCTCCTATGTATAATATTTGTACCTACCAGTTATGAAACTCATTGTAGTGAATTGGACATATTTGCCTAGCAGGCAGAAATTTTATTTTCCGTCTGTACTTCATAATTTCTACTTGTACTCCTTATTTAGGATAGGTTAGGTTAAGTTAGTTTAGATTTACATCCTACAAATGGTTTTGTACTATTGGATGCTGAGCGATTAAATAAATAAAAAAATAAATATTGTGTTCCCACACAATCTGAAAAATATTTTATAAGTTAACAAGAATTCTTTTTTAGTTCTGTCAGTTAGGAAAAAAAAATCAAGAGTAATTTTAAACATTTATTCATATAATACAATTTGAAATGAATCTATTTATTACATTTTTGAAACTTTTCAACGATTTTATAATACATTATAAGGTGTTCCAATATAATAAGAATTTGTTACCTAAAACACTAATGATATTAAATTTTATAAACAAATACCAACATCCAATTGCAAATGCAGTGTAGTGCAATAGGCGGTCCAGTATCCAAAAGCTGAAAAATAAATTATGATAATTAGTTCCAATAGTATATGATATACATATATGAGTAAGGAGCAAAGCACTACTATTCAGAGTTTTTAAAGGTATAAGAATTTCAGTTAGAAAATTGTTTGAAAAAAATTGTACCGCCTTTAAAAAATGTCAGAAAAGCATATGGAAGCAAAAGCTTGATATTACGGATATGTTTTATGTATTTAATTAATTTATTTGCTTAATTAATTCTCCTGAAATATCACTCGTACTTTATCTACAATTTTTTTCTCAAGCTAAATTATCAAATATTAATATAATTTGTGTAAGTTGGCAGTGCATTATCAAAAGTTAAATCTCGCGTTAAAGCGTTCAGTATAAACTGTCAATTTACATTATATGTTACTAGACAACTACGAATTCAAAATAAAATTACCGGTAAAATTCTGAGCACTATATAGTGATGTTAAATACAACAATTCCATTGTTGTTTTATAAAAGCGAATTTATTTAACCTAGCTCCTAAAAAGTAGAGAGAAAAATGGCACCCACGCTAACAAGGAGTAAATATGTTTCTGGGAATATTGAGGAAAACCATTCCACAACACAATTAGTCAAATTCATAAACAGAAGGATTTGCTCGGAAGGAAAAGGTAAGAGTAAAACCATTTCCTTTAAGTAAAAGGTAGGAGTATAAGCAAATCTTTCAATCCATATTTGTAATCATTAGCTTATACTTCCAAGCAAATCCTTTAATTGATAAGCAAAGCCTCTTGCCTATTGCTCTACAGCGGGTGGGTTAGGGAATGGAGTCAATAAACAAGGCTCTATTCCATATCCATCATCAGTGAGGACTGTGTTCTGCGTTCTATACATGATTGTTATGATCTGGGAATTTCTTCAAATTGGTGATTCTTGAACGGACCTGGGCCAACTATTATCTACGCTTGTCAACATTTCTCTGGCGTCACATGTGACTTGAATATTTAAAGTAAGTTTACCCTTTCGATTTATGTACTCGTCGCCATGTAACTTTAGTTTTAGGATTCCTACATGAGTGTAGTCAATCACTCCAATTGCTGTTGGAAATCGAAATGCAGTTTGAAACAACTCCTTTGCCTTCATGATTTCATCATTAATAGAAGGAAATTTAATCGACTTGTCGGCTTGACCAATCATACCATCAGCAAACAAAATTCACAGTTCGCGAGACTGTAGCTTAAGATAACCTAAGTTTCCTACAAATTCCATTTTGATATCTGGGATCGGTTAGATACCGCAAGCATATTTCCATTCTCTGCGTACCACCTAGAGATTTTACAGATTCACTCAAGCAATTAGTTGCTAACCAGTGTACATTATTCTCTTCAAAGCGAAATAAGCATTTGAACCTATCAGCAGTTAGTGTTCTTCGAAGTTTATAATGCTTCTCATTTCCCACATTCACCACTTCAGCGATAGCAACAAAATTTAAATAATGCGACCTTTTTCTCTACGCTTGAGTGTTACACTGACCACATGCATCATTTTTGAAGGATTTGCTCTAATATCAAAGTAAAAGGTAATATTATGAATATCCATTTACTTAGATGTTGAGCAAATCCTCAACTTAAGAAGGATTTACTTTTACCTAACATGAAAAGGTTTTGCTTAAATTTTATAATAATGAAAAAAATAGTTAAAAAAAACTAAAAAAACACGCTTTAATAGCAAACCGAATTAAAAAGTAAAAAATAATACAATACAATAATACAATAAAATACAAAAAGCGTGGGGTGCTTATTACTTTGAAATATTTATATCAGTGGATGTCAAGCACCCCTCGTTTTTTGTATTGTATTATTTTTTATTTTTTAGTTCGGTTTGCTACTAAAGCGTATTTTTGTAGTTTTTTTAAACTATTATTTATTTTTTATTTTTTAGTCTTTAATTTTGACCAGATAATTCTAACCTGGAACCTCGATAACCTACAGATACCAATTTTCAGTTGAACCCGACGACAATTGATAAAACCTATCTGCCATGTTGATGCCGTGGACGTGTTTTGTGCTCTCCATAAAACAACATCTGTCGAGAATAATCTTGTCTTATTACCCTTGTGAATATTGTAATTATGCTGTATCTTTTTTGGTGATTCTTGATACACAGGTCTAAGAATCTATCTTACACAGCAAAAAAGATTTTTCAAAAAAGCCTTGACAAAGGAAACATAATAGATTTCCGAAACGTCGGCGAAATATTTAATTTAAAGTTTTTATACTTATTTATGTTATTTATTTAAAAAAGCAGCCTCTAATTGATCCTTTGACGTAAAAGTCACAGGCGTAGATGTTATTTACCACTAACATATATTGGTTAATTGTGATATTTTGTAGATTCCCCGAGCACCGTTTAAAAAGAAAAAATACATATGGCAGGAAGTGCCAAAGAATAGAAGAAAAAAATTAAGATAATGCCACAAATAACATTTAGAGAATATGTGAAAGTAAACTGATGTTAAATAAATTAAAATCGAACTTACACGAGAAAATTGGCGATAGGTATAAAATAAATGAGACAACAAAATATAAACTCCGTCTTAAAATTAAGAATATCGAAGAAGACTCATTGGATGATAACAATAGTTTTTTAAAGGAAATCCTTTAAAAAACTATTGTTATCATCATAGTAAGAAATAATTTACCTTGTCAACCTAGTGACATAAAAATAGTTTATTTTTCACCTGCATATTATTTGTTTATTATACCTTGGATACGATTACCATAAATACGCTCATTATTACCACGGGCATGAATGGGCTTTATGAGCCATAATGCCTTGTTATTTGAGAAGCAAAGAAAGAGTAAATGTTTCATATTCCTAATCGTATAAGGTCACTTGGGGTATTTGGGCCATGATTTTACAACCTGAGCGAGCATATTATAATTTGAACTTGCCTGAGAACCACTAATAAGTTATATTAATATCTAAAATATTTTTTTATATATAATACAATATACAGTCTTTAAATATATAATATTCAAATCCCGAGTCAAATTTCATTTTCTTTATAATAATAATTAAATAATAGAATATCTGATGGGCCCAGTTACCCCTAAAAATTGGGGAAACTGGACCATGCGGGTCTCGGTTTCATACAAACGATTGTTATTTGAACTGGGGTAAGTGGATCTGTTGGTAAAGATGTAAACTTCGTACAAAAATTACCACAAGTCATTTAAACCACACCATAATCGAGTTGTCGACGATGTAAGAGAACTACATAACAATTAGGTGTGAAATTTATTCAAATTTAGGAATAACACAACTTCTGTTAAGGTACAAAAGCCAACATTAAACGTAAAAAACATCCAATTTCAAGTAAGCATAAATAACACAGGCTCCCAAAAAAAAGTGATATCTACCCAGGACCCGACATAGTAATTATGTATTTTGACGTGCTGAACACGAATCCAATGTCCGTTTAGCTCCATTACTCACCAACTTTTAGTAAATAGCAAAAATAATCTAAAGAAATGGTGTTGTTTAGGCTATTTTCGCGATTTACAAAAAATTGGTTGGTGACGTAGCTAAACGGATATCGGATTCGCATTCAACACGTCAAAATACATAAGGATTACTATGTCGGATTCCGGGTTCAGATCACATTTTTGTGTGTGACTGTGTACAGTTGCACAACAAAAGTGATCTACATCTACCTAATGAATAAAGACAATAACAACATACTTAATGTGCTTGGGGTAACTTGGTCCCAGGCGTGCCCAGATGCCCCAATTAACTGGCCCACTTACCCCATTTTTGAAATATTATGGGGGCAACTGGGCCACCCACTCAAGCTTTTGACCTAACGGAGAACACGTGCTTGCAATAACATTTTAGGGATATATTATGCTTCTAATTTATGCTAAATTAACTGTGACGTTGATAATGTACACAGTAAACCTGTAGATAATTCATAAATATCAAGATTACATCAAGTTGCTGTGAAAATTTTGCACTACAAAATTTAAAAAATTGCTACGTGAAAGCAACAACACTCAGAAACATGAGACTAATTGTTATAGTGAGATGCCATTGTCCTTCAGTGCTGCCAACTGCTTGAAGTGAAATTACCCCCATAAATTTTACGGAAAAAGCCATGGCCCAGTTACCCCCTGCGCCCAGATACCCCAACTGACCTTAATGGTTTGGAAAAGTAAATTTTTCATTAAAAAAACATATTTTTCGTGAAAAATAAAATATTGTATGCACCACGAGCGTTATTAGATTATAACGCCCATCAGGCAACATACATCACTCTGGATGAAGGCCCTCGGGCTGCATCATGTTACCTTCCGGGCGTTATAATCTATACAACGCACTAAAATACTATTTTAAACAAACTCGTAAGCAGCCGGCTAATGTGATAATAGAAGTTTCACCATCAATCCGTAAAGTCATTTTAAATTGTGGATACCTGTTTGTTGGCTGGAAAAAATGTGGAGTAGAAGATCACTATTCTGTGACCCGTTGCTGTAAGTGTTCGAAATTCAATCACTTGAAAGAACAGTGCGAATCGGAAGTGGCTTGTCCTGTATGTGCCGGTCATCACGGGTCAAAAAATTGTCAAGCCCAGTTTAAAAGATGTATCAATTGTTTAGACCATAATGATAGAAATAAAACAAATACACCTGTTGACCACATGGCCAAAGATACAAGCTGTCATGCATACAAACTAATGCTGGACAGATTAATCTCAAAAATTAACTTTAATGACTAAAACAAAACATATTTAAAATATAACCATTGCACATCTAAACACGCGTTCTCTTTTTACAAGTTTTAATGCAATTTGCAAATTGGTCAGCGATCATTCTATAAATATACTTGCTGTAACTGAAACGTGGATGAATGACAATATACCATCTGATATAGTAAATATACTTGAATATAAGTATCTTCGTAAAGATGGACTGGGTAGAGGATCTGGCGTTGGTTTTTACGTAAATAATAATTTAAAGTGTGAAATAATTTCTGTTGAAATTCAAAATGATAGTGGTCTTGAGTATGTATTGTTAAAAGTTATTATTTAGAAAAAAACTCGCAACTGGAGTTTTATATCAGCCGCCGCACACAAATATCTGGGATTGCATAGAAACACTTGATAGCATTATACCCCAAGTATTAACATCAAATGATGACGTCGTCATCTTGGGTGACGTAAATATAAACATGTTGCAGCTTGATAATGTTTTATCTGAATTTTTTGAGACTTTTGGGTTAACACAGATCATTAACGAACCTACACGAGTTACTCAATATTCTGCTACTCTCATTGGTCCAATTTTTGTAAGTGACATGAACTTAGTAGTGGAATTTAGTCTAATAAACGCAGATCAGGTATCCGATCATAAATTACCGATTTAAAAATTACGTGTAAACTGTTTAAAGCCTAAACAAAAAATGATCACCTATCGCGATTTCAAAAATTTTAATTATGGACTATTTTATAACGATTAATTAAATATTATCTCATGCCCCGTGGATGACAGACACGTTAAAATTAATTTCGAAAGAACGCGACAGAGCTTTAAGAAAATATGAACGCCACAAAATGAGGAAAACTGGAGTAATTATAAAAATGTACGCAATTATGCTTTAGCGTCATTAAGGAAAGATAAATTAGCATATTTATACTTTCTTCAAAAGAAGAAAAATCAGAAAGAAATTTGGAGAGGCCTGAAAGTCTAAACATTCGTTTTAAAAATGATATAGAATTACCACCTATCTTACAAAACCCATCGGAGATTAATGATTTTTTTATCTCAGTATTTACTAAAAATAACTCTACTCTGGCTGCAGATTTTTCAAAAATGCTAAGTTTAACGGGTATTTAGTGTTTTCATTTATACCAACCGATATTAAGGAAAGAAATGTCAACTGTCAAGTTAAATGCCAGTGGTGACGATCAAATGTCTCTAGAAATGTTTTCCAGTTATTGCTCCATATTTAGTTCACATTTTTAACATATTGTTATGAATACACCCCCTTGGAACTGAAAATTGATACGCCTATGCCTACTAGTAAGTGACTGGAAGCTAGTAGAAAGAAATGGACTTTTCTGGAGTGTGGTAAGAGAAGATTCTTGATTGTTTCCAGATGGAACTAGAGAGTCAAATTCGGAGTATATAAGGCGCGATTACCAGCGCGGAAGAGGAAGTTTATTAAGAAGGCAGTTTATAAAAGTGAACAAGTTGAAAAGTGAAAAAAGTGAGGTTAAATAGAAAGTAAACAAAGCGTAAAGGTTATTTAAGAAGTATTGTATAGTCAGTAAATTGTTAAATACAGTGTTCGTCCGCTACCCAAAATAAATGATCCTAAAATAATCTCAGATTTACGTCCCATTAGTCTTTTACTGCTCTTATCAAAAATGTTGTTCAACAGATTACAGCATATTTGTCGGAAAATATGTTAATCCCCATGCATCAGTCTGGTTTTCATTGTACATTGTACAACTTAATTGAAAATATTCTACAAGCCCGTGATAAAGAACAGTTCTCATATCATCAGATTTCTCAAAAGCATTCGATACCATTGATCATAATTTACTGTGTGATAAATATCAATATTACGGTTTTGATGAAGGAGCCATAAGCTTTTTTAAATCGTATTTACACGATCGCTTTCAACGAGTAACTGTCGCTCAACAGACATCCACTACAGAACTTGTTATTTCGCGCGTACCACAAGGCTCAATTCTCGGTCCACTACTATTTTTATTGTATACGGCAGATATTTCAAGTCAAATTCAGCATTCACATCTTCAATCGTATGCAGACGATAGACACGTGTTATACTTCTTTCATCCCTCTGAAACTCAATCTGCATCACGTAATATTAATGAAGACCTTCAAGCAATCAATACGTACGCTGCGGCACACAATTTAAAATTAAATCCAAATAAAAGTGCAGCTCTGCTATTTTGTTCTGACAATAAATTGATAAATATAAAAAAATGCTAAATGTAGTGATAGATAACACTGTACTCCAATTTTTCCAGGAATCAAAAATTACTGGGTATTACATTTGATGAAAAACTCAGATTTCATTCGCACATATCTAAACTAATTCAAAGGGCCCTACATCCAACTCATAGTATTATATTCGAACAGATATATAATGAATTATAAACTAAAAAAAACTTTGTCACTGATGATACATATTTTTCATTATTGCGACATTGTATATTTTCCATGCCTAAATGGTTAAAAATGACGGAACAAACAAACAAATTGTCACTACTTAACTTTTATTTACAAGATTTTATTGACCTCCGTTCTAGTTTACCTTAGACAAAAACTTATATCTAGAAATGCTATACATAATATTAACACCAGGTTTCACGCCAGACCTACAATGCCCCGATATATTACAACCATCTTTCAAAGATCGTTTTCTTATAACGTAAAATTGTATAATGGTATACCCGAAAAACTCAAATCGCTGTCACAGCATCAGTTTCGTATATCTATATAAAACATGTATTTTAATAGCTAAGTAAATATAAATTATAGATATATGTCAAATTAATTTTATAAAATATTATAATTTTTAAAGTAAAACTAATAATTTTTTTTTACTTTCCTTTTTATAACATTAGTACATGTACTTACATATTTTGCTTTTAGTTTAGTTCAAAATAAGTTCATTGCTTACTGTCGTCCTCAAAATGCTCGGTTAAGTGTAAGAGTAGCCCTTGGCTAAACTTCGCCGAGAATCCCCCAACATCTACATATTGTAAATACATTTTTTTTGGATTTCACTTAAAGAAATAAAGACGATTTATTACTATTATATATATTTGTATATTTATTTATATATTTATTTATTTAATAATAGACTGTCCAACAGATCATTCCAATTACAGGACAGGAGATAATAAGTACATACAAATACAGGGTGTAATCAGTTTCATGTCATTAAAAAAATTGGTAATAGGGACCGATTAGACAAACAAAAAACATATATATTTCTAGGGGTATTTTGAAAAGAATTGACCTGGGTTTACATTTTTAATGTTAAGGTAGGAAACATTTGAGAACCACTGTTTTTCAGGGTCAATGGATGTTATAGTTCCCAATATTAGAAATAATAAAAAACTGTAATACCCGACTTGTGTTCCCACCGGTAGAAGTTCGGCACTTTGATGGGATTAATTGTACCGAACTTTTTATACCACTAATTATGAAAATGTAAATAATTCCTTCTCTTTCGGCACAACGCAA
This sequence comes from Stenurella melanura, assembly GCA_963583905.1. NCBI lineage: Eukaryota > Metazoa > Arthropoda > Insecta > Coleoptera > Cerambycidae > Stenurella > Stenurella melanura. The sequence goes on from OY757309.1 coordinate 212,734,991, forward strand.
GCATAGCATGGCCGCAGTGGTTTAAATAGAATTTATTTAAATGTGTTTTTTAATTTGGAACAAAGGTATTGTAGATTTTATTGTCGTTTATAAGAATTTGTAAAATTTAAAAGTGGTTTGTTAACATTTGTAAAATTTTGTTAAAAGCTTAAAAAATTAGTAATTATTTTATGAAATTTGAAAACGAACAGTTACCCGTCCGAGATACGACAACAGAAAATAGTTGTGTATTTTAAGTTAGGAAAAAAATCAGATTTTTTTTAACGAATTGAGCGCATAATTTTTCCCAATTAGGTATCGAAAACTAAAAATCGAGACTTTGGTCTCAATGAAAATCAATGTAAACAATAATAACCAGATCAAAAGAAGGCAGCGAATACTAATAATAATAATCATACCTTTAATGCCCAATAGGTAACGCCCAATAATTGAACAATTATTTTCAATTTTTCACAAAAATTGTTCGAAGTGATCTCCATCTCCATGTATACACATTTCAGCACGTCGAACTAAGGTCCTACGCACTCCGCACACATTTGGCAAATTAGGATCATTTTTTATGGTTTCTATGCACATTAAAATACGTTGTTGCAACTGTTCTAAAGCTTTTCCGCACCAGCTGCATTTCCACTACTTTCTCCCTACACCAAGTGCATATCCGCGAGCTATGGATAAGTGTAATTTCCCATAATGTCCAAAATTTGCATTTTAAAACACACTAAACTGTGAATTAACGTTATCATAAAGAAAACAAAAAGAAAAACTTGGTCCAAAATCCAAAAAGTAACACAAAAAGCACGAACGAAAAGTAGTGTCTTACATAACAAAGTACTAACGACTTGAACGATAAGTCAATAAAATAAATCTTAATTAACATAAGTGGCACAAAATTCAAAAAGAACAAAATCAACAGACAAAACCGAGGAATGGATAGGTCGCGTCGTGTGGTACGTTATTAACCAGATAAGGACACAAACTGAAATTATTATACTACACGCAAACAAAATTCGGTCGACGGGTTGAGACGCAAGACGCAGAACCCTTTGTACACGCCGGCTAATTCCTTTGTCGGCATATCTTGCTATACCCGGCACTTTTGATATTTACTAAGAGGAAATAGCTTATATCTATTGCGTCTACTGTACAAGAGAGAGTATACCACGCGTAATAAGATAATTTGTCCGTGAAGAAGCAAAAAACATGGCGGTGTCCTCTGTCGGTCGCTTTTAACTGCTTTGTCGGCATGCTTTTCGATGATCTCTTAGGCGTACCATACTTATTTGCACGAATGTCAGACTATGCCAGAAGTTTTCGAACTATGTTATTAATTATTTTGGAAATGTTTGTTTATTTTTTTCTCCAAAACTATGAGCTTTAGACCCCATGTTATATAAGTTTTTTTGTTTGTCTTGTCGTTACCTACCGCCAGTTTTTTTAATGACATAGAACTAATTACATCCTGTATATAAAGAAATGTAGCAACATAAAGAATGTAAAATAAACATATAGAAACAACGATACAAAAAAGAAAATAAAACAAAATTTGTTTATTTATGCAGTAAATCTCTTTATATCAGCTACATTGCAGTGGACTATATTACTCTGGTCCTGAAGACTATTATAGTTCTCATACAGTTTGTACAATAATAGTGACAATTTCTCCACGTCAGTTCTGGAGGTCGGCAGATAGAATAAAAAGTGTTGCCTAGAACATGGTCTAGGAGTTCGAAAATTTAGTAAACTTAAGATGGTACCCCACTAATATTTTATGTATTGCTTTAAAAAGAAATATTTGTTGTGAAATAGTTCTGCGAGTCTCCAATTGTAGTATGGAGAAAACCAATAGCACGACAGACACAATCTTCTTGGTGACTTAAAGTCTTTAAGAAACACCTCTAAATTCTCTCTACATTTTGTATACGTATATTATAATGAGGAAATCAAATAATTGACGAATAATCCAATTTTGATGTTCATGTCATAAACTCATAATTTACCCTACAACAATAAACCATAATAGGGACGCATCAGTGACCTGTATATGAAGTGAAGTGTAAGAAATCAACGAAGAAAGGAGGATAAGACATAAATCACAAGCCAGTCCATTACACAAAGCTAAGCTATATTAATTTCATTTGTTAACTTAATGCATTAACTTCATTTATTAACTTTATTAACCTAACTTAATTTATCATCTCAAAATCTAATTAAAGCGGCGGTTAAAACTAATTACTACAAAAACAAAGGGGTGTACAAAATATTATCTCGGGCCTCTTTGTCATAACCCGCTGTAAAAAGCTCTTTCTACCGCGAGACAGGGCTCTTCCTTCCATTTCCATCGTAAATTAATTTTTACCCGTGAAACGGTTAATAAATGGAGGCTCTTTGCGGCGAGCTAATGTATGCACGTCCCTAGACAAACGAAGAGGACGCACTGACGCATGATGTTGAAACGAAAACATAGTTTTCTGGGAAATATGGAGCCAGAGATGGATGTAAGCGGGCAGGAGGAGGTGCACACTGCTAAATTCAGAAACAGAAGAAACAGAAAACTTAGAAGAAGAATAAATAAGGAGATGATGATGGATGGAAACTTAAAAAGAAGCATAGGAACTAAAAAGAAGCATCTCACAAACGTCTACACTTCCCATCCGATGATGACAGATGGGAACTAAAAAAAATCATGGAAACTTAAAAGAGGCATGTTACAAACACTTATACTTCCCATCCAATATTCCTACCCCATGCATCATGTGGTTCTCGCTACTGGCAACAAGCATGTCCCATGTCAAATCCAGCGTATGCAGGCGGTCCAGCGGTATATAAAAGCATTCAAGGTTTGCTTAGGTATGTAGTTCGGGTGAAGCCGCCCAGTCATGGCATGAATATGCCACATCGAGTGAAGAATGCAATAATAGACGACTGTATTTGGCCGTTCGGCGGCCGATCAAGTTGCGTGTTGGAACGAATCTCAAAATTGGATGGCCGAAATCGGCAGCAATGCCCATCGTACGCTGACAAATCAATTAATCAATCAATAAATCAATAACTGACTGGGTGGGTAGTTTTCCACATTCGCGCATAAAATGTGTATTTGAGATAGTCCTTAGTCTCCTCTAGCTGGAATTTATTTCACACAAAATAAATAACTTTTTCCACAACAAACTGATAATAATGAATTATGTAAATACAGCATCCTTTAAATTCTTTCCGAAAAAAAAAAAAAAAAAAAAAACAATATATATATATAAACTTACATTACAGTCCTTCTGTAGCCTTTATCAATATCCAATTCCTCTTTAAGTAAAATTTTCCTTCCCATAACGTTTGCATTTACAAGAAAAGGGGTAATGTCCTGTCTCTTCAATGGTAGAAGGTGCCTAAAGGAAAATTGATCTCTTTCACATTCTATCACTGTATCGCAAAGACTTTTTACTTTGTTATTGACAAAATCCCATGAATTATGAGAAAAATAGGCCAGTGCGTTAGAAGCTATATAAATTTTCCTTTGAATTTTTATCAACCTGAAAATGAAATAACATTATATTATACAAAGTAATAATTATAAATTAAACACATACACTAATTATATTTCGGAACCACATACTCTAGACCAACTGTAGTAACGCCCTCTGGTGCGGAACAGATCACTAGTTAAAAACCCAAAACTTATCTATCAATCCCCCACCTCTCACGCCGACCCATATTCTACATTACGTTTCTTTAGTGAGAACGGTGAACACGTGTGTAGATATAGTGTAAAATGCCGACATGAGGCACAGGATAAAAAGAAACCTAGAACCTATTCTAGTCTTTAGTTGTGTGAGTACCGAAATATATTTTTATTTTAGACGAGAAATAACCAAAAGGTTAAAGAGAATTAATACGTTATAGTTTAATAAAATAGTAGGACTATTTCATATGCAATAGCAAGTATAGGTACGGACTTGAGCGCCCTACCTTGTTAACAAATAAATTCCGGTGGAAATAAACTTTATATTAATCACTGTAAAGCTGTTCAACGGGGTGTCTGTGACTCATGGATTATAATGGACAAAAAAGGCTCTTGTGCATTGTTTCTTTTAGGTTGTAGAAAATTCAAAGTTTGATCAGAGATTCAGTTTAATTCAAGGCATCTGTTATCGCTTTCGTTACGTTGGTGAAATAGCACGATCCTTGAAACTTAAATATTTTTCCTTTCTCTAGTTTGTAAAACAGATTGGGCAGTCTTGGGTATGCCCCATCCTCATCGAGCTGAATAGAATGACATCAAAAAGTTAATTATTGAGTAATGGAAAATTAATGAAAGTAATTTTATCAATTGGACTGCACTAATGAGCTGCTGCAGAATGCCAAAAGGTTAATTAAGTATGGTTATTTTAAAAATTAATTTCACAATATAGGTCCAAGTTAAATAATACATTTTCTCCTTGGATGCCAAACAATCTTGAAGTGAATTAAATGATTAATGAAATGTTAAATAATAAAATAAATACGAATACAATATCAACATAATATTTAGGTTACACAGCAAATAAATATAAATAATCAACAAAAACAAGACAAGTATAGGTAAGTATGACAATTTCAAATTGTTGCGTCCAATATTTATATGAAATGCAATAAAAATATATTATATATGCCTGTACAATTTTACAACAAACTGCCATCTGCCAAACAAAACTTGAATGCAGATATGCAGTTCATTCATTCAGAGCCTGTGATAATATATATCCAATTAACTTATTTGCGTAATTCTATTTGCAAGGATATATTGTATATACGTTTCATTATTATTCTTTCCTTTTGTTATTTATATTAAGCGTACCAAAAAAAAATCTACAGCCAAAATAAGGTTGTTTACTTCAGAATAACTCAATCTTTTCATAGTTTTCATACGTTCGGGTCAATTAGATTTGGAGAACTCTGAATATCTACAATTGGTGAAAAGGATGTGGTTCCGAAATACAATTAAAAATTAAAGGATTTACCTGTAAGGAAGTTCAATCTTAATTATATGAGGAACTACATCCGAATAGACCAACCCACCCACCTCCAAATTCTTTACCCAGTATTCTAATCTAATTGACAACACAGAACGTAATGTGGAATATCGGAATGAGAGGTTGGGGATTGGTAGATAAGTTTTGGGCTTTCAACTAGTGATCTGTTCCACACCAGAGGGCGATACTACAATTGGTCTATTCGGATGTGGTTCCTCATATAAATAAGATTAATCTTCGTTACAGGTAAGTCTTTTAATCTTTAATTACCTATATAAATACTTAAGGTCAACTGGGGCAAATGCACAAGTGAGATAAATGGGATATTTGATTTTAATATCGATGGTTGGCAATCAAGTACACATTGTACTTGAAGGCATTTTTAATACTACATTTAGGAAATATATCTTCTATACAGATTGGCTGGCGAATATAAGCTTCACATGTGCTGATACTTTTAAATTAGTTTTCGAGTGAGTCCAGATGTTTTTTTTTATGAAATTTATCAGAGAACTAAGAAACTTTCTGTATATCGCATTTGCCCCTTAAGAATCACTAAATGGGGTAAATGCGATTTGAGTTGAGTTTGCTCTCAACCCTATAGGGACAGTTTATGAAGATTACGTCGAATCTGATGCAGTTTCTTATCACCTTAACAAATAGAAATCTTGAGCTTTTTAAGCAGTCATTGCTGTTTTGGATCGAAATATATGGGTAGTTTTCGCCCTTTTCTCGGGGTGTGTTTCATTTCTATTGTATGTAACTTTAATTTGTATAATTCGATTGATTAAGATGTAACAACTATTCTCGTGCTTAATCTTCTTTTTACCCCATTCCCGGGGTGTTTTTTTGCCTCTAGCTAATGATTTTGGGAGTGTACGATTCTTCTTGACCTGGGATTCGGATTCAGCAACCGAAAATACATAGGGATACAGGGGTCTTGTTCGCTGATCTGAACTTTGTTCCTTTTGTGGGGCTGTGTTATTTTTCAATTACTTTTCGGTTTTATTAAATTTCTGTTAATATACTAACAAAAATGTTACTCTGTGATTCTTTATAGTCATGTTGCTTCACTATTATCTTACTATAAAATACTTCCTGAGCAAAAAAGTTTGTAAGTCTTAAAAAAACGCTGATTTTTCATTAAATATTACCTAATAAATAGACCCAATGATGTTGAAACTTTGACATAGGATAGGAGGCCTACCAGGGACGACAAGGGGCCCTGCATGGGAGAATTTTCGATATATTTTTTCGATATCTCTACTCCTTCATGAGTTACAAACCCTTTTGGTTTGCGTTTATGTACAGCGGTTTATAATGCAGATTTCTCACTGCGCATGCATTTTTCTCAGATCTCATTCCCACACCCCCACCACTACCATCCACATCTTCAGCAGTCTGATCATTGCCATCATAACCTCTTCGCTCACCTCTCTTGTTACATCCTCTGGACACTTCTTCGCCGATCTCGCTGGTTGCAACCTCTGGTTGCAGCCACTGGTCATTGTCGATCACTTCTTCACCGACACCTCAGCTTGCCACCCCTCTGGATACTTCTTTGGCGGTCTCTGGTCACGTCTTCAGCAGCCTCTTGGTCATGTCTTCAGCAGCCTCTTGGTCTCTTCGGACACCTGCCATCGAGGTACCCTCATAGCTACTCCACTCATGGAAGTGGCGTGACAGTCCCTTTGCTATACTACTCTCCTATAGTCTCATAAAGGTTTTAAATCATGCTTTATAGAGTCCTTTCAAACTATTTACGTTTATAAGTAGTCTTGGAAATAAGTTTTTAGGATAACATAGATTATTTTAAAACTACAATTGTTACTTGGGATATATTCCTGTCAGGTAGTCAATCCTGCACTTACTGTTAACCAGCTGCCTCAGGATCATTCTCTGCTTATATCTGGTTTTTAGCGCTTGGTCCTGCGCTGCTATAATTAAATTTCTTGTTCCCTCTTTCACGCCCGAGTCACTCAATCATTTTGTAGACGCTTTGTCTGCTACTGGTCGGTCTAGATCTCGGAAGAATTTTCCATGTATCGATTTTACGTGTCAAAAACTTCGATTCAACGATTTCCCACATGCCCAGCAGCCAGAAATATAAAAGGGGTGGTTTCGGGGATATTGGTTGGTGGAGGGTACGGGAGAAATGTATGTTGCTATCGTGTTGAGGACCCTTGAAAACGAACAGAAACAAAATTTAATCAAGTATCATATTTTTGGGGAGATTTTATTTTCAGGGGAGGGGGAAGATTCAACCCCGGGGTTAGATGATATGTTAGATGATCAAAATTCAAGCGACATACCCGAAAAACCCAAGCCCTCGCATGCCTAAAACTGAAAAAACGATAAAAAGGGGAGATTCTTTCGCGATTAGGGGTAGTTCCCGAGTAGTGGGAGGCCCAAAATTATCACCATCGTATTCAGCGCCCCTGGAAACGGGGGAATATATAGGTCTCGTACTGGTCACATCACTTTTTATTTTTGCAACTTTCTCATAGACTATTTATTGATAGTCGTTGCCAGGCTTTCATGAAGAGCACTAAGATGTTTTGATCAGAAATTATGTAGGTATCCTGTTTCAAGGGGTCTTCCAATTTTGCGTCTGTTGAATTATTGCCACAATTTCATTAACTCATAAATCGTCTGGTTTACACCTTTGGTATTGCTTGCGCTAATATTTCATCTACAGAGCATCTTCATTGTGAATCACTTCGTCCTCTAAGTTTCCGCGCCAAAATTCCTCGACTTGTTGCAGTGATGATGGTGTCCTTACTTTACTCTGCTGGCCGTTTAGTTGGCGATAGACCTTCCTCAATCTCTGCGCCTTAGCTTGCAATTTCACCTTCAGGTTTTGCTCCACCAAGTTCACTTCATTGGACCTGCCTTTTTGTAGTAGCTACGCTTTCGGTCTCATTATTATTATTAGTATTATTATTATTATTACGATTTCGTAACCTGCCAAGAATGACACCATCACAAAAAGTAATTTATTTTAAAAGCATTGGTAAAAAACACTCAGTCATTTTTATATTCATTTATTCACACTAAGATGAGCACCTCACGTGAATATACATATTAGCATATCAACTATTTTCTAAAATGATGGCAGAAGTAAAACATTTGAGACTGGAATAACTACAAGCGATTAAAATACAGGAAGTTATCGAATAATGAGTACTCACCTGGTCTTCTTTCCAACTATTTTTAACAATCCATCTACAATTATTGCAGGTAGCATATGGTATAAGAAAAATCCTATATAAAATAGGTACCAGTTGTTCGTTATAGTTGCTGATGGGTACCAAATTGAGAGTCCACTGGGTACAGTCCATATTATCTCTCCACCAAAATCAATAAAATCTTGATTAGTACATTTTATGTCATGACTGGAAGCAGCATTGAAAACCAATACTTCATTTAAATTTCTGAAACAAGTACATATGAATCTATTTATGACAAAGCGTTGACTACACAATTTATTAATGATAAATAATAATAATAGCAGCCGGAGGTACAAAGTCACTCATCTATTCTATTAGGCTAGGAAATGAAGCATTTTGGCTCGCAATTTTTTCGTCCAGCATGGATTTTCTTGCAATTTTCACAGAAGGTAGGGAGTAGCCCAAGGATCATTTTCTATATCATGCCGCTGTACGCTAAAACCTTGGGGGTGGTTGCCACCCCATTTCGGGGGTGGAAATTTTTCATTACATTTTAACCATGGAAATCGATGGAAAATGTAATTCTAAGAAAAAAATGTTCTTTACGTTTTCTTCCTAAAGCTAATATTTTTCGAGTTATTCGCGGTTGAAAGTAACTTCTTTTTTTGAGGGTTTTTTGAAAATAACTCGAAAAATATGCATTTAATCAAAAAAACTGTAGATATTAAAATTGTAGCTTTTAGAAAAACAAACAAAATCCTTTTTTTATAATTTTTCTACGACCAATACAAACCGAGATACGGCATGTTAAAAGTTAGCTTTTTTCGTCAAATGCATAATTTAAAATATTCAAAGTCAAATAACGGGAAAACTTTGCATTTTTCGAGGAAAACTTACAGAATCTTTTTTCAAGTATACAATTAGACCTTTCAAACAAAAAAAAAAGTTTCTAGCATAAAAGTTGAGCGACTTATGATCAAAATAAGGTCGGTACCTACTTTTTTCTACGAAAAAATCAGTGAAAACAACCCCCTAACTACCCTCCTAATTAAAATTGATCTTCACCCTTCTGTAATTCTTTTTATATATGTATTATCAATACACCCAAGAAGTTTGACCTATTTAAAATGCCTAATTTTAGAAAAATTGGAGTTTAAAGATAAATTGATTTTTTGCAATTTCGTATTTTTCACCCTTTTCTTCAAAATATCCCCGAAAATACTCGAGATACGAAAAAAATGATAGAGTACTAAATTGTAGCTTTTTTAATAACTAAAATTTCCCTGTGCATAGATTTTCTTTACAGTACATATTTAGCGAGGTATAGCTGTTTAAAACCTCTATTTACGAGCAAACACCCCCTTATTCGAGCCCTTTAAACTCACCCCACTTAAAAACTAAGGGATCTTACGGAATTTAATTCACATAGTCTTATAGCTCTTGAAAAACCCTACAAAATCATTTTTGAAAAAACTTTTTATTACCAAAAATGAAGGAGCTATGTTTATGAAACGAATTAATTTTTTTTTTCGAAAAATTCGAATAGCCCGCTTGGGAGTGTAATAGAGCATTTTCAATATATATATAATACCACAGATGACATCGATCTCGATGAATATGATTAAAAAACTATTTGTATTTGTATTTGTATTTGTAAATTCGTATTTTTGTGTAAATAAATGTTTTTGTATGTAATTCTACTTTCTTTTCTGTATAGATCTATTAAATTCCTTATAAAAATTGCAATGTTATTAAGGGTGGTTTTTAAGGGTTGAAATATTATGATATTATATCCTAAAGCATAAAACAATCATTATTTAACCAATCAAAACCAAATTTTACCCATATTCAGGTTTACAATGTTTTATATAATTTTTGACAATAAGGGGTAGTTTACACCCCTAAAAATAATCAACGCCCATGAGCATGATATAGAATATGAAGTACAGGGTGAGATGATCCTAATCCCAAATTTTTATGCAAATCGATGCAAGCCGAAATCATTCTTTTAGGATAAATACATTTTTTATATATAGCTCCAACAAGGGTGGTTTTAAGGGTTGAAATATTATGATATTATATCCTAAAGCATAAAATAATCATTATTTAACTAATCCAAACCAAATGTTGACCATATTAAAGTTTAAAATATTGTTTTATAATTTTTACAATTAGGGGTAGTTTTCACCCTTAAAAAACCAAAAGCGTATAACGGCTCAATATAGAAAATGAACTAGAGGGTGAAATGAGCCTGATCCCAAATTTTTGTACAAATCGATGCTGGACGAAAAAATTGCGAGGTTCTGCCATTTTTTCAGCTTCATTTCCTGTACTATATATGGATGATCTAAAACTGTATGACTCATAGTCCGGGAGCCAGCGACGCATTTCGTTGACATATTTGTTTAAGCTTGGTTTATCTTTTTACTTCCACATCCACGTAGTGGAGTCCAAGTAGGTACGATAATAAATATATATATATATATATATATATATATATATATATTGCTGTATATCCACACTGTGGAACACTACCTAAGTGTCGTGTTTGAAATCATAAATAAAATTCACAAATTTGTATGTATTTTAGGAATTAATCATAACAGTTTTACTTTAACGGATCATACAGAAGCAGGAGTATCTGTGGTTTATTTAATTGATTCAAGTTCACTTGTTCTCATCGAGTAGGATGCAGAGAATGAAACTTGATATTGAATACGAACAAAATATTTAAATAAACATAAAATGAAGTTATTTTAGTTTAACAAGGTTATTCTAAATAGTATATAATAAAACATGAACTGATAGAGAATCACAATCTCATTTAAAATGATTTAGAATGAAATTGGAAAACAAAAAAGTAAATTTTATAAAATCTGACATGCATGTCAAAACTTAGGGCTGAAAATCATATTTTGTGTAGAAACACTGTAAATCTACACAAAATGAATATTGAATGAAAGACTATCAACAGTAGTTGCAGTGCAGCGTAATTATTTTAGAAATAGTAAGTCCATATATTACAAAACACTGAATGACATTTTAAGTTTTCAGATATTTTCAAATATCATTGCAGAAAGGTGTTTTGTAAATGATATTTCACATCATGCAGAAAGAAAGGACTAATAGTATGATGTTAAATGTTTGTTGGCGTATCAATTTCTTGTTTTAGTTTATAATATAAGTATTCTGTCAGTATGGAAACTGCAGTACGTTTTTAACTACTAGCATTTTGTGTTTATCATTGCTATTCATCTAAATGTATGAATTAGTATTTATTTGAGATTGGAATTGTTAATTGTAGTTATAAGTAGATTTTAAGAAAGTGTATGTAATGTGTCAATATATTTCGAGTAATTATAATTATTCACTTAATCCTGAAAAGTAGAATAAGAAACTTATCAGGAAAATTAAAGAATTAAAAACAGTATTCAATTAAGGTAAAGAACAAACAAAACTGAATAGTTTAAATTTTAAATTAAAATTAAATTTTGAAATATTAGATCAAAATAGAAAAAAACAATTGAAATATTGGAAATTAACCCATTGAAACGACTAAAAATAACAAATCAGTTGATCACACACCGCTGAACAGCGAGCTGCGAAATATATTCATCCAAGAATAAATATTAAATTGAAAAGAGAAGAAAAGTGGTGAATAAGTTGAAGGTTACAATCCAGATATATTGATATCAAGAAAAATTTGTAAAGTATATTAAATATAAAAAAATTTCAAACGTCAATCAAGTGATAGAAATATTTCAAGGAAATCAGTTGAAAATAAATTGGAGGTTATAAACAAACGTCAATCCAGAAAAGAAGAAGAAGAAGAAGCCTTGAGAGGTTTAAAAAGTCAGTCAAGTGACATTATATTTCAAGGATCATAATAACCAGTTAGAGGTTACAATATAACATTACTCGAGTCGAAAGAAAGACAAGGTAAAGCTTTACAATATCAGAAATCCATGGTACATATTTATTTTAAATAAAGGCCATATTTATCATTTTAGTTAAGTTAGATTTTGTTATTTAAATTTGTTAATTACATTCCAAGTTCAAATCTGTTAATAAATTAATACTTTGTTCGTTCAATACTGAGTTTGATTTATTTAGATTGTTATCTTGATCGATGAGCATTTATTGAACCGACTTCGTTGGACCTTGAGTAAGAGTCATTCTATAGATTGTAGATGATCATGCTAATGGTGTTCTATAGTCTATAATATTAACAGCTTTTAAGAAACTGTTTGGCGCTCAATAAAATCATTTCAATTTACTTTTAAAAAGTAATTTCGAACGTACAAAAAAATAAAATAGATATCAGAATATAGAACATTTATGGCTTGTTAACGTGGAGCGATCAGGAAAGCGATTAAATGAATACAACTTGAGAATAGTTTATCATTTCAAGCATACATTTGAAAAATAATAGAACAAATAATTTTTTTTGATAGTTTTGACAACAAGGCATTGTCAAATTAAAAACAAATATAATTTATATGAGGTTAAAGTCAGGTAAGACAACAACCATGAATACAGAGGAAACTACACAGGGTACATCCACAGTTGAACAAACACAAGTTGGTGACACAAACACACAACCAGACACAAACATGTTCCAGAAACTCATGGAAATGATGGGTGGAATAAATACAAAAATGGATAAGAATAACCAAACTTTAAAAGAAGACATTAGTCAAAATAACCAGCGACTAGAAGAAAAAATTGGCAACATAAATACACAAATGGTACAAAATAACCAAACTTTGGAAGCAAACATGAATCAAAATAATCAGCGATTAGAAGAAAACATTGGCAACATAAATACACAAATTGGCAACATAAATGTACAAATGAGTCAAAGTATGCAAAAGCTGGAAGAAAGCAATACAGAAGTAAGAAATAAGATTGAAAATCTAGAGAGTAAATGGGAGCGAATGGGAGAGTGAGTCAACGAAGAAATTGGTATTAAGGTAAATGAGGCAGCAAAGGAAATAAGAGAGGAAGTTGTAACAATGTTTGAAGATGGAATGACTGCAGTAGATAGTAGAATGAAGAAACAGGAGGATAAATATGATAGCAAAATAAAAGAACAGGATAGCAAGATAGAACAGAACACGAAGTTGTTGAAGGATAACACACGTACACAATTAACACAATTACCCACACATACTTACACGTGCAACAAAACACCATTTTATTTTTACGGAGATAACCGTATACACCCTAAAATTTTCATTTCACGTTTGAAACAACACATGGAAACACAACACGTAAATGCAAACCTAAAAGCAAACATACAAGACATGTTAAAGGGAGAAGCGGAAATCTGGTATTCAGTTATAATGGACAGGTTTGAGACTATAGAGGAATTTGAAGCTCTAGTCTTAAAACAATATTGGAGTGATTACACTCAGTTGAAAATAAGACAAGACCTATTTAATGGTAACTATATAGAAAATAAAGGTATTTCTAGGGAAAATTATGTACTTAGAAAAGTATACAATATTAGACATCTAGAACCAAAATTCACAGAAAGTGAAATGGTCAGATATTTAGCTAGGCATTTTTCAGGGGATATCCAGAATGTCATTATTACGCAAAGAATTGCAAAGTTAGACGATTTGATTGATTATTTAAGAGAATTAGATGATTATCATCAGAGTTTTGATAGGAAGTCTAGTCAGAATAGGGTAAATAATAGTAGATATTGTAACAAGTGGGGTTATGATCAGAATAGGAATGAGAATGATAGAAGAGAAAGGCAAGGTTATGGTCAATATGATAGGAAGGAAAAGCAAGGTTATGGTCGTCAATATGACAATGATAGAAAGGAACGAGGGGGTTATGAGAAACGTCAATATGACAATGATAGGTATGAGAAGCAGGGTTATGAGAAACGTCAATATGACAATGATAGAACGGAACGAGGAGGTTATGGTCAATATAAATATGACACTTATAGGAATGAAAAGCAGGGTTTTGAGAAACGTCATTATGGTAATGATTGCAGAGAGAGAGGGGGTTATGTTAAAAATAATGAGTCATATGCACAAGTGGCTAATATCACTATTCAAAGGGGAAATAGAGTAGATGAAAACACGCACTCTAATATAAATAAAATAGAAACAGCACAAGTAAATGATAGAAATAGAAATCAGGATTTTTAGATAAACTTGTTTTAAATGTAGGTAATAATTGTAAAAAAATAGGCGACTGTATAGAAAATGATGTTATATTGGGAGACGACATCTTATCAGAAAAAAGGGCAAATATTGTATTAGGAGAAAGAATCCTAAAAGTAGAGGGTGAAAGAATACCTTTCTGTAGTGTTAATGAATTAAATGGCAAATGTGCCGAAATAGTTAATGAATTGAATGGCAAAGGTGCCGAAATAGTTAATGAATTGAATGGCAATGATGCCGAAATAAATAATGTATCAAATGGCATAGAGTCCAATAATGATAATGAATTTTGCGGTGAGCATATAGTGGGAACCACATGTGTTCAAATAAATAATGATAAGAAGCCTGAAACCTTTCTGATAAGTCGTTACTTCAAATATGATAGAATTTTTAAAAATTTGTCTCAAAAATACAAAAATTCAATAGATTATGAACCTACAATAGCAAAGGGCTATGCGCAACAACTTGAAGTAGGTAATATTTTAAATGAAAACGAAAATGTTTTAAACTATAATAATGAGGAATCATTACCGGGAAGTTGTCACATGGGGATAAATTATCCATATGATCCAGGATAGATTACTCTTAAGTTATCCAAATGATCCTGAGTAGATCACTTTTAAATTGTAAATAAACTTTGACAGTGTGAATGTCACATCATGTTGTTAAAACTAACAAAATTTTCACATGTCAAAATTCTATTAGTTTAGGGGGTTTTATGCTGTATATCCACACTGTGGAACACTACCTAAGTGTCGTGTTTGAAATCATAAATAAAATTCACAAATTTGTATGTATTTTAGGAATTAATCATAACAGTTTTACTTTAACGGATCATACAGAAGCAGGAGTATCTGTGGTTTATTTAATTGATTCAAGTTCACTTGTTCTCATCGAGTAGGATGCAGAGAATGAAACTTGATATTGAATACGAACAAAATATTTAAATAAACATAAAATGAAGTTATTTTAGTTTAACAAGGTTATTCTAAATAGTATATAATAAAACATGAACTGATAGAGAATCACAATCTCATTTAAAATGATTTAGAATGAAATTGGAAAACAAAAAAGTAAATTTTATAAAATCTGACATGCATGTCAAAACTTAGGGCTGAAAATCATATTTTGTGTAGAAACACTGTAAATCTACACAAAATGAATATTGAATGAAAGACTATCAACAGTAGTTGCAGTGCAGCGTAATTATTTTAGAAATAGTAAGTCCATATATTACAAAACACTGAATGACATTTTAAGTTTTCAGATATTTTCAAATATCATTGCAGAAAGGTGTTTTGTAAATGATATTTCACATCATGCAGAAAGAAAGGACTAATAGTATGATGTTAAATGTTTGTTGGCGTATCAATTTCTTGTTTTAGTTTATAATATAAGTATTCTGTCAGTATGGAAACTGCAGTACGTTTTTAACTACTAGCATTTTGTGTTTATCATTGCTATTCATCTAAATGTATGAATTAGTATTTATTTGAGATTGGAATTGTTAATTGTAGTTATAAGTAGATTTTAAGAAAGTGTATGTAATGTGTCAATATATTTCGAGTAATTATAATTATTCACTTAATCCTGAAAAGTAGAATAAGAAATTTATCAGGAAAATTAAAGAATTAAAAACAGTATTCAATTAAGGTAAAGAACAAACAAAACTGAATAGTTTAAATTTTAAATTAAAATTAAATTTTGAAATATTAGATCAAAATAGAAAAAAACAATTGAAATATTGGAAATTAACCCATTGAAACGACTAAAAATAACAAATCAGTTGATCACACACCGCTGAACAGCGAGCTGCGAAATATATTCATCCAAGAATAAATA
The DNA here is from genome assembly GCA_963583905.1 of Stenurella melanura. NCBI lineage: Eukaryota > Metazoa > Arthropoda > Insecta > Coleoptera > Cerambycidae > Stenurella > Stenurella melanura. The sequence continues at coordinate 212,751,191 of OY757309.1, forward strand.
TTAAATTGAAAAGAGAAGAAAAGTGGTGAATAAGTTGAAGGTTACAATCCAGATATATTGATATCAAGAAAAATTTGTAAAGTATATTAAATATAAAAAAATTTCAAACGTCAATCAAGTGATAGAAATATTTCAAGGAAATCAGTTGAAAATAAATTGGAGGTTATAAACAAACGTCAATCCAGAAAAGAAGAAGAAGAAGAAGCCTTGAGAGGTTTAAAAAGTCAGTCAAGTGACATTATATTTCAAGGATCATAATAACCAGTTAGAGGTTACAATATAACATTACTCGAGTCGAAAGAAAGACAAGGTAAAGCTTTACAATATCAGAAATCCATGGTACATATTTATTTTAAATAAAGGCCATATTTATCATTTTAGTTAAGTTAGATTTTGTTATTTAAATTTGTTAATTACATTCCAAGTTCAAATCTGTTAATAAATTAATACTTTGTTCGTTCAATACTGAGTTTGATTTATTTAGATTGTTATCTTGATCGATGAGCATTTATTGAACCGACTTCGTTGGACCTTGAGTAAGAGTCATTCTATAGATTGTAGATGATCATGCTAATGGTGTTCTATAGTCTATAATATTAACAGCTTTTAAGAAACTGTTTGGCGCTCAATAAAATCATTTCAATTTACTTTTAAAAAGTAATTTCGAACGTACAAAAAAATAAAATAGATATCAGAATATAGAACATTTAATATATATATTTTACTTCCACATCCACGTAGTGGATTGGAAGTATAGTAATCGCAAAAAAATTTTCAAAAATTTTTATTCGTGAAATAGGTTTAGAATGTCATGAAACGTCGAGATTTTAAATTTGAGCGAAAAAAAATTTCTGTCTGTCGGTCTGTCTGTCTGTAACTTTTTTGTCCGCACGTTTTCTCCGGAACGGTTTAAGATATTGACTTGAAATTTTGTACACGTATATATTATAACGAGATCTGGAACTGGATTGTTTTTTGAGGATATCCGGTGAAGGGTTGGGGGTTAAATAGGGGTAAATAGGGGAAAATAAGTAAAGCAAGCTTGTAAGAATACAGAAACTTGAAATTCGGTGTATGTACTAGAAGTTAAGGACTCATATTTTTTATAATATTTTTCAACCCCCCACCACCCCAACCCCTTTAATGGGGTTGATAAATTAAAGTTGAGATATTCATTTGAAATTTCGTACACGTATGTATTATAACGACGTCTGGAATTGGATTATATTTTGAGATGATTCCGTTGAAGGGTTGCGGGTTAATTTGGGGTAAATATGGGAATATAAGTAAAACAAGTTGGTAAGAGTACAGAAACTTGAAATTCGGTGTATGTACTAGAAGCCAAAGCGTCAGATTTTTTTATAATATTTTTCAACCCCCACCACCCCTACTCCAATATGAAAAGGGTTGATAAAATAAAATTGAGATATTCATTTGAAATTTGATACACGTATGTGCTATAACGACATCTGGAACTAGATTATAATTTGAGATGATTCCGTCGAAGGGTTGGGAGTTAAATAGGGGTAAATAGGGGAAAATAAGTAAAGCAAGCTGGTAATACTACAGAAACTTGAAATTCGGTGTATGTACTAGAAGCCAAACCGTCAGATTTTTTTATAATATTTTTCAACCCCCACCACCCCTACTCCAATATGAAAAGGGTTGATAAAATAAAATTGAGATATTCATTTGAAATTTGGTACAAGTATGTATTATAACGATATCTGGAACTAGATTATATTTTGAGATGATTCCGTTGAAGGGTTGGGGGTTAAATAGGGGCAAATAGGGGAAAATAAGTAAAGCAAGCTGGTAAGACTACAGAAACTTGAAATTCGGTGTATGTACTAGAAGTCAAGGTCTCAGAATATTTATAATATTTTTCAACCCCCACCCCACCCCTACTTCATTATTAAAAGGGTTGATGAAATAAGATTGAGATATTCATTTGAAATTTGGTACACGTATGAATTATAACGACATCTGGAACTAGATTATACTTTGAGATGATTTCGTTGAAGGGTTGGGGGTTATTTAGTGATAGATAGGGGGAAATAAGCAAAACAAGCTGGTATGAGTATAGAAACTTGAAATTCGGTGTATGTACTAGAAGCCAAGGCCTCAGATTTTTTAATAATATATTTCAGCCCCCCACCACCCCTTCTCCATTATTCAAGGGGTTGATAAAATGAAATTGAGATATTCACATGAAATTTAGTACGCATATGTATTATAACGACATCTGGAACTAGATTATATTTTGAGATGATTCCGTTGAAGGGTTGGGGGTTAAATAGGGGAAAATAATTAAAGCAAGCTGGTAATACTACAGAAACTTGAAATTCGGTGTATGTACTAGAAGCCAAAGCGTCAGATTTTTTTATAATATTTTTCAACCCCCACCACCCCCACTCCCTTATTAAAAGGGTTGATAAAATAAAATTGAGATATTCACTTGAAATTTGGTACATAACGACATTATTATATATATATTATTATAACGACATCTGGAACTAGATTATACTTTGAGATGATTCCGTTGAAGGGTTGGGGGTTAAATAGGGGAAAATAAGTAAAGCAAGTTAGTGAAAGTACAGAAATTTGGGATTTGGTGTATATACTAGAAGCGAAGGTCTCAGGTTTTTTTATTAGTATTTTCCATCTCCCCACCACCCCCACTCCCTTATTAAAAGAGTTGATACAATTAAATTTAAATTTGCACTTGAAATTTGGTACATTTATGTATTATAACTATATCTAAAACTGGATTATATTTTGACATGATTGCATTGAAGGAATGGGGTAAGTAGAGGTAAATAGGGAAAAATAAGTAAAGCAAGCTGGTAAGAGTACTGCAACTTGAAATTCGGTGTATGTCCTAGAAGCTAAGGCCTCAGATTTTTTAATAATATTTTTCAACCCTTCCACTACCCTTACTACATTATTAGAGGGGTTGATAAAATAAAATTGAGATATTCACTTGTAATTTGGTAGACGTTTGTATTATAACGACATCTGGAACTAGATTATATTTTGGGATGATTCCGTAGAAGGGTTGGGGTTAACAATAAGTAAATCAAGCTGGTAAGAGTACAGAAATGTGGGATTCGGTGTATATACTAGAAACCAAGGCCTCAGATTTCTTTCTAATATTTTTCAAACTCCACCACCTCCGCTTCATTATTAATGGGATTGATAACATCAAATTGAGATATTCACTTGAAAGTTAGTACACGTATGTATTGTAGTGACATCTGATTGAGATGACTGCATTGAAGGGGTGGGAGGTGGTAGGTTGTGAATAGTGGAAAATAAGTAAGGTAAACTAGAAACTTCATTTTTAACGTACATGATAGAAACCAACTCCTCAAACTTTTCTATGACATCTGCCCCAAATATTAAAATTCTATGACCAATAATTTCCACATACTAGAGTGCAAATATAGTCAAGATGTTTCCTTTAAAGTGATTTGGATGAAGAATCTGGATGTGGAAGTAGTGATTCCTCAGGCAGCGGTTTTTTGTTAGTAAGTAAGTTTAGAATGCCATGAAACGTCGACATTTCAAATTCGAGGCAAACAAATTTCTGTCAGTCTGTCGTTATGCCGCGCCGGTCTGCCTGTAACTTTCTTTGTGCCCACGTTTCTCTGAAACGGTTTAAGATAAGGGCTTTGATATACTTATGTATTATAACGAGATCTGAAACTAGCTTATATTTTGAGCTTACTCTGATGAAGGCTTCTGGGTGAATAGGGGTAGATATGGGCAAATAGGGACAAATGGGGGAAAATAAGTAATGTGTGCTGGTAAGGGTCCAGTGCTTTGGAATTTAGTGCATGGACTAGAAATTAAGACCTAAAATTATTTCATAATATTGGCAATCCCCACCACTTCCTCTCCATTATTAAAGAACTCCCACCACCAAGTAAAATTGTGATTTAGTGTGTACGGGAGAAAAAGTTCTCAACAAACATTTTTGGCATCAGTCACCCTTATTAAATGTCGGTCAGTCGAAGAGGTATTGAAGTGGTAGTTCGTTTTAATGGGTTTTGTATTAGACGATTTCAAATACTATATCATTAAAATTCTATGAGCAATTATTTCCACATACTGGAGTGCAAATATAATATCAAGATGCTTTCACTTAAAGAGACTTGGATGGGATTCTGGATGTGGAAGTAGTGATTCCTTAAGCAGCGGTTTCTTTTATTTTAATAATGTGGCAGTGATTATCAGCGGTACGTCAATTATGTTGAAAAAAGGTGAATGTTAGAAATGTTCAAAGCTGAAACTGTATTTATTTTGTTTATTAGCATTTTATTAAGATGTGAAATGGGTTCCTGCCACCTCTGTCGTAGACCGGTGTACTCCTGCCATTGACATTATTATGTGAAAAAGAACAATTGGCACTAATGTTTAAAGCTGAATTTTTTTGCCATTAACATAACAAATGAGGGAGTGAAAAACTTATGCTACCAGTCATCCGTCAGGATTTGGCTTCGGCAGTAGCAAAGTTGTTGTACACGAACATATGGTATGTTCGCTATTTGTAAGTGTTACCAGAGGGCTGGATGAGAATAGTAGGTTCCCTTCAATTGACAACCCTATAGTCGAGGAAATTTAGCACGAAAATTCCACACCTATAATTTTTAACCAATCAAAACGTGTTATTTTGACAGATCACCATGGCAACAGATGAATTTTAGTGGAAATTTTTTCCTCGTGGGTACCCAACAGCGAATTATACTGGAAATTTTTTTGACGTTTGAAATGACAGAATATTTTTTTGACAGTCTGGTTTTTATTTGTTTACATGATAATTCTGATACATTTCAATTACAAAGCTAAGATGTTTTCTATATTCTTTGGACACCTCCTTTCTTCTTAGTGGCGAAAATGCAGGACTTGGAATGGAATGAATTAAATTAAATGGGGTTATGTAGATACTAGTTTAATCTGCATGGCCGTAGGGGACTGTGTGGATGCTAGTGTTAGAATGAGAATTGTCAAATAAGAAATTAGACAAATTCATTTTAGGATTTTAATTTGCTAGCATAACCAGAATTCAGGTTATCGAAAGAATGCAAAGATTTCATTAATATTTTTACACGTAGTTTTGATTTTAGTTACAGATAGTTATTTTTCTGCTGTTTGCAAAATCCTATAAAGAATATGTTTCAATACTCTCCTTGTAGTCTTCGGAGTACTTTTTTTGCATGTTGAACCCATAGTCTTCAAGAATAATCGCCAGTTCTTCCACACGTATATCCGCTCTATCGAATTCATACGATTTTTCTGCGCAAAAGTTTGTGAACTGCTTCCATACGCTTGACTTCGATTTCCTAGTATTCGCGGGTGTCAACTGCTTAATCTCCTGGCGAATGTTTTCTTTGCTTTCTTGACCGAAGCGAAACATTTTTTTACGTTGTGCCCATAGATTAAATTAAAACCTCTTTGGTCGTACCGCTTGACAACTTCAAAACTGAAATAATTTTTAGGTTAGGGTTTCACTTAGTTGCCATGGTAACTAAATAATTAAGTCGACCAAGCCTTTTATGTCTTGCTGGATGAAGACAAAAATTGACGTTGTTGGAAATCGATATATAAATTTTAATTATTTGATTTTCAAACAATTTGGTGTGGAATTTTCTTACCGAATACCACACGAGGTCAAATTAAATCCGGAAATAATTTGACCTCTAGTGGTATTACAAGTGAAAATAGGCGAAACTATCGAAAACCTGTACAGTAAGACGGATCAAAATACCAGACGGGTCCACACGATTTTCTGCATTCGATTACTTGATGCATTTATTAAATTTGTTACCTATTTTGCTATTTTACAAATGAGAAATTGCACTTGAACATAGAAAAATGAATCTTTTCCCGTACAGTTTTTGAGGTAATTAAAAAAAGATAACTATTCGGTAATCCATTGTGGAAATTAGCCCGATTTGGATACTCGGTTTTTTCTGGGGTCATTGAACGTGAATATAATGTTCTAGAAGTTCCTCGATGTAACTGGAGCCTCAAAAATTTGTCTTGATGGTATGAGGACTAGGGTGTTCTTGCTGTCGAGGTCATCTCCGTAACTTTATTATAATGAATTTTTTTATATATTTCACTTCTAATTTATTGTTATATATAATAAAAAATATAAATGTATTTTTTTTCCAAAGTCCTCCAAACAAATAATATAAGTAATGTCATTTCTTTTAAATCAAGATATATAAATTCGTTAATTTTATAGTATATTTGTATACAATTATTTATAATAATAATATCATAATTTAAAAAAAAAATATATGTAAAAATTAAATTTTTATTAATTTTGTCTAACAACTTTAAATAATGACATATTATAATCATGTTGGAAATCAATGATAAAATTTATGATAGAAATAAGATATAGATAAAAAATTCCATTATAATAAAGTTACATAGACGACGTAGACAGCAAGAACGCCCAGAAACCCTCTAGTAAAGATTTCGGTTGAATTTCACATTGAATTGAGACAAAGATCACGAGGATGAACGGGGACGTCTTGGGCTCCAGGCACATCGAGGAACTTTATATTCATGATCAACGGCCACGTCTGCCTCCGAGTGATAAGGTCTACTCCATTTGAAAACAAATTCCGAGCAAATTGCCGCAGATGTCTCGTTAAACGGATCATCCTGATTCGCAGGTACGTCGACAAACATTTTTGGCATCGTATCCATGATCTACGACCTCGAAAACCAACAAGTGAATAAATTCATTTTAACTGAAACGGATTTGAATAAAATTCCAGGGGATAATCTTGATACCTCGGTCGTCCTGATCAACAGGTGCATCGAGGAAGTTGTTTGAACATCATATTTGAAATCTGCAACCCCAAAAACCCTCGAGTGACAAAATTCGATGAGTTTCATTGAAATGTCCAAGGGATGGACCTGACCTACAGGTATATTGGGGAAGATTTTGAAAATCAGCGTGATCAGCGACCTCAAAAATCCCCGAGTAAAGGTTGTGGTTTGATTTCAGAGTAAATTTAAAGAAAAACTACGGGGATGAGCCTCACACCAGGACTCCCTGGTCCCCAGGTACATGGAGGAACTTCCTGAACATTATATTTATGATCAGCTACCCCAAAAATCCCCGAGTAACCGCATTTCCATCATGGATTAGCGAATAATGATTTTTTTAATTGCCTCAAAAACTGCACGCGAAAAAATGCATTTTTTCGATGCACAAGGGCAATTTCCCATTTGTATAAGATTAAAATAACAAATTGAATAAATGTATCAAGGAATTAAATGCAAGAAATTGCATTTTGATCCGACTTACTGCACATTTTTCGACAGTGGAATGTTATAATTCCTCGATTACTAATCCGTTTTCAGGTATCACTGTCTACTTTTGGGGAACGCAGGCCCTTTTTATCATACATCACAAAAGTACAGATGCTCTACAGTCCCTATAGACCAGGTGGTATGAGTGCATGCGTTTCGAATATATTTCAAACGCAGTTCCTTTTACTGAAATTAGTTCAGGAAGCAGCACCGATTATGAAATCCATGTTACCACACGATGACCTGGTCTGATATTGTTTAAAACATTTTTTCAATCAAACAATTTTTTAAGGTATTTTCTGTTTGTTACTGTGTTCCTGTCTTAGACGTATCGTGAGATCTCTGTTATTTATATATGGTAATCTTTAATGTATTTGTTTCCATGATCTTGTCTGTTATTTTTATTATTGTTAATTAATTATTATAATTTTATTAACATACATTATTTATGCATATATGCAGGGCGAGTGACTAGTGCGTGGATGATTAAGATCCTTCTCAACAGTTGGAAAGTTGAAAATATGTCTCAGACTTAAAAATTATTTCTAATTCTGCAGGGTTTCTCAAATAGTGGTGGCAAGCTAATGCTTTAACTTTTCTTTAATAGAAAGTTAAACATTTTTTTATATATTTATATTTGACTTCTTCTTTCCTTCCGCACATATATAATTTTGGGCTTACTTTGCAGCGTTGCGACGTTATTCCACTTTTTCACATAAAAAAATTCATTTGCAGCGGACAAGAATAAAGTATTTAAAAAACCTATTTACATAAATTTGAATGTCTGCTCCACTATGAGTGTTATTCAACGATATATACCAGTTTTAACCCGGTCAAAATAGCTCAAGAAATAGGGGTCAGCTTACAATAATTCGCATAGAGCTGAAAATTGTTACGAATGTTGGGAACGCCATTATAAATGAAATGTAAAAAGTCCCCATCGATCCCACATCTGCAAAAAATTTATTCAAGACAAAGTTCGCAAATATGGGTTTTTTACATATTTTAGCCAAACGGTAAGTTTTATCATAAAAATGGGTCAGACAAAAATTGTAGATCATGAGATTATCTATAAAAATTATTCTGACACGTGTTCTCCTAAAAATCACCATTTCTGAGATATAGCGATTCAAGAAGTTGAAAAAGTGTTCCCCATAATATGCACACGTTTTCACACCATCTGAGAGGTAGTGTATTTGGTGCGTTTTTTTAATGTGGTTTCCACGGTAGGCCTATTCCACGATCTATTATGGTCCTGTTTAATTAAATAATATTGTATTAAATAAAAAATGGTACTATTGGAAATGATGAAAGCGGTGTGAATTATGAGTAATTGGAGAAAACTATTCGTCTAATTGATGATTATCTAATGGAACTTCAAGTTTAATGTCTCTTCTTCTTCTTTTCCTTCTTCTTCTTCCTGCTGGATACAATTGTTCTAACAGCAATGCATCAGATGTCTCCTCGCTGATATCGTAAGAATCCTCTTCTGATGGCGATTCAACATTGGAGCACGACTGGTCTTGAAAACTGGTGCATGCTAATGAACAAAACAATCCAACTTTTTGCAACTGCACTTAGAACTACACCCTTTTTTCTAATTGCAAAAAATTGTATTGACGAGGTTCTCCGATGCAGGTGGGAGTAAAGTCTGGATTAGTTCCAATGTATTGTAAATTAATTTCCAACCCCAGTTTTCTAGGTCCAGTTGATTACCAAGCCACACTTGAACTTGATAATATATCCGAAATAGATGTTGATGAGCAGAAGCAGAGGTTGGGGGAAGACAAGCTAATTGCACTCATTTATTATTCGGAGTATTTTTTACAAAAGATAAGTATCGAAACTTATCTAGGCATGTAATTTTTTTGAAGCTCCATGTACAGAAAGAAGGAAGCGAATTCCGTTGGTGATTACAGCTTGTGGAGTAAGTTACTCTCTCTAAAAACAGTAAAAATATCACTTTCAGTCAGTTTACTACAAATGAAGCAAAATTGCGACATTTTATTTTAAAAACTAAAAACGGTACAAACTCGTTAGGAAATATTAGCAATAGCAATATTAGCACTACGAAGGAACGTTCAAGACTATCTAGTATATTGTTTAAGTCTTTGAAAAAGGAGCAGGTATACGAGCGTTGCTACGCGGACATATGTTGCTCAATGTTACCTATACGGGCATATAAAATGAGGGACTTCTTCTTCTTTTAGCGGGGCGCCCAGAGGTCGCCGCACTCAGGCCTTGTGGCCCATTGTGCTACCGCTAACAAGTTAAGGAGCTCCCTCGTACAGACCGGATTCCAGCCCAAAGGCTGAAATCCTTGCCACGGGAGAACTCCTGATTTCCTCCAGCGCTGGAAAGCCAGTACCGAAGTGTTTGTGCCTCAGGTTCATCAGTCCTGGGCAAGAGGTGAGGACGTGGATGGAAGTCTCCTCCTCGTCCTCGCAGAACCTGCAATCGGGGTGGTCAACCACCCCCATTGTGTGCAGGTGTTTCCTAAAAGAGCCATGCCCGGTCAAGAGGCCTGTCACGGCTCTAATTTGCTTTCTGCTTAGACGCAGAATATGCTTTGTTCTCTCCGGCAAGGGCCCTGAGATTAAGAGCTTTGCTTGCCGGAGTCCTGGATAGGAATCCCAGAGGTCAATGAACTGGGAGCGAGTCCAGTTATCTATTAACCTCTTGGCTTGGGATCTGGGGTAGCCGAGAGCCGGCTGTGGATCAAGCAGAGGTCTCCGAGAGCCCCTTCTGGCCAGAGCGTCCGCCAGCTCGTTACCCTCAATGTTGCTGTGTCCAGGCACCCAGAGAAGTCTGACCCAGTTTGATGAGCCAAGTTCGCAGAGGGCCTGTTTACAGTTTTCGACCAAATTTGACTTGGTCCGACACGATGCAAGGGCCTTGAGGGCCGCTTGGCAAATGAGAGACTTGGTTTATTTTATGTTCATATTCTCATAATCATACGTATTTGTACGTATAAGTTACACAGACCAATATTTTTACTTGTATTATGGGTTCAGTGATGTATTATATAGGCGGCGTACTCGTACATTTTATTGAGAACAAAACTTTTTCAACTTTTTGAATCGTTATATTTCAGAAATGGTGATTCTTAGGAAAAAAAGTTTAAGAACAATTTTTATAGATAATTGTATGATCTACTCTTTTTGTCTGACCTATTTTTATGATAAAACTTACCGTATGGCTAAAAAATTCAAGAAACCCATATTTGCGAACTTTGACCTTGAATACATTTTTTGCAGATGTGGGTTTGATGGGAACTTTTCACATTTCATTTATAATGGTGTTCCCAATATTCGTACCAATTATCAGCTCTATGCGAATTATTGTAACATTGAATGTTGTCCACGATTATCTAAATTTTTATATTTTCATCGAGATGCTTTATGAGTGGTCGAGAAGTACATGTGGGCCATTGGTATGGGGTTCGAGTTGGACTAGTGCGTGGTAGTCCATTTTAAGGGAGAAAACGATGCTGAAAATTCGCAGCTAGCAGGAGGATTCTAAAACATATAGATGCTGGAGGGACCGACAGATACCTGGGTGTGCAATAACATCATATCCAAGATGTGCAATAAGTGTATATGTAAGAGCCAAATTTATAATAACTGAAACATAAACTTACTTATTTACAGCTCTTTCCCGTGTCGCCAAAACTGTCATTCTAATTACGACATCCACTGGAATGTAATCTGCGTCTTTCTGTGGTTCGGAATAACTAATTTTCACGAGACCTGTAAAATATTCACGGTCACTTAATCTAATAATGGTTATATACCAGAATTTATTGCTTATTTTATACGATACAAATATGAGTATTTAACACTAAATATAAGTAATATAACTAATAAAAATATAATTTCTAAATACAATCGGAAATGAGATATGCATTTATACAGGGTGATTCACATAAAACTCCCCAGGTAGTTTCTGTGGTAATGAAAAGAGATATTCAAATTCCTGTTGACTTTATTTTATCTTTCTAATATTGCCAATGACAGTGGTGTCACAGACTTTTTTATTTATAGATCAATTTTGTTCAAAGTTAGTGGGGTTCTTCCTCTAGCTAACACTAACTTACTGTACAAAGTTCAGTACAATCGGACTTTTTATTCTGAAGTTATAGTGCTTTCAAGAAACACGTCGGACGGATGGACACACAGACAGACAGTCAGCCAGCGGACAGACAGACGGATGGATAGTTTGAAAATTGTTCAGAATTCGATCACCAACATAGTATTGTCTAAATGTTATTTGTGGCATTATCTTAATTTTTTTCCTTCTTCAATTCTTTGGGACTTCCTGCCACATGTATGTTTTCTTTCTAAGCGGTGTTAGGGGAATCTACAAAATATATCACAATTAACCAGTATGTTACTGGTAAAAAACCTCTACGCCTGTGACGTTTACGTCAAAGGATCAGTTAAAGGTTGGTTTTTATAAATAAACAACACAAATAAGTATAAAAACTTGAAATTAAATATTTCGCCGACGTTTCGGAAATCTAATCTGTTTCCTTTTTCAAGGCTTTTTTTGAAAAATCTTTTTTGCTGTGTATGACAAATACACAGCTCTAAGAATGTTTGTTATATTCAATATCCATAGATACTTACTATTTACATAGAACTGTTGATATAGTTAACAGTTTTTTAGTTTCTATACAATGTTAAGTTTGTGAAGTTCTTCTTTCAACATTGGTAGCCAAGTTGTACAGACATCTACGGAACAATTCGATACGCAATTATCCTCATTCAATAATATTGTCGCGGATTCTTTAAATACTATTGAATGAGGATAATTGCGTATCGAATTGTTCCGTAGATGTCTGTACAACTTGGCTACCAATGTTAAAAGAAGAACTTCACAAACTTAACATTGTATAGAAACTAAAAAACTGTTAACTATGTCAACAGTTCTATGTAAATAGTAAGTATCTATGGATATTGAATATAACAAACATTCTTAGAGCTGTGTATTTGTCATACACAGCAAAAAAGATTTTTCAAAAAAAGCCTTGAAAAAGGAAACAGATTAGATTTCCGAAACGTCGGCGAAATATTTAATTTCAAGTTTTTATACTTATTTGTGTTGTTTATTTATAAAAACCAACCTTTAACTGATCCTTTGACGTAAACGTCACAGGCGTAGAGGTTTTTTACCAGTAACATACTGGTTAATTGTGATATATTTTGTAGATTCCCCTAGCACCGCTTAGAAAGAAAACATACATGTGGCAGGAAGTCCCAAAGAATTGAAGAAGGAAAAAAACCAACATAGTGATATGAACTTTTTCTCTACGAGCGATATTAACGGTTTTAGAAAAGTGCCGATCAAATACTTTTCGTTTTGTATTTGCGAGGTAAGAATTACCTATCGAATATATGGCAAAATCATGGTTGGTTTTAAGTGGTTATCTTTTAGCGCGTAAGGTAAAACAATATCTTACCTTGAATTCTTTTTAGCGAATTCCATATTATCAAAGCTGATAAAGTCAATTTATTATAAACACTCACACACAGTGTACTGGAGGTATAAGGGGACGTACTCAATACTGAATTAAGTTTTGGAGTTAAATTTCGACGACTTTCGTTGAATATTCATTTATATTGAGAGAACGCTCGATGTCGACAGATGTAATACTTAAAAAATTTAAATTTTCGCAGTCATGCCCGGTGTACCAAAGTCTACTTCTTTGCCGTTTAAAAGATCTATTATACCTGTCATCGTAACAAATCCGGGATTTAAAAAAATAGTCTTGAATTGTCTTTGTACCTTCGCAGCAATATGTCCTTGTAATTGAAAAATATATTGACGAATATCGAACACAACGTTAATTGCATCACTAGTAAATTCTGATGTTGGATGATATTGAAGGTCCCACATGAAAAGCATCATTGTTTGGTCTCCTGATTTTCTTAAACAGTTGGAGCAATAAATGCCTGTTGTGTCTGTGAACTAGCAACTGCATTATTTGGATTTTACGGCTGTATTACGGATTTCTCATTGTCAAAATTACAGTAATAGTACGATGCTGCCTTTAGCCAAGTTCCCCATCGTGTTGTAATGGATTCTGGAGGTAATGGAGCATTTGGTAGAATTTCGTTAAACAACCGTATTGGCCCTTCAAGAGAAACTTTCTTTACACTAACTATTAATTTATCAACATTAGGGTAACACCTCCTAATAGCTTCAGAAATCATGTTACATGAAAACATGTTACATGCACTATATTTCGACTTCAAAATTTTTCTAGCAGCTTTCAAGTAATTCACCCCATGGGTAAGAATTAACTTGTCCTTACTTTCTACATATTTGTTACCCCAGAAGTCTTACAAACTTGAGTTTACCTCTATAGTGTGAGAAATTATTGCTTCTAAAACTTTAAAGGTGATCAAGTATCCGCTCATTGCACAATTTTTCTCCAATGCACCCATTAAAACATTCGCTTGAACCTGCAAGCATTGATTGTTTCGTCCACGCTAAGCCAGACATTGTTTCGTCCCATTAAGCTCAGAAGAAATTGTCTGCCTAATATTTTCGCACTCCGTAAATAAATAGCTTCTTCATAGTGTAGACTACGAAAGCACTTTAACATTATTATATTTTCTAATAATACATTTTTCAAAAAATTGTTTAAAATGTGGATTGTCTAGTTTTGACCAAGGTATGTTACATCTCGTCATAAATTCCACTAACTCTAAGTTAAAATTACGTTGCGTGTCACTGTAAGTAAATCCACCTACTCTCCGTTTATGGTTTTACTAAGAAATACAGGGTGTCCCAGATTTAAAGTGACATAGACCGATGAGAGATAGAGCACACTTTTGTGAGCTCAAATCACCCCCATACTTACCCTTGAAAGTGAATGGTTTTCGAGATACAGGGTGTTTTATGATTCTTGACTGAAACTAAAATTCACCATATATTTGGAATGGGTAGACGTATTTGGATTAAAGTTGGTACACATATAGTGCACTCCTAGTCCAATTAATAGCATAATGTAGTTTGTAAAAATTCCAGGACAGGACTCAATTTTTATTATTTTGCATTTAGGGTCAATTACATCACCCTGTATATCAGTTTTTTGTAAATGGCGTATAACTATTGAAACGTCTATGGATTATTGTACAAAACACTGTCATAATATTCGATGGCACGTTTATGGTTACTTCCTAGCAAATTTTCGAAAATGGTGGTGAATGATATTTAAATTCTACAAAATACGCAAACAACCAGTTAACGCCGCTATTTTATTAATTTTACTTAAACACTTGTTAAATAATTATTTAATGTATTATTGTTACTTAAATTTGATTCTAATTGCACTTAAAATTTGTTTAATACATAGTAATGTAAGTCACCTTTAGAAATTAAGTCTAAGTATTCAAATAAGTCGTTTGAGTCATTAAAATAAGGTTTTATATTAACAAATCTACTATAATAATTTTAAGATGCCATTCCAATTTACAAATGAAGGATATGCAGATATGATTTATGTGTATGGTTTTTGCGACGAAAATGGAAGAGCTGAACAGAGAGAATATGAAAGACGTTTTAGAAATCGTCGTACACCAAATCGTACAACATTTTCAGAGGTGTATCAATTTAGTAAGGAACATGGGCAATTTCCCTCACAGGCAAAACATGAACATGTTCTCGGAGATTTTCAACAGCGAGAGGAAGTATTGCAGATTGTTCATATGAATCCAACTGTAAGCGTTAGGAAAATGAGTCATCCATTAGAAATTACCAGAACAAGAGTATGGCGAACTTTAAAAAAAGAAAATTTATATCCTTTTCATGTTCAAGTAGTTCAACAACTTGAAGACACAGCGTTCCGCATTTAACATTTTGTAGGTGGGTAGTTGCGCACAGACGAACAGTTTCTAGAATTCTGTTCACGGACGAAGCTCAATTCACGCGTGATGGAATAAGCAACACCAGAAATCAACATCGTTGGGCAACTGAAAATCCACATGCTACGCTTCAGAAAAATTCCCAACACAGATTCAATATAAATGTCTGGTGTGGAATATACAATAGTCATCTAATAGGGCCACACATTTTTGAAGGGAGACTAACGGGTGAAATTTATTTAAATTTCTTAATAGATGTGTTACCAAATTTATTAGAAAACATTAATGTCAGAGGTATGTGATTTCAACACGATGGTGCTGGACCCCATTTTTCTGTACCGGTGAGGGAGCATCTTAATCAACGTTACACCAACAGATCGATTGGTAGAGGGGGTGCAGTTAACTGGCCACCGAGATCCCCTGATCTCACCCCCATGAATTATTTTTTATGGGGCCACCTAAAGTCACAGGTGTACAGTGAAAATATTAATACCCGTGAACAATTACAACAAGAAATGTTAATGTATGTGACAATATTAGACACAATCCGGCTATGATCGATAAATCGGTGAAAACGCTTTTTAAACGTTCACAAAAATGTATTGACGCTGGTGTTGTTTATTTCGAAAATTTATTATAGTTTTAATTATCTGTACCAGTGTATAAAATAATTAGTGTCTTTTTAAAATTTGTGCTGTAAATTATGATTAAGCAAACTGTTTTTCTTTATTTTTTCCTTTTTTCTGTTTTTCCTTTTTCTTTTTAAGTAACAATAATACATTAAATAATTATTAAACAAGTGTTTAAGTAAAATTAATAAAATAGCGACGTTAACTGGTTGTTTGCGTATTTTGTAGAATTTAAATATCATTCACCACCATTTTCGAAAATTTGCTAGGAAGTAACCATAAACGTGCCATCGAATATTATGACAGTGTTTTGTACAATAATCCATAGACGTTTCAATAGCTATCCGCCATTTACAATAAACTGATATACAGGGTGATGTAATTGACCTTAAATGCAAAATTATAAAAATTGAGTCCTGTCCTGGAATTTTTACAAACTACATTATGCTATTAATTGGACTAGGAGTGCACCATATGTGTACCAACTTTAATCCAAATACGTCTACCCATTCCAAATATATGGTGAATTTTAGTTTCAGTCAATAATCATAAAACACCCTGTATCTCGAAAACCATTCACTTTCAAGGGTAAGTATGGGGGTGTTTTGAGCTCAGAAAAGTGTGCTCTATCTCTCATCGGTCTATGTCACTTTAAATCTGGGACACCCTGTATGTACATATGTGCATTTCTCGATAAAAATATGTTACGCATTAACATTTTAAAATTAAATAAAATTAATTAGTATGTTGCATGACTTTCTGTTTTTATACTTTAGAAATATTTCAGTACCTACATGTTTACAATATATAATATCTGTAAAAGCCATCCCTGGAATCTGATAGGTAACTCCGACCTCTGATGATAATACTTATTGTTATACATTACGCTCTCTAGGGGCTGGCGCGGATAGCTCATGAATAGTTAGTATCATTTATCAAAGGAGATAGTGTCCGCCATCTCTGAGACGACACTAGTAGTACGCTTTCTAGAAACTTATAGAAGAGGATCGAGATTTACACATCGTGCTGGACACGACCGAAGAAGAAGTCTTTAAATGAATTAAGGTTAAATAATTTGAAAGTGATACAGAGTGAACAGTAGAATGCAAATATCAAATATTTTTAAAGGCTATTTTAGCCAGTAAGAGTGTATTTCAGTTAATAAAAGTATTGCGATGTTTTCAGTAAGTCATTCAATAAAATGTGTTGGTGTATATATCTTTTTATAGTTTTTGAACCTACAGATTTTAAAGGGTGGTTTCCTAAGTGGTGGAAACACGTGGCATTATCTACAACCTACAATTTACGGAAATTCTTACAATTTTTGATATATTTTTATTAAGTAATTTAATATATATATTGGATGAGCATTATAAAATTTATGTCCTAAATAATTTATGAACTATTCGTTAACATTCTTTCTATTTATTGCTATAGTCCAGTCAACGAAGACAAAAAAGCCCAAATAGAGCAAATAATTCGTGTAGTTGCCAATTTCTGTATAGTGGTCGGGAGGGGTGCCCAGAATAACATATTAAAAGTCCTGACCAGTGGATTGTCTGCGGGGGGGTACTTTAAAGATCCCCTTTTAATGTTTTTCTTGAATAACTTAAATAACTTGAAAGCCACGCCCTCTAGGGAAAAAGTATCTATATGCAATATTAAACTACATGAAACTTCTTACAAATAAGTTCCTATTAATTTTTTTCCAGGATCAATACTTTTTCCAACGTTTTTTTCCATCATCTATTCTATAGCAGTGGTTATTTTTTTGAAATAGGTTTAGAATGTCACGAAACGCGAACATTTTAAATTAGAGCGGAACATTTTTATTTGAATATCTATTCTCTTTAGACGGTCCAACCTGTATATTTTCCAGTGAAAATCTAATAATTTCTTCGGTGGCAGTAGCTTGAGCTATCTACCAAATTTGACTGTTTTCCGTCAAGCATTAATGCACAGACAGATAGATAGACAGACAGACAAACTGACAGACTGACGAAATTAAAAATCCTAAATTTTTGTAGTCTTCATGATCTGGAACATGAAAATCCGAAAGAATCTCGGATACTTCCCTTCGGTATGCGATTTTTCCACACTCTGTATATCGTAAAGCATTGATCCTAGAAAAAAAAAATAATAGGAACTTATTTATTCGAAATTTCATTTGTTTTAATATTATATCTAAATACTTTTCTCTAGGGGGCGTTGTTTTCGAGTTATTCCAGAAAACGTGAAATGGGACCTTTAATCCCCCCCCCCCCCACACGGATTATTTTCCCTATTTTTCCTTCGTTGATTGGACTACTATGGTTAAGTGTTGATATACTCTAATGTGAGTGTTGTAACAGTTTTTAATATGTTTTATTTTTTATGCTTGGGTATAAAGCAGCAAGTTAAAATGACATATAAACTAAGAACATTACATATCCTCTCAGAGTATAATAAGTTTGTTGAATATAGACGATTTGTCTTTAATATTATTTTTATAGGTGCTATTTATATAATTGTTGTAAACTATTATGCCATAGCGATTAAATAATTCCATCAACGTTTAACAGAATGTCAGTAATATGTTTTGATTAATAGGACAAGCATATTAGATGTTTGTGTATGACATTACTCTCTAAGTTGTCATCATAAAAAATAGAATTACTTTGAAATTCCTTATTTACTGTGAAATATGTACCGCCATTTTTTTCGGAATAAGAAAGTTACTAACAATACTAGCAACAATTATAGGCAAAAAATTAGATTCTATTTTAGCTTTTCTCGTTAATATCTTGAACACTAGACGAGATAGGGTAAAATACTTACCCTTCCTGTGGAGAACAAAATTCTTTAAAATAATGATTGTTACAAAAATAACGGTACTCAAAAAGCTTTCATTACCTTGACCTTAAAATATTCACTTTGGGGTTTTCGACGTCACCGATTACACAGGCCTGCATTTGATAACATTTTCAAAGTTGATTTAAAAATTTTAACTGTTTGGTAATTGGGTAGTACTGATTTCAATCTGCTTTCAGTTTTTTTGTATCACGTAAGGTTATTTTTCAAACCAGCAAAATCAAGAAATTTAGAAAAACACGATTTCATTTATAAGCTAGTTTTATAACATATTAAAGAGAAAAATACAAAAACATACAAGATATAGACATTGAAACTATTTGGAATAGTCTTTACGCTTCTTAAAAAACCGTTTTCTTTTTTCAGAAAAGCTTCTTTTTGTTGTTTTTCTGTCACATTCAGCTAAAGGAAGATCTCTCCTCAATGTCCAACAGTAATCAGCCATCATTTTTGTGTCCCAGCGCCCCTGGTATCTTTTTTCCACCTCTTTAATATCTTGATGAAGTCTTTCACCTTGCTCTTCACTCACGTCCCCAAGATTTTCCGGGAAATAGTCCAAATGGGAATGTAAAAAGTGAATTTTTATGCTCATATTGCAACCAAGAATCCTGAATTTTTCCAGCATATTTTCAACGATCTCAACATAGTTTGTGTCTTTATAATTCCCTAGAAATTTATGTACAACTTCTTTAAAAGCATTCCATGCATGTTTTTCCTTATCTTCCATTACATTTTCAAATTCTCTATCTTTCATCAAGCTCCTAATCTGCGGCCCTACAAAGATTCCCTCCTTTAATTTTGCCTCTGACAGAGCCGTAAATGTGTTACACAAATATTTAAAACAATTTCCTTCTTTGTTTAATGCCTTAACAAATTGTTTCATAAGTCCAAATTTTATGTGAAGTGGTGGAAGTAAAACTTTTTTAGGGTCAATAAGACTTTCGCGAATTACATTTTTGGTTTCAGGTGTTAAAGTCTTTCTTTGTGGCCAGTCTCTTTTTATCCAATGCTGTTCTCGGTTCCTGCTATCCCACTAGCACAGGAAACATGGAAATTTAGTAAATCCAGACTGCTGACCCAAGAGAAGGCCTAAAATTTTTAGATCTCCACACAATTCCCAGTTGTGATCTTTATATTGTATTCTTAAAAGTAATTCCTCTAAATTTTCATAGTTTTTCTTTAAATGAACTGAATGGCCGACAGGAACAGAAGCAAAAACATTGCCATTATGTAAAAGAAGATGTTTTTAATATTTTTTTCTTTTTTTTTGGGAAAAAAAAATCCTTTGGGTGATGGAGCCCAATGGTATTTAATTAGTTATTTCTATATAAAAACTGAGCTTAACAAACAAAAATCACGTCATCACAAATTTCATGCAGGCCTGTGTTATTAATCTGGTTTAAAAAATTAGTAAATGTCGGTTTGGCTGAATTTGAGAGCAAAACCATGCAAAATTCTATAAATGTCAATATATCAAAGTTAAAATATTATAGCACAAATATTTTAAATACTTTTAATAAAAAATAAAAATACAAAATGATAAATTCTAAACTGTCGATTGTCGACCAAAAACACAATATTCGATAAATTAAGAGAAAACTTCGAAACAGAAAAAATTATTAAAATTAAATGCGCTTCAACTTTTCTACAAAATTTTTCAACAAAAAACTGAAAGTGTTTTCAAGATAAATGTTGTAACTAACACATTCCATTCATATTTGTCGAGACCTGGATAGAAATATATGTATACTTATTAATTTAATGGTTATTTTTGGGAAAAAAATTTTAATCACTGCAATATCGTCTAAAATCATACAGAAAATACCAACAAGTCAATTCAGAATAATTGTTTTAAGTTTTAGTAATCTACAATCCTAAATGCGTATTTTTCAAGTTATTTGCTGCGATTATTTAATTGTTGAAAACCTGTAGTGTGTTATTAAAGCATTAATTTAAAAAAACACGTGTTTTTGGTTGATCTCCATTATCTTCTGTTAGATAAATGAAATGGTCTTGTAGAGGTGTTTCTGAATCTCATGAGCCGCGAAATGCGCAAAAGGCAAAGTTTAATCTGAGTTATAAGTATGTTTTTGAAGACACTGGAGGCTGCCTTGCTGTATACATAAACAAGAGCTCGGGATAAATTGTAAACAATAAATATAATATTTTTAAGAAGTGTAACTGAGTCAACAGGGCGGATTATGTCTCTGCGCATATGAAGGTCACGGCTCATGAGGTTTTAAAACACCTCTAAACACTTTCTGTTTTCAAAAAATTTAGGTCATATTAAGTGATGCTGCCTGAACAAATGTACCACAATAAGTGTACCAACTATTAGAAAAGGTTGTCCATTTAATGTAGATTACAACAGATTTTTCACTATTTTTAAAAGTGAGTAGTGTTAAAAAATATATTTTACAAAATTTCAACAGATAAAGTAACTGGTTTGCCAGAATCAAAACGTAAAATAAGGATTTTAATTACATAATTTTTTTTTAAGGAATTGGTTCTCAGTGTAACTCGCAAGTATGTTTCTTATGCCTATTGAATCATTTCTCTGAAATAGATTAACCCATTTTTTATGGAAATCTTTGCTTCAAATAAAATAATTATTCTGAATTAATTAGGCACTAAAATCACACGATGAGATATTCATCTCTTGCAGTGCGTTCTCGGTTTTCGTGTTATTGAATTTTCACACAGGAACCGGGAATGATCAATAATTTACATCAATAACTACATTACTTATTTTATCAAATCTTTAATATATTCTTTTAAGCAATATCTATCTAGATAAATTCAACATATTCTTCAATTATTTTGTATTTTGCCAAAAGCTTGTATAGTCTCTATCATAATAATTCTTATTTACCTAGTGCCCCACCTATAAGAAGTCCTGTGGGTCCATTAAAATTATCTAGCCAGCCAGGAAATGGTTCTGTCATACTGGAAACAACTGAAAATGATACATTATATTATTATTTGCTCACCAAGGTTTGAAAGTGAATTATTTATTATTTGTTTGCTTATAGTAATGAAACATATTCTTTATAGGATTTTGCAAACAGCGGAAAGAAAAACTATCTATGAGAACTAAAGGAAAAACTACATGTAAAAATATTAATGAAATCTTTGCATTCTTTCGATAACCTGACTTCTGGTTATGCTAGCAAGTTAAAATTCTGAAATAAATTTGTCCAATTTCTTATTTGATATTCTCATTATAACACTAGCATCCAACACAGCCCCCTACGGCTAAGGAGATTACCAAGTGTATTGTGACTATTACATTTAACGCACTAGGCTTGCAATTCGTAATCAAGTGCTCGGCAGAACATAGAGTTTGGATAACTGTTGGTTGCAGTATGATCATTCTTATGAATATTAACAATACGTGAGTTTCTATGCAGAGAGGTAGAGGAGTTTAAACTACGTCTTGTTACCACTCCTCTTTAGTGGAGTAGTTATGGAAGGAACTAAGGTTTCTAACTTGAGGTTTGTGGATGATACCACCTTGATTGCAGCGAGCGAGGATGAACTCGTGCACCTACTGAACAACCTTCGATAGGTGACTATGAACAGTAAATAAGATAGTTTACCTTGGAGCACTTGTGGACAACACCGGACACTGCGAATATTACTTTCGACAAAGAGTACATATGGAAGTATTGATAACTTCTCAAATAAGAAAAATTTGGACTGACAGCGATAATAAGACGCACTAAAAGATCAGATTTACTAACGCTCTAGTTTTCTCCGTCTTTCCTTTCCCTTTTACACATGGACTTTTAGAGGCAGACAGACAGCGTATTGATGGTTTGGAAACGTGGGCCTGGAGACGAGTGCTGCGAGTTCTCTGTATAGCTCATCATACCAATAGCTCTATTCTCCAAGAAATACGTTTCCCATAGCACTCCCAAGTCTAGTATTTTCTAAAATCTCCCTATTTCTTTGCCACATCGATCGAAAAGAGTACGATATAGAACAGCTCATTGTCTAGGGAAAACTAAATGGCAAGAGACAAAGTGGAAGACTTACCAACACGTTGGGCTGATGCTGCCGAAGAGCTAAAGGGAAAACGTTGGTGAGGCCGTGCAATAGAACGGGCCAAAAGAAATTGCAATTACTCAAATCCAAAATGAATACTGTGGAAAAGTAGCATTTGGAGTTCAGTAGTACTATGCAACATTTCACTAAAATCTATTTAGGTCTTGGGGCTCCGCAAGGCACTTAAAAACTTACCTTGTTTCTTGAAAATTTATGTTTAATACGATTCAAATGTTCTATTGGTTCCTTAACAATGTGCTTTCAATAATAGGTACGCTAATTTTATTTATGTTTATTGGTTCCACAAGTTACTTAAAATTTAGAAGAAATGAAATTATTTAAAAAAATTTGTTGCTGCAGTTGTAAAAGTATTTAAATATATTTAACGCCTGAACGTGTAATTGCACAGTGTCTAGTTTACTTTGAAGGTTTTCAAGGCAATTCGGGGTCATAACGAGGAGGTGGTTCCGCTTCGAACGTCACTCGTTCCTCCCCAATCATCCTCTCTTTTGGGTCATCTTTAGGGAGTTTTGGGTACTTGGTAGTTTTCTCTGTGCTTATAATTAGATATTACGTCTTTAGAATGCAATATGCTTTTAATGAAACCGTCTCGATGTTCAGTTGCAATAACTGACACGGCACCTTCCTTAACAAACTTGACACATCTATCCACACCCTATGTGTAGCAAGGAAATATTGGAATAACATGCATTGTGAGCACCTACAATTTATCAAAATATATTTACATCAACTATGTTGAAACCATGTAGAAACTGAAACTCGTTTTCATGGTTCAACAGTTCAACCACAATCTTTGGTTGGGTGTTATTCTTTAGATGTGGGTTGTTACTTATCGCTAGATGATATCTTATTCTAACTTTAGGCTGATATCCATATTACCGGCTGTTTCAAAAATATTTGAAAAAATATTACATAACGGATTAGTGAACTATTTAGAAAAAATAAAATTTTATAGCGAGTTTCAGTACAGTTTTAGATATAATTACCAACATATCGAAAAAGGCAACATAACAGCGGGACTTTTTGTAGACTTACAGAAGGCCTTCGACACAGTTCATACACCTACGTTATTAAAAAAATTATCAAAATTAGGAGTGAGAGGTGCAGTTTTGAATCTATTTAGTTCGTATCTAACTAATCGTAAACAATATGTTCAAATAGGTGAAGCAAACATTGTAAATATAAACTATGGTGTCCCACAAGGCTCTATCTTGGTACCCTTGTTATTTAATATCTATATTAATGATATAACGAAACAAAACTTTGATGGAGACATACGACTTAAACAAATTAGAGCTATGGTTAAAAAATAATAAACTTTTTAAATATAAAAAAACAAATTATATTATAATGACAACTATACAAAAAAGCATACCGTCTACCACACTGCAATTCAACGGCCAAAAAATTGAAAAAGTCAACAATATAAAATATTTAGGATTAGTAATAGACTCGAATTTAAATTGGAAAATACGAATCCATAATAACAGTTTTGAAAGTAGCACATTGTAGGTTAAAATCAAATTTAATATTGACGCAAAATCTCAGCATCTAATCATAATATGATACTTGCCAATTAAATAATTTTGTACTACAACCATTCAACACTCTATATGGTAAATATTGTTTCATGTGCTACGAACTAAAATTATTCATCATTTAAAAAATATGTGAAAATATGGTCCTCAGTTTATCAGATACATGATAAAAATGTCCAAATTAAATTATTCTGCGATGGAACAAAGTAGAATGAAATATTCATTTTTTTCTTTATTTATTACTTACACCAATCATTATTCTCTATGTATTTCATTTTCGTATTCAAGTTATACTATTCTTTCTTTATATGTATATAAATGGGTGATATATGTACATGAATATATGTGTATAATATGATAATTAATCTTTCATTGTGCGATATGTAGGTACATTATAATATAAGCCCTTGTAACGTGCCTTGTAGCAAGGGTTAATAAAACGTATTATTATTATTAATATTATTATTATTACTGTACAACTGCATGATTCACACATTAGAGATAGAACCGATTATCTGGATGGGTAGTTTGCGCAGTTTTAGTGATGCTACTGGCTATCTAAATATTGATTTTATGAACAAAATTTAGCTAACTATGAACGACTGTCACAATAATACGTACTGTTACTAAAAGAGTAATATATAAAAACTTACCAATAGATGGCCTTAAAATTACTGCTGGTAACTTTCCTTTACATAAATCCTCAACGACATGTTCGGACAGTGATTTTGAAAATGTATACGTATTTGGTAATGGCTCAATACACTTTAGAGTTAAAACATCTAAGGTATGTTTATCAGCTTCCTCAGCCAATTTTACAAATTTCCTCCAATCAGCATGAGGTGGATAAATCTGTTCTTCGATAACTTCCCTGTCTGTGTTGCAATATGTAGTCGAAATATATACAAATACATCCAAATTCTTTACTTGCAATGCTAATTCTACTGCTTCTCTGGTCCCTCGAGTATTCATAAGAATGGCCTTTGTTAGAAAGTCATCGAATTTCACCGAAGCAGCTCCGTGGTAAATTATATTAACTTCATCAATAATAGTTTGCCTGTCTTTACTAGATAATCCTAAAAGTAAATATTAATGTTAAATAAGTAAAGGCTGATTTGTTGCAACTTAAAAAAAGCGACAATTTATGGTGAAGATAACACGAAAATATATTTTTTTAAATAAAATGAATTTTATTGAATTTTTGTAAAACTAGATTTTGCATTATTAAGTCTTGTGAACACATTCTAAAGAAAATTTTAGATTTACTTCGTGTTTACATATTTAAATGTTATCTCTGTCACTTGAATTTTTCAATTATGCCACGAACTAAAAGAAATATTGGAGCCGAATTTCGGAATTTTTCTACAAGAACATTATTTAAGAAGGCATACATTTGTTCGAATAATATGTATTTTTGATCAAACTCTCAACAGTACAGATATTTTCTGCATATTTACAGGCTAATATGACACTAATAAACTATTTATTCCATAAGTAAGAACTTAAATGATCTCCTTTACTTCCACATCCACGTAGTGGAGTGGAAGTTTAGAAATCGTAAAAAAATCGATGTTTTTTTGTTGAAATAGGCTTAAAATATCATAAAACGTCGACACTATAGATTTGAGTGAAAAAAATTTCTGTCTATTTGTTGGTATTAATAATCTTACAAATGTCACTTTGACGTTAATCAGAGGCGTCATTATTAAAAATGGTTCGAGATCTGACAGATATGCAAAAATTTCGAATTGTTTCTAAAAGTGAA
Source organism: Stenurella melanura (assembly GCA_963583905.1). NCBI lineage: Eukaryota > Metazoa > Arthropoda > Insecta > Coleoptera > Cerambycidae > Stenurella > Stenurella melanura. The sequence goes on from OY757309.1 coordinate 212,777,250, forward strand.
GATGGTTGGTCCATAAGAAGACGCTGCTGAATACAATGTGAGTAAAACCACGATAATGAGTCTTAAAAAACAATGGAAACCAACCAAGCGGTATCCCGTAAAGTTGGTTCCGGTAGGTCCAGAAAGAGCAATAATCAAGAATATGAAAATCTTATAAATTATCTAAGAGAAAATCCTTTTCAGACTGCAGTAAATGCAATTTCAGAGACAAATTTCCCTGCCTCGGTACCTACTGCTTGCAGAAGGATAAAACTACAAAACGACAGAGAATTATTCAGCGGCTAAAAAATACAAACTTTCAGAGGAAAACAAGCAGGGTAGGATTATTTTTGCACTTAACTATATATACTATATCAATGATAAAAACTTCTGGGGACAAGTTGTCTTTTCTGACGAAAAGGTTTTTAAATCCTGTAACGATGGACATGTTCGCGTATATAGGCCTCCTTCCACTAGATACGACGAAAAATATACTTTCGATCCACAAATATCAGGAAGGTTTTTAGTCAATGTCTGGGCTTGGATGAGCCTAAATGGGTTAGGTATGTGTTGGAACAGTGGTGGTCATCTCAATTCCATTAAATATATTGAAATATTCGACAATATTATGTTGCCATCAGTAATAGAGGTGTTTCCGGAAAATAATTTTATTTTCCAAGAAGACAACTGCTCCATACATACGGCCCATCGTGTCAGGAAATGATTTCTTAATAAAAACATAGAGTTGTTACCGTGGCCATCTAAAAGTCCGGATTTAAATCCAATTGAAAATGTTTGGGGACTAATGGTGAAACATTTAAGAAACTTAAATAGCCATTCAAACAATGCCCAAGAATTAGAAGGGATAATTGAAGACGCTTAGAAGAACTTGTCGCAAGAAGTTGACCTTGCAAATCTGATTTTGTCCATGCCTGCAAGACTTCAGGCAGTTTTAGACGCTAATGGAGCAATTATTAAGGGGCTTGATAAAATAAATTTGAGATATTCACTTGAAATTTCGTACACGTATGTATTATGATGACATGGGTACTAGATTATATTTTGAGATGATACAGTTAAAGGGTTGGGGGTTAAATAGGGGTAAATAGAGGAAAATAAGTACGCAGTAACTTTAAACACAACTTACGCAACACCAAAAGTCTTTACCCACTTATTAACAGGCGCAGCAAACTATTGACAAATAATATACAAGGTCATTTTCAGGCCTATAATGATTTATGTCTGTGCGGCGTGGAATATAATCTCCGCCACACAGAGCAAAAGACTCCAAACTACGCAGAATAAGCTTATTAGACTATTAACTAACGCTGACAGATACACTCCGATAGCTGAATTGCATCGTGCCACTAACCTAATGATGATCAGAGACTTCATAGACGAAACTGCCTAAATTTTTTTCACCACAAAAATTCAGCTATCGGAAATGACAATGGACGTAACACGAATTAGAGCGCACGACGACCCTAGACATATCCACAAACTTATTCACCAAAGACTACCCGTTTATTACGACAGACGGTGACGACTGACTACACATAACTCACGTGACGGATAAACCACACAACCCCCCAACCCCTTTCTTCCCTCTCCCTTTCCCTGCGCCCTAACCCACTGATATCTTATACCCCAAAACTTAAATTGCAAACATAAACAGCAATAAAAATATTGCTCCAGTTTTTAAACAACCCGACCCATTATCTATAGCAGGTTTTGTTCATTTTTTCCTGTAAATCTGTAACGCTACTCTCTGGTTCATTTATATTTCCTCTTTAACTTGCCATTGTCTAAATTTCTTAGGAAAATAATTTAAATATAATACATACAGATCTCAACAAGTGTGTTTTTGTAGCTGATAGATTTAAGTAAGCTTGGAAAAGTCCCCAGCCATAACAGCGGCACTCCGTGTATTGTTTTGCATTCGTAAATTAAATACATAGAATACTGTATATTATATTATAATATACTACTTTTTATTACCTTAGTTATAAGTTTGAAATGTATAATAGCTAAAGAAAATAAAAACAATTAAATGGTAATTATAAATGGTTAAGTGGTAAAAGTACAGTTGGGATTTGGTGGGTGAATATACTAAAAGCCAAGACCTCAGATTTTTTTACAACATTTTTCCTCCACCTCCCCACCCCCGCCGCTCCATTATTAAAAGAGTTAATATAATAAAATTGAAATATTCACTTCAAATTTGGTACACCTATTTATGTTTTATAACTACACCTGCAAGCACTTGTATGCACCTCCAGCATGAACAGTGTCATTCTATGCTGGGTCAAAGGGCATGCAGACTGCAGAGGCAACAGGGAAGCTGACAGTCTGGCTAAGAAGGCAGCCAGTCTAAGTATACTTGGACCTGGCCCTTCTAACATACTGCCGACCTCAGCAATAATGCTAATGAATAAAGAAAACACCCACAGAAAATTAAAAAAACTGGGGGACGAAACTCATAGTTGTCAGTTGGCCAGGGATCTGCTTAGATACCCTGACAAAGTTACAACGATGACCTACCTGGGAAAGTCCAGGAAGAACCTGCGCTTCGCGACAGGAATTCTTACTGGTCATTGCCAGCTGAAAAAGCACCTTTTTAACATGAAGTTAAACGACACACCCCTATGCAGAGGCTGTGAACAAAAAGACGAGACTGTCCAACACGTACTCTGTGAGTGCCCGGCAGTCTCCTCTAGCAGAGAATCCATTTTGAGAGAACGTTGGCCTACTTTGGCCGACTTGAGGGATATTCCCCTAGGCAGCATCATCACCTTCTTCATAACATTAGGATGGTTGGAGGCCTAGGTGGAATCTTGTATCCCTCGGGAGGATATACAAGGGGCTCAATGGGGCCTAGGTGCTGCGGTCTCTCTTTGTGACTGCCCTCCCACAAACTCCAAAACTACATCTGGGGCTACATTATATTTTGAGATGATTCCTTTAAAGGGTTGGGTGTTAAATAGAGATAAAATATATGGTATAAAACTGATTTATTCACTTGAAATTTGGTACATGTATTTATTATAACAACATCTGAAACTAGATTATATTTCAAGACGATTCCGTTAAAGGGTTGGGGGTTAAATAGGAGTGAATAGGGGAAAATAAGTAAAATACGCTGGTAAGAGTACAGAAACTTGAGATTTGGTGTATATACTAGACGCCAAGGCCTCACATTTTTCAACCCCTTCACCACCCTCACTCCATTAATAAAGAGGCTGATAAAATAAAAGTGAGATATTAACGTGAAAGTTGGTATACGTATGTATTGTGATGACATCCGTTTGAGATGTACGGGAGTACGGAAAGTAAGTAAAACAAGCTAGTAATAGTCCAGAAACTTCATTTGTGGCGTATGTGCTAGAAGTCAACGCCTCAAGCTATTTTATGCCACTTCCCTCAAATCTTATAATATTAAAATTCTATGATCAATCATTTCCACATATTAGAGTGCAAATATAGTCAAGATGTTTTCCTTTGAAAAGATTAGGATGGAAAATCTGGATGTGGAAGTAGTGATTCCTTAGGCACCGGTTTTTTCTTTTTGTTGAAATGGGTTTAGAATGTCATGTAACGTGGAAATTTTAAGTTTGAGCATAAAAAATTCTACTTGTTAGTCGGTCGGTACGTTTGAATGTAACTATTTTTGTAACGGTTTAAGATATTGACTTGAAATTTGGTACATGTTGGCATTTATTATAATGAGATCTGGATCTAGATTATTTTTAGCTTATCCGCTGAAGGGTTCGGGGTAGATAGGGGTAAATATGGGTACATAAGAAGTAAGTAGGAGTAAATAAACAAAACAACCTAATACGAGTCCAGAAACTTAGCTTCACCACCACCTACCACTCCATTACAAAAGGTTTAATAAAATAAAAAGCCACTGTCTAAGGAACCGCTACTTCCACGTTCAGATTTCTCATTCAAGTCTCATTAAACGGAAACATCTTGATACCATATTTGCACGTTGCAGTTAACATAATTGCTTATATAATTTTAATAATTTTGATAACAACTATAATAATGGAGTGGGGATGCTGAAGGTGGTGGAGTGGATGACAGATATCAAAGTAAATTGACCATTTGACTTTTAGTATATACAACAAAATCAAAGTTTCTGGAATCTTACTAGCTTCCTTTACTTAGTTACTCCTATTTACACTCTAACCCTTCAACAGAATAAGCTCAAAATATAATCCAATTGCTGATCTCATTATAATACGTACGTGTGCCAAATTTTGTGGTAACAGCAGGCAGTTTTCGTGGTAACGAAAAGAAATATTCAAATTCTGTAAGTCAGTAGCTAGACATTCTTAGTGAAACCATATATTGACTTGCCGCCTTTACACACGAAATTATCCTTTACCCTAAGTGTCTCGGAAAACTTAGGATTCACGATGTCCACTTGTAGTCCACTTTTCCTCCCCCAATGCCACTCCGTAATCGTGGAACCTCCGGAGCAGTTTTATGCGACGTAGAAAGACACCAGGGACACTTCAATGAAAACGCTCCTATGCCTAGCGGTCGCGACCGAACATTTGTTAAGCTTTAAACGTTTATACTTCTCTCTATAGACACAACTGATATTTATGTTAGACATAGCTTAATGAAGCTGTAACATGTTCACCGCGGAGTCATCCTCTTTAGTTTGAGACAGATTTTATAGAAATCGCTTAAACCATTCGAATAATGATTGAACAAAAATAAGAAAACGCAATTGAGAACATCTTTCTTTAAATTTTTTTCTAAAATAGGTTCAAACGTTTTTACAGAACTCGGCATCAAGTAAACTGCTGACGCATTGGAAATGAACCTAGTTATCACGAAGGAAATAGAACGTCACATCATTGCTACATAAATGAATTTTATGAACACAAACATGAGGTATGAAGCCTACGCTGCTCTCAGAACTGAAGACAATACCAGCCGGTCAGAAACCAGCCGAATGGCTGGAAGGCCAAATGCAGAAGGCGATTATCTCGGGGTCCCTTCGTCTACTTAGGGCACATGATTCAAGAATTTACCGTCACTAACCGCACAGGTCGTGGGTAGTGGCTGTAATTATCGCCGGCACGGCTACCGTGTGGTATCGGTTGGAAAGCACGGAAGCCCTGTCCGGAAACAGGTAAACCGAAAGAAACAAAAAAAAAAAATTGAAAAAAAAATACAATTTCCTTAATCTAAAGGGAGAAATTATTAGTCCTATCTTGAGGGACGGAGTATGGTCATTGATATTAACGGTATTAAATCGGTGGAGCATGATGTTAAACTTGGTGTTCCACAAGGATCTGTGGTAGGACCATTACTCTTTTTATTATTTATTAATGATCTTCCGAACTATATCACTGGGGGCTTGGTCACAATGTTTGCTGATGACACAACTATATCCTTATCGGCAGAAACACCACAACAGCTGGAATATGTCATTCAAAATACTATTTGTGAATTAAGTACCTGGTGTGAACATAATAGACTTATCCTTAACAAAACTAAAACCAAATGTATAAACTTTTTTATCATAAGAGGTATTCCTAATAATAACCAGAATGACGAAATTCAATTCTCGGACACAGTTATGTTCCTAGGAACTTGTATTGATAGCAGGCTTACTTGGGATGTTCATTTTGACGGTGTTTGTAAAAAATTAAATAAAGCGTACTATGCCATTTTACAAATGAGGGATACCCTAATTGTTCCAGGACTACTAAACATATACTATGCAATAGCTTACTCACATATTTCTCTGAATATAATCGGCTGGGGATGTGGAAGAGATTTTCAGAGAATTTTCGTAGCTCAGAAGAAACTTTTAAGATTAATTTTCAATTTGAATTACAATGAAAGTTGTAGGCAGGTGTTTGTAAATAACAAAATTCTTACAGCCCCTTCTATTTACATCTTCAAGTGTTTAACCTTTGTCAAAAAACATTTCTGTTTATTTAATTGCAATTCTTATATTCATGACCACAGTACAAGGCATGGCGAATTATTGCGTATTCCAAAACATACCACCACATCATATAAACATTCACCTAACTATAACTGCATCAATTTATATAATAAGTTGCCCATTAATTTGAAGAAAGTACCAAATTACAATACATTTAAAAAACATGTAAAATCCATGTTGGTCAATGGATGCTTTTATAGTGTAGATGAATTTTTAGCTGCGTCTTTTGATAATATATAATATTTTGTTTTTTTTTACATACTTATTTTACTTTTGAAATGCCTCATGGCATATTCAATGTAATTTGTATTATTTACTTTATCTGTGATACATGTGTGTGTGTATATATGTGTATATGTGTATATGTATATATGTGTGTCTCTAAATGTGTATATGTTTTCTATAATTTTAAAGTGTAATTTTACATTTTCGTTTTGTATTCGTTTATATCTTATACGTACTACGTACATTTTCATTATACTATACCTGACGTTTCATATCTGTATAATCTACAGCTATGCATGAATAAATCAATATTATTATTATTATTATTATTATTATTACCATTTACCGTATGTGAATATAAAGTAACAGCGTCAGCTCTGAAATGTTTGGATACCATCTATTGACAGGCGCATGATGGGAGCTGAAGAGTTCATAAATAAAATGTTTGGTAGGTTATTACCAGAGAGATAATGCCGACAATTACTCCAGTCTAGTTGTGTTTTACCAGGAAAGTTGTGGGGGTAATTTCATCCATTCTCTATGTTTTTTGGGGTGCTGAATTCGAATCTGAGGTTTGCTAACAAAATTTCGTGACGCAACATTGAAAAAAATGCAAAAAAGTTAAAAAATCTTATTTCTTGGCAGTTCTTTGCTTATAACTCGGAAACTATCAACTTTCCGTAAATAACTTCCGTATCCAAAATGAAAGTACAATAACATTTACTACAAATTTCATTATTTAGTTTTTTTTCCGACGAACCGTTCGGGCTCAAGCGCAAGTTGAAAATTAGCGTATTTCGGCTGCTTCCGAAAAAAAAACCACTTTTTCCACTCTAAAACTAATTTTCTTGCTTTGTGTTGGGTATTTTGTCACTGAAAAATATTTATAAATTTTAATGAAACAACCTCTGCGCCAAACGGATCAGACAGAGGTTGGTTCTTGAATACTTGACTGTTCCAAAAAGTCTCACAAATATATAAACTAGAACAATGTTATAAACTAAAACATAAAAATGAAAGCTATATGCAGTTAACGTTTCGGAAGACAATCTACTTCCGTTCTCAAAACTTTTTTGGCCGTCAACCGCAACAGTCCTTTGTTTATGTATTTCCATAGTCACATAAGACATTAATTTATATTTATTTTATTTTTACTTACTTCGTTCTAAGGATGGGCAACCAACTAGTACAAAAGTCTATTGAATAATTTGAAATGCATCTATCCTCGTTTAATAAAATAATCGCGTCTTCTTCTTTAAGTCTTCTTTTGGTTTCGTTGCTCTCTTTTTCCAAAATCTTCGCCGAGTCCCATTTAATCCTGCGATTATTATCCCACGCGTGTTCACAAATATTGGATTTTTCAAATTCTCCCGTTCTAGCGTAATTTCTATGTTCACCTTACCTTGAAAGGTCTAGATGATTCACCTACGTAATGTTTTCCACACTCACACGGAACATTATAAATACATTTTTTTTAATTTTGAACAATATTTAGAGGTATGGTTTTTGATAAAACCGATCTTAGCGTTTAGTCTGTTTGAAAAACCGTTCGTACGGAAAACCTATTTCCAATTTTTCGTAATTTATCCGTAATTTAACACCAAAGGCAATTTCTAAATTTGATATAACTGCAATTGAACGGGCTGCACAAAAGCTACCATTAGATGATGCTAATGAATACCGAATTCGTTCTAAAATTTGATTAGAGAAACAATATAAGTCTAGAGATAATTTAACATCCGATGAAAAACGTTCAATTTCATGTCTAAAAAATTATCATAGCCTTAAAATTTTACCAGCTGATAGAGACAATGCTACGGTAATCTTAGATGCAGCTATATATGATGCAAACATTACAAACTTGAGAAATGATGGAAATTATTCCAAATTAAATAAAGATTCTACAAATTCTTTAGATAACAGAATATATAGAGTCTTATTTAAATACAAAAACGAATTTACAGATATTGAACGAAAGATGTTAACTCCACATCACAGCAAATCTCCTCGTTTCTATGGTTTGCCAAAAATTCATAAGCCTGACATTCCCTTAAGACCAATTGTTAGTTCAATTAATTCTTCATGTAGCAAACTCTCAAAATATTTATTAAAAATCCTAAATCCATTACCAGGTTCCCCGAGTCTTATATTAAAAATAGCAAACATTTTTTGGAAAAGCTCTCAGAAAATCATTTCAACAATAATCATCTAATGGTTAATTTTGATGTAAGTCAATTGTTCCTGTAGATAAAACATTATTAATATTTAAAAACAAATTGCAACAAGATGGGAATTTGGCGAATAGAACTAAGTTAAGCATTGCGACTATAATGGAATTACTTACATTTTACATTAAAACAACATACTTTCAATTAAATAGTGACTTCTATCAACAAGACTTTAGGATGGCCATGGGTTCTTCATTATCTCCAATATTAAGTAACATGTTCATGGAAGATTTTGAGGAAAGTAATATTAATAATCTAGCTTACAGACCCATTGTATGGTGGAGATATGTAGATGACATTTTTGCTATATGGCCTTATAGTAAAGAATGTTTAAGTAATTTTTTTAATCAGATTAACGAACAAGAACCTTTAATCAAATTTACATTAGAAATAGAAAATAATAATGAATTACCTTTCTTAGACATTTTAATTAAAAAATTAGATGACACATACCAAACCAGTGTGTATAGAAAGCAAACACACACAAACAGATGCTTCAATTCAATTCAAATCAACATATTAGTATCAAGAAAGGTGTTGTTAAGTATTTGTATGACAGAGCCAAAATTATTTCTTCAAGTGATGTAATATTAAGGAACGAAAAGCAATTTATAAAAGCTGTCTTATTAAATAATCAATATCCTGAAAGTTTTGTTGATAGTCAGTTATTGAACATTGGTAGTAGAGAGAATATACTATCACAACCTGAGGTATTTACGTCAATGGCAGTAATTCCATATATACATGGTTTATCAGATAAATTACGAAAAATTGGGAATAAGTTTTCCGTACGAATGGTTTTTCAAACGGGCCCCACGCTAAGATCGGTTTTATCAAAAACCAGACCTCTAAATATATTGTTCAAAATTCGAAAAATTGTATTTATAGTGTTCCGTGTTAGTGTGGAAAACATTACGTAGGTGAATCATCTAGACCTTTCAACGTAAGGCTTGGTGAACATAGAAATTACGCTAGAAGGGGAGAATTTGAATAATTCAAAACTTGTGAACACTCGTAGGATAATAATCACAGGATAAAATGGGACTCGGCGAAGATTTTGAAAAAAGAAAGCAACGGAACCAAAAGAAAACTTACAGAATCCGCGATTATTTTATTAAACGAGGATAGATGCGTTTCAAATTATTCAATAAATTTTTGTACTAGTTGGTTGCTCATCCTTAGAGACGAAGTAAGTAAAAATAAGAAAAATATAATTTAATGTCTCACGTGACTATGGAAATACATAAACAAAGAACTGTCATGGTTGACGGCCAAAAAAGTTTTGAGAACGGAAGTAGATTGTCTTCCGAAACGTTAACTGCCTATAGCTTCCATTTTCATTTTTTAGTTTATAACATTGTTCTAGTTTACACATTTTTAGGTGTGAGACTTTTTGAAACGGCCAAGTATTCAAAAACCAACCTCTGTCTGATCAGTTTGGCGCAGAGGTTTTTTCATTAAAATTTATAAATATTTTTCAGCGGCTAAATATCCAACAAAAAGTAAGGAAATCTGAATATGTCACAAATAAACAATTATGGACAAAAACTAATTTATTATTAAAGGCTGACAATTAGTGTATGCTTCCAAGTTCTTTGTACATAACTTATTGAGATTGTATACGCATATTTTATGTCATTTTGTGGAAAAAAGGTGGGGGGACACCGCACCCCCCCGAAATCCAATTTTCAATTTGCGCTTGAGCCCGAACGGTTCGTCGGAGAAAAGAACCAAAACAATGAAATTTGTAGTTATTTTTATGTATTTTTATTTTGAATAGGGAAGTTATTTACGAAAAGTTGATAGTTTCCGAGTTATAAGCAAAGAACTGCCAAAAAATGAGATTTATTACCTTTCTTGCATTTTTTCAATGTTGTGTCACGAAATTTTGTTAGCAAACCTCAGATTTAAATTCAGGACCCCAAAAAACATTTAGCATGGAAGAAATCAAAACTACCCTACAAGTTTCCCGCCAAGGGCCCTGTTGAGCACATATTAACTGTATTAAATGTCCAATTGAAAAAGGAACCTACTACTCCATTCAGTTGAAGAATGAAGCATTTATTTTTATATGGCCATTTTCCATCTTCCCACTGGTCAAAGCACGACGCAAGTTCGCACTACAGTCGGCCTATTGCGTTGTATGGTCGAGTTGAACAGCGGTCGCTTTAAATTTTAATTGTGGAGCGTGTGGCTGTGTAAACAAACCAGTGTCAGGATTACTCCATTCTTAAACTGAATAGTCTATAGCTCTTTATATTGTTTTCTCAACTTTTCATGATTTTGTAGCACAGGGACTACGTATTATTGTTTTTAGGGAAGAGTCAGTCTATAAGCAGCAAAAAATATACCTATTTCATAAAATTAAGCTAAATATATGAATATTTTAACAGACAATGTTTTTAAATTTATACTGACCCAGGTGTAGTTCTTCTACGTTTCCAGACATTGGTATCAACTTTTTAAGAGCATCTGGCTTCTTCTTCCTCACAATATCAAACAACTGTAAAGAACATTTAATTTGTATTATTGATGTTGACTCATTCAGTGTGTCATACTAGTGTATTCATATTAATCATTTTCGCTGTTACTTCCACATCCACGTAGTGGAGTGGTAGTATACTAAGTAATCGTAAAAAATGTAAAAATTTTCTTTAGTTGAAATAGGTTTAGAATGACATGAAATGTCGATATTTTAAATTTGAGAGATTAACAAAAATTTTCTGTCTGTGTGTCGTTGTGTTTGGAACGGTTTGAGATATTGACTTGAAATTTTATACACATATGTATAATAATGAGATCTGGAACTATACTTACTGTTTTTCGAACTTATCCAGTGAAGGGTTGGGGGGTAAATAGGGGTAAATAGGGAAAAAAGTATAGCAAGCTGGTAAGAGTACAAAAATTAGGATTTGGTGTATATACTGTGACGTTTTATTCACCCGTCACTTTGACATTCGAGCTTTGTGTGGTCGGTTAACAATAAGCTCGGGCGCCATTTTTACAGTTTTTTTACTTGGTGTAAAGGTCCCACACTACCCTCTTAACACAGCCTGTTGCGGTAGGGCTGGGATAGCTACAGTGAAGAAACGGTATATCCAGAGGGTCTAGGGATAGTTAGACTTCACATACACAACAGTAAAAAGCACAGTTCAGATTATATACAAAAAATATTTATTTTTTCAAAACCTACTATTTACAATACTAAACAAACAACCAAGAGCTTTTTTGCAGCCAAACGACTACAGAGAATATCATAAAATTTTTACCAAAGAAAGAACTGACCTTCGGCTATCTGACGCACTACATAACTTGAAAATTGTGAATAGCGCCCTTTTGTACAGGGCAGTCTTTGGACAACTTTTTTTGGAAGTTTACCTACATATAAGCTATCGATGTAGCTAGGTGTCCGCTTTTAGTTTTTAAAGCCCTACAGGATGAACATTTTGAGCCTCTGGGCTCTCTACTAGTATGGGGAAATAAGTAAAGCAGGCTGGTAAAAGTACAGAAACTTGGGATTTGGTGAATATGTTAAAAGCCCTCTCAAATTTTTTTATAACATTTTTTAACCCCTCAACCAGCCTACTCCATTATATATAAAAGGGTTGATAAAATAAAATTGAGATTTTCACTTGAAATTTGGTACCTGTATGTATTATAATGACATTTGTAATTAGATTATATCTTGAGATGATTTCATTGAAGGACTGGGGGTTAAATAGGGGTAAATAGGGGAAAATAAGTAAAGCAAGCTGTTAAGAATACAGAAACTTTGGATGTGGTGTATATACTATAAACCAAGGCCTCAGATTTTTTTGTAACATTTTGCAACAACTCCACCACCACCACTTCATTATTAAAGGGGCTGATAAAGTAGAGGTAAATCGGGAAAAATAAGTAAAGCAAGCTGGCAAGATTACAGAAACTCGGGATGTGGTATATATACTAGAAGTCAAGGCCTCAGATTTTTTATTACATTTTTCATTAATAATGGAGTGGGGACGGTTGGTAGTGGAAGTGGCAGATGTCATAAAAACATTTGAAAGCTTTGCTTTTAATATGTGCAACAAATTCTAAGTTTCTGAACTTTTGCTAGCTTGCTTTATTTATTTACCACTATTTACCCCCAACACTTAGACGGGATAAGCTCAAAATGTAATCTGGTTTCAGATCTCGTTATATAAATTTGAAGTAAATATCTTAAACCGATTCAGAGTAAAACAAAGTAAAACAAAATTTACAGAAATCGCCATCAAGCAATCTTCTTATACATTGGAAATGAACGTAGTTATCATAAATAAAATGAAACGCCTCCTCACTGGCATATACGAGTAAATACATGTATTTATATATTTATACAAATACAACTTGAATTAAAGAAATTCTACTAACAAAGGTATCTTACTACATTTCCAACGGGGGACTCGGCTCCGCCTCGTCCCCCACCCACCGCTCTTCTTCCCTCCCGAAAAATTTCAAAAATGAGCATCGGTCTTATGGCCCCATTCTACGTCCAATTTAATGCCCAAAAGTTTTTTTTTTATAACCATTCAATGATGTTAAGTAGTCAAAACGTAAAACTTCAGTATTGACCTCCCCCTTGCCGCCCCCGTAAACTTAGAATGCCCGGACAACTTTTGTTCGATACACAAAGGTCCACCCTAAACAACGCCACTCAAATCATCCCGATCTGACCACCCCAATTTTCTTATATCGCACTTAAACCTCGGCATAATTCCATTAAAATAGAAAAAACATAGAGTTTCACTATTGACCTCCCCCTTGCCACCTCCGCAAACTTAGAATGCCCGGAAAACCTCTATTCGATATACAAAGGTCCAACCTACACAACGCCACTCAGATTACCCTGTTCTGACCACCCCTGCGTCCAGCGGTGACGCCCGAACATTTGTTTTACTTTCAATGTATATGTCCCCCTATATCTATCATTACATTCCCGATTCCTTAAACATTTCCAATGTTAAAAAAGTTACTGTACAGACAGACCGAGAGGCAGAGAGACAGAAATTCTTTTCGCTCGAATTAAAAATCTCGGCGTATCATGACATTCTAAATCTATTAAAATAAAAAGAGATAATTGAAATTTATTTTCCGATTACTATACATCCACTCCACCATGTGGATGTGTACGTAAAACAAAGGAATATATCTGTTATTGAAAGTTAAAAATCAGTTATAAACCTCAAGGTGTTCAATTTCGAATATTTGACTTTTGGCTAGTAAATGATGTCTTGACATCATTTAGGTCTTGACCTAAAGAAACATGCTAATTACACGTGTTTAAATATTTGTCTCGTTATGCATAATTTAATGTTTACTTTGTGGTAATTTTCCGGAACTAGAAAATTTTTACGAATTTAAAAAAAAAATTATGCATATCTAAAAAGCTGTAATTTTTTTACAAATAAAAAAGTTTATCCTAGCATGCGCAGGAGCCGAGATAATTTTTTTTTCCAAAAATTCGTGAGAAAGTAGAAAATCTCATAAAATCTGCCAAAATTGTGATTTTTCAATAATTCCAACGGGATATCATTTATGAATAGTTTTTTTAATTTTCTAAATGGGTTTCTCAATTATAAATGGATTTTACAAAAAATGGCACAATTTTGTTAATTAAGGATTAAAAAAATAGATCGTTAATTACCCAAAAAGTGATAAACCGATCTTGCCGAAATCTTTTGACATTATCGGGACAATATAGACAGGATCTTCAAGATTATTAGCACTCTATGTGCACTTGTTTTCGAGTAAGGAAATAGTGAAAATAACGTGCTTTGAAAGCTTTGGAACCCATTTGCAAGTTAACAATTGCATCTAGCAACCTTTATCTGCGCTCATTTTTTAGAGAATTTCATAACGAACAATTTTCCTAATGCACGTGTTATACCAGAAGTTAGCAGGAACAGAGACATTTGAAGAAATATAGAAAGAGAGCCTATTAGTCACTAATTATTAATTATAAAATCAAGCGGTTCACTTACTTGTAAGTAAACTTGGGATGATCAACTACACCCTAAAACGAAGCAATTCCAACAATAATCCCGCTTATGGGCCGAAAATCCAATCAACTATTTATATTATTTTTACTAATAAATATGGATTTTTCCAATGAGAATCAGTGTCAAGGTTACAAATTTATAAATATTTTCGATTTTTTTATTTTAAGTCTTTATTTTACAAATAAACATATGATATGTCAAATTACATTTGCAATTTTCTTTTTTATTCTTGACGGCTGCCAAATGAACTGTCAAATATAATAACTTTAGAGTACCGGCATTAATCAACCATTTTGAGGACCATCTTAATGATGAAAAAGTTGTTAAATTAATATCTTGGAACATTAATCAGCAAAACAAAAACAAAAAAAACAATTTTACTATAACACATTTATATACTCTGACTCCAAATACCAGTTTGGATTATCCGGAATTTCGAACTAGCCGGGATTTAACTTTTGAAAATACGTAAGAAATTTTCATTAAGTTTACTGATTTGACAGTTGCCAAAAGGATAAACATAATATATTTGACATTAATTTCTTGTCAAGAATCTCCTAAATCCATAGCAAATCTAGAATTTAGCATTCTAAATTTTGAAAATACTTAAGAAATAATTCGACAGATCATTTGCTTATTAGTAAAATGAAAATTTTAAATTAAGGAATCGAAAATATTTATAGATTTGTAACCTTGACACTAATTTCATTGAAAAATCATATTTAGTAAAAATACCCAGTTAAAACTATTACATACCACCGCAAATTAATATGGCTGCAAGTTATGATGATTTTGAGTCTTTTTATATTGAAAAGTATTATTAAATAAAAAAGTAAGTACTTATAAAATAACAAAATTTGAAAGTTAGTAACTGTGTTTCATACTTATTTCTTAAATAATAAATAAATACTCACACAGTTGTCAGTCATTATTTTAAGCCTTTCTTCAGCTGTTTTACCCTTCATTGTTCTTAATAACACGTATATATTGCCAACTCCATCGCATGATCTCAACAATTTTTCTATTAAAGCTTTTCCTAAGAAACCATTTCCACCAGTTATAAAAATATTTTTACCCTCAAAAAAGTTTTTAATGGACATCGTTTGGTATTAACAACAAATAAAACTAAAACAATTGGCTGACAAATATACACTATTATAATAAGTATTATGTAAGCAGCGTAAAATTCAACCTAATTAACAACAAATGTTGCTTAATAAACCGATTAACAAACATTATGGATAAATTAACATACTTTATAATTTTCCCACCCAAAAATATGTAAATAAATGTTGATTATATGTGAAGTATGCACAAAATAAAAAGGGACTGGGCTTGACACACAAAATATATTGCCTCTGAAATAGTTTTCACAAATACCAACATACAATGATGTAGCGTATCCCTCCCTTATAGTATTGAATTTTCAAATGTTTAAGATATTCTTCCCCAAACTTTTTTATTTGTTTCCTTATTGAAAAATAAATACTTGTGCATAAATTCAGCCTAATCAAATGATTTCTCACCCTGCCAACAGCCATACAAAATTTTTAAATAAATTTTTCATATGAATGTATACGAAAAATCTTCAACAGTGATATACAATATATTTGTTTGGATGCGTTATAAAACTACAAATTCAAAATGATCTCTTGGACAGAGTTTCTTTGGTACGTGTTGAATTTTCGCGACGTGAGGCCTGGACTACAATCAGTAGATTCTGTTTTGCTTCAGACTTCACATCCACATCATTTGTTAGGCTTAAATCTGAAAAAAACTTGTGAGCAATCATGAAATGTTCCCTAAAATGCCAGGTTTCAGAATGTAGGTAACCAAATCTTTCATAGAGATTGACAGTATTCGGGCTTATGAAATCACTCATATCTTTTCTAAGCCAACTCACATCGACATCATTTGGTTTTACTACCAGGCGTTGTATCCAGAACTGTCCATAGTAGAAGATGATGCTATGCTGTTACTGTTATTTTTTGTTAAAATTTTTTCTACCATCTTCCTTTTACCGAAAGTTGCATACTTTTATCTAAGAGTGCCAATCCAGTCAGCTCTTCAGTCAGGTACCACAAGTGTCCAGTGAATTTCTTTAAGCTTACAGATACAGACTTGTTAGTTTTCTCGTAGAGTTCTAGTTCTAGTTCTATCAAAAACTGGAAGTCAAACAATCTCATCTTCATCAGATTGATCATCTGCACTTCCTTAACCGGGGGATGAGGATGAGGATGGATACCTGAATAGTAAAATACCCAGTATAATGCACTAACAATGATTCTTTGTTAAAATAAAAAACATAATTTTACTTACTCATATTCATGTTCTCCTGGCAGCATTCTTTCATTTTCAGTAGCTATTTATTATTTTCTAATGCTCTCTTTTCTTTCTTATAAAATTTCATATCTACAGTACCCATGCAACCAACACGTCCCTTCCCTAGTTGTAAAGTTAAAAATATTACATCTTTGAAATTTTTTATTTTATTTATTAAGTCTGCAGGGGTAATATCAAACAACTTATCGAAACAATTTTTAAAGGCATTTCCCTGGAAATTTCAGTTGAATCACGTCGCTTCGTTGGTTTTTGGAGCGATCTTCATTCGGTATAATTTCTTTTAAGCTGAGAGACAACTTTTTTGCTCAGGTAGTTTAAGACCATTTACCAGGTTTAGTACATAAGTTATGAAATGAAAGATTCAATACTTGTAGATTCGATGGCGATCTTGCTCCACTCTTCAGTACCTTCTATGTGATCAATTAGGTAAATGCTTTTTTAGTCGCACTCTTTTTTTGCATAGACAGATCCATGTTCACTGTTACATTGACGACTAGTGATCTAATAGATTAATTTCTTTGAAACCCTTGAAAGTATGAAAGTGTTTAAACTTACAAGTATGCGAACAGACATAGATGCAGCGCCTTTTACGAGCCTTGATTGAACTGATCCGACAGCCACAAGCACAAGGCGCTGCATCCGTGTGGCGTGTGTACAAATCTCTGTATGTTTCTACATGTTGTCGGGGGGAGCAAATAAATAGGGGAGTATCCTAATTTACCCTTAAGAAGGAAGATTTGCTA
Organism: Stenurella melanura; assembly: GCA_963583905.1. Taxonomy (NCBI): domain Eukaryota; kingdom Metazoa; phylum Arthropoda; class Insecta; order Coleoptera; family Cerambycidae; genus Stenurella; species Stenurella melanura. The sequence continues at coordinate 212,794,762 of OY757309.1, forward strand.
GTAGTGAGCTACTCGAGGGGGTTCCCCTTCCTCTGCACCTCGCCTAGGTATTGGGGGCCTTGTGGCAAGGTCAAAGCTTTGCACATTGAGCAAATATTTTATACATATAGTTTTTAAGTGAAAAGGAACAAAATAAAAAACTTCCCGTGATAAGTTAAAAAGTCGATTTTTAAGGGACATCCTAACTTGAGGGACGGTCAAACTTAGGGGCGAAAGAGGATGGCCATTATGTCTCTGTGGAAAGTCGAGATTCAGACATATGCGGACGATCTAATCATTCTGGTTAGAGGAAAATCTGAGGAAGTACTTTCTAATACCCTTCAAGAGATACTAGATGCAATTAACATCTGGTGAAAGAGAGAGAGAGCAGCACGGGTATTCTGCATCGGTGTGATGTGATGTGAGCACATGTTTTCATGAGAGAGTGGGCGAGGCTCTCTTGAAATTGCGTACTCTGTAACTGTGGGAGCGGTCACATCACGCCAAAAATGAGGGAACTTGCTTCCTTTGGTAAATTGTGAGGGAACAGGATCGTTCGCGTGTGAGAGAATGAAAGCATAACCTCATTTTTGGAAAACTGTTATTTCATTTGGATGCTGGTGGCCTGGTATTTGTTACCTTGATCAAACGAAGAATTTTGTATTATTTAACGTGTTGGAATTAAAAGGCGATGGATCTGTGTAGCTATTCTGAATCGGTGTGATATGATGTGAGCACATGTTTTCATTAGAAAGTGGGCGGAGTTCTCTTGAAAACCAAAATAGCGTACTTTGTAACTGTAGGAGCGGTCATATCACGCCAAAAATCTGGGAACTTGATTCTCTTGTTAATTTGTGAGGGAACGGAACCGTTCAAGCGCCAGAGAATGTGTAAGTATATAATCCACTTTTAGGCGAACTGTCATTTTATTTGGATGTTGTTTGTACGATATTTGCTAATTTGAAGTTATTTTTGTATTTGTACAATGAGTTTTGTGTTAATTAAACTGTAGGGATGCATATTTCCGGTGCACTAAATTATCAATGAGGTACTAAGAGACCTTTAGATTGCTGGAAAAATTCTCTAAAAGAACGAAAACTTCCTTGCATGACCAATCCGTTCAGATTGATAATAATAATAATTAAGTAAATAAAAAACATGTTTGGGGATATTATACAGTATATTATACGTCAGATTAAGTACAATCCACTTATTACATTACAAATTAAATTCACTTTTCTCCATTGCTCTGAATTTTTATTAGTTTCCAGTGACAGTATTTGAAATGGTTGATACTGTTTCTCACATTTTTTGACATCTTCCGAACTGATTTGTAAATGTTCCACAGAAGTTGTAGTTGTTTATCCACTCATTTATTCAAAACATATTTTAAGGCATTATGCATTATGTTGAAACGGACTTTTGATGTTATTATTCTTAGTCTACCAGAAAATTATGTGACTTTTACAAAATAATAGATGTTGCACTCATTTTGAACGTCATGGATGCCTCGCATTTTGACAAGATGCATTTCCCATCATATATCACCCGACCTTCGATCATGGCGTTGCGGCAATTCTATTGGTTGAAATGTGGGAGCAACCGTTGGCATCGCTGGAAAGATCACATCACATCCCCGCGTAGTCACTGTAGTAACAGAATAGCGTTCCTGGTTCCCCTGGGCAGGGACCGTGATGTGAGCTCTCACCTCTTACGACAAATGCTCACGCTCACTGAAATTAGCTACCCAGGCATTGTACTAATCGCCAATGCGGTACTAAGGGTTCTTCAGATTGCCGAAGATGCTCAAAGAAAACATCAACTTCTTTACATGAGCAATCCCCTCGGCGTAGTAGATATGTCTTTTATAATTGAGTTAATAAAGAACTTGCTTAGAATATTATACAATATATATTATACAAGTTAGGTTATGTACAAAGAAGTTATTATATAACAAATTAAATTTACTTTCGATGTTGCTACGAACTTTTATTACAATCTCCAGGCTGAGCAGTGAAAATTTCCACGTTTTCTTGGCATCTTTTTGTGAACCGATTTGTAAATCATAGACTTACATTATAGTTGTCTTTTCACGAGTTCAATGAAAAGATGTTTTAGGATACCATTCATCAGGTTGGAACGGATTTTTGATGTCATTATCCATTTAGGCCGGTCGTCGTAAAGTCAAAATCTTCGATTTTGGTCAGATATTTAAAATACCATTTTTTTTTACTACTCTTATAGGAAAAATTGCATTGAACACGGTGGTGATATTACGAAATTTATAAAACACAGACTTGATTGTTAAAACAATGGTTTTTAGCGAATATTTTAATTTCTTTATGTTTTTTGAATTTTTAACGAAAACTGGCCAAAGTAAGAAAGGTGCGAAAATACAAAATTGCATTTTATAACTGTTGCTTGGGGATAGAAAAGAACTGTGACGTTGTAGGGCAAAACTGACACCGGATCCGGATTCAGCAAGCCAGAATACACTGGAAATAATTCGTCTGGTCTGGTCCGTGTAATCGACAACTTTCTTTTTGTGTGTGCCTGTGTAGTTAGTTTCAATTTGAATTTCATTGATTTAATCAAGAACTGTGCGTCTGTCTGATGAAAAAACGCAAAACGCGTTTTCATGTAGAATTGATCAAGCTAATCACCATCTTGTTCAGCGCAATATTTTCTATAAGAATAGCGAATAAAATTGCCGTTTTAAATTTCTGACCAAAAGATAGTTACGACCACGGGACTAATTTCCGATCAGAAAATTATTTCGCATTCATACCCTTTGCATGCCATAGAAACTCGCAATTTGATAAAATACATTTCCCATCGTACCGAGCACGACTTTCATTTATGGCGTTGAGGCTCTTCCATTGGTTGAAATGTGGGAGTAGCTGTTGGCAACGTTGGCAAGAGCACATCATATCCCCGCGTAGTCACTGTAGTTACAGAATAGTATTTTTGTTCTCCTGAGAAAGGATCGCTATGAGCTCTCTGCTTTCACGACAAATGCTCAACTTCACTGAAATCACAGAATAGCTACCCAGATGTCCTTAAATCATTACAGAATGGCAATAGTACTCTTCACTGGGAAATGAAGTTGGATAAATTAGATAGAACCACCTTCTATTTATTTTATATCTTCGCTTTACAAATATTTTCCTCCTATTTAGGCAACAGGACACAAATTGTAATACTAGTCGGTGAAGTTGAGAGCAAAATTAGTGACATTAAAGAAGGAGTTGTACAAGGTTCAATTTTGGGACCAATATTATATATAATATTTGCTAACGATGCAGTTAGTCATCTATAGGAAAGCCAAATGTGCTTGTGATCTGCTATGCTGACAATACAAACACTTTAGTTACAAGCAACAACTTAATTGAAGCAAAAGAAATCACTGAAAGAGTTTATCAAGGATTGTTTGATAAACTCTTTCAGATATGTTGTTCCCAAAATAATAACTTAATTCTAAATAGGGCAAAGACCTTTTCTATGCAGTTCTCCTTAAATAATAATTCCGAGGTTCTAACACTTTTTAATGGTACTTACTGGGAAATATAAGACTGTGATGATAATATATTAATAGGTGTTATTTTTGATAAACATTTACAATCGACTCATATCGAAAAATTATGTATAAAGCTAAGAATAAGTTATTATGCTCTTAAATTTATGTTTAGACACTGTAAATAGGTAATTTCAAGTACTTACTTCTATTATCTTAGGTAAGAAATTATAAACTGGGATAATAGTTGCAATATGGGTATGATATTTTACTTCAACATTCAGTAAGCGGAGTGGATGTATAGTAATCAAAAGAGAAATTTCAATTTTCTCTGGAAATAGGTTTAGAATGTCTTGTCTGACTGTAAATTATTTTGTGCGCTCGTTTTCTCTAGAACAGTTTAATATATTGACTTGAAATTGGTAGAGGTATGTATCATATCGGGTTCTAGAACTGGTTTATAATTTGAGCTTACTCTGGTGAAGAATTGGAAGTTAAGTAAGAGTAAATAGAGGAAAATAAGTAAAGCAAGCTGGTAAGAATCCAGAAACTTGGGATTTGGTGTGTATACTAGAAGCCAAGGCCTCAAATTTTTTTATAACATTTATTATAACATTATATCGGCACATAGCAACTAGATCAACTAGATTATATTTTAAGATGATTCCGTTGAAGGATTGGCAATGCTTTTCCTACAAAACCGCTTCCTCCTGTAATAAAAATATTTTTACCTTCAAAAAGTTTTTAATAGACATTGTTTGATATTAACAACAAATGTTATTTACACAAGCCGCTGTTAATAATGTACCATTTATCGTAGATAAATACAATTTAACATTTTTCGTTAATGATACTTCTTGTTCAGGTCCATTTAAAAATGACGTTATTTTAAGTAGCTAAAATATTTTAAATGTTTCTGAGATAGAATTTATATTATTTAAGCCAAGGAATTTTCGATAAACCGAAAGCCTACTAATAAACATTGATTGAACATCTGTAAAACAGACACTGTAGAATTTTTAGATATAAATATTAATCAGGTTTTAAAATGGGATGCTCATATACGAGATCTGTGCTCAAAACTATCACCAAATTGTTGTGTACTATATAAACTGAAATTTTTAAAAAGCAACCAAATATTATTATCTTAAAAATGAACATTTTTATTCTACAACAACTTAGCATTTTATTTTGGAGATCTTCATATTTGTGGATAAAATGTTTTAGAATGTAAAAAGAGGCACTACGTAATATAGCAGGTGTAAACACATTTCATACCTGCAAAAATTTATTCAAAGAATAAAAAATAGTAACGGTATAATACCATGAATATGCCAAGTGCATATATTTATAAAATACTGAAGTATGTTAAATCCAATTATTCTTCATTTGTGACTAACAATTTTCATCATAATTATGACACTATAAATTTTACTTCCTTGATTATACCACAGCACAACTTAGCATTATATAAAAGAAATCGAATATACAGTGTGAACCTAAAGAAACGCACAAAATTCATATTTTTGGTATGTCATTTTTCAAAAAAATTTTAGTTTTGTAAATGCTCCATTTTGCCACTATACCAAAATTTTTGATATTTTTGGTTTTTGAGTTATGACGCCATCATAAATTGTTTTTAATGGAAACAGACATTTTTGTTTACTGTTTTTGGTGGTATATTCCTTTAGCTTTCTGGTGAAATAAAAAAAATGATATTACCTGAGCCATTTTTTTGGAAAAATGACATTGTATGTAAAAATAGCTTACCTTTCGCAAATTCACGAGTAATGTTCTAGTTTCTTATGGACTGATAAATCTTGTTGCCTACATTATTGTTTTAACTAGCATGAAAACATTTCACATAAAAAGAAAACAAAGAAAATAATAAAAAAACAATCACCTTATCAACAGAGAGATACAGGCCTTTTTGTGTAAAGTATCCATAACTTTTTTATTCCTGGCACGTGTGGAACCTCAGTTTTGTGACACTTCTGAGATAGTGTAAAACTAGTGAATGCAATGCCACGTTTAAGTGAAAGAGAACGCGTAGAACTTTTGATGATAGTGGAATATGGTGATAGGCTGAGAACTCATCAGGAAGCATGTGATGTTTTCAATGCCAAGTATCCCGAAAAGTAAATTTCTAGATCCACTGTAAGTAGATTGGTGGCTAACTATGATGAGTCTGGCAGTGTAGCTGACCTCCCTCGATCTGATCGCCGTAGCACAAGCAACGAAACCAAACTAAATATTCTTCTGGAAAGTGAGGAAAACCACCATCTTTCGACAAAGCTGCTGGTTTTAAATCATAACTTGAGTCAAATTTCTGTTGTACGTCAATTGAAAAAATAAAAACACCATCCATACAAAGTGCAATTAATCCAAGAATTGAATGAGGACGATCGAGATCGGCGCTTATAGTTTTGTGAACAGTTGATGACTTTGTGCGATGAAAACCCAAATTTTTTAAAGAACATTGTTTTTTCTGATGAAGCTACATTTTCTTTAAAGGGGACTGTACATCGTCATAACTGTAGGTATTAGTCACGCGAAAATCCTCATTGGACTCAAGAAGCCCATACACAGCGACGAGGCAAAGTAAACGGGTGGGAAGGTATGATTGGTGATCGTTTATTGGGACCTTTTTTTTTGAAGAAAATCTTATGGCCGCAAGGTATATACAGTTTTTGCGAGTTGAGTTAGCGCCAGCCTTAGTAGTTATGTTTCCGAACAATGAAGGTGAATATATTCCTGCTGAAAACGTCTGAGTTCAGCAAGACGGGACCCCACCTCATTTTGGGATAGCAGTGCGTCAGTTTTAGATGACACTTTTACTGGAAGGTGGATGGGTCGTAAAGTCCGATTGAGTGGCCCCCGCGTTCACCGGATTTGACCACCTTAGATTTTTTCTTTTGGGTTACTTAAAGTCAAGGGTGTATTTTAACAGACCGGATACCATAGAATAATTGAAAGACAGAATTGGCTTAGAGATGAGACGAATTGCCCATGAGATGATTCAGAACAGCGTTCAAAGTGTCTACACCCGTCTTGGTCAATGCCAAATGGTTGGAGGGTCGATGATATTTTTCTCACAATTACTTATGTAAGGTATCAATCAATAAAAATATTTTCTTCCAAAAGAATGGCTTAGGCAAAATCAATTTTTTTCATATCACCAGAAAGCTAAAGGAATATATCACCAAAAACAGCAAACAAAAATGTCTGTTTCCATTAATAGAAAATTATGATGACGTCATAACTCAAAAACCAACGACGTTATAAATTTTGGTATAGTGACAAAATGTAGCATTTACAAAACTAAAATCGACCTATTCGAGGATTTTTTTCACAAACCTACCAAAGATATGAATTTTGGCCGTTCTTAAGGTTCACACTGTATGTAGGTATTAAATTCTTTAATAAACTTCCTAATCATATATAAAGTATTAGAAGTGCGAAACAGTTCAAATACAGTTTGTATTGTTTCTTAGTTCATCACTTCTTAAATAATGTTAACGAATACAAGAATTTATAAATATTTTGCAGTCATGTCTGTCTTGGTAATTTTTAATTTATATTTCCTTCTTTTGTATGTAACTTTTTGACTAGTACTACAGAATATGTACATTTTGTATCGGTATACTTTTGATACAACATATTTGTATTATTACTATGTACGTACCTACGTGGACACTTATTTCTTGCACGGGATCTCGCAAATTAAAAAATGATATCGACTTCGTTGTGGTGCCCATCGAAGCATATTAACGCCAATGTGATCTGAAAGAAGTTTCATCGAATTGAGTCCAGTCGATTTTGTGTTTAAACAAAAAGAGTGTAAAAAAGTGAAATAGAATTTCTTGAAAACGATGTCGCCGAACTAATTTGTTCTGTAGTCCAATGTTTTATGGGAAAAAGAGGTATTACCTCTTTCGGATAACATCGATTGACATGAAATTTGGACAGTTAGTAGGGAATGGCTCAAGGAACAAAAGTTACATAGTACCGAGGTGCGTTTTTACCCCGGAAGTGCATGTCTTAGAGCGATTCTTCACTAGTAACTCGAAAGCCTAAAGTTATATCAAAAAAATTATAGGAAACAAAAATGAAGCTTATAACATAGAAAATCGATTGATTTTTAAATTTATATAGATGCAATACGAACCGAGTTATGGCTCGTTGAAGGTGACTGTTTGTTCGTCAAAAATTGAATTCAAACCCGGAGTAAAACTTGTCAGACCTTTTTTGAAGTACTTGAAAAGACTTTTAAAATGAGCTTTAGTAAAAATCGTTCGCATAAAAACTTACGATGTTATGATGAAAATAAAACAGTTGTCTCGGTTTTTCGGAGAAAAAATTTGCAATGAAGCCAATAACTTAACCGCAAGAATTGAATGAAATTAAACGTAATCCATTTACAATTTACTTTAAATAGGTACTAAAAATATGTTCTAGAAGTTTGAATGGTTTAGAATTCCTAGATTTGAAAAAAAGTTTGATTCAATTTTGAAATGATTTTTGAAATTTCTTTTTCTCACAGTTTTTGTTATGGAAATCTTTATAATTATTGGACTACTTGAGCATATAACACAACCACTTTAGGACCTACAGAATTTATGGTGCTTGGATAATATAACCTAAAAAGTCAGTTTGACAAGACGCTATTTGGTATATATCCACTAAGGGCCAGTTATATTAAAGTGGATCAACCAGAGTTCAGTTGAACTTTGTTTAAAATCCAAGGATACCATTATTGTAACAATTGTAACAGTAGATTTTGAACCAAGTTCAGCTGAACTTTCGTTGATCCACTTTCATACAACTGACACTAAATGCTCGCCTCTCTGCAAGGTTTTTATCAATATTATATCTGAAATAATAATGTCTTGGTTTTACTAATGATATTTCCATGTATTTTTGATCATTGCTCCACAAACAAACAAAATGTATATATATCTTATCACAGTTTTAAAATAACCTATTTTAAAACATTATAGTCTGGGCAAAGTTAAACCAAATCCTTTTATGTTCATGTCTATTTTATTCGCATTAATGCGATTTTGAGCTTCTATAGTATCTCATCGTTCAAATATCGTCGTTAAACGGTTTATTGTTATGTTGACAAAAGTTTCATTAACAAATAAATATGCCCCTCAGAACGAAAAGATCGTTAGAAAAATTTTTCTTGTCAGCTGAAGAAAATAAGAGTTTTATTTTCCATGATAAAACTCCAAATCACCAATCGTTCACTACTTCTTATAAAGAAAAGACATTTCTTCTGTGAATAATACACTTAAATTCTCTGTTTAGATATCTCGAACTGCGTTTCGTCTCTTTTTGATGGTTGATTCACATATCCATCCAACACCAGCAATTATATAAGTTCATCTTCAGATAGTCACAATATTTGTCGGTAATCTGTTTGTATGAGTCTTCTGTCAATGTTAACTACGTCAATAAATATCGATAAACTGCAAATTATTTAGCAAAAATCTGCATAGTTAAGCTAAATAAAAACAAATACTGTGGACGAATTTTGGATGTCTTTACGTCATATGAAAGGAAATTTCAATGCCAATTAAAAAGATAATTACAACTACAATCAGAGTAACAGATATTAAGTTATTTAACAAAACCAGTCAGGGTTTTCTCGGAAGTGGCCGCTATATTAAATACGTCATTTTGAAGGTGTTCTCCTACTTATGTTGGTTCTGAAGATAAAAAAACATAATAGTGAAGAACTATTTAAAACATAATAACTGATTTAAAAATGAATTATTATTTGTTTGCTTATAATTGTATTGAAACATTCTTTATAGGATTTTGCAAACAGCAGAAAAAATAACTATCTATAGCTAAAAGAAAAATTATGTGTAGAAATATTAATGAAATCTTTGCATTCTTTCGATAACCTGAATTCTGGTTATGCTAGCAAATTAAAATCCTAAAATGAATTTGTCTAATTTCTTATTTGACAATTCTCATTCTAACACTAGCATCCACATAGTCCCCTACGGCCATGCAGATTAAACTAGTATCCACATAACCCCCTACGATTATGAAGATTCAGTTAAAAATGAGAACAAAGACCTAAAATGAATTTATTTATCTACCTTGTCTTAAAAAAATTTTTCATTCCAATGGATTACATTTTCATGAAATCTATCATTCTGTTTACTGGAAATGCTTAGCCTTTGAAACGTTTTTCGCCCTTATTCTGGAGCTCATCAGAAAGACATAAAGCCATTCATAAAGATGTTTCATGCAAAACCAAGACAATTTCTATGAATAAGTGTGAAATGATTATATTTGACATTGACTGTCACACCAGCTACCATATCAGGCGTTGCCTATCTTCCGGCAGCCTTTATAGCCACACTTTTTCTAACTATAACTTTCTCTCACCATATACTTCGCCTTTCCCCACCTATCAATCCCTATCCTTTTCTTTCACCTCTCTGTTTGTTATTTTGTTTTATAGTTTTGTCTTTTTTGTCCTTTTGTCCTATTTTGTTCTAAATTCATTTTAGACCGATAAAATTCCTAAAAAATTGTAACCGTTAAAAATCCTAACTTTTCGTGTTCCCCTACCTTCCTAACGGCAGGTAGACCGTTGGGACCCAAAATTGCTTCGAACGGTTTTTTTCGTTGAACTTTTTCCCGTACCAGCAATCAAAATTTAATCAGTGTTTTGTGCTCTAGTTTTTATTGTTAATGTTAAGTATTTTAAGCCTGCTACGCAGACATAGTGTGATTTTAATGTTAATTTTAAGCCGCCATTGGCGGCAGGAGTTTTAACTTGTTTGTTCATTTTAATAAGCCGAACTGATCGTGATCCGCCCAACCCTACGCACACCACGGCGCTATGCGATGTGGTTGTCTGGTTGGCTCCGGATCACGATTCGGGGAGGCAATGTTGTATTTTCGAATTTTAATAAATTGTTTGAAGAAGAAGAAGAAGGTAGGGGATCTACGGTCTCGAAATCGACAAGGGAGATGGGTCGACAAAAGGGTATACAAAACCGAAAACTAGGTTTATATGTAAAATTTCCTGACGGATTCGAATTTTGAGTTCGTTAATTCATTTGGATTTGCGAAAGGCATTTATTTGAAAAACTGCAAAGAACATGAAAATATGTATTTTACTATTTCTCACTCTTGCTATTGGAGATATCGAACTTAAAATTTAACCAACTATTCCTTCAACCCTTATCTTAGGTATAGCGAAACTAAAAGTTCTTTTCCAATGATACATTTTTTATAAAAAATATAAAAAATCCGTACATGTTGACCAAGAATTATAAAGTGCATTGTAAAATATAACATGTGATAAACTTTTCTATTATTAAAGTTAGATAGGTGGTGAACCGAATTAAAGTGGGGTTTAAAGTTCAAAGAAATTTTTTTTTATTGGAACTCTATTTTGCTTATTTAAAGTACGCCTCAGAGTGTTTAAATCGAACTTTTAAAAACGCGCGTGTTTTAAAGGTTACCATGGCAACAACTACAACCCGAGTCAAAATGTCAACTTTTTAATTATTGATCTGACAGGAATTTTTGCGGTATTAACCACGAATCTTCTTTTCTAGTTAAATAATCAATGTTAGAACTCATTTTAAAGCAATATACAATCAGTAACAACTGTAGTTACAATAATTAATCCTATGTGACAGATTGCAAATTAATTTTTGCATTCCTCATTTGACACTGACAGTTATCCTGATGTCACATCACGAATTCAAACATTTTACATTCTTAATTCTTATTTTCATTTTTTGTAGTATTGTGTACCAATAAAAAAAATAGCGTAAAGTATTCGGGGATAACTAGTCTTTAAAACACTTGCTCTATTTCGAGCACTCCGGCTGCGCCGTTGTGCTCGAAAAATCGCGCGTGTTTTAAAGACCTTAATATCCACTCATACTATACTATTTTTATTTGATATATTTTTTTATGTGATTGTTAGCTTTTCCATACTAGAGCTGGTAACAGAGCGCACGAAGTAACATTGGTATCTAGTCCAGTCAACGAATGGCCCAAAGGGTGGTGTTGAGTGCGTGAGCAGGGACCTAAATAATTCCTTTAGAAAGTTGTTCAGGATGCTTAAGGAGTACACATACTGAAAGTCCTGACATCTAGGAGGTAAGCCAGGGTGGGGGGCACAAAGAAAGTCCCACTTTTAATTTTTTCGCTTATATGTCGAAAACGGTGAGTCGTAGGGTAAAATTTTCTAATACCAAATGAAAACTCATGAATTTCTCGGCAACTTTCATATATACTTTTTTCGAATTCGCAACCGTTTTCGAGTTACACGCTCCGGAAAGTGAAAATGTTCGAAAAACAGATTTTTATCTTACGTCTTCAACTTAAAGAAAAAGCAAGGTGGGTTTCTCAAAATTATACTTAAAGTCAGAAATCATCAAGGAAGCGATCTTCTACAACCATTTCTCCACTCAAGGCGAGGTTGAAGAGGCTGGGAATATTTGCTTCCTCAAATGGCATGGGGCACCAGTAAGATAGACCTCCCTCAACCAGTACCGCTTTCAGTCGTTTACTAGGTCAGTGGCAAATATTAAGCCTGACATCAGCTCTCTCCCACCAACTAAGTGCGCAGCTAAACAGCATTCCCGGCGCACCTACCATCAAGTGCAGCAGTGGCTCGGGAATGAGCTGCCCCCTCAAGAGTTGGGGTGGAAACATGTTGGAGACACCCTGGTGGCAATTACAACAGAAGAAAGAAAGAGAAACGATCTTTTGCCGCTGCACCAAGGATTGTGGTAGTGGCAAATGTGGATGCCGGAAAGCAATGCTGAACTGTTCTGCAGCATGCCTCCACTGACAAGGAAAATGCCTCAACGGCATGCTTGTTTACGACGAGGACGACGATGAAGACGACGTAGTGCCCCTTCAGCAAGAATCGCCCACCACTGAGGATGAGGATGCCATGGGCGAGGAACCCTTGCCAGGAGTTTCACGGCCAGAGAGGATGAAAACGTGAATCCAGAGAAAGTTGAGAGTTGAATATTGAAAAGTTATTGAGAGTGAGAACTGAGAACAATGAAAATTATTGAAATCGAATAAAATTACTTATCTTTTATGGACTTTTTTTATCATCTTTAAAATACAATTTTCTATTTTTCAGGTAAAAATCTGTTTCCCGATAAGTTTCACTTTTGCGGAGCGTGTAGCTCGAAAACGGTTGCAAATTCGAAAAAAGTATACAAAATGAAAGTTGTAGAGAATTTCATGAGCTTTCTTTGGTGTAAGTAAATTTTTTCCCTAAGACTGGCGCACCGTTTTCGAGATATAAGCGAAAAAACCAAAAGTAGGACTCTCTTTGTGAACCTTCCCTCTCCGGCTCACCTCTTAGACGTCAGGACTTTCAGTATGTTCACTCCCTAAGCATCCTGAACAACTTTCTAAAGGAATCGCTTAGGTCCCTGCGCACGCACTCTACACCTCCATTATTGACTGAACTAATAGTGTATCTTACTATCACGCGCTGACATGACGACTTTACGGCACTCTGTAGTGCAAACTATTATTCTAAAATTAAAAAATCCTGCCGAAGGAATCACTACTTCCACATCCAGATTTCCCATGCAAGTCCCTTTAATATAATACATCCTGACTATATTTGCACTCTAGTGTGAGAAAATGGGAAAATAATTGGTCATTGAATTGTTTTAATAATATAATATTTGAGGTAGATGTCAAAAGAATTTGAGAAGTTGGCTTCTAGCATATACGCCAAAAATGAAGTTTTTGGACTCTCATTATCTTACTTTACTTATTTACCTCCCATCCCAATCTCTTCAGTGGAATCATCTGAATCAGATATCATTACACTACATACGTGTACCAAATTTCAAGTGAGTATCTCAATTTTATTTTATCGATCCCTATAATAGTGGAGTGGAGGCAGTAGAGGGCAGAAACATATTATAAAGAAATCTGAGACCTTGGCTTCTAGTATATACACCAAATCCTAAGTTTCAAACGAATTTCTCAATTTTATTTTATTAACTCCTTTAGTGATGGAGTGGGTATAGTGGAGGGGTTAAGAAATGTTACGAAAAATCTGAGATCTCGAATGCTAGTATACAGGGTGTCCCGGAATTGACTTTCGGGAACCTATGCTTCCTGAGTTCATATTGGGCACGTATAACTCAACTTACCTTAGTGATTTATAGTACAAGCCATGAAGGCAAAACATTTTAAAAACCCTCAAAACTTAATAAAAGAATCATGTCTGGGATTTAAGCAGTTAATAACCTCTAGAATGAAATGATGCATTCTGTGCACTTCCAAGTTCCGGGAAAATAAAAAAAAAAATCGGAAAAACTTTTTGATTTTCGGTTTTTTTGCTCTAACGACTAAAATAATGAAAATACAGAAAAAAGTTTTCAACAAAATTTGTAGCTCGTCTCTTTTTCTACAAAACAGGTCTTTACAAATGTTTGTCTTACTTATGCCGTTTAGGAGATAAATCCAGTTTTCCACTTATAGTATTGAGCCGCTCCGAAATGCGCGGAAAATGAGAATTCTCTGGGAGTTTCGTACGACCGGACATATCGATTGACAATTAATACTATTCAGAGCCGCTAAAACAATGAAGACAACGTAAAATGTAGAGAAAAGTCTCAGCTTTAATGTGGAACTAATCACAAAATTGATACAAATTTTTATCATAGAGAAATAAGTGTTAGCCATCGTCTGACACTTTCTCTCTTTGATAAAACTTTTTATGAATTTTGTGATTAGTTCCACATTAAAGCTGAGGCTTTCCTCTACATTTTACGTTATTTTCATTTTTTTAGGGGCTCTGAAAAGTAAGAATTATCGATCGATGAGCCCGGTCGTACGAAACTCCTGGAGAATTCTCATTTTTCGCGCATTTCGAAGTGGCTTAAAACTATAAGTGGAAAACTCGATTTATCTTCTAAACGGCTTAAGTTGGACAAACATTTGTAAAGACCTTTTTTGTAGACGAGCTACAACTTTTGTTGGAAACTTCTTTCTCTATTTTCATTATTTTGGCCTCTAGAGCAAAAAAACTGAAAATCTAAAAGTTTTTCCATTTTTTTAAAAATATTTTCCCGGAACTTGGAAGTGCAAAGAATGCATTATCTCATTCTCCAGGTTATTACGTACTTAAATCCCAGAGACGATCCTTTTATTAATTTTTGTTACCCTAAATTGTTAATTTGCCTTTACTATTAATAGAGATAATACAAGTAGAATTGTTTTTACATTTATTCATTTCAACCTCTGAATAGGGGTAATTACTGAATATTTTCAAAACACGAAGAACAGCGCCTATCTTGTCCAAAATGATGAATTATATATCTACCTATGCGTCGAATGATATCCACTTATAGTGTTATTTTCTATGTCAATTTACTATATGCTTAATACGGGTAGGTTTCAATGTGCGTTGTGATGTTAATAAAAAGAATGGTATTTATACAGTGTGGACCTAAAGAAACGCACAAAATTCATATCTTTGGTATGTGACATTTTTCAAAAAAATCCTCGAATAGGTCGACTTTAATTTTGTAAATGCTACATTTTGGCACTGTGTCAAAGTTTATGACGTCATTGGTTTTTGAGTTATGACGCCATCATAAATTTTCTTTAATGGAAACAGATATTTTTGTTTACTGTTTTTGGTGGTATATTTCTTTAGCTTTCTGCTGATATAAAAAAAGTGATATTACCTGAGCCATTCTTTTGGAAAAATGATATTTTATGTAAAAATAGGTTACCTTTCTCAAGTTCACGAGTAATGTTCCACTTTCTCATCGACATAAATCTTGTTACCTACATTTTTGTTTTAGCTAGCATGAAAACATTTGACATAAAAACAAAACAAAGAAAATAATAACAAAACAATCACCTTAACAACAGAGAGATACAGGCCTTTTTGTGTAAAGTATCGATAACTTTTTTATTCCTGGCACGTGTGGAACCTCAGTTCTGTGACACTTCTGAGAAAGTGTAAAACTAGTGAATGCAACGCCACGTTTAAGTGAAAGAGAACGCGTAGAACTTTTGATGACGGTTGGATGTGGTGATAGGCTGAGAACTCATCAGGAAGCATGTGATGTTTTCAATGCCAAGTATCCAGAAAGGCAAATTTCTAGATCCACTGTAAGTAGATTGGTGGCTAGATATGATGAATCTGGCAGTGTAGCTGACCTCCCTCGATATGGTCGCCCTAGCGCAAGCAACGAAACCAAATTCTTCTAGAAAGTGAGGAAAACCACCATCTTTCGACAAGGCAGCTGACTTTAAATCAAAACGAGAGTCAAACTTCTGTTGTACGTCTATTGAAAAAGAAAAATACCATCCATACAAAGTGAAATTAATCCACGAATTGAATGAGGACGATCCAGATCGACGCTTACAGTTTTGTGAACAGTTAATAACTTTGTGCGATGAAAACCTAAATTTTTTAAAGAAAATTGTTTTTTCTGACGAAGGTACATTTTCTTTGTATTGGTCACAAGAAAATCCTCATTGGACTCACAAGCCCATGCACAGCGACGAGGCAAAGTAAACGTGTGGGCAGATATGATTGGTGATCGTTTATTGTGACCTTTTTTTTTGAAGAAAATCTTACGGCCGCAAGATATTTACAGTTTTTGCGAGTTGAGTTAGTGCCAGCCTTAGCAGTTATGTTTCCGAACAATGAGGACAGAACAGACCGGATACCATAGAAGAATTGAAAGACAGAATTGGCTTGGAGATGAGACGAATTGCCCATGAGATAATTTAGAACAGCGTGCAAAGTGTCTACACCCATCTTGGTCAATGCCAAATGGTTGGAGGGTCGCAATTTTAGCAATGGAGATGATTCTTTTCTCACAATTACTTATGTAAGGTATTAATCAATAAAAATATTTTTTTCCAAAAGAATGGCTTAGGTAATATCAATTTTTTTCATATCACCAGAAAGCTAAAGGAATATGCCACCAAAAACAGTAAACAAAAATGTCTGATTCTATTTAAAAAAATGTATGATGATGTCATAACTCAAAAATAAATGACGTCGTAAATTTTGGTATAGTGATAAAATGTAGCATTTACGAAAATGAAATCGACATGTTCGAGGTTTTTTTTGACAATTGACACATACCAAAGATATGAATTTTTGTGCGTTTCTTTAGGTTCACACTGTATATCAAAGGTTAATCATGTTGGCGTACACATATGAGAAGAAAAACCTTCTTTGTTAGGTTATGTACGTGTTGTATCGAACACTAACAAAATAAGCTCTAAGGAAGTTCTTAATGTTTTACAATAATTTTCAATAAGAGCAGACGTGTCACAATTTGATAAAAAGAAAATGATGTCAGAAAATCATTTACGAATATTGACGCGACTATCTTGGGAAAATGTAATTAATATAGTTATGATCTTCTATGCTAAACATAGAAGTACGCACCGTAACTCAAGCGTTAGTTGTGTTCTTATTTAAATTAGGAAGTGGAAATTTTAATTTAGGGATAGTAACCATACTGGGTTTGCCACACAAAATACATGTTTCTTCATTTTTAAATAGATATTTTGCCTTATTTTGATTTTACGTCACTTTCTCCAGAATACCTAATGAATGAACAAGTGTAGTAGTGAATATCCGAGAGAATTATATTCTGGTGAAAAGAACATTTATTCATGTACACCATTCAAAATGGTTTTATCGTTGACTTTGATGGGCCATTTTATGGAATGGAGAATGATGCTACTATTATGAAGAGTGTTACAAGATTCTTAAATCCCTATTACGACAAAATGGTATATTTGTCTTTGCAATGTTCTTGACTATATGACTGAACAGGGCTACACTGTACTCATGCCTGCACGTAAGGGTAATCGAGCTCAGTTACCAACTGAAGAAGCCAATCAAGGCAAGTAACTGAAGTCGAACGGGTAGTGGAAGCTATCCACTGGGCTATTTCTTAGTATCCTTTACTTCATTGAAGTCTAGATAATATAAAAATTTTAAAAAAAATCCTCACAACTTTTGTTGAATTTATTTACTTAACGTTCGAAATTGTGCTACGCTCACACGATACACAAATCTTAACTTTATCATTTGGTTTTCTTCCTACCATTCACGATAAAACCCGTTATAATAATTGTATAGACAATATATTTGTAAACTTTGATGACTTTTCAACTGGGGTGTTTGACCCAAATTTGTCAGATCACTGTGCTGTATTCATAAATGTGTCAAAGAAAGAAGCAATCTGTTATAAAGAAACAATTACTTATAGACAAATGCGAGAAAAAATTTTTTTTAATTACTTTCAGCTGGTTAGTGGTAAACATTTCAGCTTCATTGATATATTAAAAATTGTGATAATCTTCAATAAGGTATGTGGAATGTTATAAACGGTAATGTAAATAGGCATAATAAAAATAAAAAAAACTAGTCTAAATGCAGCCGATTTCAATATTCATTATGTTGAGGTTGCAGAAAATATCATCAAACAGCTACCAGATATAAATCACACAGCACAAGATTACTTACCCATACAAAATTCACAGTCAAATACATTTAAGTTTAGAGAAGTAGGATTTATTGAGGTAAGGGAAACTTTAAATGAGCTTAAAAGTAATGGAAGTAAAGATATTTATGATATGAATTACAAAATAATTAAATACATCAAAGATATTATAATTGTACCTTTGACAAAATTATTTAATTTGTGTATTAGAGAAGGCACGTACCCAGATTGCTTTAAGATTGCTAAAATAATCCCAATCTATAAAAAAGGGCCAGTAAACGATCCAGTAAATTACCGACCAATATCCTTATTACCGGTAATTTCGAAAGTATTTGAAATTCTGCTAAAAAAGCAAATTTGTGAATAATTTGAAGAAAATGCGCTGTTAATTGAAAACCAGTTTGGTTTTAGAAAAAATAGCTCAACTTCTTTAGCTGTTTTAAAATTAATAAACAATGTCGTGGATGGCTTCGAAAATAAATGTTACGTAGGGTCTACTTTCTGCGACTTAAGTAAAGCATTCGACTGTATTTCCCACGACACCTTATTATATAAATTACAGTTTTATGGTTTTAATGAGGTTAGCTTAAAGTTAATAACATCCTATTTATCAAACAGGAAACAAAGTACTTCCTTTAATAAGGTAACTTCCACATTGTTATCAATAAATCACGGCGTACCACAGGGGTCGGTCCTTGGACCAATGTTGTTCATTGTTTATATAAATGACTTAATCTATGCAAACGTAAACTGTAGTACTATACTATATGCTGATGATACGACACTAATTACAACAGAAAATGATATAAAATACCTACTACATGATATGGCGAATAAAACAGCAGATCTTCAAAACTGGTTCACAGCAAACAAATTACTGCTAAACAATGAAAAAACAATGAACATGATATTTTCACATCGTAATTTAGATGACGCCAATAACCCGAAGTGTATAAAATTTCTTGGAGTGTACTTAGACCCTCTTCTTACCTGGGAACATCAAGTAGATTATATGGTTAAAAAACTGAATAAAACATTGTACTTAATAAGAAATCTTGTGCATGTAGTATCTACGCAAGTGGTAAAAACTGCGTATTTCAGTTTCTTTCACTCGGTAATTAGCTATGCAATAATTACCTGGGGTCACTCGGCACATACTGATCGAATATTTTCTATACAGCGCCATGCTATCCGAGCTATGTGTTTTTTGGGTTTTAGAGAGGATGCTAGGGAGAAGTTTAAGGACATGAAAATTTTAACATTACCCTCTATTTATATTTATGAATGCCTTCTGTTTGTTAAAATGAATTTAAACAAATATAGCCTTGTAAGTGATACACACCCTCATAATAGCAGAAACAGTGGTCACATTAGAACCAAATACGTAAGATTAAATCACAGCCGAGGAGCTAAAAATTATTACGGGCCGTTATTATTTAACAAACTGCCAAATAGAATAAAAAACCTTAATTTAAAGCAATTATAAATAACATTAAAAAAATTGTTATAGATTGGGCCTTTTATAGTTTTGACGAATTTTTAAATGCTGAGATATGAATTTTATGTATTTTGACTTTGGTGTTTGCCGACATGTAATTTGACTATATCTATACTTAACTAAATTTTTTAAATTTTTATACAATGTGTATATATATGTGTGTATGTACGTGTGTATTTTGTGCACCTATATTACTGTGTAGAATTACTGTTATATATTATATTTTTTTGTCTTATATACATATTTATTTTTTTATTGCTGTATATCCATTGACGTGTCTGATTGTGTATTTACACTGAAAAGATAAATAAAGAATTTATTATTTATTACAACTTATTCCAATATAACAAACAATCATTGAATTTATATGTCAGAGTACCAACGATATCGAATTTCATAAACAAATACCAACATCCAATTCCAAATACAGTGTAGTGCATCAGGCGATCTAGTAGCCAAAGTCTGAAAAATAAACCATGTAATTTAGGTCTGTTAAATATATTTTCAGTTTATAAAACCTGCATATGGATCGTTCATTGCTCATATATTTATTTTGCGTATTTTTATATGGTGCGGTTAATACATTTTATTATCATTTTCATTATTAAAAGGAATATAAACTTACATCATAGTTCTTCTGAAAGCTATACTTCTATTAAGTTTTTCATTAAGTAGAATTTTCAATCCGTTAAACCTTGAACTCAAAAGAAAACAGAAAACCTCTTGTCTTTGCAAAGGTAGAAGGTGTCTGTATGAAAATTCATCTCTTTCACATTCTATCACTTCAAAACTGAGAGCTCTTAGTTTATCATTGACAAAAGTCCATGAATTATGAGTAAAATATGCCAGTGCCATAGATGCTATATAAATTTTCCTTTGAATTTTTGTCAGCCTGGAACCGAAATGTCTCATTATCGAATTGCGTAAAATAATATTTTTAAATAAAACATAGATATTCTTATACGCACATATATATCATTCATTGGTTTTGGGGCAATGAGATATAACCCGCAAAAATTTGAAAATATGTTTTTTTGTTTAGAAGACACAATTTTATGTCAGTCTGTGTAGATTACACAGCCCCACAGAAAAAGAAAAAAATCAGACCAGGAATCAGAACTATCAATCTTTATGTGCTTTAACCTCCACAATTCGATGCCGCTATCAGAATTTCATTTTATCGTTGAGTTTTTTTTTCTCCAAGATTTGATTTAATATAAAAGTGTTATTTCAAAGATAAAATCTAAGATAAAAAGAAACCCAAATGAAATTATGATGGCGGCATTGAATTCAGTAGGTCAAAATACATAAACATTGGTAGGTCTAGTTTCTAGGTCCGAACATTTCTTTTGTGGGGCTGTGTTATGAAAATTAAGGAATTTTAATTCTGTATGTCTGCCTGTCTGTTAGCGACATATCTTCAACACCATTTGACGGAGAAAAATAACATTTCATTGATAGTCGATGTAACTTACAAACATCTTTCTAATTGTAATATGGAAATGGTAAATTAACAACATGAGAATTTATTTAGGTATTAATTGATAAATAAATAAAATCTAAAAAGAACTATAATGGTTCGAAATAAAAGTAGCAGAGTTAAAAAGCGACTTTCTTGGTAAGTCTTTTGTCATAGTTATTAATAATCACGGATAGAGATGAAGAATAATGAAGATGTTTATTCCATCCCAAAGTCTACCTATCTTAACCAAGACGTTTTTACTTCCCTCGCTTAAAAAAGGGAAGTCTTGTAATCGTGGCAAAATCATTATCCGAGATTTCTTCGGATTTTCATATTTCAGATTACAAAAATGAAGGTCTGTCGATTCCTTTAGCCTGTCTGCCTGTCGGTCTGTTGTCTGTCTCTTGCCACTATATCTAAAAAGTTGATTGGCGGAGCATAGTCAAATTTGGTAGGTAGTTGACACTACTGTTAGTGAAAAATGTAGCTTTTCCCTGAAAAATAGGGTGAACCGTCTAAAGACCACAAAAAATTAAACAATTGTGACAAATGGCAATAATATTTGGCATATCTTTGTTAACACAATTGGCAAGGAAGACGCCTATTTTTAATGATAATGAATAGTACACAGGGTGGTCATCCTAGGAAATAATTCAACTACGGTGGAAATTTGTAAAGATATTTACGCAAATCTTTCAGACTATCTGGTCCCTTGGGAATAATTAAAGAACTTTTCCCACAGCTATGAGACTTGTAAAAAGTGAAGCATGTGGATTGTTTAAACGTAATTTTCACCCTCTCGCAGTTCCAAAAGGGATGGTTTTTGAGAAATGTAGACATATATATTAATTTTAGCGCTTTTAGGACTTTTTCTCTATTTTCAGGAAAAACTATGCATTTCTGTGAAAAATGTCAGGAGAGCAAAGTACACCGTAAAATTCCGTACAAATTTTGTCTCTACGTTTTTATCCGTTTTCCGCATAGTTTCGCCGCTACAAGGCGCTAAAAGATATATACAATAATATACATAAATCGAGTTTTGCGCCTTTTTTTTAGATTTTCAGCCAAAATTACGCATTTTGGTGAAAAATATCAGGGGAGCAAAGTTGTAGAGCATAAAATTTTCTACAAATTTCGCTTCTACGTTTTTTTAAATTTCGCATAGTTTCTCCGCTAGAGGGCGCGAAAAAATATATATACAAATAGAATTTCGCGCTCTCTAATGGCGAAACTATGCGGAATTCGAACAAAAATGAAGAGACAAAATTTGTAGGAAATTTAATGCTTTACAACTTCACTCTCCTAATACTTTTCACCAAAGTGCATAATTTTGGCTGAAAATCTAAAAGAGGCTCAAAAGTCTCTTTAAATGTATCTTTCGCGTAGAAAAAAAAATGTATAGAAAATATTACGCTCTACAACTTTGCTCTCCTGACATGTTTCACCAAATTCTCAAAATAGAGAGAAAGGCGAAAAGGCGCTAAAATTCATATACAGGGTGTCCCAGAATTGAGTTTCCGGACGGGAACCTGTATTTCCTGAGTTCATATTGGGCCAATATAACCCAACTTACCTTAGTCCAAAAATACATCCCTGAGGAAGTACATTCTCTTAAAGTAAGACAGAAAATTTTGTTTCTACTAATTTCCGTTATATTGAAGAACAGATTTTCAAATTTTCATGGGACCTGTATATTTATAAGTACTCTATGTAAGTTTGATAACAACCAAATATCTTTTGTTTCTCAAACGCGATAGGTTTCCTGTTTCACAAGCACCTACTTTTGACTTACAGAGAAAAAGTGATAATTATTTATTCTTCGGTGATATTACACAAAATTTTAAAAGTATTAATTTGTGTAATGAAATAGGTGGACGTCAGGTGGAGCATTTGTGTAACCCTTTCTTGGGCCCGTTGCGTGACGGCAGCTCTCCGTCTGGGAGCGATAGGTCTGGGTACGGATTTTTTCTGAGTATTCTCACCTAGGTGCCGGGCGCCACCTAACCGAGATGGAGGGCTAGGGGGAAAAAATAAGCGAAGAGGTTTTTCCCTTAATAATATAATTAATATAAAGATAAGCTTCACAGTCAGAAGTGAGGTAACCTTAATTTGCATAAACTAGATTAAATTGGGTAATTTCTATTTTTGAACCCCCACCCGCAGCGCTACGCGTGGTTCACACTTTAAGGTTAATTGAATAATATCTGTGGATCTTATAATATTAATAAAATATAATTAAATAAAGTTTCTAATTTTGCTTTTTGACGATCTCTCCCTCGTAGGCTCGGTGATAAGAATTAATTACCAATTCGCCGTAAGTAGGAAACCTTTTGAGAATGGCACACTACTTGCCTTGTGGAATTTTCTAATAGAAAGTGGAAAAAAATATTCTGACTTTATGATCTTCGTGAGAGGTTCCCTAGTCGTTTAGGGCATCATAGGGTTGCTAACGATCCAAGTTCGGAAGGCCTACTCCACTGATATGGCAGCTAGTCCCCAGAATACAATATGTTATATTGTTGTGGCAGAACCAATAATAAAAACAAAAAGCCGGCGAATCTAAAATAGAGTTATTTTTAAGTGATGCCGACTACTTCTGATTACTAGTTTCCTATTTCCCATAAATTTATTAAATCTAGGTATTTGACCTACCTCCTGCTTAGAAAGGTCTTTGTGTAAATAATTTATAATATACAGCACCACAACAATCGTACAAAATGACGATAGGAATTTTTCTGTTCCTTTGCTCGTTAACTTAATTAAGAAATCCCGTTTTCAATATTCAATTTGCGCAGATCGCTTAGGTGGGGCTCGGATAGGAAATGTCGGAACCTACGGGCGGCAACCACATATACCAATAGGTTACCTTATTAGTTGACTATAACTACTGTAAAAGACTTAGCAAGATCTCACTTAATTAAACAGGAATACAGAGTGTGTGAGAAAAATCCAAAATTACCGTTACATTTGTTATTAATGTATTTTTTAGAATTAACTCTAATTTTCTGTTATTACAACATTTTATTCTAGAATCGTAAGTAACAAATGGAGGAAAAAAAGAAGATAATTTCTTGTATTTTGATTAACATTACAAAAAATTTTAAGAATACAATTTTGCAGCCCTTTCAATGTTCTGCAAAATATTCAAGTATTCCGTAATTCTACTGGGCGATTAAAAAAATATAGTCATTCAAATATAAATTATTATGAAAAGAAATTGAGAAACAAGAGATATTTGGTGGTTGTCAAGTTTGCATAGAGTACTTATAGAGATATAGTCCCCACCAAAATTTGAAAACTTTATCTTCAATATAACGGAAATTATTGGAAAAGAATTTTATTTTCTGTCTCACTTTAAGAGGATGTACTTCCTCAGGGATGCATTTTTGGACTAACGTAAGTTGGGTTATACGAGCTCAATATGAACTCAGGAATCACAGGTTCCCGTCCGGGAACCCCTGTATGTGTATATATTTTTCAAAAACCACCCTTTTTTTAGAACTGCGGGGGGTGAAAATCTTGTTTAGACGACCCGTATGCTTCACTTTTTACAGGTCTCATAGCTGTGGGAATTTTTCCATAACACAGCGATTTTTCTACTAATTTTGAAGGGACTAATCATAAAAGAGTCACTGAGTAGGATAAAGGTGGCAAATATTGAAAGAGTTGGGTGGTGAACATTTAATAAATTTAAATCACCATATCGTGGGTTCCTTGGTAAAAGTGACCAAGTCCATAATTAGACAGCTATGGGACTTGGGCAGATTTACCAGTATAACAAAATAAATATAGGACTTAGTCAGGCATATGCACATGTGGTGCTGTATTAATGTACATTTGGACTTGGTCACTTTTTCCGGTTGAAACTTTTGTCCTGTGCATTGTTTGGTCATATTATGAAAGAATTTGGCTTGATCATCACTTTTATCAAGGAACCCACGATATGTGTCCATTTGATGAGTTGCTTGGCTATGTTTTCACTAGCTGTTTTTTCGCATCCAACCTAAACATACCTACACAGCAACATAATTTAAGTACTCACATGATCTTACCGCCAACTATTTTTAGTAATGCATCAATAAATATTGCAGGTAACATATGGTATAAGAGAACTCCTATATAATACACAAGCCAGTTGTTGGTTGCCTTTGTCCAGGGACACCATATAGACAAATTAGATGGGGCAGTCCACATTATATCGTTAGCATAATCAGCAGCATCTTGATTTATATTTATTAGGTCATCTCCAGCAGCTGCATTATAAATCATTATTTCATGTAAATCCCTGTAACAAATAAATATTATTGTAACATATATGGGTTGAAAAAATTAGAATTACTTTTCACAGAATAACCGATGAAATATTAGAGAGTTTTTAGAAGTGAACAAACCTGTATAAATTTCTAATCTTAACAACTTAGCGTGTCAAGTACAAAAACTTTTCGGCAATAACTGTAAAGTATTATATTTTCCAAATCGGAAATATTTTATTACCACAAAAGGCCTCTCATAAACTGATAAAGCCGAGAGCATGAGAAAGTGTCAATCCCGTCAATTATCAAACCGTTTAATTAGAAATGCCATAAACGCGGGCAATTACACGAGACCGGGGTAAAACTAACACCAATTAAGCGAATAGTTAATTTGCCAGGGCACGGGTAACTCATAAATATTGTACATAGATTCATCAAAGTTACTGGATAATAGATAGTGACCAGGCTGGTTTGTTCCTTTGTAGAATGATAAAAGAAGGTTTTTTTTTACTGGACTAGACGAATTAGATAGCTTTAGACATAGAGTCGTTTAAGTTTTTAGATATGTTTTATAAGCTATTTTTGCCATATTGTTCGGTTGAGGCACCAGTTACCGGGGCGAGTACTATTTTGGTCCATGACTTCCACTGTAGAGGACGCAAGCTGCCGAATGACTTAAGTGCACTAAATAGGGGCGGATTTGCATTCATTAGTATAGAGCTCTGTGGGTGGATAACGCCTCCCAACTTAAGAATTAACTAGATTGATTTTGTCAGAGAAAATGTCACTTTTTCGGTGTGTTCTCCGTATTTTAAGATTGTCAAACTTTCACCATAGTAATTTCAGGGTCACCAGGTATATTTGTGCTTTTTTGAGATTTTGTTTTAAAATTGAACTTCATGTCATTATATGACAAAGTAAACTTTCCCTCGTTCATTTTCTCGGTGGAAACTCACGTTTTAGTAACAAATTTTTTTGAAATACTCAAGTTTATGTTCGCTAAGTGTTTATTGTTCATGGATTCCCCAGTAACCGATTAATGTGTTTGCATAAGTATGGGACTACGGTCCACATTGAATAATTTAGCTTTAATTTTAAGTTCCATATTCTCTGTTATAATTTTAATCGATTATTTTCGTGTTCTTTCTGTAAATATAATTTTAAGTGCGGTTGAAAATTCGTGTCTTATTTATTTGGTAATTAGTCAAGTCACAAAGCTAAGTCACCATGGTGAATCAGCAGGCCTGACAAGGAAAAGTTTTTGAACTGTAACATATCAAAGTGCTTCCACGTATCGTTGGGAATTGTCCACGTAGTGCATTCTGTAAGTCGGACAGGTATACAAATATTTCTGTGTCACGCCCCAGATTTCGAGGATGCTGAATACGATGGCGGTGGTAAATCTCTTTCCGAGGTCACCCCACCCTCCCAAGCGGCAAAGAACTACCCCCCAAAAGGGTAAACCGCGTATCCGTCATCTCCTACCAGCCAAACCTGTCCTGCCCCTGT
Organism: Stenurella melanura; assembly: GCA_963583905.1. Taxonomy (NCBI): domain Eukaryota; kingdom Metazoa; phylum Arthropoda; class Insecta; order Coleoptera; family Cerambycidae; genus Stenurella; species Stenurella melanura. The sequence continues at coordinate 212,821,496 of OY757309.1, forward strand.
TTTCGAGGACGCTGAGCATGATGGTGATGTCGAAACCCCTCCTCCGCCTCCACCAACCCCTCAAACGGCCAAAAACCACTCCCGTAGGGGTGAAACGCGGATAAACAGTATTCTCTCGGCTATACCCTCGAAAACTCCTCGTTTTCGAGGATGCTGAGCACGATGATGTTGTCGAGACTCTTTTTCCACCCCAGACAACCCGTGCACGGCCAAAAACCACCCCCGGAAGGGGGTAAACCGCGGATAGGCCATTTCCTACCAGCTAAACTTGTGTTACCTACCATTTTCGAGGATGCTGAGCATGATGGTGATGTCAAGACTTCTCCTCGACCACCGCCAACTCCCCAGACGGCCAAAAACCACCCCCAAAAGGGGTGAAACGCGGATAGGCCGTCATTCTCGGTTAAACCTGTGTTACCTCCCGTTTTCGTGGATGCTGAGCATGAAAAAAAAATCGCGACCTCTCCTCGCTCACCAAACGGACAAAAATATAATTACACTCTTACTTCAGCATCTCCGTGTCGACACTTTTACTGTAGCTGGCCCACGTGCAAGATACCTTCTCTGCGTCCACTGGCATAAAAACAAGAACTCATTTACTGTTAATGCCTACACGACTGATCTCGTGGAGAAGATCCAACATCACCGTAGGGGTAACACACGCTTGGCTCGAAGGAAAAGGCCTATCCGCGGTTTACTCCCTTTCAGGGGTGATTTTTGGCCATTTAGGGGTTGGCGGGGGTCGAAAAGGGGTTTCGACAACACCATCGTGCTCAGCATCTTCGAAAACAGGGGGTTTTAGAGGGTTTAGCCGATAGAAGACGGCTTATTCTCGTTTCACTCCTTTGGGGGTGGTTTTTGGTCGTTTGGGGGGTTGGCGGGGTCGAGGAGGGGTCTTGACATCACCATCGTGCTTAGCATCATCTAAGACGGAGGTAAGGCAGGTTTGGCTCGTAGGAGATGGCGGATACGCGGTTTACCCCTTTCGGGGGTAGTTTTTGGTTATTTGGGGGGTGGGGTGACCTCGGATAGAGATTTAACCACAGTCATCGTATTCAGCATCCTCTAAAACGGGGGCGTGATATAGTCTCGTTAGAAAATATTTGTGTTTTTAGAGGTTCAATCCGATTCACAGAATGCACTAACGTATAAACGATATTAATTCATCTAGATATTACGAGGCACAATATTCGGAGCGACCGTGGGCCTAGATTTTGAGAAAGACCCGCTGAAAGATTGGGGATTATTCCTTGGTAGTCGCACATAGTGTAAATTTGTATAATTATGAAAGGGGTAAATTAATTTCGTGGTAACAATCAACAAAAATAACATCCCCTAGATTAAAGTAAACAGAGTAAAGGGGGCGGTTACATTATATTTGGAATGTGTCGCCCCCATTAATGTTCAGGGTAGGCAACCTACAATTTTTATGTGGAGGGGGGAAGCTCACTAGTAGAAGCGTCACATATAGGCAAATTTTATTATTAAAGTTTAATGTATTTTACAAGAAGAATTAATAGTTTTCGAAAATATCCGAACGAAAATCGCACGTAGCGAAAGGAGGAAGGTCAAAGGTCTAATTTAATTTGAAAAAAAAGAGAAAAATTGGAACTTAATTGTAAACATAAATATACCTTCTTAAAATGACTCCAGCCTAAACGGAAACATCCACCCTCTCCTAGTCATTTTCACCTTTCTCACCCATTTACATGTTTCTACGCTTCTATGTTGGATCGTATCTTATCTGAATATTGTACTGCAACAAAAATATTTACTAAGTAGGCGGTGGAAATAAAACAAGGTAAAACGACGCGTCATTTTGATTTGACAATTAAGAATTGTTTACTTGGCAGCAATTTAAGTATGTTTCGTTAAATTATACCTAAGTTATCACGTTTTTAACTCTATTTTGCCATGTATTCACGAAATGAAAAAGTAGATATGCTACTAATCTATGGCGAATAAAAAAAATAGCAGGCAGGCTGCTGACTTATATGAAGAAAGATTTCCCGAAAGAATTCATCCACCAAACAACTATTTTGTAAGACTTGAACGGCAATTCAGAAGTGAACCAGAAGTACCGGAAAATAATTTCATTATGGATGAAGTGTCGGAAATCAATGTACTTGCAATTGTCGAGGTAGGTCCCACGATTTCGATAAGACAGATTGAGGACCAAACCGGTGTAAATCGGGAATCAGCTCGACGCATTTTGAAAAAACATAAATTTAAATCATACAAGTACCAAATACACCAGCATTTATACGAAAATGATTTTCAAAGAAGATTGAACTATTGCAATTGGTTTCTAAACAGACACAATTTGGATAATAATTTTCATGAACAAATTTTATTTTCCGACGAGTCCAGGTTCACTAATTTGGGATTATTTAATCGTAACAACACCCGTTATTGGGCACAAGAAAATCCCAGAAATATGAGACAGTGCATATCAGGAGCAATTTAGTTTTAATGTATGGTTAGGAGTAATTGGCAGAAGAATTATTGGGCCAATAATTTTTAATGCTCCATTAAATGGAGAAAGATATTTGGGATTTTTGCAAAATCAGATACAAGATTTTTTGGAAGAACTGCCAATAATTTTTTAACAGGACGGGGCTCCACCACATAACAGCAGGGTTGTGGTGAATTATTTAAATGAAAGGTTTGGAGAAAACTGGATGGGAACAAATGGGCCCGTTCGATGGCCTGCAAAGTCACCAGACCTTACGCCGCTTGATTTTTTTGTATGGGGCCACCTCAAGGAAAACTTTTATAGGACTCCACCAACAAACAGAGCAATCGATGGGATTACTGATTTACAGTTAGATAACGTGCTTTGGGCTACCGTCACAAAAACACGATTGGGCAGAGATAATAACGGACAACATTTTGAACATCTGTAGTAAAAAAGTGTTTTTTGTATGTAGTACTTCAGTAAATATTTTATTTTAATTTCATTCATTGGTTGTAAAAATGTGTTACATAGTGTAATGGTTTTTCATCAATTTTGTTTTACTGATGTTTGTAATTTATTAAAAAAATCGTTTTACTTACTTTTATTTTGTTTCCACCGCCTGCTTAGTAAACATTTTTGTTGCAGTACAATATTCATTACTATGCAATAACATTCGATACTAATTTTAATGAAGGAAGCAAAATATGATAGGCACAGCAATTGTACTGGACAAAAATAAAAGATAAATAAGTATTTTTTAACTAGGTGAAGTAAAAAAATGGGGTTCCTATTTTGGTTTTTAAGATATCGTGGGTTGTTTAAAGACATCTTTTTTATATAAGTTAGATCTTATTAGTCTGTTCAGCTACTGGTTATTCCCAAAAAATATGAGGCACAAAGTTGCATGCCAGAGGTCTTTCGATATCACGGCACACTACGCATCAATATTTGCCAAGGTTCACATCAGGGCCACCTAGACTTAACAAACTAAAATTGATATTAACTGTCATTTTAAAAACACATGCCATGTTGCGATACATGGTTGAAAAGAGAATCTAGGGACGAATCAGATAGGTAAAAAAAATATACAGGGTGCCATTTAAAATAACAGAGTAGATGTCACTTCCGGTGAAACCGGAAGTGGTGGACATAAATTTTTGTACTTAAAAAAGGACAATCACGCATTATATAAGTGTACCAAATTTCAAAATAATATCTTTTTAAATAAATATGCTACGGGGTGTTACATGTCTCCTGTGTCACCCGGTATATTAGAATCGAGAATTCGACATTTAAGAACGTCTCTTCAGAAACTATAGATTCGTGACTGTTAAGAGAAGAATACATTTAACTCTGTTTAAATTTAAACTGTTACCTTTATTAACAGTTATGGTTAAGTAGTAAATATCTACGAATATTGAACTTATATTATGATTCTTAGAGCTGTACAGTGTTCATTTAATGTACATATGCCACAGTACCGTGGTGAGCACTTAATATGCAAAGAAATTCTACCAAATGACGTTTGCCCACTTAGAATATTAAGATGTATACAGCAGTGCTGCCAATAAGTGTGTAACTACTGGAAATTCATGTGATTTCGATAGGTGTAAAATTCTAAGAAGCCCTAGAAGTGTGTAATTCGCTATATTTTGACAAAATAGAGGGTGTAATTTAGGATAGTTGGTTAAAATTGATTTCAATTGGCAATACTGCTTGATGCCCGTACTCGCAGAACTCTTTCTGTTTTTAGGACATGTATGAAACTATGATGAGTCAAGCACGGACGGACGAAATAGTATTAATGGATTAGAGAAATCAATCTTTTTTCTTATGTCTTAACTTAGCGCCTCTAATCAGATCGTGTTTTATCGCATAATTTTAAATTAAGTTGAAAATATTATTGTAACGGCTTGTTACTAGTCGTTACTAAGATATTGTTGTATCTACTTGGTAATATTTGAGTACTGAATTTGTAGAGTAGTCGTTACATGATTACTTGTTTCCTACTAAAATAGCCATTTTACAAATATGTTTACAAAAATGGGCTATTTTAACCTCCAGATTTTTTTTAAGATGAACGTTCTTTTGTACTTTCATTCCCTACAAGCAAACGTATTTGTTGAATGGTCCCTAACAAGTTGCTGTTACCATCGGATACTTCTCGCATTACTTAAATTACGCAATGAGCGTGTGAAATCATGTAATTTGGAAGTGATTGGTGGATATTTTACATTTTGTTATTGGCAGCACTGATATGCAGACAATGTTAGTAGTACTGTCCTAGGAGCGGCAGTGGCGTGTACTACTGTTTTGTCTGAAAATAAAAACGTCTTTTACCGTTTTCGATTTAGTAAATAAAAATGTGGCATTGGTTTATCGAAACAAATACGTAAATCTACAAACATAAAGTTCATTGTAAAGAAGGTAATGAAGGATTTTAGGAACGGAAACAAAAAATTAAATGTAACTATTCCTACATAACCCAAGGCTGTCCGAGGGTTGTACTATGGCAAAGACCTTTTAGGATTTGGGCTTGCCTATTGACATCCCAATATCCCAACATGTACGTTTTCGGTACTCTTTTGGCCTTCCCAATGTCACAACTTGGTATCGGATGGATAAAAGCAATACGACGGACGTCCTGAAGGATATCTGATGGATATAAGTAGGGCCGTACCAGGACATCCCGGGATATTTCGGGACGTCGTAGTACTACGAATGTGCATTCACAAGGGCATTTTAGGATGTACAGGCTACACACTGAGACGTGTCAGGCCGTCCTAATATATTACTTTCTTATGTTTCGATATATTAACCATCGCCAAAAGAAACCACATTTTTACAAAAAAGTACCAACACATAGGTAGTTTTTTTGTTTCTTGTAAAAGTGTAATTTCCCTGGCGATGGCTAACACACCAAAACATTAAAACATATTATATTATGTTCACAAATATTTTAACTTTCATTTGAACTGACCGAAATATAAAAAATTTCACAGCAAGTTATTTGACATTGAAAGTCAAGAAATTAAAAACACCTAGGGGTAATAAGAAAATAAATATGTATATTTAATATTTAAAAACAATTTGTAATATCAAGAAGCAAAGTTCTAAGAAAAATGTAAAATAACATTATTATTAAGTTTCCAAAGATCGATATTTATAATGAGGTATTCGCGCAATTTACTTGAAATCATTCCTAAATTAGGGACTTGATTTTCTTGATAAAAATTATAAACTGTTCTTCGGATAACGTCTTTTGAAGCATCGTCAGTTTTTCATGATTCTTGATTTTCCGCTTTCTTTTAATAGAGTGATCCACAACAACTTTTTAATAACAAGATTAATAGTAGAAATCGAAATCTCAGTTAGTTCAAACATTCTTTTTATAATATCTGTATCCGTTATTTGATTATTTTCTCTCTTTAAGTAGTTATAAGTATTTAAAAGAAGAAGAAGTTGCGTTTGCATGGATCTTAAACTCCCAATCCGATTCGATCGACTGCCTTACCTCGTCTTCAATATTTCCATTATGTAAATTTTCTTCTGTATCAAATGGTCTCCAAGAAGCCATTTTAAAAATATTTTCTCTAACAAATATTAAATTTAATACTCATTATTTGAGATAAACACAAACAACCTTTAACTTCAATCCCATACCGAAGGGAAGTATTGTATTCGAGAAAAAGTCACCCTCCGAGATTTTTTATATTTGCACGTTTCAGATAATGTAGATTATGAAACTATAGGTTTTTCAATTTCGTCAGTCTGTCTGTCGGTGCATTATCTAAAAAACTACTTGACAGCTAATAGTCAAATTTGGTAGGCAGCTGACACTACTACCAGCGAAGAAATGGTTAGAATTTCACTGGAGAATATACAGGGTGGACCGTCTAAATCGATTAAATAATGAAAAAAATTTCCTTCGCTCAAATATAAAATGTCTACGTTTAATCATATTCTAAACCTAGGTATTTCAGAAAAAAAATCAAAACTTTAAAAAATTTTTTTTTTTACTCACATTTAAAATTTCCACGTTTCAACACAATCTAAACCTATTTCAGAAAAGAAATTCGAAAGGAAACATTTTTTGGAATTTTTTCTAATAACTAATATCTAGCTAGAATAAAAGGTGTACAAAAATTTGTTTTGCTCACATTTAAATTTTTCACATTTCATGACATTTTAAAGGCGCGTCTCCATTATGGTCGGCTTTGTCGATCGGCATTGCCTCACTAATGTATTCGGCTTGGATTCTCTTGAAGTTTCCGACCGGCATATGCCGAATTGTACGTACCCACTTGCCAATAAATGCCGATCGGCAAAGCCGACCATAATGGAGACGCACCTTGAATCTATTTTAGAAAAAAATAGATTTTCAAAACTTTTTGAAAATATTTTACCACTAGAAAGATGTGAAATTTCATTCTGCTCAATTTAAAAATTTCCACGTTTCATGGCATTCTTAATCTATTTCATAAAAAAAAATTTCAAAAGGGAAATTGAAAATTTGGTAAACAACTATAGAATATATAATAGAAAAATTTTTTGGTCAAATTTAAAGTTTCCACGTTTCATTCTAAATCTATTTCAGGAAAAAAATGTTTTGAAAATTTTAAAAATGTTTTAAACAAATTTTGACAACTATAGAATAGATGGTGGAAAGAAATTTTATTTCGCTCGAATTTCAAATTTCCACGTTTCATGCCATTCTAAGACTATTAAAAAAAAAGAAAAATTGAAAAGTTTTTAACCACAACTATACGTCCACTCCACTGCGTGGATATGGAACTGAAAAAATGACAGATGGCAATAATATTTTACATATAGTTAACGCACTTGGCACGGAAGACATCTATTATAGCTTTATTGAAAAACATCATCCAAAAAAATAATTCAACCATGTTGTAACGGTATTCATGCAAGCCTTCCATACTTGGCACTTTTTATTTAATACTGAATTTTTGCTATCGGATGACCACTCTGTATATTTTTTTGACCAAAAGTTATCAGGTTTTCTTTGTAATAATACCTTCTGATTATTATTCTCATGTGGTTTCGTAATTAATAATTTTTTAGAGTTACCGCCCGGTATAATTGAAGAGGGAAGTTCTGTGTAAATACCTTTACCGTTTTTTTTTTTTTTTAGGGAAAAACCACCGCGTAACGTAAAACAAACCTACGGTGCTTCCCGCTTCCACGAAAATAGTCTGGAGTATCTAAATTATGGTTTTGGAACAACTGGTCAAACAAACATCAGCAAGTTTTCTTTGCTGGCCGCTCGCATCGGGGCAATTGTACGTCAGGTCGACTACATTTGATATACGAGGGGATAAATTGTACAGATAACGCGGTACTCCCAGCTTTAAACCATTATAGTGAGGCATATAGCATCGGACATCCCTGGTAGAGACACTAAATGCATAATAATTCATACCGAGTATAGAAATACTATACCTACTTATTCACAGATCTTTCACGTGTCGCCAAAAGTATCATTCTGGTTACGATATCCACTGGAATATAATCCATTCTCTTCTCTGGTTCGCAGTAAATCCATTTCAATATACCTGTAAAATATTAATCATTCGTGTGATTTAAAACAATGGCGGTTAATACATTGAAGGTATGAGTTGATAAAATATCTTTACTGTTGTCTTTTGTATAAATCAGGATATGTACCTATGCTCGTTATACAGTGTCCCCAAAAAAGTTCTCATCATATGGAAAAATTATTTATTATTTTTTTTAACTAGTTTCAGCATGACGAATAACCACAAAATTGCCAAAAATATTTGTCGTCACAACTATGACATTTCCAATATATTAGAAATTTTAAAATGGCCTGAAGTGCCCTTATTTATGACAATATGGAAAAGTACCATAAGGAAAAGTTGTTTGTAATTACATTAAGAATCTAAATTTGTTTGGTTTCAATGTTTTAGTTTTTTCATTTTATTCCAAAAATGTGTAAGATTTATTTATTCTTTTAATATTTTTTGTTTACAGTTAATTTGTAATACTTCGATGCAAAAAATACATAAATGGTACATTTCTCTTTTAAATGTAATTAATAATGGCAAAAAACCATTTTTTGCAAAAAAAAAACAGGACAATCATGGACTATTTACAGTAATTCTGAACCCTTACTGTGGAATATTGCATGATAATCGGCTTAAATATTAAAGAAACGATTGTCCATTTAAATCAATTTAGATCACGTGAATGAAACTCAAAATTCTTATTAAAATTACTTTAAAAACCTTAAAAATGAATACTACAGATTTTTTTTTAAACTCTAAACCATGTTTGCCATCTATAGTCTCTTAAAGTACATACTATATTCCTGATGTATACCTCCTTCTCTTTCCATACATATTATTGTCCTATTGCAAAATTCTTTGGTTGAAAATATCAGCTGTGCCCCTATTTGTTTTATTTTCACCGTGAATTAAAATAATTTCAATTTACTCTTCTCTAGTAACCATTTCTTAAACGAGCAATAGCAACAGAAAAATTAGATTTTATTGTAGACAATAACAAAACAAAGATACGTCAAAAGCTAGCATTAGTTTTCAAAACTTACTTGATTACCTAGCAGGAGTTATTTAAAAAATCGCTTTTAATGTTTTTGAGGTAAATTCTAATAGGAATCTTGAGATTTATTTATGTGATCTAAATTTGATTTAAATGAACAATCGTTTCTTTAATATTTAATAATAATAATAATAATAATAATAATAATAATGATACTAATAGCACGTCTTTATTATTTTCCATCTAAAAAAAAAATACAATCTATTATTGACTATAAAATAAACAATGAAAAATAAATGGCAAAGTTAAGCAGTCACAATTCATAGGAAATCATGAACGCTTTTTTTACACTTAACCATATATTCTGTTCGAAGCGCACAGACTCGTTCCCTTTTGTATCTTGGAGGTACACAAGGGAGGCGAAATCTGTACACTTCGAACAGAATCGAAAATAATCTACAATAATTTCAACATGAATACAAAAAACACAAGGCTGCAAGAATGAGATTTAAAGATTTTTTTTTAATTATTGTTAATTTTCTATACAAAGGGCTACAATAATCCTGTACATTGGCGTTCGAACAAATATAATTTATATATCTTTTTGAACCTAGTAATCTTAGCTGATTATTCAAACCATTGTATGTTTTACTAATTTGGTAACTAAATGATCTCTTAAACAGTACGGTGCTGAGGTGGAGTTAGAAAACCCTTAAATCTAATATCTAATGTGTGCACATCAGTTCGAAATTCAATTTTTTGATAAAGATATATAGGAGTTTTTTTTAATATAATTCCATGAAAGAGACAAACTGTGTGAAGCAATCTTCTATTGTACATGTTAAGCCATTTTACCTCCTTGAGTTTATGAGAAATTCTCTGATTTCCATAAATTCCATAGATGAGTCTAAGACAAGAATTTTGTAATTTCTGAATTTACCATACAGTGTATTTATACAAGGGTCATATAAACAGTCTGTATAATTTAATATAGATAAAACCAAAGTTTCACAGAAGAGAACTTTGGTTTTATGTGGGAGGTAATGGCGATTTCCATATATTAATTTTAATACGGAGTAACCTTTTTGTAGCATTTTATTTACATGGAATTCAAATCTTAAATCGCAGTCTAATATAACTCCTAAACTTTTTGCCTTGTCTACTTTTACCAAAGAATCATTAAAAATTTTAATATTTGTACGCTCTTTAATATTCCCTCGCTGGTTCTTTTGACCAAAAATTATAATATTCGAATTAATGGGATTAATGACAAGACAATAATCATTTGCAATTTTTACAGATTTTTGAAGATCTTCATTAACAAATGAACAGGTGATATCAGCATGAGAGGGCCTGAACGAATAGTAGAGCTGGGTGTCATCTGCATATAAATGTACTTTGCAGTAATTTAAGTGATTAATAAAATTGCTTGTATGTGTGGTAAATAGCAATGGACCAAGGATTGACCCTTGGGGAACACCAAATCTTAGGGTTCGGTAATCTGAAATATTATTAATTGATTTTACATGTTGTTTCCGATTTTTTAAGTAGGCATGAAATGTATTGCTTCCTCAGAGCCCCTATGTAGTGTAAAATATTATTAAGCATATCGTAATTTATAGTATCAAATGCCCTACTGAAGTCAAGCAAAATTAAGGTGGTACAAATTCCCTGGTCAGTAGCCGCTATAATAATATCATCCACTATGTGTAAGAGAGCCGTAGTGCAACTGTGTTTGGGCCTAAATCCTGATTGAACCGAAGGTATTAAATTGTACTTTTCTGTGTGTTCTCTTAACTGTTGTTCCATTACTCTTTCAATAAGTTTTGACATGGTCCGTAATAAACTAATAGCTCGGAGATCTTTGAATTCTTCTGGATTATTTTTGTTAGGCAGCACAGTTACATCGGCCCTCTTCCACATTGTTGGAAAAACATTTTCAGTTAAACAGGAATTAATTATATGCGTCAAGTATAAAACAATATGTGGACAACACAATTTTATCAGATTAACATTTAAATCGTCACACCCAGCAGCAGTAATTTTTATGTTTTTTCAAATCTTATATATTGTAAGTTCGTCAACAGGTTGAAATTTAAAATTAGAATTATTTATATTATTATTTTTATAAAAGTCAATAACTTCAGCCGATGCAGTTGTCTGAGGAACAACATTTATAAAAAAAATATTTATTTCTACTACGTTCTGTAAATGAAGCGGAATATTTTTATGTTTATTTTGAGGTATAAAATTATTTTCTCTCAGAAATTTCCAGTTCTGTTTTGGGGTAGAATTATTCATTTTGTGTTCAATATAGATTTATTTTCTCTTTTTTAATTGCTCGAGTTGTATAATTACATATTTCCTTATAAAACTGAAAATGTATTGGGTTTTTTGATTTTTTATAACGTTTCTCTGCGTATCCCGCGTTTTCAGTATCATTTTTATATTATATGTTAACCAAGGGGTATTATGGCTTAGTGAATCTGGATGTGATAAAAGGTGCATGTATATCAAATAGGTCATTAATATTATTGACTAAAAATTCTAACTTTTCATCAATATTATGTAAATCAAATAATACATACCAGGGAAAATTAATAAGATCTGCTTCGAAGTGTTCGCAACCAAAATTTTTAAAATTTCTGTAAGTAGTTAATTTTGGTTTACTTTTTTCACCATAGACCTTTAAAGTACAAAATATAATTTGATGATCAGATAAATCATTATCATAGACACCCTTCTCCAAAATGTCCAAACCCCCTGACACTAAAATGAGTTCAATTAATGAGGAAGTAGTTTCTGTGATTCTAGTTGGAACGTTTATTATTTGTTCTAGATTAAAAAGTGTTGGCAGTAATATTATGAAGATTTAGTAAATTTATATTGAAATACCCTGTATAAAGAACATAGTTTACTGCGGGAAATATTAAACTAAAGTTGTCTTCTAACTCGTTCAGAAAAACTCCTGTATCCTGAGTGGGAGGTTTATAAACAACACCTATAGCTACAGAAATATTATTCAATGTTACCTTAAGCCATAATTGTTCTATAATATTGTTTGTAAGAATTAGACCGCTATTTAAACTACTTTTTAGATAAATGCATAGTCCTCCCGATTATCATGCAAAGTTTTACAATAAGGGTTCAGAATTACTTAAGATAGTCCACGATTGTCCTGTTGTTTTTGTAAAAAATGGATTTTTGCCATTATTAATTAGATTTAAAAGAGAAATGCAACATTAATGTATTTTATTCATTGAAGTATTTCAGATTAACTCAACTGTAAACAAAAAATTTAAAAAAAATGAATGTAACGTATTTTTGAAAAAAAGTAAAAACTAAATCACTGAAATTTTCAAACCAAACATCAGAACAAGATTCTCAATCTAATTACAAACAACTTTTCCTCATGGTACTTTTCCATATATTGATAAATAAGAGCACTTCAGGCCATTTTGGAGATGTCATAGTTGTGATATGACAAATATTTTTGGCAATTTTGTGGTTATTAATCGACGCTTAAACTAATGCTGAAACCCGTTAAGAAAAAGAAATGAATAAAAAAGTTTTCCATATGTGCAGACTTTTTGGCGGACGCTGTATAATAGAAATTATGTACATGTTATAACTGTTTTATCACTAACAGCTACAAGTCAAAATGTTATTACTACGCGGTGGAGAAGTCTAGGGACATGAATAGATCAAAATTACGCTGATACTTTTCACATTATGCATATAGTTACAATAAATTAGCAGTTTGTGCAACAAGATTGGATATGAGCCATATTGCACGAGAAAGAAGATTGAGCACGACGCCGTAGATGGAATGCCTCAATCTCTCGAGTGCGATATGGATAATCCACTCGAGTTGTACTGTATACTTTTTCTACGACCAGCTTAAAAAAGTATTACAAAATTTTAAAAGATTTATTAAACATTAACACACACACACACAAACACTGAGAATTACTTTTACATCTTACGCACTAACCTGCATTTTTTAAAACGAATAGTTGACGAACTGACTTTGACAGCTTACGCACAAACATGAATTTCTTAAAACGAATAGTTGGCTATGTACTTAATACACGAACTGTGATTGATCGATTTCATATCAATCCTAGATAGGATATGAAATATATCCGTTCAGATAACTGGAATGGCCTACTTATCCGTTCTACAGACTGAGCAGAAGACAGCAAATATACATAAGGGAGTTGAAAAAAATTATATTGTTACCAGTTAGTCAGATCTAATTTCTTCTCTCATTATAGGCTAAAATAATCCCAATGTTTGATTAGTAGTTGATTGATTCGACCATTACTTGGTAAAAATCTGTGTCACAAACAGAAACACAGAACAGAACACTTTATTTACTTGACGTTTACAATTTAATTTTATTTATCTACTCTTATTAGATTATATATTAATTAATGAACAACTTTTGAACAACTAATAGTTTTGAAACATATTCTTTTTGCAAAATCCTATAAAGAATACGTTTCATTACAATTATTGTAAGCAAACGAATAATAATTCACTTTTAAACTAATAGTATAAATAAACAAATAGCGTGAGATATAATAATTCACTTGTGAGTTATTATCAGAGCTCGGAATTACCTATCGGATTCCAGGGATGGCTTTTACAGATATTATGTATTGTAAACACGTACTGAAACATTCCGAAAGCATAAAAACAGAAAGTCATGCAAATACTAAATTAATTTTATTTAGTTTTACAATGTTAATGCGTAACTTAGTTTTGTCGAGGAATGCACTATATTAAATAAAAATAAAATACGTAATAGGTTATTCCAAACTGAGAGGGTTATTCCAAACTGAGAGGATAAAGATATATATAAGGAGAGAGCATATCATGCCGATTGTATTAAAATATCGGGGTCGGAAGTCGCCATATTACTACGCAGTCGATGACTCATTTGTTTTGTAGGTTAAGAACGATTTAGTGTTTGTTGAGTTTAATTTTAAATTTATAAGTAACTTCTTGGGACAGTTTTATAGACATTTATTTTGATTTAGTGTTAAGTGTTAGTAAATAAACAATGATGAGCTGTATTGTGTGTGTCACTTTTCATGTGTAAGTTATATATATGTGGCATAAAATAATCTATTACTGTGTTTGGAAACACAAAACAGTCTGTTACATATGCGATAATCGTCCATGCATTTATTTTTTAAAGAACTTTAAATGTCATATTGTTTACATAATTTTTCTAGCAGTGGCGGGGATATAACGAAATTATTAATATTTCATTAAAATATTATTTGCAATGTTGCTGGTTAGTAACTCTAGTATTGGCTTTGTGGAAAGATATTTCTGTATTTTTTGTTAATTTGCTTAACTCTCTAATATTATAAGATCATGCCATACATATTAGACATCTCCCAATACCAAAGCAGGGTTGTCCAGAAGGGAATTACAGTTTTGAAACACAGTACACTAAAGACCAAGCATGCCCACCAGTTAACACCCTTTACGTTCAATTTATGAACTTAGACCTTGCTGTTCCTATTTAAAATAGAAATCCTTTGTAAACCAGCAAGGTCAAAGTAGGATTTAAATAACAGTCAATGTTTTGCATGCTTTATCTTTGATGGCAACAGAAACGTCGAATATGAACGGCAACATCAAGTTTATAAATTGAGTGTATGCCCACTGCTCGACCCTGGCAGTAGCATAGCAATTACATAAGTGAATTTATTTTAATGTTGGATATTATTTCAGTATTTCCAAAGGACTGACCTGAAAGGCAAATCTGGATAAAGTTTGCTGATAAAGCTAATTGGCAACCAACATAAAGGAGCAAAACGTTTTCCAGATAATTGTTTTGATGAGTCGCTACCCACACCTTCGTCTCAAACCGTAATCAGTCTTCACAGTTTCTTTACAACTAGTAAAATATGTAAGTATACTTCTTCTCGTTTATTTAGGCGGCATAAAAAGTGTCGGCGCCTTTGACTTTGCGGTAAAGATCAAAGACCCCGACGTTTTTTATACGGACAATAAGTCTTCAGTAAACTATACCATTTGCCTTATCGAAATTGATTATATATAATTATCAAAACTTATATTCAATCAGTGTTTGAAATTACCTTAAATTATTCTACATTATTTTAATATGCTTACATTTATTTTTTGTAAGAATCCTCTGACTTATAAATAATAAATTCTGTTATACTTCATTCAATGATGTCATTAGCCATCATTATACGAACTTATCTCAGGTGTATGTTGTTTTTCTGTTAATATATTTTGAGAAGCAAGCATACGAAGATTATTTGAGGTTTATAATAAACATTATTTACCTTAACATCTTGAATTAGGTATTTGAGAACGATTCAAGCTCATGATGAAATATTAATATTCATATTGTCTAAATGTTGTTTGTGGCATTATCTTAATTTTTTTTCTTTTCCTTCAATTCTTTGGGACTTCCTGCTACATGTATGTTTTCTTTCTAAGCGGTGCTATGGGAATCTACAAAATATATCACAATTAACCAGTATGTTACTGGTAAAAAACCTCTACGCCTGTGACGTTTACGTCAAAGGATCAGTTAAAGGTTGTTTTTTTTTATAAATAAACAACACAAATAAGTATAGAAACTTGAAATTAAATATTTCGCCGACGTTTCGGAAATCTAATCTGTTTCCTTTTTCAAGGCTTTTTTGAAAAATCTTTTTTACTGTGTATGACAAATACACAGCTCTAAGAATGTTTGTTATATTCAATATCCATAGATACTTACTATTTACATAGAACTGTTGATATAGTTAACAGTTTTTTAGTTTCTATACAATGTTAAGTCTTCTTTCTTTTAACATTGGCAGCCAAGTTGTACAGACATCTACGGAACAATTCGACACGCAATTATCCTCATTCAATAATATTATCGCGGATTCTTTAATTTTTCTTTTTTTGCTATCTGCCTCTTTTGTTAAAATTTTTGCCGAGTCCCAGTTTATTCTATGTCCGTTCTCCCACGCGTGTTCGCAGATCTTGGACCTCTGAATTCAATTTTTTCTGATATAATTTTGAGGTAGAGGTTTTTTACCAGTAACATACTGGTTAATTGTGATATATTTTGTAGATTCCCATAGCACCGCTTAGAAAGAAAACATACATGTGGCAGGAAGTCCCAAAGAATTGAAGAAGGAAAAAAAAAATTAATATTCATAATAATTATAATATAATAACATGATATACTTTATTGATTGAATGTTTCAGGCATTTTAATATTTGTAGGTAAGACATTTTAATACGAACATTTTTACAAAAGCAACAGCAGGAACCACGTGTACATCAAAAATTACTTCACATCAAATTTTCCCTCGATTTAACCATTATCAGCATCATCTACTTCAACTGGATATGATTTTCTTGATATTTATGTTGAAAGTGGAAGTGTAGACCAATATACCAGATATCCTTTACACTAACTGTGGGTGATTCGCTTGGGAAACCAGCATTTAAAAGAGCTCTTCGAGAATTATCAGACGTGGATCAATTAAAACATAAATAAATGAACTGACTTCAGAAGGAGAACTGGCCATGAAAAAGAGAAAATAGAAAGTTTACAAGAAGCAGTAATCGAGAAGTTAAGAACTTTTTAGAAGAGGAAATGGAAGAAGTAATTATGACACGTTTTTAAAATATTTTATAGTCACTGGAAAATCACTTTTAAAGAAATTTTCTGAGGATATTTGTCTTAAACTTGCAGTTTTTTTTTCATCAGATGCTTACAATTACATGACAATATGGTGTCTGCTGTACCAAAACATTAAGTAAATGGTATTCGAATGTCCATGCAAATCATCGATTTGCATCAGAACTTTTAGAAATTATGGAATTAAAATCATGTTACTCAAAAGAATGAGTGGGATGGGGATATTGTTTGTAATAATAATATTAGTGTATTATGTAATTTATGTTTTGACTTTCAATCCAATGTTTTGTAATTGACATCAGAAATCAATAAATAATCTAATCTGTGTACTTATAAGAACACATTTTTTGACGATAGAAGTATTTGTATAAAGATGGACTTTCATTTAGTTTTTATTCCATGGAATGTTAGGCTAAAACGATTATAGGCTATTAGCGCAATGAATACTGACTTATATACTTGGCTAGGTGGTAAGTGATTACAAAAATCGTGTTTATCTCTAGAACTTATTATGGTTAATTTTTTTTTAACTAATTGCTTAACATTGACTTTTATTAATATATTATCTATGGTAGTCACTTAATTTGCTGCGTTGCCCTTTTATGATTAACAATTTTCTGTTTAATTCAAAGTTTTTCAATTGGCGTTTGTTGCAAAAATTATTTCATTTTATTAGGAAATAAGTGTGGTAAATTTCAAATATAGTTTTTTAGATATTTACTAATTGTGCAACGCCACTGGTATACGTCATTTCCGCTGGCGGCCATCTTGGTACACCATCGCGGTGCCCGACCATGAGGCAAAGGTTCCTTCCTTATATATATATCTTTATTTAAAAGTGAATTATTTATTATTTGTTTGCTTTTAGTAATGAAACATATTTTTTATAGGATTTTGCAAACAGCGCGAAGAAAAACTATCTATGAGAACTAAAAGAAAAACTATATGTAAAAATATTAACGAAATCTTTGCATTCAATACATCTTTATCGAAAGAATGCAAAGATTTTATTAATATTTTTACATATAGTTTTTCTTTTAGTTTTCATAGATAGTTTTTCTTCCCGCTGTTTGCAAAATCCTATAGATAGATAGATATGTTTATTTATAAATGAATTACAATTTAATTAAAGATAATGTTAAAGAAAAATATGTATATATAAATAAACAGCAAGTTACTCAGATAAGTATTTTGACAATACTTGAGCATGAGATACAAACATAAATGATAATCTTTAGAATATATTGTATATAAGTAACATAATAAAATAATATATCTAAATATAAGAAAATTTAAGTAAATATACGCAATTACATTCACACACATATCCACACATTCATACACTTAATATAACATTTAATTATAACATTTCAATTTAGCAATAAATCTGAATAGAAGACTTAAACGACTTAAAAGATTTGGAAGCAAATATTAAAAATACTAATTTCAAATTAATGATTTACAATTTTTACAAATTCTACAACTTTTGATAATCTTTGTGTTATAAATGGTTCACAGTTAATTGATTTGGCTATGAGTAAGTGATCTTGACGTGTGTAAAAATTGCTTTAATTTTTTTTTTAAATATGATTTTAGAGCTAGCACTTCTTATGTCAAAAGGGATGCAATTGTATATTTTTGGACCCAGGTAAGTACTAGAACGTTGCCCTGTGCTTGTGTGTATTAACATTACTGGTAAGTTACATATGCTCCTACTCCGTGTTTGATGAACATGACTAATAACATCGTATACATGCGTCTTCTGGAACAGTTCATCCGATGGGTAAGTTACTGGTTTATTGAATATTATTTTTAAGACTCTTAAAACATATATATTAGCTTCCTAATTTTTTTCACCACGTAGTTGATATGTTCATCCCATCGCAAATGACAGTCGATATGTATCTAAATATTTAATATTATTTGTGCCCTCTATCTTATATGTATTCTCGTCTAGTATTATATTTAGGATGCTTATGTCAGATATAGAGTTCTTATATATCCCGAAAGATATAAACTTAGTTTTTGTTACATTTATTGTTAATAATTTAAAATTGAACCATTCCTTAATTTTTGGCAAATCCCTTTCAGCTTTTTTCTTTAAATTTGTCCATGTGTCTACCTCATAATATATAACGGTATCATCTGCGAAGCTAGTAATGCCTTCACTTTTTAAAGAAAATAAATTATTTAGATATATTAGAAAAAGGATTGGCCCAAGGACAGTTCCTTGTGGTACCCCATAATTAGCAGTTGCAAATCTACTTCGTACACCCCCTATGTCAACACACTGTTTCATTTTATGTAAATAACTCTTAAATAAATTAAGGACAGAGCCTCTTATTCCTACGTCTTCTAGGCATTAAAGGAGGTGACTGTGACTAACAGTATCAAAGACCTTCGCTAGGTCTAGAAATACATCCAGCGAAGGTTTACTGTTATCCAGTGACTGATATATTTTTTCAGTTAGCCCGATAATTGCATCTTGAGTCGATCTTCCCTCTATGAATCCAAATTATTTATTAGATAATATATTACATGTGTTGAGAAACTAGCAAAGTCTATTTTTTAGTAGCATTTCAAATATCTTAGTAAAATTAGTTTTTTGCATTTCTATATAGCGGTTTAACTACTGTAACTTTAAAGTCCATTGGACAATATCCTGTTTCAAATATTTTGTTTATAATGAATGCAAATATTGCAGATATTTCATCTGCTATGTCTTTTAAGGTTCTTGATTTTATACCGTCTATGCCTGGTGATTTATTAGGTTTCAATCTTAATATGCATTCTTTTACTTCATTGGCCGTTGTAGGAACCAAAAACAGCGTTTTAGTATTTGTTATTTTGATTTCTTTATAATTGTTATTTTTATTTATTTTCTTTGCCATGTCTTCGCCCATATTAGAGAATATTTCGTTAAATGTATTACATATTTCCAAACTGTCTGTTATAGTAGAGTGCAAATTAATTTCTATCTTTCCCCCCGTTGGCACTTTTAGAGTAAAATATATGACCTTACCAGATATGTTACTTATGCCCTGTAGATTATGAATCCACTTGTCGTCAAAAAATCGTCACGAATATAAGGGCACAAATCAAAATTTTCTAACTAACCACACCACGCGATAGAGTTAATCATGAAGCGTATTTTATCCAAAAATCATTAAATTCTCTGTAGAATTTCTATTTTTAAAATAAATAAAGAAACGAACTTTTACATGGGCTTATATGGCAGTAAAAATCAAAAATCTTCATTTTCTCTGTTCGACTACGGCTGAAAATTAATTATTTTTCGTCTACTTTTCCATTCCCACGACGATATCTCCGAAACTATTATGTTTATCAAAAAAATATATTCTTTATAAAATATTTGCCATATTTTTTAGATTACAATGGTTTTTAAATCAATTTTTTTGAGAATCTAATAACCATGATATTTAATAATGTGTAGCGTGATATCAATTTTCGAAGCTTATCAGCGGCATGCGTTCGTTAAAGATTCTCGCTCTCCCACTCTTTAAAACTGTTTCAACACACTCCACTTCGCACCCGCAATGGCCTATCGTAAGATAGATTAGTGCATGGTAACTCTCGTGGTTCATATTAATGAAATTTATATCTTGAAAATGATTACTATGGAATGAATAATATAAGTAGGTATATTTGTTTAATTAATAATTAATTCAGTGTTATTTCGCCTTACATAAAATTTTTGTGTAATATATTAACACGTTATAAGAAACTCGGCAGTTCGATGTTAGCAAGATGTTTAGCTGGTATGTATTTTTTTAACAGAATTTTCTATCATATAGGTAACTGAAGAAGAAATGAAAATGGAAAGTACTACTGATAGCGCAAGTTCGGAAAGTGAGATTGAGACAAAAATAAAATTTAAAGAAAAACAGATTCGTAAAATATTATGCTTAAATTGTATGAAACCGGGCCCTGTAAACAAAGGTTTTGATAAATCGTTTGCAATATTTATTAATTGTTTAAAACTCCGTGAAAAAATAAGTAACCAAAGAGAAGATGATGTATATTCTAGAACTATGCGATTTCGAAAAACAAATCATTTTGGCTGTTTGGTTTGGCACCGAAATTGCTGTTCTAGTTTTACTGGCAAAAGAAATATGGAACATTGAAGGAGAAAAATGGAGAAAGAGAAAAAAATTAAAAACAGTTCAGATGGATGGAGTGCATGTCCAATAACTTCTTCAGGCGTGTCCTTGCGTAAAATGAATTTTTTTTCAATAAAATAGCTTTCTCAAGTAATGACCAGGAACACAGAAAGAAAAATAATACTATTAGCCCACCAAAATCCCATAATTTTCTAAAGAATTTGTGCTAACGATTTAAATGATATAGAAACTAAATATCATGTTTAATTTTTTCTAAAGTCACAATAGAAAATGCAAAGTTTCATGCCTCGCTTTCTGAATTAACATATTTTTCGTTTCTCTTTGTAGATTTAACAATTGTGACTCCTTTGCCGGTAATTGTATTTATAAGTAGTTTACTGATCTCTCTTTTAGATCTATATCTATCCATTCTAGATACTTCTCATCATAAATTGACGACATACCATACCCTTTTTGCTTTAAAAACCGTTTCTCAAGAATTTTACATATTTTAGTAGAACTCCGTTCGTTGTCTATCCGTTTTCCACTTTTATTTTTATTGTTAGATAGACTTCTGCATTTTATATAGCGACTTTAGAAACATGAAATATGATATTCAATTTCCATAGGTATTAAATCGTTAGCACAAATTTTTTCGAAAGTTATGGGATTCTAGTGGGCTAGTAGTTTTACTTTTCTTTCTGGTTGCGTGGTCATTACTTGCGAAAGCTTTATTGTTGTACTTCTGACAAAAGTACATTTCTCTATTTAAAAAAAATATTTTACGAAAATACACATAGGAAAAAGTTGATGGCCAGGCATTGGATCCATCTGAACTCTTTTCAATTTCTTCCCTATTTATCTTCTTAAATGTTCTATATTCCTTTGGCTAGTAAAACTAGAATAGCAATTTCGGTGCCAAACCAGTCAAAATTGTTTGTTTTTTTGAATGACATAATGCTAGGATATAGATCATCTTCTCCTTGGTTACTTATTTTTTCAACGATTTCTCAAAACCTTTGATTACAGGGCCCGGTTTCATACAAATTAAGCTAATATGTTACGAATCTGTTTTACATTAAATTATATTTTTCTCAATCTCACTTTCAGAACTTGTGCTATCAGTAGTACTTTTCATTTTAATTTCTTCTAAAAAGCATATACATCAGTTACCTATATGGTAGAAAATTTAAAATACATACCAGCTGAAAGTATCTTGCAAACAGTGAACTATAGGGAGTTTTTTATAATGTGTTAATCTATTACACAATAATTTTAGGCAGGCCATAATTTTTATGTAAGTCCATGTAACACTGAATTAATATTCTACAAATATACTTGCATTTATTTCGTAGTAATAATAATTTTCAAGATATAAATTTCAAAATATTATGAACCACGAGAGCTACTATACGCCAATCTATCTGACGGTAGGCCAGAGCGGGTGCGAAGTGGGGTGTGTTGAAACAGTTTTAAAGAGTGGGAGAGCGAGAATTTGCAACGAACGCATGTCGGTGATTTATTAGGTTTCAATCTTAATATGCATTCTTTTACTTCATTGGCCGTTGTAGGAACCAAAAACAGCGTTTTAGTATTTGTTATTTTGATTTCTTTATAATTGTTATTTTTATTTATTTTCTTTGCCATGTCTTCGCCCATATTAGAGAATATTTCGTTAAATGTATTACATATTTCCAAACTGTCTGTTATAGTAGAGTGCAAATTAATTTCTATCTTTCCCCCCGTTGGCACTTTTAGAGTAAAATATATGACCTTACCAGATATGTTACTTATGCCCTGTAGATTATGAATCCACTTGTCGTCAAAAAATCGTCACGAATATAAGGGCACAAATCAAAATTTTCTAACTAACCACACCACGCGATAGAGTTAATCATGAAGCGTATTTTATCCAAAAATCATTAAATTCTCTGTAGAATTTCTATTTTTAAAATAAATAAAGAAACGAACTTTTACATGGGCTTATATGGCAGTAAAAATCAAAAATCTTCATTTTCTCTGTTCGACTACGGCTGAAAATTAATTATTTTTCGTCTACTTTTCCATTCCCACGACGATATCTCCCAAACTATTATGTTTATCAAAAAAATATATTCTTTATAAAATATTTGCCATATTTTTTAGATTACAATGGTTTTTAAATCAATTTTTTTGAGAATCTAATAACCATGATATTTAATAATGTGTAGCGTGATATCAATTTTCGAAGCTTATCAGCGGCATGCGTTCGTTAAAGATTCTCGCTCTCCCACTCTTTAAAATTGTTTCAACACACTCCACTTCGCACCCGCAATGGCCTATCGTAAGATAGATTAGTGCATGGTAACTCTCGTGGTTCATATTAATGAAATTTATATCTTGAAAATGATTACTATGGAATGAATAATATAAGTAGGTATATTTGTTTAATTAATAATTAATTCAGTGTTATTTCGCCTTACATAAAATTTTTGTGTAATATATTAACACGTTATAAGAAACTCGGCAGTTCGATGTTAGCAAGATGTTTAGCTGGTATGTATTTTTTTAACAGAATTTTCTATCATATAGGTAACTGAAGAAGAAATGAAAATGGAAAGTACTACTGATAGCGCAAGTTCGGAAAGTGAGATTGAGACAAAAATAAAATTTAAAGAAAAACAGATTCGTAAAATATTATGCTTAAATTGTATGAAACCGGGCCCTGTAAACAAAGGTTTTGATAAATCGTTTGCAATATTTATTAATTGTTTAAAACTCCGTGAAAAAATAAGTAACCAAAGAGAAGATGATGTATATTCTAGAACTATGCGATTTCGAAAAACAAATCATTTTGGCTGTTTGGTTTGGCACCGAAATTGCTGTTCTAGTTTTACTGGCAAAAGAAATATGGAACATTGAAGGAGAAAAATGGAGAAAGAGAAAAAAATTAAAAACAGTTCAGATGGATGGAGTGCATGTCCAATAACTTCTTCAGGCGTGTCCTTGCGTAAAATGAATTTTTTTTCAATAAAATAGCTTTCTCAAGTAATGACCAGGAACACAGAAAGAAAAATAATACTATTAGCCCACCAAAATCCCATAATTTTCTAAAGAATTTGTGCTAACGATTTAAATGATATAGAAACTAAATATCATGTTTAATTTTTTCTAAAGTCACAATAGAAAATGCAAAGTTTCATGCCTCGCTTTCTGAATTAACATATTTTTCGTTTCTCTTTGTAGATTTAACAATTGTGACTCCTTTGCCGGTAATTGTATTTATAAGTAGTTTACTGATCTCTCTTTTAGATCTATATCTATCCATTCTAGATACTTCTCATCATAAATTGACGACATACCATACCCTTTTTGCTTTAAAAACCGTTTCTCAAGAATTTTACATATTTTAGTAGAACTCCGTTCGTTGTCTATCCGTTTTCCACTTTTATTTTTATTGTTAGATAGACTTCTGCATTTTATATAGCGACTTTAGAAACATGAAATATGATATTCAATTTCCATAGGTATTAAATCGTTAGCACAAATTTTTTCGAAAGTTATGGGATTCTAGTGGGCTAGTAGTTTTACTTTTCTTTCTGGTTGCGTGGTCATTACTTGCGAAAGCTTTATTGTTGTACTTCTGACAAAAGTACATTTCTCTATTTAAAAAAAATATTTTACGAAAATACACATAGGAAAAAGTTGATGGCCAGGCATTGGATCCATCTGAACTCTTTTCAATTTCTTCCCTATTTATCTTCTTAAATGTTCTATATTCCTTTGGCTAGTAAAACTAGAATAGCAATTTCGGTGCCAAACCAGTCAAAATTGTTTGTTTTTTTGAATGACATAATGCTAGGATATAGATCATCTTCTCCTTGGTTACTTATTTTTTCAACGATTTCTCAAAACCTTTGATTACAGGGCCCGGTTTCATACAAATTAAGCTAATATGTTACGAATCTGTTTTACATTAAATTATATTTTTCTCAATCTCACTTTCAGAACTTGTGCTATCAGTAGTACTTTTCATTTTAATTTCTTCTAAAAAGCATATACATCAGTTACCTATATGGTAGAAAATTTAAAATACATACCAGCTGAAAGTATCTTGCAAACAGTGAACTATAGGGAGTTTTTTATAATGTGTTAATCTATTACACAATAATTTTAGGCAGGCCATAATTTTTATGTAAGTCCATGTAACACTGAATTAATATTCTACAAATATACTTGCATTTATTTCGTAGTAATAATAATTTTCAAGATATAAATTTCAAAATATTATGAACCACGAGAGCTACTATACGCCAATCTATCTGACGGTAGGCCAGAGCGGGTGCGAAGTGGGGTGTGTTGAAACAGTTTTAAAGAGTGGGAGAGCGAGAATTTGCAACGAACGCATGTCGCTGATAAGCTTCGAAAATTGATATCACGCTACACATTATTAAATATTTTGGTTATTAAATTCTCAAAAAATCTGATTTAAAAACCATTGTAATCTGGAATATTTGGCAAATATTTTATAAAGAATATATTTTTTTGATAAATATAATAGTTTGGGAGATATCGTCCTGGGAATGGAAAAGTAGACGAAAAATAATTAATTTTCAGCCGTAGTCGAACAGAGAAAATGAGGATTTTTGATTTTTACTGCCATATAAGCCTATGCAAAAGTTTGTTTCCTTATTTATTTTAAAAATAGAAATTCTACAGAGAATTTAATGATTTTTGGATAAAATACGCTTCATGATTGACTCTATCGCGTGGTGTAGTTAATTAGAAAATTTTGATTTGCGCCCTTATATTCATGACGATTCTTTGACGACAAGTGGATTCGTAATCCACAGGGCATAAGTAACATATCTGACAAGGTCATACATTTTACTCTAAAAGTGCCAACGGGATCGAAAACTAAGCGACGTTTGTCAACGCGAGCACTCTACTATTATTATTGTATTATTTTCATTGTAAATTTTTGATATATTTGTTTGTGAATTGCTGGGATTGCACATTTCTTTTACAGTTGACCATAGTGTTTTTGTACATGTTCTCTTTTGATTTATTTTTTATTTAAAATAGGTTATTTTAGTTTTTTTAATCGAACTGGTTAACTTATTCCGATATGCTATATAACTATTTTTCAAATTCTCATTTAAAGGTTCTAATTGTGCTTTGCTAAATAGCTCATCTCTTGTTTCAATTGACTTTATTATTCCATTTGTAATTCAGCACTTCCTTTTTCTCATATTGTTTTTGATTTTACTTACTTTTGTACACATATTTATTTTATTATCAATTATACTAAGAAATTTCTTTGTTGCAGATTCTACATTGCTGGAGTCATATACGTCGGACCAATTCACATTGGACATCTCTTCTTTTAACTTATTATATTGTAAGTGTTTTACTTCATTTATTTTTCTGTACTGTGTACAATTTTTGCTACCTTCTGTAACTAACTGAATTAAGACAGGAAAGTGATCAGTAATGTTAGTTTATATTATTATTGGCAATATTATATCCTCAAAATCATGTTTGGACTTTAGAATATGTTTCATATATCTTTATCCGCTCAGATTGTAAATTGCAGCAGGTATACCTACTGGCTGTTTACCTGAAACCCAATCCCACGCGAGGAGGGCAGTAATTTTATATTTAAGAAGATCACTCAGTGACTCTCTTATTGTAGATTTATTCGGACGTGAGTACTAAAAACGCAAGGTACAGTAAATTTTGGGATTCGTGATATTGCCGATTTCCATTTTGATGGTAGAGAAATGTATTGCACAAAACAATTTCGTGGTCATGCAAAACAAATATTAATTCACATATTTCTTCGGGAAACCATAAACTAGGTGGTTTTATTTACAGTGACACGCAACGTAATTTTAACTTAGAGTTAGTGGAATTTATGATAGGATGTAACTGGGGGGGTTAACCGCTACCATAAGAGATGTACAAAAGATTTCCCCCAATGGATGAATTCCCCTGACTTCCTGATAAATTCCCCAGACTTCCTGATGAATTCCCTGACTTTCTGATTAGTTGAAAAAACCGCCCTTTTAACGGTTTTTGCGAGTTTTAAGCAAAACTATGAACATCTTCAGTAAGGGAAGTCAGTTACATTTGTAGACATGTTCAATAACTACGAAGTGGGATATTATCGAAATCGATCGGTTATTTAAGTAAATAGTTATTTGCAAAAATGTGGAAAAAATTCCAGTTTTAGCAAAATTCATAACTATCGTTTAAACAATGGAGGGACGTTCAAACTTTGCAAAATGGTTCGATATTCTGATCGCAATAACTGGTAAAAATGAAATGAGGGAAATGAGATATTTTTTCGCATTTCCAATACTAATTTCCTTGGTCTAATATGGGATAGGAAACAGCGTAAGGGTTGGTTCGACTGTTCTCGATTTTGTCAATGTGCAAAAGCCGTGAAGGTAATGTTAATAAGTTCGTATGAATTCCTCTTAACTTCCTATGCACTTCCCTGAATTTCTCGTGAGATCCCCCATATTTCTATAGAGTTTCTCTGAATTCCTCCGAATTCCTTTTAAGTTCATCATGAGTTTCTCTGAGATCCTCCGAATTCCTCATGAATTCCCTATGAGTTCTCACTGAATTCCTGAAGGGTGTAAAAAAGATTTCCCAAGCGGTTAACCCCCCAGATGTAACATACCGTGATCTAAACTGGACAATCCACTTTTCGGACAATTTTTGAGAAAATGTATTAGTGGCCAATATAGCAATGTTAAGGTGCCTTCGGAGTCTACACTAAGAAAAAAACATTTATTTACGGAGGGCGAAAGTATTAGACAGAAAATTTCTTCTGAATTTAATGGGAAGTACATCTGGCTTACCGTGGACGAAACAATCAATGCTTGGGGGTATAGGGTTCAAGGTAGCGAATGTTTTAGTGGGTGCATCGGACAAAAATTGCGCAATGAGCGGACACTTGATTACCTCTAAAGTTTTAGAAGCTACAAATTCTCGCACTATAGAGGATGCAGTAAATTGAACTTTATAAAACTTCTTAGGTGACAAATATGCAGAAACTAGGGACAAGTTCTTATTACTTCTTACCGATGGAGTGAATTATATGAAAGCTGCTGGAAGAATTTTGAAGAAAATATATCTATATAGCTTCAGCAGCCATAAGTCCTAGAGGTCAATCAGAATCAATCATTCTTAACATTCATGCTGATACTATGAATGATTCTTGACAGCGCACTGAATACTATTATATAATAAATTTTTATTTACCTACTGCTCCAGCAATCATAAGTCCTACAGGTCCATTAAAATTATCTATCCAACCAGGAAATGGTTCTATAAGACTAGCAACAACTGAAAATGACATATTATTTACGGTAGTATATTTGCGTTCTATTTATATAGTCATATACATAAAAATTATTATAAATCATCAATGGAATGTATCCGACTCAACTCTTTCCAAGTTTCTTACTAGCTTTTTCCAAAGGTATATAAATTACCAATATTATTATTATCTATTTAGCACATAATTTCATTGAGAATCAACATACCTTAAATATTACCTAAAAAATACTCCACACAAATTTTGGACAGGTTTCTTGAGAGTTACATATAGTGTGTCTCACTGCTGTAATAATTCTTTTGTTTTTTGTCAGATTTGAATCAAACTAATCTTAAAGGACAGAGGTCACCAAGGTCTATTTAAGACCACAAAATCAATTTCCATCGTTCAATTTAATTCTATTGGTTGTATTTATTATTCATTTGTGTAAATTGTTTCAAAAAAAATAAATTTATAAATAATTCATATTTAAATGCCTCAAAAGGATTTTTTTCATCAAGACCTCATTTTTTTAGAATTTAACTAAACTTCGAATTTATGAATGATTTCGAACAAGTTTTGTTAACAAAATTTCTTGATTGATTGATTGATTGATTTGCCAACGTAAGGTGGGCATTGCTGCCAATTCCGGTGCAGGGAGATTTGTTCCACCACGCAGTCCGATCGCCCACCGATCATCCTACCGCGTGCCAGAACAAACCCCCAGTGCTTTTATATACCGCCGGACCAGCTGCATACGCTGGATTGGACATTGGACATGCTTGTTGTCAGCAGCGAGAGCCGCATGACGCATGGGGTAGGAGTATAGGATGGAGCGTGTAGGTGTTTGTGAGATGTTTCTTCTTGTTTTCCTTCTGTCTTCATCGGATGGAAAGTGTAGGCGTTTGTGAGATGCTTCTTTTAGGTTTTCGTGCTTCTTTTTGCTTTCAGGTTTTTGTGATATGCTTCTTCTTAGTTTCTGTCTGTGATCATCTTCTCTCCTATTCTACTTCTGAGTTTTCTGTTTCTTCTGTTTCTGAGTCTGGCAGTGTGTATATCCTTGATATTTCTTTATTGTATTCCACTTTTTGTTGTGCCAACTTTTCCCAGTGTGTATAATCCTTTCCTAGCTTATTCATAATCCTCTCGATTGTTGTAATCCATGTGTAGCATGGCCTCCCTATTTTCAGTTTGTTGCTGTTCATTCGCAGCGCTTTCTTCAGTAGGTGTGTCGTGTCCCGTCTTTGGACATGTCCCCAGTATTTCATTGCGTATGATTCTATTCTTTTGATTATTGTTCTTCCCTCTAGTAATGTTGACGTTTTCTGTCGTTTTTGTGGTTTTCCTGTTTTTGCTAGCAGTTGGATAATGTCCCTTTCAGCTCTTCTCAGGCTTCTTCGGTTGGCCTTTATCGTTGCTGCGTTTTTGACTCCATATATCATCGTAGGCATTATGATGGTCGTGTATACCTTTTTGGTTAGGCACCATGGTGGTTTGTTGTCCTCAATGAAGGGTAGTAGAGCTCTTGTGACTCTGTAGGCTGTTTTGACTTGATCCAGGACTGTGGTGAATAGTCGGGGGGATAGGGGACATCCTTGTTTGACTCCTATATTCTTCATTTTTGATTCCGTCGTCTGTCCAAACCATTGTATTGCAGTGTTTTCGTGTAGGCATGCTTTTATTATTCTGTTTATTAAGTAGTGCGGTACTCCCCTGTTGAGCAAAGTGTTGACTATAGCCTCATGCCTTATAGTATCAAATGCCTTTTGGAGGTCAATTGAGACTATATATAGTTTTGTTCCTTCTTTCCACTTTTCTTCCAGGATCCGTCTGGTGGTGTACATGTGGTCGACTGTCGATCTACCCTTGATAAATGCCGTTTGATAATCTGGTAGTTCGCCGATGTATTTTTCCATTTCTCTGAGGAGGAATCTCGCGTAGTATTTGTACCCTACACTGCAGAGTATTATTCTTCTGTAATCATCCACGTTTTGTGGTGATTTGATTTTAGGGAGCGGTATCTGTATGGTTGTATTCCATTCCTCAGACAGGGGTGTGGTTTCCGTCCATGCGTTGGTGATGATTTCTAGGATTAGCTGTTTTATGTTGTCCGGTCCATAGTATACTAGTTCGTTATTTATTTTATCTATTCCCGGGGCCGTGTTTCTTTTAGCTCTGGCCATTATTTCTAGTAGTTCGTCTTTTGACGGTGGCTTTCCCAGAGGCCAGTGGTCCATTTCTTGTATTGGTTCTATTTGACTTCTCTCTGCGTTGCCTTCTTCTAGTTTCCTGACCCAATGCTGCAGTGGTATGTATTTTCTTGACTGATTAAAAATTGCCTGTTCTGACTTTTTGATTTTTTTTCATACAATTTAGTGTCTTAGATTGCCTCGATCTTTTAAGATCAGTTTGATTCAAATCTGACAAGAAATAAAAAAATTATTACGCTGTTACACTCTTAAGTGAGACACACTATTAAATACACAAATATTCCTTACAGAACAGCTAGTAGTTTATCAAGAGTACATTTAAATAATGATACAGTGTTGCTAGATATATTGAACAATACATGTTATCTTAAAATGTACAATATAAAATTCCAGCTTTTTCGTCCTCGTCAGCCCGGACCAAATAAGAACGATAAACAGATTTATACCTTCTTCTCTATTTTGCGTGTTCACCCGAATTACAGGGAGAGCAGAGAGATTATTGCATATAATCGACGTTAAGACCGAAATAGCCAAAGCATGAAATATTTCAAAAGTACCTATAGCCCACACAAATTACCAGTGATCGGAATTTTGGGTATAATTTCAGGTGCGTCGTTACAAGGATTTATTGAAATAAGCTCAGATGTTTAGTTAACTGAAAAATATATGAATTTTGATTTATTTTTCGTGTAATGTAAATTATATAATCCATTTATTCAAGGAACGCTTTTTAAGTTAAAGATAGAGAGCGCATTAGCAATGCACACGTGCAACACGTGGCCGACACGTCAAACATTATTTACTATTTACTGGCTTTTAAATTGAATAGACTTGGCGCAGGGCCTAATTTATAATTGTATTTATTGAAAGAACGACTTATTGTCAATATAGGCATTTTAGTCTGAGGAAAAATACGGTCGAAAAATGGATTCAGGTGGCCAATCCCTAGTGAGACATTCGATAGAAAAATATTTATGATTTTTTGCCATACTTTTTTTTTATTAGTGCGTATAATTAAAAAACTATAAAATTACCTAAGTAGAACCATAACAAGATTATTACTATGAATTTTCACTCAATAA
Source organism: Stenurella melanura (assembly GCA_963583905.1). Lineage (NCBI taxonomy): Eukaryota > Metazoa > Arthropoda > Insecta > Coleoptera > Cerambycidae > Stenurella > Stenurella melanura. The sequence continues at coordinate 212,852,909 of OY757309.1, forward strand.
ATTCGGTAGTTTGCAAAATAGCTAGATTTAAATTTAAAAATTATGTTAATCATCCTATTTCGTAGTTTTAAATCTAGCTATTTTGCAAACCACTGAAATTATTGAATGAAAATTTATAGTAATAGTCTTGTCATGGTTCTATTTAGGTACTCTTATAGTTTTCTTAAATATACGTACTAAGAAAAAAATATTATGGGCAAAAATAATAAATATTTCAGATGTCTCTTTCTAGGGAATGGCCTCCTTAAGTCTTATAAAGAACTACATTTTGATGACGAAAAAATGATTTGTAATATTTGTGATGTCACAATAAGGTGTATTCAGAACAATGTTGTTTTAAAACATGTAAATAGCTACACACACGAGTGTAATACAAAAAAGTAAAAAATAGTTTCAAATGACGAGTTTTATTTCGATTTGACCCTTTTGTTAATATGTTTAAATCTTCCATGGAGTGTACTAAATAACGTACATTTTACACATTATCTAAACAAATAAATATTGCGTGGGGCAACATGTTACAAATGAAAGTCAGCTTCGTAAATAAATTCTCAGTAAACTATATGAAGAAAAACTGGAAGGTATTCGGATTCATCTTCAAAATGGCTAGTCATGAGGTACAATAGACGAAAAGCAGACTTTTTAGGAAATAAAGTTGCCAATTTATTAGTTACAAAATTGCACGTTGTTTCACAAATCTTGACATTTATTTAGTTATTGCTAATATAAAGCAAACTTTTCCAAAACCTCCTAGTAGGATAAAACATTTCCAAGAAAAATGCCTTATCTTGCCACTTCCTCCAAAACCAGTGATCACAAGTTGAGGAACATGGATAAACGCCGCATGCTACTACCAGGTTAACTTCAACTGGAAGTTGAAGAAGTCTTAAATGGAGATTAATGCGATTAAGAATGCAAAGAATTTAATGAATATTAAAAATATTAAAAGTGATTTATAATTTATTATCGAACATTTTAAATAATGACAAGAATTATAGAAAACCTTCAATGTCTAAATCAATTATCGTATTTTACTCAGTCCGTACTGAAGAAGACCAAAACGCCGAAAACTGCACTATGCGGATGATATAATATGCAACGAGGTGAATTTTGCGTTGCAAAAAATTCAAATTAAATTAAAAATATACTTCGTTATTTGCCCCGTTTACGATCGAACATGTTAAAATCATTGATATAGATTTCTCCTCATTTAGCTAGTTCAAACCATGAAACAGATTTCTACTTTGTATAGAACATGTGATGAACCTGGCCGTGAGAGGACTATCCGAGATAATTATAAAATTTGACACTGAGGGCGTTGGTGAGTAAGCCAGAACAAATGAATTTCATTATTTCATTCCCTAGAAAGAGACATCCGATAGGGAAATATTTACTATTTTTAGCCATAACTTTCATTTCTTAGTACGTATATTTAAAAAAAACTATAGGACTCCCTAAGTAGAACCCTGACAAGACTATTACTACGAATTTTCACACAATAATTTCAGTGGTTTGCAAAATAGTTGGATTTAAATTTAAAAACTATGCTAATCTTCCAATTTCATAGTTTTAAATTAAACTATTTTGCAAACCACTGAAATTATTGAGTGAAAATTCATAGTAATAGTCTTAGTATGGTTCTACTTAGGTAGTCTTGCAGTTTTCTTAAATATACAAACTAAGAAAAAAAAGTTATAGCCAAAAATAATAAATATTTCCCTATCGGATTTCTCTTTCTATGGAATGGCCACCTTAAAGCAGATTTGAATATCACTTTTGTCCGATCCGTTGAGTAGTCAAGTCGACCATTATATTCCGATCTTCATCGTATGCAAGTACACGTTGTCTTATCACCACCACTGGTTCTTGTCAACGTTTTTATATTAACACCGTTAAAACTTTTCCACAAAGATGTGTGTATTAAAGCAATACTTTTAAAGGAATTCTCATTAAATGTATCAGAATATAATTAATATTTTCCGACTTAGCCAAGTAAATTTCAATTTAAAGTTAAATTATTATCAAAGAAGATGCGTCCGAGTTAGGACCTGTTAGATTCTCCCACTTTTATCCAAATAGCTGGGTTCCAAAGAATTTCCAGAGGGAAAAAGAACTTAGATGATATTTCGAGAATACCGTTTACCGTTTGTATTATTTTAACTTGAACCGTTTGTCGTTGCATTGAGTTAAAATAATATCTGTTGTTGTATTCAGTGGGAAATTGTAATTACCGTATATTTTATTTTAACCATTTCGTACTTAAACGTATTAAAATAAAATCTGTCATTGCAAAATAATTTTTGTCAAATTTATTATGGTGCTGCTGTTCTACTGAGTAGAAATTTTAGTATGCCATTTATTTTGTTTTAAATATTTCGTACTGATACGAATTAAAACAAAATTCATTACCTTGAAACATTTTTTTTTAGAAATGTATTGTAGTCCGGGAATTGAGAACATAATCTAGGCTACCACAATTAAATTAACTATTTTTATATTCTGATATATAGAAATTTTCCGCATCAACTCCGACAAGATATCACGCGGCCGAACCGAAATTCATTTAATAAAAGCACTCAGCTGTAGGGCTTGAAGCGCTTGGCAAACACCGCATGAAGTGTTAATGTAATTTTAACATTTCTGAACCGAACCGAAATACCATCGTTCTGATTATTTCTGTCTATCCGTCTAGACAAAATAATCTCAGCTGTAAGCTGATACCCAATCCGATAACCGCTTTATTTTTCCTATCCGAGTGTAACTTATGCGAAAACCGTTTTATTTATTTGGTATAAGTTTTATTTAATTTTGCCAAGTTCTTCACACCTACACTCTGACCGTTCATTTCGGTATGATTACGACCTGGTTCCCCGTACGTCACAAAATGGCTCCCGAGCAGGGACCTAATTAAATCACATTGAACTAAAATGATATATCTTAAGTTTTTATGTTATGTAAGAACTTCGTATTTTTGGTAGCTACCCGTTTCTATTATTTTTGTAAATTTTATTAGATGTTAATACATTTTGTTATTTACCGACATGTGCCTTTTACTGTTGAATGTGTGTGAAAGTCTAATTTGCCGTCCAGACCCCTGGACATACCGTGTCTCCACTGTATCTATCTGAGCCCTACTGCAGCAGGGCAACAGGCTGCGATACCAGGCTAATGTGGAACCTTTACTCCACGAAAAAAAATTGTAAATATAATATAATAATATAACCGGAACAAAGCTTAGCGCTAAAGTGACGCTTCCACTCGCCTATGCGCTAGGCAACTGGAAGAAAGCACGTTACAAATGTTCGCAACACCGGGTAATTTTTTCTAAAAAAAACTAGTTATATAATTGTTACATATTCTATGGGATACTCTTCGCAGTTTTTTTTATTAATACCATTGGTTTTAGAAGTTTTTTGTTTAATTACAAAACATAAAAAAATATTTAAAAAATTGATAACTTTTTTATTTATTGATCGATATTGTTCAAAAACAATCGGGTTCTTCTTCTAGCTAACACTAACTTACTGTCCAAATTTCAATACAATTAGACTTTTCGTTCTTAAGTTATCATGCCTTCAAAAAAACGTGACGAACGGACAGACAGACACAGGGACGGACTTTTTGAAAATTGTTCAAAATTCGATCACAAACACAGTGATATGACATTTTTTTTTCTCGAGCAATATTTCCGGTTTCAGAAATGTGCCGATCGATTTCAATAATTAGTCACTTCAAATTTGGAAAATTGACGGAAATTTTTCCTACTGCTAAGCCACCCGTATAGAAAATTGCCTTAGGGTTGTGTTAACATATTTTTCACCAAGCGCATGAAAAAAAAGGGTTGTTTTTTAGATACAGATACATATACAGAATGTCTATTTTACGAGGGCCACACCAAATATCTCGCTTAATATCTATTGTAGAAGAATAAAGTTTTAGAAACAGTTATCCCATTTTTTGTGAGCTATATTTCAGTAAAAAGAAATTTGAAATCATAGCCTACTTTATGAGATATATTACAAAAACCTGAAAAATAGGAAAACCACAAACGGTTATAGCTTCCTTATTTGAGGAGATACGAAAAAAGTTAAAGGAATGAAAGTTGACGGCAAAGACAATAAGAATAATAACGTGTAACAAAAAAATCGAAAAATGCAGTTGGCTTTGACATACGCTATTGTACAAAAATGAAAAATACATATCTCAAAGTAGGCCATGACGCCATTAATTCCGTTATTTTTTTCTCATTCCAACGATATAAAACATGTCAGAGAAATTTTAACCGATAGTGTCAATATTTAATATTTTACGAATACCACAATTCATATAATTGAATCGTAACAATCAGCTGTGCCATAATTAGTGAAAAACAATGTATACAGTTATTAATAAATTTGACAGATTGTCACTGTTGTATGTTGTATGTTGCGTTGTCGAGTTCTAAGACAAATTTTATATCAGTAATTATGGTGTACACCAATAATAACAAATTCGATATGATTAGCATTTATTGTCAGTGCAATTTTGACGCTGAGATGGCAGTCACGGTTTACGGAGATAGATTTCCAGATGCTCCGCAGCCAAATCGAACTATGTTTAGGAAGTTAGTTCAAAATCTAAAAACGCACGGTTCATTTTCAAAAAAAGCAGTAAGGCGAGCGCATGTTGCGGATACTGTAAAAAAAGTGAATAGAGTAATGAATTATTTTAACCAAAATGAGGAAACCTCTATGAGACAAATTCAGAGAAACTGTCGCATAAAAAAAGACAGTGCAAGAAAAATATTGAAAAAAAAAAACGGATTTCGATGCTACAAAGTGAGGAAAGTTCAACATTTAAATGAGGGAGATAAGCCAAGGAGAGTAAGATTTTGTAGATGGTTATTAAATAAGAAAAGGAATGACGCGCTGATATGTAGCAAAATTCTTTGGTCGGACGAATCAAATTTTTCTAATAATGGATTTTTCAATAGAAATATGCATTATAAGTGGACACGAGAAAATACACATTGGTGCAGAGAGACTGCTTTCCAAGAAAGATTTTCTACGAATGTTTGGTTGGGTCTTTTAGGGACTAAAGTAATTGGACCTTATTTTTATGATGGCAAATTAACCGCTCGTAGATACCTTAATTTCCTGCAAAACGAATTTCAAGATTTTCTTTATGAATTAACAGTGGCAGAAAGATTAAATTATTCACATTTTCAACAAGATGGGGCTCCACCTCACACTGCTGTAATATGTACAAATTATTTAAATCAAGTTATGCCAGATAGCTGGATAGGCACCTATGGACCCATTCTATGGCCAGCTCGATCACCAGATATTACTTCCTTGGATTTTTTCGTCTGGGGTTACATTAAAGACAAGGTATTTCAAACTGCCCCTGAAAATATTGTGGACATCAAAACCAGAATTCGAAACGCATGTGAGGCAATTACTCCTGAAATGCTCCAAAATGTAATGCGTGACGTGTCTCGTAGAGCACGTTTATGTGTCAGAATGCATGGTGCACAATTTGAGCATTTGTAGTTAGAAAAATAAATACACACAATTTCTTTTCAATATAGTAGTAGGTAGTACTGTTATACATAGTTTTTCGTTTTTTTCTTTGGATGTTCGTTTTGTACGTGTATTTTTATTTATGAGATATTTATTGGTTTGTATTAAATTGTAATAAATAATTACGGAATTATAATTATTATAAAGTGAATTTTTACTACTATGGCACAGCTGATTGTTACGATTCAATTATATGAATTGTGGTATTCGTAAAATATTAAATATTGAAAAATATGTTAACACACCCCCAAGACAACTTTCTATACGGGTGGCTTAGCTGTAGGAAAAATTTCCCAAAATCAGTGATTTTTCTTCTAATTTGAAGGGACTAAATATACTCTTCGTTTTGTACTTGCGAAGAGTATAATAACGTGCATTGTTCAATATACTTTTCCACAATATATCATTATTTAAATGTGCTGTTAAAGTACTACTAGGTGTAATTGTATGAGGGCATTTAAAGGAATTTCTGTGTACTTAAATATGATGTGAATGTTTTTATTGATTGCTATATACAAACTGTTTGGTTATTTCTAGAAGTAGTCTCAATATTGTTTAATTGACAAAAAAGTGATTATCTGTATGATTTGGTGAATATGGTTTAGATAATTGCAGGTGAACTGTGACGATAGGTGCTTTCTGGAAGTGTTATAAGCAGACTTACCAACAGATGGCCTTATAATTACTGCTGGTATCACTCCTTTACATACATCATCTACGACATGTTCGGACAGGGATTTTGAAAATATATACGTATTTGGTAATGGTGTAATACATTTTAAAGTTAAAACATCTAAGGTGTGTTTGTCGGCGTCCTCGGCAAGTTCTACAAATCTCCTCCAATCGGCGTGAGGGGGATAGAGCTGTTCTTCAATAACTTGTTTGTCTGAGTTACAATAGGCAGTCGAAATATTGACATATGCCTCCAAGTATTTTACTTGCAATGCCAATTGTACAGTTTCTCTAGTTCCTCGAGTATTCAGTATGATAGCATAATTTAAACTATCGTCGAATTTAACAGAAGCAGCACCGTGGTAAATTATATTAACTGTCTCAATAATCATTTGCTTATCTTTAGTACATAATCCTAAAAGTAAAAATTACTATTCATGAAGTGATGACATACCTTAAGTCTAACATATTTTAATAAAAATAACAAGAGTATCTGCTAATTATATAGAAAATAAAGATCTTCGGACTTTCGTAAACTGTAATTGTATTCATATTTTTATTATCAAGAGACACGGTAGCGTCTTGTGCAAAGTTCACTCTAACATTCTCCACGCCCACAGAAATGAAATAATAAGCGAGCACTCGTGTATCTTTATAAGAATAATATTTACCCCCACCACCGCCTAATTTTAGAATTGAAATTTCTCAATAAGTATACGGATTTAACTAAGAATTTACTTAGTTACAATTATATATCTATAATTCTCTATCAATTGAGACCAGAATCATTGCTACTAATTACATATTAACGAAGATACGTGCTTAGAAACACGTAGCCGCGCATGTTGCGCTCTAAAGCATATGATTTTATTTCATAATTAAAAAAATATATATATGTGCGATTTGTCCCACTAAATTTGGCTTTCGTCGATGATGATGGGATCCAAAAGTAGGTATTGCGGCAATTTGAACAGGCCTCCGCCCCCCCAAAATGGGCCCCTGTAGGGCTCCGTTGTGGAACTGATAGGCCTCCGCTGGATCCCATTTCGCTCCCATGGGGTTCCTACTTGGTCTCCGTAGTACTTCGCCATGGCTCCCGTAAGACTTCGCCATAGTCCCCATAGGGCTTTGCTGGGTCCCATTTCACCCCTCACAATGAGGCCTCCGCAGGACTTGGCGTCTTAACTTCTGGGGCCCATACCAAGGATTCCTGTTCTCTCTGAGGCCTCTTTAATTCTCGTACAGCATAACCCCACTTCCATGCAATCTCCAAATTAATTACCAGGCGCCACATAGTGTTCTCTAGACTATCGCACTCTCGTCATCTAGCCCGGAAATTTTTATTTTTTAAGTACCTATAGTCATCTAGTGCCGTGAATCCAGACTTCAACATCATATTGTAGTACCGAAAGAAATTTTGTTACAGATATTGACTGCATATTTGTTGAAGAAAGATTGAGAACGCTCAGCGATCGAAACGTGGACCAGAAGATTCGTAGGCTGACGACACCATGGCGTTAGGGCGTCAACTGAATAATTCTAAACGTCTAACAAAAGCGTGCTCTAGTATATCTGTATTTATTTGCTAAATTGTGACATGCAATCAAAAGACACGGCAGTGTCCCTCACCAAGTTTACTCCAATATCCTCCACTCTCACAGAAATAATAAGCGAGCACGCAAGTATATTTATAGGAATAATACCTAAAAAAAGTAATGAAACGCCCAAAGAAATTCTCTGTAAAATTATAGCGCCAACTACACTCTGTCCAAAAAATATATTTCCTCTCTATAAAAACATAAAATGAGAAAATGTGATCTCTCCAAAATTGGGATTCACCAGTGCCACCCAATCAATCTTACAAATTTTTCCGTCAAGTTGACAAAACCTCTCTCTGACAGCAATATTATACACGGTGGACCATTAATAATAGGCCATAGTGCAGGTGCAGATTCTTTGGGCCAAAATATGAGGATATAACTATGTTGCTGTGAGAAAAGATACAGGGTGTCAAAGGCCAATTTATGTTTTCGTTTTTCTGCAATAACTCAACAACCTCTTGACTGATCTTCACCAAATTCGCTACAAGAACTTTTTTATTCTAAGAAAAAATAATTTATGTATTACATCACGTTAGATCATAGGGGGCGCCGCAGGACCTGTATCTGATGATGAATTTTTTTCAAATTTTTTTTTGGACGAAACGTTGTGGTGCTTCTGACCAGCAAATCTGACGAGGGCGTCATTTTCACGTATAAAAGGTACACTTGGTAGAACTTGACAACTCCAACCGTTTTCGAGGAAATTGCCGTTAAACATTTGAATAATTTTTTGAAAGACAAATTCAAATATAATGAAACAAAGTGTATTTATTGAAAACAGTACAAAACGTAAGGGAAAACAAAATCGTAATAAGAGTGTAAACTCTTTCTCACTTTATTATGAACTAATGGAGTATTTTCATGGTATTGAAATAAATACATAAATCAAGAGATTGTGTAAAATAAGGATCTAATCTTATTAGAACACCAAAAAATAACATAAAAGTTGACTTAATGACATCAGTGTTTATTGTATAAACTTTCTCCCCATGCAAGAACCCCACTGCTGCAACTTAGAGTAAACTTTCGATATGGTTTCCACCTACTTCTATGCCTTTTCTAATTCTCTTCATAGAGAATTTTCTTTGAAAAATACATTTTCCTGTCCCCTAGTAAAATTGGTTGCGTTTTGTATTTTGTCCCACAGTTCGTCTCTTGAGTTGATAGTACAAGTAAACCATTGTAGGATGGCCAACAGCCGCGCAGAGAGAGAAGAAATATCGTCGCTGTTGAATAGACAAGTTTCTTAACTATGAACGTAGTACAGTCGAGGGAAGAAGTTTAAGTAAAATGTGCTCTCTTATTCCCAACAATCCGGGTATGTCATAGACCAATTGATGTTTTCGATTGAACAACAGTTCTTTGTACAAATAACATTAATGTTTATAAGTAGATACTTCTAATAGGTTATGTGTTAAATATAAGTTATACACTACAAGCACTTTTTTTAAGACTGTACCGATGTTTACACGAGGAAGGAACATAAACAAGTGAGCTCCGTAAAGGTGGGGTGGTTTCAACTACTGCGCATCCTAATCTCGTTGGCCATTCTAGGATGGTCGACCTGTATTTGCATATACTAAGGACTTCATATGTCCCCACACATAATAATCCAAAGGATTATAATCAGGACTCCTTGGTGACCAAGCAAACTCATTTCCTCGACCGATGCATCTGCGTGGAGAAGTGTCATCAAGATAATTCCTGACTTCAATGGAGAGAAGAGCGAGAGCTCCACCTTACATAAACCACATTCTGTTTCATATACTAGCATGAAAGCATGTAATATGTCAGCAAGAGTATTTAGAAGTAAAAACAGATAAGACTGTCCATTTAAATTTGGAAGGACGAATGGTCCCAATAACTGATCGCCGATAATACCACACCAAATGTTAATCTGAAACTCGTGCTGAAAATGCCTTTCTTTAACGGAATGAGGATTTTCTACTTCCCAGTAATGGTAATTTCTCCAGTTAAAAACGCCTCGGCGAGTAAAATTTGCTTCGTCGGTAAAAGAATGTTCTTAACGAAATTTCGATCTCTGTTGTGTTTATTTAGAACAAATTGACAAAATTTGTGGAAGATCCCTTCGAAGTAAGTTTTGTACAGGGGTGAAGTGATATGGGGAGAAACAGCCTGTCCTAGAAAGTTCGAATGTAGAATTTCTAATAATGAATTGGTTCTCCTCTGAGCACGAATCTCAATAGGAGGAAACTATTTCCATAAAAACATTAGATAGTGATTTTAAAGCCACATATGTGGTCCAAGGCCATTCAGTGCACAAATGAGTTATTCATTTGCACGCCTCAGTTTAAATATATTTTTTAAATAAATCACTTCAGAAAAAAAGCGACTAATAAGATTTTTCATCAGAACATGAACAAAGTTTTTCAACTGATTTTTCCGCATCAACTGGAGGTTTCACAGTAAGAATATTAGAATCTAGTTTGTCAGAAATATTCGTGGAAAAATGGAATTCTAAAGAATACGTGGAGAAAAAAACAGTCTATGTAATAGAAAAAAATCCGAAACCTTATCTAGGACTTTCGAGTTATTCAATGTTTATAAAAGAAATGTCATCTCTAAAATGTAAAATATCCAGACCAGACATATTTGTGACATTAAACAAAATCAAGCTCAGATTACAACATATTAGGAGATGATTTCTGTTTGATCAGTTTCGGCGCGGCGGTGTGCATATTATTCAAAATACAAGTACCTTATTAGCAACTTATCTAAAGCCATTTATTCAATAGAAAACTATTTTGGAAGTTAAAGAACATCTTCCTATTTCATTCCAGCATACTTAGGTACAAAAATGTGCAGTGTAGATTGCTTTGAAATGTCTATACAAAAGCCAAGTATACAACAATGGTGTGACGTCACGAACGGATCGCGCTGTCTAACGATGGCTGAGATTATTAGGAAACAGAATGGCTTTCAGAAAACGCTTAAAAAATATATAAATTAAGTTTGACCAAATGACCCTATTAACATTGAAAAATAATAATAAAGTAGATAATACTTTTGATTAAAAATATGGAAGTTTGTTTTGCTTCTCTTCTAACTTCTTTCATCTATTTTTAACAACTAATTATTTTTTATTTTTATTTGTTGTTTATGTATATAAACTAGTAAACAATAAATAATCAACCATTCCCTGACCTTCCCTCTATTGCTATAATATTTATAAACATATGCAAAATAGTTGAATGCGGTGTGTGTATAACAATATATCCCGATCCAAGAACGTACTAAATAATTTCAAACTGAAAAAATGGGTTTTATTCTGGCAGGTCGACCGAGAGTGTACAAAAGGACCGTCTGTTTGGAATTTGTATACAATCGTGTAGATAGTAAAAGTACGTTGATGCTCTTTTTTTAATTTGTCCAAGGCAATTGATTCTACAGAACCTACATTTGTTGCAGAGCAACTTTATGCAATAGCAATAACAGCATTCGTACATGAATTATTTCGCATCTTAGTTTTAGAAAATTGTTTATAAAATTGTAAACTAATTCAGAGAAGTATGATGATAATATTGGAGTTCCTCAAGTCTGTTTGGGACCATTTATTTTTCTGTTATTTATAAATGATTTCAATTTTTTTTGCATTCTCTAGTCACGGTATTTCTTAATGTACTCAGAACTTTCACAATGACTTATTATTACACATATTAACACATTTTTTAGTAACCGAAGTTTTCTTCCATTGGTTAAAATATTTTACGACACAACGATGTGTTTTATTTGTCGTGCCACATAGCTACGTATTGTTATTTTACAAGAGGAATCCAAGTCCAAAATTATTTATTTAGAATTAGAAATAACAGAAAACAACATGTTTGTTTTGGAATTAGGCTACAATTATATATTTTTTAAGGAAAGACTTTTCTTAGTTTGTACTGACCCAACTGTAATTCTCCTACGTCTCCAGATATTGCTATCAACTTTTTTAAAGCATCGGGCTTCTTTTCCCTCACAACATCAAATAACTGTAAAAAAATCAATTCATTATATTGAAATTCTCTCCATTTTTACATCATGTATATACGTTTGTAAGTGCACATTAAACATGTATTGTACTATAGAATAATAACATAAATTATTCTACATCGTTCATATATAAAAGACACAGTAACAATTAGAAATTCTCACACGCTCTAACTATTGCAGATTTATATCACCCCTTTTTAAAAAATACTTGAACAAGTACTACAAACAACAGACTATCAAATCATTTATAAAGAGAATTCTTAGTGATCTTTGGTACGGTTTAAAAACGTTCAAATTGCTATATTAGACATTGTTACCAACATTAAACATCAGGAAATAAAGGTATCATGATAGCGAACTCTTTGTAGGTTTTCAGAAGACCTTCAGAAGACAGTTCATGTACTAATGGAAAAAAAAATAGAAAGATTATAAGTGAAAGGTGTAGCTTTAAATTCATTTAGTTTTTATTTCACTAATCGTAGGCATGTTCAAACAGGTGAATTAAAAACTAATAACTTATTATAAGCTATGGTGGCTCATACGGCTTAGTTCTGAGAGTCCCGTTGTATGTATCTACATTAATGATATAACTAAACAATGTTAAGGGTGTCATGTTACTCTATGTAGATAATACCTGTATTTATTACTTCTCCAAAGATAAATTAATCCATAGTACGCAAACAAATTTGAATAAACTAGAACTATGTTTAAAAAATAATAATAAACTATCTTTAAACAGGTAAGTAAACAGTAGCGTGACCCAACCACAAACGGAATCTCGAATTTTATATCTTGCGCATATAACGGTTAGTTTCTATTTTGGATCCACATGAAGTCCTCAAAATTTCAGAATATTAAGATTTCGAGGTCGCTATTGTGAGTTTTTTTTTAACTCGTCTAGTCATTTTATTTCTCATGGTTTGAATTCATTCGGATATGAAATTTTCGAATAAAGTATACACTGTAGACTTGGGTCCCTATGTTTTTGGGACTGCCGAATATGATGGTCATGGTTAATTCTCTATACATATGCTGCATCTCTTCGTATTAGCCAAAATGTGTTGGAAAATAGCAGAAAACGGGCAAAAGTTTAAGCTTAAGTGAGGTAAACTTTGAGAAACCATTTTTTCTCAAGCTTAAACTAAGCGACATTATAGTGGGAAAACATACCGGGAAATTCCAGACAAGTACGATGGTTCAGGATTTTTTTTTTCAAAAGAAATGAGCGAGCGCAAAATGAAAACCCCCTAAAAACGGGCAAATATCTAGGCTTGAGTGAGTAGAACTTCGTGCATCCATTTTTCTTCTCAAACTCAAACTAATCTACGTTGTAGTGGACACTATTGGGGTATACTCACTCAAGCCTAGGTATTTGCCTGTTTTCAGGAGATTTTCATTTTTGTCTCACTCATTCTTTCTGACAAAAAATCCTGAACCAACGTGAATGTAGGGAATTTCTCCGTATGTTTTCCCACTACAATGTCGTTTAGTTTAAGCTTGAGAAAAAAAATGGTGTCTCAAAGTTTACCTCACCCATTAACGGCCAATGGTGTGTATACGCACCAACCTACTAACTATTTTTTTAAGCTTATATTTCGCAATATTTTCTATATTCAGAGTTTTCCATCGAAAAAGTTATATTTACGAATAGTGCTTTTCATACCTATATGTAATTTTTTCTCTGAAAAATATTTTTGAAAATGTACCAAATTGATAACTTTTATTAAACATGTATTGTACTATAGAATAATAACAAATTATTCTACATCGTTCATATATAAAAGACACAGTAACAATAAGAAATTCTCACACACTCTAACTATTGCAGATTTATATCACCCCTTTTGAAAAAATACTTGAACAAGTACTACATAACAGACTATCAAATCATTTATAAAGAGAATTCTTAGTGATCTTTGGTACGGTTTAAAAACGTTCAAATTGCTATATTAGACATTGTTACCAACATTAAACATCATGTAGATAAAGGTATCATGATAGCTAACTCTTTGTAGGTTTTCAGAAGACCTTCATAAGACAGTTCATGTACTAATGGAAAAAAAATTAGGAAGATTATAAGTGAAAGGACATATAAAGAATGAAGATGGTCATGATAAGTGATACTTTTATATTATAGGTGTAGTAGTAAAGCTTTTATTTTTTTTAAATCGTGTTATTGAATGCTGTGTACATTCCGCCAGAGGTTGATGAATGGACAGACGAAGAAAATATTGAAGAAAACGAATTATTGAATGAAATACCTCTGGACAGGGAAATCGCCGGTACATTTGAAATAGACATTGGAATTGACGATAATTCATGTGATGAATCAGACGAAAAGCCCGTTTCAGAAAAAGAAGAAAACTTGAACAAACGCGAGTACAAAAATGAAAAGAACCTAAATGGGAAAGAAGGAAATAGCGCACATTTGTTTGCCTGTGTCAAATAAAGCTGAAATCTTACAAAATCTACGGGATTCTTTGGAAGGAAAACACCTTTAGACTTATTTTTCTTGTTTTTGATGAAAACATTATATCTATGATAGTGGACCTTACTCTAGAATATTCTCGTGACAATATGTCGTATTAAAATGTGCGATAAATACAAACAAAATCACAGCTAAAAAAAATAAGAAAATACAATTTTGTTCTAATTAAATGTTAAGAAATAACTAAGGTGGTATTGAAAACAATGAAATATTTAGCTTGTTAAACATTTGTTGGCTTAACGGTGTTTTTATTGTGTCTTTAAAATTCTTGTTAATTGTGTTCAAAATGCCGCAAATTTATACAAGAGATGAAAAAGTGCACATGTTAATTATTTATGAGGAAAGTAAAAAAAAAAATCAATTGCAGCTATGGACTTTTATGGCCGACGATATCCTGATAGACAGACAATGTCCAGCGAAAAATTATTTTAAACGTGTCGAAAACCAATTCCGATGAGAGCCCAACAATGATCCCGAAGAAAACTTCATTATTGGCGAAGGAACGGAAATTGTTGATAAGACTGTTTCTTTAAGGTAAGCTGGGTTTGAATTGAACATCAGTTAGCAAACAGTAAGACGAATTTTGAACAAATTCCACTATAAATCTTTTAAACACCAATTGCATCAGCATTTGTACGTAAGTGATTACGAACGTAGGATGGAATATTGCAATTGGATTTTGTATAATAACGTGCAGCCAAATAATGATTTTTTTGGGACTAATTTTATTTTCGGATGAGTGAAGGTTTACAAATTTGGGATTATTTAACCGACAAAATACAAAATATTGATCACAAGAAAATCTAAATTTATTACAGGAGGGTAACTTTCAAGTGCGGTTCGGTTTCAATGTTTGGCATTGAATAATCGGTAGTAGAATCATTGGTCCAATAATATTTGAAGGACCTCTGACTGGTGCCAGATACTTAAGATTCCTGGAAAATGAGATTAAGGACATTTTAGATGAGTTACCTTTATATTTAGGACAGAGAATGTATTTCCAACAAGATGGCGCTCCTCCATATAATTCAAGGATGGTAATTGATTACATTCAACGAAGATTCGGAGAAAACTTAATTTCGATTAATGGTCCTGTGAGGTGGCCTGTGAGGTGGCCTCCAAGGTCATCTTAATTAACGCATCTTGATTTCTTTGTTGACATTTAAAAAATATTGTCTATATAACCGCCGTTACAACCCATTAAGACCTGGAGCTACGAGTAAGATGAGCAATTAATGGCATAACGGCCCAGCAATTGGCGAACGTTATTCGAGAAACAGCTATGTGAGTTCAGAAGTGCATTGACGTTAATGCACAGCATTTTGAACAATTGTTGTAAGGTTTTGTGTTAATTTTTGGTATTCCAAAACCACCTTATGTGTAACAAGGCAATTAGAATAAAATTGTATTTTCTTATTTTCCTTTAGCTGTAATTTTGTTTGTGCTCATCGCACATTTTAATACAACATATGAATAAATTCCTTATTAATAGTACTAATAAATGGCACCACGGTACCGATATGGTTCCATTTGAAAGAAATGAGTTTTGCCCCAAAAACAATTTTGGTGAATTTTATTTGATCATAAATCACGTTATTTAGTGCTTTTAACGGGATAAATTGGAACCACCATGACACACTTAAATGGAAAACTAAAAATTATATTATAAAAAAAATAATGTTTGAAATATCACTTATTTGGCATCGTTGGATTCAGAAAGTTATGCAGAATTCAAAAATGCAGTAATATATAGGGTGTTTCATTTCAAAATCGAAAGTTAGTGTCAGCGAAACCGGAAGTGAAAAGAAAACCAATTGTATGTCAAAAAGTGCCGCTTACTATGTGTGTAGTACATCCTAAATTTCAATCAATTATCCTCAGAACTAAAGAAGAGAAGGGGGGTATACCATAATCCTGTCGCACCCGGTATATGTACAAGTAAATCGGAGCTATATCGCTAATTCCACAGGATTTTGATACGCTGAACATAATACCTTTACCCCTTTTGCTTTATATTCAGGTTAGGTAGCTAAATTTTTTGATTATCTTTTGTTATTTAGTTTTTGTATTTCTTGTTTTTTTTTTGTCTCTTTTTGCATCCCTACGTCCACTCCGTTAGCTCTGGGTCATGCTAAAGGGGATTATGTTAAACATTCCTTTCTACTCGTTTAGGGCTAAACCAATTAGGTTATGATCATCGTTGGGAACTTTTCTGACTTGCGTATTTGTAGACAAGCTCAAAAAAATTTGTAGAAATCCGTAGCATCTGCTTGATAATAAATCCGTAAAAATTCTAACAAAAGGTAACAAATATTCAAAATATAATGAATTTGGACTATTTTGTTTTATTACATTTTACTTCAAAAAGTGACAATTTTTTAACATAATGTGTGTTAGTAATTAACTTTATGTCAGTTTTTAGCATTTTTGCAACACATCATACACGTTCACTTCCACGATAGCTTTTATCATGCTTTTCTTTATTCTATATTTGGCGAGAATTTTAAAAT
Organism: Stenurella melanura; assembly: GCA_963583905.1. Classification (NCBI taxonomy): domain Eukaryota; kingdom Metazoa; phylum Arthropoda; class Insecta; order Coleoptera; family Cerambycidae; genus Stenurella; species Stenurella melanura. Next base: position 212,869,737 of record OY757309.1, read on the forward strand.
TAGAAACTGCTAAATAATAAAATGTCAAAATTTGGTCTCGTCTTCTTCTTAAATGCCAACTCACAGCCATTCATCATGATCAGATGATAGAATACATCCTGTCATTTCATTACCATTAAAGCCGCAAACCGTGATGTCATTAGCTCAGCAGGCACGCAACGCTCGATCTTCAAAATTCGCTAGTAATTAGTATTACTATAATTGATATCATTAAAAATCCGTAGATAAATTCGGTTTAGTGGAAAGTCGCAGCTGGCACAAAAAAGCTAGAACTGTATTCCACTCTGCTCGTCTATAGCCATCTATAGTTATGTTTTCTTTATTGTTACTTTTGGCTTTTGAAGATTTTGGACAGCTGAATACTCAATCTAGTATCGTTGTCCAGTTATTAGGGCTTTTTAGCACATTTATGTTAGGTTTTCTCAAAATTGTGACGTGTTGGTGCATAACGGCCAACGATATCATATTCAGCACGCCAAAACCTCCAGAATCACTTACTTGATAGATATTATTTTTAAAAGAAGAGAAGTATATATGTGGTAAAAGATTTCAACAACAAAGAAGAAAGGAATTAATTATATTCTGAGACACCTGTGGCGTCATTATAGTCATTATGGTAACACATTATGGTAACATCGAGTATTATATTCTTAAATTAGAAATAATTATAAAAGACCAAATACCAAAATCAATAACTGGGTTTCCTTAATTTGTTGTTGAAATATATAAAGCAAATCACTCACGCAGTTGTCAGTAATTGTTTTAAGTCTTTCTTCGGGTGTCTTGTTTTTCTTTCCTCTTAGTAATACGTAAATATTTCCAACTCCATCACACGATCTCAATAACTTTTCAATCAAAGCTTTTCCTAGAAAGCCGCTCCCTCCGGTTATAAAAATGTTTTTGCCTTCAAAAAAGTTTTTAATGGACATGTTTGGTATTAGCAACAAATATAACTTGATCAAATCTTTGCTGAATATACTCTATTCGAGTACGTCTGTTTAATATGCAGTTAGTCGATCTAATTAATCATTTAATTTCATTTAAAATAATGGTTAAATTAACACAGTTTAGAATTCTGACCCTCCTAGTTAAGTTAATACATTTTTGAATATGCAGACGGCATGTTCAAAATAACAATGGAATTAAAATACAAGACGTTGTATTAAGGTCAAAAGGTATATTAAATAATTTATTATTTCCGGACCCCAGCCAAATTCATGCAAGAAAATGTTTGACATTTTTTTTTTACATTTTTACAGCTACCTCAATTAGTCGAGGAAATGAAGCATTTAACCCCAACATGAGCCTCCGCCCCACTTGATTTTTATGTGGGATGGCTCAAAATGTTCCTAAAGATTTATAGAACAAAGTCAGGGTCATGGGAACTGGCACTATTTCGATTTCAGGTCACCAACAAATTTTTTAAAGTTGAGAGAGAACCATTGCATTGTATATTTTGGATAACTCTAAGCAATTTATGACTCTTGAAATTTTTACCTAACCTCACTCTTCTCGAGATATAAGCGTATAAAAATAAATGTGTATTTAGGTTTTTTTTGCAAGAAACTGGTATTTACGTTCATTACAGATTAAAACATGTAGAGTTTATATTATGGACAATTCTAAGCATTTTTTGACTCTTTAACATATTTTAGCTAACTTCACCCTTCTCGAGATATCGGCATTTAAAATTTAAAAAACATATACCTAGCTATATTTTTTTCAAAAAACTAGTATTTACGGTTATTTATGGGCGTTTACTATGGATTAAAATATGTGGACTTTATATCTTGCACAATTATAAGCATTGTTTGACTCTTGACATCTTTTACCTAACCTCACCCTTGTCGAGATATGTGTTCAAAAGAAAATAAGAAGCGTGTTTAATGTCCATATTTTCTAAGAACTAGTATGCTTGATTGTTTATTATGAATTAAAACATATGGATTTTTTGTTTTGAGCAATTCTAAGTATTTTTTGACTCTTGACATTTTTTAGGTAAATTCACCCTTCTCGAGATATAGACATTTATGAATAAAAAAAACTTATATTTAAGCTAGTTCTTTTCAAAAAACTAGTATTTATGTACGATTATTTGTGGGCGTTTATTATGAACTGAAATATGTGGACTTTATATTTTCGACAATTACAAGTATTTTTCGACTCTTGACATTTTTTACCTAATTTGCTTTTTTGTAACACTTATGTCTCAAGAAGGGTGAGGCCTTGTCGAGATATGAGCGTTAAAAAAACAAAATGTCTATTTGAGCTTTTTTGTAAAAGACTAGTATTTACAATTATTATTGGTCTTTGGCCAATGTTCTAATTGATACTCAAAGACCAGAAATAATCGTAAATAACCACTGGTTTTTTGAAAAAACAAAAAGCTTAAATTCACGTTCTTTTTTTCTAAAAGCTTATATCTCGAGAAGAGTGAGGTTACGTAAAAAATGTCAAGAGTCAAGAAGTTCTTAGAATTGTCCAAAATATAGAATACAATAGATTTTCCTTTCAACTTAGAAGACATTTTTGGTGACCGAAAATAGCGCATTTCTGTCTCACTTTATGACCGGAAATCGAAAATGCACCAATACCCATACATCTTTAGGAACATATCAAAAATTAGGGGGGGGGCGGAGTCTCATGTTGGGGTTTAGGCCTTTTTCCTGCTTTATTTCCTCGACTAAATATCGATATTAGGCGATAAGGTTGAATTATAGCCCAGTCGTCAGGGGTTTTAAGGCGTCACTAAATCTTATATGGCTGAATTTTTCAGGATAAGTATTTATTTTGGTGTAGAATACGACAAATAAAGTTTACAGCTGTAAGGTGCCGGCGACCCCTAAAAAAATCGAAAATATTGACCGAAATTTTGTTTTTGGCCAATAACTCGAAACATAAAAAAAAGATATAAAAAATCTAATAGCATTAGGCGGCATAGGGGGAAATTTCACATCAAAAACCTGCATGAAGCTTTTTTGTACGATCAAAAATGTAGGCTCCAGATTGTTTTGTTTAACGTACTAGAATGGAACGTGGCGACACATAAGTACTGTTCGCGAAGAGTGCGCGGTCTCGGGCCAAAGAATTTATATAAATAGAAGCAGATACACATTTACAAGTGTGTTGACAACATAGTTCAGACATTACATTTTATAATCATCTCTTTCTTTATGACCAAAATTACTATAGCCCCATCTTTGTTGCAGCCACCGTCATTTTGACACGACAAATAAATGTAAATATAACCTTAAATGCCCAATTTGTGAACCGATTTGATCTGTAAATAAACTATTTTCAAGTGCTGAGGAGACAAAATATGACTTAAAATCGCATCAAATAACATTTATATGCTGTTTCTCTACTACGATGACAGTTTAAAGACAAAATATTTATCGGTCGTCAACCTATTTTGAGCTGTGTAGGTACATATTTATTTTCCTAAAATTAACACTTATTTACCGTCAAACTACAGCAATATAATTAATTTTAAGGGCCATGGATTCGGAAAAAGATGTGTACTAGAGTCAAATTAAGTAGAGGTTGTTTCATTTAATAAGCCGATTCAGAAATTTGTTTGCATCCCTTACGAACCAGAAAAGAAGTACCTAACTAATTTACAGGAAATCATGCGGCAGTTTATTTCTTAGGACTTGAAGTAAATGGCCCCTTGGTTCATTTATATTTTGACAAATTGACCTAGACTTTTTTATTTAAAAAAAAAATATACCTACTGTGACAAAAGTAAAACTACTTACCAACTGTTCTTAATTCCTACAAGGCTACAAGTAGTGGATTGTCTAGTAAAATGGACTGTGAATTTGAGCATCTGCAAGGAATGTTAAGGGGCAATGGAATAAAACAATACTTATATATTTTTGTACAAAAATATTTGCACTAAACATGAACATAATTTAAAGGTTAGTTGAGTCAAATATGAACAGCTGTTATTAAATAACTAGATTTAGACATATGTCTCTGCTACACTCATATACTACGGCCTTGGACAGGCTGCAACAGAGATAGCGTTAAGGGCAATGTGGTATCTTAGAAAGAAATGGCGAGAAAAAAGTATGTTGGCAACAGTATCGTATGACTTTTACACTTTATCTCTGCTTCTATTTATATACGTTCTTTGTTTTGGGCGCGCTACACTAAATTCGTTGTAACTCTTGAACTAATTAATGAAATTGAACTCAACAAAGCTTAAATGAAACGAGAAACATGTGGATATTGAATTATCGTATTTTCAAATATACAATGATTGTATGTAGTATAGTATATGAAGTAGGAACATAAAGAAATTTCCGATGATATCGATACGAGCTCCATAATTTCTACAATTTTTAAGATAAGGACCTGGAACTTTCATACACTACTCTTGAAGTAATGTATAAAAAGATCCGATAAGTGAAAAAAATCTCAAAAATTAAATTTTGAAAATGTACACTTCCAAAAATCAAAAACTAATTGTAATCACCTATTACTCTGGTTTAAATCCCGTTATTAAATTTCTGTAGGTGCGATTTTTAAAGCTTGGAATGTATACTTTAAGAAACTTAGGAGATTTACCTAAAGACTTAAATTAACCCTCTTTATATTACGAAAATAAAGGGGAAAATTTAACTTTGCTCCGAAATTCGTGAAACTAGGGGTAAAGTATACGCTAATAAATAAAAAAAAACTTGACTTGCCCATCCATCGGATCTTTTTATAAATTATTTCAAGAGTAATATGTGAAAGTTTCAGATTTTTATCTTGAAAATTGTAGAAATGGTAGAGCCCTTACCGATTTCATCGGAAATTTCTTTATGTTCCGACTTCATATATGTATTAACCTACATACAGCCATTTTATATTGGAAAATATGATATCCAATAGCCACATGTGTCTCGTTTCATTTAAGTTTTGTTGAACTCAATTTCATTAAGTAGTTCAAAAGTTACAACAAATTTAGTGTAGCGCGGCCGAGACCGCGCACGCTACGCGAGCCGTACTTATACGCCACGTTCCACTCTCGTGCGTTAAACAAAAAATCTGGTGTCTACATTTTTGATCGTGCAAAAAAACTTCATACTTATACGTTTTTGATGTGAAATTTCCCCCTCTATCGCTTAGTGCTATTAGTTTTTTGATTACAACGGTAAACTTTTTTTTATCGTATTCTACACCAACCAAAATACCTATTCTGAAAAATTCAGCCATATGTCATTTAATGACAGGTTTTTATCAATTTCTGTCTCTGACAACTAGGCTATTATCCGAACTACGGTGAAATATTATATCATAAAATTTTGAGACCGCTTTTTAAAGTCGCTTAAACTTTTTCAATTTTCTTTTTCATCCTTCTTGGTGTCAGGTACGCAATTAGGGCAGGAGTGCCATTTTGAGTGTTTAACTTTTGATATTAGATTCAGTATCGGCTACTCCGAAAATACCTATCTACGAAATTCAACGCAATTTTATCCATGGTGCCAGCGCCTTCGTCATATTCTCGAATGTTCTTGATTAGATAATAATTTTTTCAGATTTCTGCCCACCGTGTACGAAACATTGCGCGATGAAACCAATAGAGGCCTACCGCCGAGCTATATATTACCATTTGCAAAAAATTTCCATAAAAATTGCTAAAGCGATCACAGAGAAATCAACAGCAACGTAGGAAGAGATACCCTAAGTTGCAACACTTAGAAACTTGCAATTTGAAAATTCCAATACTAACATCTTATAAATACTTAGGAGTACATTTGGATCAAAAGCTTCTATGACATAATGAAATCAAATATACTATGTCTAGGCGTGAAAAGGGCATCAATTTGCTGAGACAAATTTGTGGTTTATCCTGGGGAGCGGATCAAGGGATAATGCTCCTTTTCTATAAGAGTTACATTCGATTGTTGATTATGGATCCATATGGTATGGATCGGCATGCAAAACACGATTAAAGGAGATAAATAGAGTTCAATATAAAGCACTCCGAATTGCTTTGGGCGCAATGAAATCGACCCCAACGGAAGCATTATTGGTTGAAGTAGTGGAACCCGCTTTGTGGATAAGAAGAGAATACCCAGCTTCCAATTTTTTTCTTTTACAAGTTAGCAGGAAAAATCATCTATATAAACTCATATCTCTCGTATCTATACATAACTTAACATCAACCTATTTCACAAACAAGAATAATCCGCCATTCGCGAAAGCTTTTGGAATTTGTAATGAATTAAATATCTGCGTAGACATTATAAACTATGAATCGGTTTTAGAACTGGGCCCTGAGTTCGTATTAATGGACTCAAAATGTATTTTTCCATCCTGTAATAGAATACCACAACTTATATTTTTAAGTGTAGTAGATCAATTTCCAAACTATACAAAAGCCTACACGGATGGTTCGAAAACAAAAGACCACGTTTCATGTGGTTTTTACGTACCTGAACGAGACATTCGAAAATCTTACGCCCTGAATACCAACTTCTCTATATTTTCAGCCGAAGCTGTAGCTATATGGATGTACCTTAAATTTTTAGATAGTAAAAACCTAGCCAAAAATATACTAATTATCTCAGATTCGGCTTCAGCTTTATCAGCCATTGACAATTTCCCAAAACAAGGACATAACATTTTTTTTGGAAATGAGATAGTTGACAATATAATAATATGTCAAGAAATCGACAATAGGCTACTGATTATGGGAGTGGACCAAAGCGATACAGCCAACACCGTCAAAAAGTATCTCAAAGAAAAATGGAATTTACATCGGAAAAATGACGGGAATTTAAAAAATACTTATTATTTTAACATACACCGGAACATACCAGAAAAAGGCTGGTTAGCAATCTAAGCATCACTAGGAAATTAACAACAACTGTTATTAGAATGAGATTTAATCATGGAAGATTTCCCGCCCACCTACATAAAATTGGCATTTTAGATAACCCCTCATGCCAATGTGGATGTGACAACGCAGATTTACATAATATTCTTTTTAACGGTAAATTATACAGACACCAGTCCCTAGCTGTTGTTAAAACTCTTACTGACCTTAACTTTAAACATCCACTATGGTTACCAGAAATTTTAATAAGCAAGAATATACGTGCGTACAAAGCTTTACAAACTTTTTTAATTTCCATTGAAATGGATATTTAAATTTTGTCCTTTGTTTTTCTTACTTTATGTTTTATTTAACCCATGTCAACCGTGCTCTCTTCTTGTGTTAATACAAAAAGCCCTGATGAACCCCTAGGGGAGAAGAGTGTGTCCAATGTATTCCCCGCCCTTTCGCATTCCTTCTTTGTGAACGGTATTTTAACAAATCTATGTGGCTAATGGCAATTAGCTGAAAGCCATAAAAAAAAACGACGTGAGAAAAACACACACTGATCGAATTGAGGACTTTCTCTCTTTTAAACATTTTTGAAGTCTGTTAAAAATAACACAGGTACACAGAAAAAAGAAATGCCAAGTGCGAGAAGGCAGACCTACGTATTCCCATGCATTTTGACCTTCTGAACACGAATCCGATGTCCGCTTTGTCCGATTGGCTCTCGTATTTTTCCTAACCTCAAAGAACACCGTCAGAATGCCCGAAAAATCTCAAACAAGTAAATAAAGGCTTAAATGAGCTGAACACCATTTCTATACATATCTTGGGGCGCTGAAACCGAATGTGGGCGGAACGATGATCTATGGTCATTTTTGATTGAGTTACATACGCCAAAGTCAAAGGTCCGAGGATTTTGCTTCTATGGCGACATGGGTCCGCCTCGAGAACAACTGCATCCGAACGAGGGACCATAAACTTATTAAAAGGTTCATAGATACGCAAAAAGAACAAAGAAATCGAATTGCGCAAACCAGATATCCCTAAGATACTTCGTTTCAGAGATAGGGCCGCTCAAAGTCACTAGAAAGAGAAAATCTCTTCTTTCTCCCACTTCTCGAGACTCCATTTCGGAAACCAGAAAAGACCAGACTTCCAGTTTGCGCAATTCAATTTCTCTCACCATCCTACGTACCCCTGAATTTTTTCAGATATTTAGCGACACTTTAATTTTTTCCCAAAATTTTGAAAATTCATCACATTTCACGCACTAACTTTTTCCGAACAAAAACAACTCCCCTTTATTTGTGCTTAATCGATTCAAAATTAATTTTTCTATCTGATGATGGATTTACGATTATTTTTTAGCGAGGTACAAGCCGCCTAAGAAAGAGGTCCGAGGAGTACGTAAGGAGATGTGATAAATCGAATGGCTAGTCTCGAGAAGTGGGGAAAAGAAGAATTCTCCATTTGGTGGCTTTGAGCGGCCCTATCTCGAAAACAGATCGTAGGGATATCTGGTTTGCGCCATTCGATTATTCTGTTCCTTTTGCGATTCTCTGCGTCTTATTCATAGTTTTATGGTCCCTCGTTCGGATGGAGTTGCTCCAGAGGTGGATTCATGTCCCCGGAGGAGCGAAATCCTCGGACCTTTGACTTTGTCGGTGTGTATCTCCCTTAAAAATGGTCCACATTCACTTTCAGTGCCCCAAAGTACGTATGGAAATGATTGTGTTAGCTCATTTAAGCTTTTTATTTATAGGCGAAGATTTTCTTATAAAAAATTTTCCTAAACCGCGAGCTTCATGGTCAAATAATTGTTTAAACAATTTTTTTTCCGTTTTTATTTAATAAAAAGAAGATGGATTGACGGATTCAAAAAATCTTGATTCAATCGAAAGAAACTTTCAGTACGCGTCGTGTGAAGCCAGGCACAACTCATTTTGTCAATCCGTTCATTTATTATAGCCAATTTAATGTCTAAATTAACAAATTGATTACTCCGAAACTAACGAGGTTAGGATATTGTTCTTTTCAAAAAAACATGTCTTTTATATCAATGAATATAGCGTATTTTTTTGGGCCCGATATTTTCAATACTCTTGGATTGTTCAAACAATTGGCATAATTTGTTAATTAGCAAATACATTTTTTTTTCGAAAGTTTGATCAACTTCAAACCAACTTTAAACGATAAATATTGATGTCGGGCATAACCCTCATAGAAGTTTGCATGAATGCAACTTTTTGCTTTTGTTTATTTAAAGTTTAAATAAATTTTGCAAATTAACAAATGGAATATCTCGGCTACGCTTACCCAGAGCGTATCGAAATGGGGTTTTACGCATATGAAAGTGCTTGGAAAAGGGAAAAATTTGATACTAGAAAGAACTTGATCGGATAACCGGAACCGGAAATAAAAGCGATATTGCGTGAGAAGCTCTAATGTGTTTATTAACAACTTTTTGGACACGAGGTTCGGTGCAAATGAAAGCTAACAGGTTTTCCATCAACCGAAAAAAGTTCTACAAAAAATATTCAATCACCGAAGAGTTATACGCGTTTTTGACCCTTAAAAGAATCTCTCGGGTTGGATCCTCGGTGTGGGCAAATTTTTTTTCGCCAAATTTGTTTTTATGTTACCAAGTATTTTTTATGATAATAAATGTTTTTACTTTCTGAAAAATTTTTAAAAACGTCGTAAATAATTTCTTTTGCAATTTTCATTAAATAAATGGCTATCTTGCAACAAACATATGATTGTTCTTGTCCAACGAGGGTTTGTCGGTAGTTTTTGTTTTTTTTTTTACTATTTTTGTGAAAGAAATGGCTTGTTTTACTTTGAGGGGGGTGCCTGTCGAAAAAAGGTCAAAAATAAAAAGGAAACAAATTTATTTTTCATTTTTTTCTTGTAATGAAAAAAAGTTCACGTCTCATGAATGAAACATACACTTTGTTATTTGTAAATGAGAAAAAATCAAAAGATTTACCTATTTTAATAGCATTATTATTTAATTTTTGTTCCTTTTTCGGCAAACACTCCCCTCAAATAAAGTAAAACAAGCCTTCTCTTTCACAAAAAGTATTAAAAAAACGAAAAACTACCGACAAACGCTCGTCTGACAAGAACAATCATATGTTTGTTGCAAGATAGCCATTTATTTAATGACAATTGAAAAAAAAAATATTTACCACGTTTTTAAAAATTTCTCAGAAAGTAAAAATATTCGTTATCATAAAAAATATTTGGTTGCATGAAAAAATAGGAAATTTGACGAAAAAAAAACATCGAAGATCGAACCCACCGCCCCCATTGCGCGCCAAATCTTGCTATTTTCGCGTTGCGGGAGAGTACCTTTTAAGGGTCAAAGACGCGTATACCTGTTCAGGGACTGAAAACTTTTTGTAGAATTTTTTTGTGGTTGATGGAAAAACTTCTTAGCTTTCATTTGCACTAAACCTCGTGTTCAAAAAGTTGTTAATAAACAAATTAGAGCCTCTCACGCAATATTACTTTAATTTCCGGTTCCGGTTACCCGATCAAGTTCTTTCTGGTCTAAAGTGTCCCTTTTTCCAAGTACTTTCATACGCACAAAACCCCATTTTGATACGCTTACCCAGAGCCGAGATATTCCATTTGTTAATTTGCAAAATTAATTTAAGCTTTAAATAAACAAAAGCAAAAAGTTGCATTCGTGCAGACTTCTATGAGGGTTATGCCCGACATCAATATTTATCGTTTAAAGTTGGTTTGAAGTCGATCAAACTTTCGGAAAAAAAATTATTTGCCAATTAACAAACTATGCCAATTGTTTAAACATCCAAAAAGTATTGAAGATATCGGGCCAAAAGATATATATGGTACATTTCTTTGTTATAAATTGAAAAAAACAATATCCTGACCTCGTTAGTTTTGGGAGTGATCAATTTGTTAAGTAAGAAATTTATTTTGGCTATAACAAATGAAAGGATTGACAAAATGAGTTGTGCCTGGCGTCAAACGCCGCGAATTGAAAATATCTTTCGATTGAATCAAGATTTTTTCGAATCCATCAAACCGTTTTCACTGTATTAAATAAAAACGAAAAAAAATCTTTAAACAATTATTTGACTAAGAAGCTCGCGGTTTAGGAAAATTTTTCATAAGAAAATCTCGTTCAGCTGATTTTTTTCTATAAAAATCCGTTGCTAACTCAAATGGTATACAAAATTTGTAAAATCACCTCTTTTTTACCCCAGGCAGACTCGCCTATTGCTTATTTGAGGTTTTTCAGGTGTTCTGACGGTGTTCTTTGAAGTTAGCAAAAATTCCAATAGGACAAAACGGACATCGGATTCATGTTCAGCAGGTAAAAATGCTGGGAATACATAGGTCTGCCTTCTCGCACTCCACTTTTCTTTGTGTGTCTGTGCAATAGTTCGTGTAAGATAGTGGAGGACATTTTTTCAATATATCATTCATTTTACCGATAATGCAAATGCGCTAATTTAATATTGTTATGAATTACACCCTCTTGGAACTGGAGATCATACGCCTATGCCTACTAATTGTGATTGGAAGCTGTCAGAATGAAATGGACTTTTTCTGGAATGTTGTTGGAGAAGATTCTTGATTGTTTCTAGATGGATCTAGAGAGTCAAATTCGGAGTACATAAGGCGCGATTACCAGCGCGGAAGAAGAAGTTTATTAAAGAGAAGTTTATTTTAGAAGTGACACGTTTTGGAAAAAGTGAGGTTAAAGTAAACAAAGTGTATTTTCAACTATTGTATAGTCAGTAAATTATCAAATAAAGTGTTAGTGGTGTTTATCTCTTGTTGAAATTATTTAGAACCCACGGATTCATACAGGGTGTTTCCTAAAAGACGAATAAATGTAACAATATTTTACAGTATCGATTAGTAACAACTACCTAAATACAACTACTGTTTAGAAATTATCTAAGCAGCGAAAATTTATATAATACTGTTATAATAATACCCTTACATATTGTTTGTCATATCCTGAAGCTGCCCTCATTATTCCTCATTATATTCGTGAAGTTAAATAATTCTTTTATGATTAAATATATTTAACGTATGTGTTACTACCAAAAAATGATCGTCAATCTAGCCAATCGAGCTTACGCCAGTAGGTGGGGCGATTTAGATTTTGAACCTGAAATACTTTTAAACATTACAATTTTTTACTCAAAAATAGGTAAAAAATTCATAATTAATAACCCTCGAGTTTTTATAGATTCGAAGATATAGAACATGGTTTTCTATTGCAAAATAGAAAGCGGAACCCCGTTCTTTCTTAGTTTTTCTTAAATATCTCGTGAAATACACCTCTAATCGGTTCGAGGTATACTAATCAAATTTTTCCTATGAAAATTTCCTAGAAAAATGGGCTATTGAGAAAATTAGCGAAAGTTGTTTACTATTGCAAAATTAGCAACAAAGGTGAAAAAATAAAACACTTTTAAATTGCAATAATTAAAACAATTCGATGAAATTTTGTGAGAGGATAGCCCATGGTATGCCTAAATAGTGCGCGTAACTCTGACCCTCCAATCCAAAATGGCGGCCTATCGCAAATCTCCAAACGAAAAAATTACCGTTGCTGGGGATCGTATCTCCGCAAATTTTCAGTTTAAAGATTTGCAACCAAGTGGATTTAATTTCGCTTAAAAAAACATGACTAGGTAAAAAACTGTCTTTTCTAGGACCAGTAGAAGCTGAGATACGCCACTTTTACGTTCTTATCAATAACAACCGTTCTAATTAGTATTCTTCGATCCATTGTGAAGGTATCGTGAGAGAAGGGCGCTGTATCGTCATGGCGCACTGTCGCTGCAGCCGCGTTCGGCTTTCGTAAACTCTTTACTTATAAATAAAGTATTCTAGTGGCATCATACTAAGTTTTAAGTTACAATATTGACTAGAACGGTTGTTATCGATAAAAATGTAAAAGTGGCGTATCTCGGCTCCCGTTGGTCCTAGAATTTTATTTTTTTTTCTAAGTTCGTATTTTTTTAAGCGCAATTCAATGCACTTGGTTGCAAATTTATAAACTGAAAATTCGCGAAGATACGATCCCCAGCAACGGTAATTTTTTCGTTCTTCGTAAATAAAAAAATTACTTGCCAATAAAAAAATCTGAATTTCGGTACGTTCGAAGATACTGGAAAGTTCAACCGATTCCAATTGATTTCATGTCAAGCTGTTTTTTTTGCCGAAACGGCAACACTTCCAATTTTAAACTTTGCAGGTTTGCGATGGACCGCCATTTTGGATTGGTGGGTCAGGTTTGCTCGCACTATTTAGTCATCCCAAGGGCCTACCTCTCCCAAAATTTCATTGAGTTTCGATGACAATTACTTTAGTTATTGTAATTTGAAAATGTTTAATTTTTTCACCTTTGTTGCTAATATTGCAATAGTAAATAAATTTAGCGAATTTTCTCAATAGCCTATCCTTGTTGGAATTTTCTTTAGGAACAAATTTGACAAGTACACCTCGAGTTGATTAGAGGCTCAGTTCACGAGATATTTAAATTTAAGAGAAACTGAGCAAAAATATGGTTCCGCTTTCTATTTTGCAATATAAAACCATGTTCCGTATCTTCAAATCTATAAAGACCCGAAGGTTGTTATTTATGAATTTTTTACCAATTTTTAAGCTTAAAATTGCAATGTTTAAAAGGATTTCAGATTCGAGAATTTTTAGGTCTAAATCGCCCTGCCTATAGGGCTTCCTCAATATCTATAAGGTCACTTGGGGTATTTGGGCCATGATTTTACAACCTGAGCGAGAAGATTATACTTTGAACTTGCCTGAGAACCACTAATAAGTTATATTAATATCTAAAATATTTTTTTATATATAATACAATATACAGTCTTTAAATATATAATATTGAAATCCCAAGTCAAATTTAATTTTCTTTGTAATTATAATTAAATAATAAAAAGTCTGATGGGCCCAGTTACCGCTAGAAATTGGGGCAACTGGACCATACGGGTCTTGGTTTCATAAAAACGATTGTTATTTGAACTGGGGTAAGTGGGCGTGTTGGTAAACATGTAAACTTCGTACAAAAATTACCACAAGTCATTTAAACCACACCATAGTCGAGTTGTCGACGATGTAAGAGAACTACTACATAACAATTAGGTGTGAAATTTATTCTTTAGGAATAACACAACTTCTGTTAAAGTAAAAAGGGCAAAATTAAATGTAAAAAACATCCAATTTCAAGTAAGCATAAATAACACAGGCCCACAAAAAAAGTGATCTGCACCAGGGACCTGACATAGTAATCCTATGTATTTTGACGTGCTGAACACGAATCCAATGTCCATTTAGCTCCGTTACCCACCAACTTTTTGTAAATCGCGAAAATAATCTAAAGAAATGAGGTTGCTTAGGCTATTTTCGCGATTTACAAAAAAATGGTGGGTGATGGAGCTAAACGGACATCAGATTCATGTTCAACACAACAAAATACATAGGGATTAATATGTCGGGTCCCGGGTTCAGATCGCTATTTTTTGTGTGACTGTGCGCAGTGATCTACATCTACCTAATAAATAAAAACAAAAACAACATGCTTAATGTGCTTGGGGTAACTTGGTCCCAGCCGTACCCAGATGCCCCAATTAACTGGCCCACTTACCCCATTTTTGAAAAATTGTGGCGGTAACTGGGCCACCCACTCAAGCTTATGACCGAAGGCAGAATACATGCTTGCAATAACATTTTAGGGATATATCATGCTTCTAATTTATGCTAAATTAACTGTAACGTTGATAATATATACAGTAAGTAAATTATGATACTGTAGACTATTATAACAATACAACTTTCAATAACGATTTAAATTTCAAATTTGATACCGTTGAGCCTAGATTAGTTCTAAAAATAATAGGTAATCTCAAATCTAACTCATACGGATCTGATGAAGTCTCATTACAAATGCTTAAACTATGTTTACCGGCAGTATCTCTGTACGTTACTCATATAATAAACTGTTGTTTAGACTTAGGTATTTTTCCCACCAACTGGAAGACTGCAATTATTTCTCCGATACCGAAAGTAAATAATCCTACTGAGTATAATCACTTACGACCCATTAGTTTACTACCTGTACTTAGTAAAATTCTTGAAAAAATAGTATATCATCAAGTTGAAAATTATTTTTCTACAAATGACCTTTTCCCAAAAAATCAATCGGGTTTTAGAACTGGACACAGTTGTACTACTGCGCTGGTAAACATATCAGATGACCTGGTGAAACATTTAGATAAAAATCGTGCAAGCACACTCATCTTATTGGACTACTCGAAAGCATTCGACTGTGTAAGTCATGAATTAATGTGTGCTAAATTGAAATATTATGATTTTAATGAAAATGCAGTGTCATTTTTTACGTCATATTTGTATAACAGACACCAAATAGTGCGTACTAAATTTGGTCAATCTGAAGCTAAGTTAATTAAGTCTGGAGTACCTCAAGGTTCTATATTGGGGCCAATCTTATTTTTAATTTACACGTCGGACATTTACAGTCATGTCACTCATTGCAATATGCAAACTTATGCTGACGATACACAACTGCTCTATACTTTTCATCCAGACAACTATAATCTTGCAGTTAGATGTATTAATGCTGATCTCATGTCAATTTATACCTATAGTGTAAATCACAATCTTGTTTTAAATCCATCTAAATCGGCCGTGATTTTATTTTGCTCCAAAAATTATTATTCACATTTAACTAGCAATATGACAATAACGATCAATACCGAAAATATACCTTATAAAAAAGAAGTTAAAAATTTAGGAGTTATCTTTGATCATAAATTGGACTTTGAAAAGCATGTCAACAGTCTAGTTAAAAAATCTTACGTACGATTAAAATTATTATATTCTAATAAGCATATTTTAAATTATGATATTAAGAAAAAGCTTTGTGAAACAATTGTTTTGCCTATTCTGTACTATTGTCTTATCATGTATTATCCTTTTTTAAATACAGCTAACAAAAATAGAGTACAAAAAGTTCAAAATACTTGCTGTCGCTTTATTTTCAATTTACGTAAATATGATCATATAAGTACAAAAATCAGGGACTTGAAATGGTTAAAAATGGATGATACTTGGAAACATGATTTATTGGCTTTTGTGCATCGCTTGTCGCTTACTACTGAACCGGAGTATCTTAAGAATAAACTTATACCACGAAATCAATTTCATGCTGTCAATATAAGAAACATAGAAAATTATACAATGCCTTTACACAGATCTGCTCTTTTCCAAAAATGTTTCACTTACAATGCTATAAGATGCTATAACAGTGTTGAAAAATCCGCAAAAACGTTTTCTATTAGCAAATTTCGTAACTATATAAAAAATAAATTACTAAATCCATAAAATCACTTTCAGTGAATGTCACCAGCTAATTTTCAATCTTTGTCGAGTTGTTTATTTCTGAATATATCTCTAATTTGTTGTTAATTTGTAACGTTGTGTTTTATATAAGTATATGTGTATATACATTGTGCATTCTACATACTTTATTCCTCTCTCATTTGTACATTACATACTATTATATGTTATTATTTACTATATATTATTATTATTTTTTTTTATTCTTAATATTTTGTATTATTTAGATATAAGGTTAAGTGTAAGAGTAGCCTATGGCTAAACTTCGCCTTAATAAAGACGTTTTATTATTATTATTATTATTAAACCTGTAGATATTTCATAAAAATCAAGAATACATCACGTTGCTATGAAAATTTTGCACTGCAAAATTTAAAAAAATTTCTACGTGAAAGCAACAACACTCAGAAACATGAGACTAATTGTTGTAGTGAGATGACATTGTCCTTCAGTGCTGCCAACTGCTTGAAGTGAAATTACCCCCACGAGTTCTACGGAAAAAACCATGGCCCAGTTACCCCCTATGGGCCCAGATACCCCAACTGACCTTACGTGTTGATTAGTAGTGTAGGTAAATTTGACGAATATCAATCTAAACTTGAAAAAGTTTATCGAATGAATGGATTTTGATGAAACTTTATAGATTCTGTTCGATTTGATGCCTTGATTAAACTCAAAATAAAAGATAAAAATTGTCCGCTATTGACCCGCAATTGTTATAAACTATAATTTGTTAAGTAGCAAAATTGAGGTAAATTAAAAAAGCAAAATATATTTTTAGATAATTTGACGAAAAATATCAACTACTTTTGTAAAAGTTTCGAAAAAATGCTTATTTCCGAGATGAAGCGTTTCGAATTTTTCCAAACATCGAGGAGGGGGGAATAAAGAAATTGACGAAGGAAAATCCAAAAAAATGCTGGTGAATGTATTATTAAAATACAAGACTTTTTTCCTTTATGACTTTTTCTTAAAGTGCACTCTGTACAAGTTATTCCGGAAAAACTTGAAAAAAGACCCTTATAGGAAAATGGAAAATTGTGAAAAGTGATGCACCAAATTTTAGGGGCTACAAAGAACCCTCTCGATGGCGAAAGTGTACGTAAAAATTCCATCGAACACTTTTTTTGACCATACCAATATAATGACACCACTAATAGCCCAATTAGTTTTGTGGGCCAAATCATTATTTTGGTCCGGCAAAAGTCTTTGTGATGCAATATGTTAACTAACATACGATTCGAATGTATTGACCCTTCACTTTAACTGCGAATATCTCAGAAACGGTGGAGCAGAGAAAATTGAAAAAATTATGTGTTTATTGTGAGTGTATTTTAAATCAGTCACTGGAATTTGAATAATGTACATTGGACACTTTTGAAGTTCTGCTAAGTTAAATTGAAAAATGTCCTACTTTTTAAGGAAATTTTTACCATACCAGTTTTAAATCCATTATATCTTGGAAAATATGCATACTTTGTAAATAATATTTTAGACACCTATAAAGCACGGCACTTTTGTACAAGGAAATTTTTTCATAATTTTTTATTCTAAAATTTTGCAGTTATTCTCAAAAACGTGTTTATTCGGTTATTATACTCTTCGCAAGTACAACACGAAGAGTATATTGCATTCGATCGGCACATTTCTAAAATTGATAATATTGCTCGTAGAGAAAAAATTTTCATATCACTGTGTTGGTGATCGAATTCTGAACAACTTTCAAAATGTCCGTCTGTCGGTCCGTCCGTCGGTCTGTCCGTCTGTCACGTTTCTTGTAAGCACGATACCGTAAGAACAAAAAGTCCGATTGTATCTAAATTTGGACAGTAAGTTAGTGTTAGCTGAAGGCAGAACCCAATTTTTTTAAAAATAATTTTTAATTTTTTTTTTTGTGATTTGTAATTAAACTAAAGATATCTAAACCTAATACTGTTTACAAAAAATTTCGAAGAGTATCCTATAGAATGTGCAACAATCATATTAAAAGTGCAGTAAATCGGCGAGGAGTATAACGGTTATCTTGTTTATCAATGTATTTAAAAATGTTTTGTTAAAATAGTTAATTATGTAAAATGTAAGCATTTTCAGAAAAAATAATTGGTATATATCAAATATTAATTTAGTTATCAAGCGTAAAGGATAATATCATTCCTAGTTTGCACTAATACTATCTATTACGTTTCATAACTAAATTAATGTTTGATATATACCAATTATTTTTTTCTGAAAATGCTAACAAATTACATAATTAACTATTTTAACAAAAGTCTTTTAAATACATAGATAAATAATCGAGTAAACATGACGTCACGTTTTTGAGAATAACTGCAAAAAATGCCGTGCTTTATCAGTGCCTAAAATATAATTTACATAGCAGGCATATTTTCCAAGATATAATGGTTCAGATTTCCTTAAAAGTAGGACATTTTTCAATATAACTTAGCAGAACATTAAAAGTGTTCAATGTGCATTATTTAAATTTCAGTGCTTAGAATAGACTCATAATGAACACATCGCGGTTAAAGTGAGGGGTCATTACATTTGAGTCTTATTTTAGTTAAGTTTATTCAAACTTTAAGGAATTTCTAAGGTTATTTTTCCGAGTTCGTGTAAGTAAATCATGTGGTATGGGACATGCGTTCAGGACACTACCGATTATGAAAATTCACGTTACCAAACGCTAACCTGGTCTAATATTAAAGGGTCAGAATCCTATAGCCATAACAGGGTCACACTCAGGAGCATTAAACAAAGTACAATGAATTATATTAAAAATACATTGATAAATAATATTGCATAAAACATTGAGTAATAATTTTCGGTTGACAATAATGTGAATTGGAAATATTTGTTAACCAAATTACGAAACCATAAAACTTGTAGATATACAGTGAAATGAGCTGTCACGTCGCATTATTTACATACATATTACCTAATAAAATGAATTTAACTAAAACAAATACAGTCCAGTGAAACGTTATAAAATTTTGGCCGGACCTTGCATTTTGGGTAGGACAAAATTTTTTTCTTTTTATGTTTAGGGGGGGGGGGGCAATGTGAGTATAGAACTCGATTTTCGGGGTTGAAAACCCCACCATTTGGTAGCCATTTTCTTGAGAACCGTCTGTCTCACAAATAATACTTTAAGACTTTTTTTGTAGAAAATTGAATTCTCCACAATCTTGGTTTATAGTATATTCACCGAGCTCTGAGAGTTGTCACTCGCTGTTCACGTGGGCTTAGTTCACCAGAGACCTCAATGCAAAAACTATTAAAAATACAGGAAGAAGATTTTAGAACGATTGAAGATTAATGGAAATGTGGGATATTGTTCTTTGAAACTTGATAATACACTAACATAAACTTCAAATGGATTCACTAAACTGTTTATAAGTTATAATAATTCAAATTTTCGAACAAAGGTAAATACACTATTACGCAAATTACATACAACTGAAGTCGAGAAAACCGTTGGCAATCTCCTAAAAAATACAACCAATGAGGATGGAACACGTCGCAATCACCAGGCAATCAGGCATATTTATTACTCTCAGCCTTCCGTGAATACGCTTTAGACACTGCTTCTAAAATTGAAAATGAAAAAGTTTAGACAATCCGAATTTGCAATAAAATATAGCGGTTCCCATTTAAATACCAAATTTAACCTTGAATGGCCATAACCCTTCCACCTAATGTCAAAGTGACATATGCCGCCAAAGTACCCCCATCCAATTCTATAATTTTCGTTTAAAACATTCTTTCGTAGAGTGCTTATTACTCGAGATATTTGAAAGTTTTCGGTTAAAAGCATCACCCGGGTGATCTTTTTAACCTGAAACTTTCAAATATTTCGAGTGATAAGCACTCTATGAAAAAATGTTTCAAACGAAAATTGTGTAACTCTATGGGGCACTTCGGCGGTATATGTCACTTTGACATTGGATGGAAGGGTTCAAATTCAAATGTTTATTGGTCTTTTTTTGATCAAGTACATGATATAAGACAAGTCACACTAGTTAAGTAATATAACATAATATAAGCTTATACTAAGAGTCGAATACAGTGTAAAACACACAGTTGTATAAGACGAGGACACGGAACACTGAAAAATGTACAGTACAAAACTTGTAAACAAGAGTAAAAAAAAAAAAAACGTTAACTTGCTGTGTATTAGTATACTTTAAATGCAGAAAAACTCTGATAGAGAATAATAACATTTGTCTGATAAAAACACCTTTAGTTTTTTTGTAAATAAATGCTCTCTTTCCTGATGTTTTATGTCATCCGGTAGACGGTTAAATAATTTCGGGCCTATAAATCTTGGAGACTCACTTGTGATTTTTAATCTGGCACAGGGTTCATGGCGTTTATTTTTTTGTCTTGTATTGACTTTATGGTAGTCACTATTTAAAATGAAACTATTTCTGTTTTTATAAACATACATACAAACTTCGAAAATATATATGCTAGGCAAGGTAAGAATTTTATTTTCTATAAAGATATACTTGCACGTGTAAGTATTCGGTATACCAAATATACATCGCAAGACACGTTTTTGAGCAATAAATACATTTGAAGACATGGTGGAGTTTCCCCAAAAACAGATACCATATCTTAAACGTGAATCAACTTGGGCATAATATAAATTAATAAGTTGGTCTCTTGATAAGACCCCCCCAATATTTCGGAACAGGTATACTATAGAGGAGACTTTGGATATCAAAGTTTCGCAATGATGCTTCCAATTTAGGTATTCGTCCAAATATACCCCTAAAAACTTGACATTGTCCTCAGTATTAGAAATATTTTTATTGTCTATTTTAATACTCAAATTATCACATTCCTTTCGCCTACCGTGAAATCTGATAACTTGAGTTTTTTCGGTATTGAGATACAGGCTATTATGGGAAAACCAATGGTTTAATGTTTTTAAAATAGCATTACAATTTTGTTCCAAAATAATATCAGATGGATTTGATATTATCAGTAAAATGTCGTCAGCATACATTGTGAAATGTGCGGTTGACGGCAAAACATCAATATCATTAATAAACAAAACAAAAAGCACAGGGCCCAAAATGGACCCCTGTGAAACACCTATCGTTGAATTTAAACATTCTGAATTAACACTGCATACGGTGTTATCGTTTTTATGTTTTAAACTTACATATTGTCTTCGATTTTCGAGGAATGTGGTGATCCAGTTTAATGACACACCCCGTATACCACAATCAAATAATTTAGATATTAATAGACTATGATTGATGCACTCGAATGCCCTGCTGAGATCACAAAATATACCAACAGGACACTCTCCCGCATCAATGAATTCTAAAAGAATGCATTGCTGTGCCGGTCGACATGCCACTAGAAAAACCATGTTGGTTTTTTGTAATTATTTTAAAAGTTCCTAAGTAATTTACCAGCCTATCTAAATAACAATATTCGAAAATTTTTGAAAGTCCCGAGGGCACGGTTACAGGCCTATAATTTTCTAACAGTTGGGCATCCTTTTTTTTAAAAATAGGTATCACCTTTCCGGTCTTTAGGGTATTCGGAAACGTTCCTGTTTCAAATATAAGGTATTACTTTTTTTATTATAAAGCAGGGAATATCATCTGGACCAGACGAGTTTTTAGCTTTAAGTTTTTTTGTTAATAAATTAAGCAATTCTTCTTCACTGAATGGTTTTAAAAACAATGAATTTGTCTGCTGAACTGTACTGTGTGTATACGTACCGCAGTTTAATTTCGGTATTTGCCTAATGGTAGCATGCGGCGCCTCTATGAAAAAATCAGTTAATAGCGAGGCAACTATTTGAGGCTCATCATGTATAGTACCTTCATTATTTAAAACAATATTAGAAAGACTTTTATTTCTGTTTGATAATTCAGCTACGACTCGTCAGCTGGTCTTTCAAGGTCAAATTCGGTTTTTAAACGGGAACCCCTATATTTTATTGCTAATTTGGATTTTCTGACTAAAAATTGACTACTTTTGTTCGAAAATTTTTTTTTTTGAAATTATCATTCTTTTAGTTATCTGGCGAGAAAAAAATAGTAATTTTAGAAATTTGCGAATTTTTTACTCTAAAAAGAGAAGGTTTGGATAAAAATTTCAAGAGGCAAAGAGAGTTTCGAATCATCCTAGAAATGTACTCAATTTTTTTTCAGAATTGTCCAATGCCCTTTTTCATGGACCATTTGCAGCGACCTAACACCTCTCCAAAGAAGAGAAATTTAAAGAATAAAGAACAAAATTGTTCGCAATGAAATGGTGTACGAGAAACATCTGATAAGTGTTTTCTGTAAAATCAATAGAAAAGAAGTTATAACCCTTAAATGATATTTTTCTTGAAAATTTTAGTCTATTCTTAATTATAACTTTTCAATTTTCAGTATTACTGTAAGAGGTATCTAAACCAAGACTGTAGAGAATTGAATTCTCTACAAAAGAAATTTTAACATTTTTTTTGTGAGACTTACGGTCAAGATATCGCCGAGAAACTGCATACGCCCCCCTTTTCAAGATGGCGGCCAAATGGGGGCGCTTTCAACCTTGAAGATCGAGTTTTATACTCACACTGACCCCCCTAAACACCGAAAGAAAAAAGTCTTGTCCTACCCAAAATGCAAGGTCAATGTAACATTTCAATGGACTAATACTATTACAACCCATATTTATATTTGAAAAATAAACTACTAATGTTTAAATGACAAATACACGGTTAATATAGAAAACAAACTATTAAAAAACATGTAGCAAACTGCAACAATAACATTTATGTAGTGCCGTGTGCTTAATGGTCAGTGATAGTAGAGAGATAATGTAGTTAGTGATACAGCACGACGTTCGCTAATTACTCTAGGTTATTAAAGCAATAGACACTTAAGGCAGCACATCTGAAACACACGTAGTAAACGTATTTTATGACATCTGCGCATGCGCAGTTTTGATTTTCTTAGAGTTACGTTAGACGTAAAGATATGGATTCCCACGTACACCCAAAAACGCGGTATTATTCTCAGATTCAGGTTCTTGAAATTTTAGTAAAACAGTGTCTAATAGACACTTAAGGCGCTTATGCGTAAACGTATTAGCGCGACGTAAACCCAATAAGTTTAGGTATATTATTACGCCCTAAAATAGAGTTAAGGCAAAGCTAATAATTCCAACCACGTAGTATGTCCTATTTGTACTAATTGTTTACATTTTGATTAGGTGACAATTCACCTAACCCTAAATTTACTTCCACATCCACGTAGTGGATTGGAAGTATAGTAATCGTAAAAAAAAATTCAAATTTTTTTTTTCTTGAAATCGGTTTAGAATGTCATGAAAGGTCGAGATTTCAAATTTGAGCGAAAAAAAAAATCTGTCTATCGGTCTGTGTCTGTCTGTAACTTTTTCTGTCCGCACGCTTTTTACGGAACGGTTCAAGATATTGACTTGAAATTTTGTACACGTATCTATTATTATGAGATCTGGAACTGGATTGTTTTTTGAAGATATCCGGTGAAGGGTTGGGGGGTAAATAGGGGTAAAATGGGGATATATGTAAAGCAAGCTGGTAAGAGTACAGAAACTTATTTCATGTATGTACTACAAGACAGGGCCTCAGATTTTTTTATAATGTTTTTCAACCCCCACACCACCCCTTCATTATTAGAGGGGTTGCTAAAATAAAATTGAGATATTCATTTGAAATTTGGTACACGTATGTTTTATAACGACATCTCGAACTAGATTATATTTTGAAATGATTCCGTTGAAGGGTTGGGGGTTAAATAGGGGTAAATAGGGGAAAATAAGTAAAGCAAGCTGGTAAGAGTATAGAAACTTGAAATTCGGTGTATGTGCTAGAAGTCAAGGTCACAGACTAGTTATATTATTTTTCAACCCTCACCACCCCTACTGCATTATTAAAGGGGTTGATAAAATAAAATTGAAATATTCACTTGAATTTGGTGCACGTATGTATTATAACGACATCTGGAACGAGATTATATTTTAAGAAGCTACCTTTGAAGGGTTGGTGGTTAACTATGATAAAATAGGGGAAAATAAGTAAAGCAAGCTGGTATGAGAACAGAAACTTGAAATTCAATGTATGTACTAGAAGTTACAGACTCAGTTTTTAAAAATACATTTTTCACCCTCCCCCCATCCCCCCCCAGTCCATTATTAAAGGGGTTGATAAACTAAAATTGAGATATTCATTTGAAATTTTGTACACGTATGTATTATAACGATATGTGGAACTAGACTAAATTTTGAGATGATGCCGTTGAAGGGTTGGGGGTTAATTAGGGGTAAATGGGGGAAAATAAGTAAAGCAAGGTGTTAAGAATACAAAAACCTGAAATTTGGTGTATGTACTAGAAGCGAAGGTCTCAGATTAATTATATTATTTTTCAAACACCACCACCCCTACTCCATTATTAAAGGGGTTGATAAAATTAAATTGAAATATTCACTTGAAATTTGGTACACGTATGTATCATAACGACATCTAGAACTAGATTATACTTTGAAAAGCTTCCGTCGAGGGGTTGGGGGTTAAATAGGGGAAAATAAGTAAAGCAAGCTGGTATGAGTACAGAAACTTGAAATTCAGTGTATGTACTAGAAGCTAAAGACTCGAAATTTTTATAATATTTTTCAACCCCCCCAACACCCCCTACTCCAATATTAAAGGGGTTGATAAAATAAAATTGATATACTCATTTGAAATTCGGTACACGTATGTATTATAACGACATCTGGAACTAGATTATATTTTGAGATGATTCCGTTGAAGGGTTGGGGGTTAAATAGGAGTAAATAGGGGAAAATAAGTAAAGCAAGCTGGTGAGAGTACAGAAACTTGAAATTCGGTGTATGTACCAAAAGCCAAGGCCTCGGATTATTTATATTATTTTTCAACCCCCACCACCCCTACTCCATTATTAAAGAGGTTGATAAAATAAAATTGAAATATTCACTTGAAATTTGGTAGGGTTGGGGGTTAAATAGTGGTAGATAGGGGAAACTAAGTAAAGCAAGCTGGTAAGAGTATAGAAATTTGTGATTTGGTGTATATACTAGAGGCGATGGCCTCAGATTTTCCATAATACTTTCCATCCCCCATCACCCACACTCCCTTATTACAAGAGTTGATAAAATTAAATTTAGATTTTCACTTGAAATTTGTTACACGTATAATGATATCTTAAACTGGATTATATTTTGACATGATTGCATTGAACGAGTGGGGGTAATTGGTGGTAAATAGGGAAAAATAAGTAAAGTAAGCTGGTAAAGATACAGAATCTTGAAATTCGGCTTATATCCTAGAAGCCAAGGCCTCATATTTTTTAGTATTATTTTTCAACCCCCACCACCCTTAATCCATTATTAAAGGGGTTGATAAAATGAAATCGAGATATTCACTTGAAATTTGGGATACGTATGTATTATAACGACATCTGGAACTAGATTATATTTTAAGATGATTCCGTTGAAGGGTTAGGAATAAATAGGGGAAAATAAGTAAATCATGCTGGTAAGAGTACATAAATATGGGATTTTGTGTATATACTAGAAACCAAGGCCCCAGATTTATTTCTAATATTTTTCAAATACCACCATCTCCGCTCCATTATTAATGGGTTTGATAACATAAAATTGAGATATTTACTTGAAAGTTAGTACACGGATGTATTGTAATGACATCTGATTGAGATGAAGGGGTGGGTTGTGGTAGGTTGTGAATAGGGGAAAATAAGTAGGTTAAATTAAAAACTTCATTTTTAACGCATTTGGTAGAAACCAACGCCTTAAACTTTTCTATGATATCTGCTCCAAATATTATTAAAATTTTGTGACCAATAATTTTCACATACTAGAGTGCAAATCTAGTCAAGATGTTTCCTTTAAAGTGACTTTGATGAAAAATCTGGATGTGGAAGTAGTGATTCCTTAGGCAGCGGTTTTTTACTCTGTCTTTTAAAGTCCTAACGGAAATGAATTTTCCAACTCTTCGAGTTATGTTCATTTGAATGACGTTTCACCTAGTGTTGTCTTCATTGGGTTTTGTTCAACAACCTCTCGTAATAAGGTAAATCATTGGTAAAGTATATCCGTCCTGCTGGATGAGTTTCTACCCCTTGCAAGGGTGTTACCATGTTTAATTAACTATATTTTACATTTATTATTTCACCACACACAAGACACAAAACTAGAATCAAAGTAAATGAAATGTGACGGGGAACATAACTTTAACAAAGTGTAGGTTATGTTTCTTATGATTTTTTGGCGTTTTACAGAAGGCAATAGTCGTTAATTTTAACATATTGTAAACATTTTAATTTCACGTCATAAATTATTTGGTAATAACTTATATTTTATCGTTGCACATTATATATCAGTTTTAAATCACTTTTGTATAAATCTGAAGGTAAAAGTGAATAATTACTTTGTGCCTTTATATTGCGTAAATGATATGGATGCTGCATAAAACACCTATAGTCTGTTTTTTAAACCAGGAGGGGCGTTTTAAATTTAACGCGCTAAATCATACATCTGTGATTGGATAGACCTTCGCCAGTTTTATACAAGGCAATAGTCGAAAATTTTGACATATTGTAAAAATTTTAATTTCATGTCATAAATCATTTGGTTATAATTTTCTATTTTATCGTTTGCACATTATATATGAGTTTTAATTCCGTTTGTATATATCTGAAGGTAAAAGTGGCTAATTACTTTGTTCCTTTATATTGCGTAAATGGTTTGGATACTGTATAAAATACCTAGAAGTCAAATAGAGGTCGTTGGATTATATAATGTAATAAAATACACACAATAACACTGTAGTCGTGTATTTTTGGTTGCCCAAAACACCAAAAAGGTTTTAGTGTATTTTCTAGTTACTTTTATCGTGTGAATGGAAGTTTCATGTTTACTCCTCCTGGTTTAAAAACAGACTATAGAGGTCAAATAGAGGACGATGCGTTTGATGTAATCAAAAACACTGCAGTCGTGTATTGTTGGTTGACCAAAATGCCAAAACGGTTTTAGTGTATTTTCTGGTTATTTTTATGGTGTGATTGGAACTTACATATTTACTCCTTCTGGTTTAAAAACAGACCATAGTGTCAGTGACGCCATCGACTTGTACATAAAGTTGTACGAGTCAACCGGTCTAATAGACAGTTAAGGCAACGCTTATACGTAAACGCATTAGCGCGATGTAAACCCAATAAGTTTAGGTATATTGTTACTACCTAAAATAGAGTTAACGCAAATCTATTAATTCCAATCACGTAGTATGTCCTATTTGTACTACTTGTTTACGTTTTGCTTAGTTGACAGTTCACCTAACCCTAATTTTTTACTCTGTCTTTTAAAGTTCTAACTGAAATGAATTACTACTTAAGATACGTTTACGTGTGTTTTAGATGTGCTGCCTTAACCTTTCAGTGGTCGCGCGAATTTTTTTTACTTTAGTGGTCGCACACGGTCTCAGACACCGGCTTAAAAAAATACGTTTAAAAGTAAAAATTCAGAAATAATTTTGAAGGGACCTCGAAGCTATATATACGTAGCTAATAAATGTTAAGCATTTTCGAAATATTTATTTAAGTAAACCTTAACTTTTCAATGTACAAAAAAAATTAACAAAATACTAGCTTACCCTATATATACTTGAATAACAGAAATAAAAATTTTCATAAAACCTTTGTTAAAGTAAATTTGTCTTCTAGAAACATAAGGGAATCTATTTTTGTACATAAAAGTTTTTGGGTTCCTTCCAAAAAAAGCATGCAGGTTATAAAAATCATCAAAATATTTATAATTTTCTTTCCTTGTTCTTACATTATTGGGTGGACAGTGTTTGCTCCATTTCATTTTTTTATCTCTTCCCATAAAATATGGTGCACTTCCATTCATTTCCCCACCTTCATTTTCATCAAATTCCTGTTCTCTATCGCTATCTTCTGATCTTTCATAAATATTGTCTTCCTCCCCGTTTCTTCTTCGTCATCATTCTTCTCCACTGGGTAATTCCTCGAACAGCCTCAATATCCTTTCTTGCTCTTTGTTAGAGTCAATATTTATATAAAGTTAGGGAAATAGAAGGTAAATACTTACCGAAATATATATTTTTCAATGAATAACCCAAAACAAATGACAGAAATTTTATCTCACTAGTGGTCGCACCCGGTCTAAGACACCGTGTGTGCGATTACAGCAGTTATATGGACACATGGCATAATAATAACTACAGCAATGTATAGACGAGAAACTTTATGATAGGTACACCAACGGAAACGGATGGGTTTATCCGATTATTTGAAATATCACAAATTAACCGTTGCGCCGCGCCGGTCTCCTACACCGTGCGCGACCACTGAAAGGTTAAGTGTTTATTGTCTACTAATGGTGGGTATAGATGGGACAAACTGCGATTTTTTAATCACAGTAATCGCTACGGTGATCGTTCAGCAACTACTGCTCTTTACAGCAGTAATTATATCACTCTTTGGATCGCTTCGACGATTGTGTTCGGTTCGTCACAAATTGCCCCTGTCCGTGGGATGGCACCCGGCTGCACATAAGCATTCTTTACAGTGGTATGGATGGTATTTAAGAATATGTTATTGACTGTTTCAAGACTACGGCGTGACGTCCACGAAAAATATTATATATGTACAAACGAATTTGACTTATGTAACTTCTACCTACTATAATTTTTAATAGATAATAAGTTACATGTAAAACAATAAAGTTGATTTTTCTATTATAATGTTTCTGAATTATACAAAAATATATTTGGCGGAACGTTTTATTTGCAACATTTTGAGGTAGGTCAAAGTCGTCCATTGAAAGTCAGTAGGCGGTATCCCAGAAGGGCAAAGAATATTTGCACCATTTTTGCAATTGAATCCAAATTGCGGAAATGGCACAAATGCTCCTTACCTTTCTCGGTTACCACCTACAGACGTTCAATGGTCGACCATGTGACCTACCTCAAAACATTCTGTGATACTTGTAGAGTAGGTACATACCTCCACATTTTGTACACTTCTGAACGAAAAGACGAAATAAAAATTATGGAGAAAATTAATAATACAACGAACCACTAAAAAGATATCGTCAAATGTCAATAGATTCTGCGCTAGTTCAGCGCGTATGGATTTTAAAGTCCTTGAGGCCAATGAAATTGGCGCAAATACTGCCATATCCGTACGACTGTAAAGAATGCTTATATGCCACCCGGCTCAGGTTCGATGTTTGTTTCATATTTCTGTTAATTATATTTATTAACACATACGTAAAAAAATTGCGTAATTGATTTGTTTTAATATAGAAATTTACAAAATGTTTATAATGAATCACGCTACCGCCTGCCTTCCGCTACTTTGCGACCATAGAAAAAAATGATTTAATCATCGGATCCTTTCTCGCCAATCGCTGTTAGCGATTGCTCAGTTGAAAAAACAAGTGATAAGCAGCAGTTACGGTGATCGCCGTGACATCTCTAACCGTGGGCTGGATCTTAGCAGTTTGCGTGATTAAGTAGGCTGGACTTTAGTATTCCGCTTAGAGAAACTATTTGCTTTTACCCTGTTCGCCCAAGAGATTCAGCTAAGCCACTCCCCACAAATGTGCGCTAAATTTGAATATAATATTTCTATTGATTGAATTTTTAAAACCCATATTACAACCACCTATGTCGAGAAAGCTATTAATATATGAAGTATTTGTTCTCCGAGACAAATCGTTTTTAGCCTCAAATCTGATGTATGGTTTTTAGAAATAACTATTGTTATTCGCTGTTATTTCCTATTGATCTAATAAAATAGTGTTTTTCAGTACTGTGGTGCATATTTGTGTATATCAAGGTACGCAATAAAAACGATTTATAATATTGATTAAATGTCAGAACCACTTTTTCTTTTTTAGGTTAAAAATTCATTCTTGTCAAATTAATTATGAATCAAGCTCAAACTCTTTCTTAGCTGAAAAAACGGGAAAGCAAAAATTGTTCGGTTAAAGAGAAGGAAAATATTGTGAATACTTTTAAGGCTTTTGCTGCAGAGAACCCAGACAACTTTAAGACACAAAACGTCGAGTTTACTGCAAAGGCAGAAGGTAATTTTTCGTAGATATTTATACAGATAGGTACCTCTCTTAAGTTTCTTCTTGGTTCTTCTTATGAGTAGTAATCGAACCTTGTGATTATGAAAAGTATATGTAGTAGGTAACATTTTGTATTATTTATTTACACTTAATTTACACAATCAGTATTGTTAAAAAGTGTATTTGTTGAATAGCAACTGCTACTCGCTGGTTCTCACTTGTAATATTACAAAAGAATATATACAATCTATTATACCATTCAATACTTTTTGAATTTTGCCGCTTTTATAAATTTGTAGCGTGTGAAGCTCGTTGTTGCCTTCAATGGTCTAAGCAAAATGGAGAGTGGCCTTACTGCATCTCTTGGGCGAACGGTGTATAGTAATTTTCCTGAGAAGTAATTCTTATTGACTTTAGATTACGAAAAATGCCAAAAGTTAAAAGACGTAACGATGTGTTAGCATGACATGAAAGAATAGAAAATTACCGGGAATCGGAGCAATGTAATAAAAACATATTTATTTTATTAGAAGCAGAGGGAATTAAAGATCTTGAAATATAGCACACATTGAATCAAATGCTCCCGGATTATAATATGGGTAATACCGAACATTCAAAATGTTTGGCCATGAGACATGCGCCGCTTACTTCTGCCGGTGCAGAACGCTCCTTTCCAGCATTAAAGTGGATATTTAACAGTAGGCGTCTAAAATCTGTCTAGACAATTTGGAAAGAATAATGATTTTATACCATGCAAATAAATATATGCAAATAAAATAAAGGAATAAGACATTTTTTATTACATCTTTCATTCGATGCCCATTATGCTGTACTGCATCCATCTGATGCTGACTGTTGATATCTTTTTTATGTCGTCTAAATCTGACCACAAAGAGGCAAACATCATGAGGTAAGTACTTCTTCAATACATTTTCTCAGTTCCAGTTATTTGTTATTAAAAATTTTCCTATTCAATAAAATAATTTGACAGAAATACGAAAGATAATATGTTAATGTTATAAATACGAATAACATCAAGAGATAAATTACAATTACAATTTCACAATTATTATCGAAACAAGTTGTCATGTTATAATATTTCTTGAAAAATTAAATATCAAGTCGAGTCCGACTTGTTAACGCTGAAAAATTTCGACCCTTGAATATTGCTTAAAATAATTTTGTTTTTATAACAAAAGGAAATATTACATTTTCCCAACCAATCAAATGTTTTCAATATTTTTCTACCGATTTCCGACAAGGTGACTGCTCGATGACTTTTTTTCGTAAAGTTGCTGTTGTTAATGATATTAATTTTTAAAAACTGAATAAAATTTCTCGTGTTTTGATAATCGAAAAGTATAAAATAAACATGTGTCCTTTCAATGCATAATTTTTTATAATATCTTTAGGCCTTGCAACTGAACTTCCAAAATATGGAATTGAGGACTTTTAATTTTACACCTCATAGCGATCACTTTTCGATGGTTTTTGAAAATTCATGTCGAAGAAAAGTTGTTACTATGAATTTCAGCGTGTATTTAATCGATTGCTAAAACGTTTTAAGTCAAAACATACAGGGTGTTCCATTTAAAAAAAATGAGTCATGATAGTTTAAAAACATAAAAATTTGATAATCGTTTCAGCAATGAATTACCTACTCGCTGAAATCTACAGTGACAACTTTTTTGGTTGAAGAAATTTAATTATTTTAAACAATATCAGACCAGGTTACCGTCTGGTAACATGGATTTTCATATTTGGTAGTGTCTACTGAACTAATTCCAACAAAAAAACTGGGTTCGAAATGTATTCGAAACGCATGCGCAAATACCAACTGATCTAAAATGATTACGCTGAAAAAATATGATGATATAAAAATATTATTTACATATATTTTTTATCTGTTGGCGTGAATCTCTTTTCATCCTCGTGAAAAAATCTCTGGAATAAATTTAAGAGATTTATTAATTAATTACTACATAACATATGAACAATTTCTGCACAAACAAATAATTTACTTCTAAATAAACAAACGATTGTTGAATAATAGTTATTTATGTATCAAGGGAATTAAGTAGATATTTATGCCCTGAGGGCGACGATCGGGCTACAGGCTCTCGGGTTTGTAAGTAGGCCGAGGGCGTAAACATGTATTAATTCCCGCTTTGCATGCAAACTTCTATGTCATACGAGCTTGGTATTGTATCCACAATATTATTTTTTTTAAATCCCAAAATTCAATTTGAGTATAACAACATTTCATTTTATAATATCGTTGCTAGGGGAATGCTTTATTTATTTGTTGGATAAACAAATTTTGTTTCTCTCAAACTTAAGAAGTCAAATTGCAGGAACGTTTTGAAATTCCTGATGAAATTGCAAAAAAAGCAGAAAAAGTAACACAGAACTTGCTGCCGAATAAATCGAGAGACGCCTACAATAGAGAATATGGCAAATCACTAAACTGGATGGCAGAAAACTGTGTAGAACATATGGATGAAACTGTGCTGTTTGCATACTTCGGCGATCTCGCAGAACATTTTCTTCAGTTTCCTTATGGTCCAAATATTCAATGGTAAAGAAGACTTTATTGGCAAATAAGAATATTAACATCACTAATTACCATCAGTTAAGCGAGCATTTAAAGCAACAGTCAAGAGAATACCAGCCAAAAAAGTCTAAAGTTCTGTCTAGAGAAGATGTTTTAAAATGTATTAATGAGGCACCGAATGAGACGTTTTTAATGAAATTGAAAAATGAAATGAAATTGCATTAATATTTGGTATACTTGGTGGATGTCGAGGACAAGAACTTGTGAATATGCTAGTTACTCACGCAGAAGATAGAAAATCAGTTTTCCTGGTAAATATACCAGAGAAAGAAACCGATAAAAAGCGCGTCTTTACCATTGTTGACGAAATGAACAGTTTGAAGCTGATAAGCGACTACACGTCTTTACAACCACGTGGTTGCTCAGAAAAAGGACTTTTTCTGACTTATAGACAAGGTCGTTGTAATATACACCCAGTTGGAAAAAACACATTTGGAAAAATCCCGTTCATCATTGCGAAATATCTGGCCTTTAGCGATCCTGCCAAGTATACAGGACACTGTCTGCGTCAAACAGCGGCAACTCTTCTGGCAGAGGCTGGAGCCAGTATGACCACGTTGAAGCGCCATGGTGGATGGAAGAGTACGTCGGTTGCTGAAGGATATTTAGAGGACAGTATATCTTCAAAAAATGAGGTTTCAAGGATGCTAGCAGGTATACCTTCTGGATCTGGCTTTTTCTTATAGAAACTTGAATCCAAGACAATGAAACATGAATCAACATTTGCTGCTGGCAATATCACTATCACCGGATCCTTCTAGAATTGCCAATTTAATGTGAATTCGACTAAATAAAGTTAACTAGATTACTTATATAATAGGTACTTTAATTTCATATTTTGCAATTTACAAAGTTTATTAATAAGTTAATCAAAAAATGTTTTTTTGTATCCTTACATCCGCGCGAGCCCTAAAATGCACTTTATGCTCAAGGGTATAAAGTACACTATTATCTAGTTGGTAACTAAGCAATAATAGTATATTATTCAACGAGCATATAATGATGGCTATTATTCACGATGGTGAAGTTTAAGACACGAGCCGCAGGCGAGTGTCGTAAATCACCAGAGTGAATAATAGCCATTATATGCGAGTAGAATACTATACTTTGTCCACGACTAATAAATAAGTATTTAATATTTATATAATTCATCTTCATTTAATTTCTCCTATTTAAGAAAGATTCATAAGTCACTATATATAATTTTCCGATTTTTCGGGTAACAAGTTTAATGAGGCCATTTTTGCAGCTTCCATTATCTCTGACGGTGTCAAAGAAATCTCGTTTTCACTGTCAGTATCAATTTATTTAATTATATGATTCGTCTTGAGTCCCTAATATGTAAAATTATTGAAAATAACGTTGGCGTTTAAATCGCACAAATTTTGACGTTTCAAATTAATTACAGAATACGCTTTGACACATTGGCATGGCTTACTAATAAAATAATACAGTTTATAGACACGTAGCTAAATGGTTTCAAAAACAATGAGGATTGCCGCGTATTGCCAATAGATGATGCTTTGAAAAAAACTTACTAATGTAGCTTTTGACTGTTCATTAAAGTACCTCTTCTGCATGTACCATTTGAGAGCTTCCTAGAAAACTTAGAAAAACAATACTTGTTTTTTGGTTGCTGCAATTTTGACATTTTAAATTTGTAGTAAAAAGTCACTAATGTCATTTCTTATAAACAACTGACTGTCCTTATTATTCACTGCAATCAGTGAATAATGAAATCATTATTCACTGCAAGGAATAATGGATAGCATTATCCTTGAGAAAACACATACATAATGAGTACATTATTTACTAGTCGTGGACAAAAACAATAATAAAACAGTACTTATGACATAAAAGTCATTTTTATAAATTTCAAAAATGTGCCACGTTTTTATAAGAGGTAAATCAAGTTTAACTTTATTACAAGTTTTTCCAATACAGTAAATAATCATAGAATTTATTATTTATAGCACCAATGATGTCAAATTTTATAAACAGGTACCAACATCCAATCCCAAATAAGGTGTAGTGTAATAGGCGATCCAGTAACCAAAGGCTGAAAAATAAATCGTGCAATTTCATCAATGTATCAAATATATTGTTAATATATAAAATCTATACATAGTTTATGAATCCATTGCTAATAGACTTTACAGGTTTAAAATTAATGCTTATCTGTTAAATTCACTTTTAAACAAGCTAACCATTATATTCTTCCCCGATTTACTGTTTTTTTACTTCCACATCCACGTAGTGGAGTGGAAGTCTAGTAATCGAAAATAAAAGATATTTCAAAATTTTTTCTTGTTGAAATAAGTTTAAAATGTCATGAAACGTCGAGATTTTAAATTTGAGCGAAAAAAAATTTTCTGTCTCTCTGTAACTTTTTCTGCGCACGTTTTCTCTGGAACGGTTTAAGATATTTGACTTGAAATTTGGTACACCTATGTATTATAATGACACCAGGGTAGTTATTCTGTATCGGTGTAATTTGATGTGACCACATATTTTCATGAGATGAATTATCTTAAGAAACAAAATTGCCTATTATTCTGTAACTGTGGGAGCGGTCACATCACGTCAAAAATCGGGAACTTGCTTCTCTTTGTATATTGTGAGGGAACGGGACTGTTCACGCATGAGAGATGAAAGTATAACCTCGCTTTTGGGCAAACTGTCATTTTACTTAGATGTTGATGGCATACTTGTTTAATTGAGGTTGTTTTTGTGTTTGATCATACAGTGAGTTTTGTGTTACTTAAACTGTAGGGATTAAAGGGCGATGAATATTGCCGATATACTCAATTATCAATGAGATACTAAATAATAGTAGGGGAGCCCAATAGGAGATTTTGGGATTTACTCAAGTGCGGCAGATTAACATATAAGGGATACCTTGTAACCTGTTGAGTACCTCCATCATATCTAAATCCTCTATTTAGGGCCGCACGTGCAAGGCAGCCGATCAGAATAGTAAAAAAAATCGATAGTTGGAAATACTCGAGCGCGTCAGATTAAGGTATGACGGGTTAATTACATGTAAAAAATGTGCATTTCAATAATCTGACGACTTGAGTGTGACGTAAGGTAGTAGGAGGGCCACAAACTTGCAAAAAGAAGCGTCACCTCGACATTCTCGAGCGCGGTCGATTTTTCTTTTATTTTGAAGGAAATAATTCAAGAATAATGGGAAAAATATAATCTGCCGATTTCCACAAGCCGAAGTAACAAAAAACGTCAATAAACTTTAGCGCGTGCACCGCAGTGAAACACGTATTCCCCACTCCGCGCCTCTCTCTCCCTTTCACTCTTTCTCTATCTGTCATTCTCTCGCACCGTCCCCACACGCCAGCCATCACGCCATTGGTGATCAATTACCAGAAGTATATGAGGATGTAGTCATAACACCTGATATTCTAGGGGATACTCCAGATTCAAGTATATTTACTTTTCAATACTTTTATAACAAGCTTTTTATTAAATAAAAAAATATTGTCAAGTATTATAAAGATTTCTTGTTACAGATATAAGCTGTGGATGAAATTGATGACGAAATCGAACCAGACTTGCTGTATGATGATAATTCCACGGATGAAGATGAAGATCGAAAACAAATTATTTTTACCATGTTTATTTTATTTTATTAATTTTTTGTGAATTCTGTAAAGTTATCACCCATCAATAAAACTATCAAAAAGTTTAAAAATATCGTTTTTTATTAACCTCGGCCATAATTTTTTTTACCTCTTATTTATTTATCGTTTGTAATTTTATCAGAGAAAGAGATTACTGAAAGCATATGTACATATAATATATGTGTTCATATGTATTATAATTAAAAGAAATAGATTTACGTGTGGAGAAAATTAAATACAAATCTTTTTTTTACAAATTTCAACAAAATTTATAGTTTTTTTTTATTTGCATGCCATTTTCCGTGCATTTTATTTGTCACATTCAGTGATTTAGAAAAAAAATTCACAAAACTTTTTTTTCAAAATCCCCCTTCAAATAAACGTCAGATTATTGATCAGCACGACCGGGACATCAAGCTGAACCATCTCTATGAAAATCTGACGCGCTCGAGTATTTCAAAAAGCCGATTTTTTATTGCATTTTCAAAAAGCTGCCACGAGCTTGCGTCACATCCGAATCGTCAGTCTTTTGAATGGGAGCTTCGTTCGGGTTCACTTAACATCCTCTCTGAATATCTGACGCGCTCGAGTAAATTTTTATTTTTTCTATTTCTAACACTTCCATACGGTCGCCCCCACCATGCAAACCGGCAGATTAATATACCTCCGTCATCGGAGACACTTGAGGCATATACATTACAGTATCTGACGCGCTCGAGTATTTCCATGTGACTGTTTTTTTTACATTTTTGAAAGCCTGTAGACGCGAAACCATTTTTTCTTTCCCCCAACTAATCTTCAAAATCTAATAGGACCCCACGACGCTCGAGAATATCCCCATTTAGCATCCCCTACTATAAGAAACCTTCAGCTTGTCGAAAAAATTCTCAGAAAGAACAACAGCTTCATTACATGAGCAATCCGTTCGGCCTAGTAGATAGGACTTTTATAATTAAGTAAATGAAGAACATGCTTGGGAATATTATACAATATATTATACGTATAAGTCAGATTATGTACAATTCAATTATTATACAAATTAAATTTATTTTTCACCATTGCTCTAAATTTTCATTAGTTTCCAGGGACAGCATTTAAAGTGGTTGTTACTCTTTCATTTTATGAACTGATTTCTAAATGTTCCACAGAAGTTGTAGTTGTTTTTCCACTCATTTAATCAAAATATATTTTAAGGCACTATACATCGGGTTGAAACGGACTTTCGATGTTATTATTCCTACCCTAACAGAAAAGTATGTCATTTTTACAATGTAATAGGTAGATATTATATAGGCAATCTAACGACCTGTCAAACGTAATTCAAAATGGCCGACGTTGACAAACACGGGGTTTATTTCTTATTAACTTGCGGAAACGTAACCAAGGCAACAGAAAAACAAACTCTTTTAACGACCGAAAATGAATGTTTGCCGGATGTTTATCAACAACGCTATGTTGAAAGTCACGTGGTTTGGATTGCCTCATTTTGAATGTCATAGAAACTCGCATTGTGATAAGATGCATTTCCCATCATACAACCTTTGATCACAGAAGACAGGAACTATACAGAAACGAAAGCTTTCCGCGGTACCTTTGATATCGGGTGTCTGATTTCTGTGACCTCGAAGAGACAGTAATATGTCTTACTACATACAGAGAAATGATGTACACAGAAAAAGATCAATATTTCGGTCCAATACACTGTACACTGCGAAAACTGTCTTGTTTCATATTTACTAGATAGGTACTAACTGTCGTGAGCAAAAAAATAGGATAACTATTTTTTTCTAATGTAAATCTGTCTCTATTTGAATATGTAATGAATAACCGAAATAAAACACAGCACAGCACTTTTGTTATATTTTGTATTGTAATGCTGTACTTATTGCTAAAACAGAAGATGGATTGTCAATGAGACACATTGCACTGCCAAAATTTTACAAACCTCTAGCGACCATCTTGTATGGCGGATAGGGAATAATTTCAGCATATGTCTGTATTTACTGCAAAATGTGCAATATGTGCAAATTTAGTAGATATAAATAAGACTATGTTATAGGATATAGTATTTCTATTATTAATTTGGAAATTCAATCTAAAAGCATTGCTAAGCCTATTCGTGGTAGAATAACACGCGAGACCGCGTACTGGCGTGTACTTGAATATTGCAAACGATATCGCTATAATAATACACTTCACCAGATGTTATGCGCTTACCTCAAATAAAAGGAGTCAATTGTTTACCTAGCTCACTATTACAGGCCCGCTGCCTGATTTGATTTATGCCGGTAGCATAGTCGTAGCTTAAATGATATTTATTTACTTTTATTGAATCATTTATGGAGTTGTTCATTAAACTAACATTATTTATTATAAATAAATAATGTACTATAAATAAATAATTTACATCGTGCTTGTCAATTAATATAAAGTAGTTAAAACAATATTT
Organism: Stenurella melanura; assembly: GCA_963583905.1. Taxonomy (NCBI): domain Eukaryota; kingdom Metazoa; phylum Arthropoda; class Insecta; order Coleoptera; family Cerambycidae; genus Stenurella; species Stenurella melanura. The sequence continues at coordinate 212,908,817 of OY757309.1, forward strand.
TCAATAATTAAAACGTTAATCGAAAAATTGGTCTACGCTCGTGACCACCGCTGGTGTTATGCAGTATTCCTTTGCCGGTCTGTTTTTATGATTTCTGACTGACTGCGGATATCCTATATCAGTGAAATTATCCTGCTTCAGAAAAATTGTGTTCTATAATCAGTTTGGGGCAAAATTAATACTTAAGTTTTTTAATAATCGCAAAGAAACATGACAGTGTCAAGAGTTCAAAATCATTCATATCGTTAATAAAGTACCTATAGAGTTTCTTCAAGATTGCATTTTTTTACAAATTAAGCGGAAACATGAAAGTATTTTTTACAGCTCTATTGGTTAATACAGCATTGAATTCTTATCTGGAAAACTCAATGCATATTGTTATGAAGATTGTGCTTTATTGTCCTATTTAATTGCATGTAGTTTAATTATGACGCTTACGTCATATGTCGTTGGAAAAAGGTGCAAATACTTCTAGTAGTCAGAACATCACATTCCATATAGTAGAAGAGCCAGTTACATTTTTCGGTGATGATTTAGTTAAGGCCTATTTTTTGAGAGGATGTTGAGGGGGGTATACCTAAGTGTCGTCCGTGAGGATTAGCTCTGATTCCAGTCGTAAGGGGGTGGCAGAACGCCCCCCGTGTGTAAAAAAAACTGCATCTTTTTATTATTTAGTTAAGGACGAAATTTTTTCCAGTACTCCTCTGATAGCCCACAAACATCGATCTAATATTGGCAGAACGATTGCCCAGTCTTAAGAAGGTGGCAGAACACCCCCAACATGTCGCGGGAGCAATGAACTTTTTATTATTTAGTTAAGCTTCATTTTTTAGTATGTTGTTGTAGCAACTATTCCAAGTATATATGCAAATTGGCAGAACAAAATAGCGGTCGTAACTACCTGACAGAACGATTTAAATGTGACGTATGTGCGCCGTGACTTCGTGAGTTCGGTCGCAAATTAATTTGTATTATGAGTGCTTTAAATATAAACGATAATTTTGCTCATTTATTTAGAACCATTCTAGTAATTACAGACCTTCATTTACCTTTGGAGCTGGTATTTTAATACTCATTCGATGGAAATGCGACTTGAAAGTTACAAAAATTTGTTTTTCATTCGAGAATGACTTTGCAACTATAAGGGACACGAAAAGTTGTACTGGTGTTTTTTATTGGAAATTCAATTCTCAATAAAAAGGAAGATCTCTTGGCATTTTTTCGCATATTGCTTAGTTTCTGCGATATAGTGGAAATAAATCAAAAATCAAATATTTTTTACAATCAAACGCAAATATCTTTTGAACTATGCTAGATACGAGAATATGACTTGAAGACTTTCTGTAGAAAAACTTTCTAAATCACTTTCCGTATCTCACTTCATTTCGGAGATAAAGTGAAAATAAAGAATGTTCTTTTCGGCTTTCGGAAAAATATAATCAGTATCGACTGAGAACCACAAATTATGATGTATATTATTGTAACTGTATTGTCATAATAATTGAAAAATGCGATTGCCAAGAAAAGAATTACAATTTTTTTTTAAATTGTGAATATTAAAGTTCCATGTTCCCGATAGATAAATAACATTGTGAATATATGTAGAATCATTTATATTATTTTGGATTATATCAAAAATGTTCCGAGACAGGAAATACATAAAATAAATAAAATATATTTCAAGAAACATCGAAATTAATTATTGAAATGCTAAAAAAAAATTGAATAAATCGTGATACGTGAATTAAAAGAATATTTCTAATACATTTTTTTTTATAGAGAATTAATTAATAAAAAAAAATTATTTGATAAACATCATGAAGTAATATATATACTTCATGCTGTTTATCAAATAATTTTCTTCAAAATTAGTTCTCTATAAAAAATGTATTAGAAATATTCTTTTAATTCACATATCACGATTTATTCAAATTTTTTCTAGCATTGCAATAATTAATAGCGATGTTTCTTGAAATATATTTTATTTATTTTATGTATTTCCTGTCTCGGAACATTTTTGCTATAATTCAAAATAATATAAATGATTCTACATATATTCGCAATGTTATTTATCTATCTGGAACAGGGAACTTTAATAATCACAATTTTTAAAAAAATTTTTAGTAATTCCTTTCTTGGAAATCACATTTTTCAATTATTATGACAATACGTTCTGCCAATATTAGATCGATGTTTGTGGGCTATCAAAGGACTACTGGAAAAAATTTCAGCCTTAACTAAATAATAAAAAGATGCAGTTTTTTTACACATTGGGGGCGTTCTGCCACCCCCTTACGACTGGAATCCGAACTAATTCTCACGGTTGACACTTAGTTATACCTCCCTCAACATCCTCTCAAAAAATAGGCCTTAACTAAATCATCACTGAAAAATGTCACTTAGCTCTTAGTCCAATATACATATCTGCAAAACTGTTACTAGGTATAGAATAAATAATTTCTTCTTGACATAAAAAAACTCATTCATAAAATAAATACAGGAGCCTTCATCTTTCTAAAAAAATGTATAAATATTATGGCGGGTATAAACTTACATCATAGTTCTTCTGAAAGCTATATCTCTATCAAATTCTTCTTTAAGTAGAATTTTAAACCCAGTCAGTCTTGCGTTCAACATAAAATAAAACATATCTTGTTTTTGCAGAGGTAAAAGATGTCTATAGGAAAATTCATCTCGTTCACATTCTATAACTGCAAAACTGAGAGCTCTTAATTTGTCATTAACAAAAGTCCATGAGTTATGAGTAAAGTATGCCAGTGCTGTATACGCTATATGGAGTTTCCTCTGAATCTTTGTAGGTCTGAAAATGAAATGTCATATTATATCATTGTGTAAAGTAATGTATATTATATGTCTAATCTCCCCATTGATTAAAAAAAAAAAAAAAAAAATAGGGAGGTTACTGCAATTGGTAAAAAAATGAGATAATACTAGATCTTTACGTGGTTTTTAAAAATGTGTATGTATGTATGTATCTATCAGGACACGATAGCGCCGAAACTAGAAAACGGATTATGATGGAATTTGGTACAAGAGCGATATCAGTATCGTACATGATTTAAAAACATTCTAGTGCAGATAGGGTGACGTTTAGTGCCCTGTTGATAGGTGAACTTTCCTATTTTCCACTATGATATTTTTATTGTACTTTTCGAAGGTAGATGTTATTCTTATTTCAACGATATGTCGCACATTTCCGTTCATTTTACATTAAAAAATTATTAAAAAAGTCAAGTCCTGCGACGGCGGATCATCTTGAATATTGTGACATTTCGTCTACATACGCTACGGTATACCGTATGTTAGAGTTTGGAAGTAATAAAATAATTTAAGGTAAGGGCCTTATCAGACGAGTTTCTTGGGAACTCAATGAAATTTTAGGTGTGTATTCTTATATATACTGAGCTGATGCAGTGATTAAATTTCAGATTTTGTGGCCGTACAGAATGGGAAATATTGTGGAAATTTTATTTGGAAAATTCGTGACTGGCCATAAATACGAAACGATGAGGCAACAACGCCAGTTGACGGTTGCCGATTCTCGGGCGTAAGAATTTTAGAATAGTGTATACCTCATTCCTCACTCACATAGACTTGTTACCCATATCAACTCTAATTCTTAATCACGTAGAAACAAGCGAATGGCAATTTCCGAATAAAAAATGTCTGCCAGAAAGTAAAAAAGGAAAATAAAAAAAAAGGTAGATACTCCGCTACGGGATTTGTAGACGAGAATTTCCTTAGGTTGTCATTGCTTAACGCGCTCGACCACCGAGGAATATTAATTTAAATTTCAAATAAGTTCAGGAGTTGGTAAATCTTCAGTTTTTTAAACGTTAAAAACTAAACAAATACATCAACGGGAAGGCTGAATAATGTCTCTATGGAGAAAGTATAACTGACGTTTTGTCGGCATCGTAAACTGCAATGGCGGAATTGAAAATTCGGCTGAGCATGAGTGAAGGCCACTGCCGCTATTTGGACGTACCGCGCCGCAGGCTCTTCACTAAGACTCGGGGTTTAAAACCGAAAATGACCTACTGGTTATATCTTTAGATTGTGAGACCCATTGTAACATATGCATCATGTGCCAAAAACTTAGGAAAAATAAGCACAAGGAAAGTTGCCGAAATTGCAATGCCTTGCCTGCTTAGGGATTACGGATGCAATGTACTCCAGTTTCACAGCAGATATGGAAGCAATGCAGACCTACTTTCTCTACATTTTTACGTAAGGAAGGAGGCAGCACTTAGTGCCCTAAAGTTGCAGCAGGTACTCTCAAACCAGGCGATCCGGTTCGTCACTTAAGGATCCTGGAGTCAATCCAATTGGAATCCAAGACCAAACCCACTGACTCAGCTAATGTGCTGATTGAGAGCTGTCAGATGAGCAGAGTCTAAACTTTGCAGTTGAAGAAATGGTGGCTCATCCAGTATACAGATGGATCGAAGATAGCCGAAGGGGTTGGCGTGGGCGTGGCGGGGTCTAATTGCAGGCTATTCAGGGCTCTAGGAAAGGCCCCAACCATTTTCCAAGCAGAAATTTATGCTATAGATCTATGCGCTCAGGAATGCTTAAATAAAGGCAAAGATCTATATAATCTCAGATAGCCAGGCAGCGTTAAAACTCTCAGATCTCACACCTTTGAGTCTAAAATGGCCTGGGAATGCAGACAATCCCTGAAGCTACTGGCAAAAAACAACAAGGTTGCCTTGATGTGGGTGCCAGGGTACGACGGAATAGAAGAAAATGAATTAGCTAACCCCCTTGCAGAAAGAGGCGCTGAATCCCAAACCAATTTGTGACTCATCTAAGAGGCACATAATGGAGAAAATCCTAAAATGGTATAAGGAACAAAAAGAGGAATACTCCAGGACAAAGACAAGCGAAAAAGTTCATAACTTATTCGACAAAGAATGAAACCAGGCTTCTCGAACTCGAAAAGTCCGACTTAAGGCTGATGAAAGTCCTTTTAACAGGCTATTGCCCCTTGAGATATCATCAGATGACGATATGATATTGTGATACTACATCAAACTGCGGAACATATTCCTTTTGCAATTTTTTATGTGCTAATGAAACATTTTAATGTATTTTTCCAGACGTCATTCCGAATCCAATGAGCTATCGCTCATATTTTTAGGAGCTATTTCACGAATTAACACCTTTTTGAATTTTTGAATTAGACTATTATAGAGATACAGCTTCCTCCAAAATTTGAAAATTTTATTTTCACTATAACGGAAATTATTGGAATAAAATGTTTTTTTCTGCCTCACTTTGAGAACATGTACTTCCTCAGGGATGCATTTTGGACCAAGGTAAGTTGGGAATATGAATTCAGGAATCACAGGTTCCCGTTCGGGAAGTCAATTCTAGGACACCCTGTATAGATTACAAAACATTTTTGAAGATATTATAAATAAGAAGAATATTACTCTTAGAATCTTCTATCTATAGAGATAAATAGTTTACATGTGAAATTTTATAGTTACGAAAATATTTTGAAGCAAAATACTATCCCATTTTCATCTGTTCTTCTCTAACGGGAAAGCTAGATCGACAACCCGAAAGGTTTTTAAATAAAAGAAAATTAAAAGAGAAATATAACGATTGTTAATCAGACTAATGAAATATTGTGTGTAGTATAATATTACTATAACCTATTAATTATTGACCTTCTGGCAATTGTAGAACACAGTTATCTATTTTTACCTCCTGCAGGCATTGGATTTTGTCATATATACACATTAACATTGTACAGAGAGTATGCTATTGATAGTATTACTAGCTTTCGTGCCATTTAACTCTAAAATAATGCCACTATATTGAAAAACGGTAGTTTTTTAAAGATCTTTTCATGGGATAATGGAATTTTGAAAGAATTTTAAAAATATCCGTTATTATATTTGTTATTTTCGAAAGCAGCGAGTAAAACATTTCAATAACGAAATATTGTCCAGAGACAAAAATGAAATGCTCGATTCTACACTGTCATAAGTACTCACTTGATTTTGTTGCCAGCCATTTTTAAAAATGGCTCAATAAGTATTGCAGGTAGCATCTGGTATAAAAGAAATCCTATATAGTACAGGTACCAGTTGCTGGTTATAGTCCCTGAAGGATACCAAACAGACAGCCTACATGGGGCAATCCACACTGCATCTGGACCAAAATCCATCAAATCTTGGTTAGTGCATTTGATGTCATCTCCACACGCTGCATTATATACCAGTATATCGTTTAAGTCTCTGAAACAAACAAGTAACATATTTCGATTGGGTCCGCAGTTTTAGTGACCAAGGCAGATCGTTCAATTCTTTCCGTGCATTTAGTAGAGAGTCTAGAGCCCGCTACGATGCAGGTACAGGTCGTCTAAAGGGTATACAAAAATGACAAACAGATTCTTATGTAAAATTTTCTGTTGGATTCTAATATCGAGTTCGCCAGTTAATTCTGAATTACGAAATTGGAGAAACAATCATATTTTTGTAAAAACTCGGAAAAGTGTGAAAATGTGTATTTTCTTATTTCTCACTCAGTATCTCGAGCCTTGTGAGAGATGTTGATCTCAAATTTTATACAAATATTTCTCTTATATTTTTCTAGATTGATGTGTGAAGCAAAATTGTTTTACCGTGATATCTCTTTTATAAAAAACTATTACATACTTTGCAAAAATACGACAAACGCATGGTGAAATACAGTAAGCGAGAAACTTTTTTGTTATTAAAGATAGAAAGATAGTATACCAACAAATAGTGAAGTAAAGGTCAAAGAAGTTTTTGGAAGCTATATTTCTTTTTATTTCTGTTTAGTTTAGTCACAAATGAATTGTTAAAATTCGGTGCAACCGCAACACCGAGTTTCACTTTTGATATTAGTGACTTAAAACTATTATAATTATGCCTGTTAGAGAGAGAGTACACTGCATTGGGTACAGAATAATGTTGCTTCTCAAAGAATTAATTAATCGAAAATGAACACACATTATTTTGTTTCATTTCAATTATTAATTTATTAATTATGAAACGCATTAAAATTAATAAATACAAATATTTCATTTAGATTAGATATATTTGTTCACAAACACAAGAATTAAAGAGTTAGAAGAATAAATAGGCGATTTTATTAAAGTAACAAAGCTGAAAGAAAAATGTTTCAATTTTGTATCAGAGATAAAAAATCATAATGCCTAAAAGTAATTATAATATGAACTAGTACATACATATCAAATTAATTGCTAAGGGAAAGTAAAAACAAAAAATATAACAATATCTGTTAAAAAATCTACTGAAAGATGATACATTTTAACATAAATTCAAAAGTGGACATAAATTTGTCATTATACCTATTTACTGAACATTTTAACAAAAATTGTAACCCTTTATTTACCTATTTTATGTGTATACTTACTGTTATTGCTAATATCATAATGTCTCCTAAGGTGGCCATTCCCTAGAAAGAGATATCCGATAGGGAAATATTTATTATTTTTGGCCATAACTTTTTTTTCTTTGTACTAATGTTTAAAAAACTACAAGGCTACCTAAATATAACCATAACAAGACTATTAATATGAATTTTCCCTCAATAATTTCAGAGGTTTGCAAACTAGTTAGATTTAAAACTACGAAATAGGAAGATTAGCATTATTTTTACATTTCAATCTAACTATTTTGCAAACCACTGGAATTATAGACTCTTTGTGAACACTTTTCATACACATTATTTTCATTTTTAAGTGGCGCTGATAGAAGTAAAATATAGTACAGAAAGTTGACTGACAATCACTAAAAGTTGTTCATTTAATGTAGATTCTGATAAGGTATAACAAACATAGTTATTGAGAACAGATTCCATTTAATTCATTTTTTATACAAGTCGCGTACGTGGAAAAAATTTTCAATAATAAAATCGAGAGTTAAGGTACGTAACTGATTTGTTAGAACTAAAACAAAGTAATAATACTTAGAACTTATCAAATGTTGCAACAAATGTTAAAAATATGTACATGGGCCTTAACACATAATCAGCCTCGTTAATTTTTTTTTTGAAGTTAAACGAGAAGCAGTTGAATATTTCTGTTTGAATATGTACAAATTGTAAAATTTTAAATATTTGCTTATAGTTTATTAACCACTGATGATACAAAATTGTATATATGGTAAGTCAGTTACAGAATTTTAATAATGTAATATAAAACATACATAGAAGATAAAATTACTTGAAAAATTGAGATCAACTTAAACACTACAATTATTGTATAAAGATTGATGTGAAGTCAATACGAGTAATATACTTAGAAATATCAATAAATAAAACTTAAATATAAAATTACATCATAAGAAACTGGTTATCATTATAAAAACAATTTTCAATTAAAAATATTTTAACTTTATCCTTATATAATTTATACGAATTGACACCCCTAATATCATACGGTAATTTATTATAGAGAACTTTTGCTTTATAGTATGGTGATTTCTTGTACAGAGGTGTTGTGTGATAAGGAGGCCTTAGCATTTTTCGACATCTTGTGTTGTGAGAGTTATGGTCTTCATTAAGTATGAACTTTAAATTTAATTTGACAAATTTCAACACAGATAAAATGTAAATGGATGGAACAGTTTGTAAATTTGTTGTTAATGAAGTATTGCTTCCAGCTATCTTTTCGGTTCATTTTAAAAGTATTTTTTTTGCTAAACAAACACCCTTTGAATATCAATACTTTAGCCCCATAAATAATGTTATATGACAGATGGCAATAAGCCAAGGAAAAATCACATTTAGTAAATGTTTGATGTCCATTGTAGATCGAAGTTGGTTTATTGCAAAACACGCTTAATTCAGTTTCTTACATAGTTCATTAATGTAGTTGTCCCCACATAACTTGCTATCGAAGTAAGTTCCCAGAAATTTGACATATTTTGATGGATTCAAATTTAAGTGTGGACTGCAAAACTGTCAGGTAGTATTTTCTTCTTGGAAAAAATACCCATTCTGTTTTTGCCAAATTTAATATTAACAAATTTTTATTGCACCATTCATGAATCTCTCTTACTATAAGATTAACCATAATTTGTAGGGTTGCAACATCAGCTGCTGTTACTACCATCGATGCGTCATAGGCAAACATCGGTACGATTGTTTGGGGTATATTTTTAGTCAGGTCATTTATGAATAGTAAAAAGATACGGGGCCCCAAGACTGAGCCCTGAGGAACTCCCATATTTACGTCAAACTTTTCGGATATTATATCATCAACTTTTACGTTAAGTTATCACAACTCACGTGTTGTGCCTCTGATACCTAAGAAAAACATTTTTTTTAACGACAAGCGTTACACTAATTGTATCTAATGCTTTTGTTAGATCGAAAAATAAACCGATTACGTAATTATTTATATTTAACATATCATAGATGATTTGAATAAATTGCATTGAGGCTGTTTCCACTGATCTTCCTTTTCTGAAACCGTGTTGGCTATCTGAGTAAATTATTCCTTAATAAAAAGTTTGCAGTTCGGTTGAAAACATAACACGAGAAAAGTATCTGAAGATGAAAATGAATCGTCTAATGACACTACTCATATTTTAACACCTAATGCACTTCACGTGGGAGGGCATCGTAAAGAGAACAAGGAAGACAAACCTCCAAAAATTCCTAAAAGAACAATGCGCGTGGGAATATTGGACTTATAGTGAAAATTGTTGTTGACAGTGGCACTCACCCTATAAATTTAAATGGTGACAGTTTAGTAATATCAGGGAACTAGTAACCAGCTCCCTCAACATTCATCATAGTGATTTTAACTGTCATAAAAATCGCCTAAGTTTTCACGTACTAACTTTTTTTAATTAGACGGAACGCTCTTTCATTATGACATTGTTACTAAACATATTGGTCACTATTTTTGCGGCAAATCTTGTTCGGTGCGTTCATCACAGAAATATTCATTTCGTTACAATTGCTGTTCCAATATTTTTTAACCGACTTTAAACAATATTAAAGAGGAGGAGGTTCTCAACTCGACCTGTATGTACGGTTTTCTTTGTTTGTTCAATCACTGCTCTCAAATGGGTTAACATCTGGTTATGTCTAGTGTAACGTGCGGGAAAATTGGAAATAATTTGCTGCTATTCGAACATATGCTAGAATATATTGAATGCGCATAAAATTGTGTTAAAATTGGTAGTCAGATATTTTTCGGAACGGTTAATGCAGAATCTGATGTCAAAAGTTAAAAATTCAAAATGGCAAATCCAAGAGGGCTACCATAGTTGCATAATTTTTGCAGATTTAGTTGAAAGGAATATAGAGATATTTCTCATCGCGATCGCCTGACCTTAGACTTCTTTTTACGTGGATACTTTAAAGGTCTAAGCGGAAGAAAATCAGACGAGAATTGGCGGCAAGAAATTATTATTCTATTTTTAATTCTCTTATTTAACGTTAGTCTATTTCCAGTAAGGCCAGTCAGCGACGCCAGGGGACGAGCTACCCCCAACCTGGAAATTTTGCTGAACTTCTTTTCTATCGAAGGGTAGGGATCTTTTATTTGCCTAACATTTAATAGACAAGGGACCACTGCTTTACATCCCCTCCGAAGGTAGGTATAACCGCTATGTAACCCCCGCCTAAAGTTACATACATCCTACGCATACGCTGATATACAAGCCGTTAGAAGATGGAGCGAGAACGCTGTGTTTCTCTAGACTGGTTGATACATCTCGGTGCTAACCGAGCTTGACGTTGCTGCAGCTTCGTATCGAAATACGAGGATCTGCAGACGTACACTCGATCCTGGCAAAAATTAAAAAAGCAGCCAATGTGATTAGTAATAATGAATGAGACTTCAGACTAATCAAGAGAAATTTTATATACGGATGCCGATTACGTGTTAAGGTTCATGGTAGAAATTTCGCATTTAGAAAGTAATAAAAATTTTATTTATTTTGCTTTATTTCTATTAAACTAGCAACCTTAAACTTCGAAATGTTGTTTCAAAATTCAAGACTTTCTAATAAAACAATAATTCACAAAATATAAAACATTCATAAAATATTCAATTCTGAATAAATCTATGTGTAAGACTATGTCAAAATTTGCATTACAAGGACCATTTAATTTCCTTTAATTGTTAATCAACCTTCTATATTTTTCTTCTTCAGGGTCACTTAAAAATGACGAATAATTTTTTTGGTAAGAAAGAGTGTTCCCACAACAGATTTTGCGTGACAGATAATAAAAAAGTTCATGAAAATGAACTTGGAAATATGTAACCACTTATACTGCAGGCAAACTAAATTTCGAGTGTTTACTAATTGTAGACGGGACTTTTACCATTGGAAATAGTTAAGTGGCTTATAGTGAACGTAAAAAAAAGAAATGCGGGGCTGGGGGGGGGGGGGTTGAAATGGGTGCAAAATATATTATTACGTTTTCCGGCGAAACTTGACGTTCTATCAAAAAATGTCTTACAGAAAAGACGTAGACTATAAAAATATCTACAACTTTCACTTTTTTCATTGAAAAATTTTTTTTGTCAATAGTAAATTCTGTGGTGATAAATCATCGTACAGAGTTCTTCCGGTGCTCATTTTTTTATTTTTACATGTACTTTTTGATGCAATAATAAAAAATAGTAGTCCCTATTTAACAATACACTCAAGAATTTAAAAAACTAAAAATGACTTTTGCAACAATGAATCTTCCAGTAATTGTTGATAATTTGTTTAAATTTTTAAGACATTTGAAAAACTGATTAAACCATTCAACTGTACGGAAAAAATACAAAGGAAACTATCTTTCATTATTTGACCCGAAACTTATTTTTTTTACAGTAATGCTATAAACATTGAATTGGAATAATCTGCAACTTTTGTAGTTACTATTTGACATAATTTCAAGACTTCCGAGAAAAATGCGAAAAATGATTTTTTTATTTTTTACTTTAAATTTCCATAAAAATAACTTAGTTGACGAGAAAGTGTATTTCAATTGAATAACGAAGAATCAGTACAAGAACATATCGGTCTATTGTTGACTTTTTACATTGCTTTAGTGGCTATGACACAACCTCTGCTATTGCAGGCAAAGAAAAAAACATTGAACTCTCTTATTAAATCTCCTCAGTTGACAGAGTTGGTAAAGCCGTTCTATGAGACAAATACAGACCCAACAGTGATTGCTCGAAATGGCTATAAATTGATTTTATCAGTTTACAAGGGCACGAATTATACTGTATTTCTGGATGATTTGAGACCTAAGCAGCATAAAATGTTAACGACAAAGTCGACTTTCAAATTAGAAAAATTGCCACCAACTGTCAGAGCAGCTGCACAACATTGCTATAGAGCATATTTTCAACTACAAACGTGGCTTGGAAACAAAATGACTGCAACCAAGTGTTGCTGGAATAAAGTATTGGCGAATAATTCGAAAATACTTATGCCTTGTTTTACAGAGGCTTCAGTTATTCCTAAAGATTTGCTGAAAACCATTTGTGGCACATGTGGCAGGAAGTCCCAAAGAATTGAAGAAAAAACAGTTAAGATAATGCCACAAATAACATTTAGACAATGCCTCTTTTTTGACTACGTTTACTCCACTATAAGGTTAGTAAGTTACCTGGCCACCGTCATTGAATCATAATTATAATTTAATACAAATACAGCATAAATTGTTAAATTTACTTTAGTTTCGATTACCTCCATTATCGGCGAAACATAGTACTCACATGTAGTGTAAGAATATTCCGACTTAAAAACAGTGAATTTTGAGATGTAATTATGAATTCTGACTTACCAATTGTGAATTCCGAGTTAGAAAATAATATGAATCGTATAGCCTTTCTACCCTTTCGTAGTATATATTATTTTTGATATTTACGTTTCTACACAGGGACGTATTAAGTTATAAGTAATTAAAATACAAACTTACTTGTTTACAGATCTTTCACGTGTCGACAAAAGTATCATTCTAATTACGACATCCACTGGAATATAATCTGCTCTCTTGTCTGGATTGAAATAACCTACTTTCGCTATTCCTGTAAAATGTTGATCATTCGTGTTATTACTATTCAGACGTTTGATTCATATATAACGTTTTTAAAGATCTTAACCATCTTAGGATCATTATTTGCTAATTTTTAGAAGCGATAATAGTAGATATATTATGACAGTTCGTGATCAATATCCCATGTATTTTCTTATGCAGGTTCATTTTTCAGAATTTTCGATTTGAGACTTTTGAGAATCTGAACATTTGGTAAACCACGACTACGGTATATGATGTTAAATGTAGCCTTATTTATAGTCATTTTATACTCGCTTTATTCTTATATAAAATGATGTCTGGTAGGCTAGGTACGATAGCTGTGGTCATTTTCAGAATTTTCGATTCAAGTTAGTGAGAACGCTATCGATTCAGACTTTTGAGGATTTGAACTTTTGGACGACCACGTTTACGGCATGATGTTAAATAATCAAGTTACATGCAATAATGTCCGGTAGGTTAGGTTGGCTGCGCAGCCAATCCAAACAGTTTACTTCAGTACTTTCCATTTTACAGGACACGCTATAAACATATAGAACCAGAAAGTAGCAGGAATCATACTCAACCCAATAAGAGTAATCCAGCATCAATCGTGCTATAACTAACTGGGCTATCGATTCTTCCAAATGCCATAGGGACCTCTTCACATGAGTCATTTTATGTTTAGTGTATTATTTTAGATATTGAATATTACAGAATTGGAATAAATTTCCGTCTCTCTAATACTTTTATACGTATGTGAAGTGAAAAACATATGAGGGTAGGGCTTCACTCTAAGTCGATAAATGAAGGCAAAAACGTTTCAATGGTGTCGCCAAATACCTCAAGGAGATAAATTATGGTGAGGGGTACATCTAGCATTAGCTAGAGTACATTCCTGAATTAATAAATGCTCAAATATAAGTAGACTTAATTTATACACACTTTTCTAGGACATTTGGCAGACTGAACTATAATAAATATTCTTTGCTAACGTGACAAATTTAGAGTATCTGACGGTTTGTTTCAACTTGATGACAATGATCTTCACCTAAATGTTAGAAAGTACAATGTTATGAGTTATACAAGCAAGAAGTTCTAAACTATATACAATTGTAGTATTAATGGTGACTTGTTAAGCAGACCATCTACGTTCTAGGACCTAGGTGTAATCTTTGACAACAAATTAATCTCCACTAACCATATAGATGCTATAATTTCGTATGCATACAGCATGTTAGGCTTCATCTTGAGTAACAATTATGACTTTAATAATGCGAAAACCTTAAAAATGCTTAACTTTGCTTCTCGCGATCTAAGTTTGAGTAAGCTTCACTTGTCTTGGAATTTGATTATAACACTCATAGCGATAGATTGGAAAATATTCTGTGTCGCTTGTTGAAATGTTTATTAAACTTGAGAACTGAAGGTACATATCCATCAGTAATTGGGGTTTCACCAAACCCATTAGTTGAAAAACTTGATATTACTACTCTTTAAGAATGACGTGACTATTTTTTTGCTCATTTTCTAAACAAAAGAGTGCGTAATAAAGTATATTGTAGGGAAATATTAAGTCCACTGTCCCACGCATTAATGATCGTCATTCTCATAGCATTTACTTATCCACTCCTATATCTAATGTGTTAAAGTTTTTTCCCTATTTAACATTTGTACCAGTTAGGAAACTCGTTGCAGTGAATGGTCGTTTTTGCCTGGGGGTCGGAGGTTTTATTTACAGTCTAAATGTCTTCATAATTTCTATTTGTACTGCTTAGTTAGGTTAAGTTAGGTTAGGTTAAGTTAGTTTAGATTCTCATTCTATGAACGGTTTTGTACCGTTGGATGATGTACAATTAAATAAATATAGTGAGGCTGTCGGGCATTTTCTTTAGCAAAACGAAGTCAACTAAGATATTACGCGAATCAGAAAACGTCTAATAGTATGTGAATGAACAGAATTTTATAGTTTGTAAATTATCGACATAATGGGCCTCTTGTTATTTATTTTTATCATAACAAATTAGAAAATATGACTAATTGCATTGTATTTCCTATTGATAACAGAAGCAGTCTCAGTCGCCTCCATGATTCCAATGTGGTTGGCGGAAGTGTGTAGATCACAGAATTTGAGCGTTGCATTTTGTTGTTGGAAATTACTTCAGCGCGGCACCTATAGTTTCAAGCTGTTAAGACTATACTTTATTGGTATAAATGAATTAATTTCTTATAGTTAGTTGGCAAATCTCAAGAAATACATTTGCAGTATACTAAATGTGTAATATTTGCAATACACGCCTACATTTTTGTGAACAAACAGAATACAACTGAATAGTTTATTCAGTTTGAAGAAAGCAGTAGTAGTAGTAGTAATAATAATAGTGGATACAATATTAATATATACTACATGTACCTATTATTCATATTAATATATTCCGTGTTACTGGACGCTGCTACACATCTACAAGATCACCTAAATTCTCTGGATAGTTTGTGTTTGTACTTTGCAGATGAATCGGCAACACCACTGGATAATTGCAAACATATAACAGTTACAAACTGTATAAACATCATGCTAAACAGGGAAGTGTGAGAAGGACGATATTAAATTTTTGTTTCAGTATACACTTATACATTCCTAGTTTTCTTACATTAAACAAACCTATTTCGTAATATAATAATTCTGAGGGATATCGTTTGTCTCTATTAAATATTATTGTTAGTGAGGAATTCTGAACAGTTTCTAAATGTTTAATAGAGTTTGTTAAAAAGACCACCCCAGACTATAATTCCATATGTAATAATGGATTCAGCCAAAGTATTGTGCGTAATTATGAGGCTTTTCCTGTTAAGTGTGCCTCTTAGTTGATAGAATTTATATAAGTCTTCCTTTGCAAGATGCTCCACTTGCATATTCCACCTCAGATGATGGCAATAGACCAAGGCATTTTAAAAAATTTTATGCGTGAGCAATCACACACTTCCTCATTTTTGAACATGTTATCATGAAGTTTTAAATTAATTTTCTCCGGTTGATGATCCGCTGATATGATAAATGATAAAAATTTTGTTTCAGATGTATTGAGGCCAAGAAGGCTTACGTTAAGTCAGGAATATATTCTTTTTAAGACTGGTTTCTGTATTGGAGTATACTTCATTCCATGTTTTGCCTTGGAATACGAACGACGTATCTTCAGCATAAGATATAATGTCATGTTCTGGATTTATAATTTTTGTTATGTTATTAATATGTACACTGAAACCAATATGGGGCCTAATATCATACCCTTTGGGTAACCAGTAGTAATTACTATAGAGTCACTCAATGTTCTTTTAATCATTACTTTTTACTGTCTGTTTGTGAAGTAATTTTTAAATATCTCCAATGGAGAACCCCTAACACCTACTTTCCCTAGTCTTTTAAATAGTGTTTCCTGACCAACCGTATCAAATGCTTGGGATAAATCTAAAAATACGGCACGTCATTTTTTGTAATCGTTTAAGCTAAAAACAATGTTTCCTATTAATTCCACAGTTACGTTTTCTGCACTCATATTTTGTCTAAATCCAAACTGTTTGTTAGATATTATTTTATTTCTTTCAAAAAAGTCGTTTAATATTGATTTTAAATGTGTTTTAAACATTTTTGCAAAATTATTAATTGACCAATAATTTGTTAATAATTTCAGTCGCCTGTCTTGTACACAGGCGTAACTATTGACGCCTTACGTGCTAAAGGGCGTATGAACCGGCAAAAGACAAATTTATCCTAAGCCATATTGGCTTTGCGAGATTTTTGTGATATTCTTAAATAAATTCAACAGAAACTCCATCTTGACCTAGTGCAGAATTATTTTTTAAAATGCTTATTGAATTCCCCACTTCAGTACGTTATTTAATTTAACTTTTTGTATTTTGCACACAGTTTTTTAAATCTCTGTCATAATAGTTCTTCGTTCAGATGTAGTCTCTTCTAAAGATAAGCAAATAAATATTAGCCCATAATAGATTTACCTACTGCACCGCCAGCCAGAAGTCCTATAGGTCCATTGAAATTATCAATCCAGCCGGGAAATGGATCTGTGAGACTAGAAACAACTGAAAATAAAATATTACTTTTAATGGCATATTTGAATTCTATTTATATACAGGATGAGTCGAGTGGAAGTGCCAAACTCCTGGAATGTACACTACACACATTGTTGCAGTTACCTGACACATTTGTAATGGAGACATTACTAATCCTCTGCCTTAGAGTATGGTAGACAAAGAAAGTGATACGAAAAATTTTCTTACTGGTGGATCTTCATAAAACTCAAAATGTCTTTCACAATTGTTACAAATATTTGGTATTCGTATCAAGCGAAGATTTTCTGTGCCACTTAGTAATTACAAAAATACAACTGACGTACATGCCGATTAGTGGAGATCCAGCCACATACATTCTAAACCTGCATGTTATGCCATTCTTTTATTTTGAGAATTGCCTATTAGGAGAAAAGTACTCGTTACAGTGGTTTACCAGCATTAGTAAATGATGTTCCTTTAAACCTAAGAAATGTTATGCATTATCAGAATAATGGAGCTCTTTCGCACTCTGCTCATCTGGTCATGCAGAAGTTAAATAGAACTTTTCCAGGGCGATGGATCAGTCGCGGTGGTCCTATTAGTTGGCCGGCAAGATCTCCAAACCTCACTGTTAGATTTCCGTTTGTGCGGATGAATGAGGAGTGAAGCGTATAAATCAAAAGTGGATAATTACGACGTTAATTCTTCGTATTTTGAACGTTGCAGCTCAAACAAAAGAACATGAAGGTGACTCGGGAGAGCAATGTGCTCTCTCTGTCAATAGGCCATAAAATGTTTGGAAGTCCACGAAGATATGTTTGTAAATTATTTGTAAATTAAACTTTCATAATTTAACTTTTCTGATTTTATATTAATAATTTAAGATGTCTTTTCCCCCGACTCATCCAGTACACTCATAGGAAGAATTATTACAATAAAATACCATATAAAATGTACTCGTTAATAATACAGTTTTCCAAGTTAATCCAGTTATTTGCTCATTAAAAAAGATCGATAAATTACTGATGTCTAGTGGACAGGTAGTGAAACTGGGACTAATTTTAAATTTAACCATATCATACCTATTAGCTACGTAATATTTTTTTAACAAAATGTTTTCAGGTTGATTTATTAAATAAATAAGTCAAATTCCACTATGATTACACAGCCACACAAAGAGAACTTCAGGGAGTCTGACCGTGTTTTCTATATGTTTTTGGGGTCGCTGAATCCGAATCTAAGGTCTATTTAACCACATAACATCAGAATTTTGCCATAACCTCATAGTTTAAGCGATTTCGATATCTCTTCACATAAGTCGCTGTACTGGATCGATTGCAAATTAAATTTTCAATTCGATGATGTGGGGCACGATATTATTTCGGCGCTTTTTAAGTAAGATATCGGCCGCCAAAGTGAGCGACACGGCCCAGCTTCGAGGACCCTTTCTGCCAAACGAAAGATAACAAAATTTTAAATTAATCAGGTGTACGTAGAAAGGCGTGAGAAATCGATTGGCGTAAATCGAAGGTCAGTGGGTGCCTTGGTCTTTGAGATTTGGCCGGCCGAATTCACCGGAATGTGAAAATCGAATTATTTCACCACTTCTCGAAACGATATTTATTTATTTATTTATTTATTTATTTATTTATTTATTTATTTATTTATTTAATTATTTATTTATTTATTTATTTATTTATTTATTTAACAATACACTACCCAACAGAGCATTCCAGTTACAGGGTAGGAAATAGTAAGTATTTATAAATACATAACGTATGAGAGTAGAATACAAAGTAAACAGATAAAAACAAAGATAAAACAAAACTAAAAATTTTAAATTATGCACTTAATCTTTTTATCGCAGCTACATTGCAGTGGAATATATCAAACTGATCTTGTAGATTATTATAATTCTCGAAACTACCGCGAAGATCCGCGAACAGGCGCGAAACACATCTACACTCACGCCTTTCGCGCTTCGCCGGCGTTCGCGCCGCGAGTGTAGAGCCGGCTCTTAGGAGTTTGAATTCTACACAAATTTTTTACAGATTATTTATAAAATATATAAATTCGTGCTGAATGTGAATTATAATGAAAAAATGGTTATAGCTTATTTAAAGAAGATGCCCTTAGTTTTATTTTACGTTTCTCATGTGTCAAACTTAATTACTTCTACATCCACGTAGTGGATTGGTATAGTAATCGAAAAAAAAATATCAAATTTTTTTTTTCTTGAAATAGGTTTAGAATGTCGTGCAACGTCGACATTTTAAATTTGAGAGAAAAAAATTAATTCTGTCTGTCTATAACTTTTTTTTTTATATTGCTCTGCATTTAGGAAGTTACCAAAATTTATTAAAGACGTGATACGATTTGTAAACTCTAGCGTAAGTAAGTGGAATATTCGTTAATATTAAAATCTCCTAGAAATAAAACATTATTATTATGAAGAAATTCCAGTGAGGACATGATTTCAAATATCGACTCGTAGCAGTCCAGGGTCATATTGGGTGGTATATATGTATATTAAGATTATATAGTAGCAATAAAAGCCTACCTTAATTTGAACCCCAAGAATGTCAATAAAATATAATTCTCTGAATTGTGTGGTTGTTTTTAAGTTTAAATCTACAGAGCATAGAGAGGAGTCAATGGCAAGCACGGCACCGTCGCCTTTAGTGTGTTTAGTATTAATAAAGTCACGATCACAACGATATACTATATATTTATCACAATCAAATAACTCTATTGAGCTATTTATTCCTGATTCTAACCAACTTTCTGTGACTGCCATGACAGAGTATTCGCTTGAACTCGCAGCGTTAAATAAACGAGAGATTTTACTGTTTACTCCACGCATATTCTGATAATACACAGACAATTTACACGAGATTAAAATTATTAGAAGAAGAGCTACTTAGAGAAGGAGTATTATCACTTATTAATTCTTTGAGTACGGTGAAAGAAGAAGGAGCCAGTGTTTGCTATTTGGGTGTCCCAAGTAAGTCACATTTAACTTTTTCTAAGGCTTTTTTGTACGCAAAACAATTCTCGTAGTCCCAAGCCGCGTGATCAGATATCTCGATAACGAAAAGAGATACAGAGCTGCTGTTTACGCCACTCGATTTTTCTCCCCTTCCTACACATTCTTGAATATTTTCAGATTTTTGCCGGCATTTTAATTTTTTTGCTAAATTTCTAACCATATCTCTTACCTCGTTTTGTTTTCCAGATATGACCTCGGGAAACGGTAAAAAAATTCGACTTTCACCTTCCGGTGACTTCGAGAGACCATATCTCGAATACCAAGGCACACACCGACCTCCGATTTGCGCCAATCGATTTCTCACATCATTCTACGTATTCCAGATTTTTGTTAGCTTTCGTTTGTCAGAGATGGCGCTCGAAGCTGTGCCGTGTCGCTCGAGAAGCGAAATCCTCTAACCTCTCACTTTGGCGGCTGATATCTCACTTAAAAAGCATAGAAAAAAATATCGTGTCTCACATCATCGGATTGGAAATATTATTTGTAATCGATCTAAATAGAGGGGGGTTATTTTTATCTAGAAAAAGTTACAGCGATTTATATGAAGAGATGTCGAAGTGGCTTAAATTATGAGCTTTCTGGGGTTATAGGGTTAAAGAGACCCCGGATTCGAATTCAGCCACCCCAAAAACATATAGAAAACACATCAGACCCCCAGGTCATAAAGAATTTCCTTGTGTGACTGTGTAATTAAGAATAATTTACTTTTGGTAGTCTGTCGATATTATTTGATTGATACAAATCTAATGAGCCGAATATGGATCTGACAAATACGGTTTTTTAAATAACGAATAAACTGTCAATGTGCAGAATATGCACAGACTATTTCTTCGAGAGTTATAAATAAGAACTTACCAACAGATGGCCTTATAATTACTGCTGGTAACTCTCCTTTACACAAATCGTCTACGACATGTTCGGAAAGGGATTTGGAAAATGTATACGTATTTGGCAATGGTGCAATACATTTTAGAGTTAAGACATCTAAGGTGTGTTTATCGGCTTCTTCGGCAAGTTCTATAAATCTCCTCCAATCAGCATGAGGGGGATAAATTTGTTCTTCAATAACTTCCTTATCTGTGTTGCAATATGTAGTCGAAATATTGACAAATGCTTCCAAATTTTTTACTTGCAATGCCAATTGTACAGTTTCTCTGGTTCCTCGAGTATTTAGTAAGATGGCATCTTTCAAAAAGTCATCGAATTTAACTGAAGCAGCTGCGTGGTAAATTATGTTAACTTTCTCAATAATAATTTGTTTATCTTCAATACTTAACCCTAAAAGTACATTTTATTAATAACCAAGTCCTAGTTCATATTTGAAGATTACCAATAACTCATGTAAAACATATATTGTTCAAGGGTGCTCAAGGGATTTCAGGAGAGGACAATATTTTTAATCACAAATACAACCTTCTAATACACAGGGTATTGTATACGTACAAACATTTTGCACGATAATACTCTGACCCAAATTAAGTAAGTAAATAAAATTTCTGCTTTACTCCAACGGTATTTGTTAACTAAAATATTTCCTATAAATGCAATATTTTCAGGGGGGATAAAAGTTCATTTATATATTCAAAATTAAAACGAACAACATAAAAGTAACAATTTTTTTTTTGAAGTTAAGTTACAAGGCATTCTTAAGGCTAACACTTTTCAATTTATACTGACCAAGCTCTAATTCTCTCACATCTCCGGCTATTGGTATCAACTTCTTGAGAACTTCTGGCTTCTTTTTCTTCACGATATCAAACAACTGTAAAACAATCAGTTTATTATATCGCAATTTTACAATTAAAAAATATATCATCTTTTTCTAATTACATATTATTTTCCATAAGAAGTATCATGTTTACAACTCCCGATCTGTACGCGTACACCCAAATAAGAAATTATCACTAGGTAAGCGCATTTGTAATGTGGCTATTAATTTAGTAATTTTGATATTTTGAGTTTCTTTTTTAATTATGTGTATCATTATCAATACACAATTGTTAAGTAATTGTCATGATTTCCTATTATAAGAGAATTTGCCCTATAAAATAAAAGACAATAGGGCTAGAAGCTCCGGAAACTGTGAGATCTACAAAAAAGCCCTTACAGAGTACAACAAATAATTGAGATCATAGAGACGATTCTGCGAAGGGATAAATGAATTAGCCTCAGCAGTCCGTCTACAAAAAGTTCTTGCAGAAGGCAACGTGAATGGAATAGAACTACTCAAGAAGCCTGACGGTAAGTCAGCAGGACGAGTCAGCAGGAAAATATAAGAGTACTTTTAGGTACCTACTCAGTTCCTGACTCCCGCGTTATTGAAGGTGAACTAGCATAGACCTATCTTGAAAATGATGCACATCACCCCACCAGAGAAGGAAAAACACTAGGGAACAAAATTTTCACCTCCAATAAATTTAATTGGGCGGTATACAGCTTCAAGCCTTTTAAATCACCTGGCATGGATGGCATTTTTCTGCCCTGCTTCAACGTGGCATTGAAGAATTTATCCCACACTTAAAGCAAGCTATTCTCTTGTATATATTCCGCAAGCTTGGAGGGAAGTTAAGGTGGTGTTTATTTCAAAGATAAATAGGCGCCCTTCAGAGGAACCTAAATCATATCGCCCCATTAGCTTAGCCTCTTTTCTCCTGCAAACGATGGAGAAAATAGTAGACGAACATGTAAGAAGTGAAACCTTTGCACGGGCTCCACTTCATCCAAAACAGTTCACCTATCAACCTGGAAAATCGACAAAAAATGCTCTACATAGCCTGGTTATAGGCACTGAAAAGATATTTGCTAGAGTGGCTTTGTGTGCATTCATAGATATAAAGGATGCATTGGATAACATCTCTTACTAATCCATACAAGGAGCCGCGGGGAAAGGGGTAATACAGTCCCCAACGATCAGTCCAAGTCCATGCTAAGAAGCCGAATAATTACTACAAATGTGGGGGAGGAGTCTGCTACAGTAATTGCGATGAAGGATTTCCCACAAGGTGGAGTTCTATCGCCCATGCTGTGGTTCATGGTGGTGGATGATCTCCTCCATAAACTAAGTAATTCTGCCTTCAACTTTCATGGTTATACTCATGACCTGGTTATTACTGCCAGAGGCAGGCATGAGGTTAAATATAATATCCAGGTGGTACTCGCTAGAGGGCCTCAATGTTAATCCAACCGAGACAGTTATTGTTCCGTTTACCAAAAGGAGAAAACTGAGTTTGAGAGCTCCGATGTTAAATGGAACAATACTGAACTTTTCCAGGGAAGTTAAATATCTAGGAGTAATTCAGGATCAAAAACTTACCTCGAACTCACATTTAGAAGGAAAACTTACCAAATCCACTGCGGCTATTTGGACGTGCCGCAGGCTGTTCGGTAAGACTTGGGGTCTAATACCGAAATTGACCTACTGGTCTTATCTTTAGGTCGTGATATAGATTATGAGACCTTTGGTAACCTATACCTCATGTGGCCGCCGAAAACCGAAGAAAAATTAGCACACGGAAAGCTGTGGAAATTGCAAAGCCTTGCCTGCTTCGGGATCACACGAGTAATGTGTTCTAGTCCCATGGCAAATATGGAAGTAATGCTAGACCTACTCCCTATACATTTTTACGTAAGGAGAGAGGCAGCACTTGATGCCCTGACGTTGCGGCAGGTACTCTCTCTCAAACCACGCGATCTGGTTGATCACTTAAGGATCCTCGAGTTAATCCAATTGGAATTCAAGACCAAACCCACTGACTCAGTGCCAATCAAGCGGGACATTGACTGTCTGTTCGATGTGCTGATTGAGAGCCATCAGACGTGCAGGGTCGAAGCCTTTAGTTGGAAAAGGGGTCACTAACCTGGTATACAAATGGATCGAAGGTGGCTGAAGGGGTTGGCGTGGGTGTAGCGAGGCCTAATTGCAGGCTATCCAGAGCCCTAGGTAAGACCCCAACCATCTTCCAGGCAGAAATTTATGCCATAGATCTAGTTGCTCAGGAATGCATAAATAAAGGCATTCGAAGAGTAAGGATCTGTATACTCTCAGATAGCCAGGCAGCGTTAAGAGCCCTCAGGTCTTACACATTTGAGTCTAAAATTGCCTGGGAATGCAGATAATCCCTGAAGCAATTGGCAAAAAACAACAAGGTTACCTTGATGTGTGTGCCAGAGCATGAGAGAATAGGAGGAAATAAATTAACTGACTCCCTAGCAAAAAAAGGAGCTGAAGCCCCATTTTTTGGGACCGAACCTTTTGTGGTTTATCTAAGGGGCACATAACGGAGGAGATCCTAAAATGGGAAAAGGAACAGAAGGAGTCCTAATGGAGGAATACTCCAAACCAAAAACAAGCGAAAAAGTTCACAACTTTTTCGATTAAGAATGCTTCAAGGCTTCTCGAAAAGTCCGACTTAAGGCTGACAGGTCTTTTAACAAGCAGATCATATATTGGAACATATTCTTTATAGGATTTTGCAAACAGCAGAAAAAAAACCCACCATCTATAACTAAGAGAAAAACTATGTGTAAAATATTAATGAAATCTTTGCATTCTTTCGATAACCTGAATTCTGGTTATGCTAGAAAATTAAAACCCTAAAATGAATTTATCTAATTTCTTATTTGATAATTCTCATTCGAACTCTAGCATTCGCACAGTCCCCTACGGCCATGAAGATTAAACTAGTATCTATATATAACCCCCTACGATCATGAAGATTCAGTTAAAAATGAGAACAAAGGCCTAAAATGAATTTATTTATCTACCTTGTCTTAAAAAAATTTCATTCTAATGAATTACATTTTCATGAAATCTGTCATTCTGTTTCTTGGAAATCTGAATCTTCAGGATCGTAGGGGGTTACGTATAGACACTAGTTTAATCTATATGGCTGCAGGGGACTGTGTGGATGCTAGTGTTAGAATGAGAATTGTCAAAGAAGAAATTAGACAAATTTAGTTTAGGATTTTAATATACTAGCATAATCAGAATTCAGGCTATCGAAAGAATGCAAAGATTTCATTAATATTTTTACACATAGTTTTTCTCTTAGTTATAGATAGTTGTTTTTTTCTGCTGTTTGCAAAATCTTATAAAGAATATGTTTCAATACAATTATAAGCAAACAAATAATAATTCATTTTTAAACCAGCAGATACTATGTTAATGCAATTGAATCTGCAGAACACAGTCTTTGCGAATGCAAGATGTTAGTTACCGCTAGGCTAAAGTACCTAGAAAAGGTGGAATTAGCGCCTGAAGACATAGGAATATTAGCCCCCAGGAAAATCCTAAACTTTGCAAAAAGTTTGGGGGTCCTGGGCAACAACTAATCGTAGGGTAATTCATCAAAAAATCTTTTAGGTGTGAAGAATGGCTGTTCAGAGCCAAGCGTCCCCTTAAATAATCTAAGCAATTGTTAAAAATAGAAATAAAACTAAGTACCTGTTTATCTATCTACCTATGAATTAAACTTAACGGTTTTGAATAAGTAGTAAAATTTCAAACACTATGATTAAGTTTTCTTGAAAAGCAGATGTGAATACTCACGCAGTTATCAGTAATTATTTTAAGTCTTTCCTCGGGTGCTTTGCCTTTCTTTCTTCTTAATAATATGTAAATATTGCCAACTCCACATGATCTCAATAATTTTTCAATCAAAGCTTTTCCAAGAAAGCCGCTTCCTCCTGTTATTAAAATATTTTTACCTTCAAAGAAGTTTTTAATGGACATCGCTTGGTATTAACAATAAATATAATTTAAGTAAACTGATGGTAAAAATATACTGTAAGAAAACAAATTTATGTAGATGGCATGTGGTTGAATTGAAAATAGCACAAAATAGTTTGGAACTTGATATTACACAAGTTACGTCATTAGTAATACATTAACATATTTTATAATTACGCAAATACATTTTACTATGTATATTAGTAGGGTCATATAGAGCTAAGAATTTGTGAAGGAGGATGTAGCTGATAGAAACGATTTTTGTTTTTAAAGTCGTTAGTTGGGCCCCACGCGTTACGATAATGCTATTCATTGTGGTCGAAAGTCGCCGCTCCGCAACCTAGGGATACTTTTATACAAAATTGCCGCTAGGCCTGGTTTTAACTTCCACGTTCACGTAGTGGATTAAATGTATAGTAATCGTACATATATTTTTAACATAGTAGGAGTGTTAGCATTTTCCCAGTATGGGACCCATCGTGACGAGAACATCTAGGTGTATTTGGCTTGTTGGTCAAGTGTCGACATCACTGAACCACACAAAGTTACTATCTAAAAGAGAAATTTTTGATTATCTTGTACTGTCGTGAGCAAAAAAAAAATGGGACAAGTCTTATAACGTATTTTTTTCTAAAATCTAGTTGTGTACATCTAACTTTAATTTTTATGACATTGTTAGTTAGTTGTCAAAATTCATTTCACATATTCAAATATAGACAGATTTACATTAGAGAAAAACAGTTGTCCCATTTTTTTTTTGCTCACCATAGTAGTAAATATATTTTGATCTAACCGTTCTCGAGCAAAGATTGCATGGAAAATATTATAAAAAAATTTGAGGCCTCGGATTCTAGTACATACACAAAATTTCAAGTTTATGTACTCTTACCAGCATGCTTTACTTATTTCCCCCTATTTACCCCCCAACTTTTCACCGGCTATGTTCAAAAGGCAATTCAGTTCCAGATCTCGTTATAATATATACGTGTACAATATTTCAAGTCAACATCTTAAACCGTTCCGGAGAAAACGTGCAGAAAAGAAAGTTACAGACCGCTCAAATTTAAATCTCGACGTTTCATGGCATTCTAAGCCTATTTCAAAAAAACATTTTTTTCAAATTTTTGTTCTACTTATTTTGCGCTATTCACAGCCTACCACTCCAACCCCTTCAACATCTCAATCAGATGTCATGCAATACATAGGTGTACTAACTTTCAAGTGAATATCTCAATTTTATGTAATCAATCCCTTTAATAATGGAGTGGAGGTGGTGGGGGTGGGGGGTTCAAAATATTAGAAAGAAATCTGATGCCTTGGTTTCCAGTATATACACCAAATCACAAGTTTCTGTAATCTTACCAGCTTACTTTACTTATTTTTCCCTATTTACTTCTACTTGCCGCCGCTCCTTCAAAGGAATCATGTCAAAATATAATCAGATGTCGTTATAATACTTACTTACGTGCACAAAATTTCAAGTGAAAATCTTAATTTAATTTTATCATATCTTTCAATAATGGAGTGGGGGTGGTGGGGGGATGGAAAATATTATTTAAAAAAATCTGAGGCCTTCGCTCCTAGTATATACACCAAATCCCATATTTCTGTACTCTTACCAGCTTGCTTTACTTATTTACCCTATTTACCCCTATTTAACCCCCAACCCTTCATCGGAAAATCGTCTCAAAATAGATTATCTAGTGTCAGTTGTCATTATAATACATACGTGTATGAAATTTCAAGTAAATATCTCAATTTTATTTTATCAACCCAAAAATCTGATGCCTTGGCTTCTAGTATATACACCAAATTTCAAGTTTCTATACCCTTACCAGCTTGCTTTACTTATTTCCCCTTACTTACCCCTATTTACCCCCAACCCTTCACCGGATATGTTAAAAAAACAATCCAGTTCCAGATCTCGTCATAATATAAAATATGTGTACAAAATTTCAAGTCAATATCTTAAAGCGTTCCGGAGAAAACGTGCGGACAAAAAAAGTTACAGACAGACAGACAAAAAATTTCTTTTTCTCTCAAACTTAAAATCTCAACGTTCCGTCACATTCTAACCTATTTCAAGAAAAAAAAACATTTTTTTTACGATTACTATACTTCCAAAATGTTAAGTAAAGTACAGTTCCTAGAAGAAAACTTTCCATGTAGAAAACAATTTAACAACATGCGTCTGATTTGATCTGTTTCAAATGTGTATAATGCATGTGGTTGGCCTATAATTAACTAGGTCATAAATATTCACTATTGCAAGTGAATATTTTGAATACAATGTAATAGAATTCAAAAAGAACATGTGTAAACAGAATCAACTACTCATGTTAGATTTAGTTAAATAAAACAACTGCTACATCTACAAGGGTCATAAGTTCAGAACAAAAAAACATGGTATAAACGTATGTTCATATTTGTTAACTCACTTTAATTTTATTCTAAAAGGTGAAGGTTTTCATTCGATCAGTATGTAAGTTTTTTTAAATATTTGTTCGACAATGACTCTGGAAGAGGTCTTTCACAAACTGTAGAGTGCGGTGGTTGCATATTATAGTAGCGCCAATAAGTCTAGTCAGTAGAGCACAAAATAAGCTGCATGCTCGTCAAAGGATAATAGCTGTTATGTAATACTTAAGGGGCACCTCATTTTACTATATCATCCCATAATTTGTAGAGATATTTTTATCCGCCTACCAGAGAAGAAAACCACGACTAGGTCATTATGTGTAATTGCTACAATCGACCAAATCGACTAAATGTTTGAATGTGGTGTCTTTATACCTAATAATTTGTTCAACTACTATAAACAAACGTGAATCAAGCCGAAGCTAACCGCAATCAGTGGTGCCACATATGTATCTTTAGGTATACCGGGTGAGTCACGAATTGCGCTCGCCCCGATATTTCCTAAAATATTTGGAATAGAAAATTGAAATTTGGAGGCCTTATCACACGACTAAAATGCCATCTTTTCAATAAAAAATCAAGTTTGGTGCACATCCGGTTTGACCGGAAATACCCACAACTTTCGATTTTTAAATGGAACACCCTATATATTTTTACATTTTTGGAATCTGCTACGTTACTATAAAAATAAAAAGAGCAATATGATTGCATTACTTAATTCTCTAGAGGCGTTTAAAATTTTTAAATGTGATTTTTACCCACTAACTCGGTTTTTTAAATAGGAATTTAATCGTTCACCAACATTTTTAAATACCTCATTTTCATACGAATCTAATGATACCAAAATTTTGAAAATCCGTTCAGAAATATTTGAGATTTCAGCCAAAATACAATGCAAAAAAGCTTTTAGAAACATGCGGCTAATAGATAATAGATTAGTGGGCTTTGGAAACTAAAATGGCACATTTCTGTGTAAATCTGGTAACCTAATAACATTGGAAAAATCATAGTAGCCATTGAATGTAATAAAACAATATCAGCTGTCAGACAGATACAAAATAAAGCGTTGCGGAAATCTCTTTGAGTAAAAATTAAAGAAAATGAATAATTTTAGTAGAAATGAAAAGGTCGATATGTTACTGATATATGGAGAGCGTCTCAAAAATTCAACTACAGCTGCAGAACTGTATCAGCAACGATATCCCAACAGACGTCATCCAAGCAGACACTTGTTTGCCAGTGTGGAACAAGAATTAAGAAACGAACCCAATCAACAAGATGACCATCAAACATTTATTGTAAGTGAGGACAAAGAAATTGATGTATTAGGATTTGTGATGGTACACCCAACAACATCAACAAGGGAATTGTCAATGGAATGCGACATTAGTCAGTCTTCGGTTTGCAGAATTTTAAAGAAACATAAGTTTCGGTCTTATAAATACCAAATACATCAACATCTTTATGGAGATGATAACGACAGGAGGCTAGTATATTGCAACTGGTTCTTAAATGCAGTACAACAAATCCCAGGTTTTCCTTTTCATATTTTATATTCAGATGAAAGTAGATTTACGAACCAAGGTATGTTTAACAGAAATAATACTAGGTACTGGGCTCAAGAAAATCCGAGGTTGGTAGGGCGGGGGAATATTCAGGAAAGATTTGGGTTTAACTGTTGGCTTGGAGTACTTGGAGATCGAATAATTGGACCCATATTTTTTGATGGAACACTTACTGGCGAACGATATTTATTCTTTTTACAAAACCAGACAGCAGAATTTCTTGACTTACTTCCTCTTGCGTATTTACAAAATCTGTTTTTCCAACAAGATGGTGCTCCCCCACATAATTCCAGAATTCCATGGAATATTTAAACAACTTGCATGGTGAACGCCTTATCGCAAATCAAGGTCATATCAGGTGGCCTCCTAGGTCACCTGACTTAACACCCCTCGACTATCATGTATGGGGCACTCTCAAAAATAAAGTTTTTAAAACCTCTTCAAATACCCGTGAAGAGCTGCAAAATAAAGTTGTACGGGCTCATAATGAAATAACGCCGGCTGAATTGCGTAGAGCCATTCAAGCAACTGTACGCAGAGCCGAATTGTGTATAGAAAAAAATGGTGAACATTTTGAACAGTATCTATAAATGTCAATTTATGGTTTAATTATATTAATTATTTTAAAGATACCTGCTGTTACCTAGTTTAAGTTTAATTGTTCAAATGGAATTGATTTTTATTTATTTATAGGCCCGATATTTATGTTCATTTAAATAAAACTCTGAAAACCGAACTGATGTCGCATTCTATTGCAAATGTCCTTGTGGATGTAATTGTGTTTACCTCCACATACCTATGCTAAACTTAATTGTAACGTTCTTTGCGCTCACAATTATTAAATGTTTGATAGCTCAAGATTGCCTATAAGTACACGAGTCTGTCTGACAGCTGATATTGTTTTATTACATTCAATGGCTACTATGATTTTTCCAATGTTATTAGGTTAACAGATTTACACAGAAATGTGCCATTTTATTTTCCAAAGCCCACTAATCTATTATCTATTAGACGCATGTTTCTAAAAGCTTGGTTGCATTGTATTTTGGCTGAAATCTCAAATATTTCTGAGCGGATTTTCAAAATTTTGGTATCATTAGATTCGTATGAAAATGAGGTATTTAAAAATGTTGGTGAACGATTAAATTCCCATTTAAAAAAACCGAGTTAGTGGGTAAAAATCACATTTAAAAATTTTAAACGCCTCTAGAGAATTAAGTAATGCAATCATATTGCTCTTTTTATTTTTATGGTAACGTAGCACACAAACTAAAATATATTTTGGGCACCACAGCACTCTGGATTCAGAAATAGATTTTTTAATAAAATTTTTAATGTTTATCAAAAAGTGACCAAAATGGATGTATTGTATTCAAAATTTCCTCTAGATTCCAAATATGTAAAAATATATAGGGTGTTCCATTTAAAAATCGAAAATTGTGGGCATTTCCGGTCAAACCGGATGTGCACCAAACTTGATTTTTTATTGAAAAGATGGCATTTTAGTCGTGTAGTAAGGCCTCCCAATTTCAATTTTCTATTCCAAATATTTTAGGAAATATCGGGGCGAGCGCAATTCGTGACTCGCCCGGTATATAAATTAATAACAGTCTTCATATTTCATAATATAAAAAATTAATATAACTAAATTTGTTTGTACACTCAAAAAGAAAAACTGGAGTTCTTTTAAGAAAAATGTTGATGGCACCCATAATTATTTCCTCATATACGTAGTGGATTGGAAGTATAGTAATCGTAAAAAAAACTTCAATTTTTTTTTCTTGAAATAGGTTTAGAATGTCATAAAACATCGAGAGTTTAAATTTGAGCGAAAAAAAATTTCTGTCTGTCGGTCTGTACCTTTTTTGTGCGCACATATCTATGGAATGGTTTAAGATATTGACGTGAAATTTTATGCTGGATTGTTTTTTGAACATATCTGGTTGGAGGGTTGGAGGGTAAATAGGGGAAAATAAGTAAAGCAAGCTGGCAAGAGTACGGAAACTTGAAATTTGGTGTATGTACTAGAAGCCAAGACCTCAAAATTTTTCATAACATTTTCCACCCCCACACCACTCCATTATTAAAGGGACTAATGAGACATTCACGTTAAATTTAATACGTATATATTATATTGACATCAAGAACTAGATCATATTTTGGGATTATTCTGTTGAAGGGATGGGGGTTAAATTAGGGGTAAATAAGGGAAAATAAATAAAGCAAGCTAGTAAGACTAAACAAACTTGAAATTCGATGTACATGCTAGAAGCCAAAGCATTAGATTTTTTTATAATATTCTTCAAACCCCTACTACATTATTAAAGGCGT
This sequence comes from Stenurella melanura, assembly GCA_963583905.1. NCBI lineage: Eukaryota > Metazoa > Arthropoda > Insecta > Coleoptera > Cerambycidae > Stenurella > Stenurella melanura. The sequence goes on from OY757309.1 coordinate 212,941,038, forward strand.
TGATAAAATAAAATTGAGATATTCACTTGAAATCTGATACACATATGTATTATAACGACATCTGGCACTAGATTATGTTTTGAGATGATTCCGTTGAAGGGTTGGGGGTTAAATAGGGGTAAATAGGGGAAAATAAGTAAAGTAAGCTGGTAAGAGTACAGAAATATGGGATTTGGTGTATATACTACAGGCGAAGGCCTCTGACTTTTTAAATAATATTTTCCAGGGGCCGGGGATGGTAGGTTGTGAATGTCGCAAAATAAGTAGACCAAGCTAGACACTTCATTTTTATCGTATATGGTAGAATCCAACGCCTCAAATTTTTCTGTGATATCTGCCCCAAATATTATTAAAATTCTATGACCAATAATTTCCACATACTAGAGTGCAAATATAGTCAAGATGTTTCCTTTAAAGTGACTTGGACGAGAAATCTGGATGTTGAACTAGCGATTCCTTAGGCAGCGGTTTTTGTTTAGGAATCGAATTCCTACGAAATGTGACATCAAAAGTTAGCAAACTTATAAGATAAAAATAAATAACCCTTCTAACAACATAACTAAACTTTCTGGTTAAAGTAACATAATTAAAAACAAGACTTACCAAACTTAAAAATGAATAACTGTTTTAATAACATAAATAAATTTTCTTGTTAAAATAACATAATTAAAAACAACAATAATTTTTCTCAATTTTATCATAATCATTACACGACACTATCACAGGTTACCGCACTCACTCATCACTGTCACTGTCAATATCGCTGCTGGGTCCTACATTTATAATGATTGGCTCAATTACTGCGTCAATCCGAATATCTGTATCCCACATTTTTTCTTCAACTTTTTTTAACGTGGTCTATGCGTTTTCGCCAATATTCAGCTGTAACTCTCTTTAATGATAGATATAAGGCCTTTTACATGTTCTAATTTAAAGGTTCTATTTTCTCGTACAGCATTCCCCTTTACAATGGGGTTGAGTTCACAGTGGTAAGGTGGCAGTCGCAATATCTCAATATCCTTAGCTTTAGCCATCTTATCCACATTATATTTCTAATATATTGGCGAATGCTGTTTCGCTAAGGTTTGCAGTTCGGCTTTCACCGAAGCACGATCGAATGAGATACCTTTACCATCTAACCATTGTTGAATTTGCGCTTTTCACCATGCATTGGTTGGTAATTTTTCCAGTAATCGGCTGTGGTACGGGGCGTTATCCATAATAACAACAGATCCGGGTTCTATCTTTACTAGAATTTTTGCAAACCATTCCTTGAAAATATCTGCATTCATGTCCTCATGATAGTCGCCACTGTTTTCGACACGAACGATAGAAGTCCATCTTCCACGAATCCTTGTGCGTTAATATTAAGCGTTTCCCTTTTCCTGTTGGCATTTTTAATCATGTTGACCAATCTTCCATATGGCCTTGACGAACACTTTTTACATTCCTATCTTGCTAAAATTTCGTTAGACTATGTCCTTCATTCAACCACGTCTCATCCAAATAATAGCATTTTCTTCCTCTTCTACCAGCAGCTCTAATTGCCCGAATATAATTTATTCGCCAACAAATAATATCATCTCTCTCAAGTAAGAGGCTTTTCCTCTTTCCTTTTGCAAATACAAAGTTCATATCATGTAAACATTTTTAAAGCGTCGCGTCGATTTACCCATTTTGGGCATACCTTTATCTTCATTCAAAGACTGTAAAATTTTCTTTTCAGTAGGGATTTTATTATCCTAGAAAAATGTATGAACTTTACGTCGATTTTCATTTTTCTCAAATTTGTCTAATATTGTTTTATTTTTTCCAGACTTCGCTTTAGGTTTCTGAACATCACCTTCATTTTTTTCTTCTCTCAAAATTCTGTAAATGGTCCGCTCACTCACGCCGGTATACCTTGAAGCCGTATTAACCCAAACCTGTTGATCCTGATTTCTGTACCATCGGATAATCTTTCTCCAATGCATGATATACATTCAAAATAATTTCCTTCTCTTTGTATCCAAATGGAGAATTTTTAGGGGTATGAACTTCTACTACTTCTTTTGAACAAACGGGAACCGATTCCATTTTTTCAGATTTAAAAATATTACAATTTGGCACAATTACACTTATATTCCCTAAAGCACTAACAAAATAAAATATGAAGGCACCATAATACAACAAATACGTAATTTATAAACAACCAATTAATACAGTCCAATAGGGTGTTTTCAGTGTATAGAAATTTCCTACAAACTGCACATTAATGTGTACTAATATATATATACGAAAGCTTAAATAAGTTTATACTATCTATATATTACTATTTGGTTAAATATTTAATAAACAAATTCAGTGAAAATTCAAATTATTTATGAATCTCTAAAACGCCATCCTATTGGTTCATTGGTTGTGACGGAGGTCCTCATATCAATGGCGGATTGTTTACATTTTGTACATACTGTTTAGTTGTGCAGTTGTGTTTTATCAGTGATTTTGTGGATTTATATAATTTATACTGCGTGTTATAGTTAAAAATGGCTTCAGAATGATTCGTTAAGGCGTCAGCAAACAATTTACCATGTGTACAATATCTTTATGGTTACCGAATTTATAAAAAACGACGAACGCTTTAATTCGGCCGAATTCAAAGGTGTAAAAGCAGTAGCGTAAGTAAAAATAACTAAATTCATTATTGATTACTCTCTCCTTAATAATATAGATCTGTCTGTATTGGTTTAAATTAGATAAATACCTAGCATTTCACTGATCCAACCTTACCTAACCTATACAAAATATGTTTAAAATATATTATAATGTACAAGTAACTACAGAAATGTTTTTATTTTCTATACTTTAATTCAATCTTTAAATACTCAACTACCATAATGTTAGTAAGTAGGTACCTGTAATGCAATAATTAATTTCTTAAAACTCAATTATATTTGTAAATAAGAATCTGCATTTAAGTTTTGAGGTTATAACCTACTCTTTATATTGTTTTTTGTTCGTACGTACTTACATTAATATGATCCTCGCAAGAAAAAAACATTGATTTTGTTTTGGGAACATCACGCCTAGCAGCTTTGAACCATAAAACTTTACGTGAATAATCCTGGGGAACAGTAAAAAAGATCTTGTTTGGAGCACTAATTGAGGTATTCTTGCATCCTGGCACAAAACACCACTTATTTGGTGATCTATACATGTCACAGCGTGTTCTATTATGCGAGATAATAATAATGAATAAAATAAAGATAATTACAATAACAGAAATAATAAAATAAGGCTGAAAACTGCGAACAAAACAAAAACAAGACGTTTTATTGATATGAGGTGCTACGTCATAATTGAAATAGGCAACCGACGATACGCGGTTCGGCGTTTTTGGCGGGAACATATTTGATTTGAATTTAAATTCGTTTTAAAATTATTTAGAGACTTTATTTTACAAAAAAAAATTATATCAGCATATTATATGCCTTAACTACTTTCTATATTTCGACATTTTAAAAAATGTGAAAACACCCTATTCATAAACAACACACTAAGAATATTTCACACAAAATAAAATTTTAAGGCACTATGATACAACAAATGCGTAATTTATAAATAACAAATTAATACCGCGCGATTCATAAAGGAACACTATAACACTGATTGTACGGAAAGCTGCGACAAACAAATATGCGTGATTACCCCGAGATCGCGATGCGTTCCATCCCCATTGGTTGCATTTTTCAGGACATTGCCAACGACTTTCTCGACTTCAGTTGTATGTAATTCGCGTAATAGCGTATTTACATTTGTTCTTCGACTTGTGAATTGTTTAATTTCAGTTATTGTGTATTGATAAGGACGTGATAATTACGTAGTGTTATAATTGTATTGTTATTGTGTTTTGAGTTTTAAACTTATTAATTTCAGTTATTGAGTATTGTTATTAAATTTACGCATGGAGGCTTTGGTGAACTTAGCGCACGTGAACAGCACATGTTTTGTCTCAGAGCTCGGTGAACAGACTTATTTAGTAACGATTTCAGTGTAACGAACAAATAGATAATGTTGCCAGATATAGCATTATATTTACAATTTGAATTTCGTAAACCCGCACGCCCCTGGCGCTACTAACTAGACATAATGGCCCTGGTAGAGTTTCATCAAGCTGTGTCGAATACAATTTGAGAAACAATCAGAAAAATCATTTTCTACGTAAAGCATACGAAGTTAAGCTACAATTAGGTTCAATGTAATGATGAGGTGTCTCGGACTAAATCTGATGTCAAGTAATAAAGATTGAAAATGTCGTATCCAATAGGGTTGCCATAACTTCATAACTTTTGTAGACTTACGGGAAACTGAGACATTAAAAAGGGTGAAAAATGTTTTGAAAAATATTGAACCGCCTTTAAAAGCACGATCACTAAAAATTATGAAATAATCTTTCAGCGTCGTACTGTTAATTATTTAATTAATTATTAAGTAATAAGTAAGTAATATCGATTTTGAGATAGACGTTAAAATTAACAAACAAAATCGAATGTACGCCTAAATTATAAAAAGGGTCTAACAGGATAAAATATGGCCCCAGAAAGCAATATTTGAAATAACTTATGTTATAACATTGGCAAGTTATAAGAACACTACTGGCAAACTTTCAACCCTTGACCTCCATTGGTCTTTGAGATAATTGGTAAAACAAGCGCCGGCACGACTATTTTCTAAACTTGTTTTCTCGAAAACTATTTTAGTTAGACGAATGAAACAAGAAGGCTCTGTTAGACCATCAGTTGGTATATATTACTCATTTATTTTAGATTGATTAAATAATTTTAATTATTTGAAAAATAAAAATAAAATTTTGAGAATGATTTTTTTACGGTTACAGCCGAGGTATAATTGCCAAAGAAATATAAATACACTTACTATTAGTACTAATTGTTTCATTAAAAAGAAAGTGGTGGAGCACTTCTAAAAATGGGGATGATTGGTTTTATGTACCTCTTATTTAATGCAATTATATCATATAGGTACGCATGCATACTCATATATAAAGTGTCACGTTAAAAGGAAATGGGTGCAAGACCTAAAAAAAAATACAAGACTTGCTCCGGCACGACTATAGCTTTTCTCGAAAACTGTCTTAGCTAGACGAATGAAACAAAAAGGATGTATTAGACCATTAGTTGGTCTATATTATGTATTTATTTTAGATTTTTTAAATAATGTCGATTATTTGAAAAGCGAGAATAAAAATTTGGCAATGATTTTTCTTACGCTTTCAGAAGACGTACAATTTCCAAAAGAATATATAATATGGGTAATTACACTTACTATTATTTTAATGTACCTTTACATATTATTATGAATGTGTATATGACATAATTGCATTAAATAAGAGATGCATAAAACCAATCATAACTTAATTTTCTTTCAGAAGTGTTCCACCCATTTGTTTTTAATGAAACAATTAGTAGTAAGTGTAATTACCCATATTATATATTTTTTTGGCGTAACCGTAAAAAAATCATTCTCAAATTTTTATTTTCATTTTTCAAATAATTAAAAATTATTTAACAAATCTATAATAAATATATAATATAGACCAAGTAATGGTCTGGCAGAACCTTTTTTGTTTCATTCGTCTAACTAAAGTAGTTTTCGAGAAATAAAAGTTTAAGGAATAGTTGTGCCGGCGCATGTTTTGCCAATTATCTTAAGGGCCAATAGAGGTCAGGGGTTGAAAATTTTTCCAAGTGTTCCTATGACTTGCCAATATTATAACATAAGTTGTTTCAAAGATTGCTTTCTGGGGCCGTATCGCCTATCTTATTCTGCTAGACCATTCAAATAAGTACACTTTAGTGCCCTAAAACGTCAGCTTTTTCTTTGTCTTAAATATTAGGTAGATTTTCAATAGAGTCCAGCAAAGAAACTGCGTTCGAAATGTGTTCAAAACGCATGCGCCCATACCACCTGATCTAAAATGAAAACTGAAAAAATATGATATAAAATTAATATTTTTATATATTTTGCATTTGTTGGCGTAAGTTTCTTTTTTTTTTGTCGGGAGAAAATACTCGGGAATAAATTTAAAACATTTATTAATTAATTAGTTTGTAATATTTAAAATATCTGCAAAAACAAATAATTTATTTCTGAAGAAATAAACGGTTGTAGAATGAATTGTATTACAAGTTGTTCCAATAATGATAGAATTTATTATTCATAGCACCAATAACATCAAATTTTATAAACAAATACCAGCATCCAATCCCAAATATGGTGTAGTGCAACAGCCGATCCAGTAACCAAAGGCTGAAAAATAAATGGTGTAAATTCATCAAATTATAAAATATATTGTTAATATATAAAATCTACCTATAGATTATTTATCCATTGCTCATAGACTTTGCGGGTCTAAAATTTAAGCTTATTTGTTCAATTTGCTTTTAAACAAGCTAACCATTATATTATTCGTCGATTTACTGCACTTTTAAATCCACATCCACGTAGTGGAGTGGAAGTATAGTAATCGGTAAAAAAAATTTTAAAAAAATTTTCTTGTTGAAATGGGTTTAAAATGTCATGAGATGTCGAAATTTTAAATTTGAGAGAAAAAGACCTGTAACTTTTATTATGCGCACTCTTTCTAAGGAACGGTTTAAAATTTCGACTAATTCTGCATACGTTTGTGTCATAACGAGATCTGGAACTGGATTATTTCTTGAACATCCGGTGAAGGGTTGGGGGGTAACTCAGGGTAAACAATGGAATATAAGTAAAGCAAGCTGGTAAGAGTACAGAAAATTACATTTGGTATATACACGAGAAGCCTAGGCCTCAATTTTTTAAATAATATTTGATAAAATAAAATTAAGATATTTACTTGAAACTGGGTACATGTATGTATTATAACGAAATCTGTAATTAGATTATATTTTGAGATGATTCTGTTGAAGGGTTGTGGGTTAAATAGGGGTAAATAGTGGAAGATAAGTAAAGTAAGATCGTAAGAGTACAGGAACTTTGGATTTGGTCTATATACTAGAAGCTAAGGCCTCGGATTTTTTATAACATTTTTCAACTCCCTTGACCACCTCCACTCCATTGCTAAAAGGGTTGATAAATACGTTCAGTGCAATCCTATGTCCCGAAGCATAAAAGAAGAACAGCAATTAATAAATTTCAATGTTGATATTATGTGGTGCAAGTGAGAAGAAAGTGCAGAAGTTTGCATGAGGGATTCTTGAGTGCTCCAAAAGCTCTGAAAATTTCAATACCTTGATATTATGTGGTGCCAGTGAGAAAAAAGTGCAGAAGTTTACATGAGGGTTTCGTTAGTACTCCAAAAATTCTGAAGAGATTATGGTTGTGATCGGATTATGTTTAGTGCCGTTACGGCACACAATTTAGTGCTCCCTTCGGCTCTAAAGATCCACCATGGGGAGGTTTCAGCCGCTTCCAGTAGCCGATTTTTCTCTACGTGCGATTTTATCGGATATAGAAATATGCCGATCGAATGTAATACACTCTTCGTTTTGTACCTATTTGTGAAGCATATAACAATAACATTATAGAATAAAGTTGTAGTCGGGCGCAGCGCAGTGCAAATACCAATTTTATTTACATACGAATACGGCACTATTCATTTTTACGTGAAGCAACTGTGATTAACATACAGCCAATATCTTTTATATTTCTCTTCTTTCAATATATATTTTTAATCAGCATCGATCTACAACAGTCAATTATATAAATTTCGCTCATTTTAGAGACACACATTGTATATTGTAGTTTAACTATCTTATACATCTTTGTATTCTGAAATTATAGTAAACCAGAGCGTATGTAAGACTTGACATTTTACATACCTCTAGCGATCGTCTTGTGTGGCGGATAGAGAATAATTTTAATATTTGTCTGTATTTATTGCAAAATGTGCAATGTGTGCAAATTTGGTAGATATAAATAAGACCATGTAGTAGAGGGTCCACGCCTTCGAAAGCCGTCAAAATCGCCAGTAACCCATTCCAGCAAGGTAAATAAATTTTGAGCTCGCATATCGAAAGAGGGTTCTAATGGGCATCCGAAATGGCTTGTTGGACTTTTTTTGGCGCTTGCACAACTTCTCCACAAGAAAAAAAGATGGCGGAACGTTATTTCAAGAATTTGTGTTTTTAAACATATACCTCTCGCTAGAAAATTAACTACGTGCGATATTGATCTGATTTTTTATATTTGTATATTACTGACATGAGCGCATATATCTGTACTGATAGAATTTCAACATCACTTACGATTTTTTTCTAAATAAATCCTAAATCACAGGAAGGAAATTTGTGTGTTTGAATTTTCGACGTGCGATCAACTATATTAAATGTTTAATTTTTTTATATATTACGTGCGAATGAAATATGGTCTAAAGATCAAAAAAGTTTTTGCGAAAAAAATTAGCTCCATATCTTTTACACTTTTTGAGTTACAGACTTTTCAAATTAAACCATAATTTAGGTCCGTGATACTCCTATTACCATGCGGTTATTATCTCACGTACTGCTATCTGGTTAATTGTAATGCATCAAGATAGTAAGCCACATTTTTGATATTGTGTTATTATTATTTATAATTTTACAAAAATATTAATATGTAAAATGAAACTCATTTGGCATAGGATTTATTAGATCTATAGATTATGAAGGTGTTGTATATGGAGACATTTATTATATATACCATCATTATACAATATAGAAATAAAATATAAACACGTACACAAAACGTGTAATTTATAAGTAATAATAATAATAATAATAACAATAATGCATAATTATACACAGCTCAGTACGCATCGACAAAGCACTATACTTTACTAGTAAGAATTACTGTCTGTTAAACACTGCTCTATATTATTTCTGCCCTTAAAATAATTGTAGGAAAGGCCACATGCACATGCAGAACATCAACATTTTTAGTCACACTCTACTTTACAATTCCACTTTTTGTTTTTTTTTTTAACTGCTTGTGGTTTTTTTGTCATCATTTGTGGGTTTATTTGGTTATTCTCTATCAGATATCCAAATTATCTGGAAGAGTGTGATGTGTTTTCTTAACCGTTTTTTAAGTCACCGAGGTAATTTGTTTAAAATCCAGGATTTTGTGTTAGGTAAGGAAAGTATAGGAGAATTTAAACCACTTCTTGTGAATAATTTTTACAATTAAAATTATTTTGCAGTAAGCAGGGTTTGACCCTGCTTCGCTAAGTACTTCAGTTGCAAGCTAAGCTAAGCATACCAAACTACTGGACTTAATGACCGTTCCAAATGCAGTAAGTAAGCAAGCTCTCTTGTAGGACTTAGCGAACGTATGTCTAATAACTTTATGAAAAATAAATGCTACCTTGGTGAATCTAATTAAACTCACCATGGCCATACAGATTCACATAGGTCTTATGACCATCTTCAATCAGACGATCACCAATTGCATCGCAATTATCTCCAAGATTACTCAAACTGTTTAGATGGCCTGTTTGATTTAAGGCAACTGTAACTGCTCACTTTTTCCCCTTCGGAAAGAATAACTGACAGGTCACACAATACAGAGACTGCCAATAAACAATATTTACAATATTTTCTGCTTCATATTTTTCACCTAATTATTTATTGGTTACGTGAATACTATAAAATACCCTTTGTTGTCGTATACCCACAAAACTTTTCTAGTTTTTCTATTTTGGAAAAATTAAACATACCTTTCGTATATATTATTGTGTTCGTTTGTTCATGACTGCACTTCAAATTTTATGCTAGGCGGGAGGAATCCAAGTTCATATTGTTGGGCAACATTTCTCCTTATTTACACCAATATTCAGAAATGTATTTTATATGATTGGCTTGTTTTCTTAAGTCATATCATACTTTTTTTAAATCTGAAGTTTAGGTCAATTTTTATTTTTAAACTCAATTTATTAAAACTTATTAACGATTTCGTACTCTATTTGCAAGTCTAGATATACTGTCCTAAACCAAAATGACGTGACTTAAAATTTCCTAAGCAAATTGGACGTACTTCAAAGTTTCCTTGTTAAATGACCGACTTTTTTCAATAATCAATAAACCATTATTTTTGCATCTGCCTCATAGAATTAAATCCAAAAATAGAATGAAACTACCTTAAAAAATAAGATGTGCTGAGATTAGCGGCATAAAATGTCAAATATCTCAAGAGGAGCGTATACTGAAGTACGTCATTTTGGCTTAGGACGGCAGTATATTACATGTAACAAAGTAGTATAGCAAAGCCACTACCACGCCATTTCCGTCAGTAGAGTAGCTATGAGAACTTAAAGATGGCGGGTGTCCATCAGGAGAGACCAAGAGTGAGGGTGGGATCTGAAGAGGTAGGCAAAGAAGTATCCAGAGGCTGCTGAAGAAGTGATCGTCAGCAATGACCAGAAGATGATAGGGTTGGTAATAAAAGTTACTAGGGAAAAAGTTACTAGATCTGGAGGTTGGTACACCTGTGTATAATGATCGATGACGTACCACAGAAAGGATTGATGGTGGGCGGAGATATAGTCTGAAACAAGAGCAAAATGACTGCGACGGAAAAAAGATGGGTGTGATGGAAGTACTTTGTTATAGGAAAGAGAGCATGTATGTAGACCTGTTAGAACTTGTCTAATAAACATCAGCGACTATCTGATTTATGGATGATAATCGCAAGAACGTGACCGAAATGTAAACAAACTGATAGCATGGGTAGAGGCGGCATGTCTTTGATGATTCATATTTTTAAAATAAATAAGATGATTCATATGCAGCTGTGCTGATATTGAATGATTAAAAAGGTTGAATCATCATCTTTTAATCTAATTATCATTTTATTGTGTAATTTTTTAAATAATACAATAACACTCTTTAGCAGAAAGCATTTGAGCTAAATGTAGCCAATAATTGTCAATGTCATCTTCACTAAAGAAATAAAAGTATAACGTAAATTACGTTAAATAAAAAAAATAATAAACTTACTTATCGAAGCGCGTTTCGATGACATTTAATAACTGGGAGTGCAACATCTTGCTCATGTAAGATTTGAAGTTAAAATAAAGATGGATTTCATATATGGAGCGCGGCTGCGGATTAATTTTACAAAACTTTTATAATTGTCCCATGAGGACTGGTCTAATAAATGATATCATCGACTAACTGATTTATGGCTGTTGACGGAATTTTTTCCTTCATGGTTAAAGCTTACATCATCCTGCTTCTGTAGTAGACTAAACAAACATATAATAAACTGATTCTAACGTGCACGTGCAGATATTATCTCGTGAGAATAAAATGAAACAAGCAATTAGTCACGTACGATACTCAGTAATACGTAAATATATTATATGGACATTGTGAGAAATGTATATTCAGCATTTATTGAAATATGTTTTCGGCATCGTCATAATAAGAAATGAGCTGATAAAAATAATTTATAGCTTCTTCAAAATAACAATTGTAATGCCGCCACAGCTGCGTTTACGAAATAAGCAATTAGTCACGTACGATACTCAGTAATACCTAAATATATTATATCTGAACCGTGAGAATTGCAAATTAAGATATTACACATCTGCGATTCATAAACAAGTCTTAGCTTGTCTGAACGTTGACTGTGTGCGGTTTGGGGACTAGGTGGGAAGTCTTGATGTAATAGATGTTATAAAAAGCAGCCTCCGATGATCAGAGTCATTGTGTAGTTCTTTATCGTGAGGTGATAACTTGTATACCTGTGCACTATTACATCTACCAAGTAATAATAATAATATCAGAACTTTGTGGTAATTGTTTTTGGTGTGTGACTTCAACAATAAAATAAAACGTAAGTAAATTTAAGTTTTTATAAATTTCAATTTAATTTAAAGGAAATTCTATTATTTTAGATGGATTTTGAAAAACTAAATAAAGTTTCACTTTTAGAAAGTAAACAGGTGGTGAAACTGGAGGTATTACCTAAAAATATTCCTCATCCCATATATCAAGCTAAAATTGTAAATACGAAATATGGTGAAACAGTGCTAATTGAATTAGAAGAAAATAAAATATTTTTACCCCAAAGAATAGTACCGGCAATCAGAGATAATTTAACCCATTTTACCGAGGGAAAATATAGCATAGTTTATGAGGGTTTGAAGGATGTAAATAAGCCTTCTATGGGAGCAGCCTTCAAGTTTATTGAAAGTGAGTATACCAAAGTTATAATTTTTTAAAAATATGTTAAATTTGTAATTTATTTTTAGCTGAGAAGAAATAGTGACAATCTAATAATTTATATAAATATAATAGACTGAGACATACATTTTTATTTTACTTCTGAAACTCTCCAGAGAGGACGTGTTGAAGACAACCATGGCATCCGAAGAAATAAAGAATATTAGCGAACAAGTTGTAGCAAAATTTAAAGAAGTGGAAGCAATTTTAGATCAAAAATGTACCCCTGAGGAGAGAGATATTTGGCTTAAACAGGTAAAATACTACATTAGACTTTTCAATAAGGCTATTAGAAAATCAGATCTATCTATAGGTACTTTGAGAAAATTACAAACAAATTTAGGTCATCTTAAAAGATTTAAAAAAGTAATTGAAAATTTAAGTTATATTGGGGCGGGATCGATTAAACAAAAACGTAGTAATAGAGTAAAATGGGAGGACTTAGCAACGGCTTTTAAAAGTAGAGTTCGCACAGGAATAATTATTAATTTAAAACATAAAGATTTGATTGAATTTTTCAATGATGCTTTTCATCTTTTCAAAATTAGAATAATAAATGCTATGAAAAAAGTACCTATGCTTAAAGTTAATACTTGTTTCTGTGCCGAGTTTATAAGAAAGTCTGAGGACATAGAAATTACAGAAAAAAAATATTTTAGTACAAAAAATAAGGAAATTGATACAGGGGTGGATTTAAATCAATGGTTTAGGGTTAATGTAAAAGATGATATTTTTAATATCTTATCTGAATATAATGAGTCTGGCAGTGGATGGGGACTTAGTAAAATTATTAGCCTAGAAGTGAATATAAATAAATATGAAGTTGGCAACGGGGTCTCATCTTTCATTAAACTACCTGAAAAAATTTTAAAAAAGCAGGCGTGCGTTAATGTTAAAAATGATGACGAGGCGTGCTTTGCGTGGAGTATTGTTAGTGCTTTATATCCTGTTGATGGACAAAATCATCCAGACAGAACTTCATCATATCCTCATTACACAACAGTACTAAATGTACAAGACATTAAATTTCCTATGACATTACCACAAATTCCCAAATTTGAACGAAAGAACTCTATCTCAGTTAACGTATTTGGTCTGGAAATGGATTCAAAATCAAATTTTTCCGTTATTCCCGTCCGTGTAACTAAACAAAAATTAGAAAAACATGTAAATTTATTAATTATTCAAGATAAATATTTTCCTAAAATAAATGACTTTGACTCGATACTCGAAGACGATGAAGATGAAGTGGAAATTAAGTATCATTATTGTTACATTAAAGATTTATCTAGACTTTTAAATCATCAGCTCTCTAAAAATAAACATAAAAAGTTTTTCTGCGATAGATGTCTAAATTATTTTAGTTCTCAGGACAAGCTAAACGAACATAGCGTGGATTGCGAAAAACTTAACGATTGTAAAATTGAATTTTCTAGGGAACAATACATTAAATTTAAAAATTTTGTTTACAAGGAAACTGCTCCGTTTATTATTTATGCAGATTTTGAATCTTTGCTTGAGCCGTTTAATGATGACAGTCAATGTAAAACGAGTAGATATCAGAAACACATAGCATACAGTGCCGGGTATTATTTTAAATGTAGTTATAACAACGATTGGTCTTACTATAAAAGTACTCGGGGTTTAGATTGTATGTCTTGGTTCGAGGGAGAATTACATGATGTCGCAAAATTTGTCTCTTCGAAATTAAAGCATGTGGAGCCTATGAACACTGAAGTTAGCTTACGGGATGCTAGTAAAATCTGTCACATTTGCGAAGAGGAATTTAAGGAAACGGATAAAATTGTTAGAGAGCATTGCCATCTAACTGGAAACTTTAGAGGTTTTGCTCATAATAAATGTAATTTAAATTATAGAAAATCTTTTGTTATTCCGGTCGTGTTTCATAACCTGGGAGGTTACGATGCACATTTTATAATAAAACACTTAGCAGAACGAAATCACATTACTCTATTACCTGAAAATAAGGAAAAATACATTAGTTTCACAGTTCATGAGAAAGAAACTAAATTGAAATTTAGATTCATAGACTCCTTCAGATTCATGGGCTGTTCACTGGAAGAACTGGCTTCCACATTGAAAGATGAAAACTTTGAAAATCTTAAACGGGAATTTCCAGATCTCGATGAGGAAAAATTTCAATTATTAACACGAAAAGGTGTATTTTTTTATGACTATTTAGATAACATTGAAAAACTAGATGAAAAAGAATTGCCTGATATAAAATACTTTTACAATAAACTTAAAGACGAAAACATTGAAGAGACAGATTATGCACATGCGCAAATCGTTTGGGAAAAATTTGATATGAGAACGCTAGCCGACTACAGCGATTTTTACATGAAAACGGATATCATGTTATTAACGTGCATTTTTGAAACCCTTCGCAAAACATGTCACCAGACGTACGGTCTAGATCCTAGTCACTATTACACTTTACCCGGATATACTTGGGATTGTATGCTAAAATATACAGGGTGTAGGTTAGAAACCATTCAGGATGTGGATATTTTATTGTTTATAGAGAGAGCTATCAGAGGTGGTGTGAGTCAGTGTTGCAATCGGTTCTCAGAGGCGAACAACAAGTATTTAGACACGTATGATGACAGCAAGCCATCTACGTTTATTCTTTATTTCGACATTAATAACCAATATGGGTGGGCGATGAGTCAATCACTTCCATTTGGAGGCTTTGAATGGACCGATACTAACATTGATATCACAGGAATCCCCGATAATTCTGACATAGGTTATATTTTAGAAGTTGATCTCGAATATCCTGAATCTTTGCACGATTTACACCGCGATTTACCATTCTGTCCGGAGCATCAAACTCCGCCAAATTCAAAATTTTCCAAATTAATGACCACCTTTTACAATAAACAAAAATACATTATTCACTATAGAAACCTTAAACAAGCTCTACAACATGGAATAAAATTAACACGTATCCACCGAGTTCTACAGTTCAAACAGTCTCCGTGATTGAAACCCTACATCAACTTAAACACATCATTAAGAATGCAAGCAAAGTCTAACTTTGAGAAAAACAACTATAAACTCATGAACAACGCTGTGTACGGGAAAACAATGCAGAATGTTAGGAAACATAGAATCGTTAAACTAGTAAATAAATGGGAGGGGAGGTATGGCGCTAAGAATTTGATTGCTAGTCCTAATTTCCATAGCAGATCTATTTTCAGTGATAATCTTATGGCAATTGAACTGAAAAAATCTCGTATTATATTCGACAGACCCCTATATATAGGAATGGCCATTTTAGATATTTCAAAAATTTGCATATATGAATTTCATTATGATTATATGTTAAATAAATTTCCTATAGAAAAATGTAAACTTTTGTATACTGATACAGACAGTCTTATATATGAAATTCAAAGTAATGATGTATATGAAGAGACTATCAAACAGGATGTTCATAGATTTGATACTAGCGATTATCCTCAAGACAATCGCTGGAATATTCCTCTAGTAAATAAAAAAGTTCCGGGTTTAATGAAGGATGAGAACAACGGAAAAATAATGACTCATTTCATAGGTTTACGTTCTAAACAGTATACCTATAAAGTTGAAACAGACAAGGTAGTTAAAAAAGCAAAAGGTGTAAAGTCTAATGTAGTGAAAAACAAAATTACTTTTAAAGATTATCGCAACTGTCTAGAAAAATTTGTCGCAAATAGTTCACAGGAAGAGTGTTTACTAAATAAAACACAGCGCAGTATACAATCAAGATTACATGAGGTATATAGCGTTGAGCAAATAAAAATTGCTCTTAATCCCTTTGATGATAAGAGGTACATTCTTCCTGGAGTTCATGATACTCTCCCTTGGGGTCACTACTCCATAATGAACACTTAATAATTTCATCGCTAATATTCTTTTTATTAATCAATAATCTCTGTCTCTGTCTATTATATATTTAATATCTATAGATTTATATGAATGTAATCAAAAATCAGCTTTATTATTTAATCTTTTATATTATAATATTTACGTATAATAAAATGTATATATTTATATTTAATCTTTTATATTTTAATAATTATGTATAATAAAAAATAATTTAAAAAAAATAAAGACTTTTATTTATTCATGTATGTATGTGTGTGTGGGTAATAAAACAACAAGATATGGGTATAGTACATTTATTCAATAATTAAATAAAAACATTTTTTTATCTAAATCATTTAGAACCTTAACTCTATTATAAAATAAACATTCACGAATACAATATGTTTGATTCTTATCACTATATAAGTCACATAAATTTAACATAACAGTATATGGAGGTAATTCATAATTAGATTCACTTAAAATATTATTAGTAACATTTAAAAAATTATTATAAAAATTATCAAAATTTAAACTATGTAGTAAATCCATATGAGCTGATACAAGTTTATTAACATTAATGAGTTCTCGTACTGCAAATCCAGAGAAACGAAATGTGCAGGAATCATCAGCCACCATTAATGATTTATTATCAATAAATTGTTTTTTTACTAGTGTATAGTTAGAAAAGTGAATTTCTTCTTCATCTTCTAATGTCACAGAGGCATCCTCAAAGTAATCATCGATAGTTTGCTGAAGGTAAGTAATGAAATCATCCCAGTCCACTCTAATGAAAGAAATATTCTCGGGTTTCATGTATACATCAGAGGCAATCATTTGAATTTTTACGGCAGGAACATAACCTCTCGCTGCACTAAGTCCAGTAACTATTTTATAGTTGGAATATTTTACATAGAAAACGTTCTCACAAATAAATCTTTCCTCGCTCTGTATAGCTTCTTGATATAAGTCACTAATTCGATCAATTTCTTGCCAGTAATTAACATCTACTGAAGAAAATGTAGGGCTAGGTGCAATCGATGACATGGTAACAGTTGAAGAGATCGATGACATGGTAACACTTGAAGAGATTCAAAAATACTAAGCTCTAAAACTTTCCGGCTCTCTATTTTATAGAATATTATCGGAGTCAATCCAGCTGTTATGTGATTTATCTAACCCTAGCCATTTTACATAAACTTTCGTGTCGCGCCTTCGTAACACTTTTTCCACAAGGTATACATCGGGGATCTTCGTTTCTTGTATCTCCTCTTCGTAGAAAGCTCCTCTGATCGGTTTACCATGCATATCTTTCAATAAATATGTGGTAGGGTTAGTAAATCGTACTTTCATTATTTTAAATAACTCCGTGGACCAGTTAGGTGTATATCCTTTCTCGAAAACATGCTTATTCTTACTGATTCGTACAATGCTGCCAACCTTGTATCGTCGCGGTGTTGCCATCAAAATTCGATCGTAGACAGTCTTTAAAATTTTCTTTTCATTGGTTTTGTTCACATCACGGGGTTTCATTCCAATTGTTCTATGTTGGTGATTATTATAGTCGTTAACAACGTCAGAAAGTATATCGATCCATCTGTATGAGCCGTTTAAACTAAAATATTTATATAATCTCTCCTTCAATGTTCTTATAACTCTTTCAACTATAGCAGCTTTTTTCACACTGTACGTGCTATAATGGTTAACCTTATGTTTTTTCATCAAACTGTTAAAATGTACATTATAAAAGTCAGTACCCTGATCCGTATTTAAATTTTTACACGTTCTCCCACTATCCTTAAAAATTTCATCCATGGCTCGAGTGACTTCAGGACCGCTCTTATTCTTCATAGGTTTAACCCACAGGAACTTTGAAAAGCAATCAATAACAACTAATATGTATCTATAGTTATTGTTTTCTCTGAAATATTTACACATTTCTGCTAAATCAGCCTGCCACAAATCGTCTAATGCTTTTATTATTGTACGTCTACGCTTGAAGTTTTTACGTGCTGGTTTATGTATTTCATTAACTAATTGAATTTTTTCGATGGAATTATTCATCTTACGCAGTTGGATCAATGTTGTAGACGAATCGATCTAGATTAACCACAGGTGCATGAGAATCTCCTTTTATAGCATTTTGCTGTGTAATTAATTTTTCCAGATTATTTTCAAGAGCAGTTAGAGATGTTTTCTGTTGCGTCAAATCTGTGGTGAATTGTAATATATTATTTCGTAAGGTATTAAGCTCCATCATAATAGCAGCTATTGCATCATCCACATATTTTTTATTAGCGGCATCATCATTTTCAGAGGGAGATTGAACATTACACAATTTCAATTTTTCAATGTCGATATTTCCATCCTCGGTAAAGATGAAACCGCGACGTGATGAAAGTAAATGTGAGCTACTAACGCCATCGCGAGCTGACGTAGACCTTCCAAACTTATCGAGACTCATGATGACAATGATGTATTTATAGTATAGTATAGTATTTAATAGATAACTCCAGCTTCACGTAATTCATTTATTATAGCAAGAATTTCATTATCATGGGAATCGGTATTTCCAGCGCTCTTGGATGCATTCAAAAGCCTTAATCTGTCAACTAGCTCGTTAACGTCATCCCAGTAAACATATTCGATAGGTTTTTCATTATAAACCATGTTAATACCCTCTCCACTACGTGACTTTCTAGTCGGTTTACTCTTAACTAATGACTTTATCACTTTAGTATACTTAAAAGACCGCGTTCCATTGAATTGTCCTAAAGGATCATAATTTCTCCTATGAACATTACATGCTTCTAGAATTTTCTTATAATCATGTAAATCTTGTTCATCATAACCTTGGGGTTTCTTCATAAATAGCAGCTCGTATAAGCCCCGTCTTCCAGCATACTTTTCATTACCAATATTTATTTCGGCGTTTGGACTTATGTGTAATTCTAGGGAACCAATATAGAATTTATTCATTTCCGAATCGAGTCTGACCCCATATGTTTCATCGAAATCTCTATTTTTGTTATAGAGTCCCATTATATAATGCTTAGCTAACGGAGAATACTGTTCAAAATATTCATTTGATTCCATCTGATTAATTGCTTCTTCGAGAGTATAGTCTCCTTCTTCTTCTTCTTCTTTGTTTTCTTCGACAGCATTTTCCACTTTATGTTGTACTGGTATTTTTATAAATGACTTAACATTTACATTGTTCACTGGTTTCACAATAGATTTTAGTTCTTTCAGTGGTTCAATAACTGGTTTAAATAATCGGTTAAGGGTTTCATCCTCCTCTGCTTTTCCTAATTTTAATGCTAAATATTTCTTTCTAATAGCTCTCGCTGCTTTTCTAATTTTCACTTTAAGTTCTCTATCTTTCTCCAATACATATGGTTTTACCTTAGGCGGTTTATATGTCTCGAAAGTTATTTTATTAGACACCATTGTTAAACAAGTCCGTATTTAAACAGGTCTGTATTTAAACAGGTATGTATTTAAACAGGTCGGTATTTAAACAGGTCTGTATTTAAACAGGCCGATATTTAAACAGGTATGTATTTAAACAGGTCTACCTTAACTGAGAGCTTGAATGATAATGACTGATGCGTTCAAATTACATTCTTATATACTGATCAAAACCCTTCCGATAACGTCCATTATGCAAATCAAAATCTTTTACGATAACCATTATACCATACTGATCGTTCCAACATTGTCGACATAGATTCTCAAATTGCTCTAATGTCATATCTGGAGTCACATGATCATCATATACATGACGTAAATTCATTTTATCCTGTTTAAATAAAATTATGCAGTTACAGTTATCTCGAATATTGTGTTTAGGCGCCCGCGCATAAGTCTGACAGAGATAGAAGCTATCCACAAGCTTATGTCTGCCCATACTGAAATAGGCTCTTATTTTATCCTGCTTATCACAAGCCACATCATCGAAAATGAACACTGAATTAGTTTTAGCTTCAGATGGATCGATTATACTATCACTACTTGTATATGGAAAATAACTAACACTTTTCACACTCTTCAGCACTTCCTCCAACAATTTGTACTTTGGTTGATACAATGACTTGGAGTACACGTATACATTCTCAAACCATAGTCCATTAGGATCAAATAATAGACTCAGAAGCAAATTGGTTTTACCCGATCCACTAGGTCCACATATTATCGTTCTTAGTGTACTAGGAAATAACTCGCCATGTTTTTCTTTTCCAGCAGAGTGATCTGTTAAGAGATCCAAGTTCTCTACAGGAAGTGTGACCTTTTGCCTTTGAACGATCATGATGTAATGCCTTGTTGATCAATGCAATACTTTATATAAACATCATTACATCATGAACATCAACAGTAGTAATCTAGATGGCGCCGAGGAAGCACGTAAAGAAAGGTAGAGGAGTTGTTAATAGTCTAATTAACAAACTACCTTTTGAGTTACATTTACCTGGATATCAATACTGTGGACCTGGTACGAAGTTACATAAAAGACTAGCTCGTGGAGACCCCGGTATTAACGCTCTCGATAAAGCCTGTCGGGAGCACGATATTGCCTATAGTGAAAACCCAAATTTAGAAGCCAGACACAAGGCTGATTACGAACTTGAACAGCGAGCTTGGGAGCGTGTTAAATCTAAAGACGCCAAATTAGGCGAGAAAGCTGCAGCTTGGGCTATTACTAACACAATGAAGGCTAAACGAAAGATGGGTATGGGTGTTGGTTGTAGGAAGAAAGTGGGATTTAGAAAAGCCATCTTATCAAATGTTGCTAAAGTACTGAAAAAACATGCAAGCCATAACCTTAAAAAAGATAGCGCGATGATGATAAAAGCGGCTCGAATTGCCGTTAGAAATGCTGGAGGTCGGAAGAAAATCATTACTCCTCGCATTCTACCTATACCGAAGACTGGTGGTATTTTGCCTCTGATACCAATTTTTGCTGGTTTGAGTGCATTAGGAGCTTTAACAGGAGGAATATCCGGAGTAACCAAGGCCGTAATCGACGCTAGAAATTCTAAGAAAAAACTGGAAGAAGATGAAAGACATAATAAGAAAATGGAGGCTATAGCATTGGGGAAAAAAGGATCTGGACTCTATATGAAGCCGTATAAGAAGGGGTATGGTCTATACCTGAAAAAACAGCAAAAAAACTACTATTGAAGCTACCCAATAGAGCACTCTCCGATAGGGACCTGTTGAAATACGTTAAAAAATTAAAAATTCCACATTTCAGAGGTGTTTTTATGCGTGATTCTTTACCACCATCTCCACCGAGAAAATGTGAAAGTGCTATCATTAATTTAGATACGATGACAGGTCCTGGGACTCACTGGGTAGCATATAAGAAAACTAATGGTTCCGTCTTATATTTCGATAGCTTCGGATCGTTGAAGCCACCAATAGAATTAGTTCAATACCTTGGCGCGAAATGTAAAATTAACTATAATCCCGATGCTTTTCAGACGTACAATACAGCAAATTGTGGCCGTTTATGTTTAGAATTTCTCTATAAAAATAATAGACGTGTATGATGTACATTCATTATGTCTCAGATATTCACGTTAAGAGGTCGAAGTTCTACGCTCTCCGTAGACTTTTATAATCCCATAAATCTCGATCCTCAGTACGATTATTCGTTGGCATTGATTGGTCTTCACACCTACAACAGTATACCTAACATTGAGAAAGGTGTAAATAATAAGTTTTATTACTGGGAACTTGGCGATAAATCTAAGAAGAAAGTCATAAAAATACCTACTGGATCCTACGAAATCAGCGACATTGAATCTTATCTGCAGAAGAAACTGATACCTAGTGGGGCATCATCGCAGAGCGAACCCAGCGATTATTTTTCGTTAAAACCCAACAACAATACTCTCAAGTGTGAAATTAAAAGTAAACACAAAATTAATTTTACACATAAAGATAGTTTAGCTACTTTACTAGGCTATAGTGCTCAAGTGTTGAAACCGGGTGAACTATATCAATCTGATTTACCGGTTAAAATAGTTAAAGTTATAACCATACACGTGGACTGTAATATCACGACAGGAGCGTTTTACAATAATAAACCATCACATACGATTTTTGAATTTGGTCTGAAAGTCGACCCCGGATACGCTATAGACATTGAACCTAATAATTTAATTTTTCTACCTGTGAATAATAAACAGGAGATACATAATATTACCTTGAAGATACTCGATCAGAACTCAGAGCTGGTGAATTTTCGAGGAGAAGAAATTATTGCCCGGCTAGAACTAAGAAAATTACTATGAGGCTGATATTTAACCATAGAAACTATATAAACAACAGTTCTTATAGTCAACCTCATTCAGTATCTAATCCTCAGTCAGGACAGTCAACTTCCAATTTAACTCCAGCTAATATTTTGTATTTAAAATCATTGAGCTATCATGTTGGAAGAACTACAAATATTTCAAGACCCAAGTTACGATGAGTCCATCGTCAGGGAGGAGACCCGATCGTATTATCCGTTTGTAAAATCATTTGGAAATAACGACGAGATAGAAATTGCCATTTATCAACAGGATGCATTACTACTGATGAGTGAAGCAGCACTATCAATTGAGGGAACTTTAAGGAAAAACGCTGCTGGTACTGGTACCATTGAATTTACTAATAACGCCGGAGCATACTTATTCGATTCTATAAGTTATGAATTAAATGGAAAGGAGATCGATAAAGTACGGGATCCTGGAACGACGAGCCTGATAAAAAGTTACTTGTGCTATGATAAGGATGACCATTCTCTGAGTATCGCGGGCTGGAATTATCCTGACGGTCAGCTGGTAACATATGATCCCATAAAATCAACATTCTTTTTAAGGATACCTCTGGGGCATTTCCTTGGATTCTTTCATGATTATAAGAGAGTGGTGTTTGGTAAACAAGTTTTGAGATTAATCAGAGCTCGCAGCGATAATAATTGCTTTAAAGTATCCAACGATGATACTACTGGTGAATTAACCATAACCAATATAGAGTTAAAGGTTAAACATGTTTTTCTAAATGATGTTCTAAAACTGAATTTGATGTCTGAAATAAATAGCGAAAAACCGATCCTGATGCCGTTTAGACAGTGGGAACTTCATGAGCTGCCTACTCTAACCAATGGCACAACGAAAGAGGTTTGGTCTGTTAAAACATGCACTAATGTGGAAAGTCCCCGATACATTATTGTAGCATTTCAAACGAATAAAAAAGATCAGAAGATGTATGACGTCACCGAATTTGATAACATCGACATATCTAATGTGAAATTGTCGTTAAATTCTGAATACTATCCCTATGAAAACATGAAACTGGATTTCAACTCTAGAAAATATTCCGAGGCGTATTATATGTATACGCAGTTCTCAAAATTATTCGCCTCTAATAATAGACCAATACTTGACTTTGAGGCTTTCAGTAGCAGAGCATTATTCGTTATAGATTGTTCCAAGAGAAATGATTCCATTAAATCGTCTACTGTAGATATCAAAATTGAGATTGAGAGTAGAAACCCGTTCCCGCAGAATACTAAGGCTTACTGCATAATTATTCACGATCGAGTTGTAGAATATTCACCTCTAAGTGGACTCCTAAGAAATGTTATGTAATAAAAGGGAGTGAGTTACACTCTATTACTTCAGTAATTGAAGAGTGAAGCATGAAATTGGTTGTTGTTGACATTCAGGGATTTAATCTTCCCGAATTTTGTCCTAAGGAAATATCATTCGTCAGCCACGAGCAGAATGTACACTATTTATTAAAACCTCCAATACCCTACAGTACGTTAAGTTATGCTATAAGAAGACAGGTGAAATATTTGGAAAGACTTCATCATGGCCTGAAATATAGTAGTGGTTTTGTAAATTATGATGAATTGAATGATATATTACTCAATCACTTACTTAATGGAGCTGCTGATATGGTGTACGTAAAAGGACATCAGAAGCAACAATTTCTCGAAAGAAAATTACATGAACTGGATAAGAATTCGGCACCTCCCGTAATCAACGTAGAACATCTTAATGGCGATGAAGCTCCACCCAACTTCATAAAGGAAATATCTTCTTGTTTAAATCATTTTACTAATGTTAAGTGTATGTGTAGTTTAAGAAATAGTATAAGACTTTATGATTGGTTGTATTTAAATTTATCTAAATAAAAACATATATCTCTTATTAGGTGTTTTTCTTTTCCACCTCCTTCTCACTATTCACCTATATCCTAAACTCTGATGATTATTATTCAGTTATTTACTAGATGACACAGCAGTAACATGTCTCTGTCTTTGAACGATTTTAATTTATTACTAGAAGAACATTGTCAAAAGCTAGAGCAGTTGAAAAGTATTATAAACTTTTATGAAGATAAACAGCGTGTGTTTTCAAGTTTTCAATCATTAAACATCAGCAACAAAAGTGTATTCAGCGATAGAAGGCGTTGTGGGAAAATTTTACGATCAACAGCCGCACGAAGAATTACCCCACAAAATGTCGCAACGCTCTGAAAATCCTATATTTTTACCCTGTGGACATATAGCCAGTTCTATAAACATCCGCTGTAAATTGTGTGAGTGGCGTAGAAAGGAAGAGCAGAAATGTAAAATTTGTCGATTAAATGATAAAGAAGTAATATTTTTTCCATGTGGCCATATTGCAAGCTGTATAAATTGTAGTTTTCGCATTAAAATCTGTGTAGCATGTGGAAAACGTTTGGAGGTTACGATGCGGATCACTAAATAAATAGTACTACTTACCTATAATTAAACAGTATGTTGCGAGATCGAACAATGTTAAGTTCACGATTGATTATTCTGGGTGCTGTGCTCCAGAACACCCTATACATTTACAATCCGCTAAATCCTAGAGAAATCAATGTTCGTTTCGATAATAACAAAAGCGAATGGATAAAGATGAAGCCATATACTGCAATTAACAACAGTGCACCTACATTTACGATCTCTATACCTACCAACACCTCAAAATATCAAATACAAATGCTATTACAAAATGATATCATCAATGAATTCGACTGGATTACGTTAGAGGACCGTCCTGTTATCCAACCTAATAATAGCTATTCAACTAGTACTACTGAGGTCTCAGTTATAGGTCTACTCTGTTACCTAGTACTTTGTTCATCAATTTTATTGTTAAAGTGTCTAATTAAAATTGTAAAAGGAAACAAATGTATGTTGTTGATGCGGAATTAAAAAACTTTGAAATGGAACGACAACAGAGAAAGACAGTACAGTTCAGTGATGTGATTAGAGTTCGATACATTCTTCATTGGTCCTTTGCTCACCAGATGTCGAGACGAGGAGACTGCTGGATACAGAACGCCGTAGATCGTGAACGATTTCAGCGAAGAATAAACAATTTAGCCTTGATAATTGAACCTGCGCTTGCGCAAAAACATAATATCTCATCTCATAATTAATATATGTATACTCTGGAGAGTACAGTTGCAAGTTTATACTGCTACCATACACTGCTTTGTTCCTAACATTATTTGAAAGTGGAAAAAAGTGTAAATACCATGAGTGAAAAGAATTACATTACATCTATAGAACAGGCTGTGTCCTCTTTACGGTTTCAATTACGATGTAATATACTCAACATTACTCGACAGATACAAGAAAATAGTGTTTGGTTCAGCCATCAAGACTTAAAAAACTGTGAAAATGGAATTAAATACTGCTGCCTTTATCTCAGTAATTGCATCTCCATGAAGGAATTTTGCGCTTTGTTAGAAGACTGTGATCTCCACGAACAATTATATGAACATGCTGCATTGTTTTCCTGTGAAGATGTTATCGATCAGAACTCGGAGCTGGTGAAGTAAATTAATATCCTCTGTATATTGTAATTATGTCATACCTTATTTTTGTATTATGAAAAATAAAAAAAAATATATGTTCCAACTCCTTGTTTTATTATCCTAAAATATTCTCAAATGCTTTCTGCTAAAGAGTGTTATTGTATTATTTAAAAAATTACACAATAAAATGATAATTAGATTAAAAGATGATGATTCAACCTTTTTAATCATTCAATATCAGCACAGCTGCATATGAATCATCTTATTTATTTTAAAAATATGAATCATCAAAGACATGCCGCCTCTACCCATGCTATCAGTTTGTTTACATTTCAGTCACGTTCTTGCGATTATCATCCATAAATCAGATAGTCGCTGATGTTTATTAGACAAGTTCTAACAGGTCTACGTACATGCTCTCTTTCCTATAACAAAGTACTTCCATCACACCCATCTTTTTTCCGTCGCAGTCATTTTGCTCTTGTTTCAGACTATATCTCCGCCCACCATCAATCCTTTCTGTGGTACGTCATCGATCATTATACACAGGTGTACCAACCTCCAGATCTAGTAACTTTTTCCCTAGTAACTTTTATTACCAACCCTATCATCTTCTGGTCATTGCTGACGATCACTTCTTCAGCAGCCTCTGGATACTTCTTTGCCTACCTCTTCAGATCCCACCCTCACTCTTGGTCTCTCCTGATGGACACCCGCCATCTTTAAGTTCTCATAGCTACTCTACTGACGGAAATGGCGTGGTAGTGGCTTTGCTATACTACTTAACAAATTACATCACAATTTAAAACCACGTATTTATTGCACCGAAATAATTGTTTAATAATTTTCAGACAATGAGTGATCTAATGATCTAGAATAATATAACACCTAAATCAAATTAGGTATTAGACTAATATATGATCTATCCACAATTGCACAGAACGAGCCCTGCCGTCACGTTGCGCGCTATCATAACAAGACATTATTACGGCCGAATTTAAAAATCCGTATCTCGAAAACTGTATAAGATATCGGGCTAATTTTTTTTGCAAAAACTTTTTTGATCTTTAGACCATATTTTATTCGTATGTAATAGATACAAAATTCGAATATTTAATATAGTTGCCCGCACGTCGAAATTTCAAACACACAAAATTCGTTCATGTGATTTTGGATTTATTTAGAAAAAAACCGTAAGTGATTTTGAAGGTCTATTAGCACAGATAGATGCGCTCTTGCTTGTAGTATACAGGGTGATTCACGTAGGCCATTCATTAGAAGTTTTTCAACTTGCAGTTGGATTAGAAACTTGAAATTTGTTATGCAGCCATAATCGATCATGCCCGTTCTCTCTAAAGTATTTTCAGTCCTCCAACTATACAGGGTGTGCTAAAAATTGGTACCAACTTTCTTATTTTAAATAGAAACCTACATTTTTCTTTACATGGTTCGATTGGTCTTCTAATTCTGAGTTTAGAGAACCTAAGTTATGTTAACTTATCTATTACAATCTTTGACTTATGTCCAATTTTTTGAAAAAAATTGCCGCTGTAGTAGTTTACGAACAAATTTGTATCTCGCAAACCTTTCAAAATTATGAAACCAAGTTTGTGAAGCAGTTAGCTGAAAGTTCAGGCTAACTTTTGATGTCCCATCGGTGGTCCCGTTTTGTACCATATGGGCGCGGTCGATTTTCAAATGTCGCAGTCAAAAATTGTAAAAAAGTCAATTTTTTCAAGTGGCACCTACTATTTTTTTTCACACCATTCGAAAGAAAATTGAATTTTAGGGTAAGTTACTTAAGCATTCCCTATACCTATCTTCACCCCATATCGAGTTATTCAATAAAAATCAAGAAATACCTTATCTTGCCGAGAGATTCTTTATTTCATCAGGTATGCCATGGAAACAAAAGACAGTTGTAATAATTTTTAAAGAAAAATATGGATTCTTATTTAATTACACACAACACCAACAAATTATTATTAACGAACAAGAACAATGTTGACGAAATTCTGTCAGTGAAAACGGTGCACACATTGAGCATTTGTATTGAAATAATTATTTTGTTAATCTGTTTATTTGTTGTTATTTTGATGTTATTATTTATTATTGCAATACGATTTTTGAATAAAAATTAAAATGAAATGATTGTTTCCAAAGCCTACTACCCTTGAGAAAAAAAACAATATTTTTTTCAAAAAATGTCAATAACTCAAAAACGACTGTAGATAGACATACACAATGTTAATAAAAGTGGCCCTAAAATTCAATTTTGCATTGATTTCTGGCGTCAGAAATGGTAGGCGCAAAGATGTGCTACGCAATCTGTTGAAAGTAGAATAATAGAATATTTGAACAAAAATATGGTGGTCACATTGAACATTTACGTCAGATTTCGTCAACATTGTTCTTGTTCGTTAATAATAATTTGTTGGTGTTGTGTGTAATTAAATAAGAATCCATATTTTTCTTTAAACATTATTACAACTGTCTTTTGTTTCCATGGCATACTTGATGAAGTAAGGAATCTCTCGGCAAGATAAGGTATTTCTTGATTTTTATTGAATAACTCGATATGGGGTGAAGTTAGGTATAGGGAATGCTTAAGTAATTCACCCTAAAATTCAATTTTCTTTCGAATGGTGTGAAAAAAAAATAGTAGGTGCCATTTGAAAAAATTGACTTTTTGACAATTTTTGATTGCGACATTTGAAAATCGACTGCACCCATATGGTACAAAATGGGACCACCGATGGGACATCAAAAGTTAGTCTGGACTTCCAGCTAACTGCTTCACAAATTTGGTTTCATAATTTTAAAAGGTTTGCGAGATACAAATTTGTTCGTGAACTACTACAGCGGCAATTTTTTTCAAAAAATTGGACATATGTCAAAAATTGTAATAGATAAGTTAACATAACTTAGGTTCTCTAAACTCAGAATTAGAAGACCAATCGAACCATGTAAAGAAATATATAGGTTTCCATTTAAAATAAGAAAGTTGGTACCAATTTTTGACACACCCTGTATAGTAGGAGGGCTGAAAATATTTTAGATAGAACGGGCATGATCGATTATGGCTGCGTACCAAGTTTCAAGTTTCTAATCCAACTGCAAGTTGAAAAACTTCTAATGAATGTCCTACGTGAATCACCCTGTATAGATATAAAAAATCAGATCGATATCGCAAGTAGTTAATTTTTTAGCAAGAGGTAAACGTTTAAAAACACAAATTCTTGAAATAATATTCGGCCATGTTTTTTTCTTGTGGAGAAGTTGCGCAAGCGCCAACAAAAGTCCAATAAGCCATTTCTGATGCCCCTAAGGACCCTCTTCCTGAATTCGTTTCCAAAAATCATTTACCTTGTTGGAATGGGTCATTTCAATTTTTAAAGCTTTGGACCTCTTACTAATGTAAAGGATACCCGTGAAATTATCCTGCTTCAGAAAAAATGTGTTCTATAATAAATCTGACGCAAAATTAGTACTTAAGATTTTTAATAAACACAAAGAAACATGACAGTGTCAATAATTCAAAATCATTCATCGTTAATACAGTACCTATAGAGTTTCTTCAATATTGCATTTTTTTACAAATTAAGCGATGCATAGCTCTAGAGTAAAATATGTTATTCTGTAAGAAGGTGCATACCAGTAAACATGAAAGTATTTTTCACAGCTCTATTGGTTAATATAGCATTGAATTCTTATCTGGAAAACTCAATGAATTTTGTTATGAAGATTGCGCTTAGTTGTTCTATTTAATTGTATATAGTTTAATAATGACGCTTACGTTATATGTGGCTGGAAAAAGGTAAAAATATTTCTAGTAGTCTGAATATCACATACCATATACGTAGCTGGAATCTATTACTATAGAATAAATGATTTTTTATTGACATAACAAAAGTCATTCATAAAATAAATGCAAGAGCCTTCATCTTTCTAAAAAATATATATAAATATTATGGTGACCATAAACTTACATCATAGTTCTTCTGAAAGCTATATCTCTATCAAATTCTTCATTAAGTAGAATTTTCAACCCATTAAGTCTTGCGTTCAACATAAAATTAAAAATATCTTGTTTTCGCAGAGGTAAAAGATGTCTATAGGAAAATTCATCTCTTTCACATTCCATAACTGCCAAACTGAGAGCTCCTAATTTGTCATTGACAAAAGTCCATGAGTTATGAGTAAAATATGCCAGTGCTGTATACGCTATATGGATTTTCCTTTGAATCTTTGTCGGTCTGAAAATGAAATGTCATATTATATCAATGAGTAATAGTATATTATTCAACGAGTATATAATGATGTGAATAATAGTCATTATATGCGAGTAGAATACTATACTTTGTCCACGACTATTAAATATTTAATATTTATTTAATTCGTCTTCATTCAATGTCTCCTATTTTGGAAAAATTCATATGTCATCAGACATCATATATAATTTTTTCGGGCCACAAGTTTAATAAGGCGATTTCTGCAGCTTCGTTTATCTCTGGCGGTATCTTTGAAATCTAGTTTTCACTGTCAGTACCGATTTATTTAATTATAATAGGTACCCTTTTTGAGTACTTAAAATGTAACATTGTAAATAACGTTGGCGTTGAAATCGCACAAATTTTGACGTTTCAAATCAATTTACGCTTTGACACATTGTCATGGCTTACTAATAAAATAATATAGTTTGTAGACATGTAGGTAAATGATTTCAAAAACAATGTTGGGGATTTCCGCGTGTTGCTAATAGAAATAGATGATGCTTTGAAAAGAACTTACTAATGTAGTTTTTGAGTGTTTATTAAAATACCTCTTCGGCATTTGAGTGCCTCCTAGAAAACTTAGAGAGACAACACTTCTCTTTTGGTTACTACAATTTTGACATTTTAAACTTTTAGTAAAAAGCCACTAATATCATTTCTTGAAAACAATTGACTGTCCTCATTATTCACTGCAATCAGTGAATAATGAAATCATTATTCACTGCAGAGAATAATGGATAGCATTATCCTTAAGGGAACACATACATATTGAGTAGATTATTTAATAGTCGTGGACAAAATAATGTATATTTATTAGTACATTTTTAACCTCCCCACTAATTGAAGAAAATAGGGAGGTTACTGCAATTGATAAAAAAGATGAGATAAGACTAGATCTTTATGTTTTGTGGTCCCAGGATTACGAAACAGTTTGTCTTAAAAAATGTCTGTGTGTATGTGTATGTATGTACATATCTACCAGGGCACGATAGTGCCGAAATTAGTCAACGGATTTTGATGAAATTTGGTACAAGAGTGATATTATTATCGTACATAATCTGAAAAGGTTCTAATGCAGATCGGGTGATGTTTAGTGTCCTATTCAAACATGAAATTTTCTATTTCCTCTATACGGTACGCATTTTTATTATACTTCTCGAAGGTAGATGTTATTATTGTATATATCATATCATATCTTTTTCGTTCATTTTACGTTAAAAGTATTATTCTGCGGATCGTTTAGACATTTCGTCTACGTAGGCTACGATAACCGTATGTTAGAGTTTTGAGGTTGAAATAGTACAGTGGGAATAGGCTAAACGGCAGGGAGGAAAAATGCTAAAAAATTAATTTTCGGCCCATAGGCGAGATTATTGTTGAAATAACTTCAACTTAGGGTGTAGTTGAACACCCTAAGTTTGCTTACAAATTAGTGAACCGCTTGATATTATAATTAACAATTAGTAAGTAAAATAGGCCCTTTTCTATTTTTCTTTGAATATTTCCGTTCCTGCTGACTTTTAGTAAACATATGCATTAGGAAAATTGTTCGTTATGAAATTCTCTAAAAAATAAGCACCAGTAGAGGTCGCTATGTACAACTGTTAACTTGCAAATGGCTTCCAAAGCTTTCAAGACACGTTATTTTCACTATTTCTTTACTGGAAGACCACAACACATATAGGGCTAAAAATTCTTGAAGATGGTGTCTATATTGTCTTGCTAATACACAAAAAAATTTAAGCAAGGTTTATTACTTTTTGAGCAAATAACGATCTATTCTTTTTAATCCATAATTAACAGTTGTGCCATTTTAAGTAAAATCAATTTATAATTGGGAAACTCATTTGGAAAATTCAAAAAAACTATTGAAAAATGATATCCCGTTGGAATTTTTGGAAAATCTCAATTCTGGTCGATTTTATGAGGTTTTCTACTCGTGAACCTTTTTATGCGCGACATAAATAGCTATCTTGTTATATTTTAACTTTAGAGAATCTACTCTTGCACATCTAAAAAGCTGCTATTTTTTTACAAATTAAAAAAAGTTTGTCCTAGCATTTGTTTATTTATGTCGCGCATAAAAAGGTTTAACCCTTTATGTGCAGTTACCTTCTAGTAAAGAAATAGTGAAAATAACGTGTTCTGAAAGCTTTGGAAGCCATTTGCAAGTTAACAATTGCACCCAGTGACCTCTATCGGTGCTCATTTTTTAGAGAATTTCATAACGAACAATTTTCCTAATGCATATGTTATATTAAAAGTTAGTAGGAACGGAGATATTTAAATAAATATAGAAAAAAGGCCTATTTCACTCTGGACATTGGACATGCTTGTTGTCAGCAGAGAGAGCCGCATGATGCATGGGGTGGAAATACAGGATGGGAAGTGTAGGCGTTTGTGAGATGCTTCTTTTAAGTTTCCATGCTTTCCAAGTTTCCATCTGTCATCATCGGCTCGGGTGTGCAGGTGTTTGCGAATTCTTTTAAGTTTCCATCTATCGTCATCTCCTTATTTTTCTTCTTCTATGTTTTCTGTTTCTTCTGTTTCTGAATCTGGCAGCTTTTCTTTTTTGTTTTTTTTAATTAACCGTTCCACAGGTAAATATCCATTTACGGTGGAGTTGCTGGGAAGGGCCCTATCTCGCGATAACGATATTTTTTGCGCGTTATGAGAAAAGAGGTCCAAAGGGATAGTTTGCTCACCCTGTAGGTATGTCGTTTCTTTGAAACAATCGGTTTCAATTTACAGTAATTATTTTCAACTGCCGCCTTCCAATTCCGGGTATTTTCTATTTCATTACCTAATTTTTTTCTCTGTTGTTTACTAAACTGTCCTGTGATAAGGATTAATAAACCAATAAATAAATATCTTTTCAATTTAAATTTCTAATTTTTCAATTTAAATAAAGAAATAGACTTCATTAATGAGCTAAACTAAATTAGAAGTAAACTAAACAAAAATTTATCTGTTTCACTCACATCCACATCTGGCTGGCTGTTGCTTATTTTATATCACCCACTTGAAAAAGGGACCGCATCCATCCAGGTATAGATTTTACGGTCAAGCAGTACACTTACTCGGGTTGTTTATATACACTCCTTTGTGTTGATTTATTCAACCAACAAATTCAATTAAACATCAACTATATGAAATAGCCAGACTCGTGCTAATTTATATCAATCAAGCAGAATTGTTTACGCTTTAATTTAATACCATTTCGACGTTTTGTTGCCGCTTTATCCGGATTTATCTCGAGATCTTGTAGGAGCCATGAATCATGCGTCTCTCACCGAATTCGACACACTTTGAACTCCCACTCACTAATTGTTAATTATAAAATCAAGCTATTCATTAATTTGTAAGCAAACTTAGGGCGTTGAAATACACCCTAAAACGAAGCGATTCCAATAAGAATCTCGCCTATGGACAAGAAATCCAATCAATGAAATTTTACGTGTGTATTCTCATATACTCTATGGATGTAGTGATTAAACTTCAGATTTTTACACCGTTCAGAATGGGAGATATTCATTGTTGCAATTTGGTTCTTTAGCGTTGGATCGTCTATGTCGTGTGAAAACAGTAACACATTTCTTCTTATTACTTTCAAACGCTTTTTGCTATTTTCCCCAAAAACTAGTATGAAGTACAATGATACATGATTATTTATTCTGGATAATTCGCGAAAATTTGAACAGGTTGCTTCTTGAGATATAATTAGAAAAATATTGAAAAATTTGTAACTTTGCCCATAAATACGAATCGATGGGGCAACACCTCAAGTTGGCGGTTGCCGATTCTCGAGCGTGAAATTTTTCGAATGGTGTATACCTCACTCGTCATTCACATAAACTTCTCACTGATATCAACTCTAATTCTTAGTCGGTAGAAATAAGCGAAAGGAAATTTCAGACTAAAAAATATCTGCCAAAAAGTAAAAACAAAGAAAGGTAGGTACTTCGGTACGGAATTCGAAGCCGAGAACCTCTCAGGTATAGTGGCGTGTGTGAGTCGGACGAATGGTAAATATTTTGAGCCGGAATTAAATTACCTTCCCCCTCCGTTTTCGAGGATGCTGAACACGATGGCGGTGTCAGAATTTCTCTTTGGGGTTGCACAACCCCTCAAAGAGGCCAAAAACCACCCCCTAGAGGGGTTAAACGCGATTTAATAGGTTTCCCGTTTTCAAGGATGTTGTTTCCCGTTTTCAAGGATGCTGAGCACGGTGGTGGTGTTCGTAATCGACTCCGACCCGTACCAACTCCTCCACCGGCCAATACTCGCCCCGAAAGGGGTAATTTTTTTTTCGGAATATACATTTCCCTCCCCACCCCGTTTTCGAGGTTGCTGTTTACGGGAAGAATAATCTTATTTCTTTTCTTGGTTGTAATGTCCTTTGTTTCCCGTTCATCCGAAAAAATATCATCAAATACCACCAGTAGGCCTGTTGAATAATTGTTACATACTTTTTTTTTTACATATAAATAATTGTGTACATTTATTACGATGCTTGAAATCAAATTGCTACAGTGTCTTTTCTTAAATTACAATAATTGATACCTAAATATAATGTTATACTACTTAAAGCTAAAGTCCGCTTACAATAAAATATATTTTTCGTTTCGGGGGCGACTATTAGCCGGTGGAGGGGTCGGTACGGGTCGGACGCGATTACGAACACCACCACCGTGCTCAGCATACTTCGAAACGAGGGGGGAATATATATTTGCCGCTGATCATCCGAAAAAAAAATTCACGCCTTTCGGGGGCGAGTATTGGCCGGTGGAGGGGTTGGTAGGGGTCGGACGCGATGGGGAACACCACTACCGTGCTCAGCATCCTTGAAAACGGGGGGGGGGGGGAATATATATTTGCCGCTGATAATCCGAGAAAAAAAATTCTCCCCTTTCGGGGGCGAGTATTGGCCGGTGGAGGAGTTGGTAGGGGTCGGACGCGATGGGGAACACCACCACCGTGCTCAGCATCTTTGAAAACGGGGGAAGGGGAATATATATTTGCCGCTGATAATCCGAGAAAAAAAATTCACCCCTTTCGGGGGCGAATATTGGCCTGTGGAGGGGTTGGTAGGGGTCGGACGCAATTACGAACACCACCACCGTGCTCAGCATCCTTGAAAACGGGAGGAAAGTACTATTTTCTGAGGGGAAATCTATTAAATCGGGTTAAACCCCTCTAGGGGGTGGTTTTTGGACTGTTTGAGGGGTTGTGCAACCCCAAAGAGAAATTCTGACACCGCCATCGTGTTCAGCATCC
Organism: Stenurella melanura; assembly: GCA_963583905.1. Lineage (NCBI taxonomy): Eukaryota > Metazoa > Arthropoda > Insecta > Coleoptera > Cerambycidae > Stenurella > Stenurella melanura. The sequence goes on from OY757309.1 coordinate 212,976,559, forward strand.
TCGAAAACGGGGGGGGGGGTAATTTCATTCCTGCTCAAAATATTTACCATTTCCGCGTTTTTTCCGACTCACACACGCCACTAGTAGTCATTGCCTAAGGCGCTGAGTCACCGTCGAATATCGATTTAAATTCCAAATAAAAGTTCCTGGGAATTGCTACAACTTCCGATTTTCAAACGTTAATAACTAAACAAATACATAAACTGGTAGTCTGGATAATGTCTCCACGAATAAAGGATAACATTTTGTCGGCATCGTAAACTGCAATGGCGACATCGAAAATTCAGCTCAGCATGAGTGACTCGATAATGGCTTTTTTTGGCATTTCTCTAAATCGCCTTTGCTTCTTTCTTGGTAGTGCTGCCAATTTGGCGAAATACGCGGCATTGCCACGATAGCTGAGTCGCAGAACAGATTGTATTATTGCGACACTAGAATTGGAACTTGGTTGGCAACGGGTATAGTCAAAAACTGTTACCACATCGATGGTGTCCGCCGCATTACTACCTAGATTTTGGTTAACTGTGTACTAAAGGAAAGAAAATAAGTATTGAATATGACGCCGAACTAGGGTATGATCTTTTAATTAAGTATTTTTAAGATAGAAGCTCAAAGTATTTATGATATTAATGAGAATAGTGCATTAAAATGGTGTCATATATTTCTTAACATTTTATATTATTTTATGTTTTATATTATACGCTTTAATGAGAGTAAGAGTATGTTCGATACTACTCTCTACTTAAAAAAATAACACAAAAACTGTTAAATTTAAAGGTCAAACCATAACTGGAATTTAATTTTAAGAAAGCATGGTTTCAGATTGGTCTCTAAATACAAAATGACAATCAGCAAGTAATCAAATCCCCCAATGTATTAAAATTGTTTAAAATTAAAATAGTAAATGAATTTGTAATACTCAAATTATTGTTGAAAACCTAATTCTGACAGGGTACACAAGTTCCGAGTCCCACAACGGTAAGTCATTAAGTATAGATTCTAGTACTCGCGAAACGAAACTAGAGTCTAGACTCAAAGCTGTAAAATATAACCCCGCATGAAATTGAAATATTTTGTGCTATTTTGAGGGGAAAAAACGGGGGACGACCCTCGCACCCCCTTTCTTTGTCTGCGATGCTAATACTTTCCTGCGGTGCTGATAATTATTAACAATTAGATAGCAAAATAAGCATCAACCTAACTAACCTTACCTAAGGAAATAACATGAAAGAATGAAATCATTATGGGAAAACGAAGGAAAATATTATTTCTGCCGTCAAATCAATCCTGAATTTGTGAAAAAATACATTAATCGTTACAAAATATTAAAGAAGTAAGTTCGGTGAGTGCAAAAATTGAACCCGGGACCTCTCGTGAGAACATTACCCATATGTCAACCATGTATCTGACAATCAGCGCTATAGCACCAATTAAATAGATTGAAAGGCAGTACAATAACCAACAAGCTCTAATGCGCATGCGGGATTATTTGTTTCCGCTTGGGGGTAGACGCTAGTCAAGCTAATCAAGGAATGTTCGCAAATATTTGAAGGGAATGTTCCAGCCGCTTCCGGTAGCTGTCCATAATTTGCTATTCAATAAAAGCTAAGAGACAAACGATACGCTCAATTATAACAATTCTTTGCATATGGTCATTTATCAACAAGCTTAGAAACATTATGACTTGAGTTTGCACTGAACATTTCCTAATACTTAAACACTTTGTTGAACATGTGACACTATTTTTTGTCACATAAATAGCTGAAAAATTTCGAGTTGAAGTGGTTCGACAGTGTCGAATGAAGCCAAAATATCGCACACGGCCTAGTTCCGGACTTTAAGATATTCGATCATTTTCGCCGCATAATTAAAACCTGCTCCTTCGCACTTTAACTTCATGGTATCACGATGTCGTTTTTCATTTTAAACAATGTTTTCTTGTAGATATTAATTTTACTGACAAATTTTAAGATTCACTATTTATTTCTTTCAACAAAACTGTGAAAATTTTCCTTTCTATTTTTTCTTAATTTTTCTTTTAGTAGTAGAAATAAAAATGTTTATGACTTTACTTAGTTCTATTAAATTTCTTACATTATTACAGATGAATGAAATATAGGGTCTAAATATAAAAAGAATTTTCTTATTGTAGTAATATCATTTGTAACAAAAGTCAAATTAAGGGAGCCAAGTCCGGCCCTGTCGCAACATAATAACCGTATTCAGATCTTGGTAACATTTTAAGGGGCGAGACTTTAGTAAACTATCGTAAAATACCGGTCATAGATACATCTGTTTTATGTTATTTTAGAGTCCAGGAAACGTGCTTTGTGTAACTTTACTCTTTATTAGATAGTAGACGTTAGCCACTCGTAAACAATAAATAAGCATCCAAATTATTTTATGTCCAATTTGCTTTGCCCGCTTGAAGTTAAAGGCACTTGTTGAAATATCCACGGGGGGTATAGTTAAATTTTCTAGACTAAGGCAGTTGAAAGATGATTCCAGGAACATATGTAATAGACTAAGATAGATAGACCAAAGAAGGCAGATTTTTTCCCCTATACAAAGGCAAAGCAAGGAACAAAAGGGGTTTTTTTCCATCTGCTGGACTGGTATTAAAATGTTAAAGATAGACCATATGATAAATACCATGGTCCGTTAGGTAATTTCAAATGCGAGGGTTTAAAGTTTACTGCCCACTTTGGAAACGTATTATTTCGATGTAGAGATTATCTTCACTCTTGGTTTAACTTCGGTTCGGTCACCATCTACCTACAGGGTACCTATTAGTAGTATAGTGAATTCTCATTTTGCGAACCTTTTTCAATTGTAAAGTTTAAGTACATTTGTTTCGTATTTTGCCGGTTTTAATAAGTAGAAAATTAATGGGTTGTAATCGAACTTAGGTTTAGCTAAATATTTGAAATTGCCGCGGACCATTTTATTTCTTGATATAGAGTAATTATCGTTTGTTAATTTATTTAATCGTCTTTAAGTGTTTGTGATTGTCAATTTCATTTGCTTTCATTTTCTTATGTAAATATAGTGGTTTAAGTGTTTTGAGAAATCACGTGTTTTATTTGTTTGTCATGAAATTAAGTTCATTTTACATTCAGTAAAGTTTGTTGGTGAAGTAACCTGGTTGATGGACACCAAAAAGGATAAAATCACCTAGAAAGCAAAGGGTAAGCACAGTTTTGTTTTCGATGGATATACTATAATATCGACGGAGTTTGCAAAGTGATTGGGCCACTCCGTACTCTGCCAATGGTAATGTCTAATCAAATCATGTAATTAGGGGAATAAAACCCCAGTTATTACACATTGCTGGAATTTGTCGTAATGTTTAAAAAAAGTTCAGTGAAAAGGTTTTGGAATAAATCTTGGTTAACCGTCACACAAATTTGAATACATCAGATTTCCTCATAACTTCAGATTTACTAGAAATTTTCTTGAGTTTCCTTGGATTTTTTTTCTGAATGTGCACCAATTTTCCTTCGGGGTGTACCCTCCCGTCCCGGAAGACCTTAATTTACACAGAAGAATTTTCAGAATAGGTTTCTCGCAGTTTCTAACAAATATGTGATTTTATAGCCCGTAAATGTCATAACTCTGCTCCCAATTGGTATAGATAAAAATATATTTTTTTTAATTGTTCGTATTTAGGGGTAAGTATTTTTAATATATACTTTTTATTTTTGGGCAAGATATCAATGAGTAAAATGCATTTGTTTCTTAAAGAAATTAGAAAAATTTAATCAAAAACTTAAAATTTATTTTCGTTAACATTACCGTAAAGTATGTAAAAAATTGTATAATCTGAAATGAAAATCCTTGCTCTACGACTTGATGCCCCTAAACAATCGACGATTCAATTTTTGACTTTGCAATTGTTCTTAGGCGTTATTATAAACATTATAGTTTGAAACTTTATTTGATGGTTTAGCTCTACAAGAGGTATGTATATTCTTCTAAAGTTTCGTTAAAATATTGGCATTACCCCTGTGGCACAAGATATTGGGTGGATATAGGTACAATGTGTTACTTATATTGTATATTGGGCCAATATATGTCAGCTTTAACCAATATTGTTCTTCTATGACTATCAGCTGTATTTTCAATATTTTCACCCAAAATATAGCCAACATTTTACCAATATTGGCAAATCAGATTCAGTATTAACATTATTTAACCAATATTGGCGCAATGTGTAGTAACTGATATTAGTTCTGAATATTGGACAAATATAACTCCTTTATTACTTTTAGGTATTCAATTATCATTTTACTTTAACCATTCATGTACGTGTTCCCATCATCTTCTAGAATTTTTCAACCTTTCGACCATTTTCCCCAATTTCCACTATCTTCCCACCACCTCTCACTATCCTCGCGTTTTCCATAATATTTGCACACTTTCCCTCCACTTTTTTCCATTATCATCCCATTATTTTTTCTGCAATCGCCAGTCTAAAATCAGACTAGGTTTCATAAGTTTCAGAATTTTGACAAAAAAATTGTTCATTTCGTCCCACTGTGCTAAGGCGTGAATTTACATGTCTTTTTTCTACCTTCTTTAGTGGCCTCATATGTAGGTTCTACAAAGTAGAAGAAAATATCTGTAGTGTTAAACAATGTTAAAAATGATTGAATTTTTCCCCACTGATAAAAGTTAAATGATAGTATAAAATATTTATTTTGGTCCTAAAATAACTGTAAAAAATACTTATTTAGCGGAAAACAGTCGGGAACATTTTAGAAATGTGCTATTATATAATATAAATGTAACATTATTACAAATGTATTTATAAATGTTTTTGTCGTTTTTTTTTAGTTTTTCTTTTTCATAATTTTATTTGTTTCATAATTCGTAAATACTATGCCCTCATCACTCGTTCGGAGTTATTAATGTCACTTTGTAGGCCTCTCAAAAAATGTCATTTTATACTTTTGAAACCCGATATCTTGAGAATTAAGCGAGATATCAAAAAATGTTATTCTTTATTTTTAACTTATTTCATCGAGTTATAAAAGAAACCATCATCAATAGGTGGCGCCACGGTTACCGTAGTCTTGCCGTACTTACGAATTATCAAAAACTATGAATAGCACATTTCGAAAATGTTCCCGACAGCTTTCCGCTAAATAAGTATTTTTTACAGTCATTTTAGGACCAAAGTAAATATTTCTTACTATCATTTAAATTTTATTAGAGGGGCAAAAATTCGATCATTTTTAACATGTTGGAACTATGGCAACTATTTTGTGCTTGACATTTGAAATTTTTGAAAATTTAGTCAGCTACTCTGAATATTCTTAACTACCAACTTGAATGTAATTTCAACGAAATTCAAATTCTCGAATCGAATAAATGTTTTCCGATTTTTTTTTAATAAATATGGAACTACCGCCCAACTAGGCTCCACTGTTTACCAAAAATTTCACAGAAATTTGATAAGCCATTTCAGAGGGATGATTGAGCAAACGCGAGTGAGAACTGCTTCATTTTTTAAAATTCGACTCACAAATAGGCCTTCATGTCAGCAAAATATTGAACAACTGAAATTCGTATTAGCTCAGCTGTGTAACATCATTGAGTCATATTGAATTGATAAAATTGATACTATCAGGTTGTCCCAAAATAATGTATTCCCTTTTAGGTTCTGACTCTACATGCAATAGTGGTAGGAGAACTTCCTATAAACATGTGTTCGAAAATGCTTCTAAATGGAGCAGTCTTTCTGAGGATGGCACCTAACTTTGTGAAACTCGATTATACATTATAAAGGTTTATTCTTGAACAATATCAACCAAAATTTATTTTATTCATAGGAGGAGAAACGACGGATAGTTATCCTTTTCTCAGGTTTACATTTTTAATTGTTTAAGACTTAATTATGATTCCCAGGATAATGTATAAAGAAGGTTCTCTATATAATTAGATGTATGACTTTCCGTTTTCAAGAGAAAGTAGTTTAAACGAAATATTGATGATTCCCTTGGTAATGAGTGTTATAAAGAAATGAGACAAAGATTGACTATCCCTCGTTTCTCGGCCTGTGAATAAAATTAGGTTTGGTTAGTAGTGTGCAGAAATAAGCCTTAATAATGCAAAATAGTCTCAAAAAGTCGTCCCAATAAAAGTAGTAAAAACCTATCCTCTGAGGGTTGTAACTTCCTTAGGAAACATTTCCAGACACAGAACATTTTCTTACTATTTTTGCATGTAGCATCAGTGTCTAAAGGGAAATGTGGGAATTTCGACACACTCTATATATTTTAAATATTGTGGAGCAATGAGGTGCCAATGCTGGTATCCAATATGCTACCAATGCTCGTATCCAATATAATGCCAACATTGATATCCAATATGGCACCTATATTCTATCTTATGTAACACCAATGTTGGTGTCCAATATGGCATTTATGTTGGTATATAATATGACATCAATATGTGATTGCAATATTGGATATTTATTGCAAAAATCTGACGTTCGGTATATTGGCCCAATATGTGAATCCTATATTGGTCCAATCAGTTTGTGCTACAGGGGTATTGTTCAAATTAGCATCAATTGTTTAAAATGGCGCCTCTAGAACGTCTTCATGTTTTGCGATTTGGCATATTGACCAAAAATTCTCAAACATATCTAGTTTTATTCACAACTCCATTGTGAACAATTTGTTTCTCTTTCTTTATTGTGACCAGAGAGATATATAAGAAAAACCGTGAAAGAACGCGATTTTGAACATTCTTTTTGTTTAAACGAAAGCTTTCCACCACACGGATTTTATCCGAAATTTTTCCTAGACTTCTTGTAATGCTTACAACAAGTTTCAGCAAAAAAAAAGCGCTATAGTAAGACAATTCCTTTTAAGGCAATTTAAACCCTCACTTTTACTCCACCAAAAGTAGTATGAACCCTCCTATCCCAAATAGTCTGCTTTATTGCTTATTTGGTCATCGTACGTCGTGCCGTCACATAGTTTTAGGTAGCGTTGACAGGGTTGGTAAAATTCGTTCAACCATGACAGTATTTTGGTATAAATATAGGCATGTTTTTAGTTGTATTGCAGTTTTACTCATCTCCCAATAATGGCAACGGGATTAACGAATTGCGCGTTGAATGTTGATATTCGAGGATTGCATTTAAGAGTTTTGGTGTCTGTCGAAGCTATTTCAGAGACAATGTTACACCAAAAATTCCAGTTCCCTCCGAAACTAAAGATAATGTGACTGTAAATTTTCTTGATGCATGATTTATCAAATATCTAAAACTGCTATATATACATAGAACCTAAAAAAATTGAAAATAAGAGTTTTTCTCTTGTAGGCATGTCCGCTTCAAAAATTATAAAATCCTCATTTTAATATATCGTATGTATTTATGTATGTAGCGGCTCCAGAGCACGTAAGAATCTCTTTAATATATAGATGAGTTCCCGAGTTGTCAAAAAATATTTTTTTTATCTTTAACGACCAAGCTGTTATTGAGAATATCTATTACTGAGAGTGCGAAATACGACTGATAATCTAGATAGCCGATAGTTGTTAGACATATCATATAGCAAGGGAAGATTCAGTAAAATAATATATATATCTATATAGATTAGAAAATATTTGTCAAGATATTGTGAATAAGAAGAACAGTATTGTTATGTGTTTCCACCCCTTTGGAAACCACCCTTTAATTTCCTCTGACATTCTAGCTGGATATGTTCTAGTTCTCCACACTCATAACATTTCATACGTCGTCCACTTAGTCTTCCACTGCTTTGTTTATTCTAGGTCTCTTCCATACTTGCAGCATTCACTCTTCTCGAGTTTCGCTGTCAACAGGTTTGTTTGATATGTCCTACCTTGCCGCAGTTGTAACATGTAAAATCCCTGCTTTGCTTTTCGCTATTTTGTTGTGATCCTCTTTCTGGAGTATCCAATTTAGCCAGTATTTGAGTAAACGTTAACTATCTCGACCAACATAGGATTCTGGTTGTCCTTTTCTGACTGGGACTCTTCGAGAGTTCTTCGAGAGTCACAGCTTGTACTCTTGAACTCGGGATATCATTAAAGACAGCTTTCAAGTCTAGTGCACGTACCAATGCTTCGTTACTGTGCTGGTATCGAGATATCCTGAGGACTCGCCTGATCTCATCGTTCTGTATGCCATTCAGAAAAGCCACTATTGCCAGTTGGTCTTGGAATTCTTTTGATGCATCCATCTTGGAATTTCTTTGATACATCCGGTAAGCCAGGTGCGCCAGTCTCCACAGAGCAGCTTCGAACTCTCGTAAGCTTTCCCCAGCCTCCTGAAAAAGTGATTTCAGCTGATAGTGGTACACTCGGGCAAGGTGTTTTTCACCATATCGTAAGTCTAAGGCAGCTTCTGAAACTCTAAAATCCTGTTGTTGCTCCACCGGGTATGTCTGGAGTATTGCCGATGCTTGATCCCTAATGCCAGGATAAACGTCATACCCTTCTCTTCGTTACTCCAACTGTACGCACATGCTGCTGCCTCAAACTGTACCCTGTACGTTGTTTAGGAACCTAGATCGTCAATGGAGGAAGATTTTAATGACTCGCCTGATGATACTACTTGCTGGTTTCCTCTATCCCTCAACTGTCGTTTAAGCAGGTATATTTCTTATTTGACTTCTTCTTCGAACTTGTTTACTTTCCCTTTGGCTTCCCTTACTTCTCCTTTGACTTCGTTTACTTCTTGCTCGACCTTGTCCATTTTTACTTCCATCTTATTTTTGAGTTCTTCAGTAACTGAAAGGAAAGCATTCTGTTGCGTTTCTATAGCTTTCCTTAATTCGTCATTTTCCTTTTGTCGTTGCTTCTCTTCTTCTTGAGTCGTTTCTCTTACTGTTGGTTTTCCTCTTGACGTCGTTTCTGTTTTACTTGATGTCTTCGTTCTTGACGTTTTTGTTCTTGTTGTCGCTTCTTTTCTTGTTCCATCATCACATTCTATATTTGTGGCATAAGGTCCTGCATTTGTCTTTCGGATGCCATACTTCTGGTCGTTATAGGCATATGAGATGAAAATTAACTAAAATTAACAATCACGTCAACATTGGTAATGGAACTGTCCAGAGAAATAGCACGAAAAAGTCTTATCCAGAGTCTTCGTCACTATTCAGTCAAAACAGTTTAATAATTTCCACTACTGTCTAAACAGAACAGTTCTAGAAATCTCACGAAAATGCACTTAACTACAAGAAAAGTCTTGTTTAGAGTCTTTGTCACTTCTCAGTTCAAAGGATTTAATTACTACCACTAATGTCCTAATATTCTATCTATAGATATAAATCGTTTACATGTGAAACTTGATAGTTACGTAAATGTTTTTAAGCAAAATATTGTCACATTTTCATCTGTTCTTCTCTCACATGTACTGGGAAAGCTAAACCAACAACCCGGTTTAATATTACTATAACCTACTTTCTGGCAATTGTAGAACACAGTTATTTATCTTTACTTCCTACAGGCATTAGATGTTGCATATATTATGTTCTCAGGACTCTCGGGTAGCAATTAATATATTTCAAAAATTCATTTAATTTTAGACAGGCGTCTTCTACGGAGTTGAAAGAGAGTGAAGAAATACTGTTATAAAAGAGTTTCTGATTGTTACAGATGCTGTTTAATCATCTTTCTTTGATTAGTGGGATATAGAACGCAGAATAGTGATAAAATTGATCTTTTTCATGTGAGTAGGTGTTTGCGAATCTAACGCTGGTTCCAAAAATAATAATTAGGACTGTAATTTCTAACAAAGATATAAAAGATCTTACCAATAAATATCCTTGGCTCCAACCACTAGTTTTAAATTAGATGGGGAAGAAAGGATAGGTTGGAAGGACAAAGGAATATCTAATCTAATTTACAAAATTTCACTAAAGTAACTTTTAACTATTTTAAATTTATATTAAATCGAAAAATAGTAAAACCAGCTGTGTTGCTTCTAAGTCTATTCACACTATATTAAGGTCAACTAAAAACTCTGCTCTTTTTTATAGAAAAAACAGAAAACACAATATGTTCATTCGATGCCCCTAGAGACATCTACTTGTAATAAATAAAACCAAATATATTCAAATTGTAGACTTCTCAAAATTAAATACACCATATTGCCGAACACGGCGTAAACATTCCCCCGCCCCTGAAAAATATTTTCAGAACCGGGTCTGGAATAAGAACTAATTTGCTAAACTAAAACTGCTAATTTTGTAACCCTCGTAACTCAGATATTTATAATACTTAAATATATCTACATAACTAAATACTAACACTAAGAATGTACAAATATTATTGTACTGGTAGCGGACAAAGGCGGACCACCGGCCTTTTATAAATACCGGTTTTGGTTTTAACATTAGCCACCCTAATTACCCCATCTTTACCCGGAAATACCTCCTCAATGATACCCAAGGGCCAACGCAAGGGAGGAATATTATCTTGCCTAATAATGACCAAGGTACCGACTTTTACAGGATAACTAGGACTGTTCCATTTCTGACGGACCTGTAAATTGTTTAAATATTCGATATGCCATCGCTTCCAAAAGTTTTGAACCAAGTGATCCAACAGCTCTTTTCTATTCAAGTTATTTGTTGGTTGATTTACTAAATTTGGAGCTGGCAGATGCTCAAGAGGTGTAAAAGTTAGAAAGTGTGCAGGGGTCAACGCTAAAGGTTCTGAAGGATCGGAACTTAACCAACATAATGGCCGAGAATTTAAGAGTGCTTCTATTTGCGCCAGAACCGTACTCATCTCTTCATAAGTTAATATTTGACACCCAATCACTTTGGTTAAATGAGATTTGACTGCTTTAACATTAGCCTCCCAAATACCTGAAAAATGTGGGCTAGCAGGGGGCTGAAAGCGCCATTCGATTTTACGTTGCGTTAATTCATTAGCTAAGGTATCATTATATTCATTTGAATAAACTAAACTATAAACTAAATCTAATTCCCTTTTTGCACCAATGAAATTAGTACCACAATCTGAATACATTACAGCGCATGCACCACGGCGAGCTAAAAAACGTTTAAAGGCGGCAAGAAAGCTCTTAGTCGATAAACTGGAAGCTAATTCTAAATGCAAGGCTTTTGTCGACAAACAAATAAACAAACAAATGTAAGCCTTTTGACTTTTAATTCCTTTTCTACGCCCGAGCGTAATAAAATATGGCCCACAATAATCTACGCCACTGTGAAGGAAAGGTTTCGCTTCTGTAACTCTAACTGTAGGCAAGTCAGCCATTAGCGGAATAGTAGGTTTTGGGTTAAATCGAAAACAATAATTGCATTTTTTTATTCTAGAACGGACAACACTTCTAGCTGCAAGTATCCAATATCTTTGCCTAAGAATTGATAAAACTAAATGCGGCCCAGTATGTAAATGTTTACGATGACAATGGTCAATTATAAGGTCAACTAGATGATCCTTTTTTGGTAAGAGAAACGGATGTTGTTGGTTGTATTGCAAATTTGAATTACTAAGCCTACCTCCTACCCGTACTAGACCATCTCTCAAAAAGGGACATAAGGAACGCAAAGAAGCAGAACATAGCCGTTTCTTTTCTAATAATGAAAATAAATATCTGAAGCGAAATGTATTTTTTGAATTAATTTTAATAAAACCATCTCTGCCTTGTCAAGATCAGAGATTAAAATTTTACCTTTTGTTGGCAATATTTTTGCAAATCTAAGAACATACACAGTGGATCGAAGTAATTTAGTCCAAGAAGAACAACGATTAACTAATAGATATAGTGGATGAGGCTCGTTGTCCGGAATAGTAACCGAAAAAACTTTTTCTTCTAGCGAGAAATTGTCAGTATTACTAATAGACTTAATTGGCCAATGTTCTTCACTAATTTTTAACCAAGTAGGACCAGTAATCCAAGTAATATTAGCCATAAACTGTGCAGGTGATAAACCTCTTGACAAACCATCACTAATATTGTCTTTACCGTCAATATGAAAACAACAGTTAGATGGCACCAAATCTTGTATTTTAGATACTCTATTGGCCACAAAAGTTTCCCATGTATAAGATGGTGACGCGATCCAATTAAGGGTAACGGTTGAGTCAGAAAGAGCTACAATTTTTTCAATATGTATACGAGATTTATATGTATCTAAAACAAATTTGAACAGTTTTGCCAACAAATGAGCGGCACAAAGTTCCAACCTAGGAATAGAAATTATCTTCATGGGTGAAACCTTTGACTTAGCACATACTAAACTGGTTTCTATTTGACCATTTGTAATAGCTCGCATATAAATAACACATCCGTAAGATGTCAAACATGCATCCGCAAAATCAACCAAGACAACAGATGTATTTTCAAAAATACCTAAATGCCTATTTATTTTGAAATTGTTTAAGACTGAAAGTTCAGATTGGAAATCCGTATTTTTTATGGCACTTGGAGGATGATCATCCCAATCTATTTTAAGCTTCCACAACTCTTTGATTAAAAGTTTTAAAAATAAAGTAATTGGTGCAATGAAGCCCAAAGGATCAAATAATCTCGCTGTCGTTGAAAGAATATTTCTTTTAGTGCAAATTCGATTTTCAATATTTACTTGAAATGTGAAAATGTCTAAACTAGGACGCCACTGCAGGCCTAATATTTTCAAAGTATCAGTATCAAAATTCACGGCTTTGGGCGAACGATTTTCTTCTGGAATTTTTTGTAAAAGTTCCTTTGAATTAACTGACCACTTAATTAAATCAAAACAACCTGCTTTAAATAATTCAATTAACTGCTGATATAAAATTTTTGCTTGTTCCACATTAGGAACGCTAGTCACTAAATCATCTATATAAAAATCTCTTTTAACAATAGATGCCGCTAATGGATAATTTTTTGCCTCATCTGTCGCCAATTGATGTATAGTTCTAATAGCTAAATATGGCGAAGATTTGACACCAAACGAAACAGTATTTAATTCATAAATACTAATAGGTTCATCCTCTGAAAACCTCCAAAGTATTCGCTGAAAACATTTATGTTCATTAACTAAATTAATTTGTAAATACATTTTTCTAATATCAGCAGTGAAAGCTATTTCAAATAATCTAAAATTTAGTAAAATTGTTACAATGTCCGATTGCAATTTAGAGCCTGTATACAACAAATCATTTAAAGAATTGGAAGTTGTAGTTTTAGCACTAGCATCAAAAACACATCTCAAAGGTGTGCTCACGCTATCTGCTTTAAAAACCCCATGATGTGGAATGTAATATCCTGATGATGATGAATTGTCATTAACCTTAGACATATATCCCTCTGTTAAATACTCATTAATAACAGTAGTATATTGTTGTTTAAATTCAGGATTTCTCTTAAATTTATTTTCTAAAAACAAAAATCGTCTGAGCGCTGTCGAATACGAATCGCCCAATTTGGAAGGGCTATGTTTGAAAGGTAATGAAACAATATACCGACCCGAATTTTCCCTGCGGTAAGTTGATTTATAAATATTTTCACATTCCAAATTATCCGGACTTTCAACAACTTGCGAAGGAATTTCTTCTAATTCCCAAAATTTCCTAACTAATGTCTCCAAGGACGGCTCTAACACGATACAAAAATTTTTAACTATGTCTAAATCTGCAAGAATAGGAGCCGGTCCCACTACTACAAATCCTAAACTTGTTTCTAATGCAACTGGTAAATGGGGTGGCCCCGCAATTTTAACTCGACCTAATAAAAGTGGAAATATTTCTGCCCCAATGACTCCGTCTATTTTACTCGGTTGAGCAAAAGTATCATCTGCTAAAGGTAAATCTACGATGTGTGAGAGTAAATCAGTATTCACGGTATAAGAAGGTAATTTGTCGGTTATTTTATCAACTAATAAAACCTCCAGTGGATAACTAATGTTTGGATTAAAACGAGAACCGATTACTATGTTTGTTTTGCCGTGAACTGAGCTACGGGCATGACCTATTCCACTGACGGCGGAATGCCATTTTGATATGTCTAGTTTTAAACGGCTAGCACAATCTACTGTTAAAAAGTGTGCTTGACTACAAGAATCTAAAAGGAACCTAACCCTATGTTTTTCTCCATTCTTACCAAAAATATTTACAACTACTGTGGACAAAAGAATAGTACTACTAAACTGGTAATTGCTATTAGTAGTTGAACAAAATGTCGAAGTACTTTGATGAGCAATGTTTGATGGGATCGCACATGTTTGTGACCGACCCTGTATATTATCAGTATTATTTAAGCTATTACCTAAACAATGTGATTTGCTAAGCGACTCAGTCGTAGAAGTATTTGAATTTCGACCAATTAAATTATCGTTCGTATCAGTTACTAGTTGTTGAAACTTATTATTATCCCTCGATATATTAGACGATAATTGAGATTTATTAAAATGTAAAAGTGTATTATGTCTATAATTACAAATTTTACAGTTTGATTTACTTTTACATGTACCAACCCTATGTGTACCAAAACAATTTAAACATAAATTTTTTTCTTTTATAATTTTATAACGCTCTGATGGCGAGTTTTCTAAAAACATCGAGCAGTGTAAAAGCGAATGAGAAGTACAATCGCAAACCAAACATTTATCAATAGCTTTTTTATTTTGTACAAGAAAAGAATGAGTTGTCTTAATTTTATGGCTACTGTTTGAACTGGATTTATATGGACTTTGGATGCGGGTACAAATTTTTGCCTGCTCCTTTACAAAATCTATAATTTCCTTGTAAGTAGGTATTGAGGATTTTCTGCGGGTATTTTCAAATAAATTCCTAGTTTCTGCATCCAACTTATTCAAAGCTAAATAAGAAAATATGTAGTCAGATAAATCTGTTATCTCTAATTTTTTCAAAGCACTCGAGGCGGTATCAAATTTTTCAAGAAAATTATTTAAACTATTTGCTGATGGAGATGGTGCAGATTTGAATTCTAACATTTGTGATAAATAGTTATTAGCTAAAGATCTTTGGTCATGAAATTTATCGATCAATGCTTGCCAAATAATTTCATAATTTTCTCCTATTGGTGGTACACCTGTGCAAACTGATAGAGCTGTATCTGACAGCCTACTTACTAAATAATTCATTTTATCGCCATTATTCAAATTTTTATTATCGTGAATGAGGCTCTTAAAACATTCGTAGAATATAGGCCAATCTTTAATTTTTCCTGAAAAACTAGGTAACTCTAATTTAGGTAACCGGGGAATGTTTTTTTGCGGTGTATCCTCTCTAGTAATGGCGTTAGTGGCATTATTAGTAGAGGAATTGTCGAAAACTTCTTTAGCTATTTCTAAAATATTGCAATAAATTTCATCGAAAGCATCTAAACATATAAAATTTGGAACTGAGTTCGGATCTATATCTAACTGAAGTATATTCATTTCATCCACAATTTGCATATATTGGCGTTTTGTGTCCTCTAGGGTATTGAATCTAATACGAAAATTATTTAATTCTGCATTATTAGTCTTTATCTTTTTGCCACAATCATACAACTGTTGTAATCTGGAGAAATACTGTTCACGTTTTGCTCTCAATACTTTTAACCTTTTCTCCTTGGCTTCGGCAATTTTCCAATACTCAAGAAATTTGTTATTCTAATATTAATAATGAATATCAATAAGCAACAAGCAGAAGGTGGTTCAAAGATAAAATCCAGTAAAAACTATCAATCTGATAAAGTTTATATAAATAATTATTTTGTGGTTTCTTTCTTCAACAAAAAAAAATCTTTCTAAAAACTATAGTAGAGTTAAATCCAGAATGTGAAAGAATTTGTATTATGAACAAAAGAAAGAAATAATCTTACTAAAAAAAATATGCCTGCTTTGAGACTTAATATAATCTGCAAATGTATCTTACTATTAATACTTATCAATAATTGTAGGTATACAAAGGTTCTCTACCCAACAGACTAAATGTTAAATATATTACTAATAAAGAAAATAATGCAAGACAGAGGGTTATTTATTTATCCGAATAATGAAAATCAAATAATACTAATCAACTAAATAACTTAAAACTTGTTTTAAGTTCCAAAGAAAAATGTAAATTGTATATAATATAATTATATACCGACCAACTAATTAACTAATAGAAAACCAAGTTCGAAACACTAATGTTTTATAAAAAAATTCAACCATCCGGCTCGAATTGAACCAAAAAAATGTTTGCGAATCTAACGCTGGTTCCAAAAATAATAATTAGGACTGTAATTTCTAACAAAGATATAAAATATCTTACCAATAAATATCCTTGGCTCCAAACACTAGTTTTAAATTAGATGGGGAAGAAAGGATAGGTTGGAAGGACAAAGGAATATCTAATCTAATTTACAAAATTTCACTAAAGTAACTTTTAACTATTTTAAATTTATATTAAATCGAAAAATAGTAAAACCAGCTGTGTTGCTTCTAAGTCTATTCACACTATATTAAGGTCAACTAAAAACTCTGCTCTTTTTTATAGAAAAAACAGAAAACACAATATGTTCATTCGATGCCCCTAGAGACATCTACTTGTAATAAATAAAACCAAATATATTCAAATTGTAGACTTCTCAAAATTAAATACACCATATTGCCGAACACGGCGTAAACAGTAGGTATGTATTATATTTAAATTCGTCAAATAAATACATACAAAATTCTTTGACTATATTTTTGCGAAATACTTTTCTTTCTTTGAAACACTTTCAAAATCTACGCAAAACACACGAACTCGTTAATATACCTTATAGACCGAGAGCTAGCGTTACAAGACATGTACTATTTGTAAATGGATACAATGTGCCTTAATAGGTTGTCGATGATTCGTTGAATACCCGCCGAGCTGGGAGCGCTACGTCTGGCGGCGAAAGGCGGTTTAGTCCATAACCTGACAGCGGTACTGTCACAAATGTCAAAAAAGCCGTTTTTCATTATCTCGTGCAGAGCCGAATTTCCGATTTTGCCGTCGCAATTCACAACACCGACAAAATACCAATCTTTCTTTTTCTGTAGAGACATCACACGATCCTCCACTCAACGTACTTATTTAGTTCTTAACGTTTGAAAAATTTATGTTTTTGAAGTTTTCCCTTCTCCAACGAGATCATAGTCAATTACTTCCAAATCCACGTAGTGAATTGGAAATAGTATTCGTAAAAAAAATTTCAAAAATAATTTTTCTTGAAATAGGTTTAGAATGTCATGGAACGTCGAGATTTTAAATCTGAGTAAAAAAAAAATTCTGTCTGCCTGTCGGTCTGTAACTTTTCTTGTCCGCACGTTTTCTCCGGAACGGTTTAAGATATTGACTTGAAATTTTGTACACATATATACATATATACATATATACTAGAGGCTAACCTCAATTTTTCTTGTAATATTTTCCATCCCCCCCCCACCACTCCTCTTCATTATTAAAGGGGTTAATAAAAAAATTGAGATATTCACTTGAAACTTGGTATACGTATATAATATATTGACATCAGGAACTAGATTATATTTTGGGAATATCCCTTTGAAGGGTTGGGGGTTAAATTAGGGGTAAACAGGGGAAAATAAATGAAGCAAGCTGATAAGAGTACATAAACTTGAAATTTGGTGTATGTACTAGAAGCCAAAGCATTATATTTTTTTAAATATTTTTTAACTCTCCATCACCCCTACTCCATTATTAAAGGGGTTGATAAACTAATATTGAGACATTCACTTGAAATTTGATACACGTATGTATTATAACGACATCTGGCGCTAGATTATATTTTGAGATGATTCCGTTGAAGGGTTGGGGGTTAAATGGGGGGTAAATAGGGGAAAATAAGTAAAACAAGCTGGTAAGAGTACAGAAATATGGGATTTGGTATATGTACTAGAAGCGAAGGCCTCAGTTTTCTCTTAAATAATATTTGCCATCCCCCACCACCCCCACTTCCTTATTAAAATATACGAAAAAATTAAATTGATATTTTCACTTGAAATTTTGTACACGTATGTATTATAACGACATATGAAACTAGGTTATATTTTGACATGATTTCGTTGAAGGAGTGGGGGTAAGTAGAAGTAAATAGGGAAAAATAAATAAAGCAAACTGGTAAGAGTACAGAAACTTGGGATTTGGTGTATATACTAGAAACCAAGGCATCAGATTTCTTCCAGCACGAACCAAGCTAGAAATAGAAGAAATCTCGGAGAGGTACAACATCGACGTGATGTTGCCCTGCAAGAAAACAAACTTCGCCAGGATACGATTCCCAGGCTACGAAGTCTATAGAGAACAAAGTATAGCAAACGCAGGAGGAGTTGCTCTGCGCGTCAAGAGAACTATAAAACACCACCTCATCGACACGCCAGAACTGAAAAACATGGAAGCCATCGCCATAGTAGTTTCAACGGAACGAAACGGCCCACTAAAGATTGTTTCCTGTTACCAGATAACTCAACGTCCGCTCCTACACCATGACCTGGAAGCCCTCATAATACGGGGAACTCAGACGGTGGCTATAGGAGACTTCAACGCCAAATCGCCAGTGTGGAATAGCAGACTCACCAACACCCGTGGACGGGTGATGCTGCGATTCCTAGAAGACTTCGAGGGAGAAGTGCAGGTGTTAGGTGCGGAAGAACCGACGGTTGACAAAGGAAGACATAGGCTCGACGTGCCTTGCTCAACGAGATGACTTTCACCACAGAACTTCAAACTCAAGCTGAACGTTCCTCGGATCATAACCCCATCTTCCTAAAACTATGAGATGGTGTCCCTGAAGAGGAAACTTTCACTAAGAGAAGAACGAACCGGGAATAGTTCCGAGCAATTTTGCAAAGGAACATTGCATACGTTCCCAGAGTCGATAGTGAGGAAGAAGAGGCTATCATCTCCCTGGAAATCCACATCCAGGCAGCGCTAACGGAAAGCACGACGAAAACTGTAACGAGAAGAGTTGCAATGCCTAGGGAGAACTCCCTGAAGACACCGTGCAGTTCATTCGAGACAGAAGGAGGGTTAAGGAACTGGTACGGAGGACAAGACTCCCAGAACACCGAAGTGAATACAATCAGCTAACTCGAAGAGTTAAAGAAGCTCTGCAAGAACACAGGCAGAACAGATGGCAACGTCACCTGGAGTCGCTGGGCCCTGAGGACAGAAGCATGTGGACCACCCAGAAAGCTCTGCGTGTCAAGCGAAAACCAGTCCCGCCCATCCACGAAGAGAACGGTATTGTCTAAACTCGTTAGGAAAAATCCGATGCTTTTGCTGATAGCTTGGAACCGCAGTGTAGAGAAAACCAGATCAACGACGAGGACGAGGACTGGGAGGACGACGAAATACGCAGAGTCAGAAGGCTGCGACGCATGCCGGATGAAGAATAATCCCTCTGACTTCTCCAGAAGAAGTTAGAGAAATCTTGAGAAATCTCAAGCCTCGTAAAGCTCCAGGATGCGACGGCATAGGAAATATTGTACTCAAGAAACTACCCCTCTTAGGAGTAGCAGCAATGGTGAACATCATCAACGCCATCCTGTGACTACGTTATTTCCCCACCCAGTGGAAGAAAGCCGACGTCATCATGATTCCGAAGCCAGGTAAGAACTTAACCTTTCCTTCTAGTTACAGGCCCATCAGTCTTCTACCGGCGATAAGTATAGTAGCAGAGAAGATCATCCTGAAAAGACTTAAATCCCTGACCGATGAGCTGCAGATCATCCTAGATGAGCAGTTCGCCTACATAAATTTTGTGTATGTACTCTAAGCCAAGGCCTCAAATTTTTTTATAATATTTTCCATCCCCCCACCACCCCCCACTATTTTTAAAGGGGTTAATAAAATAAAATTGAGATATTCACTTGAAATTTGGTATACGTATGTATTAGAACGACATCTGGAATCAGATTGTATTTTGGGATTATTCCGTTGAATGGTTGGGGGATAAGCAGGGGTAAATAGGGGAAAATAAGTAGAGCAAGTTGGTAAGAGTACAGAAACTTGAAATTCTGTGTATGTATTAGAAGTAAAACCTAAGATTTTTTTATAATATTTTTCAACCCCCCATCACCCCTACTCCATTATTAGAGGGGTTGATCAAATAAAATTCGAGACATTGACTTGAAATTTGGTATACGTATATATTATAATGACATCTGGAACTAGATGATAATTTGAAATTGAAACTTGGGAATTGGTATATATACTAGAAACCAATGCTTCCGATTTCTTTCTAATATTTTTCAACCTCACCACCACTCAATTATTACAGGGATTACATATAATTAAGATATTCGCTTGAAAGTTTGTAAACGTATGTATAGTAAAGACATCTGATTGTGATGATTCCGTTGAAGGGGTGGGAGGTGGTAGGTTGTGAATAGCGCAATAGATTTCTTTGTAATACTTTTGAACCCCCACCCCCACCGCCTCCACTGCATTATTAAAGGGATTGATAACATAAAATTGAGATATTCACTTGAAAGTTAGTATACATATGTATTGCAATGACATCTGATTGAGATGATTCCGATGAAGGGTGGGGTGGTAAGTTGTGAGTAGCGCAAAATTAGTAGAGTAAGCTAGAAACTCATTTTTAACGTATATGGTAGAAACCAATGTCTCAAATTTTTCTATGATATCTGTGCCAATTATTACTAAAATTCTATGACCAATAATTTCCACATACTAGAGTGCAAATATAGTCAAGATGTTTCCTTAAAAGTGACTTGGATGAGAAATCTGGATGTGGAAGTAGTGATTCCTAAGGCAACGGTTTTTTAAGCTTGGGTTCCGCCGTAGCCCATCGTGCTAAGCACTTTTAAGTGGATTCCCGACTTCGAATCCTTCACAGGGCTAATTTTGTATTTATTTTCTTTTTGATTTTTGGCAGATATTTTTGATTCTATAATTGCTCGTCAATTATTTCCATGCGACTAACTTGTTAAAGTTATAATTTTTTATCATTTTCTCTGATTTTTTGGCGATAAATAAGGAAATAATCTTTCTATTTTATATTTTCTGTTCTTGAGTAGGTATGGTGGTGTAACTGCTAGTCCTGAATCTCAAACAAGAAATCCGTGGTCGAACCACGCACCGGGAAATTATTTTTGACTTTCTTTACAATTTCGGTCACATTCTGATGCTAAAATGTTACCTGTATATCACATGAGTAAATATTGAGGATTATAATCCTCACATACCGAATTTCAGTCGAATCAGACCATAAAGATAAAATGTTTTATTTTCTTTTTTTTATTTTGACGAACCCTGTATGTTTTCTTTGACGAATTCTAACAAAATTATTTTGAAACTGAATTAAACTCCGAGAGACCCTTTTTATATAAGCAAATACGAAAATCAAAAACAAATTACTCATGTGAGATATAGGTAATATTTTAGCATCAGATTATGGCCGAAAATGTAAATGAAGATAAAAAAAAATAATTCCCGGTACGTGGTTCGAACCCGAATTTCCTATTTGAGAATCAGGACTTCTAGCCGTTACGCCACCATACCTACTGAAGAACGGAAAATAAACTAGAAAGATTATTTCCTTATGTATCGCTAAAAAATCAGATAGAATTATAAAAATTTATGACTTTGCATACAAATAAGAGAAGAGCAATTATCGAATCAAAAATATCTGCCAAAAAGCAAAAACAATGAATAAATAAATAAGAAAGTAGCCCTGTGCGGGATTCGAAGTTGGAAATCCAATGAAAACTAGTCGCATCATCATATCATTATAACAAATTTATTTAGTTCTTTTAAAACAGTAAAGTGCCTCCCCGGATCGAGACCTGGAGTCAACCGTATAACCACGTCGCGCAGCGCCGTGATGTTAGTGCGGTTGGGCGAATCGCGACCGGTTCGGCTCAATTAAAATTATATTTAAAGGTTAAGACTCCTGCCGCCTGTGGTGGCTTAAAATTAACATCAGCATTGTTTTTGCCTACACAGTAAGCTTAAAATTAAAATATTTCACTTAAAGCGTTTGGTCGCGACCTGTTTCACATTTTAGAATTTGGATTGCTGAGACGGGAAAAAACTCAATGAAAAAATTCGTAAAAGTAGTCGCCTATTAGCACGATGGGCTACGACGGATCTCAAGCTTAATGTTAACTATAATCTCATTTGAGAAGGCAAAACTGCAAAAAAACATAAGTTTTTCAAACTTTACGAACTAAATAAATACGGCGAGTGGGGGATCGTGTGATGTCTCTACGGAAAAAGAAAGATTGGTATTTTGTCGGTGTCGTAAATTGCGACGGGGCAAAATCGGAAATTCGGCTCGGCACGAGATAATCAAAGACTGCTCTTTTGGCATTTGGTATTAACATTGTACAAAGATTATACTATATAACTCTATATAACTCCATATAACTCTAAAATAATGCCACTATCTTGAAGAATGGCAGTTTATTAAAAACCTTTTCATGGGATATGGGAAAGTTTGAAGGAATTTTAAATATAAGTACTCGCTATTATATTTGCTATTTTTGAAAATGACAACAGCGAGTAAAACAAGTACTCACTTGGTTTTTTCACCAACCATTTTTAAAAACGGCTCAATAAGTATTGCAGGTAACATCTGGTATAAAAGAAATCCGATGTAATACAGGTACCAGTTGCTAGTTATAGTCCCTGAAGGATACCAAATAGATAGCCTACATGGAGCAATCCACAGTAAATCTGCACCAAAATCTATCAGATCTTGGTTAGTTAATATGAAGTCATCTCCACATGCTGCATTATATACCATAATTTCGTTTAAGTCTCTGAAACAAACAAGTAACAAATTTAGTGACCAAGGCAGACCGTTCAATTCTATCCGTACATTGCTGTATCTTCATTCATTTTGCTCAGTAGGTGTAAGCTGGCAATGGTCAGAGGGCAGGAGCTCTCCAGTCACCACCGCGTGCAAATATTATCTTGAAAATTAAAAGTCAACGTGTTCTTCAAGAATTTTAAAATTTTAGTGTCGTTTTCAACAACGTTGTTAAAATTGTTCAGAACACTATGAATCACACAAACATTTTTCTCTAGTACAAGCGATTTTTACGGTTTTAGAAATATATTGAACAAATACAATATACAGGGTGATCATAAGGGGACAATTAAATGAAGAGGTGTGATAGATGAGGTCATTCCTAACCAAAATAGCTATGTATGTGGTTATCCATTGTTGATAGTTTAAAAGTTATTTCAATTTTCGTGTTTTTGCCTGAAATCGTGTAGTGCCCCACAATAGGAACAACTAAAATAGTTTCATGGGTTGTTCCGTGCTCTGTTTATAAATGGGTTTTAAGTGGGTACACTTTTCCAATAAATGCATTTTCATATACTCTGTTATCTTTTGTAAAATAAAAACAACGGCTTTGTAAACACTTTTTTTACGCATTTTTTAAATGTTGTGGCGCTAACAGCAGAACAATATAGTACGGAAGGTAGACTAACTATCACAACTATCCATTTAATGCAGATTCCGACAAGGTATAACACTTATAGTTATTGAGAATATATTCTTTTTCACTATACGAATAACAAAGGAGGGGCTATTGTATGAGTAGTGAGGGTACCCTGTTTTGCATACGCCCTATAGTAAGCGAAATGGCGTGCAATTCTAGGAGGATAAGTCATACTTTCTTCTCCCTGGAAAATTTTGGTATGGTGGGACAGTTCCATATTCTTCCACAATTTTTTTTTAATTCCCTCTACCGCACACCTACCGGAAGTTTCGTCTGCCAGTGCAATTGGGGTATGTGGAGTACATATAGTAACTTCTATGCGGACATTCATCAGTAAAAATTCGTTTAAAAAGAAATATCCCCTCCTCTATATTCTTATTTTTATTTAACCCACATCTTTCTTAATCGAATTTTTACGGATACCTGCCCGCATTGGTAGTGTACTCCACATATCCCAATTACACTGGCAGATGAAACTTCCGGTCGGTGTGCGGTAGAGGGAATTTAAAAAAATGTTCCCCCCTCCATATTCTCCCACTATACCAAAAATTTCCAGAGAGACAAGTTCCGTAATTATATGCTCTCTTCAATTACCGACTAGCAGACGGTAACTTTTCGTTGTTGAATTGCACGCCATTTCCTAAACTATAGTTAGTATTATGCTATAGCATGCGCATACGTAGAGTAATATTTATGCGTGCGGGAATATTATACGAGAAGCAGTCGACTTTTTGTGTTTGAATACAAATTGTATAATTCTAAAAATCTGTTGACAGTGATTGTATTCACGGGCAAGTGTTTTATATCAAATGCTTCATTACATGCGAATTGAATAACAAGAGAAAAGTATCTGGAAATGAATTGTGTAATGAGACTATTCAGATTTAAAAATGAATTATTATTTGTTTGCTTATAATTCATTTTTAAACATGCATAGAGTATATAGGCTCCAATACTAGTTAGCTAATAGATAGGTGAGGTTGTTTTTATCAGTCAATGTCAAATATAATCATTTCACACTTATTCATAGAAATTGTCTTGGTTTTGCATGAAACATCTTTATGAATGGCTTTATGTCTTTCTGATGAGCTCCAGAATAAGGGCGAAAAACTTTTCAAAGGCTAAGCATTTCCAGGAAACAGAATGATAGATTTCATGAAAATGTAATCCATTGGAATGAAAAATTTTTTAAGACAAGGTAGATAAATAAATTCATTTTAGGTCTTTGTTCTCATTTTTAACTGAATCTTCATAATCGTAGGGGGTTATGTGGATACTAGTTTAATCTGCATGGCCGTAGGGGACTGTGTGGATGCTAGTGTTAGAATGAGAATTGTCAAATAAGAAATTAGACAAATTCATTTTAGGATTTTAATTTGCTAGCATAACCAGAATTCAGGTTATCGAAAGAATGCAATGATTTCATTAATATTTCTACACAAAGTTTTTCTTTTATAGATAGTTAATTTTTCTGCTGTTTGCAAAATCCTATAAAGAATGTTTCAATACTATTCAGATGTTAACACCAAATGCACTTCGAGTAAGAAGGCAAGGTTAATGCAGAATCTGATGTCAATAGTTAACCACTGGTACATGGAGGTATTTCTCATCGCGATCTACTGGCCTTAGACTTCTTTTTACGGGGTTACTAAATTTCGAAATGTTGTAAAATGTACATTTTAACAATCACGACTTTCTATTAAAACAGTTTAATAAAACATTTGTCCTGAATAACTCTATGCGTTAGAATGTCAAGACGTACAGGCGTTAGGTCCAGACGAACCGACATTTGACAACGGAAGACATAGGCCCGACGTAGTGGATATAGTCCTGCTCAACGAGATGACCTTCACTGCCGAACATCAAACACAAGCTGAAGGCTCCTCGGATCACAATCCCATCTTCCTAAAACTAGGTGATGGTGTCCCTGAAGAGGAAACTTTCACTAAGAGAAGAACGAACTGGGAACAGTTCCAAGCAATTTTGCAAAGGAACATTGCATACGTTCCCAGAATCGATAGTGAGGAAGAATTAGAAGAGGCTATAATCTCTCTGGAAAACCACATGCAGGCAGCGCTAACGAAAAGCACGACGGAAACTGTAACGAGAAGAGGTGCAATGCCGATGGGAGAACTCCCTGAAGATACCATGCAGTTCATTCGAGACAGAATGCGGGTTAAGAAACTGGTGTAGAGGACAAGACTCCCTGAACACTGAAGGGAATACAACCAACTAACTCGAAGAGTTAAAGAAGCCCTGCAAGAACACAGGCAGAACAGATTGCAACGTCACCTAGAGTCGCTAGACCCTCAGGACAGAAGCTTATGAACTACCCAGAAAGCTGTGCGTGCCACACGAAAACCAGTCCCGCCTATCCACGGAGAGAATGGTATTATCTACACTCGACAGGAAAAAGCCGAGGATTTTGCCGACAGTTTGGAACTGCAGTGTAGGGAAAACCAGATCGACGACGAGGACGAGGACTGGGAGGACGATGTAATACGCAGAGTCAGAAGGCTGCGACGCATGCCGGATGAAGAAATAATTCCCCCGACTTTTCCTGAAGAAGTCAGGGAAATCCTCAGAAGCCTCAAACCCCGGAAAGCCCCGGGGTGAGACGGAATAGAAATATAGTGCACAACAAACTACCTCTCAAAGGAGTAGCAGCAATGGTTAACTTCATCAATGCCATCTTGAGATTACGTTATTTCCCCACCAAGTGGAAGAAAGCAGACGTCATTGTGATTCCCAAACCAGGTAAGAATCTAATCTTTCCGTCAAATTACAGGCCCATCAGTCTCCTGAGCTCCAAGTACTTCGTCTAACGGAGTACATCACGGAGGGTTTCAACCAACGTCAAGTCATAGGAGCGATCTCCTTAGATGTAGCTAAGGCCTTTGACAGGGTTTGGTATGAAGGTCTCCTGGCGAAGAAGTTGTCGATGGGTTACCCTGTCGGCATAGTCAAGCTTGTGAGATCCTACCTTCATCGGAGGCAACTCCATCTGAAGATTGCCGACAAGCTGTCAAACTACAGGCCCATGGAAGCAGGTGTACCGCAGGAATCGGTACTCTCTCCCCACCTGTTCACCATCTACACCTCCGACATGCTAAGAACCGCAAGGAACTCTTAGGCGCTCTGCGCAGAAGACGCGGCCATAATCGCAAGATCATGGAGTGCAAGACTTGCCACCCGCAACCTCCAGGAAGCAGCATCCCTTCTGGAAGAGTGGTGCAACTAGTGGAAAGTCAAAATCAACGCGGAGGAGAGCAAAGCCATCCTCTTCAAGAGAGGTAGGAAGCAAACTCCCATAGGACACGTCTCCTTGAACGGCGAGAACATTCAATGGCACCGTACCATCAAATACCTTGGCGTTATCATGGATCGAAGCCTGACGTGGAGACAGAACACGGAAGCGAGCATACAGAAAGCGAGGACGAGGAGGACTCTACTTTACCCTATGATAGGTAGACAAGCTCACGCTTATCAGGACCCTCTGCGCCTATTCTGACCTACGCCTCTGTTGCCTGGGGATACCAAGCAGCCACTCATCTGAAGAGGATACAAGAATTGGAAAACGTCGCACTTCGGTGCGCCGTGGATGCACCATGGTTGGTCAGAAACGCCGACATCTTCAGAGACCTGGAGTACACCCCAGTAACTGAAGTCATCCGGGACAGAGCGAAGAACCTATACGCCCGTGCAGTAGAGCATGGGAATCCGCTGGTCAGACAGGCGACTGACTATGACCCCAATGACGCTCCGAGGCACAAGAGGTCGAAGCTCCAGATCCTGGATAATGGGTAAGTATAACTAACTCTTTATCTGTTTCAGCCCGATCTGCAAGCCACACCGCAAGGAGACAATGACCAAAAAGTCCAACACCCGATCCCGGGGGTACCAAGCAAACAACCAGCTCGGTACCCTTATCCTAGCCCGTGCCGGCCTCTGACGCTGAGAAAGCGTCTCTGGCTGAACACAATCCTGAACTACACAGTTCACACTTCCTTCCGACGAAATCGGAGCACATGATGCCAATTGGCACCCTGGGCTTCCGACTAGTCAACACCTCCAAATCCCTTTCAAATTCCGAGGGGGCTCGGTAACAATCGTTCCCTCTCACGACAGACGAAGGACGCTCCCGGGACCCTATACATGCCAGCGAAGAAAGAAGACCAAGACAGAAGAGCGCCAGAAGAAACGACCCAGCTGGCAGGGTACAACAGCCAGGATCAGGAGAGGTTTGCTAATCCACGGCCCTATACTCTCCAACAAAAAACTATCTACCGCTCGCACAGGTGAAACATTTTTTATTATTTAGGTATTAAAACTGTCACATCTTCGCTGGCATGTCGGCTTCCGGGAGGGTCTTTCGTCTGTCGTGAGAGGGAGCGACTGTTGCCGAACCCTCTCGGAGTTTGGAAGGGTTTGTGGGTGTGTGACTAGTCGGAGCTCATTGTGCCAATTGGCATCATGTGCTTCGATTTCGCCGGAAGAAATTTTTGGGCTATGTAGCTCAAGAATTGTAATCGGCCAAGGGCGGTTGTTTTAGCGTCAGAGGCCGGCAGGGGCTAGGGTAAGGGTACTTATCTGGTTGCTAGCTGGGATCAGGTGATTTGGGTGTTTTGGCCATTGTCCCCTTGCGTCGTGGCTTGAAGATCATGCTGAAAGGAAGGTTAATTATACTTACCCGTTATCCAGTATCTGGAGCTTCAGCCTCTTGTGTCTAGGAGCATCGTTGGGGTCGTAATCAGTCGCCTGTCTGACCAGCGGATTCCCATGCTCTGCTGCACGGGCGTATAGAAGCTACTATGACGATGACTTCCAAGTTTTATAGTTCCGGCGTGCAGATGAAGTGATGGTCTATAGTCCTCTTGACGAGTAGAGCAGCTCGTCTTGGCTTTGCTCTTCAATGTTCTCTTTAGATTTTGTAGCCTGGGATTCGAAGTTCCGTATTATCCTGGCGAAGTTTGCTTTCTTGCAGAGCCATCACGTCGATGTTGTACATTTCCAAGATTTCTTCTATTTCTAGCATCTTTTTTCGGAGACCCTTCACATTCCATGAAGCGATCTGCAAGATTTTCGGTTTCACCAGCGTAGTAGCCATTTACTCTTGAAGCATATTTGGCATTTGAGCGAAGAATGCGCTCATTGCTGAACACATCTACTGCATCTGTGCCAGCGCAGCTGTTAAATTAATGGCTACGCCAGGATTCGAGGGTTTGACCCCCTTCTTTGGCTCTGTCTTGGACTTGTTTACAGGTATGGCTTTGCCCTTGGCGTTCGCCGCATCTGCATAGCTCCTTGCAGCAATGACCTTTCTTGTCTCTACCGTGGGCGTCTTCACTTTTGGTCCCTGGCTTGTCTTTTGGGGACCTGCTGGTTCCTTGGGGAAGCTGGAGCATCCTCTGTACCTGGCTTGTTGGGTTCCCTGGCAATTTGCGTATTTGGCACTTGCTTCTTCTGGCACTCAGCCGAGTGGTCGGCCTGTCCGTACTTCACGTACTTTGGCTGTGCAGTACACCTACCCTGTGCGTGGCCAAAGCGCTGACAGCGGTGGCATTCGGTGACGGCAGGGGCGGCTTTCTGATCCAGTAGGCCTTGAACGAGGCTAAGGGACATCTCCCTTTTCGTCCTCCTGGTTATCACTCTTTGAACTCTTTTATGTCCTCAATCGTGATAGCTCTCAGGATGAATCTGATCACCACCCTGAGGAGCTACTCCTCTGGGAGTGCGTACGTATGATGTTCCCACTTTTCGTTGGAGAATAGCATCGTCATTTTTCTGTAGTCGTCGGTGGTTTGCGGCTCGATGACGATACCTTCCCCGACGACTTTTGCCTTAATGTGTTTTATTCCTACCTCTCGTAGCTGTAGGCTTACAGAGGTCCATATTTCTTCTTTTCTAAGGGACCTTGGTCTTCCTCTCTTTTCTATTTTCGGCCCCTTGGGGGGCCGGTGCAGGGGTGGTGGTGGCCGCCGAAGGAGTACTGTCCGTGACAGTTTTTGCTTTCGATTCTTTAGGCTCCTCTTCATCAGAAAATACCTGCGTTTTTCACTTTCTGGCAGCAGCTTCTTTATTGACCAAGCTCTTCAATTTGGTTCTTGAGAACTTTATTCTCTTGTAGGAGGTCGTTGATAATTCGATCCTTGTCCATGTCTTTTTGTGGCGTGGCATTCCTTGAACTGATGGAATCGTCATCTATAATGCTGTCCTCCCCAGCATATGACATCGTTCTTTCCTGTAAGGAAATACCTATAATATTAATGGGGGAAAAAGTACATACATAAAATAAACAATGTACGTCTCCAAGTATGGGAGACTTTTATTTATCTTTTAATATTTTATTGTCTTGAAGAAGACATATAAAACTCCTCTTCTTTCTCCTAACTCGGCGTGGGGCTTCCTCTTCACTACTACACAACTAACTACTCACTTAACTTTACTGCCGCTAATAGAACACGTCCGCACGCTTCAGTGGTTTAGTACACTATGACTGCAGACTGAAATTAATTGTGAAATTTTTATTTGCTTTTGGCTTTTGTACCATGGAAATGAGACATACGTTACACTGGAAGGCAACACCATTCAAATATCCCAGGAACGGAGAATCTCGCCTATAAGTCGTAGCGACTAAGGCCAAACAGCATTTAGGAAAAAGGCCCTCTGTTTTTGTCTTCAAATTTTCTCGAAACCAATTCCAATATAAAATGGTGTAGCTGCTTCTCTACGAATTCTTCTGCCAATTAGGCAATAAAAAATGCACTTGTCTAAAATGGGAATTTTTCTTCCACCCACATTAATAATTTGTGGTAATTTTCCCCTAATATTCTTCCGCCTTAGCCTGACAGACAGTTATACCCAAAATTTTTGGAAATGGATAGATGGAGAACAAACGAGAAGTACACCTCAAATGGTTATGGTCCAATTGGTTCCAAACAAAATGAACTGGAGTGAGTACCGCCCTACGCACGGATGAGACGGCGACGATGGCGATGCGATGGGAGCCGTTAGTCGTGTACGCTGGGCTGGGATATCTCTACCCTAGTGCCGAAGATTCACAGGTTTAATCACGAGTTAATAGGACGGTTCATCAAGGAAAGCAATGAAATACATTTAGAAAATATTTGGAACGTGGAAGGACAATGGTGTAAGTGTGGTTTATTAATTTGATAAATTGAACAGAGCTGGACTCCGAAAATTTGTGCTGTCATGTGCTATCTGAATCTTATACAGTGCGAAACATTTTTAAGTGCCCAACTAACATTCTTAGAATCATGTTACATCCTAGCTTAGTATTTTTTTTTTAATTTTATTTTCTCAAAAGAACTATTTTATTTTTTCATTACTATGGTATTTTAATTTTTTCAACGAAACAATTTTATATACCCAAATAATATGTTTACAATCTTTTTACATCCTAGCTTGGTAATTTTTATTTCGTTGCTTATTTTTTTTCTCAAAAGAACTTTTTTTAATTTATTACTACTGTGATATTTAAAAAAATTTTTAATGAGACATTATTGGGTGTCCAAATACCATCTTTAGAATTTTATTACATTCTAGCAAAATATTCTTTTATTTTTTTTCGTAGTGTATTTTTATTTAAAACTCGTTTAATTTATCACTGCAAGAATCATTTAATTTTTTAAATACTAATATAATTTTATTTAAAATTTTTAATGAATTTTAAATTTTTCTTTGGCTGCTAGTCTTTGATAATAGTTTACATATTGGAGCTGGCATTACTAAGGTTAAATAGAGAATTTAACATTTTATGTTGTGGATTTATTGATATTTAATAATTTTAAAACTTGACAATTATATCTATTTTCTTACTTTACTCCATATTATTATTTTATTTTGTGTGTTATGCTCATTTGTATTGGAAATATTTTAATATTGTGTTTGCATTAGATTTCTTAATAATGTTTCTATTGTTTTACTCTTGAATCTGTACTTAAATATATCCTATTGTTTTTTTGGAACTGTATACCCAAATGTTATAGCTGGGGGCCAGCTTTCCTGGGTGGGGGAGATGCGTCACGTAGTACTTGAAATTTATTCTGGACCCTCAATACATCGTTTTTAGTAACGGATATCATTTGTTACATTAGATCACGCATTTCATTGCATTTTACTTTGTATAGAAAAGGCTGAGCTGGCTGTAAACTGGCTGGGTGAATGCGCTACGTGTCGCGGGGCCAAAAGTGCTGGGTCGGTTAAATTAATAACAGTACCACCGTGCAGTAAAAAAGTTAGTTAGGTTTTGAGTTTTGAAAGAAAAAATTTTGCCGGGTACTGCGTGGGCCCAACTCCTCCCCCAGAGAGTTTTATCCCCAGGGGTAGTAAAAATGTAAGTACATCTTTTTGTATATTTTTTATGAATAAACTTGTACCTTGTTTTCTACCACTGTTTTATTTAATAGAGTATTCTTTCAGTAATTAATTTAAACCCTCTTGTATGCCAAGATAGTTAAAGTGACTTCATGGGTATCATCGATAGGATCCCGGGTAACGAGCAATATGGGGGATACCTGTGGACGTCGCGTATTTCACTCAGAAATGAATCTTACAGCACTAAAGGCTGTTTTACACGTGACATTATTTGGAAAACAGAAAAATATTTCCAGAAAGAAACTGCTGTCAGTTTATTAGCTACGAAGAAAGGTTTTTCCAAAGAAAGAAGTTCAGATTAATAGATTTAAATTTTATCACCTATTTTCATTATTACTTATGTACATAATATATACTGAGGCAATGTGTTATTTTGAAAACTTGAACAGATGTTAAAATTTTGCCAACTGAAACACCTTAAGTAGTATCAGTAACATTGTTTGCGACGGATTTATAATCTTCAGCTTATAACAATTAATAAAAATAAGAATAATTTATTTTCCAAACAAAATAAAAATTACAAAATATCAATTTCTAAATAAAGAACATAAAATAATATCTACATTATACATATATATCTAAATGGAAAATAAACAAAGGAGTCCAATAGGAGGACCGTGACCACTGAAGCCAAGGACTAGCACGTGGCTGCGGTGTAGCTTTAATTTATTTTTAACTTAACTTAATGTAATGCGGAAAGGCTAAAATGTATATTTGTGAATACAACAATGTAGGGAAACATTTTATATCTATAACTAAAAGATGAGAACTAAAAATACATTTATAAAAAAATATTTTGAATAAGTAGTTAGATCTAAATCTATTTATATTTAAATGCTAGCAATTTTTTAGATCAATAATATTATGAATAATATGTCTTTCGGTAGTTTTAACCCACCTTTGTGCACGTTTTTTAAATACATTTGGATTCAAAATGTTTCGGATTTCTTGAGGCAACTTAAAATAAATACGTGGTGCGATGAAATAGTATGATCTCTTTGATGGTGCTCATTGAATTTGAGTTGTTGCTTCTTTTTATGCTGGTGACATAGTGTTTTGAAAGCATACAGTTGTCTAATATCTAAGACATCACTTTCTTCAAACAGTAAATCACTTGGATAACGTTTGTTTCTGTCGCTCATAATTTTAAGGAATATCTTTTGCATTACTTCCAAATTTTTTAGGTTACTTTGATATAGACCTCCCCAAACTGCAACACCATATTGCATGTGTGTTTCTACTAGAGAATAATAAATCAATTTAATATGATGCTTGCTCAAAATTTTCTTTGAATTTAAAGAGAATAAACCTTAGTTTCTTAATCGGACACTCGACGTGAAAGTTCCATTTCAAGTGTCTGTCAATTTCTATGCCAAGGTATTTTATATGCTCCACGCTGCAAATTATTACTTCATCTTGTGGAGTTTGAATTTTTAATGAATTCAATGTTGGTAGTTTAGTTTTATTGCGTGAGAAGGGTAAGTATTTGGTTTTAGAAAAATTTAATATGATGCTTGCTCAAAATTTGCTTGAGTTCTTTGAATTTAAAGGGAATAAATCTTAGTTTCTTAATCAGACACTCGACGTGAAAGTTCCATTTCAAGTGTCTGTCAATTTCTATGCCAAGGTATTTTATATGCTCCACGCTGCAAATTATTACTTCATCTTGTGGAATTTGAATTTTTAATGAATTGAATGTTGGTAGTTTAGTTTTATTGCATGAGAAGGGTAAGTATTTGGTTTTAGAAAAATTTATTGACAACACCATTTCATCAAACCACAATTTTACTTTGTTCAAGTCTTGCTCTGCAATTTCTTTAACATCATCCCAGCTTTTGGCTTTATAAATTAACACTGTATCATCTGCAAACGAGGCTACATCTGATTGTGTTTTAAGCAGAAGAAGGCCATTAATATGTATTGAAAAAAGAACTGGCCCGAGAACTGTGCCTTGGGGAACACCAAATTCTACTACACGTGGCTCACTTTGACAGTTTTCAATTTTTACATATTGAACTCCATGATTTAAGTAGTCGTTAATTAAATCTAATGCTATTCCTCTAAAACCAAGGTCTTCGACAGTTTCAATTAGCTTTTCATGGCTAACTGTGTCGAAGGCCTTTGCCAAGTCTAGAAACACACAAAGCACAGCCTCCCCTTTATCAAGACCCTGGTAAATGTTGCTGGTAAGATTAACGATAGCATCTTCGGTGGAAATGCCCTGTCTAAAGCCAAATTGCTTTTCTGATAAAAGCTTGTATTTACCTAAATATGATGTAATTCTTTCTTTTATTACCTTCTCGGTCACTTTAGCCAGGTTAGATATTAAGGATATTGGGCGATAATTGCTTACGTCCTGAATATCACCTTTTTTAAATAAAGGTTTTACAACAGCCTCATTAAATGCTTGTGGAAACTTCCTAGTTTGTAATATTTTATTTATTAAATATGTAAAAGGTTTTTTTATGTGCTGTACTGCAAGTTTTATTACTTCTGAAGTTATATTATCATTTCCCGGGGCTTTGTGAGGTTTCAACGCATGTACTAAAGTCGCCACCTCAATTTTATTTTTAGGCCTAAGAAATATGGATTTATTAAATACTGTCTTTTCTAAAACTGATTGAGAAGGTATGATAATTTTTTGTGCCATTTCTTTCCTTACTTCAGAATAGTAATTATTGAATGTATTTGCTATCAATGTTTGGTTTTCAATTATATGTTCTTTATATTTAATGCTTTTAATATTTGCTGGAATTGTCTTTTATTGGTATAATCATTGACAGTTTTCCAAAGAGCCTTATTACAATATCTATTTTTTTCAATTTCCTTTTCATAATAGTTTTGTTTTGCTTTCTTTATGAGTTCACTTAGTTTGTTTTTATATTTTTTGTAATTATTCTGAATATTTACATCCTCTATACTCGACATAGCTTTTTTATACAAAGATTGTTTAATAGCTGCAGCTCTCATCAGACCTTGTGTGATCCAGGGATTTCGCTTTCTTTGTTTATTATTTAATTTAATTGTTTTTGTGGCAAAATCTATGGCAGCTTTAAACTTTTTTATAAATATATTTGTGGCTATATTAACGTCATCACAATTATACACTTCATCCCAATTTTAATTTCTAAGGTATGTAGAATTGTAGAAATCGTTCTTTATTTAACTTATTGTACGTTTCTGCTTCAGATTCGCAATTCCGGGGTACCTCTAAGTTAACTTGAGCAGCAATTTGAAAGTGATCTGTGATATCAGTTTTAATTATAAATGATTTGTATGTAAGGCAGCTTTTATTTTTTATAAATATGTGATCTATAGTTGATTTCGAGTCTCCCTGTATCCTTGTAATTGGTAGTTAAATAATACAAATCGTTAAACCATATGTTTTTAATGAATTTGTAATTAATATACGGTAAGTATAATTCGGAATCGTAGAAAGACCAGGCCATTTTTTTTCGAACTCGTAATTCACAAATATTAAGTCGGAATTCACAATTTTTAATTTGGCATTCACAATTGTATCTCGGATCTAGAATTACTTGAATGCCTGAACGCTGCTTCGAATACTGGATGAGCGTTTCACCAACCATGTTAGCATCATATGGAAATGATTGAAACTCAAATAAACTTAATAATGTATGCTGTATTTATACCTAAGTTATATCATGGTTCAGCAAATTTGTCCCATCCTAGCCTAAATTCTGTCTCGGCTCGACAAACTGTAATCTACTGAACAATAAACCGGCCTTTGGAAAATGTCTACTGCCACGACCCATACCATTTCTATATTTTGTTATTTCTAAGACTTAAAAAGCACACAGCTTAGCTACATTCCTAAGTAACCATAAATTATTGATCGTAAGAAACCCAAAGAATAAAATAGAATCTAACGAAATGTCCAAGATTTATGAAATGAGTTCTAAGTGTTGTAATTTGAAGTAATTTGGACAGAGGAATTTTCCAATTATGACTAGACATGCTAACAATCACAGGACAAACAACTCAAAGTTAATTAGGAATGTAACGAGTAATAAGCACCTGAACGCTATTGAAAGTTTAAAGACAGCAAAATGTAAAAATAGCAGGCCTTATTCAAAGTAGCTTGCATTGGTTAGTAATTTAGCAGATCACGGTCAAAGATGATGGGATTCATTGACTCATGATTAAAATTTAATATAAATGCAGCACAAATTGTTAAATTTATTGTAGTTTCGATGTAGTCCGACTTAACAATTGTAAATTTCGAGTTAGAAAAAGGAATTATAAATAGTATAGCCTTTCTACGCTTTCCTAGTATAAAAATGTATTATTTTTGACATTTAAATTTCTGCACATATTCGTATTGAATTATAAATAATTAAAACAAAAACTTACTTATTTACAGCTCTTTCATATGTCGCCAAAAGTATCATTCTAATTACGACATCCACTGGAATATAATCTACTCTCTTGTCTGGATGGACATATCCCACTTTCGCTATTCCTGTAAAATATTGATCATTCATATTATTTATCTTAATACATATACAGGGTGTAATGAGTTTCATATCATTAAAAAAAACTGGTAATGGGGACCGACTAGACAAACAAAAAACCTTTATGACTTTTCCCTCTAGAGGCACTTTGAAAAACACTGATCTAGGTTAACATATTTAATATTATGGTAGACAACTATTGAGAACCACTGCTTTTCTCGATCGATGGACTTGTACTTCTCAATTATACAACTTTTAAATTGTCATAAAAAAGTGCTGGCAGGCACACGCGGTGTCAAAGGATCATCGACCGCCTTTGATGTACCGCCTCAACTGAACTGAGGCAAGCATAAAGTGGTAAATAATTCGTTCTCTCTTCGTGCACAATTGCAAGCAAATAATGGCCATATAGAGGTTTAAACAGAGCATTTCTTTACACGTATGTTTTTTAATTTGGAACAAAATATTGGATTGTTTATAATTTAGAAAATTTAAATGTGGTTTCTTAACATTTGTAACATAAACGAGTGTCCTGGGTTAAAAGCTTACTACCTACCTAAATGATTCAAAATCTCTGCATCTGTATCAATACACAGTTCGGTACGTCGAATTAAGTACATACGCACTTCGTTCAACACTAAACACTAAACTATCAACTAACGTTGTTAATAAAGAAAAATAAAATAAAAAGTTGGTACAAAAGGAATACAAAAAGAACGAATAAGTAAGTTGTGTCTGTACGTAATCAAGAATTTGACAACTTGATCATCGGTAAGTCAATAAAATAAATCTTAGCTATAAATACACAATGACGCGAAATTCAAAATTAACAAAAACAACAAACGGCGGGGTTGGGGGGAAACGCCGGGTTGGACGTGTGTACTTAACGAAACACCGATATGCCAGTAACTAAGATATTGCACAAGGGAGAGTTAGAGTATAGTTTTCTTCAGATCAGATCTAGATCTAAACCTACCTCAATATTCCAGCAGTTCTCAAAAATTTTTATTGAAAATTTGCGAAATTTTTGTTTATTTTTTTCTCCAAAACTATGAGCTTTAGACCCCACGTTATATAAGGTTTTTTTGTTTGTCTTGTCGTTCCCTACCACCAGTTTTTTTTAATGACATAAAACTAATTACACCCTGTACAACTTGTAAAAAAATCTGAATCATCTTACGATCATTATTAGCTAGTCTTTAGAAGCGATAATAACACAGCCATACAAAAAAATTTGATTCTGGCCTGGGGATCTGACCATGCTCATAATATGTTTTTGGGGTCGCTGAATGCGAATCCGAGGTCAATTTAATTTCATCACATCAGAATTTTGCAATAACTCAAAAAACCCATAATTTAAGCGATTTCGACATCTCATCACATAAATCGCTGTAACTTTTTCTAGACAAATATGACCCCCTCTTTTTATACTAGATCGATTGTAAATTAAATTTCCAATGCGATGATGTGGGGCACGATATTCTTCTGATTTTTAAGTCAGATATCGTCCGCCAAAGTGAGAGGTACGAGGATTGATATGGTCCAGCTTCGAGGGCCATTTCTGCCAAATGAAAGTTAGCAAAATCTGAAAAAATTCAGGGATCCGTAGAAAGATGTAGAAAATCGTTTGTCGCAAATCTGAGGTAGATGGGTGCCTTGGTTTTCGAGATATGGCCGCTCAAAGTCACCGGAAGGTGAAAATTGAATTTTTTTACCACTTCTCGAGGATATCTCGAAGACGAAACAAGATACAGAGCTGCGGTTTACTTTATTCAATTTCTTTCGTCTTCCTACTACATACCTCTGAATTTTTTATATGCTTTTTTTAAATTTTGCAAAAACTGAAAATGCCGGCAAAAATCTGAAAAAAATCAGAGCTATGTAGGAAGGTAAGAGAAATCGAATTGCGTAAACCGCAGCTCTATCAGTCCAGTCAGTAATGTATAAAATATATCAGAAACTCGCAAAAAATGTTTTCTGAGATTTTCCTTCAGTAACTGTTAGTGGGAGGATTAAACATCACAAAAGCACAAAAATCAGTTCTGGGGGTGTCGCGCAACCCCTCCCAAAAAACCATTCCTTCGGTGAGAAAAGCCTTATTTAACTGATAACTCATTAACCATTGAAGATATAAAAAATTGCTCATTATAAAAAATAAAGCTTGACTAATTGCCTAAAAAAAGTCCTCTTGTAATTTTCTTGTATATGCCATGGTTTTCGAGAAAATCGGTATTGACAATAACTACAAAATTTGTATTTTTAACGCACGCGAATTTTCGTTTATTTGAAATTTCTTGCGCACGGGGCAATAGAAAAAATGGAATTGCTCGAAAACCAAACAAGCTAGGAAAAGAAATCAAAATGGGTTTTCAAGGGGATATAAAATACTCTCTTGTGTTGCCATTTTTGATGGCTATTGATATTTATTAGTACATAAAAATAACAATATAATATAGTTATCTCTTGATTTTTTTGCAAATCTAACTATTCACAGGCCCATAAAAAATAACTGACTTTAATATGTTATAAATGCATTACCTTTTAGTTCAAGGTAGTACTTAAATGCAGAAAAAGTTAGGAATAAAAATATTCACATTTACAAATTTAACAGCATGTTGAAGTTACCCAGGAAAAAATACAAAAACGACTGCATGTTCAATTTTTGTATGATACTTTTCTAAGCAATATTTAACTATCAAATGATTAGAAACAATGGTTATATGATATATAAACTCAAAAATTAATTTTTGAGCTAAATTTTCAAGATGTTTGGGTCTTTTTTTATTTTTAGAAAACAATAAAAAATTGGCCAAAATTTGGCTAATTTCAACATGCTGGCAAATTTGAAAATGTGAATATTTTTATTCCTACCTTGGAGTTTGGAGTTTATGGGAGGGCAGTCACATTTAGGTGACCGCAGCACCTAGGCCCCATTGGGCCCCTTGTACGTCCTCCCGAGGGATATAGGATTCCACCTAGGCCTCCAACCATCCTAATCTTGTGAAGAAGGTGGTGATGCTGCCTAGGGGAATATCCCTCAAGTCGGCCAGTGTAGGCCAACGTTCTCCCAAAATGGATTCTCTGCTAGAGGAGACTGCCGGGCACTCACAGAGTACGTGTTGGACAGTCTCGTCTTCTTGTTCACAACCTCTGCATAGGGGTGTGTCATTTAACTTCATGTTATAAAGGTGCTTCCTCAGCTGGCAATGACCAGTAAGAATTCCTGTCGCGAAGCGCAGGTTCTTCCTGGACATTCCCAGGTAGATCATCGTTGTATCCTTGTCAGGGTATCTAAGCAGATCCCTGGCCAACTGACAACTATGAGTTTCATCCCACAGTTTTTTAAATTATCTGTGGGTGTCTTCTTTAATCATTAGCATTATTGCTGAGGTCGGCAGTATGTTGGAAGGGCCAGGTCCAAGTATACTTAGACTGGCTGCCTTCTTAGCCAGACTGTCAGCTTCCCTGTTTCCTCTGCACTGTGCATGCCCTTTGACCCAGCATAGAAT
Source organism: Stenurella melanura (assembly GCA_963583905.1). NCBI lineage: Eukaryota > Metazoa > Arthropoda > Insecta > Coleoptera > Cerambycidae > Stenurella > Stenurella melanura. Next base: position 213,016,396 of record OY757309.1, read on the forward strand.
GACACTGTTCATGCTGGAGGCGCCCACGAGTGCCTGATGGCATTCCCATACTGACCCTGTTGTTATTTTGTGTCTCTGTAGGGCCAGTAGTGATTGTCTACTATCAGTGTAGATTCTTATTGTTTTTCCCGTTATTTGTCTTATTCCTACCTTTTTTGCATTGAAGTACTACCTTAAACTAAAAGATAATGCATTTATAACTTATATTAAATTCAGTTATTTTTTATGGGCCCGTGAATAGTTAAAGGCGCAAAAAATCAAGAGGTAACTTTATAGTATATTATTTTTATATACGAATAGATATCAATAGCCATCAAAAATGGAAACATAAGAGGGTATTTTATATCCCCTTTAAAACTCATTTTGATTTTTCTTCCTAGCTTGTTTGGTTCAACATTTTCTATAGGCCGCGCGCAAAAATTTCAAATAAAGGAAAATTCGTACGCATTAAACACACAAATGTTGCAATTCTTTTCGATATCGATTTTCTCGAAAATCATGGCATATACAAGTAAATTACAAGAGGATTTTTTTCGTATATGGGGTAGAGTTACCAATTTTTGTTCAAAGTCAAAAGACAGCGGTGTCGCGGCACAGTAGAGAGAAGACCAGTACGCTCACTTACTCTTGAGATTTGTTATAATCGATTTTATTTTTTATGAATCTACTGCGCATCCGATATTTGTACGCTCATCTACACATACACTGCTCGAGCTAGAAAATGCTAATAAACTGGCCAACACTTACAATGACACTAAATTATTTTTGTTCGAAGATATCCTTGGCAGATGATTTATTTTGCGATTGAATTTAATGTTTACTGATTAATAAATAAGTAGCGAATTAAAATTTAACCTGCCTTTACTTAAATTTATTACATAACATCCGCGTCTGACGTCGCAGACTGAAAATGTATGACTTTGTATTATTCAAGCAAAAATTTGTACACGCGCTACTATCGATTAGGCTTCTGCGCTTGCCAATTACATTACCTACCGTGTCGGGAGATTACCTAAAAGTTGTACAGCGATGCTGATGGTAGAACACAAAAGTGTAGAGTTTGCTACAAACAGGTGCCTGCTTGCAAATAAATGATATGTTAGAATTGCAACTAACTGATATAGGTTGTCTGTTGTACAAATTGAGTGACAATAATAATATCTGTATTTCAAAATAATGTGTCGCGGTCGACTGAGACTATCATATGCAACGGCTGATATACGCAAATGTGATATGGGTTGCATATATCACAGGGGGTCAAGTTACCAGTTTCCATTTAAGGTAGAAATACAGCGGTGTCGCGGTCGAGTGAGACTGCGTATATGCAACGGCTGATATACGCAAATATAACATGGGCTGCATATATCAAAGGGGTAAAGTTACCAGTTTTCATTTAAGGTGGAAATACAGTGGTGTAGTGGATCGTGCTATCGGAAAAAGCTGCAAAAGTTGAAAAACTTTATGTTTTATTTATGGTGTTATCATTTCCAATATCTCGATGATTGCAAGGATTGCGAGATCTGTGTATTTTTTTAGGAGATTAGTCCAGCTTGCTTTTTTATTATGAGCATTTTTTTATATTTTCAACGGTTAACGAGTTATCAGTAAAGTAAGGCTTCTTTCACCGAAGGGGTGGTTTTTTGGGGGGTCGCGCGGCATCCTCAGAACTTTTTGTGGTTTTGTGATGTATAATCCCTCCACTAACAGTTACTGAAGGAAAATCTCATATAACAATTTTTGTTATGGAAATCTTTACAATTTTGTACTATATGTCTCGTTTCGTTTTCATGAAGAGGTAAGAAAAATCAATTTTCACCTTCCGGTGAATTCGAGCGGCCCTATCTCGAAATCCAAGGCGAGCACCAACCTATAATTTACACCAAATGATTTCTTACGTCTTTCCACTACCCCTGAATTTTTCCAGATTTTTGCTAGCTTTTGTTGTTTGTTTGTAAAAAGCTCCAAAAAAATATCGTGCCTCATATCATCGGATTGAAATTTAATTTGCAATTGATCTAGTACAAGAAAGAGGGGGTAATTTTTGTTTAGAAAAAGTTGCAGCGATTTATGTGAAGAGATGTCGAAATAGCTTCAACTATGGGTTTCTTGAAGTTATGGCAAAATCCTGATGTGATGGAGTTAAACAGATCTCGGATTCGGATTTAGCGATCCGATCCCAAAAACATATAGTAAACACGGTCAGATCCCCAGGCCAGAATAAAAAAATTGTGTGGCTGTGTAATAGATATACTGTGACAGTTCGATTCGAGATAGTGAGAACGCTATCGATTCTGACTTCTGAGAATTTGAACTTTTGGGAGACCATGTTTACTTTACGGCATGATGCTAAGTAAGCAAGTTACATAGATGATGCAATGATGTATGTTAGGTTGCGATGGCTGCGTGCAGCCAATCCAAAATAATGCTTTTCTTCAGTACTCTCCATTTTACACGACATGCTATAAACATACAGAACTAGAAAATAGTAGAAATGAAACTCAATACAAAAAGAGTAATCTATAGAATTGGAAAAAATGTCCGTCTCTACAATACTTTCACACGTGTGTGAAGTGAAAAACATATGACGGGTGGGCTTCACTCTAAGTCGATAATTGGAGGTAAAACGTTGCAGTAGTGACACGAAACAGCTGAATGGTAAACACTTTGGTGACGCACGTCTAACGACAGATACCATACATTGCTGAATCAATTGACGCTTAAATACAAGTAGATTAAATTTATACAAACTTTTCTAAGACCTTTGACAGACTGCACCATAGTACACTTCTTTATAAACTTGACTTTAGAATATCTGACGGTTTGCTTCAACTAGATGAAAATGATCTTCAACAAAATGTTGGAAAGTGCAATGTTATGAGTTATACAACCAAGGAGTTCCCGACTATATACAATTGTAGTGTTAATGGTGACATGTTAAACCGACCATCTACTTTCAAGAACCTAGGTGCAATCTTTGATAATAAATTAACCTTCACTAGCCATATAAATTATGCAATTTAGTATATAGTGTGATCACTTAAGATCGCAGCATCCTGTATACCCGTTAGTTGATACTTGATTAACTTCAAACTTTGGTGGTAAGAAAAGTTCAATAAGGTGATTCCTTGAACTTAGTAATATGTGATACATGTCAGTAGCGTGAGATTTTAAGGTGGTTTAAAAAGTCGATTTTTCAAAAAATTTGAGATTTTTTTTAGAAAAAAATTAGTAAGGTATTAATCAGCACCTTTAGAAACCCCCTTGTACACGATTGTATCGTAGTGGATACTCATAACTACAATCTTTTGAACTAAAACTAATTTTTATCTGTAAAACGGATTCTCAAACCAAGAAAATGTATTATTTATATTTTGTTCAGAGTAATGTATTGTACTAGTATAAATTGATTTTACAACAAAATAGTAGTTTATTTAAAAAGGTAGAAATTCTAATTCATACATCACTACCATTTTTCTAACTAGGAATTGTCAATAAAGACCTAAGTAAGCCTTGCAGAAAAAGTTGTTGCAAGTGTCAATTAACTCTATAAAAAAATTGTATCTTTCTTTTATTATTACTTTCATTTATTTTATTGTAAAATCAATTTAGTCTGGTTGTCTAGTAAAACGAATAGTCTAAACAAAAAATTAAGAATATTTTTTTAAATTTGAGAATCGGTTTTACAGGTAAAAATTAGTTTTGTTTAAAAATTGTATTTTTGACGGCCACTATATCAACCACCTTTGAATCCACTACGACGCAATCTTGTACAAGGGGGTTTCTAAATGTGCTGATTAAGAATACCTTTCCAGTTTCTTTCTAAAAAATCGCTAATAGTTTTTTTGAAAAATCGACTTTTTAAACCCCCCTAAAATTGCACGCTACTGACATGTATCACATATTGCTAAGTTCAAGAAAGCACCTGATTGATCTTATGTTACCACCAAAGAAGTTAGTCAAGCATCAATTAACGAGTGTACAGGAGTGCTGCGATCTTAAGTGGGTCACACTGTATATACTGCATGCTAAACTTCTTATGACTATAATGCGTGAACCTTAAAGATGCTTCTTGCGATCTAAGCTTGAGTATGCTTCACTTGCCTGGCAATCTGATTATAACACTCATAACGATAAATTGGAAGATATTCAGCGTCGCTTCCTGTTAAACTTGAGAATTGAAAGTACATATCCACCAATCGTGGTTACCTAAAATCAAAACTTGAAAAATTTGATATTACTAGTTTTTCCGAATAACGTAAGTCTTTTGCTGCTCACTTTCTAGACAAAATTATGCATAATTGATTGTAGTGAAATATTAAGTCAACTGAATTTTCATGTCCCACGCATTAATTCTCGTCATTCTCATAGCTTTTATTTATCCACTCCTATATCTAATGTGTTAAAGTTTTCTTCCCTATTTAATACTCGTAGTACCAGTTGCAGTGAAGTGGCGGTATTTGCTTAGCTTATTACAGACTAAATGTCTTCATAATTTCTACTTGTACTTCTTAGTTAGGTTAGGTTAAGTTAGTTTAGATTCTCATCCTATTAATGGTTTTGTACTGTTAGATGTTGTACGATTAAATAAATATGGTGGGACATTTTCTATAGCGAAACGAGGTCAACTAAATATTACGTGAATCACAAGACGCCTAACAAGATGTGAATAAATAGAATTTTATAGTTCGTAAATTATCGACATATTGGGCGTATGGTTGGCGAAACACGAATGGCTTTCAGAACTCGAGTATTGTATTTTGTTGTTGGAAATTACATCAGCGTGACACCTAAGGTTTCAACCCCACTTCTGAAGACTATACTTATTATTTTTTATTGGCGTAAATGAATTCATTTCTTATAGTTAGTTGACAAACATCTAGCAATACCTTTGCAGTACACTAGATGTGTAATATTTGAAATACACGTCTAGATTATCGTGACCAATTAAAATAGAATCTCGTTTAAAAATAGTTAGGTCTTTTCTTTAATTTATTTTTTTAATATTTATTAATTCTGCAGGTAAAATATGATAAAGAGTGGGTCCGTAATAGAAAGTAAATCTTTGAGTATGTACCCTTCGGAATATTGGAACTTGTGCAGAAAAGTTTTCATAGTTATGGTTTATAACATTTAGTAGTAATTTAAATATCCACAGTAGACTCTCATATGTATATAGTTTTCTTGCAGTAAACAAACCTATTTCGTAATACAATCATTCTGTGGGATATCGTTATACTCTATTAAATATTATTTTTAGTGAGGAGTCCTGGACAATTTCTAAATGTTTAATATAGTTGCTAAAAAGATCACCCCTAGACTGTAATGCCATATCTAATAATGGATTCGGCCAAAGTATTGGACGTAATTATAAGGTCTTTCCTGTTAAGTGTACTTCTTATTTGATAGAATTTATATATATAAGTCTTTCTTTTGCAAGATGCTCCACATGCCTATTCCACCTCAGATGATAAACCATTAGACCAAGGTATTTTAAATCATTTACTTTATTTATTCGTGAGCAAACACACATTTCCTCATTTATTAACATGTTATGAAGTTTTAAATTAACTTTCTCCAGTTGATCATTCGCTGATATGGTAAATGATAAACATTCAGTTTTAGTGGTAGTTTAGAGGCTAAGAAGGCTGACATTACATCAGAAATATATGTTTTTAAAACTGATTTATGCATCGGAGTATACTTCATTCCATGTCTTGCCTTGAAATACAAGGTCCGCATCGTCAGAATAAGATATTATGTCATCTTCTGGATTTATAATTTTTATATTATTAAAATGTATATTGAAGCAATATGGGGTCTAATATCGTACTCTGTGGGTCGCCAGCGGTAATTATTATAGAATCACTAAATATTTCATTAATCCTTACTTTTTACTGTCTGTTTGTCAAGCAGTTTTTAAATATCTCCAATGGAGAACGCCTAACACCTACTTTTCCTAATCTTTTTATTAATATTTCCTGACAACCGTATCAAATGCTTTGGCTAAATCTAAAAATGCAACATGACATTTAGGCTAAAAACAATGTTTCCTGTTAATTCCACAGTTGCGTTTTCTGCTCTCATATTTAGTCTAAATCCAAACTCTTTGTTAGATATTATTCAGGTACGTCAGTCTATGTCATGAGCTGAATAGCCTTGGCTGGACTGAGACGACTTGGCGAGACAATAAAAACAGGGACTGATAACTTTACCAAGGAGCTCCTTATCAACAGACTCGAAGTCTTGTGAGGACCATGTCTGGATAGAAAGCCCTAAGGTATAAAATGGAGTACTACAAATATGGTCGCAGTAGGCAAGGCCAATCGCCAACTCCTCCATCTAAAATCTAAAAAAAAAAATCTAGATATTATTTCATCTATTTCAAAAAAGTCGTTTAATCTTGTTTTTAAATACTTTTCAAAGATTTTTGCAAAATTATTAATAAGAGAAACTGGCCGATAATTTGTTAATAATTCTTAGTCGCCTGTCTTATACACAGGCGTAACTATTGACTCTTTCCATGCTAAAGGGCATATGACATATTGGCTTTGCGAGATTTTTGTGATATTGTTAAATAAATTCAGCAGATAATCCATCTGGGCCTGGTGCAGAATTATTTTTTAAAGATGCTTAATGAACAATAAATTCAGTATATTATTTAATTTTATTTCTTGTATTTATCACGCAGTTTTTTAAATCTCAGTCATAGTAGTTCTTCGTTCAGATGTAGTTTCTTCTAAAGATAAGCATATAGAATAAAGCTTGAAAGAGTATTAGATATTAGCGTATAATAGATTTACCTACTGCACCACCAGCCATAAGTCCTATAGGTCCATTAAAATTATCAATCCAGCCGGGCAATGGATCTGTAAGACTGGAAACAACTGAAAATAAAATATTATTATTAATGGTATATTTGAATTCTATTTATGTACAGGGTGAGTCGGGTGGAAGTGCCAAACTCCAGGAATGTACACTACACATAATAGTAGACAAGAAAAGTGATATGAGAATTTTTTTTTTCATTAAATAACTCAAAATGTCTTTCACAATTGTTACAAATATTTGGTATTCGTATCAAGCGAATATTTTCTGTATCGCATACTTGTCACTTAGTGATTACAAAAATACAACTGGCATACATCCCGGTTAGTGGAGGTCCAGCCACATACAACTGAACCCGCATGTTATGCCACTACGCATGACAGAGAAGTATCAAGTTAATTTTCTTGTTATCAATTAATTATCCCTCAGTGTTTATAAATATTCGATCGGGATGCATCTCGATTAGTGGAGGTCCAGAGGCAGACATATATCCTGGTTATGGGAGGTACAGTGGCAGACATTTTGAATCTGCAAGGTGTCTGTTTTTAAGTGTTTATTAGTATATGTCAAGGATTTTTTTAAATAATTAATTTCTTATGTAAGTTTCCGCCACTAAGAGAAATTCTCATTTCTTTTCTGCCATGCTCTAAGGCAAAGGATTAATCATGTACATATTACAAATGTGTCAGGTCATTGCACGCTGGATCCTGTACTATAAGTGTGTAATTAAAAAACACAAACCATTGTTTTCGAATTGCGTCTTAAACATAAAAGTGATAATGATAATGAATGAATAATGATAATGCCACACAACAACTCGCAACTTGAATATGTAAATATGGAATTTATTTATTGTTACCACTTACAGTGGGTACACCATCTGCAACTGGGAGACCATGCTGGGTGCACTCAATTTTGCAGATGGATAAATGCTAGTGCTTTTGACGATACCGAGCATTTCTCGATCTTGCTCTCATCGGTTTCGTTGGCGAAACCAAAACTAAATGTCCGAGACCGAAACTATGCCTTCGAGAGTCTCGTTAGATTTCGGTCTCAGCCTTCGTTTTTTAAGTAATTGTCAATCGTTCTGAATTTCTTGAACCACCCTGACCGACCATACGGAACCAAGACCGATACCGAGACCGTCATAAAATTAATTAAGTCTCAGTTTCGTCTCGCCGAGCCCGAAGCAATAATAAATGATAATCAATGCTTGGTGCCTTGTATACTTGTTACCGATGACATGTATAATATCCATAAATCTCATCGATACATTCAACATCGATACATTCAACAGTAGAAACAAATATTCAGCATCGCTTTTCTGTTAATATATGGTAAGGTTTCGTTAATACTCACTAAATTGGTTCTTTTATTTTAAGAATCGCCTATTATGAGAAAATTATTCGTTATTTTTGCACAATGGTTTACCAGCATTAGTAAATGATGTTCCTTTAAACATAAGAAATGTTGCGCATTATCAGAATCATGAAGCTCTATCACACTTTTCTCATCAGGTCATGCACAATTTAAATAGAACTTTTCCAGGGCGATGGATTAGTCGCGGTGGTCCTATTAGTTGGCTGGCAAGGTCTCCAGACCCCACACTGTTATATTTCTGTTTGTGGGGATGAATGAAAAGTGAAGTGTATAAGTCAAAAGTGGATAATTACGATGCATTAATTCTTCGTGTTTTGAATATTGCAGCTCAAGTAAGAACATAAAGATGACACGCTCTCTCCGTCAACAGGCCAAAAATGTTTGGACGTCCACCACAAGATATATTTGTAAATGAAACTTTCATAATTAAACTTTTCTGAATTTTTATCAATAATTTAAGATGTTGTCTTTTCTCCCGACTCACCCAGTATAGTCATTGGAAGAATTATTACAATCAAATACTATATAAAATGTTCCCGTTAAGAATACAGTTTTCCAAGTTAATCCAGTTCTTTGCTACGTAATCTTTTTTGAACAAAATATTTTCAGGTTGTTTATTAAAAAACAGTGTTTTCTATTAATTTATATATGTTTTTGGGGAAGCTGAATCCGAATATGAAGTCTATTTAACCCCATCACCCCTCATCAGGATTTTGCCATAACCTCAGGAAATCCATAATTTAAGATTTTTCGACATCTCTTCACATAAATCGCTATAACTTTTTCTAGATAAAAGTGACCCCCTTCTTATTGTACTAGATCCATTGCAAATTAAATTTTCAATCCGATGATCTGGGGCACGATATCTTTTCGGCGCTTTTTAAGTGAGATATCGGTCGCCAAAGTGAGAGGTCCGAGGATTTCGTTTCTCGAGCGACACGGCCCAGCTTCGAGGGCCATTTCTGCCAAACAAAAGCTAACAACAATCTGAATAAAATAGAGGTACGTAGGAAGGCGTGAAAAGTCGATTGGCATTAATCAGAGATCAGTGGGTGCCTCAGTTTTTGAGATATGGCCGGCCGAATTAACCGGAAGGTGAAAATCGAATTATTTTATAGTTTCCCGAGGATATATCTCGATAACAAAAAGAAATGCAGAGCTGCGGTTTACACCACTCGATGTCTCTCCTCTTCGTACATATCTTTGAATTTTTTCAAATTTCTTCCGACACTTTCATTTTTTTGCTAAATTTCTAACCGTATCTCTGTATCTCGTTTTGTTTTCGAGATATGACCGCGGGAAGTGATATCAAAGTTAGATTTTCACCAATCGATTTCTCACATCTATCTACGTACCCCAAATTTTTGTTAGCTTTAGTTAGAGGGGGTCATTTTTATCTGGAAAAAGTTACAGCGATTTCTGTGAAGAGATGTTGAAATTGCTTAAATTATGAGTTTTCTGAGGTTATGACAAAATCCTGATGTGATGGGGTTAAACGTATCTTAAAAAAATTAAGAAAACACGATCAGACCCCCAGGTCAGAAACAATTTTTTTTTGTGTGGCTGTGTAATTTCTGACGGACTTTCTCCCGGTTGCCTAGCGCATAGACCAGAGGAAGTGTCACTTTGACGCTGCGCTATATTTCGGTTATTCTCGAGCGCCACCTTTACAATTTTCACGTAGGGTAAGGGTCCCATATTAGCCTCCTAATGCAGCCCGTTGCAGTAGGGCTGGGATAGCTACAGTGGAGAAACGGTTGTGTCCGGGGGTCCGGACGGTAGATTAGATTTTCATTTACATTCAACAGTAAAAGGCAGATGTCGGTAAATAACAAAGTTTATTAACATTTAATAAAATTTACAAAACATAAAAACGGTTAGGTACCAAGATTCGGAGTTCTTTATACATAAAATAAGAACTTAGGATATGCCATTTTAGTTTAATTTGGTCCCTGTGCGGACGCCATTTTGTGACGTACGGGTAATCAGGCGGTGAGACGTTAGTTAGCTACTAGTTACTCATATTAACTCGGAAGCAAACGGTGGTAAGCAAGCAAACGGTAAGGGCGGTACAGAAAGAATAAAATCGTTAAAAAAAAACAGTAAACGGAAAAAGAAAAACGGTAAGCGGTAAGAAACAACACCAGAGTAAGTAATAAAAGCAGGTAGTAAGCAAGTACCAGGCAAAAGCAAGCGGTTATCAACGGCAATAATTATGCTTAAATGAGCGGTCAGAGTGTAAGTGTGAAGAACTTGACAAAACTAAATAAAACTGATACCAAATAAATAAAACGGTTTTCGGATTCGGTGCGGTGTGTAATCTAAGTTACACTTGGATCGGAAAATAAAACGGTTATCGGATTCGGAGCGGTGTGTAACCTTGGTTACACTCGGTTCGGAAAATGGAACGGTTAATTATTCTGCCTAGACGGACAGACAGCAATAATCAGAACGGTGGCGTTTCGGTTCGATTCGGAAAAGTCGAAATTACATCAACACTTTATGCGGTGTTTGCTAAGTGCCTCAAACCCCACAGCTAGTAAATGAGTTTTGGTTCGACCACGTGGTATCTTGTCGGATTTGATGCGGAAAATTCCTATGTATCAGAATATAAAGTTACTTCATTTATTTACTGTAGCCTAGATTTTGCTCTCAATTCCCGGACTATGATAAATTTCTAAAAAGGTATTTCAAAGTAATGAATTTTGTTTTAATTCGTATCAGTACAAAATATTGGAAACAAAATGAACGGTAACTAAAATTTCTTCTCACTCCGTAGAACAACAGCACAAAATTCATAAAAATTATTATGTGATGACATATTTTATTTTAATTCGTTTAAAAACGAAATAGTTAAAATAAAATTCACGGTAATTATAACTTCTACACACTTGGCAGAACAACAGATATTATTTTAACTCAGTACCATCACAAATGGTCTCAATTAAAATATAAACAGTAAACGGTAAACGTTATTCTGGTTTTCTCTCGATGTATCATCTATGTTCTTTTTTCCTCTGGAAATTCTTTGGAACATAGCTATTTGGATACAATCGGGAGAATTTAACAGGTCCTAACTAGGACACCCTTACTTTGATAATATTTAACTTTAAATTAAGATTTATTTGGCTAAGTCAAAAAATAATAAATATATTCTGATACATTTAAACGGAAAATGTTTCAAGTTTTTGCTTTAAAACACACATTTTAGTGAATTATTCTTATCGGTGTTAATATAAATAAACCAAAACAAGAAACCAGCGGCGATAAAAAAACGGTGTACTTACATATGGTGAAGATCGAAAATAATAGTCAACTTGACTATTCGATGGACCGGGCAAAAATTCAAATCTGCTCTAATGAAACTAATTTACGCCGACTGACTTACCAACGCCCTCAATGTCAATTTTTGTAATTATTGTTAATATTGCGGACAGCCCTCTCACAGCCAAGTTGATCACATTTTCTATATAAAATAGAATCCTATATCGCGGTTTAAACTAGCTAAATCAGAAGGAACCTATAATTATGATTTACAATACATATGTTCGAACGTAAACGGGGCAAATAATGAAGTACATTTATTATCAATTTAATTTGCATTTTTGGCAACTGAAAATTCACCTCGTTACAAATTAAGAATAATTTACTTTTGGAGCCCCCTCCTCCCCCACCACCTAGATCTCGGATGTGAAAGCGTCAGGGAAGTGGGGGAAGTCTATAAGATGGGAAAAACTTTTTTTGAAAACAAGCACTTGTTTTTCAAATGCCAGATCTACTCCCCTAGTGGTCTGTCGATATTATTTGATTGAGAAACTAATGAGCCAAATACTGATCTGATAAATACGATTTTGCTAATTAGAATAAACTGTCAATGTGCAGTATATACACAGACTATTTCTCCAAGAGTTATAAATATAAACTTACCAACAGATGGCCTTATAATTACTGCTGGTATCTCTCCTTTACACAAATCATCTACGACATGTTCGGAAAGGGATTTGGAAAATGTATACGTATTTGGTAATGGTGCAATACATTTTGGAGTTAAGACACCTAAGGTATACTTATCGGCTTCTTCGGCAAGTTTTATAAATTTCCTCCAATCGGCATGAGGGGGATAAAGGTGTTCTTCGATAACTTTCCTATCTGTGTTGCAATATGTAGTCGAAATATTGACATATGCTTCCAAATTTTTTACTTGTAATGCCAATTGTACAGTTTCTCTAGTTCCTCGAGTATTCTGTAAGATAGCATCTTTCAAAAAGTCGTCGAATCTAACTGAAGCAGCTGCGTGGTAAATTATGTTAACTTTCTCAATAATAACTTGTTTATCTTCAATACTTAACCCTAAAAGTACATTTTATTAATAACTGAGTCCTAGTTATATTCGAAGCGTGCCAAAAACATATATTGTTAAGGGTGCACAAGAGATTTCAGGAGGGGATACTAATTTTTATCATAAATACAACCTTTTAATATACAGGGTATTGTGACTGATGTATAAGTACAAATATTTTGCACGATAATACACTGATCCAAATGAAGTAAATAAATCAAATTTCTGCTTTACTCCAACGGTTTTTGTAAAATAAAAAGTTCACTTATATATTCAAAATTAAAATTGACAACATAAAAGTAACAAAAACATTTTTTCTTTCGAAATTAAGTTACAGTTAAGTTCAGAGGCATTCTTAAGACTAAAACGTTTTAAATTTATACTGACCAAGCTCTAGTTCTCCCACATCTCCGGCTATTGGTATCAACTTCTTGAGAACTTCTGGTTTCTTTTTCTTCACGATATCAAACAACTGTAAAAAATCAGTTTATTATATCGAAATTTTACGAAATCCCTATAAGAAGTATCGTGTTTAGGACTCTTGATCTGTACGCGTACACTCAAATGTTGTTATATATGGGAGCTATGCTTGTCTGAACGACGTTTCGGACGTTCCAGACAAGCATGGCTCCCGCAGGAGCCTGCCAATGGAGCCTATAAGCTTACCATAATGCAGTGGATATATTTAACTTAATGTATATACCGTTAATTATATTATTTCTAATGTAATTATTGCGTCAACCAATTTTACATTGACATTAAACAGGTTTGTCTGAAATGCAACATTTCTAACACATATTTCAGTTCTAACAAATATCATCCAGTATTATTCAGTGATATGCTGGATTTTACTGGACATCAAGTTGCTTACTCATATCATAATAAAAAAATAGGAAATACTCGGATTTTATTGCCGACATAATTAATGCGAAATTACCACACTCGACATTTAACTGTAGCAATGTGTAATTCTTATTTAAACTGAACTGAACTTAAGGTAACTTGTACTTTTAGGGCATTAAATGCCTCTGCACACTAAACAAATTAGGGCGATATCAGATGCAACAATCTCGCCTAAATTTATCGAAGTAATCTTTAATAACTCACCTTGTGAACTAGCTTCAGGCAAACTGACATGCGTAAACGTACGGAGTCTCCCCTTCTCTAGTTATAGGCTCGCCTCCTATTGGTTAAACATTTGTCATGCATAACAGACATGATTTAAATTCAAATAATGCACGGACTAGTAGAGCTTGCTTTTATAAAATATTTACGTTACAAAATAGCGGCACGTATAATTTAAATTTACAAATTAACATAGCGTATACAACTTTACTTTTCGTTTATCACCAATTTATTGTAATTTACATGTTATCGCATTTTCAGCACTTGATGTGCCATTTTCAAACGATAAAAGAGAATGAACATGCAAAGATCATTTACAGGATACTTCTAATAATTTTATGATTATAAATAAAATAATAATAATAATAATAAAAAAATTTGTTGCCCAACAGAATCTTCCAGTTACATAACAATTTTACGAAACATAAATAGATTTCATAAATGCAAAGTAAAATTAAAAAGATAGTATAAAATATAAAAGTATGAAATAATTATTTAGTTTAGAGTACTTAATATTATGGTTGTGTACTCAAGTACACGTTTAAATGTTGGTTACAGTCTATTTCGGACATAGAGTTTTATGGTCTTGAAGTAATTATTTAAAGAAAGACTAAACATGTCACATGATCACCCATAAAGTTATATATTTCCATCGTGGAATAAATGGGTGATTTAGCAACGATGTTTATTCTTTTAGATGGTAATGGAATTCTAAAATTTATTTGCGATAGAAGTTCTTGAGAGTCTATTGTATTATCGATCAGCTTCTAAATAAATATTAAATTTGAGATAATTCTGATGTCTTCCAATGAATCCAAATTAAACCATGTTAACATTAAATAATTTGGATGTCCCTGTTCGGGGCATTGGTGATCTATTTTAAAAGATAAATATTTAAGAAATTTCCATTGAACAGATTCTAATGATTGTGAATATTTCTCATAAATAGCATTCTATATTGCCTATCCATACTCCAACTTCGAACGCACAATATAATATTTTTAATACTTCTGAATTAGTAAAACTTTTCGAATTTCTTATAACAATACCGAGTATACTCAAATCTTTAATACTCTTACAATGTGTTAAAGAGATGTCATTAAAAGTGTATGAATATTCTGTAACAAAAGTCAAATTAAGGGAGCCAAGTCCGGCCCTGTCGTATAGAATCACCGTACAGTATTATTTCCGATCTCGCTAATATTTTAAGGGTCGAGACTTTAGTACAATAACGTAAAATACTGGTCATAGAAACATCTGTTTTATGTTGCAAACTGATTTATTTTAGAGCCCAGGAAACATGCTTTGTTGACTTTAGTCTTTATTAGGTAGTCGACGTTAGCCACTTGAAAGCAATAAATAACCATCTAGATTATTTTATGTCCAATTCGCTTTGCTCACTTGAAGTTAAGGACACTTGTTGAAATACCCACCGGGGGGTCTAGTTAAATGTTCAAGACTAAGGAAGTTGAGGAGGATTCCAGAAAACATAATATGTAATAGACCATAAGATAGATAGACCAACTAAGATAGATTTTTTTCCCCATACAAAAGCAAAGTAAGGAACAAAAGGTTTTTTTTTTCATCTGCTTTAGTGGTAATAAAATATTAAGATAGGCCATATGATAAATACCATGGTCCGTTAGGTAATTTCAAATAGGGGTACGGTTTCAAGTAGAGAATATTTTAATTGGTCGAGGGTTTAAAGTTTACTGCCCACTTTTGAAACGTCTTATTTCGATTGAGATAATATCAAGACTCTTGGCTTAACATCTGATCGGTCGTCATCTACCTACAGGGTATAGTAAATTCTCGTTTTCCGGACCTTCTTCAATTTTAAAGTTAAGTACATTTGTTCACTGTGTTGCCGGTTATAATAAGCATAAATTAATGTGTTGTAATTGAACTAAGAGTACTCAGCCGCGATTCAGTTAAAGATTTGAACTTGCCGCGGACCATTTGATTTCCTGATATAGTGTAATTACTGTTTGTTAATTTATTTAATCGTTAAATGTTTGTGATTGTCATTTTCATTTGTTTTCATTTTCTTCTTTAAATATAGTGGTTTAAGTGTTTTGAGAAATCACGTGTTTTATTTGCTTATTATGCAATTGAGTTCATTCTATATTCAGTAAAGTTTGTTTGTGAAGTAACCTGGTTGAGGGACACCAAAAGGATATAATCACCTAGAAGGAAAAGGCTAAGCACAGTTTTGGTTTCGATAGATATACTATAATATCGACGGAGTCTCCAAAGTGATAGGGACACTCCGTACTCTGCCAATGGTAATGTCTGATTAATCCATATAATTAGGGGAATAAAACCCCAGTTATTACAATTCAAGCAGATTTACCTTTCGTGAATAAGTCGTAACTTTACATTTTGATATATTCGCTGATAATTTATTCTCTAGGCACCAATTCTCAATGACATTTTAATTGTTCTTTTAATCTTGCACAATCCTCTATGGCAGTAATTTCACTAAATAATTTCAGATTTTCCGCACAGAGAAATTTCTTACAATTCAATCCATCACATAAGTCATTAATGAATACCGAAGAGTGGACCCAAGTTTGAACCCCGAGGTACGCCAGAGGTTGGAATATAAGCATTTGGTTTAACACCACTATACTGAACATACTTTGAAAGTAGGACTCAAAAAGTTTATTAATTAAAAGTCTATGGCCGATGCGGTCAAAAGCCTTCGAGAAGTCAGTGTATATCACGTCCACCTGCCCTCGTTTGGAGCCACTCAGATATATATGGCACTGATCGTCGGAGCAATTGAAGGACTGAGCGGGGCAAGGCTACGTAAGGCTAAAAAATAGTTAAAAAATAACATATCTTGCACATTGCAACATAAATATTAATTAGAATTATACGTGTAATAGAAAACTTAAAATAATTTAAATAAAAAAGCAAATGGCGCATGTGTAAATAAATATCGGAAATAAATATGACAAAGTCACGTGGGAAAATTACTGACAGAAAATCCATTTCAAGCTATTGTGACAGTGAACTTCTGCTCCAAATCGCACAATTTAATAGTTATAATGTTATGATTTTAAAAGATCATGATACTCATTACTTATGTTACTCATGATTATAAAGGGAAAATTTAAAAACGAAAAGAAAACAACAAGCAGAAACAAAAAAGGACATGAATGAATTAAGGATCAGAAGTTTTGTTATTTGACAGATTTTTTAATTGCATGGAGAAAAGGAAATGTGACTAAATAGTCTGCCGAGAAATTGACCGCCTGATATGGTAATTTGTGTTTTATTCGATAGGGTGCGTTATGCTCTCTGATTTGTGCAATGTTGTTTGCAAGCAGACTATCTCCAAGTGTGAATTGGTATAATTCTTGAGCTATAAGTTTGATGTAGTTTGCTAGTGGAATTATGTCGTGACAATGAGCATAGAGGTCCCTTAAGAAGACGGTCGTGAGGTGAGGTCCATATACTTATATTCCGAAATTATTAGCTTTCTCATTGCGATGACCGACGTGCTGCACCACGCCGCCGGCTCTGCCTATATAGAGTCCGGTCTTACAATAACGGTGGAAATTTATTTCTTATTCTGTGTTTATTCTGCTGCACAAGACTGGATACAGGCACCTGGATATGGAACAGACTGTCATGGTTATTATTCTTATTATGTAATACATATATTTAGTTTAGTTTATATATAGCATACGCATATGTTTAATACCTTTTTATACTTAATGAGTTTTTATACTTTTAATTGATATTGTTTTTATTGCGCTCAAGCGTAACGTTCTTTGGAATGTGTTGATATATTTTAAATACAGAGTCTAAAGGTAAACTTTGTTTGATTAACACCATTACATGGCGCAGTAGTAATTAAATAATTAATTAATAAATAATACAGTATAATCGTTACATTTAAAGTAATATTAAATGTTAAAAAGGTAATTTTAATGTGCAAAAGTAAAATAGTCCAGTGATGTTATAACAAAAAGTGGAAAGTCGAATAATATTTAAGTAATAATGCCAGGAGACAATACCCGATCACATGTAAATACATCAGTTCCTCCTTCAACACCGATGACCTGGGATGGAAGTTCAGAAGATGCATGAAAATTTTTTAACAAAAAATTGTGATTTATTTACAAGCTACACGAACAGATGGTGAATACACCGAGTACAAGACATCTTTAGTAATCTCGTGTATTGGCTCTAAAAGTCTATAATAACTTCACATATGAAGAAGGTGAGGAAAATATGGATTATGACGTAATAATACAAAAATTTGAAGATTCCTAGACAATTATGTAACGGAACTTAGTAATCTTAGTGCGATATGTGAATTTCGAGATTTGACAGACAGCCTAATCAAAGACAAATTAATCTTGGGTATAAGAGATGTTGCAGTTAAAGACAGATTATTAAGAATAAACAATTTAACATCAACAAAGGCATTAGGCGTATGCAGATCTGCAAAAAGAACTAAAGTACAGTTAGAAAATTAAAAAAAGAAGCGGCATTGGAAAAAATAAAGAAGTCCCACAAATAATAATAATAACTATGACACAGACTGTACAGTGTACAGTTTCACCTTCATCCCGGCTAAACGTTAATCGTTTGTCAAAGCATACACCCAAATACTTTACGTACTCTCACCCGCATTTACGGATACATCCTTTAATTTCGAGCAGACTTTTGAGGAAAAAACTTCCTCTCTAATCCCACGCTGGAGTTGGGTACTAAATAGTTAATGGCATCAGAGTGTTTTTGCATTTGAAAGAGTGAATTAATTAAAGAAACGCTTGTTGCTCAAATGTTTTCCGAAATGGTCCTATAATAAAATATAAATGCTAATGCTAATCTACTTGTTAAGTTCATTGGAGAGGTAAATATATCAAATTAGCCATCACTAAAATTAATAGTGAATATAGTTATATATCATATTACAGTATAAAATAGACGCTATTACCATTAATTTCTGCACATTCTAAAGTTCTGGGATTTCTTCTGTTTTCCCAGGACGCATAGTATGTCAAGATTGCGTAAATCTGGAAAATCATTACCTGATACTAAATTGTTGATGCTGTTTTTTGAATTCTAAAGAAACATAAGAGCTCTGTCCATCTATTTTCAAATAAACTATATAAAAGACTAGAGAATCTGGACAAGTTTTGTGGGTTTAGTGGGGCATAGTAACCGACAGGTTTATTTTTAAACTTCCGGATTCTTCAATTTGGTGATTTAAAACTGACCTTTCAATCGTGTTGAAACGTATTCTTTATAGGATTTTGCAAAAAGCAGAAAAAATAACTATCTGTAACGAAAAGAAAACTTTGTGTAAAAATATTAATGAAATCTTTGTATTCTTTCGATAACCTGAATTCTGGTTATGCTAGCAAATTAAAATCCTAAAATGAATTTGTCTAGTTTCTTATTTGACAATTCTCATTCTAACACTAGCATCCACACAGTCCCCTACGACCATGCAGATCAAACTAGTATCTACATAACCCCCTACGATCATGAAGATTCAATTAAAAATGAGATCAAAGGCCTAAAATGAATTTATTTATCTACCTTGTCTTAACAATTTTTCATTCTAATGGATTACATTTTCATGAAATCTATCATTCTGTTTCTTAGAAATGCTTAGCCTTTGAAACGTTTTTCGCCCTTATTCTGGAGCTCATCAGAAAGACATAAAGCCACTCATAAAGATGTTTCATGCAAAACCTAGACAATTTCTATGAATAAGTGTGAAATTATTATATTTGACATTGATTGATAAAACCTATCTACCTATCTATTAGCTAACTAGTATTGGAGCCTATATGCTTTAGGCATGTTTAAAAATGAATTATTATCTGCTTGCTTATAATTGTATTGAAACATATTCGTTATAGGATTTTGCAAACAGTAGAAAAAATAACTATATATAACTAAAAAACAAACTTTCAGTAAAAATGTTAGTGAAATCTTCTTTCGATAACCTGAATTCTGGTTATGCTAGCAAATTAAAATCCTAAAATGAATTTGTCTAATTTCCTATTGGACAATTCTCATTCTAACACTAGCATCTACACAGTCCCCTGCGGCCATGCAGATTAAACTAGTATCTACATAACCCCCTATGATCATAAAGATCTCATTTTCAACTGAATCTTCATGATCGTAGGGGGTTATGTAGATACCAGTTTAATCTGCATGGCCGTAGGGGACTGTGTGGATGCTGTGTGTTAGAATGAGGATTGTCAAATAAGAAATTTCAAACAAACTCATTTTAGAATTTTAATTTGCTAGCATAACCAGAATTCAGGTTATCGAAAGAATGCAAAGGTTTCATTAACATTTTTACACAAAGTTTTTCTTTTAGTTATACAGGGTGTCCCAGATTAAAAGTGACATAGACCGATGAGAGATAGAGCACACTTTTCTGAGTTCAAAACACCCCCACACTTACCCCTGAAAGTGAATTGTTTTCGAGATACAGGGTATTTTATGATTCTTGACTGAAACTAAAATTCACCATATATTTGGAATGGGTGGACGTATTTGGATTAAAGTTGGTACACATATAGTCCAAATAATAGCATGATTTAGTTTGTAAACATTCCAGGACAGGACTCAATTTTTATTGCTTTGCATTTAGGGTCAATTACATCACCCTGTGTATCAGTTTTTTGTAAATGGCGGATAATTATTGAAATGTCTATAGATTATTGTGCAAAACACTGTCATAATATTCGATGGCACGTTTATGATTACTTCCTAGCAAATTTTCGAAAATAATGGTGAATGATATTTAAATTCTACAAAATACGCAAACAACCAGTTAACGTCGCTATTTTATTAATTCTTAAATACTGGTTTAATAATTATTTAATGTATTATTGTTATTTAAATTTGATTCTAATTGCACTTAAAATTTGTACGGCCATATGCGATATTCCATAGAAAAACAATTTGCTTAAAAATAAAAGTAGGCGTGTGTCAATTCTGACATTTATAGTTTAATACATAGTAATGTAAGTCACCTTTAGAAATTATCTAAGTATTCAAAGAAGTCGTTCGAGTCATTAAAATAAGGTTTTATAATAACAAATCTACTATAATAATTTTAAGATGCCATTCCAATTTACAAATGAAGAATATGCAGATATGATTTATGTGTATGGTTTTTGCGACGGAAATGGAAGAACTGCAGAGAGAGAATATGAAAGACGTTTTAGAAATCGTCGTACACTAAATCGTACAACATTTTCAGAGGTGTATCAATTTAGTAAGGAACATGGGCAATTTCCCTCACAGGCAAACCATGAACATGTTCTCAGAGATTTTCAACAGGGAGAGGAAGTATTACAGATTGTTCATATGAATCCAATTGTAAGCGTCAGGAAAATCAGTCATCAATTAGAAATTCCCAGAACAAGAGTATGGCGAACTTTAAAAAAAGAACATTTATATCCTTTTCATGTTCAAGTAGTTCAACGACTTGAAGACAGAGACAGCGTTCCGCGTTTAACATTTTGTAGGTGGGTAGTTGCGCAAGGACGAACAGTTTCTAGAATTCTGTTCACGGACGAAGCTCAATTCACGCGTGATGGAATGAACAACACCAGAAATCAACATCTTTGGGCAACTGAAAATCCACATGGTACGCTTCAGAAAAATTCCCAACACAGATTCAATATAAATGGCTGGTGTGGAATATACAATAGTCATCTAATATGGCCACACATTTTTGAAAGGAGACTAACGGGTAAAGTTTATTTAAATTTCTTAATAGATGTGTTCCAAATTTATTAGAAATGTCAGAGACATGTGGTTTCAACACGATGGTGCTGGACACCATTTTTCAGTACCGGTGAGGGGGAATCTTAATCAACGTTACACCAACAGATGGATTGGTAGAGGGGGTGCAGTTAACTCGCCACCGAGATCTCCTGATCTCACCCCCATGGATTATTTTTTATGGGGCCACCTAAAGTTACAGGTGTACAGTGAAAATATTAATACCCGTGAACAATTACAACAAAAATTTTTTAATGTAGTGACAATATTAAACACAATCCGGCTATGATCGATAGATCGATGAAAACGCTTTTTAAACGTTCACAAAAATGTATTGACGCTGGGGGTGTTCATTTTGAAAATACATTATAGTTTTAATTAATTGTACCAGTGTATAAAGTAATTAGTGTCTTTTTTAAATTTGTGCTGTAAATTATGACTAAGCAAACTGTTTTTCTTTATTTTTTCCTTTTTTCTGTTTTTCGTTTTTCTTTTTAAGTAACAATAATACATTAAATAATTATTAAACAAGTGTTTAAGTAAAATTAATAAAATACCGACGTTAACTAGTTGTTTGCGTATTTTGTAAAATTTAAATATCATTCACCATTATTTTAGAAAATTTGCGAGGAAGTAACCATAAACGTGCCATCGAATATTATGACAGTGTTTTGCACAATAATCCATAGACATTTCAATAGTCATCCGCCATTTACAAAAAACTGATATACAGGGTGCTGTAATTTGACCCTAAATGCAAAATAATAAAAATTGAGTCCTGTCCTGGAATTTTTACAAACTAAATTATGCCATTAATTGGACTAGGAGTGCACTATATGTGTACCAACTTGAATCCAAATACGTCCACCCATTCCAAATATGTGGTGAATTTAGTTTCAGTCAAGAATCATAAAATACCCTGTATCTCGAAAACCATTCACTTTCAAGGGTAAGTGTGGGAGTGTTTTGAACTCGGTCTATGCCACTTTAAATCTGGGACACCCTGTAGATATTTCTTCTGCTGTTTGCAAAATCCTATAAAGAATATGTTTCAATACAATTATAAGCAAACAAGTAATAATTCATTTTCAATCCTGTGATGATAGAACATCAGCGATTCTTTGAGAGTTTCTTCAAGTTATTTTGGAGACATAATTACTGCCATCACGAACTTTAATCCGTGAATGAATATTCTGAGTGATTAATTTGAATTGTTTTTTGAAAACATTGCTTACGGCAATTGCTCTTATCGATTTTATTTAAATTTTTAAATTGTTCCTATAAAATAGTTTTTATTAAAGCCGTCATGGCCTTATGTGTCATGGAGTTGTATATTGCTGGTTTATATTTTTGAATTAAGAGAATAATTTGACATTGTGGTATCAATTTTACTTTTTCGCGTCAAAACTAAATTCAGAGAACTATTTCGAGAAGAATGGACACATTCTTCATTTATGGTGAATATTTCGTAAAATATCTATTTTTGAGTAAATTGTGATAATTTAATTTATTCAAAAGGGTCAAAAAGGCAATAAATTCATTGCACTCTGTTTGGATCAACCTTTATTTAAAATGGACTTGACGAGTTTTATACTGACAGAAATTTTATAATATCTCTAACAAATTTTGCAAAATGTATTGTTCGAAATAAGGGGTTGACGTGGACGTAGCGAGGCCTAACTGCAAGCTATCCAGAGCTCTAGGTAAGATGCGAGCCATCTTCCATGCAGAAATTTATGCTATAGATATATTTGCTCAGGAATGCATAAATAAAGGCATTCGAAGTGCAAGGATCTATAAACTCTCAGATAGTCAGGCAGCCTTAAAGCTTTCAGGTCTTACACCTTTGAGTCTCAAATTGCCTGGGAATGCAGACAATCCCTAAAGCAACTGGCGATGAACAACAAGGTTATCTTGATGTTGGTGCCAGACCAGGAGGGAATAGAAGGAAATAAATTAGTTGACGCCGCATTTCTAAGCCCAAACCTTTTGTGGCACATAATGAAGGAGATCCTAAAATGGAAGAAAGAACAGAAAGAGACCTACTGGAAAAATACTCCAGGCCAAAGACAAGCGAAAAAATTCACAACTTTCTCGATAAAGAATGCTTCTCGAAAAGTCCGACTTGAGGCTGTTGACAGGTCTTTTAACAGGCCATTGTCCCTTGAGATATCGTCTTAAGAATATGGGCAAGGCAGATGATGATACGTGCAGATACAGTGATACTGCAATTGAAACTGCGGAACATAATCTTTGCGAATGCAAGACGTTAGTCTGCGCTAGGTTAAAGTATCTAGAAAAGGTGGAATTAACACCTGAATATATAGGAAAATAGCCCCCAGGAAAATCCTAAACTTTTCAGAAAGCTTGGGAGTCCTAGGCAACAACTAGGGTAATTAAAAAAAATTATTGGGTCGACGTGAGGAAGGGCTGTTCAGAGAGGAGCGACCCCTTAAACAGTAATTGTTTAAAATAGACATAAAACCGCTGCCTAAGGAATCAATACTTCCACATCCAGATTCTTCATCCAAGTCACTTTAAAGGAAACATCTTGACTATATTTGCACTCTAGTATGTGGAAATTATTGGTCATAGAATTTTAATATTTGGGGAAGATGTCATATGGAAAATACTAATAAAAAAGCTGAGAGCTTCGTTTCTAGTATACACCAAATCCCAAATTTCTGTACTTTTACCAGCTTGCTTTACTTATTTTCCCCTATTTACTCCTATTTAACCTCCAACCCTTCAACGAAATCATCTCAAAATATAATCTAGTTCCAGAAGTCGTTATAATACATATGCGGACTAAATTTCATGTGAATATCTCAATTTTATTTTATCAACCCCTTGAATAATGGAGTAGTGGGGGTGGGGGGGGGCTGAAATATATTATTTAAAATTATTTAAAAAACTGAGGCCTTGGCTTCTAGTACATACACCGAATTTCAAGTTTCTGTACTCATACCAGCTTGCTTTACTTATTTCCCCCTATTTACCCCTAAATAACCCCCAACCCTTCAACGGAATCATCTCAAAGTATAATCTAGTTCCAGATGTCGTTATAATTCATACGTGTACTAAATTTCAAATGAGTATCTCAATTTTATTTCATCAACCCTTTTAATAATGAAATAGGGGTGGTGGGGGTTGAAAAATATTATAAATAATCTGAGACCTTGGCTTCTAGTACATACACCGAATTTCAAGTTCCTGTAGTTTTACCAGCTTGCTTTACTTATTTTCCCTTATTTACCCCTATTTAACCCCCAACCCTTCAACGGAATCATCTCAAAAATAATCTAGTTCCAGATGTCGTTATAATACATATGCGAGCTAAATTTCATGTGAATATCTCAATTTCATTTTATCAACCCCTTGAATAATGGAGAAGGGGCGGTGGGGGGCTGAAATATATTATTGAAAAATCTGAGGCCTTGGCTTCTAGCACATACACCGAATTTCAAGTTTCTGTACTCATGCCAGCTTGCTTTACTTATTTCCCCCTATCTACCTCTAAATAACCTCCAACCCTTTAACGGAATCATCTCAAAGTATAATCAAGTTCCAGATGTCGCTATAATACATACGTGTACCAAATTTCAAATGAATATCTCAATTTTATTTTATCAACCCTTTTCATATTGGAGTAGGGGTGGTGGGGGTTGAAAAATATTATAAAAAAAATCTGACGCTTTGGCTTCTAGTACATACACCGCATTTCAAGTTTCTGTACTCTTACCAACTTGTTTTACTTATATTCCCCTATTTACCCCAAATTAACCCCCAACCCTTCAACGGAATCATCTCAAAATATAATCTAATTCCAGAAGTCGTTATAATACATACGTGTACGAAATTTCAAATGAATATCTCAACTTTATTTTATCAACCCCATTAATGGGGTAAGGGTGGTGGGGGTTGAAAAATATTATAAAAAAATATGAGGCCTTAACTTCTAGTACATACACCGAATTTCAAGTTTCTGTATTCTTACAAGCTTGCTTTACTTATTTTCCCCTATTTACCCCTATTTAACCCCCAACCCTTCACCGGATATCCTCAAAAAACAATCCAGTTCCAGATCTCATTATAATGTATACGTGTACAAAATTTCAAGTCAATATTTTAAACCGTTCCGGAGAAAACGTGCGGACAAAAAAAAAAGTTACAGACAGACAGACCGACAGACAGAAATTTTTTTTTTCGCTCAAATTTAAAATCTCGACGTTTCATGACATTCTAAACCTATTTCACGAATAAAAATTTTTGAAAATTTTTTTGCGATTACTATACTTCCAATCCACTACGTGGATGTGGAAGTAAAACTAAGTACCGATTTATGTATCTACCTATGAATCAAATGTAACGGTTTTAAATAAATAGTAAAGTTTCAAACACTATGATTAAGTTTTTTTGAAAACTAGAGGTGAATACTCACGCAGTTATCAGTAATTATTTTAAGTCTTTCCTCTGGTGTTTTGTCTTTCTTTCTTCTTAATAGCACGTAAATGTTGCCAACTCCACATGATCTCAATAATTTTTCAATCAAAGCTTTTCCAAGAAAGCCGCTTCCTCCTGTTATAAAAATATTTTTGCCCTCAAAGAAGTTTTTAATGGACATCGCTTGGTATTAACAATAAAGATAATTTAAGCAAACTGATGGTAAAAATACATTGTAAGAAATCAAATGTATGTAAATGGCATGTGGTCGAATTGAATATAGCACAAAATAGTTTGGAACTTGGTACTTAGTCATTAGTAATATATTAGCATAATTTACTACAATTATGCAAATACATTTTAATATGTATATTAGTGGGGTCATATAAAGCCAAAAATTTGTGACAAAAGGTGTAGCTGATCGCAACGACTTTTGTTTTTAAAGTCATTAGTTGGGCCCCACGCGTTACGATAATGCTATTCATTGTGGTCGGTAGTCGCCGCTCCACAGTCTAGAGCCACTATTATACAAAATGACCGCTATGCCTGGTTTTTTGAAATTCTTATTTAAATATCTCCGGTTTTATTGGTCTTATCAGAGCTGGTAAGTTCCCAAAATAGCAATACTAGATTAGTGGAAAATCTCAAGATGTTTAACACAACGTAAGAAAATCAACAAGCAAAGAATCATTTTTACAATTTTTTTCTATTATTCAGCATAATTCGGGTTTTAGTACACCGATTTTGAGAGAGGTCTTCTCTTATCAGTACAAAAGTATAACTAAAGCGGTATATGTCAAGAAACGGAAAATACGTATCCCTAAAGGTTTTAAGTGTGTGTAACTTGGAGAGACGGTCGTTTTGGTTCGACAGATTTTTTTTTTTTTTTAGTTTTCTATTTCTATCAAATAAGATACATGAAGACCCCCTACAGCAGGTCATTAATAGTAGCTATTGTTCTGGAAAAGTACCTGTGCATATTCTTTTAAACAATTATATAATTTTAATGTAAAATGTATGTTATTGACAATTTAATATTACTTGCAAGCACGTAACGAGGCACAAATATTAATCCAGAACCGTTACATGCTTCTAGTCCCTGAAAATAATAACGCTGCCTAAGTTACCACTACTTTCACATTCAGAGCTTCCATCCACGTCTCTTTAAAGGAAAACATCTTGACTGTATTTGTACTCTAGTATGTGGAATAGAATTGTAATAGAATTTGAGGCAGATGTCAAAAAATTTGATGAGTTGGTTTTTAGCATATACGCTAAAGATGAAGTTTCTGGACGATTCTTTATTAGCTTACTGTACATAGTTTCCCCAATTTACATAACATACCTGTACCAAATTTCAAGTGAATATCAAATTCCAAATTTTTGTACTCTTATCAGATTGCTTTACATATTTTCCCCTATTTACCCCTAACCCTTCACCACGGGATAAGTTCAAAGAGCAATTGTTAATTAATTATAGCATTTGAAGTAAGTAAATAGAGGAAGAAATTATTCGATCCCAAGAGGTGAGGTGCCTTGCAGGGGCTGCCTGCTTACACAAGCGTCTAGAGAGACCGAAATGCGAAAGCTTCGAGCATGCGCATTACCTTGTAAATTTATAATAAATTCGTGCAAGTGGAGAAATTGAAATATTTCCTGTTATTTTGTGGAAAAAAGGCGGGGGGACACCCCCCGCACCCCCCATTTTTTTGTCTGCGACGCTAATACTGCCTGCGGCGCTAATAATTGTTAACAATTAGATATCAAAATAAAAACCTACTAACCTAACCTAAAGAAATCACACGAAAGAATGAAATTATTTTATAAAAAGAAGGAAAACCTAAAGAAATCAGAAAAGAATTTGTAAAAAAATATATTAATCGTTCCAGAATTAAAAAAAAACTCTGCGGACGTAAAAATTTGAACCCGGGACCCTTCGCGTCATAAGCCAAAGCGTAACCTATGCGCTATCCATCTCACTGGAAGTAAACGCTAGAGCAAAGAAGAAATAGTCAAACTAATGATATCACGTGTTGGGCGTGTCGAAGCTTTCGCATTTCGGTCTCTCTAGACGCTTATCCTGCACACTGCTTAGACGTTCTGTCGACCTCGCTCTTATATGCATCTCGTTATAATACGTGCATAAAATTTCAAATCAATATTATAAACCGTTCGAGAGAAATCGTGCGCACAAAGAAAGTTACAAACATTTTTTTTTGCTCAAATTAAAAATCTCGACGTTTCATGACATTCTAAACCTATTTCAAGAAGAAACATTTTGGAAAATATTTTTACGATTATACCTACTTCCATTCTACTACGTGGATGTGGAAGTAATTACATAATATAAGAAGAAATCATGCATAAAGTAGTAAGGCATTAATTGAAACTGCAAATCGTTCATTTTCAAGTTTGCATGTCAAAATTAAAATTTAAAAGAATTCTTTTTCTCCTTACATCGAAGTTATCAGTGCTTGTTTCAGTCTCATCATAGTAAAATAAAAATTGATTCTACTATTCTACAGACATATTGCTTTCGTCACCACTGTCGTCATCATAAAGAATAATGGAAGACGTATCACTGTCTTCATCTATTTGCAACTCTGACTCAGATTGAAATACAGAAAAATAGCCGCCATTTTGTAATGACTAGTTGTAGAATATTTTTAATCATCTTATTAGAAAAAAAAAATGGAACGAAGTTTGTAACACAAATTTCTGTCGATATCTCATCTAGAACCAAATTGACAGGTCTGTCAAAATTACATGCTGTTAGAACCTTTAGGGTTAGGTATTTTCTGTTTCTATTAATAAGAGGCGACCTCTCCTAATTTCATCAAAACTCCTTAACGCATGTTTGTTGGTTTTCTGCGGTTAGGTTAAACTTATGAGCTTTTCCACTAATTGAGTATTGTTGCACTATCAAAAACAAAAAATTTGAGGCCTTACCAGCTCTGATAGAATTAATAGAACCGGAGATATTTAAAAAGAATTTCAAAAAATCAGGCACGGCGACCATTTTGTATAATAGTGGCCAGAGGCAGAATAGCGGCGACTTCCGACCACAATAAATAGTATTTTTGCAACGTATGGAGGTCGACTAATGACTTGAAAAACAAAAATAGCTGCTATCAATTATATCCTTTTTCAAAAATGTTTAGCTTAATATGACTCCACTAGATGTTATGTTTTAAATAAGAGGGAACTGGAAAGTCAATTAAAAGCATATTATTAAAAATGAAACCGTATGTAATAATACCTCTAGAGAGTTTTTTCACACACCAAAATGTTGGAACACAAGAGAATACCAACAATCAATGCGTATCGCTAACCTCGTTAGCATCATCGAGAGAAGATTACATCTAAAGTACAACTAAGATTATGCCTATATTTATGTTAAAATATTGCAATTCTTAAGCGAATTATAACAATGCTATCATCCGCTCTGCCACGGTTCGACAATCTGTGACCAAGTTACCGATAAATCTGTCTATCTGTCTGTTACAGTTCTTATTGAACTTAAGTAGCTCAGTCGTCAGGGGTTTTAAGGCGTCGCTAAATGTTATACGGCTGAATTATTTAGAATAAGTACCTAGTTTTGTTAGTGTAGATTACGATAAAAAAAGTTTACAGCTATAAGGTGTCGGAGGCCCCTAGAAATATCGAAAGTATTGGCCATTATTCGGTTTTTGGCCAATTGCTCGCAAAATAAAAAAACTTATATCAAAAAACTAATAGCACTAGGCGATAGAGGGGGAAATTTTACATAAAAAATGTATGTGGAATTTTTTTGTACGATCAAAAATGTAGGCTCTAGATTTTCTTGTTTAACGCACGAGAATGGAACGGCTCGCGAAGCGTGCGTGGTCTCGGACGCGCTACACTAAATTTGTTGTAATTTTTTAACTAATTAATGAAATTGAGCTCAACATAGCTTAAATGAAACGAGAAACATGTGGCTATTGGACTATCATATTTTCAAATATAAAAAATCGGCAGCTACTGGAAGCGGCTGGAACCTCCCCACCAGGTGGTTGAAATTAGTGATGGGTTGCTAAGCAGTCTGCTACTTTTTAACTGTAATTTGATTCGTAATAGTAGCAAATGCCGCGAGCTCTGATAGTCAATTCAAATCAGCCGTCATGACATGCCTTTAAATCAAATATATTATTGTAATATGACCCACCTATATTTATCTAATTTACGACGTCGTATGTGTTCACCGCCAAAACAGCAATAGAATTATTTATATTTCATTTAAAACTAGTGACCAATCCTCAAACTCTGAATAATTACAAACACCTAATATATGATGATATTTAATCATGTAACATTTTCCGCAATTATTATTATTAATAAAGTTTATAATGAAAAAAGAAAGAAAAAAAAGCAGCACTGTGTTGGGATCGAACCGTCGATCTCTTGATTTGTAAGTCGACGCTTTAGCGCACTGGAGCATTGACAACTTATAACGTACTTTTACATATGTTAATATTATAGAGACATTGAATTTTGTTTGTTCTGTACAATAATTTGTATAAAAAATTGTAGGTATATAAAAAAAAAGGTGCAAGTGCGATATATCGTTGAAATCGGAATTTTAACTGCTTTCCAATGGTTAGATTACAAATTGTAAGTAATAATAAAATAAACAAGTTGTTGTCCAAAATGGCACTAAACGTAATCCGATCTCAACCAAAACCTTTTCAGATCTTTTAAAGCACTAAAGAAACCCTCATGCAAAGTTTCATCCAAATCCGTCCAGTAGTTTCGCCGCTATCGTGCTAACACACACACACACACACATACACACCCACACACACACAGACATTTTTCAAAAACCACTTTTTTGGATTCCTGGGACATCAAAACGTAAAGATTTGATGTTATCTCAATTTTCGATTTTGGACCAATTTTAGTAACCTCCCACAATTGGAATAGTACATATATGAAGTCGGAACATGAAGAGATTTCCGATGAAATCGGTAAAAGCTCTACCAATTTTACGATTTTTACAATTCTTAAGACGAAAAATCTGAAATTTTCACATATTACTCTTGAAGTAATGTTTAAAAAGATACGGTGAGTTATAAAAATCTCAAAAATTAATTTTTGAAGACGTGTACTTCCAAAATTTAAAATTTTTGAGAAAGTGAAATTGCATGCTTCGCGAGCCATATTTATGTGCCGCCATGTTCCATTTTCGTGCGTTAAACAAAAAAATCAAGAAACCTGTACCGCCTAGTGCTATTAGTTATTTGATATATTTTTTTAATATTTCGAGTTATTGGCCAAAAACCGAATTTCGGCCGATATTTTCGATCGCCGGCACCTTGCAGTTGTAAACCTTTTTTAATCGTATTCTACATCAACAAAAATACTTTCAGCCATGTAACATTTAGTGACCGGTTTTTATCAATTTCTGTCTCTAACAACTGGGCTAAAGTAGCTGATATCAATAGTATGTTGTAACACTAGAATTCTCACTTTTTTTATGTTTCAGATGAGCCGTTGTTGTTTTAACCCTGTTACAATTGGACGTTTCGTACTTCAAATTACAATCCTTACAACTAATTTCGTAAATTCCAGATTGTTGGTTAGATTCAGCTTTATCCATTGGATTAAAAGTTGTAATTTATTTCCCACTATATTAGCAACTGCCATGTCTAAGTTTTGAAAATCCTTCTAAAACCATGTTGGGGTAAATCGTGGTTCATAGGGAATTGACATAAATTTTAAATTCCGTTCCGTTTGAAAAGTCGAGGAGTACAGAAGAGTTTCCTTAAATCTATATTTTCTAATTAATTTATCAACTAAACCTAGAGGTTATCTAATTCATTACTCTTAGCTGTATCCTTAATTAAAGCTTCCTCCTCTGTAAATCTCTGTTGATCCGAAGGAAAACTAAATAGATGCTGGGGCAATGGTGTGAGTCATTATAGTGGAGCAGGATCCCGAGCGTAGCGCGCTTATTTAAGGAGAAATTTTTTTCGAAGTAGAAAGATATGGGACCTAGACCAGCTGATAAAGAAATAAATAATATATTACATCCTCGGTTGACGACCTCTTCCCTTGGTCGAGACCAAACTTGTGAGCATTTTAATATCAGTGATCACATTTTTTTACACCGCGCGCCAACAAGTAAAAACACCTATTACTTGGAAACTGCTACACTTAGGTGAATGATTTTAGCTTTGATTGATTCAGTTTATTCCATATAATAACTCTACATTAGAAAAGTGTCATAATTCATCTTTTTAAATTTCGAAAATACGAAATATATTTTGCAATAATTGAAAATGCTCATGTACTGCTTTCACACAGGCATAACTTTTTATTTCACGATATCGATTTCAAATTTCTGTATACCAACCTATTCCTTGATATTTAAGGAACATTTTCTGTCATATAAAATTTTGTCATGTTTCACAAATAAAGGCTATATATAGCCATTTGAACACGCGCGTGTCGCATTAATCAAGTAGCGTGTGATTTCAATGGCCAATTTAATTAAATTAATTGACAAATTTGTCATACGCAATATGCCATAAAATTAGACGAAAATGGTTACCCGGGGGATTTTGGATTCGTTGATCACGATTCTGAAGTCCAATTTGGTAAGTTCAAAATGGCGGATCGGAAGTAGAGTGAATTTCTCAGGAGAAACTCGTATTTTTTTGCCGAAAATGAGCACTCGGACGTTTTTGAGGTCGCTGATCACGAATCCAATTGACGAAATTCAAAATAGCGGACCGGAAGAACAGCCAATTTCTCCGGGAAAACTTGTATTCTTTTCTTTTTTGGGCTGAAAGTGGCAACTCGGAGGTTCTCGTAGTCGCTGATAAGGAATCCGATGTCCAATTAGAGAAGATTTAAAATGGCGGACCGGAAGTAGAGCCAGATTCTCAGGAAAACCCCTTATTTTTTCTTTTTTGGGCTGAAAGTATGAAAAATATAAGTTTTTTCTGAAAAGTATACTACTTCCGGTTCTTAAGTTTCAATTTTCCGTAACTAGACATCAGATTCGTTATCAGCGATAACGAAAACCTCCGTGTTCCCACTTTCAGCCTAAGAAAGAAAAGAATTTCCGGAGAAATTGATTGTTCTTCCGGTGCGCCATTTTGAATTTCGTAAATTGGACAACGAATTCGTGATCAGCGACCTGAAAAACCTCCGAGTGCTCATTTTCACCCCAAGAACCAAAAAAATACGAGTTTTTTTCTTGAGAAATTCACTTTACTTCCGGTCCGCCATTTTGAACTTTCCAAATTTGACTTCAGAATAGTGGTCAGCGACCCCAAACAACCCCGGGTAACCACTTTCGTCTAATTTTATGACATATAGTGTATGATATCAAATTTTTCAATTAATTTAATTAAATTGGCTATTAAAATTGGCCAATTATTGGAAAAAAATTAAACCAAACATTTTCACCAAAAAATAAATGTAGCGTTTTTTCTAAATATCTTTCTTAACTCCTTTGCAACCAAAACGAAGTCAATGACCATGTACTTTTCATTTTAGAAATAAAATGCCAACATGACGCGACTATTGCGATACTTGACTAATGTGACACGCGCGTGTTCAAATATCTATATATAGCCTTTATTTGTGAAATGCAACAATATGTTATATAACAGAAAATGTTCCTTAAACATCAGGGAATAGGTTGGTATAAAGAAATTTGAAATCGATGTCGTGAAATAAAAAGTTATGCCTGTGTGAAAGCAGTACATGAGCATTTTAATCAATTATTGCAAAATATATTTCGTTTTTTCAAAATGTAAAAATACACTTTTCTAATGTAGAGTTATTATATAGAATAAACTCTGTCAATCAAGGCTAGAAGCATTCACCTAAGTGTAGCAGTTTCCGAGTAACATGTTTTTTTACTTGTAGACGCCAGTGATGCAAAATTTCAAATTTCAATTTGAAAGTTTCAATTTCAATTTGAAATTTCTGAAAGTTTCAACGTATCCTCATAAATTTCTGAAATATCTGAATTTTATGAAAGTTTAAGATTAATACGAAAATTACCACATTTTTGAAACTTTCATGCAAAATTTGTATTTCCGTTACATCAAATGAAATTTGAATTTCGCGCGCCTTTTTAATTTGTTTTCAACCAATGAGGTAAAGTCTTTTTTAAAACATTTATTTTAGAGGTTAGGTTAGCTATTCAGTATTCAGGTATAAGAATCCCTGCTTTTCATTTCTTTCGTTCATTGCTAGGTTCCCAGGTTCTATTATTTTTGCATTAATAAGAAACTACAAGGGACAGTGGCCCTATTCTTGAATCAGGGTGTGGAAGAATAGGGGTTCAGGAGATTTTGTAAATATATTAAAATTACCTACTCCTGTATTTTGAAAAATGTATTATTTTTTTCAATGGTCTTCTTTAGCTCGATATGTACGTATGTATGTTCAAATCTGGTGATCGAATTTTTGACCTCGTCCCTATATCCAATCATGCAGAAATTTTACACACAACTTTGGTTCTGAAGACAATACAATATAGCATATTCAATATTATGGCAGATCCAATATGGCGGCCACCACAAAATAGCGGATTACATTTTTCATGATAACCCCCTTGACATAGGTATCGAATGAAGGGGCATATAAAGTGGTACAATAAGCTGTGAGACATTCTAAATCAAATGGTCGCCGGCACAAAATGGTGGATCACCTATTTTTTTACAACCCCCTCGGCATAGGTATCAAATGGAAGGGTATGACAAGTAAAATACAATAAGCTGAGTGACGTTAGTCTAAATCCAATATGGCGGCCGACACAAAATGGCGGATTACTTATTTCTTGACAACCCTCTCGACATGGGTATCAAATGAAAGGGCATTTATATGTCCTTTCATTTGATACCCATGTCTATAGTACTTTATAGTAGAATACAATAAGCTGTGTGACGTCATTCTAAATCCAATATGGCGGCCGGCACAAAATGGCGGATCACGTATTTTTTTACAACCTCCTTGGCATGGGTATCAAATGAAAGGGTATGACAAGTAGAATGCGATAAGCTGCGTGACGTTATTTTAAGTCCAATATGACGGCCGACACAAAATGGATTACCTATTTCTTTACAACCCCCTTGATATGACTATCAAATGAAAAAGTTTGACAAGAGTAATCGAAATGATGGCATCTGAATTAAAGAAAATGAGGGAGACAGAAAACTAAAAAGTAAAAAATAAATAAATAAAAAATAAATTCTTAAAACAATGGTTTTCTTTTAAAAGTGAATTGTACTAAAAAGTATAAAATAATTTTTATTCAGTGATTACAAAATGATGAAAAAGAAAACCATTGGGCGCTCATAAAGTATTTCTGTCGCTGCTATATTACAACATATTATTCATAACGTTCTATTACAATGCTGATTGTTGATAAAGGTAAGATATATTTTATGAGCATCCAATGGTTTTCTTTTTCATCATCATTTTGTAATTTAATCACTGTATAAAAATTATTTTCTACTTTTTAGTGCAATTCAGTTTTAAAAGAAAACCATTGCTTAAAAAATTCTTTTAAATTTATTTATTTTTTACTTTTCACGAACATATTTGTAAGTTCTAATCTTATTGCGGAGAAAACAAAATATATTTTTTATATTAAAGAAAAACATTGAAAATTAAAAATGTATGAAACTAGTTTCAAAAGTGAGATTTATTACTCTTTATCTCTCGGAAGTTTAAAAAATTGCGAATATTATACAGAACTTAAGTTTCATCATTTAAAATATTTCAATGAAATTTCACTTAACTTTCTTAATATTAGGGAATTATTCAATTAAATTTCATAAAATGAAAGTTTCATTGAAATTTCACGAAAGTTTCATGATACTTAATGTTTAATTTTATATTTCAGATATTTCATAAATTTCAGATGAATTTCGAAACTTTCACAAAAATGTCACTGAAATTTTCGCCAAGTTTAAGTTTTATGAAATTTTGCATCACTGGTAGGCGCGCGGTGTAGAAAAAATTATGATATCTGAAATTAAATGCTCACAAATTTGGTCTCGACCAAAGGAAAAGGTCGTCAACCGGGAATATAATACATTATTTATACCTCTATCAGATGGACTACATTTAATTCGAGTAAATCGCTAAGATATTATAAGAGGTCTTCTTTCCTCATGTAAGTAAAAATTTTTATGTAAATCTTAAAAATGCTTGCAATTATGGTAAGCATATTGGATTCGTCATTGTGAATTAGTAAATGTTGAGGTCAGACTCAGCATCAGCTACTAGAAAAATACCGAACTACCAATTGCAATGCAAATCCGACGAAATAATTTTCCGATTATGACTGGCGCTTTCGCCAAATTCTCGAATAGAAAATGCATTTTCTGATTTTTGATTATCTTGTACTGTCGTGAGCGGGGGGTCGGTTACTGGCTCAAATAGTGTACACGTATTGCCTAACTGCCGATACTGCTCAAATACTCAACATACTACCTATAACGCCCAGGTACTGCTGTACTGTTAAAGTTAGGCGGTATTTAGGCTAGTGTAATTTTCACTGTCAAAATATGTTCGAAAATGTACTGACTATTTTTTAAACCAATCGGTAGTAGATGTTCAACGTTTATTCCATATTTCTGATTTCCAATTTAAGAGAAATTAAAGGTTATTTTATTTTTCATCAAACTTTTATTTGATAAATATCCAGAGAAACATACACATTGGGAAACTTTAACTCAAAAACTAACACAAACTAACTTATAAATTCTTGAATTCTTTATATTTAGAATTTACTCCTAACCTATCATGCCTAGAAACTTGAAAGGAATCATTTGAATCGTTTCCCAATAATTTGACTGGTCCATGTATGATAAATTGATAATCTACAATCTGAACATCGTCAGCCTTGGGCCATACAAAATTGTCAAAGCGTGATTCAAGGAACTTAATTTGATTTTCCTCGGACGATGATTGATACAATTCTCCCAACGTACCAACCGTCATCATAATGGACGGTGTAATATTCCACGTTTTTAATAACTATATTTTCGTCTTCTCTAATGTATGTCCATATTCTAAAATAGGTATACAAATTGTTTTGTATATTTTGGCAGCTGCTGTGGTTTTCATCCCCATATTTTTGAATGTTAATACTCTGAAATGTTTCGCTCTGGATATGCATTTTTTTCTCTACCATTTTAGAATGCATGTTGAAGTTTAATTTCTAAATAAACTCCCAAATACTTGACATTGGTTATTGGATGGATTTGGTGAGAATTATTGGATATTTCGTGATTGAATAAAATGAATTGCGATTTCAGCGGATTGATTTGCAGTCTCTATTTGCTTGTCCATGCTAGAGTATTTTTCAGCTATATTTGAAGATTGTCCCTTGCCTTTGCAATAGAACGTTCATGTGAGATCAAGGCTGTATCGTCTGCATATTGTAAAAGGTATGGCAGTTGTTTAGGTTGATTATTAAATATGTCGTAACAATAAATGTTATATAAAAGTGGAGATAGTGAGGAACCTTGCGGGACTCCTTGTTCCGCTGTAAATTCTTGAGACATGGTATCATTTATTTTCACTATTAAGTTTCTGTTCTCAAGTCAACTTTTCACCATGTAAATAATTGTGTCTGGTAGGTCAAGTCTTTTCAGTTTCCATAATAATCCTTTATGCCATACACTATCAAACGCCTTTTTGAAGTCAAGGAATAAAGCAGCTGTTTTATAATTATTTAGTTTAGCTGACTGCGTATTTGATGTTAAAATCGTGGAGCATTTTTGTTTAAAACCAAACTGATGTCTAGGAATTTTGTCTGTCATTAAAGCTTGAATTTTATTTTTAAGGAGTTTCTCAGGAAGCTTGCCTAATACAGGAAGCAAACAATTCTATAGTTGTTTGCTCTTGAGTGACCTATGTTTGATTTCGGAATGACTATTACCATGCCTTTTTTCCATATGTTAGGAAAGTATTCATGTGCGATACAGTGGTTATAAATTTTCAGTATAAATAAATATATGTTATGATCAAGTTTTTTTATTACCAACCAAGAGATGTTGTCGTAACCAGGAGCTGAGTTTCTTTGTTTTTCTAAAATTTGAAAACCTTCTTCTTCGACCGAAATATTTTCTTCTAGAGCTGTATTTTTAAAATAATCGTCGTACCACTCATTGACATACTTGAAATTTTCTTGGTCAAAATATGGAAGATTGTCTTCAGAAAAGTTTTCTTTAAACTGCTCCGAAAAAATTTCAACTTTCTGCTCGTCAGAGATATATTCCTTGTTGTTTTCCACTATTGTCGATATGCCTTGTTTCGATTTATATTTAGTGAGTTTATTCACTTCATGATAAAAATTCCTGCCCTGAGCTTGGTTTGATTAGCTTTATAATATAAGGCGGTAATTGGTGACTGTAAAAATGATGTTGGTAAGTTGGTG
Organism: Stenurella melanura; assembly: GCA_963583905.1. Taxonomy (NCBI): domain Eukaryota; kingdom Metazoa; phylum Arthropoda; class Insecta; order Coleoptera; family Cerambycidae; genus Stenurella; species Stenurella melanura. The sequence continues at coordinate 213,054,717 of OY757309.1, forward strand.
AGTTACGCAGAATAGCATCCCTTAACCTTGCATTGACCTGTGATATTATTTCACTGTTTTGTATTGATTCTAAATAATAAGATATATCCTGATCCACTGCTTTAATGTTACATTTGTCAAATTTGTATTTAATAATTTGATCTTCTGGCATTATCGGAGCTTGTACATCAAATGCAATCATGATGGATAAATGGTCTGCAGCAATGTCAGGCAGGACATCAATTTTATGTAGGTTGTTGACTAAATTTTTGGTATACAGAACCACGTCCGGTGTAGAATCATTATTATTTGGCATTATAAATGTTGGTGTTGGTTGTTTACGTTTTGCAGCATTGTTGATATGTTCATATCTCCAATAATGATTGCGTATTTGCATCTCGCGGCCATGATGAATATTGATTCTTCTATATTACTGGTAGGGTGAATCTGAATATAGATCAGAAAAATGTGCAACTTCTCATCTTTAAAGGGTATGGTACAGTGTAATGTGTCATTTATCGGATTGTTAATGGCAGGGGAGTTTGCTTTTCCCATTTTTAAAGACGAATGCATTTGGATAAGGCTACCACCTCTTGTGTTTGCATTTATTATATTTCCGTCATGTCTTAAAACGTTTCAATTGCGATATGATGTATTCGTTTCTGTTTTTGTTTTAGACTCAACGAACATAGCACACTTGATGTCATAATTTTCTATTGTATGATTTATTAAAAGTTCTTTGGGAGCATAGCTGTTTACATTGGTGTAGAGAATATTAAATTTGCCGTTGAATTTGAATATTATTATTTCCTGGTGTAGGTTCCGTAAGAGAATTAAAATCTTTTTTGTCCATATCGAACATTAATACGTATATTTTATTATTCCCAACAAAAGTGACTGAAGTATCCACGTTCTATTATTATTCCACTTTCTTCATCGCTCACTAAGGCAGTTTCTTTAATTTTCTTCCCATCCGTCGGTTCCATGCTGATTTCTATCGCCAAAAATATTTCACTGGCTGTTTCACTTTCACTTATATACTCCGTATTCTCATAATCTGTACTTGATCGTGAAGACAATGAAGATAGGTTCTCTTCTGCGATCTCATCTTCAGTTTTTTTTGGTGGAAGGTTGGGTTGACAGATTTATATTAAAATGTTCCTGGAAACGCTTAAAAACACTTTATTGAAGAATTAATTCTGAACATCTTTAAAAACGTATAAAAATCAGTAAATTTTTTATTCCGATGTAAAGCAATAGTAGTCAGTTTTCGGATGCTTCGTTGCTGATGACTTTTGGGGGTGACCGCAGAGTTGACCCATGGGTCAAATTAAGCGTAAAATGACTTTTCAGGTGTTTGTTACAATTGGACAGAATCCACTTTTTACCATCTCAGAAAAAGACATATTAGATATAAAATCACATTCTGATATTGAGCATGTTATCTTAATAAAAGAAAAGACTGGCCCGTCGCCAGTTGCAGTATGAAAGTCTATATCTGTCCCTAACGAGGAGTACAATTTTTCAATGTATCGCTTGGAAATGTTTTTCAAGTGCTCCATTATTTTAATGTTTTTCCTTATCTTAATTGACTCCACAGTTAACTTCTACCAAGTCTTCTAATGAGTCCGATCGAGAGTCCAATATTGTCTCTGTTGAATTCGAGGTTGAATTTATTCTGTTTTCATTAGAGTAGGGTTATGAAGTAAATGCAGCCTGTTGGATGTTTTGGATGCTGTTTTATTTCCTTTTTAGCTTTACAGGCCCATTTGCACCCAAAATTACCCAAAATGTCGATTTCGTCTATTTCTCTTTTGAATGATACTTTATTTCTGTCTCGATTTCAGTTTTTAATTACGACGTCAGCTTTACAGATATCAGTTACAGACATCAGGGGCCCTATTCTTGACGGCGATAGAAAGGAGCGTTCCCCGGGGAACAATCCCTCATCGCCTTCTCTCGGGAGAATTATTTGTTGGTATTCTTGAACACGAGTGAACGATACGACACAGTAGTAAACGGTGCCATGAAAAGAACAGTCAAAAAAATTATAGTAAATTTTGACAACTTAAATTCAACAACAATAATTGTCATTGTTAGTTCATGTTTGTTCTTTGAATTTATTTTTAACAAGTTGAGTGGTAGTGAAATAACTTCTAATAATCTTCCATTTCTTGTATATTTTCTGGAAAATATACCAATCTATTTAAAATTTCTGGGGGGGAAAGTGCAGCACATAAGTCGCTTACATTACGACTCGCACTTAACTGATAGGCCAGTGCAGATACCTTTTAAAAAGGCAAAAAATCAAAAATTAATAACAGCATGAAAACTGTTGGAAAAAAAAGGAAATATAGCGGAACAAATGGAAAAAATAAATTAAAGTTGATCCGAGTTACGAGGGTGGAATGGAGTGAACTTTATGGTGGAAAATGGTTATTCACGACTTCCAGCGAAATTAGACCTTTTATCGAAAAAAGTTAAATGTAAAAGTTGTAGGTAATGAAAAGGTCTATAACTTTTGTATGAACCAGTTTTTCACATAACCCACAATTTTTCGATAAACATCGAAAAAACCGGTTTTTTCGTTTTTGATTTTAATCTCCCACAAAAATATTTTTTCTTTTCACGAAATTTGGTGGAAACTTACCTTTAAGTCCCAAACACGCTGTAATTTTTTGGATCAAAATATTTATTTTTTCATATTATTGTGATTCTAAACCAAAAAGGAGACCTCATTTTCATCCGAAAATACCCATGTGCTGGAAACAGTTTATTAAAAAAAAAACAGTGGTCATTACTTTCGTTGAAACGTCTACTTTTACATGGTGTAAAAAAATAAACATTACTGTGGGAAAATTTGCGAAAAACTGAAAAAACCAGATTTTAAAAAGTTATTTTTCAATCATTGTTTAAAATTATTCATTATTTATTAAAATTCACAGTTGAAATCCTTAAAAAATGTAAGATAGAAAATAAGATATGAAAACAAAAAACAACAGTAAAATTATACCGATAAAAATTTGTGAAGTTGGGCCAATATTTTTTATAAAAAAGATGCAGACGAAAAAGATATCGCTGAAAATGGATTGCAATTAATAAAGTCAATTTATAAATGTAACAATAAAAATGTGACTTTGAATTAATTAAGATTCCAGAAGTATCAAGTAGTAACAACAAAATCATTTAAATTGGAAAAACTTCCACCAACTGAAGACGCAGCAGAACAACATTGTTATAGGGCATACTATCAGCTTCAAACTTGGCTCGGTAACTAACTAACAGCAACGGATTGGGGCTGGAAGAAACACCAACATGGAATTATGCCCGAATTGACAGATAAAGAATTGATTCTGAAATATTGTTTAAAACTATTTGTTGCAACTGTGAAAGTGTGTGTAACAGTCAAAAATGCGGCTGTCGAAAACACGGTTTCAAATGCACAAATTTATGTTCAAACTGCTATTCTGAAAAATGCTCTAATATTGAAAAAAAAAATCTACGAGGAAGTAAGTGATTCAGAAGAAATCATAAACGATCAGCCGATAAATATTAGGCAAAATATTGGATCTGAAGACGAAGGCGGTATTGAAGATTTCAAAGATCCACCAGAATCCGAAAGTTTTATCGAATCTGACGATGAAGAACTGCCATCAAAGAGGCAAAGACAATTGATTGTATTTCTAATTAGTGTGATAAATGTAAATAAAAATATTGTAAAAATGATAGTAATAATTTTCATGAATATTTAATTTTTACAATCCTAGGTATAAATTTCTAGGTACATTTAAATCTAAACACTGGACAAATATATTTTTTTATTATAAAATTTTCTATTCAATAAATGCCACTTGAATCTAATTAACAGACTTTTTTATATTAAAAAATATGGTAGTAATCACTTTTTTCTGGCTGAAACCATTTCACACCTAACATTTAATACTTGGATAATACCATTTTCGCATGTTTTTTGAAAACCCCATACTTCAACGATTTCTAATTACTTAATAATTTATTAACGTTACATTATATCTCACATTTTTCAAGGAATTCAACTGTGAATTTTAATAAATAATGAGAAATTTTAACCAATGATTGAAAAATAATTTCTTAAAATCTAGTTTTTTTTAGTTTTTCGCATTTCCTAGCAAATTTTCCTATAGTAATGTTTATTTTCTTACACCATCTAAAAGTAGACGTTTCAACGAAAATAAAGACCAACGTTTCTTTTGAAAAAACTGTTTCCAGCAAATGGGTATTTTCGGGTGAAAATGAGGTCTCTTTTTTGGTTTGGAATCACAATAATATGTAAAAATAAATACATCGATTCAAAAAAATTACAATGTGTTTGGGACTTAAAAGGGTAAGTTTCCACTAAATTTCGTGAGAAGAAATTTTTTTTTGTGGGAGATAAAAATCAAAAACGAAAAAACAGGTTTTTTCGATTTTTCTCGAAAAATTTTAAGTTATGTGAAAGCACGGTTCATACAAAGTTATAGACCTTTTCACTACCTACAACTTTTGCATTTAACTTCTTTCGATAGAAGGTCCAGTTTCGCTGGAAATGGTGAAAAACGATTTTCCGCCCCTAAACTTCACCCTATTTCACCCTCGTAACTCGGATCGACTTTGATTTATTTTTTCCGTTGGTTGCGCTATATTTCCATCCTTTTCCAACAATTCTCATGCTGTTATTAATTTTTTTTCCAAAAATTATTTGCACTGGTCTATGACCTATACCAACAAAATTATTCGATCCTGTAATTTCTTGGTAACTACCAAACCCAAGAATCTAAGGGTGGCGAAAACCTTAAATAAGCCTATTTTAAAAAAGATATTTATGATACCCATCTACTATGTACTTTTGTTTGAACAGTTAAAGCCTCGATGCGCGTTGGTTGTAAATGTGGAGTAAGCATTTCACTTAATTCCCCAACTGGTGGTACAAATAATGTATAAATGTATAAATTTGTCTCCGCATCCTCTATCCTCTATATCTTGCAGAATTTGGTCTGCTAACAAAATTTCATGCACGTCCATTTAAAAAAAAACCTTTAATAATTAATTAAGCAACGAATTTAACAAAAAATCGCTTGCACAAAAATTAGAGATCTCATGTCAAAACGGATGTGATAGATAAATAGTTTAATTCAGTCAGGGAGTGACTGTTCCCTTGCAAATTTGCAAGAGATGAAACCGGGGAGCGCGTTCTCCTACCTACCGAGAGAAGTATTATTTAAGAATACGATTCTCTATTCCCCAAGAGAACCACGCCCACTTTCTCTCGGCTGTTCTACTCCCCGAAATTCAAGAATACAGTCCCTGAATAAAATTTTCTATTCCCCGAGAGAACCACGCCCACTTTCTCTCGGCCGTTCTACTCCCCGGAATTCAAGAATAGGGTCCCAGCAGTGTTTTATATCCCATTGGGATTTGGTACAATCCTATATTTTTTGAGCAACTACCATAAAGCTCTTGTTTCATCTCAATAATTTTGTGTGTAATTCATTTCGGTAAGTCTTCCCCGACAAAATTGTCGTCATTTATCAATTATGAAATCGATCTAGTTACCAAAACCTTGGTATAGTAGTAACCTCGATAGTAACTTTCGTATATTTTTCGATATGAAAAGGTCTGATCCAATCTGGTTTAAAATAGTTTCAATTTGATCCATTATCCCAAGTGAGATCTGAATTATAGTTAAAACGGAAATATGGTCCTATTTTTTTCACAGTATATCTAGAATAAAGTGCTGTTTATAACACCGGTAGTAATTCGTTTTAAAATTGAATTAGAGAAGCAATGTAAGACTAGAAATAATTTCATCTCTTAAAAAAAAATAAAATTTTACCAGCAGATAAAGGCAATGCCACGGCAATCTTAGATACAGCTATATATGATACAAAAATTACGAATTTGATAAATGATGGAAATTATTTGAAATTAAATAAAAATCCTACAAATTCTTTCGAAAACAATATATATAGAGAGAAGTTCGAATTTAGTTCTATTTCGTAATAACGTCTATTTGAGAATTATGTATAATGATGCCAAGATTGCCATCGTACTGCCGGGATTGCCGCGACTGCCATCGCACAGTGGTAATTTTTCAAGTTGGTGACAAAATTCTACAAATTTGCAAATGAACAGAAAATATTCTCTAGAAAAGAGGAAAATTCTTGAAAAAAATTTAGACACTAATGGGGTGGTTTTTGAGGGGGGTTGAAAAAATTTCTTAGTTTTAAAATTCTGAAATTTTGTAGAATCGATAATATTGTATTTTACAAAAATTCTGAGATACAAAGGGATGGTTTTTATGGGGATTGAAAATTAAATATTGTTTTAAAATTACTAAACTTTTTGAATAAGATTTATGAAAAAAATGTAAAGTAAATCAGGTGAAATAAATGTAAGCTCTTAAGGATGGTTTTTGAAGGGGTGCAGCGGACAATGTTATATTTCTAGGAGGACAAAATTATTTCGATTATCTGTTTTCTGTTTTTGGTGCTAAATGGTTAACAACTATATAATTTTAAGTTGTTCTTGAAATAATATCCAGATATGTTGTAACTTAACTTTTATTTAAAATAAATTGTCCTATATACAAATGTATATCAGCGGTGATAAAATAAAAGTAAGCAAGCACAAAAATTAGTCGCTATCACTATCATCACAAACAATTTTCTTGGCAGGCCAGGTGATTTGGAAGTTGATGGTTGTTTAGGCGTATCCTCTACCAACTCTTCCAGTTCACTAAAATTAATATCCAACCAGGAATCATTAGCCTCGAACTGCTCTGGGATTTTTCATGGGCTTTTGAAGTATCATTTCCAAAATCGAAGAAAAAAAGCAAGACAAAAAATCGCAATAGTTCTAACAATTGGTACACTCCTCAATTAAAAACAGAGTCTGATAACTTAAGAAAGTTAAATAGACTTCGACAAACTGACCAAATCATAGGGAATTAAACGAACAATATAAAAAGCTTAGAGCACAATATAACCGGAATATAATTATTGCAAAACAAAATTTCTACTTAAACATAATAAATCATTCAGACAATATAATTAGAACCTTTTGGAATATAGTGAATAATAAACTTAATAGAAATAGAAATTTCCCCGAATATAAAATAAATCACAATAACAAACTAATTTCCGATGTTACAGATATTTCAAATATTTTTGGAGAATATTTTGTCTCAGTAACAAATGACCAATTAAAAAAACACTTTGGTAATAACATTTCGAACTCCTGTACAATATCATTAATCATGTGAATGACATATTGTTGATGGAACCATTTACAGCGGAAGAGATTAGCCAAATAATATCTAATTTAAAAAATAAAAAATCAACAGGTCACGATGAGGTGCCCACAAGTTTAATAAAAAAATGTAGCGGTGAACTATCCGAAATTATAGCCACTATTTTAAACGAATTTATTGAACTTGGGGAGTTTCCCAAACGCCTAATAATTTCAGTTATCCCCGTATATAAAAAAGATGATCCCCTGCTGATTCAAAACTATAGATCTATTGCTCTTTTAAGTATTATTTCAAAAATTATGGAAAAAGCTATCTACATGAGAATAAGCAAATTTTTAGAGACACACAACATCTTTGCTCTTAACCAACACGGATTCAGGGAAGGGCGATCTACGGAAACCGCCACCCTAAATTTTGTCCAGTGTATTTATGAAGAAATGGAAAGAAAAGGTTATATAGTAAGGTTATTTTTCGACTTATCTCGCGCTTTTGATAGTTTTAACTTTAATTTTGTCGCGGAAAAACACACAAAACTTGGTATACAGGGCTCGCTGCAGCAATGGATATATTTGTTTTTAAATAACCGCAAAATATTGGTCAGAATTCAGGACAAAACGTCGGCAGAATTTGAGGTCAATTCTGACATCCCCCAGGGGAGTGTCCTTGGACCCCTAATCTTCTTGATGTTCATTAACGATCTTCCAGACTATATATTAGATGGTGAGGTTTTTAAAAAGTAAATAATTCTGTCGTGAAATTTGATTATTGGTGCCAAAAAAATAGACTTATTATAAATTATTCCAAAACTATGACTATCAAGTTTCACAAATACTCAAGACAGAAAATAGCAGACTTAAATCTATGCATAAATATAATCATTCCATTACAGTAGGTAGTCAATGTAAATTCCTTGGAACCATCATAGATGAATATTTAAGTTATAATGATTGCATTAACAGCAAATGTTCCAAAATAAATAAACAGTACTTTGCCGTACTAACACTGAAAAACTTCCTGAATGAACAAGGACTTCTCACTGCTTATTATTCACTAATATATTCAACAATTAGCTATAATATAATTGTTTATGGGCTAGCTGTCGAGAATAGCAGAGTATTCATTGATCAAAAACGAATTATACGGCTTTTGTATAATTTAGACTATAGACAGTCATGTAGACAAATTTTTAAAGAGAAGAGAATTCTGATGTTCACAAGTATCTTCTTGTTTAAAATATTATTTTATATCTATGTAGCTAAGTCTTTCGCTTTGGAAAAGACGTTTTTAAAAAGATTTTAAAAAGTCAAAAGTTCACAACTCAAAGAAATTAACTTATTTATTTTATTGTGTTACAATTAAACACATGTGGCAAGTTCGAGAATGGATATAAATCTAATGAGCTCTATAGCAAAACTCCTATTTATAAGCTAGGTATTTATTGTCTAGTAAGCAGCATGGATGATGTGGCCATTAGGTAACGTCAGCATAATGTAGATAAGGATGCTCACATAACTCCTCCATCCCTAAGCTGAAAAAATAAAGGATTTTGTTTTTTCAGTATTTTTCGATGAATTCTCAGGGGGTGTGTCCTGGTTCTCTCGTTCGGCATCTTTCTTAAAGCTGAACAATGTGTGAAACATTTTTTGTTTCTTAGGGTAGATAAATTTGAGAAAGCAAATTAATAAAATAACAATAATTATAGATAAACATATATATATATATATATATATATATATATATATATATATATATTTACGTGTTTCATACAAAGTTGAGCCATCGATAGCAACCCGTACATACAGTCTTGAGCCAGTCTGACAAACTTGAGCCGTATATGCGGCTCGGGTTTGATTTGCATTAATTACTCGTACACTGGACCTACAAAGTCCTGAGTAGATCAACTGCAGGATAGCTCCATCTGTTATTTCACCTAATGTAGTCTAAAAGTCATGTATTTCCTTATTGGAGAAGCTGTAGGCGCCAAATTACAACGGCTCAAGTTGGTATGAAACTTGTGAATTTTAGTTCAGCGATCCACCTATGATGGCGCTACAGTTGTGCAACATATACAAATGTATATAAAAGTAAATACTACTACGAATACACAAACTTGAGCCGCCTCCGTTTGGCAACACTGTTCTAGTTTTTAATTATAGAATCGGCTATTAACTTCGAATCATGTTTGATATACTGGGTGGCATAAAAGTATGGGAACAGCAGGATAACTTGAAAAATACGAATCCTACAAAAAAAATTTAAATACAAAAGTTGTGGTAAATTTTCCTGGCCATCTGACGGCGGCCTTGGATTTGACCTTGACCGTGATCTTCAGGACCGTTTGAAGGTCGAGTTGATTTTTTCAAATGGAACTCCCTTTTTTAACCCCGGAAATGATTTACGTTCGGATATGGACCTTCAGCACTTACAAAATTGACAGCGAATAATAGATGTGTGCGCTGAGATTGCACCAGAAATTATAAGAAGTATAATTGATAATTTTCAAATCCGTCTAGCTCACTGTCAAACTGTCAATGCGAAAAATTTGAACATCTGTTGTAATAACAAGACAAGTACGGGAACAGCAGGATAACTAAAAAGACGAATCCTAGAAAAAATTTTTAATACAAAAGTTGTAGGTTTCCGTGGCTATCTGACTGAATTATGGTGTAAGGATGACCTTAAGAGGTAAGTGTTGAAGGTCATATCAGAATGTGAAAATTTCCGCTCGTTTCATTTCCGGGTTTAAAAGGGGGTCCCATTTGAAAAAAATCGACTTGACCTTCAAATGATCTTGAAGAGAACTATCAAGGTCAAATTCAAGATCGCCGTCAGATAGCAGGGAAATTTCTTAGAGCTTTTATATTTAAAGTTCTTTTCTAGGATTGGTATTTCTCAAGTTATCCTGCTGTTCCCATACTTCTATGCCACCCGGCATGTGTTTTCTGCTTGAAATTGACAATTATAATCACAATGCCTCAGCGTGCGAAGAAAATCCTTGCCTTAATTAATGGCAAGGAGGGGATATTAAGAGATCCTTTAATACTTTTTTAAGTAATATGAAAACATAAAGTGGAGGACCACATTAGTTAAGTTAGGGTTAATTTTCCGGCGAATATTTTAAAATAGTTTAATTTATACAAAAATATCCTTAACTAAAAGGTAGTAATCGTTATTTAGTTGGTTGTTCCTGTTGCTGGTTGATTTGTGTTATGGCTGTTATCCATACATTTCTTTCTATTTTCTTAATGGCTCGTTTGTTTTCAGGTCGGTCCTCTAATTAAATTGGCTGAAGGCGATGTTGATACTTATTTATTTTTTGTACTTTTACATTTTTTTCTTCTTTTGTGCATTTTCATGAGATTCTCGGACTGCATGAGCATATTGGAGAAGTTTACCCCAACTTTGGTGACATGAAACTGAGTATGTTGAGAGTTTCGGATATCAGTACTGCGAGGGAAGTTATTAGTAAGAGTTTGAGGAGTAGTGAAAATAGGATAGAAATGCGTTTCTGGCATGTTCAGATCTGTTATTATACTCTTCGAAAATACAAATCGAAGAGTATATTGCATTCGATCAGCACATTTCTCAAAAGCAGTAATATTGCTCGTAGAAAAAAAAATTCATATCACTGTGTTGGTGATCGAATTCTGAACAACTTTCAAAATGTCCATCAGTCTGGCTGTCCTTCTGTCTGTCCGTCCGTCGATCCGTCCGTCACGTTTCTTGTAAGTACGATAACTTAAGAAAGAAAAGTCCAATTGTATTGAACTTGGACACTAAGTTAGTGTTAGCTAGAGGAAGAACCTTATTGTTTTTGAACAAAATCGATCAAAAAATAAAAAAGTTATACATTTTTTAAATAAAAAAAATATTTGTATATTTTTTTAATATTTTGTAATTAAACTAAAAATACCTAATTACCTAATATTATTTACAGAAAAACTACGAAGAGTATTCTATAGAATGTGCAACAATTATATAAAAAGTGCAGTAAATCGGTGAAGACTATAACGGTTAGCTTGTTTGAACTTTAAATAGTAATTTTTTATCAAGAATAACCCTAGGATGTCCTTTTCTTGCCATGCAAGGTTCTGGTTATTGATATATTAATTCTTTGTGTAATATCTGTTGTTTCTTTAGTCAAATATATGTCTGTCTTTTATGGGGTTGATTATTAGTCTCTGTCTATATAGAGAAATGTGGTTGTTGCATTAATATATTTTTGAAGTATGTTTGTCATTATATCTGCTTCCTTGAATGTTACTAATACTGCCGTCTCGTTGGCATAGAGACGCAGGGCGTGTTGTATCGGCCAAGTTTAAATTCATATGACCTTAATTAAGGATCAAAATCCATAGTTACGATTGTGACAACAATCGTGTATTTTGTTCTTTGATTAAGCTGATTTTGATTTAAAATGAGTTGATACGACCCTCCCTTTAGTATTATTCAGTTGCCAAGTAGTGGTGTGGCACGTCTTTTATATAAAAGTTAAAAAGGAGAAGGCCAAGGGATGATTCCTGGGGGATACCTGAATGGATTGGGGTTAAAGAGGAGCACTACTGATTTAATACTAAGATTATCCATTTTGATGATACGAGCCGGAAAACCTGCGATATATAGGGTTTATATATTAGCCCAGGGTGCCACATTTTTTGAAGACTAGGGTGACAAATCTCCCGATCAAAATTGATCTTACAAATCACAAGTGTATTAAATTGTGTTTTTTAAAGAGAATATCTTTTCCGAATTTATCTCTAATAGTCCAATCAACGAAGGAAAAATAGGTGAAAAAAATTCGTGTAGTGGCCTATTTTTATACAGTTGTCAGAGAGAGTGCCCTGAACAACATATTAATAGTCCTGACCAGTGGATGATCTGCGGAGGGGTGGGGGGTAGTTTTGACGTTTTTCTTGAGTAACTCGAAAACCACGCCTTCTAGCGAAAAAGCATCTATGTACAATTTTAAACTATACTAAATTTCCTGCAAATAAGTTCCTATTAATTTTTTTCTGGGATTAATAATTTATGAGATACAGAGGGTGGAAAAATCGCATATCGAAGGAAAGTACTGTACTCAAGAAAAAAATCACCCTCCAATTATTTCGAATTTTCATGTTTTAGATCGTGTAAATTACGAAAATATAGGTTTTCAATTCCGTCAGTCTGTCTGTCTGTCAGTCTGCCTGTTGGTGCATTAACTAAAAAACTACTTGACGAGAATAGTCAAATTTGGCATGTAGCTGACGCTACTGCCACCGAAGAAATGCTTTTCACTGGAAAATATACAGGGTGGGCCGTCTAAAGAGGATAGATAATGAAAAAAAAATTTTCCACTCAAATTTAATATTTCCACGTTCCACCTATTTCTAGGAAATTTCATGTAGTTTAATATTGTATACCGGGTGAGTCACGAATTGCGCTCGCCCCGATATTTCCTAAAATTATTGGAATAGAAAATTGAAATTTGGAGGCCTTTTTACACGACTAAAATGCCATATTTTCAATAAAAAATCAAGTTTGGTGCACATCCGGTTTGACCGGAAATACCCACAACTTTCGATTTTTAAATGGAACACCCTATATATTTTTACATTTTTGGAATCTAGAGGAAATTCTGAATTCTGATACAGTTCTGCAGCTGCCGTAGAATTTTTGAAATGCTCTCCATATATCAGTATTATATCGACCTTTTCATTTCTACTAATATTATTCATTTTCTTGAATTTTTGCTCAAAGAGATCTCCGCAACGCTTTATTTTGTATCTGTCTGACAGCTGATATTGTTTTATTACATTCAATGGCTACTATGATTTTTCCAATGTTATTAGATTACCAGATTTACACAGAAATGTGCCATTTCAGTTTCCAAAGCCCACTAATCTATTATCTATTAGCCGCATGTTTCTAAAAGCTTGGTTGCATTGTATTTTGGCTGAAATCTCAAATATTTCTGAGCGGATTTTCAAAATTTTGGTATCATTAGATTCGTATGAAAATGAGGTATTTAAAAATGTTGGTGAACGATTAAATTCCCATTTAAAAAATCCGAGTTAGTGGGTAAAAATCACATTTAAAAATTTTAAACTCTAGAGAATTAAGTAATGCAATCATATTGCTCTTTTTATTTTTATACTAACGTAGCACACAAACTAAAGTATATTTTGGGCACCACTACATTCTGGATTCAGAAATAGATTTTTTAATAAAATTTTTAATGTTTATCAAAAAGTGACCAAAATGAATGTATTTTATTCAAAATTTCCTCTAGATTCCAAAAATGTAAAAATATATAGGGTGTTCCATTTAAAAATCGAAAGTTGTGGGCATTTCCGGTCAAACCGGATGTGCACCAAACTTGATTTTTTATTTAAAAGATGGCATTTTAGTCGTGTAATAAGGCCTCCAAGTTTCAATTTTCTATTCCAAATATTTTAGGAAATATCGGGGCGAGCGCAATTCGTGACTCACCCGGTATAGACACTTCTTCGCTAGAGGGCGTGGTTTTCAAGTTTTCAAGAAAAACGTGGAAAGGGGACCTGCAAGCCATCCCCACCCTCCCGTAGACCATCCACTGGTCAGGATCTTTAATATGTTGTTTAGGGAACTATTCGGCCTTTTTGGGGCTTCGTTGACTGGACTATAAAATTCGAATGCTGACACCGAAAACAGCATAATGTATAGGAATGTCACACTATCTGTGAGTTACTTTTTTATTTATATTATCCAAAAATAATAAATAACGAAAAAGCAGGAGAACTTTTATTTACCAAAACTGATCATTAAAAAAGTAATACGTTTTATAGGTTTACGTGGGATTGTCATTTTAGCGAGTAATAAGAGATATGCATAGTGTACCAAAAAATCTAGTCTAGTACATTCTTCGAGCAATGAACCAACGAAACGTTGACGTTTTGAATTAAAGAAAATTCTCTTATGTGTTTCTGTGACGGTACAAAATATTGCAGTGTTGCTATGAAAATTCGTTGTTTTAATTAAGCAACACTTTGCAAAAAATAAGGTGATCTAGCAACCAGTGATGAGTTATAGAGTATACCAGCTTCCTTTTAGAAAAATCATTCCTATATAGCTGATCAAAAGCAAATATTTTACAAGTTTATCTCCTCAGTTGATTTTGCGAGAAATAGTAGTCTTGGATTTTCTTTGTAATGTTGTGAAATAAAATAAATGTTTGAATATTCAAGTTGTACTTCTGTGAATACTAATACTTGCTTATCACCCTCATTTAATTTAGAAATTAATTGACTCATTAACAGCACCTTTCACCAAGAAACGTAAATATAACTTTTCCTGAAATTAAATGAAGATCGTGGAAAATAAATAGGTACAAATTATTATGAATCCCATATGATAATTTATTTTTCGTTAATTTTTGGTATTCAATAGTATTCGATGACTCAGACAAGCTGCTAAAATAATTATATCCAATCCTTAGTATTCAATGTGAAATATTGGGTTTCAGTACAAAGCGCTTCGCCGACTCGCGACGTCTTACTGCATAAACGCTGCAGCGAAAGGGTTTGAGTTTTCTTTATAAACTTTAATGTCATGAAATGAGTTAGGTAATCTGACGTTTGAATAAAAAAAGTGTTTTTTTTTCCAAGATGCGATTTAACAATAAAACACCGTTTCCATACGTACTTGACTTTCACTCGATCAGCATATGCAAAATGACGTCACGAGAAGCTCCGCCCTGTTTTCGGGAAATCCAACTTTGGTAATTTATTTAAGGGTTTAAACATTCGAATAAAAACCTAATAATTTTAAAAATATCTTAAAAAGTGTTCTACTATGGATTTCTAAAATAAAATAAGATGCTGAACGGACCCATTATGCCAATGTGAGATGCATCTTTTATAAGTTTCCATCTATCATCATTTTCTCGCTAAATTTTGCTTCTGAGGCTTTTGTTTCCTCAATTTCTGAGTCTAGCCATGTGTATATCTTTGACATTTCTCTATTGTATTCCTTTTTTTAGTTCTTCGTTCTGTAGTAGGGAGATGTATCAGGTGTCATTATTCTTCTATCTACTAATGAACTTCCATTCTCATTTGACCATGTGTAGAGTAAGGTGTTTCCTATGATGTTCTTATCCTCATGTACTTGATATATGTTATTGTTTTTTTGCGGCCCTCATCTTTAGTTGTTTATATTTATTGTGTACTCATGGGTGATTTCTTCCGCATAAGCGGTTTCCTCGTCGCTATTTTTATTTTTGATCTCATTGTTGACCAAATAAGTTCTTCCCATGTTAATTGTTTTCCATTTCCTCCTATATTTTTTTTTATGTTCATTCTATAGTAGGAGAATGTTCGAAGTGTTATTTGGTGTTTTGGTGGCCTTTACGCACTTCCAGTTTCTTTGTCTCTAGTTTTCTATATAGTATTTTATGGACTGCATTGTCTTTTATTGTTCTTTTTGTCTTAATATTTTTAACCGTCTCCCTTATTTCTCTATCTATGGTCAATTTAGAAGTTAGTGTTTGCTTTGTTCGTTGTATCAGTACAAGTTTGGCTCTCACTTCATGAGTCTCTTATTGTCTATCGAAGCGCTGTGTGCCACGGTATCAGCGGGTTTCCATTTTCATTTGACTATGTGGTAAGGTTTTTCAATTATGTTCTTATCTGTATGCGCTTGATTATCTTTTTCTACACGTTAAATTCGCCTTTGATAATCATTTCTGTTGTTATTCTAGCTTCTTATGTGATTTGCTTAAACAGTCGTCCTACCAGTTTGCGTCCACATGTGGTTTCAGGTTTCCTAGAACTCTGTGGTTATTTTTTCAACATACGGTATTAGTGTGCCAATTTCGTTTGTTTTTCAAGACCTATATTAGTTGGCTGTAAGAAACTTTTAGTATTAACTGTACCATGGTAAAGTAATTTTACGTTGGCCTGAGAGAATATTTGAGATACTCTGCGTCGATCTGCTGTTAGAGTTTTGCTGTTTACTTTATAGACCATTTTCTTAGACCTTTTCGTGTAATTTATATAGTCTTTAATGCTGGGTTTTAATTTTCCATAAGAAATTATTGAACATTTGGTTTACGAATTGGTAAATTAAGTAATATAATAAATGAATATAGCGCTATATTTCTGTCATCTTCTGGTTTTATTGGTCGCTAATTTTCTTTTCTTGGGCTGATTTCGTACACTTATATGTTTAATTACCCCACATAGGGCCTTATTATTTATTTACACTCTCCAAATCAGTTCCAGTTCCAGAGGTTTAAGTCCGCAACACAGCTAATATGTATATTCTGCTTTATAAACACATGTCACCCACGTTCTTTACCAATAACCAATTGAAAGGGGTGTTAGGTAGGAGCCCTATTAATTTCACACGTCTACTCTCGTCGACGACCTAACTAAGAATCCTTACAATTGGCAGATGTTTTATAGAAATAGTTATATAAATGTGTTGTTTTATCTTAGAAAATATTACATATTTAGCAATTTTTTTTCATTATCCTTTGGTTGAATTTATCTTCGCCGTATACCCTGATAACACCAAATGTCCCCAGGACGTTCACTTAGGTCCTCGTTTGGTCTGAACGTCCCGGGTTTACATGGTACGTCCCAAGGACGTCCGTTTGCTATCGTCCCTAAAACGTTCTGAATAAAACGTTTTGAGGACATCCTGCTAGAGTCTAGTCAAGACAAACCTAAACACATTTGTGAAATAACCTCTAGGAGTGATGTTTGAGCAGATGAGGATATGATTAAAAAAGGAAATTAAAAACTGTAAAAATGAAATTACAATCCTTAAAAAGTTTTACTAACAAAATTTCTTTTGATAACAAAATATTTTCATATTTCATGGTCCATTTAAATTTTGTCAATTTGATTTTTCTGATTTCAGAAATCTTATATTCGTTCCAACTATTTTTTTCATGAATTTCGGTTATATTACAGCCATTTGCACTGCAATATTTAAGCAGAGCTTATGTAATGTTACTCAGTTGCTGTCAAACTGGGAAATTCAATTTGGCAGGCATTGCATCATTTTTACAAAGAATTTATATAAATTCTTTGCATTTTTATTTCTTCCGCACACTAGGAACTAGTCACTTTTAACGGCTACAAAAGAAAGTACCAAAAACAGGTAAGTCTATTTAATTGATTTATTAATATATAAGTATTTAGATCGATATTTTATTCTAGATAAATTTGGTGCGGCTTATTTTTGTAGGTTATAATAAATATACTACCATACCCACCTTATTTGGCTCTGTTAAAATTCTATGGGAGATCACCTGTGAACCTGAGTATGTACTTTTTAGTTGTTTATCATGGAGCGAACTTATTCACTTAAAAGAAGATTGTTGGTTAAACATTATAAATACAATACTTCCCTTCGGTATGCGAGGGAAGTAAAAATTGAAAAGAAGTACCTACTCATGCAGTGTGTTAAACGAAGTGTTATATATGGTTCGACATCTCTGATGAACAAGTGGAGGTGATGAAACTTTTAATCGGTAAGGTTTGATACATCGAGTAATAAAAACATTTGCCAGAAAACATCAACAAACTTGTAAAGTATATTTAGGGATTTCAGTAAATTAATATAAGGAAAAAACTAATATAGGTACTTTTTGAGGAAAATTTACAAATTTGTAACTTATATGCCCTATTTGTTATATTTTTCTGAAATTATGCTGTACGTGTACGTACAAAAACTTTTATAGATCATCAATGTTCAACCTAATAAACCTGCTTCTAACCGTAAATCCTAATGCATCTTAACCCATAGCCATTTTCTTTACTTGAATTCTGTAATAATATTGGCAAAAAATATAACGTTAAACTTATAATAATGTTATTAATCTGCATTAGTCACAACATATATTTCTGCTTCTCTCGGTCTTTGGCATTATTTGTAGAATCGATCATTCATATAAAGAGATGTTCTTAAAATTTTTAAATGAACAAGGGAACCTTTCAAATGCAAAGTCAGTTAAACAAAAAAATGTTCACATTTAAACTGTGATTTTTTTTTAAATAGGACACCAAGAAAATTATAATAATTTATTTTAAATATAAGCTTGCCATCAAGTGGCATATATTAGTCTTAATGTTTTTGCCAAGATTTCATCTGAAATGTTAATTTTTCTTTTATTTGCACAGGGGCTGCTGCAGTCGCTAACGCTTCAAAGTCTTGGAAGGACACCGAAATGGCTATTACATCGTGATTGAAGAGGGCAAAAGAAAGAACAGAGAGGGTGTCAAAAAAGAGAGAATATTAGAAAATAATATAAACTAAGATAATTATAAAAAGACGAAGTGTGCAAAACGTTAAGAGAAGGTGAGATATACATTTATCTTACGTTTTATTGCATACTTGGCTAATTTCTTATAATATTCAATATGACTTAATGTATATATAACTATATTATACTGTACTAGGTATTATAATATATAACTTTTAAATCCCATAAAAATTGTATTTTTGACACTTGACACTTGAATTTGTAGAGTAAGAAGTTAATTTAAAAAAAATACAAATGCCATAACTTATTTTTCAATAGCACAATAGAAATAAAATGTTCGCATACATTTGTCATTTGGTGTTGATAAATAAAAGTACTATAAGTATTAAAATCAATCTAATTGAATAAGTTTTCTACATGGTAATTATATATTGTCATTTTTTTTATCTTAAGGTGTATTCACAGCAGAGGGTATTTATGTTCCTTTTTGGCTTTTCTAACCACATTTATTCCCTTCGGAATAGAATCCAATCACTGGATTCTATTTCGAAAGAAATGCGTGGTTAGAAAACCCAAAAAGGAACATAAATACCCTCTGCTGTGAATACACCTTAAAAGTGGTGGAGGGGGAGGTACCTATATGTTTTGCATAGTATGTCCCAACAACGTTTTCAGGACGTCCTCTCTAGACCTACATTCGTCCCACATAAGTCCTGGGTGGGACGTCCTCGGGACACCCCGTTTTGCTGACACGGAACGTCCCTCAAACGTCCTCGGTACGTCTTACGTCGGTAGAGTACGTCCTCGGGACGTTTTCATGTCCGGTGAGTACGTTCTTGGGACGTCCATGTGCTATTAGGGTATGAATAGAAATGTCACAATAGATCTTCCAATATTTTTATAAATTAATATATACCTACTAATAACATATCAATAAAATAAGTTTATTTAAATATTTATTATGTTACTTAATTTAAGCTATAATAACCCCGAACATTTATTATGGTGTTTTTTGTAGTTAAGGTGGCCATTCCCTAGAAAGAGATATCCGACAGGGAAATATTTATTATTTTTCCCCATAACTTTTTTTCTTAGTACGTATATTTAAAAAAACTATAAGAGTACCTAAGTAGAACCATAACAAGACTATTACTCTGAATTTTCGGTCAATAATTTCAGTGGCTTGCAAAATAGCTCAATTTAAAACTACGAAATAGGAAGATTAACATAATATTTAAATTTAAATCTAGCTATTTTGCAACCCGCTGAAATTATTGAATGAAAATTCATAGTAATAGTCTTGTTATGGTTCTACTTAGGTACTCTTATAGTTTTTTTAAATACACGTACTAAGAAAAAAAAGTGTGGCCAAAAATCATAAATATTTCCCTAGCAGATGTCTCTTTCTAGGGAATGGCCACCTTAATACATTCAGAGATATTATGACATTATTCTCCTCTGTCTTTAATACTGAAAACAGAAAAGTTTCAAAATGAAATATGTCTGTACTGACCTTGTGCAAGTTTAACTATATAGCTATTTTATGGAAATTTTTCTAAATTTCTGCTCTGAGCTTTAATGTTATAAAATATTAAATTAAGAAAAAAATGCAGATACAAATGTAAGCTTACTATATAAATGACTCGAAAACTACCAATTTTAGATCAAAATATCTTACACACTTTTTTATTCAAATTCAATAATTTATATAGGGACATAAAACTAGAATAGAGAATACTATCAGCTAATTTATTGAACTTTTTATATAATTGTTGCGCATTCCAAGGGATAATATTCGCAGTTTTATTGTAATTCATGTTAGTTTTAGCCATTTTTTTTATTACAAAACATAAATACATTTTTTTTCATAATTTAAATAATGAATAACTTCTTTATTTGCTAATCAATTTTGTTCATACTAGGGGTTTTCCTCTAGCTAACACTAATTTACTTTCGAAATTTCAATACTGTCGGAGTTTTCTTTCTTAAGTTGTCGTGCTTACAAAGTGATGGACGGGCGGACATTTGGAAAGATGTTTAGAATTCGATGAACAAACCAGTTATATGAAATGTTTTTCTCATGCGCGATATTACCAGTTTTATGTGCCGATCAAATACTATTCGTTTTGTATTAGCAGAAAGTATAATAAACAATCAAATGTGTGTTTATGTAATTTTGGTATGGTCCTTTAATTGAAATTAATTGTACTTTTTATATAAAACCAACAGAAAGACATTTTATTTCGAAGATTATCATCTGACTGCTACATTAAATGCAACAGAAAACAACTGTAAAACCTTAGATTATTATACATCTAAATAAATGAAAAAGAAATATATTATCCCATAACAATAATTCATGAAACAACAAATATATATTTCTCTCCTTCCCTCTTCATGCCCAAAAGGTGAAACTAGTCCACTATGAATCATTACAATATCTACTAAAGTTTGGCAACGTTGCCTGGCTCAAGTCTGTTGATACAACTACATGAACTTGTATGTTCTGACTCAGCTTTGATAGAAAGTACTGCCTGGCTCGGGAAGGTATTAAAAATATGAATATACAATGAGATTTCATTTGTTTTACAAATATCTTAATTTAAGGAAATTTAAGGTGTATATTATAATGGCTGATAACAATTAAGTTCATAAATGAAATATATTCTGTTTCAAATGATATCCTGTCAATAATTATTGATGGATCAGAAAGTACCAATTTTCTTTTGGCCTGACTATGATAGGAAGATGTAAATATATATTGCTGTATATCCACACTGTGGAACACTACCTAAGTGTCGTGTTTGAAATCATAAATAAAATTCACAAATTTGTATGTATTTTAGGAATTAATCATAACAGTTTTACTTTAACGGATCATACAGAAGCAGGAGTATCTGTGGTTTATTTAATTGATTCAAGTTCACTTATTCTCATCGAGTAGGATACAGAGAATGAAACTTGATATTGAATACGAACAAAATATTTAAATAAACATAAAATGAAGTTATTTTAGTTTAACAAGGTTATTCTAAATAGTATATAATAAAACATGAACTGGTAGAGAATCACAATCTCATTTAAAATGATTTAGAATGAAATTGGAAAACAAAAAAGTAAATTTTATAAAATCTGACATGCATGTCAAAACTTAGGGCTGAAAATCATATTTTGTGTAGAAACACTGTAAATCTACACAAAATGAATATTGAATGAAAGACTATCAACAGTAGTTGCAGTGCAGCGTAATTATTTTAGAAATAGTAAGTCCATATATTACAAAACACTGAATGACATTTTAAGTTTTCAGATATTTTCAAATATCATTGCAGAAAGGTGTTTTGTAAATGATATTTCACATCATGCAGAAAGAAAGGACTAATAGTATGATGTTAAATGTTTGTTGGCGTATCAATTTCTTGTTTTAGTTTATAATATAAGTATTCTGTCAGTATGGAAACTGCAGTACGTTTTTAACTACTAGCATTTTGTGTTTATCATTGCTATTCATCTAAATGTATGAATTAGTATTTATTTGAGATTGGAATTGTTAATTGTAGTTATAAGTAGATTTTAAGAAAGTGTATGTAATATGTCAATATATCTCGAGTAATTATAATTATTCACTTAATCCTGAAAAGTAGAATAAGAAACTTATCAGGAAAAATAAAGAATTAAAAACAGTATTCACTTAAGGTAAAGAACAAACAAAACTGAATAGTTTAAATTTTAAATTAAAATTAAATTTTGAAATATTAGATCAAAATAGAAAAAAACAATTGAAATATTGGAAATTAACCCATTGAAACGACTAAAAATAACAAATCAGTTGATCACACACCGCTGAACAGCGAGCTGCGAAATATATTCATCCAAGAATAAATATTAAATTGAAAAGAGAAGAAAAGTGATGAATAAGTTGAAGGTTACAATCCAGATATATTGATATCAAGAAAAATTTGTAAAGTATATTAAATATAAAAGTGAGTAAACTTTAAAAGTATTAAGAAGTAGATTATCCGGAAAGCAGATTTAGAAGTATTTGTTAATCCAGTTAACAAATTCATATGGTGAAGAAATTTCAAACGTCAATCAAGTGATAGAAATATTTCAAGGAAATCAGTTGAAAATAAATTGGAGGTTATAAACAAACGTCAATCCAGTAAAGAAGAAGAAGAAGAAGCCTTGAGAGGTTAAAAAGTCAGTCAAGTGACATAATATTTCAAGGATCATAATAACCAGTTAGAGGTTATAATATAACATTACTCGAGTCGAAAGAAAGACAAGGTAAAGCTTTACTATATCAGAAATCCATGGTACATATTTATTTTAAATAAAGGCCATATTTATCATTTTAGTTAAGTTAGATTTTGTTATTTAAATTTGTTAATTACATTCCAAGTTCAAATTTGTTAATAAATTAATACTTTGTTCGTTCAATACTGAGTTTGATTTATTTAGATTGTTATCTTGATCGATGAGCATTTATTGAACCGACTTCGTTGGACCCTGAGTAAGAGTCATTCTATAAATTGTAGATGGTCATGCTAATGGTGTTCTATAGTCTATAATATTAACAGCTTTTAAGAAACTGTTTGGCGCTCAATAAAATCATTTCAATTTACTTTCAAAAAGTAATTTCGAACGTATAAAAAAATAAAATAGATATCAGAATATAGAACATTTATGGCGCCCAACGTGGGGCGATCAGGAAAGCGATTGAATAAATACAACTTGAGAATAGTTTATCATTTCAAGCATACATTTGAAAGATAATAGAACATTTATGGCGCCCATAAATGTTCTATTATCTTTCAAATGTATGCTTGAAATGATAAACTATTCTCAAGTTGTATTTATTCAATCGCTTTCCTGATCGCTCCACGTTAACAAGGAACGAGGAGGTTATGGTCAATATAAATATGACAATAATAGGAATGAAAAGCAGGGTTTTGAGAAACGTCAGGATGATAATGATTGCAGAGAGAGAGAGGGGGTTATGTTAAAAATAATGAGTCATATGCACAAGTGGCTAATATCAATATTCAAAGGGGAAATAGAGTAGATGAAAACACGCACTCTAATATAAATAAAATAGAAACAGCACAAGTAAATGATAGAAATAGAAATCAGGATTTTTAGATAAACTTGTTTTAAATGTAGGTAATAATTGTAAAAATATAGGCGACTGTATAGAAAATGATGTTATATTGGGAGACGACATCTTATCAGAAAAAAAGGCAAATATTGTATTAGGAGAAAGAATCCTAAAAGTAGAAGGTGAAAGAATACCTTTCTGTAGTGTTAATAAATTAAATGGCAAATGTGCCGAAATAGTTAATGAATTGAATGGCAAAGGTGCCGAAATAGTTAATGAATTGAATGGCAATGATGCCGAAATAATTAATGTATCAAATGGCATAGAGTCCAATAATGATAATGAATTTTGCGGTGAGCATATAGTGGGAACCACATGTGTTCAAATAAATAATGATAAGAAGCCTGAAACCTTTCTGATAAGTCGTTACTCCAAATATGATAGCATTTTTAAAAAATTGTCTCAAAAATACAAAAATTCAATTGATTATGAACCTACAATAGCAAAGGGCTATGCGCAACAACTTGAAGTTGGTAATATTTTAAATGAAAACGAAAATGTTTTAAACTATAATAAGGAAGAATCATTACCGGGAAGTTGTCACATGGGGATAAATTATCCATATGATCCAGGATAGATTACTCTTAAGTTATCCAAATGATCCTGAGTAGATCACTTTTAAATTGTAAATAAACTTTGACAGTGTGAATGTCACATCATGTTGTTAAAACTAACAAAATTTTCACATGTCAAAATTCTATTAGTTTAGGGGGTTTTATGCTGTATATCCACACTGTGGAACACTACCTAAGTGTCGTGTTTGAAATCATAAATAAAATTCACAAATTTGTATGTATTTTAGGAATTAATCATAACAGTTTTACTTTAACGGATCATACAGAAGCAGGAGTATCTGTGGTTTATTTAATTGATTCAAGTTCACTTATTCTCATCGAGTAGGATACAGAGAATGAAACTTGATATTGAATACGAACAAAATATTTAAATAAACATAAAATGAAGTTATTTTAGTTTAACAAGGTTATTCTAAATAGTATATAATAAAACATGAACTGGTAGAGAATCACAATCTCATTTAAAATGATTTAGAATGAAATTGGAAAACAAAAAAGTAAATTTTATAAAATCTGACATGCATGTCAAAACTTAGGGCTGAAAATCATATTTTGTGTAGAAACACTGTAAATCTACACAAAATGAATATTGAATGAAAGACTATCAACAGTAGTTGCAGTGCAGCGTAATTATTTTAGAAATAGTAAGTCCATATATTACAAAACACTGAATGACATTTTAAGTTTTCAGATATTTTCAAATATCATTGCAGAAAGGTGTTTTGTAAATGATATTTCACATCATGCAGAAAGAAAGGACTAATAGTATGATGTTAAATGTTTGTTGGCGTATCAATTTCTTGTTTTAGTTTATAATATAAGTATTCTGTCAGTATGGAAACTGCAGTACGTTTTTAACTACTAGCATTTTGTGTTTATCATTGCTATTCATCTAAATGTATGAATTAGTATTTATTTGAGATTGGAATTGTTAATTGTAGTTATAAGTAGATTTTAAGAAAGTGTATGTAATATGTCAATATATCTCGAGTAATTATAATTATTCACTTAATCCTGAAAAGTAGAATAAGAAACTTATCAGGAAAAATAAAGAATTAAAAACAGTATTCACTTAAGGTAAAGAACAAACAAAACTGAATAGTTTAAATTTTAAATTAAAATTAAATTTTGAAATATTAGATCAAAATAGAAAAAAACAATTGAAATATTGGAAATTAACCCATTGAAACGACTAAAAATAACAAATCAGTTGATCACACACCGCTGAACAGCGAGCTGCGAAATATATTCATCCAAGAATAAATATTAAATTGAAAAGAGAAGAAAAGTGATGAATAAGTTGAAGGTTACAATCCAGATATATTGATATCAAGAAAAATTTGTAAAGTATATTAAATATAAAAGTGAGTAAACTTTAAAAGTATTAAGAAGTAGATTATCCGGAAAGCAGATTTAGAAGTATTTGTTAATCCAGTTAACAAATTCATATGGTGAAGAAATTTCAAACGTCAATCAAGTGATAGAAATATTTCAAGGAAATCAGTTGAAAATAAATTGGAGGTTATAAACAAACGTCAATCCAGTAAAGAAGAAGAAGAAGAAGCCTTGAGAGGTTAAAAAGTCAGTCAAGTGACATAATATTTCAAGGATCATAATAACCAGTTAGAGGTTATAATATAACATTACTCGAGTCGAAAGAAAGACAAGGTAAAGCTTTACTATATCAGAAATCCATGGTACATATTTATTTTAAATAAAGGCCATATTTATCATTTTAGTTAAGTTAGATTTTGTTATTTAAATTTGTTAATTACATTCCAAGTTCAAATTTGTTAATAAATTAATACTTTGTTCGTTCAATACTGAGTTTGATTTATTTAGATTGTTATCTTGATCGATGAGCATTTATTGAACCGACTTCGTTGGACCCTGAGTAAGAGTCATTCTATAAATTGTAGATGGTCATGCTAATGGTGTTCTATAGTCTATAATATTAACAGCTTTTAAGAAACTGTTTGGCGCTCAATAAAATCATTTCAATTTACTTTCAAAAAGTAATTTCGAACGTATAAAAAAATAAAATAGATATCAGAATATAGAACAATATATATATATATATATATATATATATATATAAGTCAGTATGATCACTTCTGTTAATGTCACTAAGTGTCTTTAGTTCGTGTAAATGGGTTTCGTCAGCCATGCGTTTGATGTCTGCGGGTCGATTCACCTCTATTTGTTTGTAGGGGGTGACTTCTTTGTTGTTCTCCTTGGTGGACAATGTTCTCACTGGGAGGATTTCCAAGGGTGTTCCAGGGATGAAACCGGCAATGTTGTAGAATTCATGTCCATGGATAGATATACTACATTTTTGGGGTATATATATCAGATGGGGTTGGTCAATGATATTGTAACCATGTTCTCCGCATTGCTTTTCTATCGTCATCTTAGTGGCTGGTATGGCTAATACATAGGCGTTGTTTATTCGTTCCACAATGTCATTTTTATGACGACGTCTGTAGTTTGGCAGGGTGCTGATCCAGCGCCGCTAAGTATTTGGGGTAGGCAATCTCCTTGTGATACGGTTTGTGTCACATGATACAAACACAGGTCCTCGATACGTGGGCATGGTAGTTCTTCGTAGTGGTGATAAGTCGAGTTTACAAGGATAAATGGTTTTAGGGGGATTATGGTTTTATTTAGAGCGGGTATAGGGAATAAGTGGTAATAATCGTATAAACCTTCGCTCAAAATAGGGAAGTGAAATATGAAGCATATGGTTTGCTTTACATAATAAATTTCTGTTTTTATTAGTTCGTAATAACTCTGAATGTTTTTAAATTCTGGGGTTCCCTCGATATACAGGGTGTTCATTATCTTTGTCAGATCAATTAAATCATTGATAGGTAGAATAGCACTATGTATTGATTCTAGGTGTGCAAATAATATTGCATCTTGTATGTTGTCTAGTATGGTAATTAACGATAAACAATCTATAATCATATTGTCTAGAAAATTTTGCAATCTTAAAAATAGTGTAAATTTATTCAAGCTTTGTTCAATAGTTCTTATTCTAGTATTTATTTGATTTTGATTAATAGTGATTTTTTCGAATGTTGATATTGTTTCGTTCATAAAATTGTTTGTAATTGTTAAATAATTTTCTAAATCTGTATGCATCTCTTTTCGTTATTCTCGTTAACCATTCTTTCTATTATTTGTAAGTTTGTACTATGTTTGTTAACGTAATCATTAATAATGTCGTGTTCGGACATTTCGAATGCCGTTTTATTATCGAAATCTCCTTTTATAATTTGAAAAGGTGTAAATTTTGTTGCTGAATGCATTGAGTTATTATATCCTAAAATCGCGTAACTCATTAACGTTTCGACCGTTTGTGTCTTGTTTAATCCCGTATTTAATATACGTAGTCCTTCTAGTATAGTAGAGTGAAATCGCTCTATAGGGGATTTACTACCAGGATTTCTTACAGTTGTAAAATGCAATTCGATACTATGTTTAGCACAAAATTCTTCGAATAAATGATTTTTAAATTCGGTTCCTAGGTCGCAAGTGATTTTTCTGGGGATACCGTAGTGTGACATGTATTTTAGTAAACCTTCGCAAACATGAGTAGCTGTAAGGCAAATAGGGTAGGCTTGTCCGAAACGGCTAAAACTATCTATTACAGTTAAAAATTTCTGTTTGCTCACAACAAATGTGTCTATGTACAAATGTTCAAAAGGACGATGTCCAATAGGGGTTGACTAAAATACAATTTTATGTGGATGTCGTTCATACTTGGTTTTCTGACAGGTGACACAAGTATTTATGTAATTTATTACGTCATTGTTTAAATTAGGCCAATAATACAGATTCCGCAGGGCGAGGGTGGTTTCGTTAATACCGCGATGTACAGTTTTTTGTTCGTGGTGGTATTTGATTTTTTCTTGTTGCGATTCTGGTTTTTCGATATCGTCAACGTAGGTATTTGTCTGTACTAATTTGCAAGCAGTATGTTGAAAATGTCGCTGCAAAATGGGAATTATTTCTTGCATAATCCGTTCGTCAATTAGTATTCCGTATAGTGTTTTAGGTTTTACATATTCTTTAAAAGTTTTCACTACTTCGTTTTCAAACATGTCTTTATTTCTACTAGGAAAAACTATCTGATATCTAGTTTTTGTTCCAAACGGTTTTGCGAGTTTTACGTGGGTACTGGTAATGTCTTTACTAGCTGTAATCATTAGCTGATTTTTAAATGTATTTATTGCATTTTCTGAAATGGGAATATTTAATATTGGGTTTTCGGTTGCGGAATGTATTGTTTCATTTGACGCCTGTGATCTAGGGGGGCAAATTTGCGTATCTGAGATTACATTAATTTTTGGAGTGTTCTGCACTGTTAAGTCGGCGGGGGAAACATTCTCGTCTGATCGAAATTCTAGATCAATTAAATCGTCTAATGTTAATTCAGGGAAATCGGTTTCTAATTTGTTTTGATCCGAATCGTCTATATTGCCGTCAATAGATTTGTTTTCTATTGGATGTATTTCAGGCTGAATTTCAATACGCGAGAGAGCGTCTGCTACTTTATTTTCTTTACCTTTTTTGTATATTATGTCATAGTCATATTCCATTAATTTTAGACGCCATCGCATAAGGCGACTGTTAGGCTCTTTCAAGTTATTAACCCACTGTAGGGGTTTGTGGTCTGTGACTATGGTGAATTTTCGGCCAAATAGGATTGGTCGCCAGTATTTTGTAAAATTTACGATAGATAATAACTCTTTTTCTATAGTACTATAGTTTATTTCCGCAGGGTTAAGGGTGCGACTAGCGTACGCTACTGGTTTATCATTACCTATAGTTCCTTGTGATAAAACCGCCCCGATTGCGTAGTTACTAGCATCGGTGGTGAGTATAAAAGGCTTAGTGAAGTCGGGGTATTGTAACATTGGTTCGTTAGTAAGTATGTTTTTACAGGTCTCGAATGCTGACAAAAATTCAGGTGAATGAATAACTTTTTCGCCTTTTTTCAAGCACTTCGTAAAGGGTTTTGTGATCTTTGCAAAATCCTTTATGAATTTTCTATAAAATCCAAGTAGTCCTAAAAATGATTTTATTTCACGTGCCGTCTTAGGAATAGGAAAGTTTTTGATGGCTCGGATTTTGTTGGGGTTAGGTTTTATACCTTGTGGTGTAATAACATGTCCTAAAAATTCGACGTTCTGTTTTAAAAATTCCGACTTGTCTAATTGTATTTTTAATTTAGCCTCTCTTAATTTTGAAAATACTTGTTTTAGATTTTGAATATGTTCCTGAAGGGAAGTACTGAAAATAATTATGTCGTCCATGTAGACTAAACATATTTTATTTTGAAGTTCTCGTAAAACATGGTCCATCACACGTTGAAACGTGGCTGGAGCATTCTTAAGGCCAAATGGCATACGCAAATATTCGTAATGGCCATTTTCGACGTTGAATGCCGTTTTTTCGATGCTGTTTTGTTGCATCTCGATTTGATGGAATCCGCTAGCTAAATCTAAAGTTGTAAAATAATTACACTTGCCTAATTTGTCAAGTATATCGTCGATGTTTGGTATTGGGTATCTGTCGTCTATTGTTTTTTCGTTTAGTCTCCTATAGTCGACTACAATACGCCATTTCTTTAATCCGGATGCGTCAGCCTTTTTTGGGACTATCCAAATCGGACTGGACCAGGGTGATTGACTTGGTCTAATAATGCCGTCTTTTAACATCTTGTTTATCTGTGTGTTTACTTCGGTTTTGTGATAATGTGGAAACCGATAAGTTTTTACATGAATGGGGATTTCGTCGTTAGTTTTTATCTCGTGTTTTACTTTGTTGGTAAATGATAGTTTTTGATCAGCGTGATGAAAAATATCGGGAAATTTATTTATAAGTTTTAATATTTCTTCGCGTTCTTCCTCGTTCATATGACTGGTTCGAATTAAGTCATTTAAATTTTTATATTGGCTTGTTTGACTAGAATAATTGGGTAATGCGTCTTCAATATTATAAATTTCAAATTTTTCAGGATCATAAAGTGTGACATCAAAAGGTGTTCTAATTTCTACACATGAAGCCTGATCAGTATTATTTTGAATTTCAAATCTAGCACGAAAATTTTCTGCATAAGTTAAAGTTTCAGGAATGTATAGTCCGAAAAGATTTTGCTCGGGAACTAAAATATTTCCTTCACGTTTATTTACATAAAATAATTTATTAATAGTTTGATGGGGTGGTACTTCAATTTTTATATGCGTTTGCGTATGTTCTTCGCGATATTTGAACGGTATTTGAACTTTATCATTGTATAAAACTTGTTCTGTAAAATGCATTTGTAAATCTAATTTTCGTAATTCGTCTAGGCCTATAATTCCGTCGAAGTAGTCTGAAAAAGGATATAACGTAAATTCTATTTCTTTATCTGACTGTAGTTCTTTAAAAGCTGGTATTTTTGCTTTGTACACAGCTTCGCGAGCTTGGCCTATCGATTGTAATAATGAAGGTGCTTTATACATGCAATTTGGAAAATATAATTCGGCTACAATTGGTCTCAACATGGAAACGTTACAACCGGTGTCGATTAATAATTTTAAATCGGGATTTGTCGTTTGTATGTATGGTAAAGCGTTTATATATGCATTAAATGTTATGTCTGTCTGTCTGTTTGAGGAAGTTTGAGAAAATTTGGATTCTCGAGATTTGGATCATAATTATCTACAGGGTCTTCTCTGTATTCTTGGTTATATGGGTTGTGGTATTGGTCGGGTATTTGATATATTTCATTTTCAGCAATTGAATATTGATTATCGAAATTTTCATTATTTCGTTCTTCAGAATAAAGGTAATTTGTGTTTTCGGTATCGTATGTGACGTCGGATGGTTCGTCATTTATTGCGTGTAGCTCCTGAACAGTGTATTTAGGATTTTGGGTGCGTTGTACCCAAGGAAACTGTTGTCTCACCTGGCCAGAGGTAAGTCTCGGCTGTGGGTGATTTTGATAGTTTCTGTTTGTGGGGAAACTTTGCCGCGATTGTATCGACATGGGTTCAGGTGCATTTTGAGGGGTTCTATTCTGATTTGGTCTGAACACATTTTGTTTTTGTTGATTTCCAAAAACTTGGTTATTTGTGGGGAATCTAATATTCATATTTGGTCTGGGCTGAATTGATATAGGTTGACTAGGAAAATTTTGCTGTGGTGGAAATTGCAAAAATTGATTTTGATAATTATATTTATATGGTATTTGAGTCTGGAATTTGTTATTATTTTGTTGCGTTATTTGTGTTTTAACAGGTTGTTTGTTAATTGAATTTTGGGTCTGAATTTGAGTTTGTATAAAGTTTTCATTTTCAATATACAAATTTATGGCTTCTTCTAATGCTTTAGGGTTTCTAGATCTAATAAAATCACAAGTTCGCATGTTTAAATTCCGTAAAAAGACTTTTAGACTTTGTGACTCATATTGATCTATATAAATTAATTTTTGTTGTTGGGTAATTTCTGTGACAGGTTTTGAGTTTAATTTAAAACATAATTTACTGCGGTTTGTTTGAATCCGTCTAGCAAATTCAATAGGATTTTCGTTATGTTTTATCGTCATGGTAAATAATGTTTGTTCTAAGATGTCCAAAGATCGGTTGTCTCCGAAAGTACTTCTGAGATTTTCTTTAATTAGTGCCCATGAATTTAATTCTGGACGAGCGCCTATTAACATACGGGCCCTGTCTCTTAATTTACCCGCTATTATGCGTTCGACACATTTATTTAATCCGCGATCTGTGGTATTTCCGTATAGGTCATAAAATTCGTCAACCGCATTTATAAATGGTTCTAATTCGAGTTCCGTACCATCATAAGGTGCTATTGAGTCTGCATACAATTTCAGAACATTAATATTTATGACATTTTCAGTAGCCATTTCTGGGCTTTCTGTTTTTTCTGGTTCAGGTTTATCTAATGATAAAGAACTGAGTGAACAAAGTATTGAGTCTAATTGATTATTATCGTTCATGAGATGAAAAATATGATTTTACAGATGTTTTCTTATAAAAATTATATATGGTAGTAAATGATAAAATTTTGACAAGATCTGATCAAGAATTGTTAATTTTTGAAATATAAATAATGCCAAAAATTGTTACTTGTTTTATTTATGATGGCTCTTTGAAATTTGGAAACGGTTCACTTATTTTACGATGTGTGAAAAATTAACAAAGTTTTCAAGTTTCTTAAAATTACTTTTTCTTCTTAATTCTACGTTTCACGTGATTGTGAATTTGAACAAAAATGTTCTCACCTAATTAAATTTTTGAACAGAAATGTTCTCACCTAACTAAATTTTTTGAACAGAAATGTTCTCACCTAATTAAATTGTTGAACAGAAATGTTCTCACCTAACTAAACTTTTCTTGGGTTTATACGATATAATACCCAGGAAGTGAACAAAGGAAAACAAACTCGACTTACCTTGATTGGAAGAGGTGTCTGCTGCCTTTGGAGAAGTTATCCACCTGGAACTGCACTTGGTTCTTCTTGCAAATCTACTCAATTCAACTTGCAGTGGCTGTTGTCAATTTCCTTGATGGAAAAGTTGCACTATGCACTCACAACACGAGGTTCTTTTATTTAAGTCTAAAGAAATCAAAATTTCACGTCGATTTCTTGCACGATGCACGGACCGACGGACTTAAATCTACACCGACTGCGCCAGCTAAGTCTTTCGCTTTGGAAAAGACGTTTTTAAAAAGATTTTAAAAAGTCAAAAGTTCACAACTCAAAGAAATTAACTTATTTATTTTATAGTGTTACAATTAAACACATGTGGCAAGTTCGAGAATGGATATAAATCTAATGAGCTCTATAGCAAAACTCCTATTTATAAGCTAGGTATTTATTGTCTAGTAAGCAGCATGGATGATGTGGCCATTAGGTAACGTCAGCATAATGTAGATAAGGATGCTCACATAACTATGTAAACAACGACCAATTTAAAAAAAAACTCATATATTCATGAACACCTTACTAGAAAAAATAATCAAATACGCCTGGATAGATTTAACTATGTAAGTTTTAAAAAATCACCCCAGTACGCTGGCTGTTACTTTTTTAATATGCTACTACGGGAAATAAGTAGTGCAACCACACCGATTGGCTTTAAATCGAAACTAAAGAAATTTTTACTCGAAAATAGATTCTATTCAGTTGAAGAATTTATTACTTTCTCCGAGAAAAAGAATTAAATTATTTA
The DNA here is from genome assembly GCA_963583905.1 of Stenurella melanura. Lineage (NCBI taxonomy): Eukaryota > Metazoa > Arthropoda > Insecta > Coleoptera > Cerambycidae > Stenurella > Stenurella melanura. Next base: position 213,088,170 of record OY757309.1, read on the forward strand.
CTAAAATAACTGTATAACGCATATTTTTTAATTTTTTTATAATGAGATATCCTAACTTTAGATTTTGTGTTCTTTATATAATTATTTAATTATGTCTTTATCCTCTGTGTTACTAATGTTACTATTTTGTTTGTTAAGTAATATACAAAAGTTTGTGATTTATATCTTTATGTAATTATGTAGGTATATTTGAATTATATACTTTTTTCTTTTTCACTTATCTACCCGATGTAAATTGGCTTAAAGATCAATAAATATTTATCCATCTATCTAAAATCTTGACCTTACTCCTACAACTTTTTGCCGTCTTTCAGAAATGTTGTATTCAATTTTTTAAATTTTGTCCACTATTGCCTGTTCTAAAGTATATCTACAATGTTGTACACCAAAACTATTCAGGACATGCAGGTACACCCTATTATTTTTTTCTTTTCGTCATGTTTCATTGAAAATACCTCAAAGATACTTCTCCGCGATATAGCATTAGTAACTAAAAAGTAAAGTCACGATTAGAAATGCAGATGAATGCAGCTATTTTTTTATAAAATGATAAAGTAATAATAGGTAATTATAGTTCTTAAAACGACAAAACATGAATCAACATAAATAAAACTATGCAGCTGTAAAAATTTGTAGATATTCAGAATACAATTCTCGTTCGCTTGAAAATGATACCTCTATAAAAAGTAGTAAAAGCTAAATGTTGATGATTTTGCTTAAGAATAAAAAAGTACATAACTTGTTGTACATTCTCCATGACACAGAATAACTTCAGCACAATACCAGATTTCAAACACCTTTACTCAACAATGTCTAATCATAAAACTGAATTTCACCTGACCTGCACCAGTCCGCCATCCCTTATAAACCGGTCATCATAAAAATATAAGGGAAGGGATAAATACAGTAAAATTCTCAGAACTATTTAGTTTAAGGTATTATAATAACTGGGGTTTTATTCCCCTAATTACATAATTTAATCAGACATTACCATTGGCAGAGTACGAAGTGTCCCAATTACTTTTCAGACTCCGTCGTCGCATAGTATATCTATCGAAATCAAAACTGTGCTTACCCTTTTCCTTCTAGGTGATTATATCCTTTTTGGTGTCCCTCAACCAGGTTACTTCACAAACAAACTTTACTGAATATAGAATGAACTCAATTACATAACAAGCAAATAAAACACGTGATTTCTCAAAACACTTAAACCACTATATTTACAGAAGAATATGAAAACAATTGAAAATGACATACACAAACATTTAACGATTACGTAAATTAACAAACAGTAATTACACTATATCAAGAAATGAAATGGTCCGCGGCAAGTTCAAATCTTTAGCTGAATCGCGACCGAATATTCTTAGTTCAATTACAGCACATTAATTTTCTACTTATTATAACCGGCAAAATACTGAACAAATGTACTTAAACTTTAAAATTGAAAAAGGTTCGCAAAACGAGAATTTACTATACCCTGTAGAAATAAGACGTTTCAAAAGTGGGCAGTAAATTTTAAACCCTCTACCAATTAAAATCTTCTCTACTCTGAACCGTACCACTATTTGAAATTACCTAACGGACCATGGTATTTATCATATGGCCTATCCTAACATTTTATTACCACTAAGGCAGATGAAAAAAAAACCCTTTTGTTCCTTACTTTGCTTTTGTATGGGGGAAAAAATCTACCTTATTTGGTCTATCTATCTTATGGTCTATTACATATTATGTTTTCTGGAATCCTCCTCAACTGCCTTAGTCTTGAACATTTAACTAGACCCCCTGGTGGGTATTTCAACAAGTGTCCTTAACTTCAAGTGAGCAAAGCGAATTAGACATAAAATAATTTAGATGGTTATTTATTGCTTCCAAGTGGCTAACGTCGACTACCTAGTAAAGTTAACAAAGCATGTTTCCTGGGCTCTGAAATAAATCAATTTGCAACATAAAACAGATGTTGCTATGACCAGTATTTTACGTTATTGTACTAAATACGGTATTCTCTATGCGACAGGGTCGGACTTGGCTCCCTTAATTTGACTTTTGCTACAGTATTTATTAATAAGATATGTTAATAACTATTGTATTGGAATGGGTTCGAAATTTGGATTATGTCCGCCTAGATTAACAAAAATGACCACTGTGCATCGTACAGTCCACGTGCTGCCTGCTACTGCTTAATATTTGTACACGTATTGCCGCCAGTGCCCGACCCCTCGGTCGCGAGCAAAAACGACTGTTTTTTTCTAGTGTAAATCTGTCTCTTTTTGAACATGTTCAATTAATTTTGACAAATAACTGACAATGTCACAAAAATTAAAGTTAGATGGACACAACTAGATTTTAGGAAAAATGCGTTGTAAGACTGGTCCTATTTTTTTTTGCTCACGTAGTACTATACATATTTTAATCTAACTTTCTCGAGTAAAGATTGCATATACATAAAAAACATAATTACGGGTTGAACTAAGAACCTCCTAATTAAAAAAAAACGTAGAAGATAGTGGTTGATTGTGGAAAAAATTAATAGTCCGTTGTTATAGAAAATGTTGAGTAAAGTACAGTTCCTAGAAGAAAACTTTCCATGTGGAAAACAATCCTGATTAGACCTGTTTAAAATGTGTATAATATAAATGGGCTATAATTAACTAGGTCATAAATATTCACTATTGCAAGTGAATATTTTGAATACAATGTAATCGAGTACAAAAAGCACGTGTAAACAGAATCAACTCAGGCTAGATATAGGTAAATTTGACAACTGCTACATCTAGAAGGGTCATAAGTTCATACCAAAAAAAACACATAGTATAATCGTATGTTAATATTTGTTAACCCATTTAAATTTTTTTTTAAAAAGGTGAAGGTCTTCATTCGATTAGTATTTAAGTTTTCTTTTTAAATATTTGTTCAACAATGACTCTAGAAGAGGTCTTTCACAAACTGTAGAGTGGCGGTGGTTGCATCATCAAGCTGTGTCGAGTACAATGTGAGAAACAATCGGAAAAAGCATTTTCTATGTAAAGCATATGAAGTTAAGCTTTAAAGTAATAATGAGGTATCTCGGAGTAGTTGATACTAAATCTGATGTCAAGTTATAAAGACTGAATATGTCGTATCCAATAGGGCTACCATAACTTCATAACTTGTAGACCTACGTGAAACTGAGCTAACGGAAAGGGTGAAAAATGTTTTGAAAAATATTGAACCGCCTTTAAAACACGATCACTAAAATTTACAGCAAAGGAATTGCGTTCGAAATGTATTCGAAACGCATGCGCCCATACCATATTACCCCCTTTGTTCTCAGTAGGGATGTGGTAATAAATATTGATTATAGTGGGTACTCAGAGTAAGGTAGGCAGCTGAGGACACACTCCAGCTAGCTCTGCGCGTGGGGAGAGTTCGGTATTCTCTGTTATAAAACCAACAGCAAAAGAAAATATGTCCTCCCCTAGGTTGTTACTATCAAGTGGTGATTGTTGATTTAAAGCAAAATAAAAAAAAACAAAAATAAAATTATTAATGTACTATTTACTAGAAGGGGGGTTGTGACTTGTGAATGATTACATAACTGAATTATATACTTATAACAATTCAACCGTATTTCACACGGTAATTAACTATACCAAAAAAACATAAATATGGGTAGACCAGTTATATAGCGCTATATCGTCGGTCCGTACAAGTAGAATAACTGACGAGATAAGATCTTTTTTATATATGATCAAGTTAGAAAAATCAATACAATCGGTACACAATTATAAAAAAACATGGCATACGTAGATACATCTATATAATATTCATCACAAGAATTATGTTAATGATAATCACAATACTATTATTTATTTACGCATTTGTTCACTAATGGTTCCCGTCCAAAATATATAATTTTAATTTGCATACCCCGTATCCAGCGTTGTACCTACGAGAACCTGTATTGTGCATCCGCTGAGGGCTACCAGACGGCTCGGCTTATCGGGGTGGTAATTTCCTGGTTCGTAGTGGGACCCAAATATAATTGACTAAAGAACAAGGGGGTAGGAAGAAAAACCCTGAAAGTGATGAAAATGTCCATTTTCATAACCGGACAGTCATAAGAAAATGCTTGAGCTTTGCCCCGACTGAAAGTATACCGGGAGACTTACTAAACGTGGTTTGGCTAGTTCGGCGGTTATCCCAGAAACCTGGAAGGTTGTCAAAAAAAAACAATAAAATAAAATTGCACCTCCAACCAGAAACTTCCTCCAACCATCACTTCTTTTCTTAGGTAAAATCCCTCCAGGAAATTAGATTTAACTAAACTATATATACACCTTAGAAAAGTTACGCAGACTAGCCAACCATTAGCAAAACCGCTATCTCTCGAGATTTCAGAACGTTTGATATCTTATCATATATTTTAACTAAGAAAAAAATTCCAATCGAACCGCTGGACTACGATCGCCCTCTTTCCATTACCTATGATACTACCTACTAACAGCAATTAATATTCCGTAAATGGGCAACCCATAATACACTTAATATACAAAATTGTCTTTACGGTAAATCGACCCGTAACATCCCCCCCTTACCTCGAAGAAATTTCCTCGAAATTTCAACTAAGGATCACTACTACTATATACCTAACTATAATTAAAAATTAATCTACTACTAAAACGAGTGGTGCTGTTTGTCTATAAATCCCGAATCAGAACAGGCTAGCAATTCAAAAATATCTACCAATACAAAATTTGCTAACCCGTAACTTGTCTAAAAGGTTCAAATCCAAATCGACCATTTGGAGGGAGGAAAAAAAATGTATCCTAATAGAACAATTTAAGACACAGTATCACACCTTATCTATACCCTCTTACTATTCCTAACTACCGGGGTTACACACTAGTATCAGGCTTGAGGTCTTTAACATTCCACCAACGAATTTTGGTGCTAGTTTGGCTGTAAAGTAGCGACCAGCGTCAGACAACACATAATTTCTCTTCCAAACTAGTTGACCGACATCATATGTTACATCCCTCCGACGGAGGTTGTAAGTTTTCTGACTCCGTGTTAGAGCTATATCCAATCTCTTCCTAACATCCTTAAAAATCTGGGAAAAGGTGGTTGCTCTCTCTGTAGGAGATTGAATCACACCATTCTCCTCAGACTGAGGAGCTAGAGGTGGAGGTATGTGATCCCCCCCATCAAGTATAATCTCCCTTCCGAAATTCACAAAGAATGGGGACAACCCGGTACTTTCGCTCTTAGCTGTTCTTATCGCACATGCTGCCTTTTGTAGCAAGGTATCCCAAATACGATGGTTATCCTTGACAAATGAGGAGAGAACAGTTTTTAGCGTTCGATGCTACCTTTCACATGCGTTAGCCTGTGGATGATAATTAGGCGTGTTAATTAGTTTGATATTATATGACTTGGCAAGATCTTTAACTTCCTTACTAGTTAGTTGTTTACCATTATCAGTTGAGCACACGTGGAGCCCCAAACAGAAGAATTACATTGTCTTCAAGAAGCTTAACAATTGATTTTGAATTAGAGCGGCGCATTGGAAGAAAGATACAGAACTTACTAAAATAGTCTTGGACGCTTAATATATACATGTACCCGGAGAAAGATTTTGGCAACGGACCGACGATATCTACTGATATTAATTCCCATGGTCTAGTGACGTCAGGACGGCCACACATTAGTCCTGCTGGACGTTTTTGCTCAGGTTTTTGAGCCAAACATATTTGACAGATTCGTACGTACTTAGCGACATCCGACTTCATTTTAGGCCAATAGTATTTCTGCGCTAATCGATGGAAAGTTTTATATACTCCAACATGTCCTGAAGTCGGGGTATCATGATGCTCCTTGATGACCGCCAAACGATGGGATTTAGGTACTACGATTTTCCAATCGTAGGCTGGGTCCTCTAATCCTGGATATGGGTTGCGAGTATGATGGTATATTACGTCGTTCGCTATACGCCAGAGCGGGTGGTTTAATGGTCGTCTCGAGATATTCTTCAGCATTTTTGAATACCACGCGTCTTTAAAGTCGGGGAAAATTACTGGTGCCTCAGATGAGAGCACATCCACAACAGGTACTGCCCGAGATAGTGCATCGGGAACGACATTATCTTTACCTTTCCGGTGCACTACTTGAAAATCATATTGCTGAAGACGAACACTCGAACGAGCCAGCCTTCCAGTTGGATCCTTTAGATTACTGAGCCAGAGTAACGCGAAGTGGTCCGTAACGACAGTGAAGTGTGTGGCTTCTACATACGGGCGAAATTTTTCTATAGCCCAAAGTACAGCAAGACATTCCTTCTCCGTCGTGCTAAACTTACGCTCACTGGTAGTTAATGAGCGAGAAATGAAACTGATTACACGTTCGCCCTCCGGGTGCAATTGTGTGAGAACTGCCCCTAATCCATAGTCGCTGGAATCCGTCTGGATGGTAAAGGGACGACTAAAGTCTGGGCAACTCATCACTGGAGACGATATTAAGTGTTTCTTAATGGCATCAAAAGCAGAGTTACACTCGTCCGACCAGAAGAATTTCGTATTTTTGCGAAGCAAGTTATTGATGGGAGAGACAAGAGTAGCAAAATTTGGGATGAACCTACGATACCAACTGGACATGGCCAAGATTCTCCTAACCTCCTATACCTTTTTAGGCGGAGGAATGTTAAGGATAGCCGAGACCTTGTCCGGATCGCAGTGTAAACCCCTGTCGTTCACGACATATCCAAGAAACTTAAGTTCCGGACGACAAAAATTACATTTATCGCGTCCCACTGTTAGATTTGCCTCCTTTAAACGCTTAAACTCCTCACGCAAGATCTCCATGTGTTTTTGAAATGTTGGTGTAGCGATGATTATATCATCTAAATATACAAACACGTAGGGTTCTAAATCCGCTCCAAGTACTCGGTCAATTAACCGTTGCCACGTGGCTGGCGAATTGTGTAGCCCGAACGGCATGCGGCAGAATTGGAAAAGGCCACGTCCGGGAATAGTAAATGCCGCTATTGGTTTGCTATCTGGCACCATGGGAACTTGCCAATAGGCGTTCTTAATATCCAGGCTCGAGAGGTACTTTGCATCCCTTAACTTATCCAGAGTGTGAGTAACAAATGGCAAAGGATATGCGTCGCGTTCTGTGACTTTGTTTACTTTTCTGTAATCCACACAGAAGCGATATGTTCCATCTTTCTTCCGGACCATTACTGTTGGTGACGACCAAGCGGAAGAAGATGGCTCTACTACCCCCTGTGCCAACATTTTATCTAATTCAGCATTCACATGTTTTTGGAGAGCAGGCGAGATCGGGTAATGACGCTGTTTAATTGGTTCCGATTTTGTCATTATCTTGTGCTCCACCAAGGTGGTACAACCTAACTCTACTGAAATATTACCGACCGATTCCTGAATAAGGTTATCCAACGCCTGACGTTGTTCAGATGTAAGATGTAGACTATCAGTTATTACGTCAACGTGAGTATCGCTTGCATTGGAAAAGTGCCAGAGACCGTGTCGTATGTCGGGCACAATGCCCAATTTACGCCAGAAATCTGATCCCAAAATGAGGGAGTGAGGGAGTGAAGGCATTACCAAAACCTCCAATACCCTAACAACATTCTGGACACAAAATGGAACATTATATACCCCAACCACAGCACACGGGGTTCCGTTGGCTACACTACAAGTTTGAATACTCGTAGGTTGTAGCTCGAGGTGAAATTGTTTAAATTGTTCAAACCCCTTGCTTCCTAAAATAGTCCTTGAAGCGCCGGAATCCAGCAGCCCTAGAAAATTCTTACCGAAAACTTTTACATTTAGATATGGTCTTTCATCGCCAATGACATTAGCTAGTACATAATCGAGGCTAAATTTGAGTTTAGGCTCTAAGGTTGGCGCAACAACATCAACCGCCGGCTGCACAACGCGACCTAATCGTGTGCCAGCGCGCGGTTTTCCGAGCACTCCGAACATGTTCTGACCGTTACGTTAGGCTTGCCACATTTATAACAGCGTAGCCTAAATGGTTCAGGACAGTTACGGTTTATATGTCCCGTTTTACGATCTCTGATATGGGGTAGCAAATTTTTCCGAATTCTTTTGATTCGAGCAGACTCACTCGGCATTTTGTCTAGTTTGTTAAACAAATTTTGCATTGTTGCTATAAACATAACAGTTTTTTCGCGAGGTTGCTGTTTCCTCTTATTTATTACTTCCAGGAGATCATCTGTATAATCTGTATAATCTGTATAAGCTGAACGAAACATACGTGTTACATCACTCCAATGATGATGTGACCGAACGTTGGCTCTGTACCACTGTAGGGCTGCGCCCTTAAACAGTGTTATAAGAGACCCCATTAACTGGACATCAGACAACCCACAGACTACTCTAAGTTCTTCAACTCGTTCAATGAAACCTTCCACATCACCGGACCCTTCTAACTTGACATCCCAATGAGAGATAATTCGGTAGACCCTAGCTCTGTCTTCAGACTCGGCCTGGGAGGTACGATTTAGGGTTGATCCCATTTCACCCTCTGCAAAGCTCACTCTTCTTTCAGCGGGCCTTCCTTGGTTAAATGTTGAATTTGCTAGCGAATTTCTTAAACCTCCGCTATTGATGTTCCCCTGACGGGAAACCACTCCGGTACCATATCGTCTCTTCAGTTCTACCAAGGACTGATGCTGTATTGAAGTACCCGCACTAGATCTCTCTTGGGGGATATTCGTTGTTATACCCTGATTGGAAGTATTGTCTTCCACCAAATCGATCAAGAGAATTTCTTCTGGCTCTCTTAGAACATTCTGCTCTACCAGCTCGGGAAGCAATTCATTTGGTTCGTCCAGTATGGAACCTTGATTTTCGGCAGAGGTCGGTCCGCCTTGTTGGACCACGGACATTGCCTCTTCCAAAAAATCACTGATGTGTCCGCAACGCAAAAGGAGTTCTCCTTTCGCGTCAGTGAACTCTGGTGATGTTATCCGATTTAATTTTCCCATAACATGGAGTTGACGGGATTGTATTCGACTTTTCTCATTCGTTGCATTATTAACTTCAAAACGATCAGCCGCGGCTTGAAGTTCATCAAGTTTCAGTGCCCAAATGTTCAGCTCGGCCTGACAATCTAAGTCTACGACTGCGTTAAGTGAAGTATTTCCAAGTTTCTCCAACCTCATCAAGCCTCTTAATCGTTGCCGTTTTTCCGCAACGGAGCCAGCAGGTGGTGCTCCTCGCATTGCAAGTTCGTACGAAAGCTCATCGGATAGTAATCTATTTATATCAATTTTTAATAGAAGAATGCTTACTAGTGAATAAAATTACCACGAATTCAAACTTCCGAAATCCTAAACTAAAAAAACTACCAATATCTTACAATTCTAAAATTCTCGAAAGTTCCTAATTCCTAATATTCTAAAATGCAAGAAATCCTAAATGAAATATTCCACAGGATTCTCCCCCCCTCACCAGGGAAGGAGTGACAAAACGACGATAAAACCCAAACAAAAAAACAACCCCAGAACAATTCACGAAGCTAAATAATATAAGAGTAAATCTCGACCAATAAATCGTCAAGCAATAATAAGCCAATAGTTAAGTAGCGAATACCAATTGAAGACAATTTTAGACTTCGAAGATGAATAGAGAATGTATGGTTTGGAGTAAACACAAAAAAAAAAATTAATTTAAAAAGAAAAATGTATATAGATATAGCTAATCACGACCTTATTCCAAATACAACAGAACTAATGAAATCTGAAATTTTGCTGAAATATTCCAATTCCTTATTACTTCTTTGTTATTAATAAAAAAATGCTAAATTTCGTTGTTGTTTTTTTTTATTAATTAAAAAAATTGGATATGTACCACTGAACACCTGATAGATATGTAATTTTAACTTTAAGTACAGTATGAAAAGTATAAATAAAGTCCAAATTGCTATAACATAGAGTATCCTCTCTAAATAAAAATAATATACTCATATAAATATATATACTATTTTGCGTGAATACAAATTATTAGTTAAATACCTGACTGTGAGTTGAAAGAGATCGTCAAAATCACCAAGTTCCGACTCAATATTCATTTGAAAGTGAATTGAAATAAAAGTTTTCCTTATGTTTAAATTGTTTATACTAATTCCTGGTTAAAATTAACAGAATAAAAAAAACTTGCTCAGTACTTGAACCAAAACATAATCGTTATTACTTACTGCAATTAGTATGACATAAATTACCTGTTTACTATATATATATACATACATATGTATATCAAATGTATCATAGGTAATGGAAAGAGGGCGATCGTAGTCCAGCGGTTCGATTGGAGTTTTTCTTCTTAGTTAAAATATATGATAAGATATAAAATGTTTTGGAATCTCGAGAGATAGCTGTTTTGCTAATGGTTGGCTAGTGTGCATAACTTTTCTAAGGTGTATATATAGTTTAGTTAAATCTAATTTCCTGGAGGGATTTTACCTAAGAAAAGTAGGTGATGGTTGGAGGAAGTTTCTGGTTGGAGGTGCAATTTTATTCTATTGTTTTTTTGACAACCTACCAGGTTTCTGGGATAACCGCCGAACTAGCCAAACCACGTTTAGTAAGTCTCCCGGTATACCTTCAGTCGGGGCAAAGCTCAAGGAAAGAAACCCACCGCATATGAGGGTTTTTCTTCCTACCCCCTTGTTCTTCAGTCAATTATATTTGGGTCCCACTACGAACCGGGAAACTACCACCCCGATAAGCCGAGCCGTCTGGTAGCCCTCAGCGGATGCACAATACAGGTTCTCGTAGGTACAACGCTGGATACGGGGTATGCAAATTAAAATTATATATTTTGGACGGGAACTATTAGTGAACAAATGCGTAAATAAATAATAGTATTGTGATTATCATTAACATAATTCTTGTGATTATTATATAGATGTATCTACGTATGCCATGTTTTTTTATAATTGTGTACCGATTGTATTGATTTTTCTAACTTGATCATATATAAAAAAGATCTTACCTCGTCAGTTATTCTACTTGTACGGACCGACGATATAGCGCTATATAACTGGTCTAGCCATATTTATGTTTTTTTGGTATAGTTAATTAATGTGTGAAATACGGTTGAATTGTTATAAGTAGATAATTCAGTTATGTAATCATTCACAAGTCACAACCCCCTTCTAGTAAATAGTATATTAATAATTTTATTTTTGTTTTTTTTTATTTTGCTTTAAATCAACAATCACCACTTGATAGTAACAACCTAGGGGAGGACATATTTTCTTTTGCTGTTGGTTTTATAACAGAGAATACCGAACTCCCCCCACGCGCAGAGCTAGCTGGAGTGTGTCCTCAGCTGCCTACCTTACTCTGAGTACCCACTATAATCAATATTTATTACCACATCCCTACTGAGAACAAAGGGGGTAATAAATTGTCGCCCACCCCCTTTGTTCTCAGTAGGGATGTGGTATTGTGCATCCGCTGAGGGCTACCAGACGGCTCGGCTTATCGGGGTGGTAGTTTCCCGGTTCGTAGTGGGACCCAAATATAATTGACTGAAGAACAAGGGGGTAGGAAGAAAAACCCTCATATGCGGTGGGTTTCTTTCCTTGAGCTTTGCCCCGACTGAAGGTATACCGGGAGACTTACTAAACGTGGTTTGGCTAGTTCGGCGGTTATCCCAGAAACCTGGTAGGTTGTCAAAAAAAAACAATAGACTAAAATTGCACCTCCAACCAGAAACTTCCTCCAACCATCACTTCTTTTCTTAGGTAAAATCCCTCCAGGAAATTAGATTTAACTAAACTATATATACACCTTAGAAAAGTTACGCACACTAGCCAACCATTAGCAAAACAGCTATCTCTCGAGATTCCAGAACGTTTGATATCTTATATATTTTAACTAAGAAGAAAAACTCCAATCGAACCGCTGGACTATGATCGCCCTCTTTCCATTACCTATGATACTACCTACTAACAGCAATTAATATTCCGTAAATGGGCAACCCATAATACACTTAATATACAAAATTGTATTTACGGTAAATCGACCCGTAACAACCACCTGATCTAAAATTAATACACTGAAAAAATATGATACAAATATAATATTTATAAACGATGTTTTTTTAAAAGGAATAGAATTTTAAAATGAAATAAAATAAATAAGAATCTTGCTAAAGCCCCTAGTACTGAATTTATTGGATATATAAGTTTATGCCATTAGTGCTTAAATATAACTTCGGGCATATTTGTGCCGCGGCTGGCTCGAATGTAGCGCAATCTGGAAGTCCAATTTTGGATCACTGATTTGAGCAGCTCGGGCCGTATGTCGGCTATAACTCGTCTAATGTTCGCTTCAAATATGGGTCAACGACTCTGGTTTATTGGCGTAGACTAGCGACTTCACATATCCCCACTGCGCAAGACACAATCAATTTATTGCAGGAAACATTTGAATATGGCATAATTTCGCGTCGTGAACCTGTGAATTGGCCTCCACGGTCGTAGTGCATTCTGTAAGTCGGACAGGGACACAAATTTTTCCTAGCCTAATGAGACTATGTCACGCCCCAATTTTCGAGGACGCTGAACACGATGGCGGTGGTTAAATCTCTCTCCGATGTCGGTCCATCCTCCAAACGGCCAGAAACTGCCCCCGTATGGGGTAAACCGCGTATCCGCTGTCTCCTACCAGCCAAACCTGTGTTATCCACGAGTTCGATGAAACTGAGCATGATGGTGATGTCAAGACCTCTCCTCGACTCCCGCCAACCCGTCAAACGGCCAAAAATCACCCCCTAAAGGGATGAAACGCGGATAGGCTGTCATCTCTCGTGTAAACCCGTGTTTCCTCCCGTTTTCGAGGATGCTGAGCATAAAAAAATATCGCGACTTCTCCTCGTTCAGCAAACGGACAAAAATATAATTACAGTCTTACTTCTTACTAAACGGACAATGTTATCATTATCCTGACACTGTTTTGATTTTTTTACACACAGAAATGATATCTGGTACAAATCATCCCGCGCAGCATTTTCGCGTTGCCACTTTTACAGTAGCTGGTCCACGTGCTAGATTCCTTCTTTGCGTCCACTGGCATAAAAACAAGAACTCAATTATTGTTAATGCCTACACGACTGATCTCGTGGAGAAGATCCACGAGCTCAGCATCCTCGAAAACGGGAGGTAACACAAGTTTGGCTGGTAGGATATGGCCTATCCGCAGTTTACCCTTTTCGGGGATGGTTCTTGGTCATTTAGGGGTTGACAAGGGTCGAGAAGGGGTCTCGACAACACTATCGTGCTCAACATCCTCGAGAACGGGGGATTTTGCGGGTTTAGCCGAGAGAAGACTGCCTATCCGCGTTTCACCCCTTTAGGGGTAGTTTCTCGCCGTTTGGGGGGGTTGACGGGGATCGAGGAGGGGTTTTGACATCACAATCGTGCTCAGCATCCTCGAAAACGGAGGTAACACAGGCTTGGCCTGTTACTGCAGGGAATAAACTTATGGATTTTTGTGGACTATAACACTTTATTGAACTAATTTACAAAGATAAACTTGAAACAAATTTACTAGTAATAATAACATGTGATCTCTAACAGTGCTTGATACAGAATGTCCAGTGGCTGCGCCTGCCCACGCAGTAGGCATACTATTGCAGCGTTGCCACATTTAAAATTTTTCTTAAAATCTACATTGGTCCGCAACATACCGCCGGCCTTGAACACTACCGGTGTAGGTTCAATAACTAATCAGCAATCGGTAGCACGCACACCTTGCTTACCGCACGTTTAACACTCGTGGTTGGCAACTTGACCGTCACTACGCGCACGATTCCATCTTTTCCTGGGTGCACGTCGGTTATTCTCCCCAAATTCCATTTTAGAGGTGGTTGATTGTCCTCCTTCACAACTACCAAACTGCCTATTTTTAGAGATGTGGGTTCTTGGCTTTTCCACTTACTCCTGGACTGAAGCTCCGACAAATATTCCTTATGCCAGCGTTGCCAGAAATGCTCTATCATTTGTTGAAGCCTTTGGTACCTTGTTAGTCTAGATTCCTTGATATCGATTAAACTAGGTTCAGGTATCGCCGTTAATGATCTTCCTATCAGGAAGTGAGCTGGGGTCAAGGGATTGTCATCCAGAGGACTAGAGGATAGGGGACTTAAAGGTCTTGAATTAAGGATTCCTTCTATTTGAATCAATACTGTGCATAAATCCTCGTAATGCAAATGAACATTGCCTATGACACGTTTTAAATGATGTTTTACGCTTTTTATGCCTGCTTCCCAGACACCACCGAAATTCGGAGCCCTAGGTGGAATAAAGTGCCAGGAAATATTGTCATTTGACAAAGAATCAATAATAACTTGTGATTGTGATTCGAAAAAATTTGATAATTCCTGAAGCTCAGCATCAGCCCCAATGAAATTGCTTCCATTGTCCGAATAAATAGAAATCGGTCTACCTCTCCTAGCTATAAATCGTTTTAATGCAGCAAGAAATGCCTGTGTAGTTAAATCAGTGACAACTTCGAGATGTATAGCCTTGGTGCTCATACAAATGAAAAGACAAATATAAGCTTTCATCATTTTAGGACCTCGCGTTTTACGATCCTTTATTAAGATTGGACCAGCATAATCTAGACCGGTATTATAGAATGGAACATACTGGTTAACCCTAACTGATGGCAGATTACCCATTTTATATTCTTGGCTAGAAGGTTTCATCCTAAAACATTTAACACATTTGCGTACCACAGACCGAGCTAAATTTCTTCCCGCTATAGGCCAGAATTGTTCCCTTATCGAATATAGTAAGTGTTGAGGACCGCAATGAAGTAAACGTTCATGTTCGTGAGTTAGGATTAATCGAGTTAATTCGTGTTTTGGAGCTAGAATCATAGGATGGGTTTTTTCAAAATTGCAGTTAGCATTTTGAATTCTACCCTTAACACGCATTATACCTTGTTCATCTAAAAACGGATCTAAAGATAATAAATGGCTATTCCGATTAATTAAACATTTGCTAAGTAGCTTATTATACTCCAATGGAAATGATTCCCTTTGTGACATTTTTACTAATCGAAATAGTGATAACTTCAACTCAGAAGGAGTTAATGAACCTGTTTGACGGTTTTCCTTTGATAACGTGACATTTTGTAAAAATCGTAAAATATAGGCTGTAATGCGTTGAAGTTTTGTTAAGTTAGAATACTTCGCGAAAAGTTCAAAGGTTTGCGCACCGCTAACGTTTACGGTAACGATAGTTCGTTGCTCTGGCATATTAGATTCTATAGAATATTCATGGAATTTATCATTATGCCAGACTTGATTATCTTGGGATAACCAAGCCGGACCCTCCCACCAAAGCTTGGAGGTCAGTATCTGATTTGCATTTATGCCTCGCGAAAGTAAGTCAGCAGGATTATCTTGTGACCTGACATGATACCAATCCTCGGGATTTGTTATACCTTGTATATCGCTTACCCGGTTCGCGACGAAAGTCTTCCAACGGTTGGGCGAGGATCTTATCCACCCCAAAGTTATTGTCGAGTCACTTACTGAAAGTTATATCTAATGACTGTCGTACCTTTTGTACTAAGTGTGCCAACAACTGTGCAGCACATAACTCTAATCTTGGTAAAGTTACTTGTCGCAGTGGTGCTACCCGAGATTTTGCACATAATAGGTTACTTGTAAAATTCCCATCATTAGTTTTACATCGTATATAAACACATGAGCCAAAGGCTGTTTCGGACGCATCGGAAAATGCATGTAACTCGATGCATATAGCATTTTCGACTAGAACCCATCTAGGAATTTTAATATTATTTAATAGATATAAACTCTCACTGAATCTAAGCCACTCAGAATAGATATTTTGTGGCACCGACTCATCCCAACTCAACTTCGCCTGCCATAAATGTTGCATAATAATTTTAGCCACTACAATAACTGGGCCTAGTAGACCCAGCGGGTCAAAAATCTGTGAAATAATCGATAAAATCAATCGTTTTGTAATAGAAGTGTAAGTACTTATATCGTGAATAGAAAATTGGATCACATCCAAACTAGCATTCCATACAACGCCTAAGGTTTTATTCTCCTGATTTTCGCCTAACTGAATTATGCTAGATTCTAAGGTTGGATCGACTTGAATACATTTTGTGACTTCTGGACTGTTTGAAAGCCACTTACGCAATTCGAATCCGCCACTGGCTAGAATAGATGAAACCTCAACCTGTATTTTTAATATATCGTCCATGGAATTAGAACCGGTTAACAGGTCGTCCATGTAAAAGTCATTTTTAATAATTTTGCTTGCGACAGGATTAGAGTTTGCATGGTCTACTGCTAATTGATATAGACATCGTGTAGCGAGATATGGCGCTGAAGCCGTGCCATAAGTCACTGTTTTTAATTCATAACATTTTAGCTCGTGGTCTGGATCATTTCTCCAAAAAATTCTTTGCAATGGTCGTTGTTCATTGGCTATTAATACCTGCCGGTACATTTTGGAAATGTCGGCGCCAATTACATACCGGTATTTTCTAAATCGCATAATTATAGATAACAAATCGTTTTGAATCGTCGGCCCCACATATTGAACATCATTCAGCGATAAACCGTTGTCGGTTTTCATAGATGCATCGAAAACAACTCGTACCTTAGTGGTTAAACTCGACTCTTTAATCACCGGGTGATGCGGTAAATAATAATTTACACCATAACTAGACTTATCCTCGGCTATGACGTCCATATGCCCGAGTTCGTTATACTCTTTCATAAACTTTACATAATCGGACCTCAATCGCTCATTTTTAACTAATTTCCGCTCCATTGCATAAAATCTATTGAGCGCAGGCTCTCTGGAATTACCTAAATTAGTGACATTGTCATATAATGGCATTTTCAAGACAAAACGACCCTCTTGGTTACGTTGGTAAGTAGACATAAAGTGATTTTCACAATATTCTTCATTTTTTGAAAAGTTAGGTTTTTCATTGTTACATTCCTCTAATTGCCAAAATTTCATCAAGTTCTTATCAATATTGGTGTCACTAGAAACATTACTTGAAATACTCAAATGACTAAAAACGCGTTTATTATTAAAATTGCAGTTCAAACTTCCCGCGACAATCCACCCTAGTTGTGTTTTTTGGAGAACTGGCTTATCTTTACCTAAGGAAATTTGTCCCACGCTAAGTAACCTCCAAAAAATACCAGCACCGAGCAAAATATCGATAACACCCTGTTGATTAAACCTGGGATCCGCTAATTTAATATTTGCGGGAATATTTAAACTAGAAAGTTCAAAAGATATTGCTGGCAAAGGTCCTGTGATTGAAGGTATAATTAAGCAAGAAATACTATCATTGTAATTGTTAAATCGTGAAAGTAAATTTATAGTAGTACTATATTTTATACTAGTAAGTGAGTGACCTACACCTTCAACAGAGAAATGCACGTTGTTCTTTCGTAAACCCAACCTATCGCACATATCCTTGGTTATAAAATTACTCTGGCTGCCATTGTCTAACAGCGCTCTTGCGGCTTCAAATTGACCCTCTGAATTTTTAATCTGAATAATAGCTGTGGATAATATGACTTGTGACGGTACGGTATTTAAATTACACGCCGTAGTTTGATCCGACACCGATTCGACAGGCGCACTTGGATTTTCTTGGGTAGGTTGCTCTGGAACTTTTTCCAAGTGTAGCAATGAGTTGTGTCTTTTTTGACACGTTCGGCAACCTGATAGCTTACAAAATTGATTGGAATGGCCTGGCCTTAAGCAATTTATACATAGGCGTTTCATTTTCGCTTCTTGAATACGAGAATTTACGGGTAATTTTAAAAAAGTTTCACAATTATAGATGGTATGCGAATTTTTGCAAAAATAGCATTGCATATTGGTATTGTTATTGTTAGTTGTGCTTACATTAGAGTGTACCCTATGTTTAAATTTAAATTTTAGTTTCTCATTGTTTTGTTCTAATTTTTCCAAAAGCTCGCATTTGGCTTTTAAAAACTTGTTCATATCCATCATTGTTGGTAATTCACCTTGTTTCTCATATGCCTCCCAATCGCGTCGTGTGGAGACATCTAGTTTAATTGTAATAATATAAATCACCAGAGCATCCCAATGCTCAGTAGGTAAACCCAAAGACTGCAAAGCGCGCAGATGCTTTGTGATATCATCAAATAACCGCCTTAACTCGATGTGCGATTCTTTCGTAATAGTATACAAGTCAAAAATCGATTTTATATGAGTAAAAACAATCAACGACTTATTCTCATACCGTTCGAGCAACAATTTCCATGCGATGTCGTAATTAACGTCAGACACCTCAATAGCTTGAATAACTCTCAATGCCTCATCACTTAACGATGATTTCAAATAGTAAAACTTCTCAGATTTGCAAATAGCATTATTATTATGGACCATAGCCCCGAAGGCGTCTCGAAACTCGAGCCACTGATCAAACGCACCCTTAAAAATAGGCAATTTAATTACCGGTAGCTTTATATTAGAATTTAATCTCGAATTTGTCGTAGAAGTTGAATATACACTAGGAGAGGCATGTTCCGATTCATATTTCGTAATAACATATTGTATATTAGTCATCAATTCAAAGTAATCATTCTCAAAATGTTCCCTCTCCTTCTCGTTACTTGATTCGTCGGATTCTAATGTTTCTATTTCAATTTGCACATAATTAAATTCTTCCAAAACGGGTTCGAATTTCGATAGTCTCATTTTTAACTGTAAAATTGTTGACTCATTCACATTAGCACTATCAATCTTACTAAAATAAGTATTTAATCGTGTTATTTTGGCCTTAATATGGCCCCGTTTTACTCTTAAACTCGAAATATCGTCTTCCATCGTACAAAGTATTGACACAAATAGATTTATAGAAGTATAAATGGATTAACTGGATAGGTATAATAATAATTGTAAAATGGTTAAATGGGACTTACATTCATAAATAGGAAGCTCAGTTATAAAAAACTCTTGTCTGGTTTCAGTAAACAACGCCGGCTGGCAAAAGGGTTCACGGCCTTTGACTTGTCCCGCGATGAATTTTCTTTCCCTGCTCGCCTAATAGAATCTGCCTAACGTCTTACTGCGAATATGTAACCATGTGGCGGTTTATTTCTTGATAATTGTAATTTTCACTTGTTAAGAATTGAATAATTTACATCATCCCTGGCTCGAAGAACCAATGTTACTGCAGGGAATAAACTTATGGATTTTTGTGGACTGTAACACTTTATTGAACTAATTTACAAAGATAAACTTGAAACAAATTTACTAGTAATAATAACATGTGATCTCTAACAGTGCTTGATACAGAATGTCCAGTGGCTGCGCCTGCCCACGCAGTAGGCATACTATTGCAGCGTTGCCACATTTAAAATTTTTCTTAAAATCTACATTGGTCCGCAACATGGCCGGTAGGAGACAGCGGATACGCGGTTTACCCCTTTCGGGAGTAGTCTTTGGCCGTTTGAGGGGTGGGGTGACCTCGGAGAGAGATTTAGCCACTGCCATCATGTTCAGCATCCTCGATAACGGGGGGAGAACATAGTCTTGTTAGGCTAGAAAAAATTTGTGTTTTTCGAAGGTGCAATCCAACTCACAGAATGCACTATCGTGTGATATCACACCTATAGAATATTCTCTGTGGGCATATGTGAAGTCGCTAGTCTACGCCGATAAACCAGAGACGGTGGATCATTTGGAAGCCAATATTAGTCGAGTTAGTGACAACATACGGCCCCGCTCCAGCTACTCGAAATATTGATCGAAAATTGGATTTCCAGATTGCGCTACATTCGAGCCAACCGCGGCGCCCATATCCCCGAAGTCATAATATTACCACTAATGGCATAATATTACATTTCCAATATATTCAATACCATAGGCGTCAGCAAGATTTGTATGTGCTTTATTTAATTTTAATGTTCTATTCCTCTAAAAAAAAAACCTTTATAAATTTTTTATTTGTTCGCATGAATATTTTCTTATCGTCGTGAGAAAATACTCAGGAATAAATTTAAGACATTTATTAATTAATCATTTTATAATATAAGTAACAATATTTAAAATATCTGCAAAGAGAAATAGTTTATTTCTGAATAAATAAACGATTGTTGAATTAATTAAGTCATCTATTCAACTTTCAAAAATGTGCCATGTTTTTAAAATAGGTAAATTTAACTGTATTACAAGTTATTCCAATAATCATAAAATTTATTATTCATAGCACCAATAACATCCAATTTTATGAACAAATACCAACATCCAATCCCAATTGCGGTGTAGTGCAATAGGCGATCCAGTAACCAGAGGCTGAAAAATAAATCATCTAATTTCATCAATTTATCAAACATATTGTTAGTATATAAAATCTACATAATATAGATTATTTATCCATTGCTCGTAGATTTTTAGGGTCTAAAATTAAAGCTTATTTGTTAAATTTATTTATTTACTTATTTACTCAATATATCCCAAATGATATTAAAAGAATATTATGCTATATTGTACAGAGAAAAATGATTGACAATGTATTTTACAAAATAATACATATATAAATTAAAGACTAAAAACAAAAAGTAAAAACAAACTAAGCTTAATTATTACCAACAGAGATACAGTTTTAAAAATTTAGAACAAAAGGAAACAACTGAAGTCTTTCTTCATAAGAATGATTGGTTTTATCAACATCCAACTAAAATAAAATGAAATTTACTATTTTCTTTCGCACACTTTCGAGCTCTCAATGTCAGATTGATAGTATGGTTCCCAGATAATACTGCAATATTCTAATATTGTTCTAACAAGTGAATTAAATATATTTAAGATAGAAGTAATATCAGTGAAATCCCTGCATTGTCGTTTAATAAAACCACACAGACGGTTTGCTCGGTTTAAAACATTCTCAATATGTAAGTAATATCTTAACCCGGCATCCAAAGTAATGCCCAGATCACAAATAGAATCTACTCTGAGAAGTTTTTTGTATTTACAGAATAATCAAACAAAATATTACTTTTCTTCTTAGAGAATGTTGTTAACAAGCTAACCATTATATACTTCGCCGATCACTTTTACTTCCACATTCACGTAGTGGTGTGGAAATATAGTAATCGTAAAAAAAATCTAAAACATTTTTTTTTATGAAATAGGTTTAAAATGTCATGAGATGTCGAAATTTTAAATCTGAGAGAAAAAATCTGTCTGTCTGTAACTTTTAATGTGCGCACGCTTTCTCTGTGTTTAAAATTTTGTACACGTTTGTGTCATAACGAGATCTGGAACTGGATTGTTTCTTGAACATCCGGTGAAGGGTTAGAGGGTAAATCGGGGTAAATAGGGGAACATAAGTAAAGCAAACTGGCAAAAGTACAAAAATTATGGATTTGGTGTATATACTAGAAACCAAGGGCAATAATTTTTTTATACCATTTTCCATCCTCCTGCACTGCATTATTTTTTAATAATAATTTTGTTCTCCTACCTTTTGGTAGGAGAACAAAAT
Source organism: Stenurella melanura (assembly GCA_963583905.1). Classification (NCBI taxonomy): domain Eukaryota; kingdom Metazoa; phylum Arthropoda; class Insecta; order Coleoptera; family Cerambycidae; genus Stenurella; species Stenurella melanura. The sequence continues at coordinate 213,109,741 of OY757309.1, forward strand.
TGAGATTTTTACTTGAAATTTGGTACATGTATGTATTATAACGGCATCTGCAATTAGATTATATATTGAGATGATTCCGATAAACAGTTGGGGGTTAAAGAGGGGTAAATAGGGGAACATAAGTAAAGCAAGCTGGTAAGAGTACGGAAACTTGGGATTTGTTGTATATACTAGAAGTGAAGTTTAAAAGTTAATTATTTATTATTTGTTTGCTTATAGTAATGAAACATATAATATTTATAGGATTTTGCAAACAGCGGAAAAAACTATCTATGAGAACTAACAGAAAAACTATATGTAAAAAATCTTTGCATTCTTTCGATATCCTGACTTCTGGTTATGCTAGCAAATTATTCCTAAAATAAATTTGTCCAATTTATATTTGGCATTCTCATTATAACACTAGCATTCAACATAATCTCCTACAGCTAAGCAGTTAAACTACATGACCCCCTACGGTATGAAGATTCAGTTAAAAATGAGAACAGAGGCCTAAAATGGATTTAATTACCTACCTTGTCTTGAACATTTTTTCATTCTAATAGATTTCATTTTCATAAAATCTCTCATTCAGTTTCTTTGAAATGTTTAGCCTTTGGAACGTTTTTCGCCCTTATTCTGAGCTCATCAGAAAGACACAAAGCCACTCACAACTATGTTTCATGCAAGACCAAGGCAATATCCATGAATAAGTAAGAAATATTTATATTTGACATTGACTGATAAAATGGAATCTATTAGAATCAAAAAAAATTTAAGACAAGGTAGGTAAATAAATCCATTTTAGGCCTTTGTTCTCATTTTTAACTCAATCTTCATACCGTAGGGGGTCATGTAGATACTAGTTTAATCTGCTTAGCCGTAGGGGACTATGTTGGATGCTAGTGTTATAATGAGAATGTCAAATAAGAAATTGGACACTTTTATTTTAGGATTAATTTGCTAGCATAACCAGAAGTTAGGTTATCGAAAGAATGCAAAGATTTCATTTTTTACATGTAGTTTTTCTTTTAGTTCTCATAGATAATTTTTATTCAGCTGTTTGCAAAATCCTGTAAAGAATATATTTCATTACTAGAAGTGAAGGTCTCAGATTTTTTTTATAACACTCTTCTAACCCTCCATTATTAAAGGGACTGAGAAAATTAAATTGAGATAATCGCTTGAAATTTGATGCAAGTATGTATTATAATGACATATGGAACTAAATTATATTTTGAGATGATCCTGTTGAAGGGTTGTGGGTTGAGTAGGGGTAAATAGGGGAAAATAAGCAAAGCAAGATCGTGAGTACAGGAACTTGGGATTCGGTCTATATACTAGAAACTAAGGCCTCAGATGTTTATAATATATTTCAATTTCAACTCACTCCACCCCCCTCCCACTCCATTGCTAAAAGGGTTGATAAAATAAATTTGAGATATTTACTTGAAATTTGGAACTTGTATGTATTATAGCGACATTTGTAACTAAATTTCATTTTGAGATGATTCCGTTGAAGAGGTGGAAGGTAAGTAAAGATAATAGGTGATAATGTGTAAAAGAAGCTGGTAGGAGTACAGGAACTTGAGATTTGTCGTATATACAAGAGACCAAGATCTTAGATTTCTTCATGATATTTTTCAGGGGTTGATAAAAGAAAGTTGAAATTTGGTACACGCATGTATTGTAATGACATCTGATTGAGATAATTCCTTTAAAGGGGTGGGGGTGTAACTTGGGAAAATTAAGCATAGCAAGCTAATAAAAGGTCAGAAACTTAATTCTTGGAATGTATGTTGGAAACCAACGCCTCGAATTTTTTTATGGCATCCGCTTCAAATATTATTCAAATTCTCTGACCAGTTATTTCTGCATATTAGACTGCAAGTATAGTCAAGATGTTTTTCGTTTCTTTAAAGAGAGTTAGAAGGAAAATCTAAATGTGGAAGTAGCGATTCCTTAGGCAGTTGTTTTTATGTAATTGTTGCACATTCTATAGAATACTCCTTGCTGTTTTTTTGTCGACAAAATTAGTTTTAGACATTTTGGTTAATTACAAATCATAATTATTTTCTTTCTTAAAATTTAATGAATTAATAACTGCTTTTTACTGATCAATTTTTTTCAAAAATCATAGTGTTCTTCCTCTAGATAACACAAATTTACTGTCAAAATTTCAACACCATAGGACTTTTCATTCTTAAGTTACCATGCATACCATAAACGTAAGGGACGGACAGACAACCCGACAGACGGACGGACGGACAGACAAACAAATTGGCATACATTTTGAAAGTTGCTCAGAATTCGATCATCGTGATGTAAATATTTTTTCTCTACGTGCGATTTTATCGGTTTTAGAAATATGCCAATCAACTGCAATATACTCTTCGTTTTGTACCTATTTGCGAAGCGTACAATAACACAGGGTGGGCCATTGAAAACGAAACATCTCGCACTTTTTCCCATATAAAATGGTTCTCGGTTAAATTTTCTGAATTTGTAGTATATTATAGATCTCGATCTACTCATTAAAAGTAACATAGGCCCAATCTACTCCTATGACTAGTTTTTGAGATACAGGGTATTAAAGTTAAAAAGTGGCTATTTTTATAAAATATGTTCATGGCAATTGAAGGATTCGATTAATTTGTTTTTCCGCGAATATCATTCCTGTAACGTCAGATCACCGAAAACTCGTATTCGGTGATGATTAGATAAACAAGCTTTATTCCTTAGACTTACGTACCTATATTGTAAATTCGCTTGAAATCTCGGGAATTAGTTATAGTAATATTTTGAATTTTTGGTGCTCTATTAATATATACGCAATAAACATAATTTGAAAGAATTACGGAAATTAACCTACGAAATTCTGAATTACAGGACGATTTCAAAGAAATACGTTTTTCGACATTTTTCTTTTGTTTTATCTTTTGTATCACCCAGTGGACCCCTCTAAAATTATACATATTTGAAATCAGCTGTCAATGGACAATCAATATATATTAAAATATACAGGGCGTCTTATTAGAATGAGTCACACGTGTTTCCAAGTTTTTGACTCGCCCTGTATAAAATATACAAATTGGGAATATCGGTAATTATGAAACAGTACATTTCATTTCAAAAATAATTTTCTAAAAATGTTGTTGTTTCAGCATAAGCACATCGATTTTAAAAATTCACTTCGTGTTATTGGTGGCTCACCCTGTATATAAGTGCATATTTTTATCACAATATATTATCTGACGTTACAGAAGTGATATTGGCGGAAAAAGAAATTAATCCAATCCTTCAATTGCCATGAATATATTTGATAAAAATAGCCACTTTTTAACTTTAACACCCTGTATCTCAAAAACTAGTCATAGGATTAGATTGGGCCCATCTTACTATTAATCAGAAGATCGAGATCTATAACATACTAAAAATTCAGAAAATTTAACCGAGAACCATTTTATACAGGAAAAAGTGCGGGGTCCATAAATTAATAAGCATATTATCAGTTTTTTAAAACAAAACACGAGCTAACCTAAAAACAATCATGCACTTGCATAGAGAATCAAAAGACCGTTAGGGGGATCACTCGACCACCTTACCGTAATTTTTGTTTTCGTTGGGGGTTGTTGGGGGTAGGGGTTGACCTGACAATGTCAAATTTGACATCAAAATGTACCGTTCAAAAGATAAAAGGTGACGTGTTTCAGGACCTTTCCCAAACAACACCCCCACCTTAGTTAATCTAGAGAATGGTTTTCATGGGGACGAAAAAAAATAGAAAAAAACATATTTCGTCCATGCTGTCTCATAGAGAATTAAGAGACGCTTCAAATGAAGAGTCGCTCGACCCCCTTTCCCTATTTAAATTCTTGAGTTAGGGGTTGCTGGGGCTAGGGGGTTGATGTGTCACTGTCAAGTTTGACATCAACAGTTGTCCTCCAAAAATCAAGAATCGACCTCTCCGAGCGTGTTTTCAAGAAACTAATCTAAGTGTACCAATACAGGCGTGTTTCGTTTCCATTGGCCCACCCTGTATAATTATAGAATAGAGTTGTAGCCAGGCGCAGCCCAGTGCAATTATCAATTTTATTTACATACAAATACGACACTATTCATGTCTACGTGATGCAACTGTGATTAAGCATACAACCAATATCTTCTTTATTTCTATTGTTATACTCTCAATGGGCAACATCCATCTACAACTGTTAATTACATAAAGTTCGCTCACTCTAGAGGCACACATTGTATATTGCAGTTTAAGTATATTGTACACCTTTGTATTCTGCTTGATCAAAAATATTAGTAAGATTTTGCTCTAAAATTATAGTAAACTTGATGTTTTACATACCTCTAGCGACTGTCTTTGGCAGATATTCAATAATTTCAATATCTGTCTGCTATTTTGCAAAATGTGCAATTTGTACAAATTTGGATATAATTAATAACCGTGAAATTATCCTGCTTCAAAAAAATTGTGTTCTATAATATGTTTGACGCAAAATTAGTACTTAAGTTTTTTAACAAACACAAAAAAACATAACATTGTCAAGAGTTCAAAATTATTCATATCGTTAATACTATACCTATATAGTTTCTTCAATTAGATTGCATTTTGAAAACCAAGCTATGCATAACTCTAGAGTTAAATATGTTATCATGTAAGAAAGTGATATCAGGAAACGTGAAAGTAAGTAACAATGGCTTATCTTTTACAGCTCTATTGGGTAATGCAGCATTGAATTCTTATCTGGAAAACTCAATGTATTTTGATATCAAGATTGCGCTTTGTTGTCCTATTTAATTGCATGTAGCTTAATAATGTCGCGTATGTCGTATGTTGCTGGAAAAGATACAAATATTTCTAGTAGTCAGAACATCGTTTACTATATACATAGTGGAAATTATTAGGTATTATAAAACAAATAACTTCTTGACATAACAATACTCATTTATAAAATAAATACAGGAGCCTTCATCTTCCAAACAAAATTGTATAAACATTATGGTGAGTATAAACTTACATCATAGTTCTTCTGAAAGCTAAATCTCTATCAAATTCTTCTCTAAGTAGAATTTTCAACCCAGTAAGTCTTGCGTTCAACAGAAAAGTAAAGATATCTCGTTTTTGCATAGGTAAAAGATGTCTATAGGAAAATTCATCTCTTTCACTTTCTATAACTGCAAAACTGAGAGCTTTTAATTTGTCATTGACAAAAGTCCATGAGTTATGAGTAAAGTATGCCAGTGCTGTATACGCTATATGTATTTTCCTCTGAGTCTTTGTCGGTCTGAAAATGAAATGTCATATTATATCATTGTGTAAAACAATGTAGGTATACAGGGTTATTCCCGGAGAGTGAGTATTAGACGTTTCTTCGTATCTGTTCAGTTTAGAAATTTGAAAATTGGGCTAAGGGAATTTTCTCTATATCTTTCATATTTTATACCATATTTGGATCCCTCATAAAATAGCTTGGGTTTATGTTCCATAATATACTCTGCAACCTACCAGTTTTCGAAATAACAAAGGTTTACAAAAAAGGATTGTGATCTGGCGATCTAAATTATGATTCCTTATTTCTTATATATTTTTGGATGCTGAAACGGAATTTTCAATTTAAAAAATTATTTACCTCGTAGATTTCGAGTAAATCCCGATTTTTATTGCCAAAATACGGTTTTGACATTATATTGTTTACGAACTCAATTGGAACAGCACGGAACTAGAGGATCTTACGGGGTATTGTCAATATATCGCTTCACATTGAATGAGAGAGCACAGAATTTTACAGATTTATATTCACCACTCATCGTCTACACTCCACATGGACTTGATCCGTCTGTCACATAGAAATATAGGTGGGATAGATACTTAACGAATTTGATTTGTCGACACCAACCTTGTTTAGAGATTTTGCATGCCATAATATATAAAACAAAAAATAAGTATGAACTATTTGTATCGTATGATCTGTACGAGGCAGTGCAGCACAGCCAGGTAGCATTATAAATTACCTAATTCTAGTGAATATTTGAACAAATTATTAGCTTTATTACTGCGTTTGAGTGATTTTAAAATGGCGCTTTGGGGCATTTCGATAGTAGTGACAACGAAACGGACGATATTGATATAGAGCCTATACAAGCGGAATTTGATAATAAAGACTTATACATATTGTCTGTAATTGTTTATTTGTGGCATATTCAGATTTTCTTACTTCTTATTGGATATTTTGCCATTGAAAAATATTTAAAAATTTTAATGAAAAAACCTCTGCGTCAAACGGATCAGACAGAGGTTGGTTCTTGAATACTTGATTGTTTGAAAAAGTCTCACACCTAAAAATATATAAACTAGAACAATGTTATAAATTAAAAAATGAAAATGAAGGCTACAGGCAGTTAACGTTTCGGAAGAGAATCTACTTCTGTTCTCAAAATTTTTTGGCCGTCAACCACGACAGTTCTTTGTTTATGTATTTCCATAGTCACGTGAGACATAAAATTATATTTATCTTATTTTTACTTACTTCGTCTTTAAGGATGGGCAACCAATTAGTACAAAACTCTATTGAATAATTTGAAACGCACCTATCCTCGTTTAATAAAATAATCGCGGATTCTTTAAGTTTTCTCTTAGTTCCGTTGCTCTCTTTTTCCAAAATCTTCCCCGAGTCCCATTTAATCCTGTGATTATTATCCCACGCGTGTTCACAAATTTTGGATTTTTCAAATTCTCCCCTTCTACCGTAATTTCCATGTTCACCAAGCCTTACGTTGAAAGGTCTAGATGATTCACCTACATAATGTTTTCCGCACTCACAGGGAATACTGTAAATACATAATACATAAACAAAGAACTGTCATTGTTGACGGCCAAAAAGTTTTGAGAACGGAAGTAGATTATCTTCGGAAACGTTAATTGCCTATAGCTTTCATTTTCATGTTTTAATTTATGGCATTGTTCTAGTTTATATATTTTTAGGTGTGAGACTTTTTGAACCATTCAAGTATTCAAGAACCAACCTCTGATCTGATCCGTTTGGCGCAGAGATTTTTTCATTAAAATTTTTAAATATTTTTCAGTGGCATAATACCCAATAAGAAGGAAGAAAAGACTTACACGTTCAAACTCAAAGGATTTTGAATATTTACTCTCGTTTAAAAGGCGAAAATATTGATTCTTCATATAATCAAAAACAAATTTAGCCGTACTACAATTTATAGGGTTATTAGAGCCGGGGATGTAGTTGATCATTCTATTAAGCGATAAAGAGTTCGACAAAAACTTAAAGGACTTGATAACGCGTCCAAAGATGTCATTCGTCGATTTTTGTTTTACTTTTACAATGAACAGAAGGTGCCCACATTAGAAATGATTATTGATAAGTTACGCGACTATCCAGATTATAACATAAATCATTAGTTACTTTGCAAAACGTTTTGCTCGATTGCGGATTTAGGTTCAAAAAATTGGACAAACGAATGGTAGTTATTGAAGCAGCATGCATCGTTGGTCATCGACACGAGTACCTGCATAAAATAACAGAATACAGAGATGCAAATAGAGGCATAATTTATCTTGACGAAACGTGGATTGACACCCATGATGTAATTCAATGCGGTTGGGTAGATAACACCAAAAAGTGTAATTTAAGTACTCCGTGTTCTAGGGGAAAAAGAATTATAATTCTACATGCTGAAAGTTAAAACGGTGTTATTTCAATTGCATTGTTGTTGTCTGCTAAAAATATCAAGCAATCCTCTGCCGACTACCACGAGGATATGACAGCCGAATTATTTGAGAAGTGGACAAAGGAACAGCTGTTACCAAATGTCCCACCAAATTCTGTAACTGTTATGGACAATGCGTCATACCATTCGCGGCAACAAACAAGAATTCCGAACACCAACACAAGAAAATTCGATATCATTGAATTTATGAAAGGTAAAGGCTTGGAAATACCAGAAAAAAAAACACAAAAAATACTTTGTTAGAACTGATTGGAAAGCAAAATTTTAAAAAGGAATATACCGTTGAAAATATTTTAAAGCACACGATCATTCTATTTCACGTCTGTCTCCATATTATTGCGTTTTCAACCCCATTGAAATGGTGTGAGCTGATGTAAAAATAAGACTACGTCAATATAATCAATCCCCATAATTAAGTGAGTCTACCTTAAAGAATATAAAGATAATAGTAGACGAGAGACAAAAGCGATATATGGAGGAAGTGTGTATCTCATGTGATAAAAAAGGAAAATTAATATTCCATACTACCACCTATCAATCCAATTATTATTAATGTAAATACCGATTCAAGTTCTGAAAACTCGGATAGTGACGAATGAAATTTTGTTTATTTAAAGTTCATAGACAAAGCTTTTTTGAAATTTGTTTATTTAACGTAGACATATTTCCGCTACTGTGACCAATTATCGATGCCAGGAAACGAGTTCCCCCTTTAAAATTTTATCAAGTCTTTCCTTTATAGAACAGTAGAAATTGTCTACCTGCCTAACATCATGATACTGCAAAGTATCATGGCCTAACATTTAATAAACAAGACAGTCGCTGCTTTACACCCTTTCGGAAGGATTATATACCACATATGCAACTCCCGCCTAAGATTACATCACTTTGCCGCCAGAAGATAGAACGAGAGGTAGGTCACTTGACAATAGACGTAGCCTTAATACACCATTTATGTGACTTATCAAATGTGATAAACATATTTTCTCATTAACCACTTCTATGAAATAAAGGTATTATAGAAATCCCTTTCTTTAACAATTCAAAAATAATTATTTAGTATTTAAAGCATTTTTACATTTCTACCGCAGCCGCCTATGTATCATAAAAGAGATGCCGACTCTGAGTTTTCGTTTTTATGCTGTCCCAGTTGAGATCATATACTATAAAAATCGGGATTTACTCGAAATCTACGTGATAGAAAATTTTTTAAATTGAAAATTGCTGTCCCAGTTGAGATCATATACTATAAAAATCGGGATTTACTCGAAATCTACGTGATAGAAAATTTTTTAAATTGAAAATTAGGTTTCAACACCCAAAACCACATAAGGCATAAGGTTTAGTCTTTGGAACGGAACATATTTTTTTGTAGATCTGTGCACAGACGTCTTATATCTCGTAGTTAATAATTTGATGTTTATTACTTCCACATCCACGTAGTGCAGTGGAAGTCTAGGAATCTTAAAATAAAATCCATTTTTTTTTTGTTGAAATAGGCTTAGAATGCCATGAAACGTCGAGATTTTAAATTTGAGCCGAGTAAATTTTCTGTCTGTCGGTCTGTAACTTTTTTTATACGTTTTCTCAGGAACGGCTAAAGATATTGGCTTGAAATTTGGTACATATATGTACCATGACGAGATCTGGAACTAGATTATATTTTGCACTGATTCCGGCGAAGAGTTGGGGGTTAAATAGGGGTAAATATGGAAAAATAAATAAAGCATATTGAGATATTCACTTGCCATTTGGTGCACGTATGTATTATAACGGCATCTAGAATCAGATTAAATTTTGAAATGATTCCGTTGAAGGGTGGGGGTTAAATAAGGACTAAATAGAGGAAACTAAGTAAAGCAAGCTAATAAGAGTACATAACTAACTAACAGGATTTGGTGTATCTACTAGAAGGTAAAGCCTCAGATTTTTCATAACACTTTTCAACACCTCCACTAACCCACTCCATTTTCAAAGGAACTGATGAAATAAAATTGCGATATTCACTTGAAGGGACCCCGCACAAACCTTATGGGAAGTGGATTTTGGTAGAATCGTCTGAATTTTTGGTATATTGTAGCTTTTGCCATCCTGAACAAAAGCTCCCGAACAAACGTCTCCATGGCTACGATGCTCCATTTTGAATATTTTGGCTCCTATGGAGTACCAAAGCTCCATACCCGCACTAATCTTATGCAAATTTTGTTTGGGCGGAATCGTTTAAATTTTTGGTATATGGCAGCATTTGTCATTCTGAACAAAAGTGTCCATCGCCACGATGCACCGTATTTAGTATTTTGGCGTCTATGGAGCACCAAGGCTCCATAGCTTCATCATAAGATATTTTTGAGTAGTTTTATAACATTTTTATAACGCATATTTTAATTATTGAATTACCTAACTTCATGTTTTTGAGGTTGCTGACTTCAAATGTGATGTCAAATAGACGATATTGACAGTTGACAGCTGTCAATTTATATTCAGCATCAGATTTGAATTTAGAAACGTCAAAAACATAAAGTTCTACATTGATTTTTGCTCATTGACAGCTACCAACTGTCAATATCGTCTATTTGACATCAGATTTGAATTCAGAAACCTCAAAAACATAAAGTTAGGTAATCCAATAATCAAAATATGCGTTATAAAAATGTTATAAAACTACTCAAATTAATTACTTATAATGGAGCTATGGAGCTTTGGTGCTCCATAGGCGCCAATATACTGAATATGAAGCATCGTGGCCATGAAGACTTTTGTTCAGGATGACAGAAGCTGTCATATACCAAAAATTCAGACCATTCCGCCTCAACTTAATTTCCATAAGATTAGTGCGGGGTTTGAACCTTTGGTGCTCTATAGGAGCCAAAATATTGAATATGGAGCATCGTGGCCATGGAGACTGTTGTTCAGGATGACAAAAGCTACAATATACCAAAAATTCAGACGAATCTACCGAAACCGATTTTCCATAAGGTTTGTGCGGTGTCCTTTGGTGCAAATATGTATTATAAAGACATTTGGAACTAGATTTTATTTTCACATTATTCTGTTCAAATGAGGTAAATAGGAGAAAATAATTAAAGCAAGCTGGTAAAAGTACATAAACTTGGGATTTGGTGTATATACAAGAAGCCAAGGCCTCAGACATTTTTATAATATTTTCAATCCCCACCACCTCCACTTCATTATTATGGAGGCTGTTAAATTAAAATTGAGATATTCACTTGAAGTTTGGAACGCGTATGTATTGTAATGATATCTGATTGAGATGATTCCGTTGAAGGGGTGGGGGAGGTAAATAGGGAAAAGTAAATAAAGCAAGTTAATAAGAGTCCAGAAACTTTATTTTAGGCGTATATGCTAGAAGCCAACGCTTCAAATTTTTTTATGACATCTGCTTCAAATATTACATTATTATACTTCTATGACCAATTATTTACACATACTAGAGTGCAAATATGGTGAAGATATTTTCCTTTAAAGAGCCTTGGATGGAAAATCTGGATGTGGAAGTAGTGATTCCTTAAACAGTAGTTGTCTTTGTTTTCCATCATATTTATTTATAGGTGTAGCGGCTGATAATCTCTTTAATATCTAATATGAGGTGTCAAAAAAGAAATATTATCTTTAACAACCAACGTCTTGTTGAGAATATCTATTACTGAGAGTATGAAAAGCGAGTGAGAATATAGATGACCGATAGCTGTTAAACATATCATACAGCAAGGAAAGATCCATTAAAATAATGTTCTTCTCTACGTGTATTGGGAAAGCTAGATCGACAAGCCAAGTGGTTTTTAAATGAAACAGAATTAAAGACAAATATGACGATTGTTAATCAGAGTAATAAAACTTTGCGTATTGTCTAATATTACTATGACCTATAATTATTGACTTTCTGGTAGTTCTAGAACACAGTTATCTATCTTTACCTCCCACAGGCATTGGATTTTGCATACATATTCTCAGGACTCAGACTATCCTCGGGTAGAGATGAATATATTTCAAAAATCCATTTAATTCTTGTCAGACGTTTTATACGGTATTGAAAGAGAGTGAAGAAATACTATTATAAAAGAGTTTGTGATTGTTACAGACGGTGTGTGGTCATGTTCTTTGATGAGTGGGAGATAGAAAGCAGAATAGTGAGAAAATTGGTCTTTCATGTGAGTTGGTAAGTACGTATTCCATTTAAATTTTAAATTAATACATAGAAAATTCTTTGGCTATATTTTTGTGGGGTACTTTTCTCTCTTTGAAACATTTTAAAAATCTAACGCAAAACACACGAAGTCGTATATACTTTAATATTTGTACAGAGAGTTTGCTATTAATAGTATTACTAGCTTTCGTATCATATAATTCTAAAATAGTGGCACCATCTTGAAAAATGGCAGTTTATTAAAAACCTTTTTATGGAATATTCAGATTTTGAAGGATTTTTTATTATACACGGTGGTATATTTGTTGTTTTCGAAAATAACAATAGCGGGTAAAACATTTCACAAACGAAATATTCGCCAGAGACAAAAATAACATTTTCGATTATCTACATTATCATAAGTACTTACTTGGTTTTTTCTCCAACCATTTTTAAAAATGGCTCAATAAGTATTGCAGGTAACATCTGGTATAAAAGAAATACTATATAATATCGGTACCAGTTACTGGTTATACTCCCTGAAGGATACCAAACAGCTAGCCTACATGGGGCAATCCACAGTGCTTCTAGACCAAAATTAAACACATCTTTATTAGTGCATATGACGTCATCTCCACACGCTGCATTATATACCATTATTTCGTTTAAGTCTCTGAAACAAACAAGTAATATACATCTATTGGGTCTGCAGTATTACTGACCATGACAGACCGTTCATTTCTTCGGTACAGTGATGTATCTTCATTGATTTTAGTCAGTAGGTATAAGCTGTCGAGGGTCAGGGGGCAGGAGTTCTCCAGTCGCTACCGCATGCAAATATTGTTTTGAAAGTTCAAAGTCAACGGTATTTCAAGAACATTTGAAAATTCAACATTTTTAAAATTGTTCAGAGTTCTTTAAATAACACAGACATTTTTCTCTACCACAAGCAATATTTACGGTTTTAGAGATATGTTGATCAAATACAATATACATGGTGACCCATAAGGGGACAATTAAATGAAGAGGTGTAATAGGTGATGTCATTCCTGACCAAAATAACTATGCACGTGGTAATCCAATTATTGATGGTTTAAAAGTCGTTCCTGAAATTCCATAGTACTCCATAATTCGAACAATTGAAAAACATGCACGAGTTGTTCCGTGCTCTTTCTACAAGTAGGTTTTAAGTGAGTTCACTTTTCCAATATAGGCATTTTCATACACTCTGTTATCTTCTGTCATATAAAAACAACGGCTTTGTGAACACTTTTATCACACACACTTTTTTCCATTTTTAAGTGATGCTGACAGAATAAAAATATAGTATAAATAGGTGACTATCACAAAATGTTGTCCAGTTAATGCAGATTCCGACAAGGTATAACACATAGAGTTATTGAGAATAAATTCTTTTTCATAAATTAGTATTTATTAAATGCTGCAACAAATGTTAAATATTTCTATCATGGACCCTAACACATAATCAGCCTCGCTAAATAATTTTTTTTTGAAGTAAAACTTTCACGCCAAGGGTATTACAGATGGCGTAGGAAACCTTCACTATGCGGATTACAAGGAGGTGATATTGTAAGTATGGTGAGGGTGCCCTGCTTTGCGTACGCGTAGTTAGTAATATGCTAGCATCATGCGTATACGTAGAGTGATATTTGTGTGTGTGCGTGAACATTATACGAGAAGCAGTCGAGTTTATGTATTTAATACAAATTGTATAATTTTAAATATCTGTTGACAGTTTTTGTATTCACGGGCAAGTGTTTACTATCAAGTGTTTCATTATGTACAAATTGAATAACAAACAACTCTTGTTCGGTTTCATATTCTACCACGTAGACAAGTTTCTCAAAGTAACCCCTTTACGGGGCCTACGGGGCTCAGCTCAGTTGACTGCGGTGGCCACTGGATGGTCTTCGGTATGTTCTTCACTGAAATATTTCTTTCATTACAATTGCTGTTGCAATGTACATGTTTTTAACCGTACTTAAACAATTTTAAAGATGAGGAGGTTCTCAATTCGACATCTAGTTATGTCTCGTGTATACTGAGCAAAAATAGGAAATAATTTTCATTCTATTCGAATGAATGTTAGAATATATCGAATGAGGATAAAATTGTGTTAAAATTGGTAGTTAGATATTTTTCGGAGTGCTGACTACAGAATCTAATGTCAATAGTTAAATATTCATGATGGCAAATCCAATAGGGCTGCCATAGTTCCATAACTTTTGCAGATTTACACGAAATTTGGTGTGTTTGTCTGCATTTGTTCAGTGCACATAAAGAATATCATAAATACCGGCCATCAAAACATCAAAGTCCGTGCCAATGTTATTGAACCCAGTAAAACGATCCATTTGAAAAATATCCAAATTACTAAGAAATTAAATTCAGACCAAAATTCCCATGAAAAAATCAATTTTAAAACATTGTCACCTTACAAAAGACCGATAACCATCGAAATCTGTATAAAAAATTATTTCACTAAAAATGACCAAAAAATTGACTTGAAAAAATTTTTCATATCGAGGACGATGGTTAGTCGCCTTTAGGCTCCGTTGTTAAAAAAAATAAATATTTTCGAAAGTACTCAAAAAATTGACTGCAAGATGCACGGGGCGGAAAACTGCTCCGTCCGACAAATTATTCAAAAGTACAACGAATTTATTTTTTCGAAAGTACCACGAATTTGGTTTTTCGAAATTACCACGAAGAAAATTGCATAGGGCGAGAAACTGCTCCATCCGACAAATTTTTCGAAAGTACAAAGAATTTAATTTTTCGAAAGTTCCACGAATTTGGTTTTTCGAAATTACCACGAAGAAAATTGCATAGGGCGAGAAACTGCTCCATCCGACAAATTTTTCGAAAGTACAAAGAATTTAATTTTTCGAAAGTTCCACGAATTTGGTTTTTCGAAAGTACAATAAAGATAATTGCACAGGGCGGAAAACCGCTCTTCTCGACAAAATCTTCGATAGTACCACGAATTTGGTTTTGCACAGGGTGGAATCATCAGCCAAGATGTAGCGAGTAGCTATATTAAACGTCAAAATTTAAGAAAAAATCAACGGAACGGTTTCCAATAAAAACCAAAATTCTCATTTAATAATTCTAAAAGTGTGGGAGGATAATCCTTGTCCGGACCACAAGAACGTACATAAATATTGTCAGAAATTCAAAGTCGGAGAGTCGATTACGACCGACCTAGAATATCTTTAATCCAGGCTCAGGCGGACATCGCCATAGTGGTCGCTCGAAAGCGAATCGACGGAAAAAATGTATATTTGGGTTTAATGTCGCTAGTACGTTTATGTAAGCAGGAAAACCTTTGAACTCATATAGATAGCTTCTTTAAGCATTCTGACAAGAATTTCAAGCTTTTCAATAATTTCAGCGCAAAATTAAAAGTGAATAATTTTCACAAAGTTCGACATACATTTTACAATCATAACTAACTGGGAGTCTGAATCTTTTTGTACAGTCAATTGTCATAGTTCTGTCGACGTGGGATGAGTTACGATTTTACGGGATGTAACGACTTGCCAAGTGGTAGTGCTTTCTGATGTTTGCCTTATATATATTAGCTAAGTGTTGAATATTTATATTTTTTATATTTTATGAATTATTTCAATAAATGAAAATATATTTTGAGTTCGATTTCTTATTGATCCACTAATTATAAGATTGGCGACCGACGTGCGATTCTCTGGCGTGAGTCAGATAACTAGTTACTACGGGTCACCTTTGATCCCGCCACGCTTGTGTACTTGTCCGAGTACTCATAGAATCCATCGACGGTCTTACTTATTAAGAAGTGTTTCTGAGAAAGTGCTAATTATAAGATATATTCATTAGAAGTTCACCTCTTGACATGAGATTTCGACGGAGTGAGCAGACTGTAGCAATCACAGTAACTATAATTTTGTCTATTTTCGACTTGGGGTGTCTGAAGAGTAACTTGTATCCCCCTTGTAAGTAGAGTTGATAGATATCGTAGCGGCGACACGGCTCCGGCCTAATTAATATAAAATCCTTGTCGTGTCCCTCAGACCCAACGATACTAGGTATATTTACACTAACAAGGTACTACAGACCCGTACTTTAAATTCTTGCATATTATAACGAACAAAATAAAACTAGCGCTTCAAGTATTGTGTTTTCGATATAAACTTAATTAAGTCTCTGGTAAATTTAAATATCGCTCTATTTTGCTTCAAGATAGGAATATCTTATGCATTGGTGGACGCTTGCCCGTCCATCTCGACTTTAAAAGATAAATTCAAAGTACGGCTCTGTTTATCTGTTCCCTGGATATGATGTTCTTGTTAGGGGTGATCTACGTAACAATATCTCAGGAATATTATTTACATAAGAATAACGATGTGTTATATATTAAGCTATACATTATATTTATTATTTAATATACTGTAAAAAAATAAAGCATTTCCCGTTCTCCATTTATGTTAACTCGGTCGGCAGCTTTGAGTTTTTTATGGGCCGTACAAATGTGTAGTCAACTATATATAATGATATTTTTCATCGGGAGCGACTGTCGACGGACCTTATACTTTTTCTTACGGGGTTATTTTACTGGTGTGTGCGGAAGAAAATTAGACCAAACAATAATTGCGGCAAAAACCAAAAAAAAACTACCAATATGATTAGTAATAATGAACGGGCTTTCCGACTAATGGAAAGACATTTTATTTAGGGGGCCGATTATGTGTTAACATTTTTGTGGCATTTAAAAAGCAATAAAAATTATTATCCTATTTATTTTGATTTATTTCTAATAAATCAGCTATCTGCAATTTTGAAATGTTGGAACATGTACTTTTTAACAATTACGACTTTCTTGTTAAACAATTCGTAAAAAATTTGTTCTGAATAACTCTCTGTATTGAACTTTGCCCAAATCATGCATTAAAAGCATCATCTTTTTAATAATTAGTAAACTTTTGTACTCTGTTCTTCTTCCTCAGCGTCACTTAAAATTGACCAATCATTGCTTTGGTAAGAAAAAGTGTTCCCACAACCGTTGTTTTTATATGACAGAAGATGACAGAGTTCATGACAATGAACTTGGAAAGGTGTTCCACTGTTACACTCCATTTGTTAGTTATTATACTCTTCACAAATACAAAACGAAGAGTATATTGCATTCGATCAGCACATTTCTAAAACCGGTAATATTGCTCGTAGAGAAAAAAATTTCGTATCACTGTGTTGGTGATCGAATTTTGAACAACTTTCAAAATGTTCGTCCGTCTGTCTGTCTGTCCGTCCGTCCGTCCGTCCGTCCGTCTGTCTGTCTGCCTGCCTGCCTGTCTGTCTGTCTGTCTGTCTGTCTGTCTGTCTGTCTGCCTGTCTGTCTTTCCGTCCGTACGTCCGTCCGTCACGTTTTTGTAAGCACGATGACGTAAGAACGAAAAGTCCAATAGTATTGTTTGGACAGTAAGTTAGTGTTAGCTGTTTGAAGAACCCTGTTGTTTTTGAACAAAATCGATCAATAAATAAAAAAGTTATTAATATTTATGTTTTTAATTAAACAAATAATGTTAGAAACTAATATCATTCCCAAAAAAAAAACTGCAAACAGTATCCTATAGAATGTGCAACAATTATATATCAAGTGTAGCAAATCGGCGAAGAGTATAATGGTTAGCTTGTTACTTAATGATTAGGGGCTACAAAGATTTTATTTTGAGGGACATCCAGTATATTATACAATCCTTCAAGTCATGCCTCCATTTATGGTAAATCTCGACACAGTTTGAAAACTAGTTTCAATGATGTTTATTCTATCTGTCAACAGATGGCGAGACTAGTAACAATTGATTATTTTTGCGAAATTCTAATAAGTGAATAATGAAAAACTATTGAAAAGTTATTATTTTGTATTGATTAAAATTGTACTAACCACTTTATTCCATATGCCTAGTTTTACATAAATCCAAATGTCGATAAGAAAGATCGTCTCGTTTACGAAGGTTGGCAATAGTGTAATCGACTTAGGGTTTTGTCGAAAAACGAAAGACTCTCGATGCCTTATCAGATATTTTAATTGTTTTATGAATAATAATAAGGAGTCAAAAAATCGACTTCTAGCGGGACACCTCCCGTCAGATACCTCAGGAGTTGTGAAAGTTGTGAAAAAATGGAATTATTCATTGCACGTGATCGTTACAAGATTTTTCTTAGTTTTTTATTTAATACTTGGAAGACAGATAAATGTTCCCAGAAAAAACCTCATGTCAGTTGATTAGATAGAAACTACTTTTTTTCCAAAAAAAGAAGTTCAGATTTTTAGATTTGAATTTTGTCACCTCTTTTAATTATACAGACCCACAAAAAAAGTTCAGACCAGCGAATCAGACCCATGTATCCCTATGTATTTTCCGACTCTGAATACGAGTCCGAGGTAAAAAAAAATCGTACGCCTCCAAAATCATTAGCTAGAGCCAAGAAACACCCCTGGTATGTGGTAAATGGAAGATTAAGCTACGAGAATAGTCGTTACATCTTAATCAAGCGAATTATACAAACTAAGGTTAAAGAGCAACGTACAGACAACAGATATGAAACACCCCCAGGGTGGTGCGAAAATTATTCCCATATATAAATATCGATCCAAAACAGCAATGACTGCTGAAAAAGTTTTGTTAAAGTGATAAGAACCTGCATTAGCTCCGATGTAAATCTTCATAAACTGCCCCTATAGTATTGAGAAGGCAACTATATAATTGGGAAACTTCAGGATGCTGTCGAGTTTATAGAGCAGTCCGTTATGCTAGATGGTGTCGTAAGCCTTCTCTATATCGAGGAATAAAAAAACTGAGCACTGTTTGCTGGCGTCCTGTACTACCTTGTCTAGGGTATGTGTGGCACTATGTCCCTTTCTAAAACCAAATTGAAAATTCTGTATCAACCGATTTTTTGCTACAATTTTATGTAATATTCTGAGAATAACCCTTTGCATTAATTTGGAGAGGGTATTCAGCAGACATGTCGGCAGGTAGCAGTGCAATGGGGCGGCTTATTTGGTTTTAGAATAGGTATTATTATTCCAATCTTCTGGGAAATACTGCAGTTTAAGGATGGACTTGATGATGTAGGTAATTTGGCAGAGCATTTTATTAGGTAAGTTTTTAAGAACTAGGTTGGGGATTGTGTCGGGACCAGGGGCTTTATTGCTCGGAAGAGTTTTTATTATGTTTCCGAGTTCGGTAGGATTAGTTAACATTTTAGGTAGTTTATTTGAGGGGATAGGGAATCTGTCTGCAGTCGTCTGCGTCGCGTGCGTCTTTTGGTCATGATAGGGTATGGTGTTTGATGTTGTAGTGTTGGTATTCTGAAGATGGGTGGCTAGAATCTCTGTTTTTTCGAGATCGTTATTGTAAGCAATTAAATTAGATTAGGTTAGATTAGGAAGGAGGAGCTGGCCAATTGGCCTCGACCACCGCGACCCCCATGGATCTATTGTAGTGCTCCTGTTTGTTTTCCTTAGAGCTTCTTATCCAGCTTTGTTCTTTGTATCAGACTTCACAGCCTTGATAGGGGCTCCTTATTGTAGCTATCAGCTCTTGGTTTTTCATCACCAAGTAGTTGGAATCTCAGTCTAGCAAGGCCTTCACAATGGCACAATACATGGACTGAGGTTTCCTCTGCCTTTTGGCAGAATCTGCATGTTGCGTCCTCTGCCAAACCCATTAGACTGAGATGTCTATTAAGTCGACAGTGACCAGTTAGAAGACCTACTATTATTTTAATGGAGTTTATATTTTGGCTTAATAGATCCTCCGTAAATTTGGCTGATCGTTCTTCAATGAACCCTTTAGCCTATCTCTCTCGTGGGAAATTTTTCCACCATTCCAGAGATTTATTGTAAGCAATATTATTGTTAATTATTGTAGGAACAGCGAAGAAGGGTCTTTTGAACAAGCGCGACATTTTCCATAGGGAGTTGTCCTTCCTTGACAGGTTTTTAATTCTGTCATTCCAGGACTCCCTCCTCTGTTTTGCAAGTGTTTCCTTGATAGTATTTTGTAGTTCAATCATACGCAATTTGTCGATGTTGCGCCTGCTCAATTGCCACCTTCTTCGTATTCTGTTTTTAAATGTGATCAAGTTTTTGATATCTTGGAGAATGACCTCATTCCTCGGTTTTTGAATTATTAATTTTGTGGTTCTGTCCCGTGCTGCTTTTAGAATTGTAGTTATTCTAGCCACCTCAACGTCTATGTCCCCAGGCGTTTCTATTTGGCTGTTTATCGTAAGCTGTTCGTTTACAATATTTCTAAAAGCTCTCCAATTGGTTGAGCGATAGTTAAAGCTTTTGTGTACCCTTTCCTTTATGTCTGAGTCCGAGAGTTGGCAATGTATGGGATTATGGTCTGAGGAGAGGAGAGGTAATGATACATAACTTGTTGGGAATGGGACATTTTCATTAAGTATAATGTCGATTACTGAAGGAGTCGTGTAATTAAGGGGGAAGTGGGTTGAAGTTTCGGGAGCATGAACTGCCAATTTCGGTCGACTGAGAAAGAAAGCATACAGCTTACCATTACATTCGTAATTAAGCTTAAATTATTGATCATACTAAACCCCAAGGATAAAATTATATCAAACTAGAGGTCCAAGATATATGAAATCAATACTAAGTGCTATAGTTTGAAGTAACTTAGACACAGGAACCTTATGACTAGATTCAATGAACACATAACCCACCCCAAATACGGAAGAACTGAAAAATCTAGTATTAAACAACATGGTAACAATCATAAGATAGACATTAATATGTTTTTAATTAGGAATGTAACAAGTAAAAAATATCTGAATTCTTTTGAAAGCTTACAAATTGCAAAATGTAAAAATAGTATAATGATAAGGCCTTATTCGAAGTAGCTTCTATTGGTTAATAAGTTAGCAGGTCACGGTCAGAGATGACGGGATTCATTGAACCATGATTATAATTTAATATAAGTACAGCATAAATTGTCAAATTTAGTTTCAATCACCTCTAAATAATGTCAAAATTATCGGCGAAATGCGTTGTAAGCATAGTACTTGAATGTAATGTAGGAGTTTTCCAGCTTAACAACTGTGAATTCTGAGATACAATTGTGTATTTCGAGTTAGAAGAAAAATTATAAATAGTGAGGCCTTTCTACGCTTTCGTCTGTTACCTCAGACATTTGAATTTCTGAACATGGGCACATTATACTATAAATAATTAAAACACAAACTTACTTATTTACAGCTCTTTCATGTGTCGCCAAAAGTATCATTCTAATTACGACATCCACTGGAATATAATCTACTCTCTTGTCTGGGTCGCAATAGCCTATTTTCACTATTCCTTTAAAAGAGACGAGATATTGTTACACATTAATAATTTATATGTTGTGACAGATTAAAATATGTAAGGTCTTGTGGAATAAATATTTTTATAGTTTTCTTATAGGACGAAATATTCAGACGCTTGATACATATATAACTTTTTTAAAGATTTGAACCATCTTACGATTATTTTTTGCTAGTCTTTAGAAGCGATAAATAGTAGATGTACTATGACACTTTGGGATCAAAATCCCATGTATGTTCTTATAGAGGTTCGTTTTTTTGAATTTTCGATTTGAGAATTGTGAGAATTTGAACTTTTGGGAAACCACGTTTATGATATGGTGTTAAATAAACCAGTTTACTCTTGCTTAGCCTAATTTATCACTGCTTTATCCTTATATACAATGATGTTCTTAGGTTTTATACGATGGCTGAGGTCATTTTGAAAAATTTTCGATTCGAGATAGTGAGAACGCTATCGATTTCGACTTTTGAGAATATTTAAGAACTTTTGAGTGACCACGTTTGCAACATGATATTAAATGAGCAAGCTACATACAATGCTGTCCGTTAGGTTAGGTTGCGATGGCTATCCGTAGCCAATCCGAACTAATAGTTTACTTGAGTACTTTTCATTTTACACAACTTGCTATAAACATACAGAATAGGCCAGTAGAATTAGCTCATAGGAGGGCTAATCTTGGATGAAATTCCTTACAGGTAATCACACAGTTTAGTCGATATATTTATTGATAAGGAGCATACTTGTGAATTTCCTCCCATTTTAAAATGGGGGAATATTTTTTAATTAACGTTTTTTTGCAAAGAAATCACGAAAAACCGGGTTTTTCAGCGTAGCTCTAAGCCGATTGAGAATAGCCATATTTGATGTTATACGTATCGTAGGTGATATAAAGACAGTTAATTTTCCGCCCGAATCATTTAAATCGGTTAATAATTTCTTTAAATAATCGAAAGAAACTGTAAATAAAATCGAAAATTTCAATAATTTTTAATTCCGTTAAAAATTTTCCTAAATCCTCAAAACTTGGTGGAAACATGTCTCATGTAACCCTGAAGTTACTATAAATTTTCAAAAAATAATATTTATATATTCTCGAGAGAATGCATTTGTTTATAAAAAAGGTCTCAAATGTTTAATTCAATCTGAACCAGTTCCCGTCATCAGAAATGACTCATCCAGAGCTCAATTTTTCCGAAGTGACATCTAGTTTACGAGCACATTGTTGGCAGAACGATTTTTTAATATTTTCAAAAAAAATGGCGTTTTAAAAAGTACGACTTTTTCGGATAGCGTCTTTTGGGAATATCATAATGACCAATTAACATATCAGCATAAAACTTTCGTATTCTGGTGGCAGGTATTTTTACACGAATTCGAAAAAAAATTAATTGTTGTAAAATGTTGAGTGGCAGAGGTAATTTTTTTAAATTGTTAATTGTCATTTGTTTATTTATTATCATAAACATCTGTAATTTACACAGTAAGTAGTTGAAGACTTAAATTTTGTAATTCAGTGAACTGCCATGTATGTTATGTTTTAAGGGACGTAATATTAATTTTTGTACACCACAGACTGGATGAGTCTTCGTGTTCCTCTCTCAGCTGTCCATGTTAACTTTTTCGGTCAAGTGACTTCAAATTCCGACGGCAGAAAAAAATAGATGTATCTCCGTCATTTATGATGCGATTTCGTCAAATGAATTCATTTTTTATAGTTAGTTGGCAAACCTCTAGCAGTATCTTTGTGGTACACGTCTATATTTTTTTGATTATGATCAAATAGAATAGAACTGAATACTTTACTTAATTTGAAGAGACGTAGCAGTAGTAACAGTAGTAATAATAGTAGATATAATATTAATATACACTACAATATATTATTTGTATTAATATATTTCCCGTTACGGGACGCTGCTACACATCTGCAAGATCACCAAATTCTCTGGGTACTGTGTGTTTGTCCACTGCAGATGAAGCAGCAACGCCACTGGCTAATAGTAAATATATAACAGTTACCAAATATATAAACAACATGCTAAACGGGGTAGTGTGAGAAGGACGATATTAAATTCTTGTTTCAGTAATAGGCAAGAATGTTGGGTCTGTGATATAAAATAAATCTTTGATTATGTAACTTTCGGGAGATTGGAACTTGTACAGAAAGGTTTGTATTCCAGCGGGTTCCATAGTTAAGGTTTATAGCAATTGGTGGTAATTCAAACATCTACAGTTGACACTTATAGCATAAAGATTTCTTACATTGAACAAAACTATTTCGTAATACAATAATTCTGTGGGATTGTTGTTATAAAGACCACCGTATACTGTAATGCTATATATAATAATGGATTCAGCCAAAGCATTGTACGTAATTACGATTTTTTTTTGTTAGGAGTGCCCTTAGTTGTTAGAATTTATATATAAGTTTTCTTTTTGCGATATACTCAACATGCTTATTCTACCTCAGATGACGACCATTTTAAGTCATTTAGGTATTTGATTTATATGTGGACAATCACACATTTCCTCATTTTTGAACATGTTGTGCAGTTTTAAATTAACTTTGTCCAGTTGATCATTCGCTGATATGGTAAATGATAAAAATATTGTTTTAGCGGTATCAAGGTTAAGAAGGCTTACGTCTAATTAGGAATATTTATATTTTTAAACTGGTTTCAGCATTGAAGTATACTTCATTCCATGTTTTGCCTTGGAATAGGGACATATAGTCAGCATAAGATATAATGTCATGCTTTGAATTTATAATTCTTGTTATATTATTAATACGTATATTGAAAACAATGTGGAGCCTAATATCGTATCCTGTGGGTCACCTATGGTATTAAAGGATCACTCAATATTTCGTTAATCCTTAATTTTACTGTCTGGTTGTCAAGGAATTTTTAAATATCTTTTCCTAGCATTCTTATTAATATTTCCTGATCAACCGCATCAAATTCTATGATTAAATCGAAAAATACAGCATGACGTTTTTTATCATTTAAGCTAGAAACAGTGTTTCCTATTAATTCCATAATTGCATTTTCGGCACTATTGTTTTGTCTAAATCCAAACTGTTTGTTAGATATTGTTTTATTTCTTTCGAAAAAGTCGTTTAATCCTGTTTTTAAATACTTTCAAAGATTTTTGCAAAATTATTAAGAGAAATTGACCGATAATTTCTTAATTATCTTAATTTTGTGTTGCCTGTCTTGTACGGAGGCGTAACTATCTACTCTTTTCGTGCTAAAGAGACATAAGAACTAGTAAAAGTCAAATTTATTATATGACATATTGTATTAATTGTGACATATTTTGTAATTTTGGCAGATACGCCATCTGAACCTGGTGCAGAATTATTTTTTAAAGATGGGATATCAATAATAAATTCACTACATTATTTAAATCTGTTTCTTGTATTTTGCCAAAAATTTTCCAAATCTCTGTCATAATATTTATTTGTTCAGATGTAGTTTCTTCTAAAGATATGCATTACGAATAGTGCTCGAAAGCGTACTAATTACATAGGCACACAAAGAAAAGTGATGTGTTATCAGGACCCGACATAGTAATTCCTCTGTATTTCGACGTGCTGAATACGAATCCTATGTCCGTTTAGCTTCATCACCCACCAATTGTTTGCAAATAATGAAATAACCTTAAGAAATCCAGGTTTCTAAGGCTATTTTTGCAATTTTCAAAAAATTGATGGGTGATGGAGCTAAACGGACACAGGACTCGTATTCAGCACTTCGAAATACAGAGGGATTACTATGTCGGGTCCCGGTAAGAGATTTTTTTTTTTGTGTAACGGTGCATATAGGCCCAAAAAAAGTGGCCTGTTACAGGGACCCGACATAGTAATCCCTATGTATTTCGACGTACTGAACACTAATCCGACGTCCGCTTAGCTCCATCACCCACCAATTTTTTGTAAATCGCGAAAATAACAAAAAAGTTGAATTTTTTAGGTTATTTTTCCGATTTACAAAAAAATGGTGAGTGATGGAGCTAAACGGACTACAATAGAGAAATAAGGTAAAAAAAAGGCCATCTGCGGAATGAGGCCGAATAAGCTGAATTTTTCGTTTTGATGTTCCATGAAGCACAATCTCATATGCCTACCCGTGTGCGTCTTGACATATCGAAGGTCAAAGGTCATGAAAATCGGTTTTTCGCGAAAATCTCGCTTCCAGTGCATCTGACGTCGTAAGAACTGCAGAGCTGTAACTATAAAAGCACTTTTCTTAATCTGTTAGACTAGAAAATTAAATTCCACATTATTAAAACCGTTAAAAATTTGTTTATTTACAAAAAAATATATAATAAATAATTAATAACAAAAAATACATTCTTTTCCACACCACGCCTTATGTTTCCTTGCCTTCGTTGACGGGTTCAGGCATGCCTGTCCTTGACACTGACTACAAACTTTGGAGCATGGCAGCCCGACTTTTCTACACCCGCACTGCGCACCACACCCCTTTTTACAAATATAGAATATTGGAGCAGGAGGCAGTAGTGTTATTTTCGGCTGTAATATGTCGTTTTTTAAATCCCAACCCCATTCTTCGGGTTGTAGATTTTTCCTTAGCCAAATTTGTACTTGGTAGTAGACCCGATAAATATGCTGTCGAGCTACTTCACTGGTAGGTGGAAGGGATGACAATTTAACAGGTCTATTAAGTCGTGTGGCCTTAATGAATTGGGTGTATCTAAATTTGTCAAGGATCACTTCATCTTTTGGAGCACCATACTAACAGAAAACGCTGAAATACTGTATCTGACGGGCAGTTTTCTGTTTGAAACATTTGAGCCGAGTGAGTCAAATCGGGATGTTCCTCAAACATTGTCATAACCTTAAGTTTTCCTTTGTTGAATAGTGCCGATGTAGTGTCGCATCCAGTGAGGGCATGCAAAAACATAATATGTTCTTTGCAAAGACGATATTTGTCGAGACTTTTAGACGAATAAATTAGAAATACGGTCATGGTCCACTTCTTTATACCTGGATGATTATACTTTTCTTGTCTAGAATAAAGAAATGTTTTTTATTTGCATTATAATATATAGAAGCTTTGCATTTCATTACAAAAGTGGTGTGAAAATAATACATTGTTTTGTTATTAATTATTTATTATATATTTTTTTATAAATAAACTAATTTTTAACGAGTTTAATAACGGGAATTTAATTTTCTAGTTTAGCAGATTAAGAAAAGTGCTTTTATAGTTATAGCTCTGCAGTGTAATACAGTATTACCTATTACGAATGCGTGCTCCCGCTTTATCATGCTATATCTCGAAAACGGTTGGTTGTACGAAAAAAATTTATATGAACAATTTTGTAGAGAATACTATCTTACGTAAGTTTTGTTTGTTCTTGTGACGTCAGATGTACTGGAAGCGAAATTTTCGCGAAAAACCGATTTTCATTACCTTCGACCTTCGATATCTCAAGACGCACAAGGGTAGGCATAGACACCGGATTCGTATTCACCACGTCGAAATACATAGGGATTACTATGTCGGATTCCGGTAACAGATCACTTGTTCTTTTTTGTGTACCTTTGTTATTAACACATAATAGATTTACCTAGTACCCCAGCAGCCAGAACTCCTACAGGTCCATTAAAATTATCGGTCCAGCCGGGAAATGGGTCTGTAAGACTAGAAACAACTGAAAATAAAATGTTATTATTAATAGTATATTTGAGTTCTATTTATATACAAAGTGAGTGGGGTGGAAGTGCCAAACTCCGGGAATGCATGCCACACATAATACTGCAGGAGCCAGCATGAAGTTACCTGACACATTTGTAATAGCGAGAAATAGCTTTAGTGGTGTAGACTTCATTAAATACTTAGCTCTAAGTATTTGGTAATGAAACATATTCTTTATAGGATTTTGCAAACCGCAGAAAAAAACTACCTATGAGAACTAAAATAAAAACGATTTGTAAAATTATTGATTTGGTATTTGCATTTTTTGAATCGATTACTTGTCACTTAGTGATTACAAAAATACAACTGGCATACATCCCAATTAGTGAAGGTTGAGCCTTCTGAACCTGCACGTTATGCCAATGAGCATGACAAAGAACTATCAAGCTGATTTTCATGTTATCAATTAATTATCATTCAGTTTTTATGAATATACGATAGGGATACATTCCAGTTAGTGGAGGTCTAGAGGCCGGCATACAACTCGGTTTTGGAAGTACAGTGCAACAACCTTCAAGGATTCTGCTTTTAAGCCTTGATTACTATAATGTCAAGTTTTTTTTTTAATTATTTTTTTTTTATATTAAGTTTGCATCACTAAGAGACATTCTCATTTCTTGTCCGCAATGCTTTTAGGCAAAGGATTAATCATGTATCTAGCTATTATAGTACGGCAGCCCGTAACCAAAATTTCCGACTTATCGCCTAATGGGAAATTCCCGGACCAATGCTCATTTCTTTGAACAAAAATAAGGAAGTTCAGAGCGTCGGAAATTTTTAGCGTCGCGAAAGGATTGAAATGTTTCCTTCAACATGTAAAAAATAACGGGTCATTTGAGTAATCACCTAATGTCCATTTACTGTTTCCTGGAGTTCATAAATATGCATAGTTCAATGAAAAAATGAAAACGGAAGTTTTGAGTGCTTCGTGAATATACAGGGTGTAATCAGTTTCATGTCATTAAAAAAACTGGTAATGGGGACCGACTAGACAAACAGAAAACCTTTATGACTTTTCCCTCTAGGTGCACTTTGAAGAAAACTGATCTAGGTCAATATTTTTAATTTTATGGTAGACAACTATTGAGAACCACTGCTTTTCTTGGTCAATGGACTTCTAGTTCCCAATTATACAACTTTTAAATTGTCATAAAAAAGTGCTCGCCGGCACACGCGGTGGTCTACGGTGTCAAAGGATCATCGACCGCCTTTGATGGACCGCCTCAACTGAACTAAGGCAAGTGTAAAGAGGTAAATAATTCGTTCTCTCTTCGTGCACAATTGCAAGCAAATAATGGGCATAGAGGTTTAAACAGAGCATTTCTTTACATGTATGTTTTTTAATTTGGAACAAAATATTGGATTGTTTATAATTTAGAAAATTTTAATGTGGTTTATTAACATTTGTAACATTAATGAGTGTCTTGGGTTAAAAGCTTACTACCTACCTAAAGGATTCAAAATCTGCATCAATACACAGTTCGGTACGTCGAATTAAGGACATACGTTCTTCGTTCAATACTAAACACTAAACTATGAACTAACGTTTTTTTTTTCCTTCTTCAATTCTTTGGGACTTCCTGCCACATGTATGTTTTCTTTCTAAGCGGTGCTAGGGGAATCTACAAAATATATCACAATTAACCAGTATTTTACTGGTAAAAAACCTCTACGCCTGTGACGTTTACGTCAAAGGATCAGTTAAAGGTTGGTTTTTATAAATAAACAACACAAATAAGTATAAAAACTTGAAATTAAATATTTCGCCGACGTTTCGGAAATCTATTCTGTTTCCTTTTTCAAGGCTTTTTTTGAAAAATCTTTTTTGCTGTGTATGACAAATACACAGCTCTAAGAATGTTTGTTATATTCAATATCCATAGATACTTACTATTTACATAGAACTGTTGATATAGTTAACAGTTTTTTAGTTTCTATACAATGTTAAGTTTGTGAAGTTCTTCTTTTAACATTGGTAGCCAAGTTGTACAGACATCTACGGAACAATTCGACACGCAATTATCCTCATTCAATAATATTATCGCGGATTCTTTAATTTTTCTTTTTTTTGCTATCTGCCTCTTAACATTGTATAGAAACTAAAAAACTGTTAACTATATCAACAGTTCTATGTAAATAGTAAGTATCTATGGATATTGAATATAACAAACATTCTTAGAGCTGTGTATTTGTCATACACAGCAAAAAAGATTTTTCAAAAAAATCCTTGAAAAAGGAAACAGAATAGATTTCCGAAACGTCGGCGAAATATTTAATTTCAAGTTTTTATACTTATTTGTGTTGTTTATTTATAAAAACCAACCTTTAACTGATCCTTTGACGTAAACGTCACAGGCGTAGAGGTTTTTTACCAGTAAAATACTGGTTAATTGTGATATATTTTGTAGATTCCCCTAGCACCGCTTAGAAAGAAAACATACATGTGGCAGGAAGTCCCAAAGAATTGAAGAAGGAAAAAAAAAAATTAAGATAATGCCACAAATAACATTTAGACAATAATATGAACTAACGTTGTCAATAAAGAAAAATAAAATAAAAACTTGGTACAAAAACCAAAAAGGAATACAAAAAGAACGAACAAGTAAGTTGTGTCTGTACGTAATCAAGAATTTGACAACTTGAACGGTAAGTCAATAAAATAAATCTTAACTATAAATATACAATGACGCGAAATTCAAAAATAACAAAAACAACGAACGGCGGGTTGGACGTGGGTACATAACGAAACACTCAACTAAAATATTGCACAACGGAGAGTTATAGTTTTCTTCAGATCAGATCTAGATCTAAACCTACCTCAATATTCCAGCAGTTCTCAAAAAATTTTACTGAAAATTTGCGAAATTTTTGTTTATTTTTTTTCTCCAAAACTATGAGCTTTAGACCCATTGTTATATAAGGTTTTTTTGTTTGTCTTGTCGTTCCCTACCACCAGTTTTTTTAATGACATGAAACTAATTACACCCTGTATAAGGGGTTAAATACTGAAAACTGGGAACAGGTGGAAATTCGTGTCATCGCCAAATGTCCGTTCCGACAATTCTCGTCTATTTCTGAAGTTTTTCTACGAAAAAAATAAAAACGGACGTTTTAATCGTTGCATATCATAGTACTTGCATTTCAAATCTGAGTCTTTTTTAGGCTAATTTTGGTACTCCCTAATGTTCGTTCTCTAACCAAAATGATGTTTTATATCAAAAAGCATGTATAAAATATATGAGCGGACAATTTTCAACTTGATATGTTGAAAAAATCATTTTCCGTCGCAATTCAATAACAAGAGTTCAAAGTGTCATATGGTGATACAGCTGCGTGAAACTTCGTTCCCTATGTTTTTTTGGGTGTTTAATCGAACGCCAGTAGTGTCAGTACCTCTGACAACGCGGAATTATTTTTTCAATAAAAAGGAAACCGATGTGGGCTTTGATATTAATAGAAATTCGGTTTTAGGAGACTTATTTGCCGATAGGGGTGCTATCTGAGGAGTGAACTGTTGATAGGGAAGTTTTTATTATTTCTTTGGGTTCTACTCGTGTTAGAAAACTGAACATTTTAACAACACCGTTAGAAACGGATAATTGCATACTACCTTGAATATCCTAGACTAACAAGAATTCATCGAGAACGAACATTATGGGACAACAAAATAACGTCTTTTTTTTAACGGGCGGAAAATCGTTTTCCCGGCTACTACAACGTTACCGGAGTTTTTTTCAGAGGAAAATTGGTTTTGTATTTTAATAAACTATAACCCGGTGATCGAAATTATCACTAGGTGATAACATTTGATTTTGGTCACGGGCTGCCGTACTATTACAAATGTGGTCAGGTCATTGCATGCTGGCTCCTCTGCTATAAGTGTGTAATTGAAAAAAAAAACGCAAATAATTGTTTTCGAATTACCGCGTCTTAAACGTTTATTAACAACAAAATTTTGTGAACAATTCATACCGTTTCTTACTATATGTTTAATCAAGAAGATTATTTACGGTTTTATAAAAGTTACACTAATAATGAATGATGATAATGCATCATAACAGCTCGCATCTTGCATATGCAAATATGGTGTTTATTTATTGTACGTTACCACTTACAGTGGGTATAGCGTCTGCAACTGGGGGACCATGCTGGACGCTCTCAATTTTGCAGATTGATAAATGCTAGTGCTTTTGACGATACCGAGGCTTTCACGGTCTCGCTCCCAGTCTCATTGCCGAGACCGGGAACGAGAGCGGAACGGAGACTCGATGTCTGAGACCGAGACTATACTTTCTAGAGTCTCGTTCGATCTCGGTCTCGGCGTATATTTTTCTAAGTGATTGTTAATCGTTTTGAATTTTGGACATTCGGTGTTAATAGCACGGAGACTTGAGAATCTCGCGTGCGAGACCGATACCGAGACCGACATGAGATTGATCAAGTCTCAGTTTCGTCTCGACGAGACCGAAGCACTAATAAATGATAATCGTCACTTGGTTCCTTGTATACTTTTTACTGAATATATGTACAATATACATAGGTTTCATCAATGGTATGACGAAAATTCACATGCAACAGTAGGAATAAATTGCAAGGTTTCAATGATAATCGCAGTGTTGGTACTTTCATTTTGGGAATCGCCTACTAGGAGAAAATTACCCGTTATTCTTGCACAATGGTTTACCAGCATTAGTATATAGATGGTGTTCCTTTAAGCATAAGAAATGTTACGCATTATCAGAATCGTGGAGCTCTTCCACACTTTGCTCATCTGGACATTCTGCATTTAAATAGAACTTCTCCAGAACGATGGATTAGTCGGGGTTGTCCCATTAGTTGACCGGCAAGGTCTTCAGACCTCACACTGTTACATTTCTGTTTGTGGGGATGAATGAAAATTAAAGTGTATAAATCAGAAGTGGATTATCAGGATGCATTAAATCTTTGTATTTTGCATGCTGTAGCTCAAATAACAGAACATGAAGATGAACTCGCGAGAGCTCCCATAAAAGGCCATAAAATGTTTGGAGATCCACGAAGACATCTTTGTAAATTAATTGTAAATTAAACTTTCATAATTTAACTCAAAACGTAGTCCTGATATTCTATTATGTATTTGCCCATAATTTATCGGCCCAGTCTCAGTTGATTCGTCATGTCCCACACTATTATATACATATTATTATATTTTATAAATGTATCATGCGCACGTGAAGGCTAATGTAGTTAAAGCTTCGTGGTAAAAAAGTTCCGAAAGAGAATTTATTGCCCTTGAAAATGAGTGCAGCCCGAAGTTTCCAACCCTTTCCTTTGCCCTTCTATGGACTAAAAACTTTCCGCTCCCCTCCCTGCTCTTCTAATCATCGGATCACAATATAACCGGACTCAAATCAAAGAGAAAAAAATCCCGCATCCGATGGCGAAAAATTCCCTTGCCCCACCCCTTTCCTTCCTGGCGAAAGATGACTTTTCAAAAAAAAACGTCGGTTTCTCCGCAACCATTTGTTGATTTATGCCTAAATTTATAAACAAATGATAAAAAGTTGAGGTAGGAACATTAATACACAATGTCGCGTTTGCTGGGCGACACGTGGCCAAAATTGTGGAAGTTACAGCAGTTCTAGTATTTTCGTTTTCCCCTCCCCATTCCCTCCTAATCGAACCAGTGATTTCAAATTTGGACACAGTACTTTGGACCCGATTATCTATTGGGGAAAAAAGGCAAGTCGCTAAGTCGCTTTTTTTCTGTCGATATTATTTGATTGATACAAAACTAAGGAGCCGATTTTTGATCTGATAAATACAGTTTTGCTAATTACGATTAAACTGCCAATATGCAGTATACAGGGTGTCCCAGATTTAAACGGACATACTCTAGTGGAAGGTAGAGCACACTCAACTGAGTTCAAACCACCCATATACTTACCGTTGAATGTGAACCGGTTTTGAACGTTTTATGGTTTTTGACCAGAACTTCAGTCCCCCATATTTTTGAAACGACTGCACACATTTAGATAAAATTTGGTAAACATATTATACTCTTTTAGGTTAATGAATGGCTTAAGCGATTTTAGAAAAATTCCAGGACCGACCTCCTTTTTTTAATATGCTCTTAGGGTTGTTAATATCACACTGTATATTATTTTTTGGTAAATGTTAGTAAACTTTCGAAAAACCTGTGGACCAGTTTATAAAATAATGTCATAATATTTGATGGCACGTTTATGATTATTCTTCAATAAATTTTCAATGGCATTGAAAGACCAAATTTGACATTCTGCAAATAATACAATCCAGTTGCTAACATCATTATTTTATTAGTTTTAGCTAAATACCCCGTAGAAGAGGTTGTTACTTGTTTCTGGTTGGACATTCTAAGCTTTTTTAGTTTAAATTTTATCCAAAATAATACACATTCCATTTCTTTCATGAAAGAAAAATAATGTTAGTGATGAGGCTTAAATTAACAAGCACAATTTAAAAAAATATTAAACACCTTTTGAGAATAACTTGAAAATATTGAAAAGTTTGTAATTTTATTTTGTCAAAATAAATTTATTTAGAACTTTAAATAATTGAAAAAAAAAATTTTAAGCAGTGCAAATGATTAAAAGTATAACAGGTTTTCAAAAGAAATGCCCCCAGCGTCAACACATTTTCGAGAACGTTTTAATATGTTTTTCACTGACCTATCAGTCTCTTCCGGGTTATTTCTAATGTTATCACATACAGTAATATTTTTTTCTAGAAGCTGTTCTCGTGTATTGAACTCTTCATTGTACACCTCTAACTAGAGATGACCCTATAAAAAATAATCTAGAGGTTTAAGATCAGGAGACCTCGGTGGCCAGTTTACCGGACCTCCGCAACCGATCCATCTATTGGTGTAATGCTGGTTCAGATGATCCCGGACCGGTACAGAAAAATGGGATCCAGCACCATCCTGCTGAAACCACAAACCCCTAGTATTGATGCCTTCTAATAAATCTGGCAAGATATCTCTAAGAAAGTTTAAACAAACTTCAGCATTTAGCCTTTTTTCAAAAATATGGGGCCCTATTCCACACCACACATTAATATTAAATCTGTATTGGGATGTTTCTGAATTACTGCATGTGGATTTCCGGTTGCCCAAACGTGCTGATTTCTACAGTTGTTCATTCCGTCACGTGTGAATTGGACTTCATCCGTGAATAGAACTCTCGATATTGTCCTTCTCCCAAAATCCACTTACAAAACTTTAAGCGGGGAACGTCGTTGCCGTTTTCTAGACGTTGAACTGTTACCACATGAAATGGATACAAATGTTCCTTCTTTGATGTTCGCCATATTCTTGTCTTAGGTACTGTTAACTCATTACTTATTTTTCTAACCCTTGTGAATGGATTATTTTCCACAACCCGTAATATTTGCTCTTCTTGTGGAAAAGCTCTGGGAACATGTTCATGCTTTATCATTGACGGAAATTGTCCAAGTTCCCTACTAAATTGGTATACCTCTGAAAACGTTTTATGATCACGGCGATTTGGAAAACGCCTTTGATACTCTCTTTTTGCAGCCCATTTCCGTCGCAAAAGCCATACACGAAAAATATATCCGCATAATCTTCATTATTAAATTGAAACGGCACCTTAAAATTTTTGGTTTTAATACCTGTTTTTTTTTCACTTATTTTAATAATTATGAAGAGCGAACAGCAATTTTTGACACACATTTGACATGGGATTTTTAATGCAACAATGTCATGTGTTAATCGCATCGTTTTATTACTTATTTCTTATTCGTGAAATAAATGGAATGTGCTTCTGGACGGAAAAAACACTGAATGTCAAAGCAAAAACAAATAACAACTTCTTATATGGGGCATTTAGCTAAATTTAATAAAATAATGAGGTTAGCAATTAGATTGTGTTATTTGTAGAATGTCAAATTTGGTCTTTCAATACTTTTGCAAATTTATTGAAGGATAACCATAAACGTGCCTCAAATATTATGACATTATTTTATAAACTGGGCCACAGCTTTTTTTAAAGTTTACTAACATTTATCAAAAAATAATATACAGTGTGATGTTAACGACCCTAAAAGTCATATTAAAAAAATGGAGGTCGGTCCTGGAATTTTTTCAAAATCACTTAAGTTATTCATTAACCTAAAAGAGTATAATGTGTATACCAAATTTTATTTAAATGTGTGCAGTCATTTCAAAAATATGGCGTACTAGAGTACCTTCCACTAGAGTATGTCCGTTTAAATCTGGGACACCCTGTGTACACGGACTATTTAAGAGTTATAAATAAAAACTTACCAACTGATGGCCTTATAATTACTGCTGGTAATTCTCCTTTACATAAATCGGCTACGACATGTTCGGACAGGGATTTGGAAAATGTATACGTATTTGGTAATGGTGTCATACATTTTAAAGTTAAGACATCTAAGGTGTGTTTATCGGCTTCTTCGGCAACTTTTATAAATGT
Source organism: Stenurella melanura (assembly GCA_963583905.1). Taxonomy (NCBI): domain Eukaryota; kingdom Metazoa; phylum Arthropoda; class Insecta; order Coleoptera; family Cerambycidae; genus Stenurella; species Stenurella melanura. Next base: position 213,145,219 of record OY757309.1, read on the forward strand.
CCTCCAATCGGCATGAGGGGGATAAAGTTTTTCTTCAATAACTTCCTTATCTGTATTGCAATATGTAGTCGATATATTGACAAATGCTCCCAAATTTTTTACTTGCAATGCCAATTGTACAGTTTCTCTAGTTCCTCGAGTATTCAGTAAGATAGCATCTTTCAAAAAGTCATCGAATCTAACTGAAGCAGCTGCGTGGTAAATTATGTTAACTTTCTCAATAATAATTTGTTTATCTTCAACACATAACCCTAAAAGTACAGTTTATTAATAACTAAGTCATAGTTCATACATGAAGACTGCTAACAACCCATGTAAAACATATATTATTAAGGGTGCTCAAGGGATCTTAGGAGAGGATAATAATTTTTTTCACAAATACACTCTTTCAATATACAGGGTGTCCGGTTAATACGTACAAATATTTTGCACGATAATACACTCGCCAAATAAATAAATATAATTTCTGCTTTACTCCAACGGTTTTTGCTAAATAGAATATTTTCTATAAATACGATTTGCTCAGACCTGATAATAGTTCACTTCTACGTTCAGAATCAAAGGTAATAAAAACAATTGCTTTTAGAAATTAAGTTATAAGTTCAGAGGCATTCTTAAGGGTAAAAGGTTTTTAATTTACACTGACCAAGCTCTAATTCTCCCACATCTCCAGCAATTGGTATCAACTTCTTGAGAACTTCTGGCTTTCTTTTCCTCACGACATCAAACAACTGTAAAGAAATCAGTTTATTACATCTAAATTTTACAATTGAAAAATATTGTATCTTTTTCTACATATTATTGTTCAATAGAGGTATCGTGCTTACAACACCCGATCTATACGCGTACACCCAAATTTTGTTTTCAATATTTGACTTCATCGAGTTATGAATCAGCATATTATAATATTTTTGCTTTCTTGGCTTACCGAAGTAAAGTATTGTAATCGTGAAAACATCACTCTGAGGTTTCTCGGATTTACACGTTTCAGAGCAATTCTGTCAATCTCTCTGTCTGTCGGTCTGTTGGCGGTCTATATGTTGGCACCGTATCTAAAAAACTGTCTGATGGAGGAAAATAAAATTTGGTAGTAGTTGACACTACTATCAACGATGAAATGGTAGACTTTTACAGTAACGTATATCGGATAGATCCCGTAAATGAAATTAATAATGCAAAAAATGTGAGACATGGCAATAATATTCGGTATACCGTTAACGCAATTGTCAATGAAGACTTTTAACGCAAAATGTACAGATTGGTAATCCTAAAACATAATTCAACTGTGGTGGAGATATGTAAAGATGTTTTTATTATACTTCTTTGACAACGCCTTGTTTTCATCTGTATTAGTAATAATTTAAGATGAGTTTTTTCCGTCTAGCGCACGAAAACAGCGCACTGGAAAAGTGTTTCCAATCTCCGATTTTTTCCGTGCGCTGAATAAAAATACCGAATATATGGCTTTAAAATAGAAGTATACAGCAAAGTAAACTAAAAAGAAAGTCTATATGCTATCTGATATTTAACATGTAACTATTTTGTATTTTAATTCGTAAATGATTGAATATTTGGATGAACTTCTGTAATATTTTTTGACGTTTTGTCAATCTTATCTGACAAGACTAATTTAAAACAAATCGCCTTTGAAATAATTTGAGAGTAATCATGAAAACGCATCATATATACCAAACACTGCATTTTCAGCGTTGTTTATTTTCTGTCAATTAAGTTTATGCCGATACAATACACTCAGATTCAAAATTCCCGATAACATCGCGAGAGCGAATTTATTACCAGTAAAATCCAGGTCAAGATATGAATACAAATATCAACTTTTACTGAATGACGAAATCTGAAAAAAGTCAAAACTGTAAGTCACGATATTCTTCTAGTTTACTTTGTCGAAAAAAGAAAGTCTATGAAATCTTGCACGTTATGGAGTCGATTCTCAATGCTAAAAAGTTGTTTGGCTATAAAAGAAAATGCTGACATCAACAAATGTCCAAAAGCTATTGCTCTCTTGAAACGTCAAGCTGTATGATATATACCAAAAAAGTCCAGAATTTTAGCAGCAGAACAAGTTACCACATTTTTCGGATCTTTGGTGCGTATCGAAGAGATGATTTAAAGCGTTTGAATTTAGACCATGTGGTAGATAATGAGCGATTGTCGTGTTTTTACGGGATAGAAAAACTCATACATCAAGAAGTTTCACTATTACCAATGAAGGATGTACATTAGACCCTGCATAGTTTATCGTAAATATGCAGCTCTACGACCTAAAAATATGAACAGAAGATTGCATATGCAGCTCTACGACCTAAAAATATAAACAGAAGATTGTTTGTTGTATATCGAAACGGCAGGTACTACGCTCAACATGTTGGATGCCATATCATCAGTGGTGTTTCGAACATTTTTACAGAATACCTAAAACTAGAAAATCCAGAGAATATACCAGGCGTGGACTAAGGCGTTCTTCGGCAAGCATGTTGATGGAAAGCGGCGGTGATTTACTCACTCTGAAAAGGCACGGAGGATGGCGTTCTTCCAATGCGGCAGAAGGATATATAGAAGAATCCATACAAAGAAAAATTGAGGTATCACGAAAACTGTTTAACCCCTCTAACTCACAAAATAAAACAAGTGTATCATTCGTTGAACATAATTAAAACATTTGCGAGGAGTCTGCTTCAATAATTGCAGTTTCACAAAATGAGTCTCCAGAAGGACTTAACCTATGTAATAATACCAATGGCACAATAAACATAAAGATTAATAACATTTTTAAATGAAGCTGTTATTATTAGTAGTTAGTTAGTTCGTTGTATATTTCTTTGTAACAATAGACAACTACATTCCAGTTATTACTAATCCATGTCGTTTCATAATTAATTACTTTTTAGAGTAACCACCCTGTATAATTTTTAATAAAGTATAGCTGGCTTCCTTCTTGGCAAATGCGACAATTGCATTTCAAATAATATTGTCCTTCGCCGTTTCGTACTTCTTTTTTCTAAATCACAACTCTGAATAATTTTATCAAACGTCATTAATTTTCTAAAGCTACCATCCTGTATAATATTCCACAACAGTATAGTAGGGTTCCTTCTTGACAATTGTTACAACTATTTTCTAAATATTATTGTCCTCCATTGTTTCCTAATTAATCTTTAGCAGTGACCACCCAGTATAATTTTCTTCAGAAGTATCCGCAGGTACCCTCCAAAGAATTATATAAATAGAAGCTAAAATAAAGTCTAAAAGTCATACGATACTGTTGCCAAAATGTCGAACATACCTTTCTCTCGCCATTTCATTCTAAGATAAAATATTGCCTATAACGCTATCTCTGTTGCAGTATCTCCAAGGCCGTGATATGAGTGTAACATAGACATATGTATAAATTCAGTTATTTAACAACAACTCTTCATCTTAGACTCAATTAAGCTTTAAATTATTTTCATGTTTAATATGTATACGACTATTTTTATTGGACTGAAAAATTGGGGAAGAACTATGATGTTTGTGGTGAAATTCAGACTAAAAATAGTCCATTGTTTTTCATAGGTAAGATGATTATTCAATTACAAATAATTCAATAAATTTGTACAGCTCAGAATTGGTTGACGACCGACACATATTTTGTCTTTAAACTGTCGTGGAATCATAAAAAATTACTTGGTGCAATTTTAAGTCATATTCTGTCTCTTCAGCACTTCAAAATGGTTTATTTACAGATCAGAATGCTTCGCAAATTGGGTGATAAGGTTATATTTACATTTATTTGCCACGTTAAAATGAGGGTGGCTATGGTAATTTTGGTCATAAAGAAAGAGACAATTATGAAATAATGTAATGCCTGAACTTGAGTAAGAGATGTTGTCAACACACTTATAAATGTGTATCTGCTTCTATTTATATAAATTCTTTGGTACCCTCTTTTAAAGTTGCGACAACTGGAATCTAAATATTATCTCCGTCGCTTCCTAAATATTTGTGTGACCACCCTGTATAATTTTCTCCAAAAGTGCAGCATGTTTTTTCTTCGGCAATTGTGACAACTAAGTTACAAATATTATTGTCCTTCGTCGTTTCCTAATTATTTTTTTAAAGTGACGGCCTTTTATAAGGTTAAGTGTAAGAGTAGCCTATGGCTAAACTTTGCCTTAATAAAGACGTTTTATTATTATTATTATTATTATTATGTTCACCAAAATCATAGCAGGTTTCTTCCTCCTTGTAATGGCAACAGCTAGATTCCAAATACTACTGTCGTTCGTATATTAAGTTTTTCATGTTCGCTTCAATATTTGTTCCCTTATGTGTTTTAATTAGAGAAGCAGCGTGCAAATTCGATGAAGAAAGGTTGCCGCCTGCCAGTCGGTAATCGAGGAGAGTACCAAACTTGTAGGGGGGCATACTTTATAATCAAATGGTTACCGATATCTATTCACATAGCTATTTAGTATATGTACTTCATTAATCCCAATTACCTTGACAGGCGAAACTTCCGGTCGGTGAGCGGTAACTGAAAATTGGAAAACAAAATTTTTGCTTACCGGACCAAGCCGGTCCGGAAATGTGATAGAAATATCTACCACTACAGTACAGCGCTGTACACACCAAAACAAACATTTTGCGCTAAATGTTTGCTTTGGTGTTTATAGCACTGTACTGTAGTGGCAAACATTTCTATCGGTCGGTATTAGAGTAATTTCCCATCACAGTGGCGAATAATGGACCAAAATTTGAGATTGTGAAAAAATGGTTAAAATTGACAAAAACGTCTGTCCAGGCGGCTTCTGATTCGCAATAGGGCGCCTGCAAAATCTGACAGCTAACGAGAGTGGAGGGCATATAACCTCAATGTTCCAAATTAATTATCGTGAAATTTGCTGTTTTCTTTGCTTTTTTAACTTTCTTGTGCTATAAGATATTGGAATAAACATTTTAAAGTTTTGTTTTCGTTATATATAGACAATTACGTGTTTTATACAATAATATTTTCTTTGATTTGGAGTATAATAATTAATTTATTAAGTTATGATGACAAATGAAAAGAATAAAAATTCCATTGTTTCATATAATTCCTTCAACAATTTATCATTACCACAAATGTATTCTTAATGTCAATTGATTTTCTGTTAATACATTTATGTGATTTTTCTGTTATTTTTTTCTGTAGTACGCATGCCATAAAGAAGAAGTAAATGGGACACAATGTTAACATGAAATTATTAACGGGAGAAAACACATTTCTTTATTTTCTGAGCAACCCTGTATAGGATTTGGATGAAACTTGTTTCAGGTAGGTTTTCGAGGGTGATAAATAAGAATCGTAAAAATTTGCCCTTTTATTTTTTCCTGCAACACACGCCTATGATTAAAATGTAGTCTATTAGGTTCTAAATATGCACTACCATGGTATATGTGGCCTGCCCAAATTAGAAAACGATCCGTCAAGTAATAACATAGATACAGGCTTATGTCCACGAAATTGTAGCCATACTGTATATAGAGCATATTTAGATTATTTAAAATTTAAATGCTGTTAATTATTCTGTTATCAGTTTACCACAAACAGCCATCGTATTGTATGGAATCTGGTTGTCAAAATTTCACTGAATGCCAATTTGGTATGTGATTATTACTTAACATTGGAATTTAATACTTCTTATGTAACATATTTAATAAATACATAGTAGTATGCCTACCGCATGCACGAAAATAAAGTTAGAATTATTTGAGATTGCCATCGATTTACATCAAAGATAATAAGTTTGTGGTCAATTACGAGTTCAAAGAGAAAAGTGGTTAAATACTTTAAGGCTGCACAATCCATAGATTTATTTTTTAGTCAATCTAGTTCAGTTCAGCAGTTTTTCCTAAATATTATAGAGTATAAAATTTAAATTAAATTATCATCCATAAAGATTATCCGTTAAGACAATGTCTGGAACTATGACCATATTTCATCTTTGACTCAGTAAGATCAGATCTCTCTAAGGCTCTTTTCGTTTTGCTCTTTTGATTGAGCACAAACTTTTCTGTTAGTGTAAATCGATGGCAATCTGAAATAATTAATAATTTTATTTTCGTCCATGCAGAAGTTATTTACTACTATGTATTTATTAAATATGTTATATAATAAACACTAAATTTTAATGTTAAGTAAAAATCACATAACTTTAAAACCTTAAATTGGCATTCGGTGAGATTTCGACAACCAAATACTATAGATTATGATGGCTTATTGTCGTAAACTGACAACAGAATAATTAACAGCATTTAAATATTAAATAATCTAAATATGCTCCATATATAATAATAAGATCAATCCCGTACATTGTTTAAGTATGAAGAAAATAACTAAAATCACAGAGGTAAACAATGCACATCTCGCCAAATCAAAGGAAATATTATTGTACAAAACGCGTAATTGTCTAAATATAATGAAAACTAAACTTAAAAATGTTTATTTCAATAGCTGATCGTGAACACAAACGTGACTTTCGTTTTAGTCAGATTCGCGCACAAGAACACTGCACAATTTAATTTTGAATGAATTTATTTTACTTGGCTCGGCGAAAAAGTAACACCCTGTATCGATTTTACACGAATGATTAAAAGTCAAATTTTCTGGAGTCAAAATAACGATATATTACTGTTCACGTACTAAAAATACATTTGTTTATCACTAAATAGGTTTGAAGTTATTAATTATGTTGAATATTAACACTTTAGAGTAGAAATTTGCCTTTTGTTGTTGTTGTTTTGTCGCGTGGCTGGATTCCGAACTGACTTACTGACTCGACTTTACTTACTCGATTCGATTGTCTTTACTCCACTGACTGCGTTGAGCGCGTCTCGGTTTATATAAGATAAATCAAAGCTTCTGGAAGTGTTCGAAAATCGAATACTCCAGGCGTTCTAGTCGTTCCAGACGTTCCAGATTATTCGCTGTTCCCGAAAATTCGATCGGTAGGGGAGAGTGGCTCGTGTATATTCTGCAGCAGCGAAGACTTGCTTTTCGAATTATTCTAATAATGTAAATAGTGTTTTTTCTAGCTCGCGGGCTCTACAGAGGGACAGAGGGACCTTAATTTTTAATTTTGAAAATATAAATTACCCGATTTAAGAAAGGTACTTTGACAATCGCACAAAAAAGTTAAAAAGCAAACAAAAACAGCGAATTTCACGATAATCAATTTAGAACAGGAGGTTATATGCCCTACACTCTCGTTAGCTGTTAGATTTTACTGTCATAGTATCCATGAATATAGAAATCTTGTTGGATTTTACGTTTTCTCCTGTTTCTCTCGTGTCCTTTAAACTTAGAGGTGTTTGTTCTCAACCCTATATGGGCAGTTTATGAAGATTACGTCGGACCTGATGCAGTTTCTTATTCTTTTGACAAAACTTAGACATTTCGAGCTATTTCAGCAGTCATTGCTTTTTGGATCGATTTTTATATATATGGGGCAGTGGGGGCCCGTCAGGGATGGCAGGGTAGGCAGTGCCCACCCAAATTTCTAACAGCCCCAAGGCCAAGCAGTACATAGTCATGAAATTTTGCCGTTAATTAATTCTAATATGAAAATTTTAAAATTAGAAAAATACTATTATTTATGACAATATTTTTAATATTTGACTATATATTAATCCGCCTCCGCCAAGTTCACATACGAATCCGCTTAATCTTAATACTGGGTCGCTTGTCGCTAATATTTTATGTGCATGAGCCTAAACTCTAACCACTAGTAACCAGGGTGGGCAGCGGACACTGAAATTGTGCTATACTACGTCTACGCATATGTTGGTCATTCTCTATGATCTTACGCCTGAAAAACGGGATGTATGTCTATGTCTTGCATCTTTAAGGCATTTATATCTAGGGAGGGCATGTCACGCCCAAAGAAAACTTATATTTATGAATAATGAATAGTGAATTTTGAATTATTGAATAGAATATGTTTACATTTGACAATATATCAAAATCGAACTTGAAAATGACTAATTAATAAATGTGTTAAAATTGATTAAATGATTAATTCATTTCTTGATATTGTGAGAATATTGAGAATATCAAAGGGAATATTAATTGTGTACCTATTTTCCTATTTGATATTTGATAAATAACAGAAAAAAAGAAACTTAAAATAGTATGAAATTAATTATGATTATTATTATTATTATTATTATGAAAATAATATTATTTGCAAATTATGAAATTCAAATAGATAGCGGGCTTTGTAATTTGTGGGTGGAATGTGGACACTGCCTGCCTCATCCCTTCCCGTTCTTTTACAATCGTAATTTCTCGCCAAACATCGTTTCATTTTCGGAAGTACGTAACGTATTTTTTACGATTTGCTATTTATTTATATTTGTACATGTGCCCACTCACAGCTAAAAGACACAGGCTGCCACCGATTTGTGGGTGTGGTTCATATCTATTTTATGTATGCTGCTGTTTAATCTTAATTGTACAATTCGGTTGATTAAGATGTAACAACTATGTCTCTTGGCTCTATACTTCGGTCGTCGCAACTTTTTCCTTGTCAGAAATTTAAAATAGCAATTATTTTATTGACTTCTTATAGAAATAATTGCGCTGAATACGACGGTGACATTAAAAAATTTATAAAACGCCGGCTTCATTGTTAAAAACAATGGTTTTTAGCCAAAATTCTCATCTTTTTATGTGTCTTGACTTTTGAACGAAAACGCGCGTCAGTCAAAAAAGTCAAGATATAAAAAATGAAGATTTTATCAATATGCGTCGTTTCATCTTTGACCGTTCAATTTTTATAAACAAATTATAGATCCTAAATTAACTTTTTTCTATTCAACAGAAGATCATAAGGATATGTTGTTGTAGTCAAAATGTTGCATATTCTTCATAGAATTTACAGTTTTTCTTCTGTGTCGATAACTCGTGTGTTCTGCAATTGTTTAAACAATTAAGCTAGTTTGTTTATTAAGGATTTCCGACTTTCCATGTGATTTTTTGCACTATCCACCCCCGGCAATCGTTAAATATAATAAAAACTACCATTTCTATGTAGTCTCGGCGCATTTGTTTTATATTACTCCACGCCGCCAACGTTTTTTAAAATATTGCTCAGTAAACAAATGAAATATCTCGGCTCAGGAACGTCGTATCGAAGTGCAATTGTCGGAAAATGAAAGATAATAAAAGAAAGAAAATTTTGAGCTTAGATAAACCTTGATCCGTTAACTAGAACCGTTTTCCATTTACGACTGTCAATTGTTTATAATTAACTTTTTCAAAAAAATCTCGTGAAGACATAAAATTAATATATTAAACTAACTAGTTTTCCAGTGTCACACAAATCCATTGGTCTTTTCATACATTTTTTTGCTTTTATAACAATTATTTTCAGAACGCCGTATAACGTTTTTTAGTGTGACTTCCGCAGTAACGTCTTTGTGTATATATAATTCAAAACGCGCTCGGTTTTAAATGCATCGGAAGTGGTTTAAATTGATTTAAAGAGTCACTAAGAGGTATTTTAATTTTATTTTTTAATAATGCTAATATTTCAGGGTGTGATTCCTTAGGTCATTTTATGAAGAAAAGTTCGTATGAACATATGTCCGCGACGGCTTAAATTCTTTTTAGATATTATCTTCAATTTTGGCATGTGTTAATAGGATATAGAACCACATACTTAAATTATTTTATCGCTCCACCAGTGGCGTCCCTGCAAGCATATCCTCTGATATATTTCACCAAAAAGTGGTACGCAATTTTTCCATGTGGATGTTTCCTGCTTAGCCTGAACAATTCTACATGAAAACGGTCTCTTGCGCTTTTCTCGTCAGACGTACAGTTTTGGATTAAAACAATTAAATTCATATTGAAACTAATTACACAGACACACACTGAAGAACGTTGTACGGCGTTATGAAATTAATTGTTATAAAAGCAAAATGTGTATGAAAAAACCAATGGATTTGTGTGATAATGGAAAACTAATTAGTTTAATATATTAACCTTATGTTGTCACAAGATTTTTTTCAAAAAGTTAAATAATAAACAACTGACAGTCGTAAACGCAAAATGGTCTATATTTCCGATTCTAGTTAACGGATCAAGGTCTATCTAGGCTAAAAATTTTCTTTTTTCTATTATCTTTCATTTGCCGATAATTACACTTCGATACAACGTTCTTGAGCCGAGATATTTCATTTGTTTATTGAGCATTTTTTTTTAAACCGCGGCGTGGTGTAAAAAAACAAATGCGCCGAAACCACATAGGAATGGTAGTTTTTATCAATATGTATCGATTGCCGGAAGTGCAGAGTGCAAAAAATCCCATGGAAAGTCGGAAAATCTTAATAAACAAACTAGCTTAGTTGTTTAAGCAATTGCAAAACACGCTAGATATCAACACAGAAGAAAAACTGTAAATTATAGGAACAAAATGCAACATTTTGACTACAAGAAAATATCCGATGACCTTTTTTGAACAGAAAAAAAAATGCTAATATAGGACCCTTAATTTGTTTATAACAATTGAACGGTCAAAGATAGGAGGTCGTTACAAGTCTCAAACAACGCATATCGATAAGTTCTTAATTTTTTATATCTTAACTTTTTTTGTCCGACGCAGTGTTTTCGTTAAAAAGTCAAGAAACTTAAAAAAATGAGAATTTTCGCTAAAAACCATTGTTTTAACAATGAAGCCGGAGTTTTATAAATTTTTTAATGTTACCATCGTGTTAAGCGCAACTTTTCCTATAAGAATATTCAATAAAATTGTTGTTTTAGATTTCTGACCAAAATTGATGATTTTGACTTTACGACGACGGCCAACTAGCTAATGATTTTGGAAGTGTACGATTCTTTTTGACCTCGGATTCGAATTCAGTGACCGAAGATACATAGGGATACATAGGTCTGGTTCGCTGATCTGATTACTTTTTTTTTGTGGGGTTGTGTTATGTATGTAATTACCAGAGCCCGGCGCAAAAGTAGTTATGCCAGAGACGGTCTTCACACACAGATAAATATAATGTTTTGTATGATTCACATAAGCAAATAAATACATTATTTATAGGAAACAAATACCTACTATTGCGGTAAGAAATAAAAAGTATGGCATAAAACTCATAAAATAATAAATAAATAATTTATTATTGGTTTGGAGAAATTATTTATTTGGTATAGTTGAGCAATTAGATGTAAGGGATGTTTACTGAAACTGGTGGATAAAAAACACCACACTTCGGCCGCACATTATATATACCTGCAGCGTCGCACGTCGGTCTGATCTGATTTTATAATCGAAAACAAAAAACTCGATACTTTAAACGGCATACGCCACTTCAACTTTTTATATCAGTTATTTTCAATTTAAAATATAATTTTTATCTGTGCAGATAATATAAGGCACTATAATTTAAAAAAATATAAGGAGAATTTTCGACACCACAAAGCCACCGCCACGCGTGTCACTCTCTTTCTGCTTTTTTACGACAGCAAATAGAATTCGATAAACAACAATAATAGTAAAATAAACAGCAGATTGCGTTTTATATTGTGCAGATGACTTCAAACATAAAGAAAGCATTTGAAATAAAAAAGGTCCAACAATTATTATTAATTTATTACACAATGACCAATGCCATGTGAGATTGTTTCATATGCACATACGCATTATGGAGTCAACATTACAGACTTGTCAGTACATTTGATAGAAGTAAATGTGTCGTGATTTGTAATGGCGTCGAGTGGCTTTCCATTAAATGAAACAGTACTTTCGTAGATTAAAGATTTTCTGAAACTGCGGTTTAACGGTGTAGAGCTTTTCTGTGCCAGCTGTGAAAAAACACTTTCGTGGACATGCAGCTCGAACCTTTTTAAAACAAGTTTCATCTGAACGTCATAAAAACTAAAATTTAACATATTTAAATGGACTTTTTTCACGGATCCCTCTAGCTATACGCAACGTTCAACGTAAGTCGGAAACAGATCAGTATACAGTAATTGATGCAACGAACATTATAGGTATTTGACCTACGTTAATATATTTTTAGAGTATTAGGGGATATTGCTGAGTGAAATACAAATTGAATACATAACAGTGTTAAGAAACTACCCCGGTTTTTCAACATTTTTGTTTGTGGCAAAGAAGTGGACTTATCAATGGCGGACATAAATCTGCCATCTATAAGAAACTATACTTATTTTAAATATGCGCCGATTACATCGGTAGACGTTGAACGCTTGAACGATCCTTTTTCACAACACAAGTGGGATTTGTGTTTGTGCATCCAACAATAAGTACATCAAAGTATGACTTATAACCGTTTCGGAGCCATTTACCTTTAAATATTACGGAATTCACTATATATAATTATAAGGTAAAATATTGTATTATTGCGCATGAAAATGTTTATATAGTTCATATTGCGCAAAGCCGACTCTGGCTTTTACGTCATAACTACCTCGGAGCCAGGGTCTGGTAATTACTCATACACAATTGTCATGTAATTGCCTAAAAGAAATAGAAAACTACCTATTTATCAATCTACCATGCATTAAACTTAACGATTTTGAGTCTATAATCTCAAATTAGAAATAAATAGATAGTAAAATTCCAAGCTTTATAAGCATTTTGAAAAATAGAAGTAATACTCACGCAGTTATCAATAATAATTTTAAGTCTTTCTTCGGGTGTTTTGCCTTTCTTTCCTCTTAATAACACGTAAATGTTGCCAACTCCATCACAAGATCTCAATAATTTTTCAATCAAAGCTTTTCCAAGAAAGCCGCTCCCTCCTGTTATAAAAACATTTTTATCTTCAAAAGAGCTTTTAATGGACATCGCTTGGTATTAATAAATATAATTTAAGCAAACTGCCGACAAGTATGCACTGTAAGAAAACAAGTGTATCGAAAGCATGTGGTCGAATCTGACTTGAAAATAATTTTGCAGTTGACGTTAGTAATAGGAACATTAACATAATTTATAATTTCGTAAATACATTTGCAATGTATATAGTATATTCTAAATAAGAGGAAATTGGAAAGCCAACTAAAAGTATAATATTAAGAATAAAACACGTATGAAATAATTCCTCTGGAGACGTAGTTTCCTTAAACACCAAAATGCTTGAAGACAACAATCGATGCGTTTTACTAATCATGTGAGCATTATCGGAAGATGGTTATAGCTAAAGTACAACTAAAATCATGCCTGTATTTATACTAAAATATTGTATTGGTTTAGCGAATTCTATTAATGTTGTCATCCATATCTAAAGCTCTGTCACGGCTCGACGGACTGTGACCCAGTTAATAATAAATCTGACTAATTGTGATCGGTCCTTTGTCACTATTTGTATTTATACTATTCTTCCTCTTTCAAAGTCTAAGCTTTCAAAGGCATCAAACTGTCTGTTATCTGTTATATTTCTAATTGCGGTGCTGTGCGAATGGCTTTACAGTACAGATTTTTAGATTTCTAATTAACTATTAGTAACTGATATCAAAAGCATGTTGGACAACGCTAGAATTCCACTTATTTCATGTTTAAGATGGGCCTTACGTTATTTCAATCTTGTTATAATTGGACATTTCGTTTGTCCAACATATATCGTACTTCATAGAGAATTTACATAAAGTTTTAATTCCGTTCCGTTTGAGGGGTCGAGAATTTCCGAAGAGTTTTCTTAAATCCACATTTCCTAACTAATTTATCAACTAAACATACAGGGTATCGATTACTTCTAGCTATATCCTTAATTAAAACGTTCTGCTCTGTAAATCCCTTAATTCGGAGGGAAACAATGAATTTAAAAATGGTAGTTGTCCATTGGTTTCCATTTCATGTGTAAATGTTACTGAAGTGAAACGACTATTTAACTTGGAAAAGTTGTCTATATGTGCAACCTTTGTGTCCAATACTTCGAATGTATCATCCACACATCTCAGCCATTAGTGCATTCTGTGAGTTGGATTGAACCTCGCAAAACACTAATATTTTCTAACGTAACGGGACTATGTCACGTCCCCACTTTCGAGGATGCTGACCACGATGGCTGTGGTTAAATCTCTCTCCGAGGTCACCCCACCCCCCAAACGACCACAGACTACTCCCGAAAGGGGTAAACCGGATAAGCCGTGTTATCGAGACCCCTTTTCGACCCCCGCCAACCCCTAAATGGCCAAAAAACACCCCCGAAAGGTAGTAAACCGAGGATAGGCCATTTCCTACCAGCCAAACTTGTGTTACTCCCCGTTTCCGAGGATGCTGAGCTCGATAGTGATGTTGGATCTTCTCCACGAGATTAGTCGTGTAGACATTAACAGTAATTGAGTTCTTGTTTTTATGTCAGTGGACGCAGAGAAGGCATCTTGCACGTGGGCCGGCTACAGTAAAAGTGTCGACGCGGAAATGCTGAAGTAAGAGAGTAATTATATTTTTGTCCGTTTGGTGAGCGAAGGGAGGTCGCTATATTTTTTTCATGCTCAGCATCCTCGAAAACGGGGGGTAACACGGGTTTAGCCGAGAAATGACGGCATATCCGCATTTTATCAATTTCGGGGGGTTGCTTTTGGCCGTTTTGGGAGTTGGCGGGGGTAGAGTAGGAGGCTCGATATCACCATCATACACAGCATCCTCGAAAACTCGAGGTAACACAAGTTTGACTGGTAGGAAATGGCCTATCCGCGGTTTACCACCGTTCGGGCGTGGCTTTTGGCCGTTTAGGGGTTGGCGGCGGTCGAAAAGGCATCTCGAACAACACCATCGTGCTCAGCTTCCTCAAAAATGGAGAGTTTTCGCGGGTTTAGCCGAGAGAAGACGGCTTATCCGCGTTTCACCCCTATGGGGGTGATAATTGGCCGTTTGGGGCGTTGGCGGGGGTTGAAGGGGGGGGTGTCGATATCACCATTGTGCTCAGAATCCTCGAAAACGGGGGGTAAAACAGGTTTGACTGATAGGAGACGGCGGATATGCGGTTTACCCTTTTCGGGGGTAGTTTTTGGCCGTTTGTTGGGTGGGATGACCTCAAATCTTCATTTTGCTTGCAATTATGGTAGACCTATGGATTCGTCATTGTGAATTACTAATTGTTGATATCAGACTCACTAGCTACTAGAAAAATACCAAACTGCCAATTTTAATGCAATTCAGACGAAAAATCATTTCGATTATGTCTTGCGCTTTCGTCAAATTCTCGAATAGAACATTTGTTTCCTGATTTTTGCTGATCCTGTAGTAGATAGTTCCTGATAAAACTTCCAGAGTAATGATTGCATATACTTAAAAAAGCATAATTACAGGTTGAACTGATAACGTCCTCATAAAAAAAAATGTTTATCGTTGTAAAAAATGGTACATTACAGAAAAATTACAAAAAGTTCATTGTTACAGAAAATGTTAAGTAAAGTATAGTTCTTAGAAGGAACTTGTCAGTATAGAGAACAATTCAACAGTATGCGCCTGATTAGATCTGTTTAAAATGAATACTGAGATCTTATGTTTTTTGTGCGTAAAATTGTTAATAACTTTTTATTTTTGAGAATTAATGTGCACCAGACCTTACTTATTTATAGGGATTGCAGCTTGTTGGGACTATTTGAACCCACGGATGAGTATAATATAGTTGAAGTATAATTAACTAGGTCATAAATATTCACTATTGCAAGTGATTAAGTGAATATTTGATTTTGAAAACAATGACAATGTAATAGAATTTAAAAAGTAGATGGGTAAACCGAATCGACTCCTGTTAGATTTATATAAATATAACAATTGCTACATCTACAAGGGTTATAAGTTCACAACAAAAGAATACATGGTATAAACGTATGTTAATATTTCTTAACGCACTTTAAAATGTTTTAAATAGGTCAAGGTTTTTAATTCGATTAGTATGCAAGTTTTTTAAAATATTTTTTCGACGATGAGTCTGGAAGAGGTCTTTCACAAACTGTAGAGTGGTTCCATATTAGTTTCATCAAGCTATGTCGAGTACAATGCGAGAGACAATCGGAAGAAGCATTTTGTATGCAAAGGATATAAAGTTAAGATACAATTAAGTTTAAAGTAATAATGGGGTTTCCTCGGATTAGTTGATACTGAATCTGACGTCAAATAATAAAGATTGAAAAGGTATCCAATAGGGCTGCCATAATTGCATAACTTTTGTAGATCTACGTGAAACTCAGCCATTAAGAAGGGTAAAAAAAAGTTTTGAAGAATATTGAACCGCCTTTAAAAACACGATCACTAAAAATTATGAAATAATACTTTCACCGTCATTTGATTAATTAAATCTTAATACTTAAATTGGTTTTGAGGTTGGCGTATACCTAAAAATATAAAACCGCTGCCTAGGGAGTCACTACTTCCACATCCAGATTTTCTTCCAAGTCTCTTTAAAGGTAAACTTCTTGACTATATTTGCACTTTCGTATGCGGAAATAATTGGTCATATTCAAATGTACCAGGAATTATATGATGACGAATTTCAAAAGCGCCTACAAGTTTGTAATTGGGCCAGAGCTAAAATGCAAGATGATGTCAACTTTTTCAATAATGTTTTATTCACTGATGAGACAAATTTTCATAAAAATGGATTTGTTAATAGGCACAATTTCCATTATTACGTTTCGGAAAATCCATACTTTTTTATGGAAGATGATAACCAACACAGATGGTCTATAAACGTTTGGGGAGGAATTATTGGTGAACATGTAATAGGGCCACATTTATTTGATGATACATTGACTAGAGCTATTTATTTTTATTTTTTTTATCTGCCACAATTATTGGTAAATCTTCCTGAAAGAATTCGAAATAGGATGTGGTTTCAGCAAGATGGTGCTCCACCACATTATTTAAATGCAGTTAGATACCTACTCTCATCGAAGGATTGGAAGAAATGAACCCACTAAATGGCCTGCTAGATCCCCAGACCATACAAAAATGGATTTCTTTTTATGGGGATACGTGAAGGAAATTGTTTATAGAAACACACCCACACCAGTATAAAATATGAAGGAAAGAATAATAACTGCCTTTAGATCTATCACACCGGCAGTTTTAGGAACAGTGGGAACCTCATTTTAAAAGCGTATAGAGATGTGTGTCAATCAAAATGGGCAACATAAGGAACATTTGTTATAATTTTTTCTACTGAGTTATTTGAAGATACCTGTTTAAAAAGTTCTTAATTGGAAAATAACTTTTGGCCACCCTGTACAGTTTTAGGAAATGAAAATAATTCAAAAACTTTAATTGGATGTCTCGTAACTGGTATTCACATAAGTTTTTCTTAAAATTTTTAATTGTGACTGCGATGATTTTTTTAATATCCGTCTGCAGATTGCATTATTTCAACATCCAAGTGGTTGGAAGATATTCAATGCTAATATAGGAATGAATAAAGCCTAGAAAGAGGCTTCAGAAAGTGTACTGATATACATAGCATTCCATTTAAAAAAATGCACTTGGTCCTGTAATTTCGGCTTGGCTCGCCCTGTATGTTCCAAAATAATTTCGAGTTATATGCTTTTTATCCGTTTACTTGAAATTTTTTAAAAAATTTCTAGCTATCGTAGACCTCGAGATATCGAGGTCCGACGCAGTATTGCCCCACCTTGTATATCGGTGGTAACGATATTAGAAATCGAAATGGAATACGGTTCTAGTAGCGCTGCTGCTAGAATTAAAATCCGGACAATATTTACGGCAGCAAATGGTTCAGTGATTAAGAATGTTTGATAGTATACATTTAAGTATTTAATCTTTATCTTTAATTCGAGAAGTTTAAAACGAAGTTATGTAGTTAAGCAGACATTACTTTCTCAAAAACTGAAGAATCGCGACTACCAATAATTGCAATTAATAGTGAATAGTTTTGATTTCCCTAATTTTTAGCGTGTTGTTATTTTTTGACAGATTATCACAAGTAGGCACATTTTTAGCTTACATCTTCTCAGACTGAGTGTGTTTATGAAGCTTTATGTAATTTGTACCTAGACTTGTAATAATTGATTTGCCTCTTTGGTGGGCATGTTACAACCTTTGTATGTCGTTTTGACTTGAATATTTTTCTGTCTGAATAAATTGTAAAAGTTTAACTTTATAGATCTGAAATATGAAAGGATAGTTATCTCACTATAGTGTAGTGGATGTTGACAAAGTAAGTTAAAAATTATCGAGTCAAATAAATAACATCATTTTTTCAATGTTGATGACCTGACCTAAAAGCTTGTCGCTAGATATACATTAAAATTTAATCCTATTTCTTTTTAACTAAATCCCTATGAACTTCTCGCGACAAGTTTTTAGGTCAGGTCTTCAACATTGATAAAATTATATTATTTGCTTGATTCGATAATTTGGCCTTACCTTTGTTAACATTCACTCATTCACATTGGATCCACTTATTGGATTATGGCCCTGCCCGAATCAAATCACATAATGGGTATTTATTCTTTTTAACAAATTGAAATAATACACTGTTTTACTTTGGTCTTTTTGTTTTAGTACATTTTAATAAAACATTGTTTTTAAAATGTTTTTTTTTCGCTTACATTTTATTTTCTTAACAAAACTCAGTAGTAACACATCAACTTCTCAAAAAAGGCCCCATCGGCATATTGTCTATCTCATGGTACAATTTGTACCATGGTCTAGCTTTACATAGGCGTTCGCCGTTACAACGACCACCGTTTTCCACTGGCTGCAGAAAAATAGGCAAAAATAGGACATACGTTAGTGGTTAAAATGAGTTTTATAGCTATACGACTACATAATCGTGTTGTCAAGAATAGATTTAGTTTGTTTTACTATTAGAATGTTATTTGAATCGGGTAACGATATCAAAAAGTTGCATTTCATTAACTTTCATGGTAATAAGTGAAATAATCAATTTATTATTTAATATAGAAAACGTATTGTTTAATTTGCGCTACATATTAATCAACATTATTTCTAGGTGATTAAAATTACCGATGATCCGAATAATTCAAAGTAGGGATATCTAAATGTATCTTAATGTAGGGCAATGACTGCTACTGTTAGTAACATATTTTATATAAATATTAACAAGATCAAGATGGGGTGTACAATCACCCTTGCGATGTTCTAGTAATGGCGCTGTAAGAAACTCGTCAGTCAAAGTCACAATAAACAAGATGTTAATCTCGTACACATACTTTTGATTTTTCCGTTCTCTTCACCCGAAACCCGCCCATTACAGCTTTATTTTTTTGGTTTTAGAATATCAAGAATTAACAAAAATGGACACTTATAGTGTGGCATAGGCAATAATATCCCATGTGAAGCGGATTACTGTTAGCGCGATCTATTCACAATTACATTCGTGAAGGATTCGAATACCGCAGTTTGTCCCTCAGCCAATAGATATCTCTGCGTGTATGGGTGGTACAGGCATAGATGTTAAAGGAAATTGAAAATAGCGTATTGAAACTAGGTAACTGTTTCTTGTATGAATTGGATTTGATATGCTTTGATTTGTAAAATCCACTTAGCTTTTATAATTTTGGAGCCCTTTTGCTCAACTGTAATTTGGTCCCTACGTGGTATTAGATAAGTTATCGATAGTACGTGTTTTCACTGTTAACTTATGTACTTATGAGTGCTTATCTAAGCCATATTGTTTTAGAAATATTGCTAATTTACATTGCCAGTAAAGCCCTCTGATATGGGCTAGAAATAATGCCTGTTTCTGCTTGCGAAAAACCCCTGCAACCCAAACTGCTACATCCAGCTCGGTGAAATAACAACCTAAAAAATAATTACTTCACAACACACAGCTAAGCTCTAGATTTGGATAAGGAAATGATCTCTTCATACAACTTAAGAAAGGAAGGACGTGCTAAACCTCGAACAGGGACAGTTCTAAAAATAAAAAAGGCAGCCGACTAAGCTACAAGAGATAGAATAGCTGCAGGATCAAAATATGGTAACTATTATCAGTAGACAACATGGGAGAGGTCTATACCACATATTTTAAATAATATTGAATCGCAAAAACTCCAAGACCATCTAATAATTTATCAAGGTCATATAGTCCGGTCAGACAAGCTGAATTAAAACAAAAAAACCTCTGAAACATTTGGGAGTTCACTTCGACCCTCGACTGACCTACAACAAACACATGAGTGAAACGATACGCAAAGTCTATTTCCTATCTAGGAGTCTGTACCCTCGAATGGCAAGGAAAATAGTAAAATAAACAGACCAAATAAATAAATCATATACACGACTATCGTGAGGCCCGCCGTAACTAGTAATTCGGGTCCGTATGGTAAGTATCGGTCTCGTACTTGACACTGTCGGGTCTCGGTGCTAGGAGTATCCAAAATTCATCGACATAGCACGGCACCGGTGAGATGTGCTATCTAACTATCAAATTGTAGTTAAGATAAATAATCTGATCACAATTGTCGAGCAAGGTGCAGTTTATATTTATGTAGTCTCTCTTTAAGCGGATAATAAATATTTTAAAAAAACATGCCCGAGACCGACATTTAATGAGGCTCTAGGGGCAAAGTCTTAGTCCCTCTCTCGGTTTCGGACATGGAGTCTCGGTCTCGCTCTCGAGACCGAGAATGTCTCGATATCGTCAGAAGCACATACGCGGTGCCATGCGCCAGTGTTTTGGAGCTCTTCAGGTACCACATTTAAAAAACTAGGTACCTGTTCTAGAACGAACATTCTTCCGTTTCATCTCAAATTCAAGCAGATACACCTCTCTCAGAAAATTATACGCACATCGTTACGATATCGTTTTACTAGCTAGTTATATCAGAGATATCTCTTAAACATTTTACAATAAGAGATGGGGATCAGATATGTTTCACGGGCACTGGGAGATTATTTAGGGTCGCTAAATCCATCTAAACATACTCTTCCAAATTTAATCAAACAAGTTCGAAATACCCGATTTTAATGAATTTAGAAAAGGGATGATAAAAAGAGGCGTTCGCAAAAGAAATCACGGGAAATTATGAAATAAAATTTCACTGTCACCCGGTTATTGAACGGTTATTGAAGTCGATAAACAATGCACCGTATACCCTGGTGATGTTACATTTTTATTTCTACACCGGCTTTATTGATTATTATTATTAAATATAAGGTCCAGCTAACCGAGGATTGTAAACGGCGACTTTAAAAAATGGCGGAGGAGCCGGTGATTCTGATAACCATTATTTTTTTCTTCCTTTGTTCCGCGTTTGCCTAAGAACCCACATGCGTGACTTGATCGTTTCATCAAGCATTAGAACACTTTTTAGACAATTATTGTTGCAGATTGTTTTACATAAACTCTGTGAGCTATAATTTTATAGCAAAATGTTACTAAGACTTTTTATTAAGCACACAAAAATACAAAGGTAAACAAGATATTGAAACTATGTAATATCCAATACAATACGTTTATTCATGTCAATACACATATACAAGTATTTGCATACCTAAGTCAAAATTATAGAAAAAATTATTATAATATAAGTTTCAACATAAAACATTAAAACAGCTATATTGTAGTATTCAAAAGATACAGTGTGTGTAGCGGCGGGCTACATTCATGTAATACGAGAGGTATGACAACCCAGCAACAGCAAGCTGGGCACGCGGCCACGCAGGCCACTGAAGTATTTCAGCTGTAGTTATTCATTGCCGACTTGCACACGCGATGTTGCAATTCTTACTCCCTATACCTAGCCCGCCGCTACACACACGGTATTAATAAACAGCTATGTCAGTTTCGCATAACGTTTAATTTCCTCATAAATGTCCTCAAGTGTAAAGAATGCCTTACCGATCAAGAACATTTTAATTATATTTCTGAATTTATCCGTGGGTAGTGCTCAGATTGTGGAAGGAAGACTATTAAAAAATTTAACTCCACAGTGATTTATGCCTGTTTGTCCTTTTGAAAACCATGTGAAAATCGTTTTTTCATTCATTCTTGTCCCTGGTGTCATGATTTTGGACTTCTGTATAAATTCATTAATATGTTTTATAATGTAGGCTTCCAAAGCACATGTGCAAATGTTAAAATTTTATAAAAAGATCCTGTGTTTCGCTTCTATAATCTATCCCAGCCACAATCCTGATAGCTCTTCTTTGTAAACCTCAGCTATATCTCCAAGCTAAGTGACCCTTTGCTACAATAGCATATGACATACAAGATTGGCATAATGCAAGATATGCTGAGATAAGAACTTGTATTGAGACAGTTTGGGAAAACTGTCGAAGACAATATATATTTTTAATGAGAGTAATGGCCAAACAATGCTCACCTTGAGTAACTCATTGCGGTTTTGGATTTAGGAATAATCCTAAAAACTTTACAAAAGATGGATTACTGTCTATACCATTTAGATCTCGAAAGGAAGAAGTTATAACTATCGTTTTATCTGGCTTTGAGAGTAGTCAATTTATTGCGAACCAGTTTTCTGCCCTCGACATATACAGTGTGTCATTCAAGTACAAAGAACTTTACATAAATTCAAAAATATATAATAATTTCACTTCAAATTGTTATCAATGTGGTTTTTATAATTCTAATGAAACAACTATGGCCAAGCTCTTGGAAAACGTGATTTTGCAGTTCTTCTAGGAAATGTGTGGACATTTATGACAATCTCCACCATAAAAAAGGATTCGAAATAACTGGTATTTATTCACTTAACCGAAAAAAAAATAAAATAAAAGAAGATATATTTAAATCCTCAGAATTAGAAGCTTACAGAAAGTCAACTGATCCAAACCAACAATTGATCGATAAGCCTTTGAATGGAGAAGTTGTTCAATCATTCTCAGTTGAACATTCACTTGTTGCTTCAACTTCAGGGAATGTTATTTCACTGGAAACACTTCTTTTGTAAAAAATATGTACGAAAACGACAGAGAACCGCAAAGGTTAAAAAATAACTTGCAGCACTGAAATTTTAACGAGTGAAGAATACATACAAAATACGAAAGAAAAGATGAACAATAAAAATAAGAAAAAAGAACCAAAAAAGGAGTTACAAGCAAAATTGTCGAAGTTTAGGAACAGTGAATCATCAGATGATGAAAGTGAGTACTCTCTTCAAGACTGATTTAGATGATGATACTGATGATGAATTGAGTGATAAAGTTCGTGATAATATTAACTCGCAGGATCAACTGGATGATGATGGAGATGCCCCGAATGATCTGAGTAGGATCGTGGGTTATAATTAGTTACCCAACAAAAAAAACCGCTGAGAGATTTTTTGGTCAAGTCTTGACACAATCTGACGAAACACTGGCAGTCAAGTTCCTTAGAAGAGAAAACAATTACTTTGTTTTCCCACAAGCAGAAGACACTGACTCTGTGAAACCAGAATCTTCCGGAACCAATTCGAGATAGGAGGGATAGATTTACATTCAGTGTAACTTTTCATGGAACAGTATTATAGAAATGTTCTATATGCACACAATTTGTTAATTTTTAAATTTGTTGTTATTTACATGAATATTATATTTATTATACATTTACTTCATTTGAGATGTTATATTATTTCGTTTTATTTAGACATGTATGTGTCTTTAATGAATTTAAGTTCTTACAGAATAAATATTTTATTTTGATATGTATGTACTTTTCAATAAAATATTATTCATAATGATACATTTATACCCAACAAGTTATTCACACATAAAATACAGCTACCAATGCTTTTAAAAGGTAAATTAAAGACATAGTCACAATTATATTCCTCTGGTGCCACATTTAGCCACATTAGAGTTGTAATGGTTGTAATTGATTATTTATTATGATATAATAAGTGGTGTTAGTTTCTTTATAGATTACTGAAAGTCCTGGCCGTGGCTCAAGATAAGATAATATCATATTTACTTTCCTCTTTACTTAATTTTAAACTAAAACCGGCGAAATGGTGTCACAATTAGGTGAGTGCACTGTATTTAAACAATGTTCAAAAATAGAATGTGACTCCGTGATCAATGATACACATTCAAATTGTATAGTGAATTTTAACCTGATAGAAATTCGTAGCGTAGATCCATTTTAGTGTACTCATATTTGAAATTTGCATTATTTTTAACCGTTATCCAATCAATCAAATCACTTGCATTCGCATGCACAAATATTAATTTCTTCGAAAAGTATTTTAAATGCAACAAACATAGATTGCCATAAGTGCCTTATCGTTGCGGAATCGCCAAAAACAAGTTTGTTGTTGGTCCTCAGCCACTCCACCTGGAGTTCACTACATTTGTTGTATTTGTATAACTTAAATATATTGAATTTATTTGCAAATATTTATAATATATTATACCTTGATGTACCATAGCTTTAAGCCTGAATTGTATATAGTTAAGCAAAATAAAAGATGTTAAAATGGTATTTGCATTCGAAAAGTTAAGCAATTCCATTTGCAGTTAGTACTTGGAATGGTAATCTCCAGAGAAATATAGCGATCTGTCCCCACCTTGTGACAGCTTACGTATTGGCGTTTACGTAGAAGCTATGACATTTTAGGAGAAGACTGCGGATATCCATCCTTCGAGGGATATAAAGCAGTAGCTCTTCTGTCTATGAGATAGAAAATCCCTTCTTACGGGAAGAGGTTTGGCAAAATTTACAGGTTGAGGGTAGTTTCCTGGCATCGGTGTTTGACCTTATGACTGCTTCGTTGAGAGTTAAACACAAAACGTATCGTTTAACAAACAAGAATTTTACTTGTTGACAACTTCTGTAGTATTTAACAGAGTTCAAAAAATGCTTTTATTGGAATAGAGCCGCTAATAAATTTTTTAGATTAAATTTTTAGTGGCGCAATGCGCGATTTCAGGGAAGAATACAAACATTGAAAAAAATTTTAAATCATCAACAGTTGGGTAATGGAAATGATCACCCCTCTTCGTCCACTTATGGGACACCCTATATAATACAAGCAATAATTTACTAAACTTCTAAAATCTTCATACACATACAGACTAAAGCCAATGCTAAACATGAACCGGATTCTACAAACCTTTATGAATATTTTATGCGTTCTCACAATAAAATTCATAGACGCTTAGTTTTATTGATTATTCTAGATATATTCAGGGCATCATTGAAAAATACAAGAAAATCCTTTTTATTGTATGATACTTATCTTTTACCAAAAAGTTTTATATCTATATATTCCTATATTTTAAGGAGGATATACTGCATGATAATTTCTGGAAGAATATGAGAATTTAAACAAATAATCTGTTATTTCTAGTCCAGTTTGAGAACTGAATTTTAATTATAACCTCAAAATATTGTGAAGCCTTTAAAATGGACTACTTGTTATTATTATAGCCATTAATGATACAAATAACAAAAGCGACATTTTATTTTACTAGGAGTTTAGTTGCCGCACGAAGGTATCGACTTCCGCAACAATAATTTCAAACAACTTTAGATATTTTCGTATTTTATTAGACATGGCCTATATATTACAGGGTGGGACAATAGTGCGTCGGACCTCGATATCTCGAGTTCTGCGACAGCTAGAAATTAAAAAAAAACTGCAAGTAAACTAGATATAACTGGAAATTATTTTCGAACATACAGGGTGAGCCAATACGAAATTAGCGGACCAAGTGGTTTTTTATTAAATGAAATGCTATGTACATCAGTACAATTTTTTAAGCCTCTTTCTAGGCTCTATTCATTCCTATATTAGCATTGAACATCTCCTAACCACTTGGATGTAATGATTTTTTTTGTTGAAATAATGCAATCTGCAGATGAATATTAAAAAAATCACCACAGTCACAATTATGGGTTTTAAGAAAAACTTCTGTGAATACCAGTTTCGAGATATCTCATTAATGTTTCTGAATCATTTTCGTTTCCTAAAACTGTACGGGGTGGCCAAAAATTATTTTTCAATTAAGAACTTTTTAAATTGAAATTTCTCAATTTTTTCAAATAGAACATTCTATGTATTTTTCAACGATGTGATGTAGAAATGAAAACCGAACGTTTTTGTAACTACTTCCCTGTGGCCAGTCGCAACCATTTTCGTTTTATAAATAAATAAGTGTCAAATTCAAGAATAAATTAAAAGAAAGAGGTTCCCTCAAATAATTCATTAGAAAAATTTGTAATAGGTGTTTGACGTGTTGCTCATTTTGATTGACACACGTCTTTTTGCAATTTTGAAATTAAGCCATTTAGTGGGACCACTTCTTCCAATCTATTGAAATTAGTAAATAGTATTTAATAGATCCTTTACTGTAATTTTTTGTACATTTTTTTGCCGTTTTCGTTATTCGACCAGCAATAAAACCTCAGCTTGGTATAAATTGTCGTGTACAACGGAGCATTTATCACACTTATCGGTCGTTAGTTACAACTTGTACTGAATTAACAATTCTGTAATGTTTTATTTACTGATGAGGCAACTTTTCATAAAAATGGATTTGTTAATAGGCACTATTTCCATTATTATGCTTCAGAAAATCCTCATTTTTTTATGCAAGTTGATAACCAACACAGATGGTCTATAAACGTTTGGGGGGAAATTATTGGAGAACATGTAATAGAACCACATTTCTTTGATGGTACATTGACTTCATTTTTTGGAAAACTGTATACCACAATTATTGGTAAATCTCCCTGAAAGAATTCGAAATAAGATGTGGTTTCAGCGTGATGGTGCTCCACCACATTATTTAAATGCAGTTAGAGACCACTTAAATAATACCCACCCTCATCAACGGATTGGAAGAAATGGACCCACTAAATGGCCTGCTGGATCGCCAGATCTTACAAAAATGGATCTCTTTTTATGGGGATACGTGAAGGAAATTGTTTATAGAGACACACCAACAACAGTACAAAATATGAAGGAAAGAATAATAACGGCCTTCATATCCATAACACCGCAGTTTTAGGAACAGTGGGAACCTCATTTCAAAAGCGCATATTGATGTGTGTCAATCAAAGTGCGCAACATGTGGTACATTTATTATAATTTTTTGTTATTTGAAGAAACCTCTTTTTTTAAGTTTATTTTTGAATTTTGTAATTATTGCTCAAAAAAACGAAAATTGTTGCAATTAGCCATAGGGAAGTACTTACAAAAATCTTCGTTTTCATTTCTACATCACATCGTTGAAAAATATACAGGGTGTTCCATTTGAAAATATTAAGAAAATTCAATTTAAAAAGTTCTTAATTGAAAAATAATTTTTGGCCACCGGGTACAGTTGCCCCACCCTGTATATATTCGCTCATAGTCAAATTGAAACTTTTTTTATATGATAACCAGACACATTAATGTTCAATTAATGTATAATTAACTGCGGGAAAGTGCAAACAAATAAAACATGGAATTATTTCAGATATTATGTCCTTACTTTGGAGAGAGCTGTTTGATGATTGTCGTAAAGTAAAAACAAGAAAGCAGCAGTGTTATCACTTGTTTGAACTAGACTGAGACTGGATATGGAAAACAAAGATGATACTGCGTATATTAACCAACAAGTTCTTAATTTTAATGACAAAGGCCAAAATCTAAACGTTCGATAAAAATATTTTTGTTGTGCGAATTTAAGTGGCTAAATGATAATGTCAGCTTCTCTTGTCAATATCAATTTGTCGATACGATCCAGCAACTGGGCCCTCTAGTAGCAAAAGCTGGGATAACCCCTGAAGACGTTTGAAAAGTTGATGTCGTCGTCAAAGAAGCGGAAAACTTTACCGTTAGTTGAGAAACATTATAAGAAGAAGCACTTGCGCCATATACTGATAGACATTATAACAAACTACAAATGTTTATGCAATCTGTGCGATCACACTGTGATATTTTCGTCTCCACTGTAATTTGACAGAGAAATAGGATACTGGTTACCACAAAATAATAGTATATCATTCAACGAGCATGTAATGATAGCTATTACTCAAGAGGATGACATTTACGGTACGAGCCGAAGGCAAGTGTCGTAATTCATCCGAGTGAATAATAGCTATTACACGTAAGTATACTTTCCTATGACCAATCAATAGGAAATTGACAAAAATAATATTTATTTTGAAAGTTGTGCATAATATTATTTTGAACAATTTGTAAAATTTAATGTGGGTGACGTATTTATGTCCAAATTAATATTTTCATTCCTTGTGAAATTTTCTTGCACGTAGGTGTCCGTGGACGAGCTTGCCCCTACATTCACAGACCAAATAACTTTATTAGCGGTGTCCATCTTGTTTTTTAGGGATTCATCGATGTAGCCTTCTGCCACTGATGTGGATTTCCAGCTCCATGTCGTTTTTATGCTGTGATATCCCCGCCTGCATCCACAATGTAGCTGATGATCTTCTAAATGTGTGCCCCGTGTACATTTCCGGATTTAGCAAATTTAAAAATGATGCTGTTTGTTTACCCATTGAAGCAAATTAATTAATACCAATTTTTTGAGTAGTGCATTTACCTTTTTGGAAATTCAAAAACAATGATGTAGCACACTAGGCACTATTTGGCCGAAGACTAATATACATTTTACTTATGTCATAAAATTTACGGGTTGTAGTAAATTTTCTAACTATTTTAGTTTTTGTATTTTGAATGGTTATCATTAAAGCAGATCCTAAGTCTTCAAGATGCGTAATGTCCATTAGATGTAATTGAACTATACGGCAAGCTCCCATTACATCCATTGTTAGAGCAATCTAAAATAAAGAAAATTTTGTATTGTGTGAGGTTAACTACTTAGTAGAATAGTCTATGCTAAGTTTCGCCTACGAAACTGTATTTTTGTTTCAATAAAGACATTTATTATTACTACTATATGTAATAATATTATAAGATATAAAAAACAAATTATTTAAAACAAAAAAAAAAGTTCGACACTACTAGGATTCGAACTCTCGACGACACGTGCATATGCTAACACCGTTCTACTTCTTTTTCTTCTTCTTAACAAATTTATTTCTTTTTAAGACAAACGCGTTCGGCGCTTTAACTAATTCGGCTATTCACCTTCCTACAAAGGACATGCCTATACCGTCAAACAATGTATTACTAATAAGTGACAGGTGATATTTAATATAACAATTAACAAACAACTTAATTTAACTTACTTCTTACTTTTGTTGCGAGGTGTACATTATTTGCAGCCTGATTAATGTACTTAAAAATCTCTGCCGAAGTCAACGTCCTTGATTGTTCGCTCTATACCCTTCAGATTTTCATTTCAAAAATGCTCGGAGCTTGGAATATGTTTTATTACTGTTTAATGCTAAGGTACTTTTCAACATGGAATAACGTGCCCACACTGACGAATATTTCTACTTTCAAAATAAACTAGAAGGACGTTCTCTGAAAACGAATTGGCGTTTTTTGGCTTCGCTAATCCCTGAAAGTTTGGTAGATTATTTCGTGTTTCTTCCGCGATTTCTCATTCAAAAGGTTGATTGATGCTATTTTAGAAGCTTCGGCAATATATGGTGGCGTGTCAGTAACTTCTTCATCACTTGAAATCATTTTCACACAACTTTGCATTTACATTACAGATTGTGAGAATAAAGTAGGCGTCGGTAATGGCATATACGATGTCTTTGAACTTTAAATCGTCTCGTGATTACAGCACAAAAACTGTTAAATAATGAAAATGAACTGTGATTGGTTCAAGACTGTTGAATAATGAAAATGAACTCTTGTGGTTGGTTCTGGCCTATTGAATAATGAATTACAATCCACGGCTGTAAGTAATGAGCCCCATTACTTGTTTAAAAACGTATCTTTAATAAATGAATTATTTAATGGTCGTAGAAAAAATATATTACTCTTCTTTTCTATATTCAGCTGGCAAATCAGTACTACTCGACAATAACTACCCCGGTAGTACACATTCATATACTAAAATCTGCTCTGTACTGTAATTGCACGTAGAGTGGTTAAATGAATATATTACAGACACAATCTTAGAAGCAAGGAACGACTGCAAGTTGTAGAAGTAAAAGTGCAGGACCTTGCTGACCATACCATAACTAAATTAGCAATTGTCCATCAGGGTGCGTTATCTCAAAAAAAGCGATCACCTATTTGGCTTGACAATTATTTTCAATTGGGAGTGCGACGGTAGTTCTAAGAACTCTACTTAAAAACAAATATTCTTTGGGGATCCAAGTTTATTGTTCTTAAGATATTTTGGTAATTTTGAAATTTTGTCTTAATCCTCTAAGAAATGTATTATATAAGACAATATATTACATTAAAACTAAACGTGTTTCATTGTGACTTTTGCTTAGCTAGATTAATAGTTTCGACCAGTATGTGATAGACAGAGAGACAGTCGGAATGGAAATTTTTTTCGTAATACGTAGTCTGAAGCGGAAAAATCCAAAGAAATATTGGAAAATGATTCCTCACTTTTACAATACTTCCCTTCAGTACGCGAGGGAAGTTATGATATTTATAAGCTGCAAAATATGATCGCCTGCTTTGAGAGCAGAAAGATTACATCCATTAGAGCTATTCCCTGTCAAGATAATATTCCATATTTATATAAAACTGTCTCTAAACGTGAGTTAGGCTGTGCTTAACTCGTATCTCTTTGGTAAAACTCTCGCTACTTTTATGAATTCTAGAAATCCAGAAGTTATATAAATGTATAGATCGGTTAATCACTCACAAGTTTTATCAAACTCACAGGATATTACCTTTGTATTTGACCGTATCTGGGGCATTAAAGGCAAATCAATTCCAACATAAATAAACCGATCTAGATTTGATTTAAGTTCACATTTGTGGTCATATATATGGTCTGCTATAAATTATGGAAATTTCTTATATGGATCAGCATCAAATGCAAATTTTTAAAGTTCCTTTTAAAGTGAGTTTCTTACAGACCTAATAATACTGTAGCAAGATCTGTATTAATCTGATAAAAGCTTATACAAACCTGTGTTATTAGAAATACAACTGATGATAAACTGCAATTTCATCCACCAAGTTAACATCATCGCTTAAAAACCAGAACAAACGCCCATAAGAAAATACGTGGAATTTTGCGCTATAAGTTTCAGTATATCTATTACTAGTTAGACGGATCTTTTTTTCTAACTTCAGAAGTATATAGCCCAGTTGTCAGAGACAGAAATTGATATAAACCGCTCACTAAATGTTACATGGCTGAGTTTTTCAGAATAGGTAGTTTTGTTGGTGTATAATACGACAAAAAATGTTTACAGCTGTAAAATGCCGGCAACCCCTAAAGAAATCGAAAATATTGACCGAAATTTAGTTTTTGGCCAATAACTCGAAAAATAAAAAAATATATATAAAAAAAACTATTAGCACTAGGCGATATTGGGGGAAACTTCACATCAAAAACGTATATGAAATTTTTTTCACGATCAAAAATGTAGGCTCAATTTTTTTTTTTTTCGCACGAGAATGCAACGTGACGACACATAAGTACGGCTCGCGAACATAAAGAGATTTCCGATGAAATCGGTAAAAGCTCTACCATTTCTACAATTTTTAAGATAAAACTCTCAAACTTTCACATATTACTGTAGAAATAATGTATAAGAAGATCCGATGGAAAGATATGCTAAATAATTTTTGTGTTAAAAGATATTAACGTTTATTTTTCTTTTATTTTCGTAAAATAAAGAAGGTTAGTTAAATGTTTAAGGTTAATCCTCTTAAAACATCTTAAAGTACACATTTCAAGCTTTAAAAATCGCGCCTACAGAAATCTAATAACGCGATTTAAACCAAAGTAATAGGTAGTTAAAGTTAATTATACATATCAAATGTTATCACTTTCTCAAGATTTTCAAATTTGTACATCTTCAAAAATAAATTTTCCAGATTTTCACTCATCGGATCTTTTTATCTATTACTTAACAAGAGTAACACGTGAAGTTTAAGATTTCTATCTTAAAAATTGTAGAAATGGTAGTGCTTTTACCGATTTCATCGAAAATCTCTATACGTTCCGACTTCACATATGTACTATTCCTACATACATTCATTTTTATATTTGAAACTATGATAATCCAATAGCCACATGTTTCTCGTTTCATTTAAGCTTTGTTGAGCTCAATTTCATTAATTAGTTCAAAAGTTACAAGATATTTAGTGTAGCGCGTCCGAGACCACGCACGCTTCCGTACTTATATGTCCCCACGTTCCATTCTCGTGTGTTAAAAAAAAATCTGGAGCCTATATTTTCGATCGTACAAAAAAATTTCATGTACGGTTTTGACGTGAAATTTCCCCCTCTATCGCCTAGTGCTATTAGTTTCTTGATACGCATTTTTTATTTTTCAAGTTATTGGCCAAGAACTGAGTTTCGGCCAATATATTCGATTTTTTAGCGCCTTACATCTGTAAACTTTTTTTTATCGTATTCTACACCAAAAAAACTACTTATTCTGAAGAATTCAGCCATATAACATTTAGTGACACCTTAAAACCCACGGCAACTGGGCTAGTAGTGTTGGATCAGAACTTGAACAGAAGATACCTCTGGGATACTCAGTGCTACAAGTTAATAGAAAAATAGGTTGAAATGGGAAGGAAATTAAATGGAAAGCAAAGCAATATCTTTGTTACTTTGACTATTTGCTATGACTTCTCTTGATTGTTTGAGTTTGGGACCTTACTTCATCTAGCAATAGACCTGTCATATTGACATATCATCAAGCGGCGGAGGTCGGTATATAGTAAAAATGGAAAGCTCTGGCGCCAGTTCCCTTTATGGCGAAACAACCATTATCCTTCAAAATTTGTTAAGCAGGGCTTAAGTAGCTACAGTGCATATAAGATAATGTTCAGCGGGTCAAGAGAAAACGAGACTTCACATACACAGTAATAGAATGCACAATACGGAATACACAAATATTTATTACAATAAAACCTGCTATTTACAACATTACCAAAATACCTGATACTAATATTAACAAAGGAAACAGGCAACCAAGAACCAGAACTTATGCTATAGGGAGTGACAGAAAAGCTAATCTAATGTTAACGTGGTATAGTTGTCGCCATATATTTACTGCACATGAAAAATCTCAAAGCTGTGCCGCTTACGTATAGATGGGAGAGAAGTTCAAATTTGACAGAAAATGGTAAATCATAAACATAATGTATTATTACTTAATACATAGAACAACATTGTTCTCTGGCATAATTAAAGTAAGAAATCGGAAACAAGCCTTTCTTAATTAAAATTTCTTAACTCCTGAAATATAATTGGGCAAATCACCCCTAACTAGATCATTATACCCAGGAAAGAGACAAGCAGAGCCGTACTTTGAATTTATCTATCAATATCGCGAAGGACGGGAAGTAGACACATACAAGTATAGCATTAAACACTAATAGTCATAACTACACCCCGCGGCATATTCACGCGTATAGAAAGGCAAATCTCGAGAACAGAAAAATAATGGCGAATTTAAATAGTAAAAGTTCGTATATGGAATAAGAGCTAATTATATTGAATTGACTAAATGAAACTAAATGTACAAATTTAGAATTGTGATCCATATTATTTCAGATTTTTTAAAGTTTTGTTTATTTATTTTTTACTTCTTTAGCATTGTTGGGAATGTTTCAAATATATAATTTGGCTTATCCCATATATGCATATATTCAAAGTAGTTTTGACCACCAATAAACCTTCATCGTACGCAATATGTGACATTAATTTAAAATATTTACATTTACACATAATTAGTAATATTGTAAAATCTGATACAAACAGCATAAAAAAGTATAGCAATTTTTTTTTAAAAGACCCACTTGACAAATCTCATCCTGAGAAAATAATATCGTTGGTAAGGAAGGCGAAAGTGTTTTTTGCAATTACAATTTTGTAGGAATTTTATCGGTCTAAAATGAATTTGGTGTAAAATAGGACCAAACAACAAAAAAGACAAAAACTTTAAAACAAAATGACAAACAGAGAGGTGAAAGAAAAAGGCAGGGATTGATAGATCGGGAAAGGCGAAATATAGGGTAATAGCAAGTTATAGTTAGAAAAAGTGTGGCTATAAAGGCTGCCGGAAGATAGGCAATGCCTGATATGGTAAGGGGAGTTTTATCTGGAAGGGAGCATTATACATTCTGATTTATGTTATATTGCGTGTTAGCGGACTATCGCCCAATTCAAAGGAGTAGAATGTTTGGGAGTTTTCCTGGACGAAGTGCGCTAGTGGTGTTATGTCGTTGCAACGATCATATAAATCTCTGAGGAAGGTGTACTTGCTCGAATCGGAGATGAGGTGCATACATTTATGTTCCAGGACCTGGAGTTCTTTCATTGTTGTGGCCGGGATGCTGCACCACACCGGCTCTGCGTATGTGATGGCTGGTCTGACCACCGTGTACAACAATTTTTTAATGTGTCTGTTTAGTCCGCTACTCCTCGCCAGGAGCGGATACAGATTCCTGGACATTGAGTATGTTAAATGTCAGTCGTTTGTCCAAGTTAACTCCCAGGTACTTCACGCACCGTTTCATTGGAATCTGTTGACTCCGGATCGAAATTGGTGTTAGAACGCGGTTCTCTGTGAATCGGTGCGTGAAGAGTACGGCCTCCGACTCTTCCCGACGTTGACCCGAATCTTTCACTTGTCGTAATACGCCGTGGCACGGGCCATATGCGTCCTAAATTTTCGTATCAGTTCATCCAAAACAAAGTTGCAGTAACAAAATGGCGGACACTTTACTTATGAAAAAATGTGAAAAAGTCGGTTCCTCTCGTTTATCTGCGAATGTATGATATGAATGAATATGAATGAATGAATTTCATAGAAAAAAGTTTCAAACAATAGTTATAGTCACTTAAAATACCTACAAAGTGGCACCCGCTGAATGAAAACCCGATTATTAGATTTTCCGGAAATTAAAAAAATTAAATATCGAAAAAATGACATTTGCAATAATTTATGGCATCAACAGTCTCAGGAAATATGTGTTATAGAGTGCTTAAAAAGTGACCGCAACCCGAATTCCGACAGATGAATATTTTCCGAGAAATTTAATTTATTCAGTTTATTAAAAAAGTGATTTTAGCAACATTTAAATTCCCCAAAATGAGGCAGTCCGATTTCAATTTTGCAGAAAGACTTCTACTCTTAAAGAGTTGTACTATGACTGAGCTCAAAACCGAAGTAACATATTTCAATTAAGTTGCTTAAATACGCCGTTGAAAATGATGCATATTTCTTCGGTATAAACAAACGTACTTAATAACTTTGTTCATAGTTCGTGTATCTGAACGTAACGTGGATATTCGCATAAGTAGCATTATTATACGAATTTAAGAAACAAAATGAACACCCACCGACCCTTAGGACATCAAATAATATTTTTTCCAAAAAATTCCCGAGACCTTGTTTTTTAACTTGCATGGTATTGCACTTGAATACTTCAATTTTCGATAGAAAAATATATGCACTTGTTCCACTGTCTTTTTTGATAACATAGTTAATGTTCAAGTGAGGCGCTCGCATCTACATGGAGAGCCGGCTGATTTCCTATGAATAAGATATATGAAAAACTTTGTGTGCGTGAGTAAGTACTACGACAGACATACATGGAGCCACTTTCCATATAAGCAAATTTTGCCAGCGTCATGGAATTTTGACGTCACTTCAGGTCACGATTTGTTGTGTCATCGAATACATGAATAAAACTTACGTCAAAATGTATGTATTGACGTATACAATGAGATTGTAGTCGGATGCCAGACCTAATTTGCCCGCAACCTTGAGACACCCTCGATTAAAGTAATTTTTTTGTGTGTTTTCTTAAGTCATCAATACACTAATGTTTTTTAAGTTAAAGTACAAGCTTTCTAGTTTCAAAAATTCCATAATGCGGGCAAAATTTGCTTCTATGAAAAGTGGTCCCCTATAGGTCTTTTTTTTTTGAGGGGAAAAACCTTCAAAAGGTTCCCTGTACTGATGTTCCAGCGTTCAGGGATATGTGGGATTTCTACCGCACTAAAAAACCCCCTCTTCTTACTCCGGGATCGTATTTAAACATTTCTTCGGAGGCACATGGTCCTATGGATTTAGTATCCGTCCTTCCTCTTCTTTCGTTCCCATGATGTTGCAGCACATAGTGCTGATTATTGCCCATTTCTCGGTGGTGTCGAGCATGTTTGCAATAAAGTTTTCTGGGGTGATGACCTGGCCGACGTCCCTGTTTGCCGTGTTTCTCTCCACGTTTCACCTAGGGCAGTGGAAAATTGTGTGCTCTGGAGTGTCCGAGACAGAGCAGTATATGCACGTGTCTACCTCTCTCTTGCGAAAT
This sequence comes from Stenurella melanura, assembly GCA_963583905.1. Classification (NCBI taxonomy): domain Eukaryota; kingdom Metazoa; phylum Arthropoda; class Insecta; order Coleoptera; family Cerambycidae; genus Stenurella; species Stenurella melanura. Next base: position 213,181,562 of record OY757309.1, read on the forward strand.
CTATGCAGGTAGCTGCCGAAATTACCGTGGCCACTTAACGCCTGTGTTAGGTAGTAGCTCAGGTCCCCGTGTTTACGGGCGGTCCAGGCTCTCACATCTGGGATGAGCGTTCCATAAGATGGTGCCTATACGTGCTCCTCTCGGTCTTGTCTGCGCCATGGTTGAACGCACGCTCCTTGACCAGCAAGTCAACGGGGGGCACCGCCGAGATGACTTGCAGAGCCGAGGCGGAAGTTGTCCGGTAGGCACAGCTCAGCCTTATTAGCATAAGGCGTTGCGTGCGTATTAGTCGCTTGAGATTACGCGCAGTCTTTAACCCATCGACCCAAGCCGGGGCGGCGTATAGAAGAATGGAATTTGCCACCGAGTTTAGGAGTTTCCTGGTGTAGGTCTTGGGGCCCCCGATGCGTGGCATGAGTTTCCGCAGGGCCATAGCGGCTTTCTCAGCCTTTTCAGTGGCGTATTCCACGTGTCGATTCCACGTCAACTTTTCGTCGATGAATACTCCGAGATATTTCATATCGGGTTTAGCGATCACAACCTTGTTAAGTATGTTAACGCGCATATTAGCTATATGCTTGCGCCCGGTCAGCGCGACGACTTCTGATTTCTCGGGGGCTATTTCGAGACTATGGTTGTCCATCCATCGGGTTATCGCATCTATGGCCGCTTCGGCCTTGGTCATGACACGCTCCTCCGTTCTATCGATAGCGACGATGATGAGATCGTCCGCAAATGCGATGAGTCGGCAGTCGTTAGGGATGTCGGGGCTTTCCATCTCTAGGATGCCATCGTAGAGAACGTTCCACAGGAGTGGCCCAAGGACAGACCCCTGCGGAACGCCGCACGAGACATCCCGAATGTGACCGTCAATAATCAGAGACCTTTCCGTGAAGTAACTCTTCACAAGCACCAGTGCGGCCTGCTTCCACCTGCGGGGTATTTCCCCTATAGGTCTGTGGTGGTACTTACTCACTCAAGCAAAGTTTTTCATGTATCTTATTCATAGGAAATCTATACAGCCGGTTCTCTACCTAACCAACTAGTCGAGCCAGCGTGTGTTGGCAGAGTGGGGGGAAAGCCTGCAGCAGCGGTGTCTCTCTATATCGAAAAGTTGACTCGCACGTTCAAAATCATTCGCACTTTCAAAATGGTCCATATCTTGGTTTCTGGTGTACCTGAAAAAAATCTAGGGCTGTAAGTTAAAAAATAACGTCCTAGGAATTAAAAAAATATATCTCGAGTCCTGAAGGTCAGAGGGAGTTCAGTTTTTTTCAATTCGTATAAAAATGCCATCTACGAGAATATCCACTATACATTTTGATATACGAACAATTGGCAAAGTCAAATAAATATGCATAATTTTCAACGGCGTTTTTAAACAACTTAATTGAAATATTTGGCTTCGGCCTTAAGCTCTGTCGTAGTACAACTCTTGCAGAGTAAAAATCTTTTTGTAAAATTGAAATCGGACCGCCTTATTTTGGGGAATTAAAATGCTACTAAAATCACTTCTCTAATAAACAATTGAATTTCTCAGAAACCATTCATCCGTCGGAATTAGGGCTACAGTCACTTGTTACGCACTGTATGACGCACATTTTCTGAGATTGTTGATACAATTAATTAATTATTGTAAAAGTTGCTGCAAAATTAAAAATGTCACTTTTCGATGTGTTTTTTAATTTCCGAGAAATCTAACAACCGAATTTTCATTCAGTGGGCACCACTTGTGTCGGATTGTTCCGTAGATGTCTGTACAACTTGGCTGCCAATGTTAAAAGAAGAACTTCACAAACTTAACATTGTATAGAAACTAAAAAACTGTTAACTATATCAACAGTTCTATGTAAATAGTAAGTATCTATGGATATTGAATATAACAAACATTCTTAGAGTTGTGTATTTGTCATACACAGCAAAAAAGATTTTTCAAAAAAGCCTTGAAAAAGTAAACAGATTTGATTTCCGAAACGTCGGCGAAATATTTAATTTCAAGTTTTTATACTTATTTGTGTTGTTTATTTATAAAAAAAAACAACCTTTAACTGATCCTTTGACGCAAACGCCACAGGCGCAGAGGTTTTTTACCAGTAATATACTGGTTAATTGTGATATATTTTGTAGATTCCCATAGCACCGCTTAGAAAGAAAACATACATGTGGCAGGAAGTCCCAAAGAATTGAAGAAGGAAAAAAAAAATTAAGATAATGCCACAAATAACATTTAGAAAACATTATACTCTTCGCCGATTTACTGCTCTTTTTATATAATTATTGCACATACTATAGGATACTCTTCGCAGTTTTTTTGTAAATAATATTAGATTTAGACATTTTTAGTTTAATTACAAAACATAAAAAAAAAATTAAAAATTAATAACATTTTAATTTATAGATTTTGTTAAAATACAATAGGGTTCTTCCTCTAACTAACACTACTGTCCAAATTTTAGTACAATCGGACTTTTCGTTCTTAACTTATCGTGCTTACAAGAAACGTGACGGACGGACAAACGGACAGACAAACGGACAGACGGATAGATAGACGGACATACATACAGACGGACGGAAGGGCATTTTGAGAGTTTTTCAGAATTCGATCACCAACACCAATGATTTTTTTTTTCTCTACGAGCAATATTACCGGTTTTAGAAATGTGCCGATCGAATGCAATATACTCTTTGTTTTGTATTTGCGAAGAGTATAGTATAATATGAGCGCTGAATATGATACTAATAGAACGAATTACCATTTTTTATCACATTACATAGTGAACGAGACTTCGGAAAACAAGGCACACAGTATACAATTTGTTAGAATGACTCAAGCACTCACATTTATAGCGAAAAGGTTATGTTTATTCCTAGCGACAATCCAGATAAAAGATCTTTACATACCTACCTCCTTTACGTGGCTATAAATGTTACTGAGAAGCAAAGTTTCCTATTCTAGTGCAACTAGTAAACTATTCAGTGTATTTCTGCCAGTGGCCTTGCCTTATTCCATTCTACAAACAATTGCTTTTTAATATGTATAAAATTCATTCTAACGCAGCATTAGTTTTTATGTATTTGTATCGACTATTTTCATTTTCATTAAAAAAATACGCGTTTTCAGTGTCATCACTATTTTTTGTTTTAGTACTTCAATATTTTAGTACACGCTTATGCCTAGATGGTTTATTAATAACTTACCTGATGTATTATTAACATTATAGTAGCATTCTCGCTGCTGCTTCTTGCATCTCGGATCTTCTCAAGCAGAGTCTCGTACGTACAATTTCTACTACTCTATTTAATAATATTATAATGTATCACTAAATACCAGATTTGTTTTCAGTCGCTAATTGTTTCTTAATATTTTGTTCGACAAATATAGCTTCAAAGAAACTGACATGCCAAGAAAACTAGATCTGGCTCTTAGTTGCAGCAAATAGTTCATAAGAACGTCAGTGAGTTTGCGTAGTTGTCCTTGTTTTTACTTACGTTGCATAATTTATTTAATAAATAAAATTTGTCCTTTTCGAGTTGAGTTTGTTTTCAAGGAATTCTCGAAAATTTTTCAGATAGTTTCCTCGACAGAGGTTGGAATGATCAATTTCTATTAGGTATACCTTTTTTACGTAGAAAAGACCCCTGCATGAGATTTTCTAATTAAAAGTGCAACAACGTTTTGTTGAAAAAATATTCATCAGGTATAGCTCATGAGACGCCCTCCATAGGCTAGCGTGACGTGATATATAAATTATTGTTTCTTAGTTTAAAAATATGTTTACTTACCAAATTTGGAGAAGATCGGTCAAGAGGTAGTATAGTGGCGTGTGTGAGTCGGAAAAAACGCAAAAATGGTAAATATTTTGAGCCGGAATGAAATTACCTACCCCCCCCCATCGTTTTTGAGGATGCTGAACACGATGGTGGTGTCAGAATTTCTCTTTGTGGTTGCACAACCCCTCAAGCAGGCAAAAAACCACCCCCTAGAGGGGTTAAACGCGATTTAATAGGTTTCCCTTCAGAAAATAGTACTTTCCTCCCGTTTTCAAGGATGCTGAGCACTGTGGTGGTGTTCGTAATTGCGTCCGACCCCTACCAACCCCTCCACCGGCCAATACTCGCCCCCGAAAGGGGTGAATTTTTTTTCTCGGATTATCAGCGGCAAATATATATTCCCCCCCGTTTTCAAGCTTGCTGAGCACGGTAGTGGTGTTCCCCATCGCGTCCGACCCCTACCAACCCCTCCAGCGGCCAATCCTCGCCCCCGAAAGGGGTGAATTTTTTTTTCGGATTATCAGCGGCAAATATATATTCCCCCCGTTTTCAAGGATGCTGAGCACGGTGGTGGTGTTCGTAATCGCGTCCGACCCGTACCGATCCCTCCACCGGCTAATGCTCGCCCCCGAAAAGGGTGAATTTTTTTTAAATACTTATAACATATATTTGGAAGTTTGCGATGTTTATTTCGAAGAGTATCAACCTTGTAATTCTACTTGTAAGAGGCGTAGGTTAAATTAGTCGAGATAAGGTATAAACGAAAAATATATTTTATACTTTAAGTAGTATAACGTTATATTTAGATAACAATTATTGTAATTTAAGAAAAGACACTATAGCAATTTGATTTCATGCATCGTAATAAATGTTCACAATTATTTATATGTAAAAATAAAAGTATGTAACAATTATTCAACAGGCCTATGGGCGGTATTTGATGATATTTTTTTAGATGAACGGGAAACAAAGGACCAAGAAAAGAAATAAGGTTATTCTTCCCGAAAACAGCAACCTCGGAAACGGGGGAGGGGAGGGAAACATATAGTCCGAAGAAAAAAATGTTACCCCTTTCGGGGGCGAGTATTGGCCGGTGGAGAAGTCGATTACGAACACCACCACCGTGCTCAGCATCCCTGAAAACGGGGGGAATATATATTTGCCACTGATAATCCGAAAAAAAAATCCCCCCTTTTGGAGGCGAGTATTGGCCGGTGGAGGGGTTGGTAGGGGTCTGACGCGATGGGGAACACCACCACCGTGCTCAGCATCCTTAAAAACAGGGGGAATATAATATATTTGCCGCTGATAATCCGAAAAGAAAAATTCACCCCTTTCGGGGGCGAGTATTGGCCGGTGGAGGGGTTGGTAGGGGTCGGACGCAATTACGAACACCACCACCGTGCTCAGCATCCTTGAAAACGTACTATTTTCTGAAGGGAAACCTATTAAATCGCGTTTAACCCCTCTAGGGGGTGGTTTTTGGCCTGTTTGAGGGGTTGTGCAACCCCAAAGAGAAATTCTGACACCGCCATCGTGTTCAGCATCCCCGAAAACGGGGACTGGAGGTAATTTCATTCCGGCTCAAAATATTTACCATTCGTCCGACTCACACACGCCACTAGTAAAAATAAATAAAATTTTGACAGCCTGTATCTTTTTCCACAGCAACAACTTACTAATAAAAGAATGTATCCTTGAGTTATGGCCTATTATTAATGATCCACCCTGTACATATAAGAGGAATAAATATTCAGGCAGTTAACAGTTCCTAAGGCGAGAGTATCGACAATATAAAATCAAAATTTATATCCATTTCGTGTTGAGAAAGTTCATCGCCTTGAAGACGACGACGTATTTTATAGATGGATTTTGATGCACAGAGGGACAATGTACTTGATAGTTCTGTTCACGGATGGAGCTCAATTTACATATGAAGAAATCAGCAATACTGGAAATGAGCATCTTTGGACAACCAGAGATACATATGCAGATTTAATGTTAATCCTTGGTGTGGTGTGGTGTGGTGTGATGTGGAATTTACAATAACCATCAACAGGATCTCATACGCGGGAAGGATTAACTATCGAAGTCTATTTAACCTTTTTCTGCTACACATTGCCAGATTTATTGTGAAAAATTAAGGAACACAGGAATGTATAAAGAAAATTATTTAGGAATAAATTCGCATATACTGTGTGGGCCATTAATAATAGGCCATATTACAGGGGTAGATTCTTTGGGCCAAAATATGAGAATATAACTAAATATGCTTTAGTAAAATGTTGCTGTGGAAAAATATACGGGGTGTCAAAATTCAAATAATTTTTTTTGCAATAACTCAACAACCTCTTGACTGATCTTCGTCAAATTTGCTAGAGGAACTTTTTTAATTCTACGAAACAATAATTTATGTATTACATCATGTTAGATCATGGAGGGCGCCATAGGACCTATATCTGATGATGAATTTTTTTCATATTTTTTTGAACGAAACGTTGTGATACTTCTGACTAGAAAATCTGATGAGGGCGTTATTTCCACGTAGAGAAGGTAAACTTGGTAGAACTTGATAACTCTAACCGTTTTCGAGGAAATTGCACTTAAACATTTGAATAATTTTTTGAAAGACAAATTCCAATTGAATGGAACAAAGTGTATTTATTGAAAAGTGTGCTTTGGTTACGTTTTAGTTCTGTCATGTACGTCATTTAATCATTTTACTTTGTTCTTGTTTTTCCTCGAGCTAATTTCTTTAACTTCTTTATTTAAAATACCTCGACATAATAATTTTTCAAATTGGGAAATGAGGGATATGATATGTGTTTACGTACAAAACATTTTAGCGGACGTGCTGCAGCGAGGAAATACTTATTTCAACATCTGAATAGAATACAGCCAGACTAGAAGATTTTCAAAGATCTGTTTCGTCGTTGAGGAGAAACGGGTTCATTTCGCCATGAAAATGATGTAGGACGACCGAAACGAATTAATCCAGATCAAGAACTCGAAATTTTAGTTCGTGTGGATGAAGATCAATTTTAGCCTCAAGTCGTTTATCAGCGGCAACAGGCTACAATTTTATCAATTTGTTCTAAATAAACACAACAGGGATCGAAATTTTGTTAAGAACATTTTGTTTACCGACGAAGCAACTTTTACTCGCCGAAGCGTCTTTAACTGGAGAAATACCCATTACTGGGAAGTAGAAAATCCTCATGCCGTGAAAGAAAGGCATGTTCAGCACGAATTTAAGATTAACGTTTGATGTGGTATTATGTTATTACTATTTTGTTTTCCCTTACATTTTGTACTTTTTTCAATAAATACAGTTTGTTTCATTAAATTTGAATTTCTCTCTCAAAAAATGATTCAATTTCCTCGAAAATGGTTGGAGTTATCAAGTTCTACCAAGTGTACGTTTTATACGTGGAAATGGGGCCCTCTTCAGAGTTTCTGGCCAGAAGTACCACAACGTTTCGTGCAAAAAAATGTGAAAATAATTCATCATCAGATACAGGTCCTGCGGAGCCCTCTGTGATCTAACGTGGTGTAATACATAAATTATTGTTTCTTAAAATAAAAGAAATTCCTCTAGCAAATTTGGCGAAGATCATTCAAGCGGCTGTTGATTTATTGCAAAAAAACGAAAAAATAATTTGAATTTTGAGACCCCGTATTTTTTCCATAACAACATTTTACTAAAGCATTGATTATATCCTCATATTTTGGCCCGAAAATCTACCCCTGCACTATGGCCTAATATTAATAGTCCACCCTGCATAGCCGTTTTTGCGTAAAATGGGAATCAAAATTATGGGGTTGCCAACGAACACGCGAACGCCAAAATTAATTTTATTCCGTTCGTGTCGGCACATAAATTTCAATAACTTTTAAAGAGATGATCGTATTGTAAATAATTTAAACATTCACTTTAAAATTATTAAAGAACAAAGTACGTACTCTGCGACCGCTATACGTCGTCCCCGGCGGGTCGGAGTAGCTCCTCCGAATTTGAATTTTATACAAATTGTCATTGGAAGTTCTGTACCGGCTCATTATATTTCTCGACCGCTACAAAAGCATTCACTGAATACAATCGAAGAAGCTGATATTTACCTTTCATTCACAGTAGGTCGGAATTAGAAAAATGTGAATATCTGTGCTAAATAATATTTATAAAATAACTTTGATTTTAAGATACATCCATTATATTGTACATTCCTGTTGAATGTAAATTATAATAAGAAAATGGATATAGCTTATTAAATGTAGATGCCCTTAGCTTTAATTTTCACAAATTCTCGTGTGTCAAAGTAAAATTTTCAATTTTAGCAAGTATTTGGAATAAAAAATTTATAAATTATAACATACAGACGAGATATCAAGGCCAAAGAAGAAATAGGAAGTTATACAAAAAAATAAAATTGGAACAACGTAAATGTTTTTAAATACCAAAAAAAATTAATTCAACAAAAATGTCAATGATCTAGTTGATAATAGGGATTTAGAATTGTTAAATATTTCAGAAATTACTGATGCTGATGTTATTAAGGCAATAGATAAACTAAAACCAAAAAAAGCGATGGGACATGATAGTATACCTAGTTACGTAATAAAGAGTTGCAAGGAAGCATTTGTTAAGCCACTAGTAATAATATTTAATATAGCTCTTAGAAATAATAAATTTCCTGATAAACTGAAAATATCACGAATTACTCCTGTTTCGGAGATCGAAAACAAATTATAAATTATTGCTATATTATCAACCTTATCTAAGATATTTGAGACCATTATATATAACTACCTGTATACACATGTTAAAAAGTAAATATCTAATTTTCAATATGGATTCCAAAAAAAGATCAGTAAATGGAAATCTAGTGGATCTTGTAACCTCTACGACGGATGTATTGGCAAATAATGATCAAATGGACGTAATCTATACCGACTTTGCTAAGGCATTTGACAAAGTTGACCATGGCATATTGCTAAATATGCTTAGAAAATTCTCCATCTCTAGTGACTTAATAACATTTATGTCTACTTACCTTATAAGTCAACAGCAATATGTCATGATCAATAATTTTGAGTCGAATTACTACACATCAGATTCAGGAGTTCCACAGGACTCAAATCTAGGCCCTCTTCTGTTGTTAATTTTCATTAATGATATTATATATTCCGTTAAATATTTAACAGTTACCCTTTTCGCTGATAATATGAAAATTTTTAAACAAATAGAGGATTATCAGGATTGCTTGCTTCTACAAGATGGCATAAAGGAAATATTTAGCTAATCTATCCAAAATCAGTTGCAATTGCTTCGCCACCCAGGAGGTATTTTACTTCAGTTTTGAGCAATAATGATCCTTATGTAGATATAGATGGAGCTACAATGCAAAGGAGTTTTTTCGCTCCCGGGAACCTTAAGCAAAGGTCTCGATAAAGGTGCATGTGATGTACATTCTAAGCAACTTTGATAATACCAATAATTTTCGAAAAGTTACTGATTTTCGAGATATTTAAACTATAATATGTTATTTTTAAGCAACAAAAATGCCATAAATGTTTGACAATTTGTCTTTTATAGTTCAGTTTCCAGATAAAATATAGCAACAAAAGCTGGAAAAAAATAATTTTTATGATTTAGATGTGTTGACAGAGGTGATTGGTAGTAAAACAGTATTTTAAAAAATTGAAGTAAGGTAGTTATGTATCGCCCAAAGCAACCTTGCCACTTCAGGCGGAACCTCAAACAAAATGGCGACAATCTTAAAACATTTTTTAGAAATTACTTTTAAAATATGAAAAATACAAAAATTACTATAGAGAGGAAAATTTAATGAGCACATAAACCTTTATAAATAATTTCGTCCATACAACGATTCTCGTGTAAAATAAGAATGAATCTTATGACGTTATGAGTCAACGCACGAACGCCTCTTTCCTTGCATTTAGGTACAAAAACTTTGATAACTTTTGAAGAAATAATCAAATAGTAATAAAAACAATATTTTAAAAAGCATACGTGCGGCAATCATTACTATAAAACAATTTGTATTGTGACGTGCTTTCTTCCAGTCGCCTAGCGCATAGGCAAGTGGAAGCGTCACTTTGGCGCTGAGCTATATTTCGGTTAAATTCAGTAATCTCGAGCGCCACCTTTGCAATTTTTACGTGGGGCAAAGGTCCCACATTAGCCTCCTAAACGCAGCCTGTTGCAGTAGGGCTGGGATAGCTACAGTGGAGACACGGTATGTCCAGGGGTCTGGACGGCAGATTAGACTTTCACTCACATTCAACAGTAAAAGGCAGATGTCGGTAAATAACAAAGTTTATTAACACACAATGAAATTTTTACAAAACAATAAAAAACGGTTAGGTACCAAAATACGGAGTTTCTGATAAATACAATAACAAAACTTAAGATATGTAATTTTAATTTAATATGAATTAGGTAGGGCGCCATTTTGTGACGTACGGGTAACCAGGCGGTGAGAAGCTAGTTAGCTACTCATTAATGCGGAAGCAAGCGGTGGTAAGCAAGCAAACGGTGAAAGCGGTGAAAAAAAAAACAGTAATCGGAAAAAACTACACAAGTAAGTAATTTAACAAAAACGGACAGCGTGCAAATACCAGGCAAAAGCAAGCGGATATCAACAGCAATAATTATGCCTATATGAACGGTCAGAGTGTAAGTGTGAAGAACTTGGCAAAACTAAATAAGGCTGATACCAAATAAATAAAATGGTTTTCGGATTCGGTGCGGTGTGTAACTTAAGTCACACTCGGATCGGAAAATAAAACGGTTAACGGATTCGGAGCGGTGTGTAAACTTGGTTACACTCGGTTCGGAAAATAAAACGGATATCGGATTTGGTATCAGCTTACGGCGGAGATTATTCTGCCTAGACGGACAGACAGCAATAATCAGAACGGTGGTATTTCGGTTCGGTTCGGATGTGTTGAAATTATATCAACACTTGATGCGGTGTTTGCCAAGCGCCTCAAACCCCACAGCTGGGTGCCTTCATTAAATGCATTTCGGTTTGGCCACGTGGTATCTTGTCGGATTGCGGAAAATGCCTATGTATCAGAATATAATGTTAGTTAATTTATTGACGGTAGCCTAGATTTTATTCTCAGTTCCCGGACTATAATAAATTTCTATAAATTATTTCAAAGTAATGAATTTTGTTCCATTTCGTATCAGTACAAAATATTGGAAACAAAATGAACGGTAAATTAACACTAACACTACAAAAAATTTTACAAAAATCATTTTTGCAAATACAGATTTTATTTTGCTACGACCTAGCTAAAATAAAATTACGGTAATTAAAACTTCTACCCATTTGGTAGAATCACATATTATTTTATCGCAGTACCATCACAAATGGTCTGGATCAAAATAATATAAACGGTAAACGGTACACATTTTCTCTCGAAATATCATCCATGTTCTTTTTCCCATTTGGAAATTCTTGCGAACATGGCTATTTGGATAAAATCGGAGAAGTTGACATGTCCTAACTCGGACTCTCTTACTATATTGTAATAATTTAATAAATTTATTTAATTTCGGCAAAGTCGGGAAATAATAATTATATTCTGATACATTTAAACGGAATCGGTTTGAAATTATTGCTTTAAAACGCACATTTTAGTGAATTTTTCTTATCGGTGTTAATATAAAAAGATCGACAAGAAACCAGCGGCGGTGATAAAACGGTGTACTTACATGTTGTGAATATACGGAACAGTACCCGACTGGGCTGTTTGACGGATCGGACAGAAGTGATTTCAAATGTGGTCTAATGAAACTAATTTACGCAGGTGTCTCACCAACGCCCTCCGTATCAAATCTTGTAATTAATGTTAATATTATGGACAGCCCTCTCACTGCCAGGTTTATCAAAATTTCTATTTAAAGTAGAAATCTGTTTCGCGGTTTCAGCTAGCTAAATTAGGAGAAATCTATAATATTAATTTACAATACCTATGATTCGAATGTAAGCGGAGCAAATAACGAAGTATATTATTAATGTAAACTGCATTTTTGGCAACGGAAAATTTACCTCGTTACACCCCCCTCTTACTTCGAATAAAAAAATAATAAACGCAGTTATTATTTTTTTCCTATTCCTACTCCTAGCGGTACGGATCCCTATATCGTACAAACAATATAAAATATATATATATAAAAAGAAATAAGAAAACGGTAAGTGACGGCGGTTCTTCTCCCCAAACAAAAGAAATGAATTACATGGATAGCTTCCGGGGCGACTCTGTCACCGGAGTATCATCAACAGCAAAAAACAAAAGAGAACGGCCTCCATCCGAACATCTGAAACATAATTTGTTAATGACCCTAATAAAAATCTTACTCTTCCAGTGTATGCCGGTACTGGGGGTCGCTCCATCGTCAACCTATCAGGTTATACTGCGTCACTCTGGAAGTGGTGTTTACTCGTTAACGGGCAGATTAATGGGCACCTCGGGTGGCGGAGTGATCCCTGGGTCGGTCGTGTCGGTGAGGACGGACGGTATGGACGGACGGTGGGCAGACTTTCCCTGTCTGTCGAAACGGTGGGTAACGGTGCTGGCAGACTGAACGGACGGTCGGTGGGCAGACTTTAATTGTCTGTCGGAACGGTGGAGAAGAATACGGATAATGAAAGAGAAAAACGGAGAAAAGAAAAATAGAAAATTGTTAACGGTCGGTAGCATAGCGACATGCCTTGTAGCAGGGCATCGCTAGACGGAGGATCGGTCGGTGTGGTGAATGTCAGTTGTGCTGACTTCGACGGACGGTCGGGACAAATGTAGTCTCGGGCTTCGGCGGTATTGCACAACGGGGCTCGCCACTGGACGAATGTTCGGTGGATTTCTGCCCATTGTCGGCGGCACAGTACGTCGTTGCGAGGACTGTAGATCGGTAGAACGGCGGCTTCCCTGGGCGGTATCCTGGGAAGTTTGGCGGTTGCGATCGGTAGTTTTCGGTGACAACTTTAAAACTGGGTAATTCGGTTGCCAGAAATTCGGTTATCTCATCTACGGTAATTACTCCTAATAGGAGACGGTGCTGAGATCGGACGGTGATTCGGACGGTGATTTAAATCGACGGTACCAGTGATCAGATTTATAGCAAAATCTAGTCCTGGTTAACGGTTACAAGGTTCCCATCAGCTAGTTGAGCAGACGGAGCGGATATACTAACTGAAGGTATCCTTTGTTCGGAACAGAAACCTCATACTTGGTTTCTCAGGTAAGAATGGACGGAGTCGGTGCCAATCAGGGCGGAAAACGGTAATTATTCCTACATGTATATGCAGACGGTTGTCCCTAGGGACATTGTGACGAACGATTCTGATGTGTCTGTGGACGGTCATGACATCGGAACGGTCGTAACGGACTGCTCGTGGCTGCAGTTTCGTTGGTAGCTGGTGTATCTAACTTAGACGGATATCCCTAGCTCCAGCGACCTTTGGTGGTTGCTGACCATGAGTGTTGTCCACTTGTTCCAGTTCATTCTGTTCGCTGCCCAGCATTGTCGGAGTTAACCTTAAAATGTGTTAAGGTGTACGGTATATCAGTTGAAAAGATGCTGGCGGACGGTAAAAAAAATGTTGTTCAGTAAAACGGTGATGTACGATGACGGTCGGAAATGGAACGGTGTACAGTATATCTATTGAAGAGATACTGGCAGACGGTAAGCAAAATTTTTGCAAAACGGTGTTTATTCAAAGACGGTTAGTAATGTAACGGTATACGGTAGCGGTCGGAAATGTAACGGTATACGGCAAATCGGTTGAAGAGGTGCTGCCAGACGGTAAGCAAAATGTTTGCAAAATGGTATTAAACCTTGACAGTTGGTACATGTAACTGTATATATGATGTTGGTTCTGGATAATCGGTACAAGTACGGATCGGTATTCGGTAATTATTAAAAATGATATACGTAACGGTGTATCAGTTAAAAGATACTGGTAGATGTTAAGCAAAATATTTGCAAAAGTAAACGTTGACAGTTGATAAATGTAACGGTATTAATATAATAAATTAAATAAATACAACGGTTGCTGATGTACGTGTGTATTGGATAGGAATCCAAAGAACACACAAGTTCGGTGCGGGTTTCTTCTTGTATAAAAAGAAATTAAATAAAAACGGTAAACGATGAGAAAGAAAGAGAAAAAAAAAACGGATTTGTATCAGATAAATTCTTTAGCTTCTCAACTGTAGTAGTTAAAATCCAAATATCCTTATTTCGGATCAACTGTGAAATGTAATGATGCTAATAGAATTGATATCTATTAGTAAGTATTCAATGACGGTTTGAAATATAAACGGTATACTGCAATGATGGCTATTGATCGGTATTGCTAGTATTCGGAGAGTTCTTTACAGCTTGCGGTCTCAAGCTCTAGTCGTTTCCTCAGGTTCGGATCGGTTTTGTACATACGGAGCAGCTAGGGATAGCTGCGTCAGCGTACAGTGGGACTCCTGTCGCACCTGCTCTATTCGGTAAAGTTTCAATCAACAAAACAACAATAAAAAAAATGTTGTAAACGGTAAAATCGGCAAATGCAACCTATCAGGTTGTTACGGTACACGTGCTCGTTGTATGGATGTTCGGATCGGACTCCAACATACGGCAATCGCTTCTGTATCCCCAAGTTACTATTAAACGAGTGGTCACACTCCTAGTAACTCCATATTCCGGAGTCGTCGGTCAGTAAAACTGAAATGTGAACGGTCCTTATTGATGCTATCAACCAAATATTCTGGGAACGGCCTCCTAACTTGGTTACATCGTAGTTCTATTCCTCGAGAAAAAAAATGATAAAGTCCCTTAATCCCAAACTATCTAAAATTATTCGACGCGGTCTCGCCGAAAAATTTCCAAGTTTATTTTTAATCAAGAAAATGCCAAAGTATCAACATCTCTCGGAATAGCCGGTCGGATCGCGTTCGCAGTAATACTCTTCGTTTCCTCAGGTTTGGTTATCCTGAAAACGATACCCCACACGCCTATTTGTGACGTCGGGTCTCTTTGTACGACTTCGGAAGTATTCGGACGGAATTCGGTAGCTCACCAGTGCAGCTTCTCGCTACGCTGGCAGCAGCACAGGAACTGATTAAAATCTGCAGGCGGTCAGGAAACGGTTAATAATGTACTCGGAAGTACTCGGATCGGTTCGGTAGTAATCGGAAACGGCTCGGTCGGGTGACAGATAGCGGTGAATGGTCTGAGCGGTATCTCAGAGTAGCCCATTCTCAGGATGAACTGTCATAACTGGTCAGGAATGATGTTGAACGGTACTGAGCGGTATCTCAGTGATCGGTAATCGGTGAAATTCGGTCTGGACGGCATCCAGTGATGTGGACTACGGATTCCCATCGGTTTTAATGGATTTGAATCTGCCCTTTCACCAGGGTACAATTTTTTTCGGAACGGATGGTCGGATCATGATGAAACCTACGGCAATCGATTCAGGGTCCTTGAGTTACTGTTAAACGAGGGGTCGCTTGCCTAGTAACTCCAGACACCGGACTCGGTAAGTATTCCGGGCAAAATCCGGGCGGTCGGTAAAAGGCGGTGCAGATGGTGTATCGGGGTGCTATTTATCACCTAGTATGGGTCTTACTCAATTCGGACCCATAACTTGGCTGTAGCACGGTTTTTCCCGGAACGGTCGGTCGGATCGGTTTTCCAGTATTACCAAACGCTTCCTTGGGCTCGATTACCTTGAAAACGACTCCCAACTCGGCATTATGTGTATTCGCGTAACTTCGGGAGACTTCGGAAGTGTTCGGTCGGAATTCGGATTTTCGGTAAAAGTGCAGCCTCTTCAGATGGCAACACCACGGAAACGGCAATTCGCTTGGAGAATTACTTAAGGGGTTATTAAATGATTAATAACGCCTTCGGGTGCGGTCGGATCGGATCGGTAGTAGTCGGAATCGGTTCCCCATGCTCGGTTTAGTCAAAAATGACACCCCACATGACTCTGTGAGTCTATTGGTACTTTTCAGGTTGTACTCGGTGCCTGCCGAATGTGAAGAAAATCTAATCTTTCTTTTTATCAAGCCTAAGTTAATTTAGTTAAGTTTACTTCGGTAAATCAGGTCTACTTTCATTTAATTAAGTCCCTGCTCGGGCGCCATTTTGTGTCGTGCTTTCTTCCAGTCGCCTAGCGCATAGGCAAGTGGAAGCGTCACTTTGGCGCTGAGCTATATTTCGGTTAAATTCAGTAATCTCGAGCGCCACCTTTGCAATTTTTACGTGGGGCAAAGGTCCCACATTAGCCTCCTAAACGCAGCCTGTTGCAGTAGGGCTGGGATAGCTACAGTGGAGACACGGTATGTCCAGGGGTCTGGACGGCAGATTAGACTTTCACTCACATTCAACAGTAAAAGGCAGATGTCGGTAAATAACAAAGTTTATTAACACACAATGAAATTTTTACAAAACAATAAAAAACGGTTAGGTACCAAAATACGGAGTTTCTGATAAATACAATAACAAAACTTAAGATATGTAATTTTAATTTAATATGAATTAGGTAGGGCGCCATTTTGTGACGTACGGGTAACCAGGCGGTGAGAAGCTAGTTAGCTACTCATTAATGCGGAAGCAAGCGGTGGTAAGCAAGCAAACGGTGAAAGCGGTGAAAAAAAAAACAGTAATCGGAAAAAACTACACAAGTAAGTAATTTAACAAAAACGGACAGCGTGCAAATACCAGGCAAAAGCAAGCGGATATCAACAGCAATAATTATGCCTATATGAACGGTCAGAGTGTAAGTGTGAAGAACTTGGCAAAACTAAATAAGGCTGATACCAAATAAATAAAATGGTTTTCGGATTCGGTGCGGTGTGTAACTTAAGTCACACTCGGATCGGAAAATAAAACGGTTAACGGATTCGGAGCGGTGTGTAAACTTGGTTACACTCGGTTCGGAAAATAAAACGGATATCGGATTTGGTATCAGCTTACGGCGGAGATTATTCTGCCTAGACGGACAGACAGCAATAATCAGAACGGTGGTATTTCGGTTCGGTTCGGATGTGTTGAAATTATATCAACACTTGATGCGGTGTTTGCCAAGCGCCTCAAACCCCACAGCTGGGTGCCTTCATTAAATGCATTTCGGTTTGGCCACGTGGTATCTTGTCGGATTGCGGAAAATGCCTATGTATCAGAATATAATGTTAGTTAATTTATTGACGGTAGCCTAGATTTTATTCTCAGTTCCCGGACTATAATAAATTTCTATAAATTATTTCAAAGTAATGAATTTTGTTCCATTTCGTATCAGTACAAAATATTGGAAACAAAATGAACGGTAAATTAACACTAACACTACAAAAAATTTTACAAAAATCATTTTTGCAAATACAGATTTTATTTTGCTACGACCTAGCTAAAATAAAATTACGGTAATTAAAACTTCTACCCATTTGGTAGAATCACATATTATTTTATCGCAGTACCATCACAAATGGTCTGGATCAAAATAATATAAACGGTAAACGGTACACATTTTCTCTCGAAATATCATCCATGTTCTTTTTCCCATTTGGAAATTCTTGCGAACATGGCTATTTGGATAAAATCGGAGAAGTTGACATGTCCTAACTCGGACTCTCTTACTATATTGTAATAATTTAATAAATTTATTTAATTTCGGCAAAGTCGGGAAATAATAATTATATTCTGATACATTTAAACGGAATCGGTTTGAAATTATTGCTTTAAAACGCACATTTTAGTGAATTTTTCTTATCGGTGTTAATATAAAAAGATCGACAAGAAACCAGCGGCGGTGATAAAACGGTGTACTTACATGTTGTGAATATACGGAACAGTACCCGACTGGGCTGTTTGACGGATCGGACAGAAGTGATTTCAAATGTGGTCTAATGAAACTAATTTACGCAGGTGTCTCACCAACGCCCTCCGTATCAAATCTTGTAATTAATGTTAATATTATGGACAGCCCTCTCACTGCCAGGTTTATCAAAATTTCTATTTAAAGTAGAAATCTGTTTCGCGGTTTCAGCTAGCTAAATTAGGAGAAATCTATAATATTAATTTACAATACCTATGATTCGAATGTAAGCGGAGCAAATAACGAAGTATATTATTAATGTAAACTGCATTTTTGGCAACGGAAAATTTACCTCGTTACAGTATTGTAACCATTACAATTATATTTTATATTGCAAAACTAATACAAACTTATTTTCTCTATTTTAGAATCAACTCTATTAAATAACCCTATATCTTGAAACATATTCGTTGGTGTAATAAGTTCCGTGGTTTTGGAATCATCATATGCCACATTTCGATATCACCGGAGTAAAAAATGGTCGAATATTCTGGACAGAAAATGAGTTGTCTTACATTTTTTGTAAGTTTCGTCTATTTATTTATTTATTTATTTATTTATTTATTTGTTTGTTTGTTTGTTTGTTTGTTTGTTTGTTTGTTTGTTTATTTATTTATTTATTTATTTATTTATTTATTTATTTATTTATTGTACCAAGTCTACAGATTTCTCAAGCTAACTACATACTATATACTTAACCTAACTTAAACTAAATTAAAATGTCTAAAGATAACATGGATAAGAACGTAAAGAAGATAACATGAGTAAAAACATAATGAAGATAACATGAATAAGAACTTGAATTAGAGAAAATAAATTATAGACATGGCAGGTGACATGTTTACATAATTTGTATTTCATTCTAAATATTAAGCAATCTATTTTTTAATTTGTGAAAATTCCGTATGTATCTCTGAATATGTTTAGATGGCGCTGTAGTGAATTATAGCTCTTTACCATTCTCACAGGAGGTGATTGTAGTTCATAGTTTCTAGTTGGTGTAATATGTGAAAAAATTCTTTGAAAGCGTGTTCTTTCATCTGGCACAATGATTACTATTTTATTTAAGGTAGTTAAGTGATACGAAATATCATGTAGAAGTTTATACAGATAAACAACGACAAAATAAGTTTTTCTGCTATTTAGTGTCATTAAATTATACTTAGAAAGAGAAAGATGATCTAAATAAGAAGAGTTACTAATATATCTCTTCTGTAAAATAAACTTAATATGTTTTATAAATATTTTCTGTGTATTTTCTAACATTTGTATATACCTGGTATAGAAAGGACTCCAAACCGCGGAGCAATGATCCAGTTTGGATCTTACAAAGGAGGAATATAATATTAAAATAGTTTTCTCGCATTTAAATGATTTGCTGTTGCGTAAAATAAAACCTACATTTTTATAGCATTTATTTGAAATATTTGTCACGTGGTCATTAAAAGTCAGTTTCGAGACGAATGCATTTATTTGAAATATTTGTCACGTGGTCATTAAAAGTCAGTTTCGAGGCGAATGCATTTATTTGAAATATTTGTCACGTGGTCATTAAAAGTCAGTTTCGAGGCGAATGCATTTATTTGAAATATTTGTCACGTGGTCATTAAAAGTCAGTTTCGAGGCGAATGCATTTATTTGAAATATTTGTCACGTGGTCATTAAAAGTCAGTTTCGAGGCGAATATTACACCCAGATCAGTTTTTGTATAAACTCTTTCTAAATTCTTGTTTCCGATTTTGTATTTATAATCAAGCATATTTTTGCATAGTGTGAAAGTGATTACCTTGCATTTATTCATATTAAAATATTAGAGACCTTTACTCAAGGTTCCCGGGAGCGAAAAAACTCCTTTGCATTGTAGCGCCATCTATATCTACAGAAGGTTCGTTTTTTCTCAAAACTGAAGTAAAATATATTTTCTAGTGCAGCGGCTTTCAACCTATGAGTCGCGACCCCCTGGGTGGTCGCGAAGCAATTTCAAGGGGGTTCCCTGTAACCAATAAACTCGAAAAATAAAATCTAAAACCTAAATATTACACACATACAATTTTAATGAGAGTGCAACTAACTTTTAATAAAAAGACTGTCTCTGTTTTTCTTTGACTAATGTATTAAATGGTGGCTCTATATTTGAAACGAAGACAATCGAATTTGACTGTAGATTTAGTCTATTTCTATTTCTATTTTTTATGTTAACTATTGATGAGAAAGTTACATGACACAGGTTCAATGTAGCGAATGGAACTATCACCCTCTAAGAGTTTCTCTCACGAGCTTTGGGTGTTCCCCTTTCTCTTATGCTAGAAAGCCCCTAACATCTGCGACTTAAACTGCATCTTAAGCATTCCATCAGAAGAAAGTTCCATGAGTTGTTCTTTTAAATTTATGTTCAGATCAGCCAATTCTACTGGTCTATCCAGAAAAGGATTTAGTATCCATCGTTGCCTATCGCCAGCTTGAGATTCCCTGGAAAGTAACTCAACAGTTGCTCTTTTCAATTTTGTAAACCCACAACCATACTAGAAATGTGACAACTAACGTCCACTGTTTAATCAAGTGAAAACTCTTCTACAGTCTTTTGAACGGAATGGAATGATTCAAATGTTATTGTTTCTAGAGATGTGAACCATAAAGAATTTTTTTAATAAATCCGTTGATTTTATCTTTGGCTGTTAGGAAGTTTTACTGTCGCCCGTAGAGATTCCTATTCAAATTATTAAGATGTGTAAAAACATCAGCAAAATATTATACTTTTATCAACCAAACAGGGTCACAAAAGGAGGCAGCATAATCAGATTTTGAATTTTCAAGCATTATATACTACAATGTAATGATTACATTTACATTTTCCCTCTCGCCACACGAAATCATACAAAAAACTATAACAAGAAATTTGAAAATTTAATTGATTTTAAATTTTATATAATAGATATCGAGGTAGGGGTCGCGAGAGGGTAAACTTCTGTTTTCTTTTTGTGAGGGGGTCGTGGTTTGAAAAAGGTCGAAAACCGCTGTTCTAGTGAATACCTTTTACAGAATTCAAATATATAGTTATTGAGAAGATGGCCATGTGAGTCTTAAGTAGAAGATCCTGTATATTAGTAGATATGCTACCAAACGTGATAAAAATTAGCATTTGATATATTTGTAAAGGAATAAACTATGAATTAGTAATAATAATAAATAATAACAATAAATTAAAGAAACAATTTTTAGCACAAGATTGTCAAGCTAATTATAATTATTTTAGCGCAAAACTTACACCGTGAGTGGCATTTGAAACAATCATCCTCTACGTATTAACTATTCATGTTACCTCAATGTGCTCTAACTAATCAAGCTTATAGAATTTGTTAATTATTTAAGTAATTAATTTGTGACGTGGCGATCAATATTTCTGTTTACATTAATATGTCTTTAGCAAGTACTTTAAACATTATAAAAATTGATCACCTAATGGCCATGACAACAAATGTTAATACCAACAAAATTATAAGAAATTTTCTTTTATCCTTTAAGTATATTTAGTATGCATTGTTAAAAGTTGTTATTTAGGAAAATAAATTTAATGAAATTGATTATATTTCACTACACGAAATATTTTTCGATGGTTATTAGATTTTTAATATCGGTTGTTAGATGTATTAATGCTTCCGACCATTTTGAAGTAAATCAATAATAGGAAAATATTTATTGAATATTAGTGGAGCAGATCTACTCTGAAACAAAACGAGAATTGGGACTCTCTTATTTAATTTTGTTTTATAATCACGTAGATATCCCCACTATTCCGTAAAAATTTCAACCCTTCAACTCCTTTCTTTCCCTACAAAATATGCACTTAACTTCTTTTGTACCTTTTCTTTCGCCGAAAACCTACATCAAATTAATTTGATATCAACGGTCAAGAAAATACAAATATTTATTTATATTAAATAGGTTTGGAATATTATAATACTTGGAAATTTTAAATTTGAGCAAAATTTTCTTTCATGTATTCTAGTGGTAGAAAATTTGTTCATAGTAGTGGTAAAAACATTTTTAACGATTTCGTTTTATATTAAATTTTTTTCAAAATTTTCCTTGAAATAGGTTTAGAATGTCATGAAACGTGGATATCTTAAATTTGAGCAAAAACAATTTTTTTCTGTCATTTATTTTGTATTTTGTAGTGGGCAAAAATTTGCAAATTTTTTATTTTTTTGTTAATTTCAAAAATTGTTGGAATAGGCTTAGAATGTCATGAAAGTTTTAAATTTGAGCAACAAAATGTTTTGCCATCAATTCCAGTTGTAAAAAATTTTCAAAAATGTTGGTAAAACAAATTTCTAAATGTTTTTCTTCTGAAGTAGGCTTAGAATGTCACGAAACGTGGAAATTTTAAATGTATTTTTTGAATATTAGTGGAGAAGATCTACCCTGAAACAAAACGAGAGAGTCTCACTCTCTTATTTAATTTTTTTTTATAATCACGTAGATATATGTATAATAATGACATCGGAAACTAGATTATATTTTGGGATTATTCTGATGAAGGGTTGGGGGTTAAATAGGGGTAAATAGGGAAAAATAAGTAAAGCAAGCTGGTAAGAGTACAGAAACTTGAAATTCGGTGTATGTACTAGAAGCCAAGGCTTCAGATTTTTTTATAATATTTTTCAACCCCCCACCACCCCTACTCCATTATTGGAGGGGTTGGTAAAATAAAATTGAGATATTTACTTGAAGTTACACGCATGTATTATAACGACGTCTGGAACTAGATTATATTTTGAGATGTTTCCGTTGAAAGGTTGGGGGTTAAATAGGGATAAATAGGGGAAAATAAGTAAAGCAAGTTGATAGGAGCACATTAACTTGAAATTTGGTGCATGTACTAGAAGCCAAAGCCTCAGATTTTTTAACGATATTTTTCAACCCCCGACCACCCCTACTCCATTACTAAAGGGGTTGATAAAATAAAATTGAGATATTCATTTGAAATTTGATACACGTATGTATTATAACGACATCTGGAACTAGATTATATTTTGAGATAAGTTGAAGGGTTGGAGCAAAATAAGTAAAGCAAGCTGGTAAGAGTACAGAATCTTAAAATTTGGAGGCCAAAGCCTCGATATTTTTTATAATATTTTCCATCCTTCCCTCACCCTACCCTCCCACTCCATTATCAAGGGAGTTCATAAACTAAAATTGAGATATTCACTTGAAATTTTGTACACGTATATATTATAACGATATCTGGAACTGGATTGTTTATTGAACATATCGGTGAAGGGTTGGGGGGTAAATAGGGAGAAATAAGTGAGGCAAGCTGGTAAGAGTAGTGAAACTTAAAATTTGGAGGCCAAGGCCTCTATATTTTTTATAATATTTTCCATCCTCCCCTCACCCCACCCTCCCACTTCATTATCAAAGGGGTTAATAAACTAAAATTGAAATATTCACTTGAAATTTGGTATATGTATATGTTATAATGACATCTGGAACTAAATTATATTTCTGAATTATTCCGTTGGGGGTTAAATAGGGGCAAATAGGGGAAAGTAAGCACAGCAAGCTGGTAAGAGTACAGAAACTTGAAAGTTGGTGTATGTACTAGAAACCAAGGCCTCAGATTTTTTATAATATTTTTCAACCCCCCACCACCCCTACTCCATTATTAAAGGGGTTGATAAAATAAAATTGAGATATTATTTTGAAATTTGGTACACGTATGTATTATAACCACATCTGAAACTAGATTATATTTTGAGATGATTCCGTTAAAGGGTTGGGGGTTAAATAGGGGTAAATAGGGGAAAATAAGTAGAACAAGCTGGTAAGAATACAGAGATTTGGGATTTGATGCATATACTAGAAGCGAGGGTCTCAGGTTTTTTATAATATTCTTGCATTTTTACGTCTCGGCGCCGAACAACGCCCAGCGTCGTTTTTGTATAACTTGTGTATTTGGAGCGGAGCGGAGTGATCGCCATGAGGGTGAAGACCTCACATCCCTCCGAAGGAGCTTTAGTTTTAGTATCTAAATTCATATTCTTGCAATTTTACGTCTCGACTCCGACCGACGCCTAGCGTCGTTATTGTTAAAATTGTGTATTTGGTATGTTTTGATACCTAAATTCTTATTGCTGCATTTTTACGTTTCGACGCCTACCGACTCCTAGCATTGTTTTTGTAAAAATTGTGTATTTGATAAATTTTGATCCCTGGATTCTTACTCTTGTATTTTTACGTCTCGACTCCGACCGACGCCTAGCATCGTTTTTGTGCAAGTTGTGTATTTGATAAATTTTGATATCTAGATTCATGTTCTCGCATTTTTATGAAACCCATTTCATTGTGGAAGGTTGTTGTAAAGCCAATTACAATTACTACGAGTTGTGTAACTTTTTTAATTTTTATCCGCAGCTTAATAAAAGTTTGCAAATTTCTAAAACTTTTCTTTATTCTATCCCTTTATTCTATCCCCTGTACACTTTGCAGATTTAGAATTAGCCAAGTTCATTTTTAATGTCTTAACGAAGCTTGCTACATCTTTCCCCAATTTTATTAAAATTCTATGACGAATTATTTTCGCATACTAAAGTGCAAATATAGTCAAGAAGTTTACTTTTAAAGAGAGTTGGAATGAAAATCTGGATGTGGAAGTAGTGATTCCTTAGGCAGCGGTTTTTTAAGAAATATAAATAGCTCGACCTACTTAGTTTCGTTCTTTAAGTTCATCTCACAAATTAGTCAAATCTGCTAGAAACTCCTTTTGTTAAAAGGCTTTACAATAGAGGAGGCACTGTTAAGCGTTAAAAAAGTTGGTCAATTTCTTTAATAATCTCACTTTCTAAAATAACCGAAAATATAATACTAATTTTTTTCGGAAATTTATAGAAAATATTTGATTTTCAATGTGATAAAAATACAAGCGACGCTGTGTTTTTGTAGAAAGATTTATCATAAGAGAAATGGGGCTGCAGCTACTCCTAATGCATTTTGTGATTTATTGAAAGCATTTGGTTGCATAAATCATTAAATATGACTTTTAATGGACAATATAAAGGAATTTATTAGCAAAAATAATCATCTACAAAAAGCTTTTTATGGGTATAGATATGTAGAGGATATTTTATCTGACATCATAGGCACTACTAGATAACTAGATGGCTCTATAAAGTAATAATTCATTGTACCATACTATGAACAGGAAGATAACAAAACACTAAATTCTTTAGACAACCACTAGAATTAATAATACACATCAATTTTCCATTTACCACAAATCACACACAGATACCACGATAGACTATAGTTCAGCACATCCCAAATATCATAAACATACGGCATATCACAGTATTATATATAGATTATTAAATATTCCCTTAACAGAATATGATTTCAATGAGAAATTAAACAAGATTAAAAAACACCTAATCTACCATTGTTAAATGGTTTCCCAGATTCCTTACTAAATAATATATTATACAGTGAGCACGTAAAGGTTGGAATAAATTCATTAAAATAGCTACAAAACAAGTGACAAAAATTCGCTCAGACCCTTCAATTTTTAAATACATTTCTCAATCTGTTTATTAAAAAAAAGTGCTGCAAATATTTTTTTTTAAGTTATGACATCATCGCCATTTTTTTTAAATGGCAACCTCCATTTTTTAAAATGTAATTTGAAAGAGCACATTTTTCTGCATACAGTACGTTAAGTTCTAGGGAGTATTGCATGACGAAATTATCGAGAAAAAAGCATTTAACATTAATAGAACACATTCATTACTTATCGTCGAACCTTTTTACAATTTACAGTTTTTTTGTGTTTACGCTTTTTTCATTTACTTAGCAACGCGGACCTGGCTCTAACACATTAGTTGGTTACGCGCCTTTTAGTATTATACCTAGAAAAATATATGTTTTGAATTCTTTATGGTAATACTAAGAAATTTTTTTAGCTAGTTTTTTTTTTACGCCGTGTGGGTCGAGCGCGACCCGCATAGAGACAGTAGTATGATAGTAAGTAAGACAATAGTCACTTATGCCGCAGAACGCTATAGTTATTTATCAGTAATAAGTGAATTATAATTGTCCTTTCTTAAATTAATTTAATAATTATTACGTTAATTATATGTGTCGGAGATTTGTTCCTTTTCCTTTTTGTTCCCCTTTGTTCCTCCTATTGCCTGGGCCAACGTCGACGACGGAGAATCCATCAAACCTACTCTGTAAGTCTCCGACACATTCTTTTTTTTATTATACCTAAATACAGTTCACTAAATTATATTAGCCTCACCACGCTGAAAGGGGTAGGCCCATTTATTAGTATTTACTTGTGATATCGTATTGAAAGTGCGGATAATGCAACGTTTAAGTGAGACAGAACGAACTGAAATTTTGATAATGATTGGCTATGGAGACAAGTTCCAAACACAAACTAGGGTTTGTGAATTATTTAATGGTAAATACCCTAATCGACCTATTACACAATCAATTGTTAGCAAAATAGAAAAGAAGTTCCGAGATTGTGGTCATGTAAGAGATAATTTCACGAAAGGTCGTCCTACAATTTCAGAAAATAAACAGTTAGCTGTTTTACTGACAATGGAGGAGAATCCTCACAAACCAAGTCGCGAAGTCGCAGCAGAACAGTCAATTAGTCAGTCGACTGTTTTAAAATATTTGAAGAAGAATAAATGGCACCCATATAAAGTGAATTTAGTTCAAGAACTTAACGAAGATGATTTCGACCGCAGAGTAGATTTTTGCGAAACCATGTTGGAACGATGTAATATCAATCCACATTTCTTAAGTCGAGTACTTTTCTCTGACGAGGCTACCTTCTGTTTAAATGGCACTGTGAATAGGCAAAATTGTCGATATTGGTCACGTGAAAATCCACACTGGATAGTGGAGGCCCATACTCAGTTTCCACAGAAAGTTAACGTTTGGGCTGGAATTGTTGGGACTACAATATTGGGTCCATTTTTTATTCAAGGTTCATTAGATGGCGAAATATATCAGGAGCTGCTCCAACAAAACATAATTCCAGAACTTGTCGCACTGTATCCGAATGGTGAAAACCCTAATGTACCGGAAAACTCCATATGGTTTCAACAGGATGGCGCACCGCCACATTATTCGGTAATAGTACGTAATTATTTAAACGAAATCTTCCCACGCAGATGGATTGGTAGATGCGGATCAATACAATGGCCAGCTAGATTTCCGGACCTAACCCCATTGGATTAATTTTTATGGGGTTACCTTAAATCCAAAGTTTATTTTAATACACCGAACAATACAGAGGACTTAAAGGACAGAATTACTTACGAAATTGGAATAATTGGACCCGAAACAATTATTAGACCGTTTTGCGAGAATTTCAGTTTCGACTTGAACATTGTCAAGAAGCAAATGGCGCGAAATTTGAACATTTAATCTAAATATTTTTTGCTGTGTTCTTAAATTTTTATATTTTTGTTTTATTACATCGTTAAAGTAGTTAAGATTTTTTCTCGATAATTTCGTCATGCAATACTCCCTAGAATTTAACGCACTGCATGCAGAGAAATGTGCTCTTTCAAGTGACATTTAAAAAAAATGGGGGTTGCCATTTAAAAAAAAATGGCGATGACGTCATAACTTTTAGAAAAATATTTGCAGCATTTTTTTTTAAATAAACAAATGAGAAATGTATTTAAAAATCGACGGGTCTGAGCAAATTTTTGTTTTGTAACTATTTTAATGAATTTATTCCAAAATTTACGTGCTCACTGTGTAGAAAAAGGTACAAGAATGCTCTAAAATATTTTTTTCAACTCAACAAGGTAATGATTTTTCAACATTCTTTAGCTCTTTAATTTATATTACAGATCCATCTTATAAAATCAAAACGTTTATGAAGAAGCACGTAAACATGGCTTATGAGTCTAATAGTCCGGGAGTTAGATGTCTTTATTGGTCATCATTGCCTGAATTTTGTGTGAGTTAATTAGTTCTATTAGTCCTAAAGGGAACCGCTCAATATACAACCTAATGAGTTTGTCAGGATGAAACATGATCGAATCAATAATATAGTCATACAAGAATCGAGGGCCAGCACTTTTTTTATGTTATGTCCAAAAGTGCAAAGAAATGAGCAACTTCCGGTTGAAAATTTTTCGCGATACATACGATGTCAAAATCATAGTCGCGATTAAATAAATAGTTTTACTTTCTATAGTTTTTAAACCTTAGCCACGTAGAAGTAAATGCGAAACACTTTTAAAATTCGAGACATCAGCCAAAATGTTCAAAATAAATGTAAGAAAAGTGTACTCATACAGAATTCGAACCGAGAAATCCGCTTTGACAGTCGTCACTCAATTGGATTTTTACCATTTAAACATTTTTATTTTGTTTAACTATATACAGTTCATTTCTTAAAATTCAACCCGATAACACATTCCGTTAATCGACGTCTTTCACCTACTGTCATACCAAGCGTTGCCTATTTTCCGGCAACGGAAATCCTGTCCTTGTATTTTGTTCTATTTGTTGCTTTTGTTCTTGTTTTTATTATTTCTGTCCGTATTTGTCTTAGAATTTCGTTTAGACCAATAAAATTCTTAAAAAGCAAAATCTCTAAGATCTAAACTTTTATTTCTCACCCCTTCCTTGTGACAGAGAGACCACCATGATGCCTTCTATTTCTTTAAAATACCGAAATCACCCGATCCCGGGGGTACCAAGCAAACAGCCAGCTTGGTACCCGTGTTGGCCTCTAAAATAAGCGTCTTTGGCCGAACACAATTCTTGAGCTACACAGTTCACAATTCATTCCGACGAAATCGGAGCACATGATGCCAATTCTCACCCTGGGCTTCAGACTAGTCAACACCCTCTAAACCCCTCCAAACTCCAAGAAGGCTTGGCCGTTCCCTTTCACTACAGACGAGATACGCTCTCGGGAGAAGAAAGAAGACCAAGACAAAAGAGCGGCAGAAGAAACGACCCAGCTGGCAGGGTTCAACAGTAAGGTCGAACGAAAATTGTAATTTTTAATTTTTTTTCGAGAATTATTGCCAAATAGTTACCAAAAGGTGCATTTGGTTATTATCAATAACTGTGGAAAAATTGAAAACGGCACTTTGTTATTTTCAGGTTCCTCAATGGGTTCAAAATTTTAGAAAAAGCTTTCTTTATACCATTCATTTTTTCTTTGTTATTTTTCTATCCCTTAGATACTGGTAATGCCATAGTCGCCAAAAAGTGTCTTAGTGTACCACAAATCACTGTGCAACATTTTAAAATGCTATTATGCAGACTTCAGGTTCCTCAAAGAAGTCAAAAAAATGCCTTCTAAGCAACTTTTTCCAAAAATATATCTTATTTGATCAACTCGTATTTATCATTTTTTTCTCTATATTCAATAACTATGGAATGATGAATATCAAATAAAATCAGACGTTTCATAAAAAAAATCACACAAATAGACATGGAAAAACAAATAAATGCAGAACGTGTTTGATATTTCAGTTATTATCCATTTTTAAAGTAATCTGATTTCGTTTCAAATGATGGCAATATTTTTCTTGGTTTTATACGGGCTTGAATGAATCCATTTCGGTTTTCTTGGCCACAGATTGCTAGTAATGAATCAGTTGCAAGACGCACGAATCGTTCAATAGCTTCGGTATTGCAAGGAGCACGAAAAATCAGGAAAACTCACGTCTAACGCTTTGGTAACACACATTTCCATATTCCTGCCGTTTTAACGGTTCGTGCCGTAAGACCACGTTGGATACTATCTTCCTGTTCTTCATTAATTTCATACTGCTAGTAAGGCTGAATAACAGGTGTGCTTCTTTAAAACGGTGGAACTTTATGATGGCATGTTTTTCAATGCCCTGGATGCTGGATTTGCTTTCCTTTCCTCAGTCATTTTCATTTTCTTGGTTCCATGGTGGCCGTATTTTTTCTAGATTTTAAACTCTTCTGAATTTGTTTATAACGTTCATGATTTTTTTTTATTTCTCTCTGGGTAGCTATTCTGTATCGGTGTGATGTGATGTGAGCACATGTTTTCATGAGAAAGTGGGCGGAGTTCTCTTGAAAACCAAAATAGCGTATTCTGTAACTGTGGGAGCGGTCACATCACGCCAAAAATCGGGGAACTTGCTTCTCTTGGTAAATTGTAGGGAACGGGACCGTTCACGCGTGAGAGGATGAAAGTATAACCTCACTTCTTGGCAAACTGTCATTTTATTTGGATGTCAGTGGCATGATATTTGTTTATTTGAAGTAATTTTTGTGTTAAATCATATAATGAGTTGTGTGTTTCTTAAACTGTAGGGATTAAAGGGCGATGAATATTGTCGATGTACTAAATTATCACTATGAGACCTTCAGATTGCTGCAAAAATCCTCAAAAAGAATACGACAACTTCATTGCATAAGCAATCCCTTCGGCTTAGCAGGCATAGCTTTTATAATTAAGTAAATAAAGAACATATTTGTGTAGATTATACAAGTTAGAATATGTATAATCCAATTATTATATTACAAATAAAATTTACTTTTCTCCATTGCTCCGAATTCTTTTTATTAGTTTCCAGGGACAGCATTTAAAGTGGTTGTTACTCTTTCCCACATTTTTTGGTATCTTTTTGTTAACTGATTTGTAAATGATCCACAGAAACTGTAGTTGTTTTTCCACCCATTTAATCAAAATATATTTTAAGGTACTATTCATCGCCGCAGGTTGAAACGAATTTTTGATGTTATTATTCTTAACCCAACAGAAAATTATGCATTTATTTTGAATGTCAGAAACTCGCATTTTGACAAGATTCATTTCCCATCATGCAACGCACGACCTTCTATCATGGCGTTACGGCAATTCTATTGGTTAAAATGTGGGAGCAACTGTTGGCAACGCTGGAAGGATCACATCACATCCCCGAGTAGTCACTGTAGTTACAGAATAGTGTTTTTGTCTTCCTGGGAAGGAATCGTGATATGAGCTCT
This sequence comes from Stenurella melanura, assembly GCA_963583905.1. Classification (NCBI taxonomy): domain Eukaryota; kingdom Metazoa; phylum Arthropoda; class Insecta; order Coleoptera; family Cerambycidae; genus Stenurella; species Stenurella melanura. The sequence continues at coordinate 213,212,242 of OY757309.1, forward strand.
CTCCTCTCACGACAAATGTTCACGTTCACTGAAATTACAGAATAGCTACCCTGATGCTGTTACGAAAAACGGTAGGAATTGATGTACGTTGCCAAATCTCTTCAATTTTTGGTACAACGAGAATTTCAGAAACACCTAGATCTTTCCCAGCATATTTATATTTTAGATCATTCTAAACAAATAAATAACGAAAAATAACATCCTTAAAAGTAGGTAACACACTGTCACTCAATGTTTTGGATTTCCCAAATATCTTGCAACGAAGTTGACTTATAGTTGCCATATTAACGTACATATTGTAACATTTAACGAATAATCGACATACAACCACGGAACACATAAAAACCCACAAAGAACACACAACTAAAAACAATACTTAGTAGAAGTACTCAAACAAATGAAAGTAGGCTGAAACTTGTTACCTCCCCTCCCCAGTCAGATGCCCGTCGCTTGGACTGTGATTGTATTCGAGCGCATTATTTGTCACGTAATTCCCATATGCGGCGCGAATTTCAAAAACAATGAGGAGCCGGAATAATGTTAGAATAAAGCAAATTGACTTGGAGGGGCCTTTTATCATACTTTAATAATTATTTTAGGTACTATGTCTAGCAGAAAATACATTTTTTTAAATAAACCAATGAAGGTAATAGGAACCTGTAAAATCACCAAAATTTCTAAACTTTCGGTCCTGTGAGGAACCTGAAAATGCTAAGATAGGTCGATCAGCTTTTGAGAATTATTTTTATTTGTCCAAATGCACATTTTGACACCTATAGCAAATCAATTTAAAAAGAAGAAATTTTTTGTTAGTCCCTATTCAACAGCCTGGACCAGAGAAGGTCTGCTAACATTACCTACACCGTCCGCATTTGCGGGGGGGTGGAAGCAGGTCCACCCCTTACGAGGCCGGTCCAGGTCTACAGCAATGATTGGGGCATCTTTAGTCAAAAATATTGGCGAAAAGCGCACTTTTACATACCTATTTCATTACTAGTCATACATTTAGGTTTAATATTTGCCTCAGGCTGGTTATATTATGCCAACTAGGATCAAATGTTGTTTATTTATATATCTGTATTAACTCTCTTTTGGATAAAAACCAGACACACTTTCAAATACCCTTATGTTTCTGTATATATTATATCTGTGTCTTTTCTATTAAAATGGTTTTCTCAAATTTCTCGCATGTAAAAGTATTGTGTCCTTAAAATAACTAAAAGGTTAATGATGAGATTCTCGAATGTCAGTCAGTCAATGCACTTCGTTTGTCGTTATTGTTTGTAATTTGATATTGGAGAAGTTGTAGGTTTTCTTGAGACTCAAGCTTGTGTGAATTGATGCTTCGATTGTAGCGATAGGTCAACACGAGCGACGTTAGCAACTAAGTATATGTACTTGACAACCTTTCATTTAAATGCTTCCTGTAAAATTTATGAAATTAAATTAGTAGTAACATAGAAGTTATTACTTCCACATATAAAAGTCAAGGGCTCAGATTTATTTATTTATAATTTATTTATAATATTTTTCAACCCATCAACACCTCCACTCCATTATTATAAAGTATTATAAAATAATTAAGTATTATAAAATAATTAAGGCAAGCATTCATTTCAGTTTTTGAAAACTTATGGATTAAACTTAAATTAGGTAACTTGAATGTTGCTATAGGGGTAATATACAGACCTCCTCAAACTAACATACCTCAGTTTACTGAGGCAATTGATAATGTCTTGTCGCATTTAGTACCCTCTTATGATTCAATAATTGTTACTGGAGACGTTAACATAAATTTGTTAAATTTAAATTACCTCTTGACTCCCTGTTTTGATGCATATGGCTTGACGCAGGTTATTAATGAACCGACTCGTGTTACTCAATTTTCATCAACCCTTATCGACTCTATTTTTGTAACTAATCATGATTCAATATGTAATAGCGGGGTAATTGATGTAGGTAACATTACTGATCACTTCTTGGTGTTCTGTAATGTGAAATATAACGTAACAAAGACAAAACAAAAATTTCACACGTATAGAGATTTCAAAAACTTTAATCAGGAATCGTTTGATGAGGATTTGTTTAAAATTCCTTGGCACAATATATTATACATCAATGATATAGACAGCAAAGTAGAGTTTTTAACCAACAATGTAATATCTCTTTTTGATACACATGCTCCAATTCGAATGGCAAGAATGAATAAACCTTTCGCACCCTGGCTTAATGATGGTTTAAGATTATTGAAATCCCTTAGAGACAAAGCATATGTTAAATTCAAAAATAATAAAACAGATCAAAATTGGCGTGATTATAAAGCATTACGTAATTTTCACCTGGCATCAATTCGTAGGGAAAAAGCAGCTTATCTAAATTACATTAATAAAAATGATTCCGGTAATTTTTGGAAAAGTTTAGAAAAAATGAATATTAAATCCAGTAAGAATGTAGTACTACCTGATGATATATTGGATTTCAATGAAATTAATAATCATTTCTTATCCGCTTTTAATAATAATACCGTAAATTATGATACTGTAGACTATTATAACAATACAACTTTCAATAACGATTTAAATTTCAAATTTGATACCGTTGAGCCTAGATTAGTTCTAAAAATAATAGGTAATCTCAAATCTAACTCATACGGATCTGATGAAGTCTCATTACAAATGCTTAAACTATGTTTACCGGCAGTATATCTGTACGTTACTCATATAATAAACTGTTGTTTAGACTTAGGTATTTTTCCCACCAACTGGAAGACTGCAATTATTTCTCCGATACCGAAAGTAAATAATCCTACTGAGTATAATCAATTACGACCCATTAGTTTACTACCTGTACTTAGTAAAATTCTTGAAAAAATAGTATATCATCAAGTTGAAAATTATTTTTCTACAAATGACCTTTTCCCAAAAAATCAATCGGGTTTTAGAACTGGACACAGTTGTACTACTGCGCTGGTAAACATATCAGATGACCTGGTGAAACATTTAGATAAAAATCGTGCAAGCACACTCATCTTATTGGACTACTCGAAAGCATTCGACTGTGTAAGTCATGAATTAATGTGTGCTAAATTGAAATATTATGGTTTTAATGAAAATGCAGTGTCATTTTTTACGTCATATTTGTATAACAGACACCAAATAGTGCGTACTAAATTTGGTCAATCTGAAGCTAAGTTAATTAAGTCTGGAGTACCTCAAGGTTCTATATTGGGGCCAATCTTATTTTTAATTTACACGTCGGACATTTACCGTCATGTCACTCATTGCAATATGCAAACTTATGCTGACGATACACAACTGCTCTATACTTTTCATCCAGACAACTATAATCTTGCAGTTAGATGTATTAATGCTGATCTCATGTCAATTTATACCTATAGTGTAAATCACAATCTTGTTTTAAATCCATCTAAATCGGCCGTGATTTTATTTTGCTCCAAAAATTATTATTCACATTTAACTAGCAACATGACAATAAAGATCAATAACGAAAATATATCTTATAAAAAAGAAGTTAAAAATTTAGGAGTTATCTTTGATCATAAATTGGACTTTGAAAAGCATGTCAACAGTCTAGTTAAGAAATCTTACGTACGATTAAAATTATTATATTCTAATAAGCATATTTTAAATTATGATATTAAGAAAAAGCTTTGTGAAACAATTGTTTTGCCTATTCTGTACTATTGTCTTATCATGTATTATCCTTTTTTAAATACAGCTAAAAAAAATAGAGTACAAAAAGTTCAAAATACTTGCTGTCGCTTTATTTTCAATTTACGTAAATATGATCATATAAGTACAAAAATCAGGGACTTGAAATGGTTAAAAATGGATGATACTTGGAAACATGATTTATTGGCTTTTGTGCATCGCTTGTCGCTTACTACTGAACCGGAGTATCTTAAGAATAAACTTATACCACGAAATCAATTTCATGCTGTCAATATAAGAAACATAGAAAATTATACAATGCCTTTACATAGATCTGCTCTTTTCCAAAAATGTTTCACTTACAATGCTATAAGATGCTATAACAGTGTTCAAAAATCCGCAAAAACGTTTTCTATTAGCAAATTTCGTTACTATATAAAAAATAAATTACTAAATCCATAAAATCACTTTCAGTGAATGTCACCAGCTAATTTTCAATCTTTGTCGAGTTGTTTATTTCTGAATATATCTCTAATTTGTTGTTAATTTGTAACGTTGTGTTTTATATAAGTATATGTGTATATACATTGTGCATTCTACATACTTTATTCCTCTCTCATTTGTACATTACATACTATTATATGTTATTATTTACTATATATTATTATTATTATTTTTTTTTTATTCTTAATATTTTGTATTATTTAGATATAAGGTTAAGTGTAAGAGTAGCCTATGGCTAAACTTCGCCTTAATAAAGACGTTTTATTATTATTATTATTATTATTATTTCATCTTTAAAAGTTTTTATTTAACTTGCTTTGTATGTTAGTTACTATTGTCAAGCCTAATATCTCATTTACTTTAATATTGAAAAATAACTTTCTGTATCAATATTTTAGTAGTCGAAGTTATTTTAAATTAAATGATATTCAACACATTTGTGTATTTATAATCCAGTACTTTACTTTACACTTAGAAACTGCTGACATACCGTTTGTGGCAGGCAATGAAAATAGGGCAGTTTTCAGGCGGGTGCCGAAAATAGGCGCAAGGCGCTGTTCCGTTGGAAGCGTCCTAGGCAATGCTGTGCCGTGGGCCCATATAGTAGTGTAGTAGTGTACGGTATCCTATTACAGGTATCATTTCTATTGTTTATTATTAATTGTTATCGTGTAATAAATATTATTGTTATAATCGGGATAATTTAATTTCTTGCTTCCCGTTTCGGTAACAATAGGTAACAAATGCAGTGCACTGTGAATTGTTTATTTAACAGTGACACATTTTATATTTACAAAGTATTAAATTATAAATATACAAATGTATTGAATAGCATTTAATTTAAAACAAGCTAACCATTATAATACTCTTGGCCGATTTACTACACTTTTTATATACTTGTTGCATATTCTATAGGACACTCTTTTTTTTTTAATTAGTAACCTCTTTATTTATTGATATATTTGGTTAAAAACAATAGGGTTTTTTCTCTAGCTAACAGTAACGTACTGTCTAAATTTCAATACAATCGGACATTTCGTTATCGTGCTTACAAGAAACGTGACGGGCGGGCGGACAGACAGACGGACAGACAGATGGACAGACAGACAGACGGATGGACAGACGGATAGACAGACAGACAGACAGACGGACGGACGGACAGTTTGAAAGTTGTTCAGAATTCGCTCACCAACACAGTAATATGAAAATTTTTTCTCCACGTGTAATATTACCGGTTTTAGAAATGTGTTGATCGAATGCAATATACTCTTTGTTTTGTATTTGCGAAGAGTATAATGATGATTTCTACTGCTAAAATATTGATACAGAAAGCTATCTCTCGATAATAAAGTAAATGAGAGGCTTGAGAGTATGTTTGGATCAAAACTATTTGCTTATAATTAATTAAAAAATCTAGTTCATTTACAAATAGCTACGATCCTCATATTCCTCAAAATGCACATCGCACGTGATCACTTCTTCTTCTACTTCTTCTTCTTTCTCATCCGGCGTTTCAGTTAGCGAATCAGGATCACTTAAAGTGGAATTAATGAATTTTACACCACTTGGAAGGGAAATAAAAATTCGGCGTGCCCCCCAGGAGTTGACAAACAGCGCTATAACCCTGTTTGTCAACTCCGTGCTATGGCACAGAAGAAATAGTTGAACAGGCAAGACGGTACGGAGAGAGTAAATTTTGTAGCATTGTTGGACAGGGAGATAACGACGCGTTACAAACATAGTGTTTTTAAAGATTTCAAGTTAATTTTGTGTTATTCTTTGTCTGCGACGCTAATACTGCCTGCGGCGCTAATAATTATTAACAATTAGATATCAGAATAAAGACCTACTAACCTAACCTAAAAAATCACACGAAAGAATGAATTTATTTTAAGCAGAATAAAAATCTACTAACCTTATCTAAAGTAATCATAGAAAATAATTTGTGAAGAAATACATTAATCGTCACAAAATTAAAGAAAGACAATTCAGCAGGCACAGGAGTTTGAACCCGGGATCTTGCGCACCGTAAACGAGAAATCAAATAAAATTAAAAACATGTTTATTAAAAATTAAGAACAATCGGTCCCACTCGAACACCCATGTCCGGAGCCAGCCGAACATCTACAGCAAGAAACGCCGTAGTAATTTTAAAGCTGGATGGAGTAAGATCAGGTAGGATTACAAAAAATTATTAACAAATAAAAACTCCTTTTACAAAAGTAAATTAAAAGGCAAGTAAAAATTAAGGCTTATCTAACTATGTAAGTTTAAAATAAGTTGTAAATATATCATTACCTATGCGCCAAGAGTACGGATGATGATGAACACTGGGACAATGAATAAATAGTGAGAAAAACGATCTCATGTTTCTTTATTCGTCCGCCGCAGCCGCACTAATGCGTCCCGGCTCGATGCTACAAGATTTGCTCTCTCCGTACTGCCTTTTTTTGAACAGGCGGTACAATATCGATCGGCGCTGACCGACTACACCGTATCGCGTCCTACATAGTAACAGGCTGTCGCTCAGTATTACAGCATCTGATCCTGATACTTTCATGTCGAAGACCCCGTAACTTTTGTCCTATACGCTATTTATACGCCAACATTAACGCTTTCAATGTTAAAATAGATCGTTAATTATTCGAAAAGTAATAAACCAATCTTGCTGAAATTTTTCGTACAATATCGGGACAACATAGACAACATTTTCATTTTTAGCCCCCAATGTGCAGTTGTTTTCGAGTAAATAAATAGTGAAAATAAAGTGTTTTGAACGCTTTGGAAGCCATTTGCAAGTTAACAATTGCACCCAGCGACCTCTATCTATGCTCATTTTTTTAGAGAATTTCACAACGAACAATTTTGCTAATGCATATGATATACTTACTAAAAGTTAGCAGGAACGGAGATATTTAAAGAAATATAGAAAAGGGGCCTATTTTACTCACAAATTGTTAATTATTATAAAATCAATCAGTTCACTAATTTGTAAGCAAACTTAGGGTGTTCAACTAACTACACCCTAAAACGAAGCGATTCCACCAAGAATCTTGCCTATGAGCCGAAAACCCAATCAAAATCCCTGGCCATCTAGCCTATCTATGTAATGAAGATGAGTTTTTTGTAAGAGAGGAATCTCTAAAATTAAAATATAACAAGATATTTGTTTATTTATGTCGCGCATAAAAAGGTTCACGCTTAGAAAACCTCATAAAATATCGATTTTTCAAAAATTCCAACGGGATATCATTTCTCAATAGTTTCTTGAATTTTATAAATTAGTTTCCCAATTATAAATGGATTTTCCAATAAATTGCACAATTGTAAATTAAGGATTTAAAGAAAAATTTATCGTTAATTACTCAAAACTAATAAACCGACCTTGCTGAAATTTTTGCTACATTATCGAAACAACATAGACACTATCTTCAAGAATTCTTAGCCCTCTATGTGCAGTTGTTTTCAAAAAAAAAATAGTGATAATAACGTGTTTTGAAAGCTTTGGAAGCGACCTCTATTGGTGCTCATTTTTTAGAGACTTTCATAACAATTTAATGCATATGTTATACTAAAAGTTAGCAGGAATGGAGATATTTAAAGAAATATGGAGAAGGTCCTATTTTACCACTGTTAATTATAAAAGCAATTAGTTCACTAATTTCTAAGCAAACTCAGGGTGTTCCACTACGCCCTAAAATGAAGCGATTCCAACAATAATCTCACCTATGGGTCATGAATTTATTTAGCATTCTTTCTTCACAGCCTCCTAGCCTAAGACTACACACACTACACAGTGCAAGACAAATTCAAAGAAAGTTTTTGGGAAACCAGTTTGTAAATAAACAATACCTAAGATACTAGTTACCTTGGATATTAGCATAACCATAGTTTTATATGGCTTTATAGACTTTTGACTTGGCATTGAAAATTTCTATGTATTTTTTGAAAAAAATAGTATAGGATAAAATAAAACGTGTTACAATACTGGTAGCGTTATCTGCTTTTTATATTGGTAGTATCGTAAATTACTATTACACTATCTAATTTTACTAAAGCAACAAGTTTTCGATTTTGTTAACTGTCTTTTCTGGTGAATATCATATTAGCGGTTACTGGTATTATTATCAAAAAGGAATACTTCAAAATGATTCAATAATCAAAAGAATGTGTTGGGTAATGAAACATATTCTTTATACGATTTTGCAAACAGCGGAAAGAAAAACTAAAGGAAAAACTATATATAAAAATATTAATGAAATCTTTGCATTCTTTCGATAACCTGAGTTCTGGTTATGCTAACAAGTAAAAATTCTTATTTAAGAATGCAAAGATTTTATTAATATTTTTACATATAGTTTTTCCTTTAGTTCTCATAGATAGTTTTTCTTTTCGCTGTTTGCAAAATCCTATAAAGAATATGTTTCATTACTATAAGCAAACAAATAATAAATAATTTACTTTTAAATGTGTGGGGTAACACAAAAAAACTTTCTCAGTACAAATGTAATCACAAGAAATAGGTTTACATATACACTAGTGAGCAAATATTTATTTAATTAGTATTCAACGTATGTTGAAGTGAATTTAAGGTCATTTTCTGCTGAACTTTAATAACAAGATTTGTTTGACTAATATCTAAATTACATATTCATAGACTAATTAAAAAATGATTTAAGCTGCAAAAAGGTGCGTTACAATATGTATACTCAGAAATGCTAATAAGATAATTGCAGATGATTGCTTCATATCACTTAGTAAATTATACAGTTGTACCATAATTAATCATACAGACATAAATTAACTGGGCCCTGAGAATTAAGCATATTGTACAGTTGATACTGGAAGTGAGAGTAAAACAGAATTTACAAATTGAACATATATGTTTGGAGGAACTAATTTAGTAATTTTCTTCTGAAAATACAACATGTTACTAATGAAAAGAACCAAAAGTAATTTTTACATTGACAGTAAATGATGTATTAAACTACTAACTGTATATATTTGTAAACTGAATGACATACATTTATTGACAGTACTTCAAGTCTAACTTCTAAAATAATGCTACTTTTCTATTCGTATTGTTGTGTAGCGAACACCCTGTATTTCCTTTTTATATCGTGTTTTTTTTATCTTTGCGTTTGCTTCGTCGTATTGTTATATTTCATTTTATATATGTTAGTTACATTATTAGATACATGTTTCATGTTAATACCTATTTCTGTTGAGTCCCTTGGTTTTCGCAACTAGTTGGTATGTTCTGGAAGTTCAAAGCATTTTAGTAAAAAACGCGATTAATGGAAATTCGGCAAGATCGTGCACTTATTTTTCTCTTTGTTTATTGGTTTAAATGTATGTCATGTGGTTTCGCGAGGCGGGAGACTGACGTGTCTAACAAAATCAAGTAAGTCGCCCAAAACGGGGGTATATACTTTTGCCACGCATGAATGTACTAAATTATAATTTATTATAAATTTTTTTTGTGCAACTGTTTGAATTTCGTCGAGTAATTCAATATTTAAATATAGTGATTTTACTATTCTACAAAACTATTTGCTTTCTATCACGTCTACCCGGCAGTATTAAGAAACGTATGGGAGGGGTGAATATTTCAAAACACGTTAAGTAGTGAATAATACACCAGGGCTGAGAAAACTATTGTTAGAGCCAAGCGCCTCACCATATCAGCCAAATTAATATAGCCATTGGCAGCGTTACATGCTTGCATTGTTACACTAGTAGTATACTATATCAAATCTCTATAGCGCCATGCTATGCAACGTGCATAAAAGCTACTGTTACAACCCGAGAGCCAAGATTGGACAAGGTGCTAGGGCGATAATAGTACTCTCAACTCTGATGTATATACATTTTTTTAAAAGTTGTTCGTTATGAACAACAAAGTTGAACATACAGTTCATTTATTATCATGGTAAAGGGACTGCAATGTTCACTTGCAATCCGTGGGCTATAAGCAAATATTACTTAACAATTTATTTACCTGCCAGGATAAACAAAAACTTTAGGTACATCTATCGCAAAAATAGTAGAAAATTATACATACACAAAAAAAGTTTTATTAACACCCACGCAAAAAGGAGGGGTGTTATAAGTTTAAAGCCTTTGTCATGGTGTGTATGTATGTGTGCCTGCCTCTAGCCATCCAGCTTCAAGACCGCTGAACCGATTTCAAAGGGGTTTCTTTTTTTTAAAAGCTGGTATTTGTGAGATGGTTCTTAGCCTCGTTTGGTGGAAATCGGGCATGCCGATTCCAAGATTCTCTAGTTCCATTTGTTAAACACTGTTTTAAGAAATGGCGAAGGCTCCGGAGTTATTCCACATTAAGTCACATGTTAAATTATTATTTATCTGAAATGTATTTAAAGAGACATAAAAAATATCTTGAACTTGATAGGTTTAAGTTTAACTTTAAAATTAAAAACAAAAGTTAATTTAAATATTTTAGAAACCCCCGACACAAAAAATAATCCTTCAAATAGGAAGAAATAATTTATATTCACTCGCTCCAAAATACTGGCTATTTATTTTCTGTAAATTTATTATTGATCGTAGATTAATAGTTTTCAGTTAGGATGTTATTTATTTTACTACAGATATCATCATTATCCGAAAAGCAAAAAAAATTATAAGTTTATCGGGAACCGCTGAAATGAACAACTATCATACTTAACTAGTAACGTAATGCATAAAAGCATGTACCTATATAGTGTAAAGTAAGTTTCTGTGGATATGGACAGTAATGGTCTTCGCTGCACTTATGTTTTTTTTTAAATAATGATGATATCTGTAGTAAAACAAATAATGGACCTACGTACCCAACTAAAAACTACACGGGTCTACAATAACGAAATTGTTTGATCTAGGGATCTGACCTATCTTATTTTGATGCGCTGAATCTGACGAGAGCAAATGGAAAAAGATCTGACGAGACGTTTTAGTTTTACAGCCTCTCAGTGGTCCCTGTGGGGATGGGAGTTGAGAGAAATATTCGAATACAAACACTGACACCACAAAACGTGTGTGGGGGTTTTCAAGGTCGCTGAACACGAATTTGGTGTTAAAATTTACTGATGACAATATGACAGCTGTCAATCAGCTGTCAAAATTCTTGGAATTGTTGAAAATTTGATAAGTGGTCAGGGTACTTAAGTTTCGGGTATACCAAGCAAGAATAGGGTCATTTGGTCAAACTTAATTTATATATTTTTTAAACGTTTTCTGAAAGCATTCAGTTTCCTAACAATCTTACAAAAATTTTATGTTAATAGTTTTATCTAACTCCAAAATAAATGGGATTGAATTCTCAGCCATCGTTAAACAGCGCGAGCCGTTCGTGACAACACTGCTTTATACTTGGCTTTTGCATAGACATTTCAAAGCAATCTAGAATACACTGCACATTTTTGTACTTATGTATGCCGGAATGAAATAGGAAGGATGTTCTTTAACTTCCAAAATAGTTTTCTATTGATAAATGGCTTTAGATAAGTTGCTAATAAAGGAATTGTATTTTGATAATCATGCACACCGCCTCGCCGTAGGTGACAAACGGAAATCATCTACTAATATGCTGTAATTTTTTTCAATGTCACAAATATGTCTAGTCGGGATATTTTACATTTTCGAGATGACATTTCTTTTATAAACATGGAATAACTCGGAAGTCCTAGATAACGTTTCGGATTTTTTCTATTACATAGATTCTTCTTTTCTCCACGTATTCTGATGTTCTTACTGTGAAACCTCCAATTGATGCGGAAAAATCAGTTCATAAACTTTGTTCATGTTCTGGTGACAAATCTTCACTCATTAGTTGCTTTTTTTTCTGAGATGATTTATTTACATTTTCAGGTTGTTTTCCTGTTTTGGCCAACTGAGGCGTGCAAGTGAATAACTCATTTGTGCACTGAATGGCCTTGAACCACATATGTGGTTTTAAAATCACTATTTACTGTTTTTATGGAAATAGTTTTCTCTTGTTCCGATTCGTGCTCAGAGCAGAACCAATTCATTATTAGAAATTCTACATATCGAACTTTCCAGGACAGGCTGTTGCCAGGGTTTAGAACTATGTAATGTCATACGGTTCTTTTGACAATCAAAAATATGACGTACTACACCTGCCTTCATTTTTATTTTACCTATTTTCATAATTTTTAAATACATGTAATTTTCTATATCTTCTTCGATCTAAAATGAACATTATACGTAAAGAATGATTGCCTATTATGTTTATTATTGTCAAACTTACATTAAAATGATCTTCGCAGCAGTATTTGGATTATTTGTCCTTTATATAATTGTTTTAGACATTTTTAGTTTAATTACAAAACATTACTTTTTTTAAATTAAGAAATTAATAACTTTATCATTTCTTGATCGATTTCATTCAAAAATAATAGGGTCCTTCCTATAGCTAACACTAACTTACTGTCAAAATTTTAATACAATCGGACTTTTCGTTCTTAAGTTATCGTGCTTACAAGATACGTGGCGGACGAACAGACGGACAGACAGACTAACAGACGGACACTTTGAAAGTTGTTCAGAATTCGATCACCAACAAAGAGATATGAAAATTTGTTCTCTGCGAGAAATATTACCGGTTCTAGAAATGTGCCTATCTAGTCTGCAAGATATGGTCCCAACTCTTATATTTTGCCTTATGATACCTATCAATTAAAAGAGTAGAGCTCCGAACCCCTTCAGGCACTGTGATGATGAACTTGATGTTCCCAGTCTGGTAGATGCTTTGTCCTGGTCCTGGATTTCAATCTTCAAGACTGTACTCGGAAAGGCTAAGACAACAATCTAATGCACTCTCTTACCCGAAAATTGGTAACTACGTGCAGCGTGTCACGTCGCTCGCTTCAATTCTGGTAAAAGATGTCGGCATAGTATTTTTTATCGGAAATATACCGGGGGGTAGGGACACTAACCCAAAGAATATAAACGTGGAAGAAAAATCTCAAGATGTAAAAGTTTGTTAACAGGTAACATTTTTATCAGGATGACATTCCAAACACCTACCGCTGATCGTCATTTGCTTTGCCGATTACATCGAATATACTGTCGTCTCCGGATCGTCATTTGCTGCTACTATGATCATTTATTGTGTAGATCAATTTCGCAATAAGTATTCTGAAGACAGACAGAATCTTCGATGTAATCGGCAAAACAAATGACGATGACCGGTGTTTGGAATGTCATCCTGATAAAAATGTTACCTGTTAACAAAAGAAAAATAGCGAGATGTAAAATCTCGCGATTTTTCTTCCAAGTTTATATTCTTTGGGTCAAAAAAGATCGGAGTGTTAGTGTCTCTACCCTCCGGTATATTGCGGCCAAAAAATACTATGTCTCCATCTTTTACCACAGTTGAAGCGAGATACAGTAGATTATTATCTTACCCTTCTGAGTACAGTCTTGAAAATTGAGAGAATTGACAGTTTCTTAATTCGTTGCAAAATTTTCCAATTCATCACCCGTACTATACAGATTTGAATAATTCACGGCAAACGCCAACGCGAAATCAACAAGTGAAGAGGCCATTTTAAAATGATTGACTTTCGTATTTGATCTGGGTGAGTTCAGACGTTTATTCCTTCCATATTCTAGATTCCTTTGATATTTTAAATAAATTTTCACTTGAAATTAATTGATTAACCTTTGTGGTCAAATATTTTTAGAGAATAGTATATGATATTGTATAGTATCTGTTAATTTTGTTGTTTTTTGCACGAAAGGTTATAACCGCGTGTTCTGGAGGACACGTATGTAGTTCATCTCATTTTATATAAGTAATTTTGAACGAATTACTGAGGGATGTTTTAAATATTTTGTAGGATACAGTGTGAACAGGGATTCGCCTGGAATTTCTTTTGGACGTATGGCGCGGAAACCCCAACAGGACAGGACCGCGCAGCTAGGGATACCAGCAGAGCACACTGAATAGAGGCATCAGGAATTTACTTGAGGTGAGTAAACGTTTCTTTGTCAAATAACCATCGGGTTACCTTTATAAAAAAGTTCACTTTTCTCACAGATAATTCAATTTGGCCTGTGCTATCTCTGGATAGGTCTTGGGTTGCACAGTATTTAGTGATCTACCAGTATTTTTAATTTAAAATTTGTTTGTTGAAATAACCGGGTAAAATATTTAATCTGGAATTTATTTCTTCTGGGGAATAAGCGTTCTTAGCTCACTGAGGAAAGAATATATGTGTATATGTAGATATATATCTATATTGTCGAATTTGTAAAATTAAAAACTAAAGTCACATTTTTATCAAAATTTAATTTCATTTATTCTTTGGTGGTATTAAATTCATTTCCAATATTGATTAGTTCGGGAGATTAAGCCCACAACTTTTTTTGCTATATTTGTTACAACATTATTAGATTTTTATTCAGATAGTAATTCAGATCTATTTCAGATTTACTAAATTTTGTTTCTCTTTATTCAAATTTTTGGTCATAACCAATGTCAGCTATTTTGTGAACGGCTAAATATTTTATTAATTTCATTCATTACTATATTAATCAGTAGTTTATTCATCATATTTTCAGAAGTAAAATTTTACAATTACTGTTTTTTTTTTGTTAAACTTCATTTTTTTTCTTGTGACCTTCATCACCAGAAGTTCATTGGTAGTTTTTTTTTATATAATTTTGTAGTTTTTTTTATATATTTCTTTTGCCTTTTAAAATATCTTCTTGAACGATGTACTATTTTCAAAAACATAGATTGTTTTTCTTTTTGTTTTACATTTTTTAAATTAGATAAAAATTATCCTGTCATAGTTTTTTCGAAACTTAATCTTTATGTATCGACTGGTCCTTTACACTGCCCATTTTTTCATCTAAAATCCTGGACCAACCGAAGCACCACAAAAAGAGAATTTGGATAGGCTGGAACTGATTACCTCATTGGCTGGACATTTTCTCCAAACGCAGCGTCTCCCTGGAAAATCACCGTGACCAGGACACGACCATTATTTAGCCCTCTGTGGATACGTTAACCACAGATTTAATAAAATAAAATAAAATATCTTGAATTATCATATATTGCAAATGTATAATACAATAATATAATATTGTTTCAAGTTAAAACAAACAGTAAATTAAATCTTATGAATTTTTTTGTCAGAATATTATTCTTGAAGTATTTCTTATTTTCTTTCTTGGTTTCCGCTTTTCATTTCTTTTTGGGGAGCTCTATATGAAATGTACATGTAGCTTCTATCTTAAAATGAGTACGCTACACCCTCCTTCCCAAGTACCTGTGGCCATCGCCAGGGTTCGACCTCGTTAGAACTCTAAGCTATCCACCAAGCTGAGTAAGCCTAAATCTCCATATAAACTCTCCGTTGGTCACAAACCATACATGTAAACCAGTTGATCTTTTATCAATATTCTTATATTGTAATTCTTTAATTAACTTTCAAATTTACTTTGTTTAAACAATATTCCTTCTTTTGTCTGTTAGTAAACTAGTTAAATCAAATTTTTTACTATTAAATTTTTTAAATAATTTTTAGTATTGTAAAATTTTTGCTCCTGTACAGTTAATGTATTGTTTGTTTTACATTTGATTTTGATTGTTTCTTCCCCCTGATAAAATTTTAAGAGTATTAGATACTGAATATGCTGGCTACCTTAATATCTTATCTATTTATATTTATCTTTTTGAGATTCAGATAATTTGTTGAATAAAAATATATAACTCTTCTCGCCACAGAGTAATCAACGACCTGGTCACTAAGTTAACTGGTTGCTACTCTTCTATAATCTCTCTCAGCTACCAGCCGAGAAAGGTGTAGTTGCATAGGTTCACAAAACGTGAACGTTCTCAACTCAGACTATTTGTTTAAAGAAAATGTTATTTTGTATCCTTAAGTGTTTTGTGGCGGGGGCCAACAAACGTACATATCTCATCAATGTTATAAAGTGGGTGGGGGGGTCAAGAATAGCGCGTTTTAATGAACGATTTGTTGAATGATCTCTAAAGGAATAAATATAATGTCGGCATAATCAGATAAAAATATCGGCAAAATTAGTTCAGTAATTTATTATAGCTTTTCTTTTCATTGAGCAGTTAATGAGAATGAGAAGTTAATTTCTTTCAATTGCAATGAAATGATGGTCTGAAATGGTTATTTAATTTTTACGTAAACCGTAATTTTAGTGATAATTCAACTTAAACATTTTAAGAAACATAAATCGCATAGATTTTAATGGGCAATAAGAACCTCGAAACTTGGAATTAATGGAACGGATCTGTATATAGCGCATTCCTTAGTTAATTAAACACCAAAGTAATTATACAATTTAGTAGTGTTTAATTAATTTTATCTAGGATTCATGTGAGGACTTAGCCCCTATAAATTCTATACACAGTAATATAATTATTGTTTTAGGCAGTTTAAAACAGATAGATAGATAGATAGATAGATAGATAATTTATTTATTTATTATAAACAATTATCTTCTACTAAATATTTTAAAATAGTGTGGAAATAATATTAAAATTGCGTTTACAAAATTAAGGCGACAGCTTTCACATTTTCCAAGATTTCAGTGACAATGACTGGAAATAGAAATAAAAAAGTAAATATGTAAGAATCGATACTGAGCATGGTAACGCAGGGGGCTAAAATGTTTTAGTGGCGAGCGCATTTAATCACACTCTCTATCGTGTAACGGGTTCGATCCTAGCTCCAGCACCACTTGGGAGAAACAAATTTTATTTCCATGAAAGAAATGATTTATTTATATTTGGCCAATTAAATATTTCTTTGTGGATACCAAGGTACTTATTTGAAAATGAAAACTAAATATTTATTATTGTCAAATGAATCAAAATACTCATAAGTAAGAAATATTTGTTTCTGAGTAATAAATATTCGTTTTTCGTAAACAAGGCTTCACATAAAATTTCTTGGACTTATTTGTAGCGAGCAGATATTTATTTGTAATAAATAAATATTTCTTTCTCAGCAACAATCCTTGATTTGATTTAGTTGTAGTGATATTAGTGTTAATAATTTGTTGTTTAACTGGGGCCTTGGGGGTGCCTGCATCCCCATATATGAAAATTTTGTTGTCAGAAATAAATATTACTTCCTAGAAATAAATATTTATTTCACACATATTATGATTGACTCTGTGCTAAAATATTTCTTTCTAGGAAATAAATGTAATGTTGTAATATATTTGGGAGAAACAAATATATGCCTCTGAACTAAATCTATTATTTTTGTATGTTAATATAGTTACGAGGAACAAACACGCCATAAAGAAATCATTTTGTTCTACCAATGAAATGAATATGTGGCATATTCTTATTATAACAAAATAATTATTTGGGTGCAATAAATATATTAACGGGTACTAAATATTTGTTAAATTGAAAAAAATAAGCCTTCATTCACATGTCAAGCCTCATATTTCTCTTAGTGTGGTAATGTCGGTGGGCAATGGATGCTATTCTCGGTTCTTTTAAATGTTTAACCCCTTTCCGGATAGCCTAGACTTCAGATTTGAGAGTTGTCTACTATATGAGATGTGTTTGTTTGTTTGAGAATCTCACAGTAGAGTACAAGTAAAAATAATAAATTCTTCTTTGTCGAAAATATCGTCACCAATATGAATCACGATAATACATGAAAGTCATTTTTTTAAAATCTGTTATATAAAATATTATAAGCAAGAGATCTAAATAGTCGGTAATGAAAAGTGTTTTTTGAAGATCGCTGCGATATCAGATTTTGAAGTGAATTTTAAATGACTGACACAAATCATAAGGTTACTACCAAATAATGAAGAAAAACGAACTTTTCGGAACTTTATTTTTAAAATTTTGGTAGTTGGTACAAATTTATTAACAGCTATATCGTTCTTTAGTTCGAACTTTTATTTTAGAGAATTTTATGCTCTACCAAAAATTCGCCCATAATTGTTTGCCCAATCTTACTTAGCTTTTAAGCTATTTACGAAATAATTATTTATATATTCAGAGACGAAAGTACTCTATTGCCAATTGAGCATTAATATAATAAACATGTAAAAACGGCAAAAGCACTTTCCGTTGAATCGGCCATGTGACTTGTTACCCAGAACTACTACAGACAGGGTCTGCCAGACCCATCGCTACCTAATAATTGCCCTCCAGAACAAAAAATGTATTGTGCGCTAATGTGCTTCCGTGTACTCTCCTACAATTTAGTATTGTTTCTAATGTTGCATACGGTGCCATGTAAATTTAAGTAATTTCGGAGTTATCGTATACGTTGAGTCTAGTGGACCCAGTTGTAGTGAGAGTGTAATTTTTTAAGGTGGGGTTAATATTAGAATTTACCTATATTTTTGCCAGTAAAGCAAAATATTTTAACTGATTATACTATTCCTAATATTCTGAGATAGTTTTCATTGTTTTGCAGTCAATATGGCTTCATCTAGAATGAGTCTTTCTGATGAAGAGCTGGCGCGTATGGTAGAAAGTGACGATTTTTGGGAAAATAATACCTGTACAATTATCCATTTGTGGATTCACTTTTGACACCACCGTAGTATCCTATGTACCTAAGAAGGGTAAAAGCGTCATTTTGATTTCAACCCAGCATTATGACAATATTACGAATGAACTTTCAAAAAACCTGATATAAACTTATTTTATAATAGCACTACAGCTGATGTCGATGCCCTAGATGAAAAGTGTGCAGCATATTTAACGTCACAACGTACACGAAGATGGCCAATGACCTTGTTCCACAGTTTCCTAAATATTTCAGGACTCAATAGTAGAGTTTTTTTCCAGTTTGAGATCGCCCTCTACTTTCCTCATATGACACAAAGAATATACAACAACAGCCTATCCCGTCGAATTCGTACTTTGGCATCAGATATTCTTGGCATTTCAGAAGAGAGAACTTTGGAACCCCAACAACAGGCAAATCCATCAAAAAGAAAAAGATGCGCCATTTTTCCCTCAAAAAATGACAGAAAAACAAAGTTCTACTGTTCATCATGTAAAAAACCAATATGTCTCCAATGTTGCAAAATGATGTGTCCAAACTGTAATTGAATTAAATTTTATATATTACCGAGTTAGTTGAAGTGTAATATTTTTTGCATTAAAAAGTTTATGTAAAAAACTGACGTTTTTATTTAAAAAAAAACTTATGGATCCGTGAGCCCCACTGATAGCACTTGTGAGAAAGGAACTTGTCAGTAGTAGTTATGGATTAAATTCAAATCGAAATTTCACGTCAATGTTTTGTTGAGACTATTTGCTTGCAATGTGATATGTTTCCAGACGTCGAGAATAATCCAAAAATACGCCTATCAACATTTTTCGTTGTTAAGTTCGGCCCTAGGCTTAACTTCTGGAAAACTGCTCTCAGCCAAATGGTGCAATGATGAGACTTCTCACCGTAATTTGGGATATATCTTAAACGTGGTTCTTCTAAAACTAAGGTGCCATTGCGAGCGTTTTTTGTTTCACCAAAAGGGATAGTGTGCAATGTATTGCATATTAACCCTTTCGGGGTTACACTTGAGCTTTAGAAAAATCACGTCTATGATATATATACCCCCCTCCCCTACACCCTCCCCTGACAAAGAGTCCAGACCGACCATTTTTTGTAGCGAACGGAGTATCTATCGCCTATGCGTGTTGCGAAACTGCACGTAAATGAAGTTATGGGTAGAAACAAACAGTTGCTTATGGATTGATTGTTTGATTGATTGATTTACCAGCGTAAGGTGGGCAATGCTGCCGATTCCAGCATCCAGTCTGGAGGTTCGTTCCAACACGCAGCTCGGTCGTCCGCCGAAAACGCCCAATGGCCAAACCGCGTGCCGGAACCGGACCTTGGATGCTTTATATACCGCTGGATCGACTGTATACGCTGGGTTGGACATGGGGCATGCTTGTTGTCAGCAGCGAGAGCCACATGACGCATGTTGTAGGAATATAGGATTGGAAGTGTGGGCGTTTGCAAGATGCTTCTTTTTAGTTGCCATGCTGCTTTTAAGTTTTCATCTATAATCATCTCCTTATTTATTCTTCTTCTAAGTTTTCTGTTTCTTCTGTTTCTGAATCCTGTATACCTCCTTCTGCCCGTTTGCGTTTACTTCATTTGTATGCCAAGACATACATATACATTGGCTCGCCGCAGGGAGCTTTTATTTATTAACCGATCCACAGGTATCCGTTTACGCTGGAAGTACAAGGAAGAACCCTATCTCCTCGTGGTAGAGAAAGTTTTTTACAGCTAGAGAATATCTTGCACACCCTGTACATTAGTTTGTTGTTGTAGCAGTTACTTTCAACTGCCGCTTTCCAATTCCGAGTATTTTTCTATTTCATTACCCATGTTTAGTAACTTTTCAATTTTACTTTTAAAATGTTTTCAATTTTAATAAAGAAATAAACTAGTAAATACTAAAATACTACCTAAAAACTTATCTTTCTTCATCAGCTGGTATGTGTATCTCGCGTTATAAACAGATGGTGGTCACACAAATTCATTTGAGGCCTTGAAGGTAGTTTCCATTTATAAATGTCCATACGCTACACCACTCGTGTTTACTTTATACTATTATTAACATATATTTTACAGTAATTTTCAATTTTTATGTTTTTGTGCGCATTGATCTTCTATTATTACACTTTATTTTACGCAGAATGTTTTTAACCTACCAATGGCAATGCTTTAATTAAGATTTGTTATATTGTTTAAAATGTTTGCTGATGAAAAAATTAATATTCCAATTAATGGTGATGATTTATTTGTTCCTATGGATATTGAAGAGGCCGTGGAGAACCACTTCAAACTCTCGCGTAAGAATTCGCTCCAGCAGTACGATATTGCATGTACTAACTTCGAAGACTGGTGTAGAATCAAGAAGATAGAAGACAACTTCAATGAACTAGTCTTTTTGGGTTATTTAGAAGAGAAATAAAAAATATGAAAATCTTCAATTTTGTGGTCGAAATTCTCCGTGGTAAAATCAAATCTGCTCATTAAAAATGGGCGAGAATTATAAGGTAATAAAATTACTAACATGAGGAAATAAAGGATATCCCTAAAGAACAAAAAAAAATGAATTTTAATACGTTGAGAAGTTTATAATCGAGGCTCCAGATGCCAAATACTTGGTTAAAGTTGCAATCAATTTTGAATTATTTGTGGACTGACAGTGGGACAGATCTGCAACTTATAAATGGAGGTTATTGAAGAAATGAGCAAAACTCTATTCGAATTTCAAAGACGAAAATCCGTGGCAGTTTCCATACTGTCAGGGGCTGCGTTAAACGTTACCGTTGCGTTGCATTACGTCCGTTTGCTGTTAGCCATGGTTTCTTCCTGCAATACTTGAATACAAAATGCACTGTCCAACCAATACGTATAAAGATGTTCGAAAAGATGCCCGCTGTCATCGCTAAATTTCTTGGACTATTAGATCCTACGTAAGTTACAGGTCACTGTCTCAGTAGATCCTCCGTTACTGTGCTAGCAGAATCAGGAGCAAAAACTTTTACAGAAATAAAAAAGTACGGCGGTTGGAAGACAACGGCAGTAGCTGAGGATTACATCGACAAGTCTACTAGTTTTAAAAATGCTATTGCTCACAGGATTCTCCCAGCTGTAACTAACGCTCTATCAAATTTTTAAACCCCATCAACTCCTCTACAAGAAATAACTGAATAAATTGATAATTTAAACAGACTAAATGCGTTACGATGCTCTTTAACACTTCACAAGTAGGTAGTGGAATAAAAAAAGGACATTGATGTGCATAGTTTTGTAACAGCAATTTTATTATTTCATACCTTGAGGGGTATCACTAGAAGTATATATCTGAGTTTTGAACTTTCAGGGCCTATTGCATTTTTGTTATAAACAAATTTTTTTGAACAGTGTTTTCTTAGGTAAAATGATGAATATCTTCGGTTCTAGAGACTCAATCTGAACATACAATAAACCAAAAACGTTCGCAATTAAAATTACAATAAATCTGCATTGGTTTTGGATCATTTGAGTACGTACATAACGTACAGAATGGAACCAACTGGCTGAAAAGCGTCTTTTTTTAAATTTTAACGTCTAGGGACATCAAGAGTTCCCATTGGCTTCAAACTTTCAGAAAATATACCTTGTGTTGTGAACACAAAACGCGCTGCAATTTTGGTGCCCAAATATTGAACCTGTGGATACAAATGAATTTGTTATCTGAAATTTGAATTGTCCGCCATTAAGTCCAAAATGGATCATTTTTATTTCAAAATGTAGATCTGGACACCAGCTTTTCGAAGAGATTAAAAAAATTCTTTTAAAGTAATTCTGGCCAATTTTTGTGGCATTTATTTATGAACCAAATGACAACAAATGGATTTTTTCGGCAATTTTGAAAACATTTTTTAACACATTTTTGAAAAATGTTTATCAGAAAAGAAGGAGAATAGCGAGAACTTTAATTTTAAAAAAGAAAGTTAATTTTCGTCTACCTGAAATGGACGAAAATATCCATTTGTTTTTATTTGATTTATAAATAAATGCCAAAAAGGTGGCCAAAATGACATTAAAATTTTTTTTTATGTCATCGGAAAGCTGACGTCCAGATCTACATTTTGAAATAAGAATGATCCATTTCCGATTTAATGGCACAAAATGACGGGAAATTCAAATTTCAAATTCAAATTTCAGATTACAAATTCATTCATGAATGTAGTTTTCCTTACATAATTTGTGGTAATGAACAAAGGACTTCAATTATATTATAAGATTGCCATCGTTAATCTACTTCTGTAAATTTAACAAGAACAATTACTAGGGTGTAAGTAATTAATGTAATTGTAACATATATTTAAAATTAATTATTGCAGAGAAATTTACAGTGGGCCTTTGAATATCAAAAAACAAATTTCTTGGAACCTTAACATTGAATTCAACAATGCCAGTTTGATTTCACTGGTCTTATGCAGTATAAAAAAATCCATCATAATAGTACCTAAATAATTATAATGCAATGGAAATACATAAGATAAGAAATCGTAAATAATCTGGTAAAATTATGTTGAAAAATGATATGTTAACATTGACAGATGTAGTAGTTAATGATCGTGATGTCGATATTTATTTAATCAAACTAATAACCCGTAATGTTTCTACTAAGTAAAAATTAGATGTCTATAACACAAGAGCAGATTTCATCAGATTTTGCGTTTTTTGTTCTATGACGATATAATTAATTAATACTTCAATCAAACTTTGGCGAGTTCACATGATTCAAAGCATCAGAGGCGCTGGATTATATTTCAAATTCTGTTGGAGCTCTGTCATGTTTTCCAACCAATGAATAATCAAATTGTGCTTTGCTAATGCTTTGGGTTAACTTGGAGGGGTTATGGCATGTAATTGTTGAAACATCACTACTAAATGCAATTAGTGTTAAATTGCATAGAAAATGTTGCATGTAACTTTTCAAGTCAATAAAGCGGTTTGTAAAGCAAATGTGTGAAGCGGGTACAAATTTTAAGCCATCTGGAACGAGCCTTATTAAAAATTACGGATGAAGAATTGAAGATTTTAGAGGTCTAGGCAATCTTAAAACAACAAAATTAAACGGACTGTATCCATTAAAAAAATATGTTCCATTAAATTAAAAACTTTTGCGTATTATTAACTCGAAAATGTAACAATGGATTTTTTACTGATGTCCAGAATTTTTTAAAACGAGGATATTCTCTGTAGGTATGTTTCTTTACACGTCGTTAACTTTAATTTGGTGTAGGTTCTATTTGGAAACTCACATAGGCTATTTAAAATTAAGCTACCAAATTGTTTGTTAAAATCTAAGTTTTCAAATGCCCCTTCGCGTTTTAAAAAAAAACGAAATGGCGGCTTATTACGGCGCCTGAAATGGAGAGTATTTTGAAAATTCCTATAAAAAGTTATACTTACAGTACTAATTATCGTAAAAGAAAAATAAAGCCAGCATAGCAATTTTTTCGTTAGGACCTACGCTTTCGAATAGCGTTGGGCGTTATTTCAAAAAACAAAATGGCGTCTCAATATGACTGAAAATGTCCTAAAAACAAGATAAAAATTAATTTAAATGAGGTTTTCTATTGATAATTAATCTGAAATTACATAATCGGCGTGAAAAAATGTGGTATTGTGTAATTGATTACAAAAGTCAACATTATTTTACCAAAAATATTTATACGGATACAAGATGGCTACGGCATACGGATACAAGATCGGTGTCAAATTCTTATATTCTTATAAAAAGTGGAAAATTGTATCCATAATTCTTATTGAATAAAAAACTTAGGATACCAATTTTTTCGTTGGAACTTAAGATTTTTAATGTTGTTGATATATTTTAGAAAACAAAATGGCGGCATTATGTGTCCCTTAAAATATTCAAACGAATTAATATTCGTTTAGAGTCGTTTGGTTAAGTTTGTTGAGTTCGCCCTTCTGTTGTGTTAAATCTTGATTCGTTTAGTGTGTTTTGGCTAAGTAAAAGGCCAGAAAAGGCTTTATACAATTAAAGTGTTCTCTGGCCACCCTGTAGGGGCCTATCAGCTATCAGATCCGCGAGTAGAGAGACTAAGTATCTAGAAAAAGATTGTTCAACCACTAGTGACATTGCCCTTTCCTCCTGACATCGAGTGATGAACACAATTTACCATTTTCTGGGGTTTTATGCTATTTTCAGGATACTTGTGGTGATTTACTCAAAACCATAGGGCGGTGGAGCTTAACTGACACCGGATTCGTGATCAGCAGGTCAAAATACATGAGAATTATATAGTGGGACCTATGGGTCAAGACACTTTTGCATTTTTGTATGCCAGTGTAATTTTTAATAATAATGGTTAGTAATAGTTTTTAGTTCATTTCAAATTAATTTCCAGAAGAAATCATAATTTATTTTTATTTCTGCCGGGTTTTCAGGAAAGATTCAACCGTTTTATTTTTTTGTAAAAATGAATTATGTGAAAAATGCATGTCCTTAAAAAAACATTGCTTCTTTTATTGTATTCTTTGAACAATAAGTTTCACAGCAAGTTTTTTTTTAATTTTAAAATACATACTCACAATTTTAAGCGCTATCTGAAGCCACCATATATATATTTTTTAATTCATTCAAAGGCTTATATACTAAAAATTTAATTACAGCTTTCAAGACATTTTAGACATCGAAGTGGCTATTCGTACGGGTAACCGTACGAATAGGAAAGGACGTCCCCATTCGTCCGGGTAGCCGGACGAATAGCCAGTTCACTTAAGATGTCCCTATTTGTCCAGCTACCCGGACAATTAAGAAAATAAATATTCGTACGGGTAACCGTACGAATAGGGACACCCTTTAGACATTTAGACATCATTTACTTCTGCCAGTGATATTCAAGTGTCATTTTTTTAATGGTTCGTAGCATTTAAAAGCTTATGTCCTAAGGGAATAAATGTTACCTTTTTTATATTTGTTAACAATAGTTTGTGTAGTTAGTATAAATGTTTATAATATTTTTTTGAAATACCCACTATTTTGTGTTCTAAAATATATCAACTAGCATTAAAAATCTTAAGTTCTAACGAAGAAATTGGTAGCTTAAATTTTCTTATTCAATAAGAATTATGTATATAATTTTTCTCTTTTTATATGAGTGTATGGATTTTACAACGATTAGGGCGCTATCCTGTATCTGTATAAATATTTTTGGCTTCTGTAATCAAATACGTAGTACAACATTTTTTCCACAATATTAGGTAATTTCAGATTAATTATCAATAGAAAATCTAATTTACTTTAATTTTCATCATGTCTTTAGGACATTTTCAGACATATTGAGCCGCCATTTTGTTTTTTCGGATAACTCCCAACGGCATTCGAAAATAGCTATACTGGTTTTATTTTCTTTATAATAATTAGTACTGTAAGTATAATTTTTTATAGGAATTTTCAAAATACTCACCATTTTAGGCTTCATGTTAAGCCGCCATTTTGTTTTTTTGAAAAACGTCAAGTGGCGTTTGAAAGCTTAGATTTTAACGAACAAATTGGTACCTTAAAGAAATTTTCCCATTCATTCAGTTTTTGGAGAGTAAGGTGATCCGGTTGACATAGAATGTCCCATATATGTTTGGTGGTCCTTCTTTAACAAATGCGGTGTGTACGATTAACTAAAAGTACATGATTAACAATATTAATATAAATCATTGAGTTAGAAGGTAGGGAGAAGACATCCTATACAAATTTCCTATACAGAAACGGCATCAGTAGGAGTGGCTAAATGTGGTGGTCTTGCCAGACCCGAACTAATTAAATTAATAAGAACTTTGTACCCGACGAGACCGTCTATCTGGATAACGTAAATAAATGTTCAATTCAATAAACGCAAGAGTTTTAACAGTTTTTATTTACCTTGATATACAAAATGTCCAATGTAATCCTAAAATAAACCATTTGTTTCTATTCTACGAAATATATAACCTGAGTATATTAAAAAAATATTTAATTAGCTGTTTTTTTAATACGGCTCTGTTTGTTGTTCACGCTACCTATGGAATGTTATTCCCATTAATTTCTTCTTGTCAACACCATCTCTAGGCGAGCAATTTCTTTAGCACACGACACCATAGTCCTTTTAATGTTTATTGTCTAAAATTTAACAAACTATGAGTAAAAATCACAATAAATCGCACGGAAAACAAACTGTCACTATTTGACGGAAAAGTAGTAACAAGATGGCGAAATTATGCCGTTTTTGATCACGTAACTCAATGATATAAATACACTCATCATGTCCAAATCAAGCAACCATTATAATTTGTTATTTTGAATTCTTAACATTTGACGGTATAATATATACGGTATCTTCTTTCTCTTATTTACCTCCTGTTTACATCGTCTTGCCAGCGTCTTATTGTAGCTGACCTATGTTTGCTGTAGAACATACCCGATAGCATCACGCTATCTATCGTTAGTGCCTGCTAGGTGCAAAACAACCTAAAAACTCTTTCTCACCAGTAACCCAACGTTTTCTTGGACGTTCGATTTCCCTAAACTATTAATGATTCTATATTATTCTCTCTCTAGTGGGTATAGACATGAGAGAATTCGGGTTAATGTGATGATGCAAAGGCTATGGGGAACGTACTTCTTAAAATATCGAACTACTGCTTCCTTAATGACCCATGCCATAGAGGTATGAAAGTACAATCTAGAAAATTAGAGTGTTAGCAAATCTGGTATCGTTGAGAGTCGTGATATTTGTCATGCCTGTTGCATAACTGACAAGTTGTTAATTTTGCCACCTGTACTTTTTACCGACTGCCATATTCGCAATAAGCAGAGTTGACCATAATGCTCCAATTTTCCAATATAATTGTTACTACTCAGAATTAAAACCAATTATGCAATTGCATGGATATGTAACATATTCACAATAACATACCAACTAATAACCTCAAAAAATATAGTGTGCTCCACTTACAAAAAATGTAGGAATGACACTGGGAGTAAGGAGGTGGAGCCAATCGAAGGTTTATTCATAAGAAACTGTATCTACCTATTGTCTTTTTTTACGTTGTTTTGCGTTTTTTACCAAAATCAATACATTCAAATCAATTGGCAACATTGCGTTTACTAACATTTGGGAAGATGTTATTTATTTTACACCAGTTATATATTACATAAAAATTATTTTGCAATATTGCGCAGTCGGAGCAGAGTTGATTCTATAGGAATATGATCTTCAACGTTATCAGAAATATCATCATGTAGCATAAAATAATGGATCGATATTGAATCCTAGGATACTCTTGATATCTGCAAAATGTATCGGATTTGTGGTCACTGACGAATTATTGCCACCTATCTGGCAGATAATAGGTAATAATATTTAAGAGATCAGTAGAGAAACGCATCGCTTTTAGTTTACAATACTACATGATCTAGCAGGTTAAGGAACTTGGACAAATCAGTGTAAATTACGTTTACTTGGCCGTGGGTCTCCAGAACGTTAGTAATGAGCAAAGGTCGGAATCTTTCAGCGATAACAGGGCCTCACTCAGGAGCATTAAATAAAGTACAATGAATTATATGAAAAATAATATCACATAAAATGTAAAGTAATTTTCGGTTGACAGTGATGTTAATCGAAAATATTTCTTAACCAAATTACGAAACCAACAGATCTATAAAACTTGTAGATATGAAATGAAATTAACTGATGCGTCACATTATTTACATACTTACTAGCTAATAAAATGCATTTAACTAAAATAAATACTAATACGACCTGTATTTATATTTGAAAAATAAACTACTAACTATTAAATGGCAAAAACAAGGTTAATATAGAAAATGGTTATAAAATAATGGTTGATTTTAAGAGAAAGTGCAACTTTGATTACCACACCAATTCGATGAAACATGTAGCGAATATTACGATCGATTTAAGTGAGGATGAACTAAGTTGGAGTTAATGAATTTCATAATTTCGCCTGACATTCCATGGTACCAACTCAACCGTCCACATTTTAGACAATTTATAGAAAAATGCACGTATTTCAAGCTTCCAGATGAATCACATCTTCGGAAATACTATCTTAATGAAAAATGTGACAGAAAAAGTACGAGATTTATTTCCCGATGTGAATGATTTAATTTTGGAAGTGAAAAAAATGTTCTTTCTTCTTACTTCTGCCCATGTAGAACACTCATTTCAATATTAAAGTGGAGGTGTCAGAAAATTAGTATAGACAATTTGGAAAGAATAATGATTTCATACCTTGCAAATAAATATAATTTGTAAATAAAATAAACGAACAAGACAATTTTTATTACATCAGTAATTCGATGCCCATTATGCTTTATTGTATCTATCTGAAGCTGGCTGTTGGTATCTTCTTCATGTTGTCTAAATCTGATTACAAAGAGGCAAACATCCGGAGTAAGTACTTTTCCAATACATTTTCTTAGTTCTGATTGTTCAGCTCAGTTCACTGATTGTTATTTGTTATTAAAATTTTCTACTCAATAAAATAAATTTACAGAAATACGAAAGGTAGTATATTAATGTTATAAATAGGCATAACATAAAGAGAGAAACTACAAGTACAATTTCACAATGGTCAAAACACAACATTGTTATGTTATAATATTTCTTGAAAAATTAAATATCAAAGTCAAGTCCGACTCTGCTAACGCTGAAAAATTCCGATCCTTGGTAATGTGTATTTTGAATAATCTTCTAGGTAATGAATCAATGTTCAGTTATTACCAAATTGTTAACATATCGGTAAATAGAATCATACAGTATAATAGCAAATATTTTACTAAAATTACAAATAATTCTAATTCGTTTGTAATGGGCTTGTTCGGTATTTTTTTTATTTCATAAATCGAAAATTCAAGTATAAAATAATGGATCTGCAAAAAATCGAAATTATATTCGCACGTTTAGTATCCTAAAAATAATTACAAACATCCACTTCGCGAAAATGGGGCGTAGCCAGACTCTACGTCACTATACGCATAGACCCGGCAACCTCAGTCGACTCGATGCTGTTTCGTTGTTATTATCTATATACTTATCGTGTTGATCTGTGCCCCTCTAAAATTGCGGACCAATGGCTTTTCGTGGGAGCGGTTTTTTGGAAAGCCGCCGATGTCATTCAATTCGGGAATTAATTCTACATTGTTTAGGATACATTCGCACGCGTTCTTTTTAATGGTTTTAGAGTAATTAACTCGCAAAAGTTCAGCTATCTATCTCGCCTCTTCAATTTAGTAACAGGCAGTCGAGGGATTGTAGGGGAATATATGATTTGGCGAAATGTTACCAAATGTCAAAATATGAATTTTCGATTTTTAAGAAAATAGCCATTTTTTTCCCACAGACCTAGCCGAAATTTCGATTTCCACTGTAACACTTACGATGTTGATAAAATGCCAATCTTCTTTTTTAAGTAGAGACCAATATCGATCCTCCACTACAAGTATTGACTTATATATGAGCGTTTAAAGATTTGATGTTTTTGATTTTTTTTGTTACGTTTTAATACTTCTAAAAAAGGCATTATTTCCTCGCTCTTGCAAAGCCGAATTTCCGAATTTCCCCATACAATTTGGTGTCAGGAGAAAGAGCCAACCTTGTTCTTTGCATAGAGATCTAGAACGGAATTCCATTCCACATATTTACTTAGTTATGAGTTTTTGAAAATTCAATGTTTTCCAATTTTTATCAGAAAAGCCATCTTTCGTTCGCACGTGCCAAGCCGGATTTCCTGCTTTGCTTCTTCACTTTAGTACAAGAACAAATCGCCACTCTTTCTCTTTCCATAGACATCTAAAGCGGCCTTCAACTTCACGTATTTGCTTACTACTGAACGGCTGTTAGTGGTCGCGGTAGATTACCGAGTTCAAAGTTGCGTATAGTGACGTCATAAACAGGCGCTAATTTCAACGCTATATATCTCGAGAACGGAAGAAGTTAATAATATGAAATTTTAAGTGCATAATAAGAATGTCGAGTACTATATAAAAACGTATAAAAACCATATAAAATTAATATCGTGGAACAAGCCCATTCAGCACACCATCTGTACGACCAGTTTTAAGAACAGATGCAATTTTTGACAATTTCTGCACGTTAGGAAATATTATGGTTTTAATGGCTTTTAAAATGACACATAAAGAAGCAAAGCAGCAAGAATTAAGACAAAATCACCTATTAGTATTGGTATTATAGAATATTGTTTGTAAAATAAAGATTTTAGCAAAACAGGATATGTTTTTTCTTATATATAGTGAATCGATAAATAGAACATATTATTTCTGTTGGCTGAATACGCTATTTACTTTTATTCTTACGTCTCAGTTACTTTATTCACTCAATATGCGTGTGTGGGTATACGAGCTATGCATTAAATTACTTTCCCTTTCATTTCAATATTTCTTCGTCTCAAAATGAATAGCTAGTTCATAAGTACGAGTATATTTGATCATCCCAATATTACTGACTTCTAAAGAAAAGATGCTATCGCCAGCAAATTTTAAGGACGAGGTAGAGGAGAATATTAAAATCAAGAATATATTACAACTTTCCTTTAGATAAGAGACATAAAATCCAATCCTTGAAATATTTTCATGTTTTATGAGATTTAAATTGTGAGAACTCCCTCAAGTTGGTTAGAGTGAGAGTTATGTAGTAACTAATTTGAATATCATTTATAAAGAATATCATAAAGATTAGAGTCGCGTCGAATTTTAAAAGTACATTAGCAAATAGGCAGGTTCGTGTTTCTTGTTTTAAGTCAAGAATGGAAAATTACAAATTGAGTAATATCAGAGCGCGTATGAAATCTAATACAGCTGCCATAGTTGCATAACTTTTGCAGATTTACATGAAATTTGGTTCATGGAAATATTTATCACTGCAATCGCCTACCCACAACTCTATATACTTATTACTTTCACATCCACGTAGTGGATTGGAAGTATAGTAATCGCAAAAAAATTTTCAAAAATTTTTATTCGTGAAATAGGTTTAGAATGTTATGAAACGTCGAGATTTTAAATTTGAGCGAAAAAAAATTTTTGTCTGTCGGTCTGTGTGTCTGTCTGTCTGTCTGTCGGTCTGTAACTTTTTTTTTTGTCCGCACGTTTTCTCCGGAACGGTTTAAGATGTTGACTTGAAATTTTGTACATGTATATATTATAACGAGATCTGGAACTGGATTGTTTTTTGAGGATATCCGGTGAAGGGTTGGGGGTTAAATAGGGGTAAATAGGGGAAAATAAGTAAAGCAAGCTTGTAAGAGTACAAAAACTTGAAATTCGGTGTATGTACTAGAAGTTAAGGACTCATATTTTTTTATAATATTTTTCAACCCCCACCACCCCTACAGCAATATGAAAAGGGTTGATAAAATAAAATTGAGATATTCATTTGAAATTTGGTACACGTATGTGTTATAACGACATCTGGAACTAGATTATACTTTGAGATGATTCCGTTGAATTGTTGGGGGTTATTTAGGGATAGATAGGGGGAAATAAGTAAAGCAAGCTGATATGAGTACAGAAACTTGAAATTCGGTGTATGTACTAGAAGCCAAGGCCTCAGATTTTTTAATAATATATTTCAGCCCCCCACCACCCCTACTCCATTATTCAAGGGGTTGATAAAATGAAATTGAGATATTCACATGAAATTTAGTACGCATATGTATTATAACGACGTCTGGAACTAGATTATATTTTGAGATGATTCCGTTGAAGGGTTGGGGGTTAAATAGGGGTAAATAGGGGAAAATAAGTAAAGCAAGCTGGTAAGACTACAGAAACTTGAAATTCGGTGTATGTACTAGAAGCCAAGGTCTCAGATTATTTATAATATTTTTCAACCCCCACCCCACCCCTACTTCATTATTAAAAGGGTTGATAAAATAAAATTGAGATATTCATTTGAAATTTGGTACACGTATGAATTATAACGACATCTGGAACTAGATTATACTTTGAGATGATTCCGTTGAAGGGTTGGGAGTTATTTAGGTATAGATAGGGGGAAATAAGTAAAGCAAGCTGGTATGAGTACAGAAACTTGAAATTCGGTGTATGTACTAGAAGCCAAGGCCTCAGATTTTTTAATAATATATTTCAGCCCCCCACCACCCCTACTCCATTATTCAAGGAGTTGATAAAATGAAATTGAGATATTCACATGAAATTTAGTACGCATATGTATTATAACGACATCTGGAACTAGATTATATTTTGAGATGATTCCGTTGAAGGGTTGGGGGTTAAATAGGGGAAAATAAGTAAAGCAAGCTGGTAATACTACAGAAACTTGAAATTCGGTGTATGTACTAGAAGCCAAAGCGTCAGATTTTTTTAATAATATTTTTCAACCCTTCCACTACCCTTACTACATTATTAGAGGGGTTGATAAAATAAAATTGAGATATTCACTTGTAATTTGGTAGACGTATGTATTATAACGACATCTGGAACTAGATTATATTTTGGGATGATTCCGTTCCGGTTAACAGGAGGACTAGGGGAAAATAAGCATATCAAGCAGGTAAGAGTACAGAAATGTGGGATTCAGTGTATATACTAGAAACCAAGGCCTTAGATTTCTTTCTAATATTATTCCAACTCCACCACCTCCGCTTCATTATTAATGGGATTGATAACATCAAATGAGATATTCACTTGAAAGTTAGTACACGTATGTATTGTAGTGACATCTGATTGAGATGACTGCATTGAAGGGGTGGGAGGTGGTAGGTTGTGAATAGTGGAAAATAAGTAGGGTAAACTAGAAACTTCATTTTTAACGTACATGATAGAAACCAACTCCTCAAACTTTTATATGACATCTGCCCCAAATATTAAAATTCTATGACCAATAATTTCCACATACTAGTGTGCAAATATAGTCAAGATGTTTCCTTTAAAGTGATTTGAATGAAGAATCTGGATGTGGAAGTAGTGATTCCTTAGGCAGCGGTTTTTTTACGGAGTTATTTTGAAGAACTTTTCTATGCGGAAGAGAATCAGACCGAACAAAAGTGGTGGCAAAAAAATAACAGACACAATCAATGTGATTAATAATAATGAACGGGCGTTTGAACTAATTAATTGATGCCGATTATGTGTTAAGGCCCATGGTAGAAATTTTGAATATTTGTTGGAGTGTTTAAAAAGTTATAAAAATTGTTGACTTTTTATTGTCATTTAGTTTTATTTCTGACAAACCAGCTCTTGATATTTTGTAAAATGTAATTTTTAACAAACACAATATTTTTTTCTTTTCTAATTCTTTGAGATTTTCTGCCACATGTATTTTTTCTTTTTAACTGGTCCTCGGAGAATCTACAAAATATCACGATTAACCAGTATGTTACTGGGAAATAACTTCTGCGTCTGTGACTTTTTGCGTCAAAGGATCAGTTAAAGGTTGCCTTTTTTAAACAAATAACACAAATAAGAATAAGAAAATGAAATTAAATATTACACAGCTCTAAGAATGTTTGTTATATTCAATATCCATAGATACTTACTTTTTACATAGAACTCTTGATATAGTTAACAGATTTTTAAATTTTTATACAATGTTAAGTTTGTGAAGTTGTTCTTTTAACATTGGCAACCAGGTTGTACAGACATCTACGGAACAATTCGACACGCATCTATCGTCATTCAATAATATTATCGCTGATTCTTTAATTTTTCTTTTTTGCTATGCGCTTCTTTTGTTAATATTTTTGCCGAGTTCCAGTTTATTCTATGTCCGTTCTCCCAAGCATGTTCGCAGATCTTGGACCTCTGAATTTCATTTTCTCTGATATAATTTTTGTGTTCACCCAATCTTACACTAAATGATCCGGATGACTCACCCACGTAATGTTTATTGCACTCACACAGAATACTATAAATGAAGAAAAAAAGATTTTTCAAGAAAATCCTTCAAAAAGGAAACAGATTAGATGTCCGAAACGTCGGCTAAATATTAGTTTCAAGTTTTTATACTTATTTATGTTATTTGTTTAAAATAGCAACCTCTAATTCATCTTTTGGCGTAAAAGTCACAGGCGTAGATGTTATTTCTGAGTAACATATTGGCTAATTGTGATATTTTGTAGATTCCTGGAGTACGAGAAAAATGCATGTGGCAGGAAGTCCCAAAAAATTAGAAAAAATGAAGATAATACCACAAATAACATTTAGACAATAAACACAAGATTCTTGTAAGAGAAAATGTGTTCTGAATT
This sequence comes from Stenurella melanura, assembly GCA_963583905.1. Lineage (NCBI taxonomy): Eukaryota > Metazoa > Arthropoda > Insecta > Coleoptera > Cerambycidae > Stenurella > Stenurella melanura. Next base: position 213,247,250 of record OY757309.1, read on the forward strand.
ACTCTATGTGTTACACCATATCAGAATCTGCATTAAGTAAACAATTTGTTCTAATGGTTGATTAACTGTCTGCACTATATTTTCTTTTACCATATATGGGGTTATTATATTTCGATTGGATATGATCTGTAAGGTCTGTAAATGTAAAATTTTAATAAACATTAAAGATAAAATTGCAGTAAGTCAATAATATTTAACAGTAGTTGTTCCTTGCTTTGTAAGTCATGTGCCTGCAGAATAGAGGTGGAGCTTATGTCTAGTATCTGACGCCAGTGCTGTTTCTGAACCTGATGAGATAATAAGAGAAGTTTGATTTGGTGATTACAGGCGTTGAAAACTCTTGTTTACAAAAAACATATTCTTGACTTATAATTTATAAAGAAAACCGTTATTACTTTTGTGCCTCAACCCGCGCATTTATATTTATTATTATTTATATACAGGATATTCAGTAAGAAACGCAAGTAAATTTGAGGACTGATTCTACATGTAAAAATAATGGAAAAAGCGTATTTGGACAATGGTTTGAAAATGCTTGCTGAAGGAGCTATGACCTTTCGAACATGCCACCTTCTACTTTAAAGGTGCCATTAACAATAATAAATTATTAAATTAGAGTTAGCTTGAACAATACTCATATTGAATAATATCAAACAGATGTCACTGCACCTGATGAAATTCTAGAGATATATTAATTGAGCAATTGCAAAATAGTTGAAATAAGTAATTTTATCAGCATATGTCTTGATAAACTTTTTCATCATTGCAATGATTCATTAAACAATTTTTTGAATTCTTGCATAACGCTCGAGGAAATATTTTAAAATTATCTTTTCCCATAAATACCCAAGCGCAATCAACATGCATAACAAGTTTGAAAAAAATTGTGCCTTATTTATATTTTCAACCCTTACAACTCATCCCCAGGGGTTGCTAATTTGTTCCCCTTATTTTTCTCACAGAAATTTAACTATCAAAAATACGTAAACTGAGTTCCAAAAATATTGAATGTTGTTTATATTTTCAACCCCCAGACGGTGTTAAATTTTTTTTTACTATTTTTCACTTAATGACCTATGCAGACTAAGTAGAGTTGCAGAGTTTCAGAATTTTGGCCAGAAATTTTAGATTCTGACCCATTGTGTGTCCCTGCCTAATATACAGTAAGCTTGGAGAATTTCTTGGACCAACTAGAGCATTTATGAGTTTCCTGGTGCCCTAATTAATTTAAATACTTCCTTTAACGGTTTTGTTATACTTCGCTCCGGGCATTTGATATTTCTCAAGAAATGGTTTGGTAATGACTGCAACGTTCCCATGCTTTGATGTTATTATTTCCGGGAAAGTCTATATTGAGGTTTCCATGAACTCACTCTGTTTGGGAAACTATAATACACAATATCTTACAGTTATTGCCTAAAAGTTCTTGTCGTTGACACGTACGGTTGTTAAACTATAAATGTATACAGGTTGTTTTCTGGTTTCGAAATCCTCTAATATTACATTTAACCGACTACTTTACGATCCAATTGAGGGCCTAACGCTGGCCTTCTAATTTTCTACAAATTCTATGAAAAGTGATTTTAATTTCCTTAACCCCTATCCTACATTTGTTACAATCCTTAGGAAATGTATCTAATCACTGATATCTCTATATCCAAAGAGCAATTAAGCTATATCAGAACCATACACCATTCCGGTAGATCTAACTGTCTTAAGAGAAATATATCATGCTTCATTCCGTGTATTGACCTGTTATTTTGATGCTTGAATTTGCAAGTTCCTTTTCCAACAGACAAAGTTTTTCGAGCTGTGAAAGTTCATTACTTGACAAGTTACAAGTCGGATTTCTCTCCAACCTTTCCATATATCCATGTCATATCTCGTATTAAATGTCAGTATAAACGTTAAACAAGTAATTCTCGATTCACTGTGTATATAAGCACGCATTCAGTAATGATAATATGAGTAATTTAATTCGATTACCATATATGTCGCATCATTAATCAGTTGTACTAGGTAGAATGTGTCAAGTTATGTTAACAATTACGACCAAATTGTGTCAGTTGTGGAAAGGCTGCGGTTTCTGGACTCTGCGTGAACATAGCCTAAATTAGTTCTGTAGGTTCTATATGTTATTTCTTTCAAAATAAAATTCGCTACGTGGACGTGGAGATAATTAAAGGAAATTATATTAACTATATTTTACTTCATTGTCATATTTTTTTCGAATTAAGAAATGATCAGTGCTTTACCGGCCATGTTTAAAATCTTTGGAAACAAAATTATTTCATACTTCTATGTAGGTTATAGTGCCACAACCGTGTTAGGCATTAACCAATGAAATATTGAGATGATTCATAAAGGGTTGATTGACGTGCTAGATGTAAGCACTAAAGCATTTGACAAAACTAGCTATAAACTTATACGAGCAAAAATCATATTTTATGGTTTGAACAATCAGCAGTAGAACGTATTTGTTCTTACTTAAATGGGTGCACTCAAAAAATTCCTGTTAATAATACTTCCTCCTTAAATTTAGATATATTGTCAGGTGTACCTCAAGGGTCAATTTTTGGTCCTTTGTTCTTCAATATTTACACGAATACAATCCTATACAGATGACATCGTGCTATACTGTTTGTGCACTGAGACTATGGTAGAAGCTGGTGAGATCACACAGTTGGGCTTAATAGAATTATCATATATGTTTGGACCCTCGCTTCTAGTTTTTATTTATTTATTTATTTTTTAAATAATATTTCACATTCGTTTAATTATTGATCTGTACAGTTATATATTTCATAATGTATGTGCATATTAATATTGTAATTAAGTTTTATTAGGGTTTGAAGCATCCTTCTCAAATATTATTGTTCATTTGTGCACTTACATTTAATATTCATATGTTCTTAGAATTTAGGTATCTTGTACTAAAATTTGTAGAAAGCAAATTTATGCTAATCCTCTGTTATTGTTATACAAATTGCTTAGATTTAATTTATTATACCCAATATTATTAATGTGAACCTTTTTGATCCGTCCTGGTCATTACAGGTAGATAATACAAATACTTTGTTACCCTCACAAGCTCAGTTACAATGTAGACTCGAAACAAGAAACACTTACTATTTGTGATACACACCGAACCTTGTAAAATTCAGTTGTAAATATACTTGTAAATATTGCGATCCTGGTTATTTCTGCTTTCTCAAGTAATCAACCCTCAGATGTGGTGCAACAGCACAACCGAGTGATTTACCCAACAATCATCATCATATACAATATATGCTCTCTAAGAATTTTCTTAAAATATCCCCGTACCCAATTGTACAATCTTGTGCATTTCTTGTGCACTTTGTTAATCAGGAAATTGTTTTTTTTTATTCACTTATTTAACGTCGGCCTATTTCATTTACTAAGGCCAATCACCGATGCCAGGAGACGAGCTACCCCTAACCTGGAAATTTTACCGAACCCCTTCTCTATCGAAGAGTAGGGATTTATTACTTGCCTAACGTTTAATAGACAAGGGACCGACTGTTTTACAGCCCCTGTCCAAAGGATAGTATATCCACCATGTAACATTCGCGCAAAGTTACATACCTTCTACGTATGCGTTGATATATAAGCTGTAAGAAAATGGAGCGAGAACGCTGTATTTACCTGTAGAGGGTCACCCACTCAAGTACTGACCGCGCCCGATGTTGCTGCATTTCCGTATTAAAATATGAGTATATGCAGGCGTCTCTACGCTCGCTCGCTCTTTCCCAGGAAATTGTTGTGGTCTTCGCTCATGACTTTTATTGACATTTCCGAGAACTTTTACAATTACTGGTACGACTGTGGTCTTTGCGTTCCTAATTCTTTTAACATCTATTTGAAGGTCTTTGTACTTGGTCAGTTTCCTTGAGCATTACTTTGACGTTATCGGGGATGGACACATCGATCAGCAAACATAAATAGTGCATCTCACCACCGCGTGACTGACATGTTCCTCTGTCAGGACTGTTTCAAGATCATCCTGTGACGGTACCAGGTACTTGATCCTACGCTGCTATTGGGAAAACCACATAGATAGCGTATGCAACAAACTGAATTCAGCATTCTTTACATTAAGAAATTTATGAAATATTATATCGAGAACAGAGCTAATAAATATCTACTATGGCATTGTCTACCTACAACTAAAATACATGGTTTTATTGTGGGGCTCAGGCACATCCGCTCAAAGGATATTCATACTCCAAAAGATAATTATAAGGCTAATGTTCTCACTAGGGCCGCTAGAATCCTGCAGAGGAACATTTAGACAATTCAAAATATAGACCTTAACCTCGATATTCATATATGAGGCAGCTTTGTTCACTCACCAACACTCAAGCAAATTCAATCGCAACCACACCGTTCACAGTCATAACACTCGAAATTCAAATGATATCCTGATAAACAATTATAATCTGTCAAACTTCCAAAAAAGTCCCTATTACTGCGCTGCAAATGTTTGTAACAAGTTGCCCCAAAGTATTAAAAATAATAACCTACATAAGTTCAAAACAGTAACAAAAGAATTCCTAAATGAAAAATGTCTGTACTCACTACAAGAATTTTATAGTCTGGAGTAATATCGACCTCTGTTCATATTAACGTAATGTAAGTCTCCTACAGGTGAATACTCATGCGTACATATGTGTGTGATTATTGTATGTTTGTATTTATACCACGTTTAATGTACTTTTATTAAAATACAATATATGTTTTGTATGCATATCTATGACTCTTCATATCTGTTTTGTACAGCTTCCTTGAATAAAATGTATTATTATTACTATTATTATTATTATTATTATTATTATCGTTAAACTGCTTTTGTAGATGCTTCTTTTTCTACTGCTAGTCTTTCAGGTCATTGAAGAACTACCCATGCATCAGTTTTGCGTATAGTACTTCTATATTATTGATGCTGACTTTAATTTTCTTCTTGGCGTCCTGATCAGTAGTTATTATTTTTGACGATTCATTTAGGTATTAGAGAATTTTTATTTAAAAAAAATTGTACAAATGTCCATTTTGATTAAAAGAAACTTTTCTTCGCTAAAAATATGATTGCGTAAAAGTGATGTACCTTAATGAGTTCCCTTAAAAAAAAATTCAAAAGGGATAATTTTTTGACAGTATTCATATAGTTCACGGCATTTTGTATCATAACTCAACGAATGTATTATTAAACAACGAATATAAGAATACTAATTTAATGATAATAATTATATAAGCTTTTGACCCAGTTTCTACATATTAACTATTGTTTTTTAATAGTGTTTGGTCCATTTTTATTATTCCACAGACATAATAAAAAGCCAAACGAAACGTTTATAAGCTTTTAAAAAAAATCTCAAGAAACGATCTTGAGATTTTTCGCTGAAAGCAATATTTATCGACACATGAAAAAAAAACAATATTTTGAGGTTAATTTGATAAATAAGCAAATGATGCTAATGGTTAACCCATTAGGGGGTAACTTTTCGAATAATTATTTCCCTTGCCTTTAAGAACAGCGCTTTAAAATTTCAGTGACTGACTTTTCCATATAATTCACTATATAGCTAGAAAATGTCTTGCCCATTCAATGGCTATGTAACCCATTAAAGTTAATATTCCTTGACTCACACTGGATCAATGCTAGAAATGCAGCCCTCCTAAAGGCATCTAAACTATGGCGAAGTGGCGAATACTTAATTTGGCTTATTTTATGGTTCCTGTACTTTTACACTTCGATGGTGATTGTGGGTTGGGAACTTTCGCAGACTATATATAGAGTAAAGCAAGACGAAATACTTCAGGCACTGAAACGTCGCAAAACCTCGACTTTTCCAGACACAACAGCTTGCAGAATGATACTAATACCGGCACGTCATAATATGCGTGTTCCTGTAGAAATTGTTTTCTACTTTTTGCTTGCTTTGCAGCTTAAAGGTTTTTTCTTGGAAATTGTTTCGTTAGTAAATAGGCTTTACGTCTCAGAAGTTCCAACGTTAACTTAATTGGAAGTAGTTTTATGTTTTCTTAATAAGTTTTTCCAAGAAAGGTTGTACGTGACTTGTATAAACAGAAATATTATTTTACAGGATTAGGCCGGGGTGCGCCAGGGAAATGGAAAATTCCAAAATAAAATAGCTTTGTGGGCAATTTTATTCCAAGAAGTTTATTTACGTATTCCTATAACATTAGTAACCATCAGTTAGCTCCAGTTTTGGATTTCATATTGGAACCGCCACTCTCCCAGTTTTTCATTATATTCCTATTGCTAGGAAAAAACTAGAACGGCTGAAATTTAGCAACCACAAATGTTTTCATTTCTCTAAGGGTTGCTTCAGAAAGAAAATGGAGGTTAATTTTTGATCATTTCGGCTCTTCTAAATATCTCGAAAAATGTTTCTCGGGGCAATAAAAAGTTAAATTATTTTTGAAGAAGAGGAGATTTAAAAGAAAAAAGGTCTCATGATTATTTTTTGAAAGAAAAACAATATTCGAGTAAAATGGAAATTAATAAGCTATAAATTTGAAATTTGTATAATTTTTTATTTTTTATATTTTCTTATTTAAACTCGATTCATATGTGTAAGCTTACAAACTTTATCGTGCTTTATATAATTCTGAGCAAAATTTAAAAAAAAATGAAATATGTCACACGCCATGAGGCGAATAAACAAGAGTGAGTAAGATCAGCTGGTCAACCGCGGCAACAGCTCAATGCCGCAAAAACTTTTAAATTTCAGCGAAGAAAAATTTTCTGTCTGTCGGTTGGTCTGTCTGTATGTCTAACAGTCTGTCTGTCGGTCTGTAACTTTTTTCTGCGCACGTTTTCTCAGCAACGGTACATGAAATTTTGTACATACATGTACCATGACAAGATCTATAACTAGATTATGTATTGCTAGTTCCGGTAAAGGGTTAAGGGATAGATAGGGGTAAATAATGGAAAATAAGTAAAGTGAGCTGGTAAGAGTACAGTATATACTAGAAGCTAAGGCCCCAGATTTTTGTGTAATATCTTTCAACCCCCGCAACACCCCCACACCATTATTAAATGGCCTAATTAAATAAAATTCAGATATTCTCTTGAAATTTGGTACGTGTATGTTTTATAATAATATTTGAAACTAGATTATAATGTTCGATGATTCCGTTAAGGGTGTGGGGGGTAAGTAGCAGTAAATGGAGGAAAATAAGTAAAGCAAGCTGGTAACAGTAGAGAAACTAGATATTTGTTGTATATACTAGAAGCCAAGGTCTCAGATTTGTTTCTAATATTTTTCACTATATATTTCATGCTTAAAGGAGTTCAGAAAATTGAGATATTCACTTGAAAGTTAGTACACGTATGTATTGTAACAACATCTAATAGAGATCATTCCGTTGAAGGGGTGGTGGGGGGTTGGGTTTTTTGCGAATAAGAAAAAATAAGTAGATAAGCTAATAACAGTCCAGAAACTTCATTTTTACGTATATGCTAGAAACCAACGCCTCAAATTTTTGATATGATATGATGATAACTGCCCCAAATATTATTATTAAAATTCTATGACTAATTAATTTCCACATACTAGAGTGTAAATATAGTCTAGATGTTTCCTTTAAAGTTAGTTGGAAAATCTGGATGTGGAAGTAGTTTTTTTACATGCTCTTAGACCCATTGTACTTTTCAAAACATATCAAAATGGATAATTTTGAATTGAAACCATAGGAATTCATATAAGTTATGAGTCCTAAATTATATCATTACCGAATTCTGTTTAATAATGTAAAAAAACCGCATTTTTGATGTGCCAGCATAAAAGTGAATTTAAAATAAAAACTTAATTGCGAAATTAACAACTGAATGAAATTTTGTGGTTAATTCAAAACTGTCGAAATTCTCAAATTTTAAAGTGAAGATAAAAAAGTGTTTTTCTCCGGGAAGTCATTTTTTTAAATTCATATACATTCTTCAGAAGAGATCCCTTAAGGAACTAAATCAATACATCTGAAAGTCTACGCCTTCCTTGTAAATATGACTTCTCTCGTTTTTTAGGCTTATTTTTGACGGAGACTTATTATGAAATTGGATCTATGACATTTATGATTTTGCAGCTTCTCGTGAAAAATTAAATTCGTAATATCAAAGCACATCTTCACTTCATTTTACATGAAGCTTCTTGATTCTACGAATAAAGAAATGTTAGCCTTTTTTCTCCAAGTATTCCCTTCCTTTAAACAGAATTTAACTTTTCTTTCGCACATATATATTTTCCGAGATATTTCAGATAAACGAAATTTTCAGAATTCGAATTCAGCTGTTTCAGTTAAGCGCCCCCACTAGAGATGCAAACATTATTGGTTTTTAAACAGTATACCCTGAAAAATATTTTTTCAATGCCATAACCCTTGGTAACTGGACTATTAAGGGTTTGAGGTTAGCGTCTTTCTGCGTGCAGTTTTCAAGCTAGCATATCCAGAAGGTTTAAACAATTAATCCACTTTAACATGGCCCGGGTAAGAGTTCTTCAGGAAATTTTTCTCGTACATGAATTTTTTAAGAAAATTCATATACACAAAAAATTTCCGGCAATAATGCAAGCACTTGGAAGATTACAAGTGAAAATTTAAACCATGGTATGTTCGTTAAATTAAAGTATAATATGAATTTTCAAGTAAAGGCCAAATCAATCAACTAAATAAAGTAATTATTAAACTGTGCTTAGAAGTTTCACCGAAATGAGTCCGATACGATTTCACAAAATATTTTTTGCTATATATCCAAGACATGGCTCAATTTATTTGGCTAGCAGTGTATCAAAAGTTTGATATGATGAAGCGGATTTTAGAAAAACTAATGATTTATATAGTCAGCGAACACCATGAAGTTGAACGTAGGGAACGGTCGAAAAATGTTAATTAACTACAGTTCATTAGATAAGTAGGTTATTCAAGTAATTAAACTGATTTGATGTGAGCAAAATGAGATCAAAATAAATGTTTATTTGTGTATCAGAAAGAGGATACTACGCATTCGATGTATATACACTTCGTTGATAAGGGAAATATTATTCAACGATGACTGCTAGGTTTAAAATTAATAATTTAATACATTGGGTTGATTCTACGGTTGGTTCCTTGTGAAACATCCTTCAATAATTTAAACATACAGGAAAAATTATGCTTTTTAATGTTTCAAAAAGTTTTATTAAAACTCTACACGTGTTTCGGCTTATTAGGCCTTTATCAAGAGTACAAGATGATACTAAATTTAAAATGTGTTCCTTACTTATTTATACCTAATGGAAGGTATACATTATTCAAAGCTTTTAATCTATTTATTACATGCGACTAGTTATATGATTCCTATCCTATGTAAATATACTACAAATAAGTTCTTAATGTTAAATTATTTTTTCTAGAATATTATGACCCATAAATAATGTTTGATCATTAGTTACATTTTTATGCTTTTTGACAGCTTTCATGATCTCAAATTGTTCTAGTAAATCTAACTTCTTTCCTTTATTTTCTGTATGGAGTAATTCGACTTCATTAAAATTAACAAAATGATTATTTTCTATGCAGTGTGTTGACATACCGGTGCTATGTATACCATTCCTTATTGATTTTTTGTGTTCAGCGAGACGATTTTTTAATTTACGACCAGTTTGACCGATATATATAGCATCGCAGTCATTACATTTTAATTGATATACACCTGTTTTTTCTAATAAATCTCTTTTGTCTTTATTATTAACTAACATTTTCCCTAGATTATTTTTATTAACAGAAATAGTTTTACATCCTAGTTTTTTCAGTTTATGACTAATTTTATCACTAATCTTAGGCCTATAATTAATACATTTATATATGTCAGTTCTTTGTGGAGTATCAGCATAAGAAAACAAAAGAAAAAGTTACTTAAAGAATTTTATGCTGATACTCCACAAAGAACTGACATATATAAATGTATTAATTATAGGCCTAAGATTAGTGATAAAATTAGTCATAAACTGAAAAAACTAGGATGTAAAACTATTTCTGTTAATAAAAATAATCTAGGGAAAATGTTAGTTAATAATAAAGACAAAAGAGATTTATTAGAAAAAACAGGTGTATATCAATTAAAATGTAATGACTGCGATGCTATATATATCGGTCAAACTGGTCGTAAATTAAAAAATCGTCTCGCTGAACACAAAAAATCAATAACGAATGGTATACATAGCACCGGTATGTCAACACACTGCATAGAAAATAATCATTTTGTTAATTTTAATGAAGTCGAATTACTCCATACAGAAAATAAAGGAAAGAAGTTAGATTTACTAGAACAATTTGAGATCATGAAAGCTGTCAAAAAGCATAAAAATGTAACTAATGATCAAACATTATTTATGGGTCATAATATTCTAGAAAAAATAATTTAACATTAAGAACTTATTTGTAGTATATTTACATAGGATAGGAATCATATAACTAGCTGCATGTGATAAATAGATTAAAAGCTTTGAATAATTTATACCTTCCATTAGGTATAAATAAGTAAGGAACACATTTTAAATTTAGTATCATCTTGTACTCTTGATAAAGGCCTAATAAGCCGAAACACGTGTAGAGTTTTAATAAAACTTTTTGAAACATTAAAAAGCATAATTTTTCCTGTATGTTTAAATTATTAATAATTTGTACGTTTATATGATTAAGAAGAAATATTTATGACTGCAATCTAGAGAATATGCGTTTTAATAAAGAAAATAGCCACCATTCTAAATCCTTTAGAGTCTTTAGGTTTAATTATGTCATGCTCTCCAAAGCAATTATCCAAAGGCAATTTATGTAACATGAAGTTCACCAGTCTGCCAGTATACACCATCACAAAGAAATGTTACGAGGTGCGAAAATAAAAGTATTCACCCTTACTTACATCATATTCTTTAAGAAAAATTTAAACGAGAATAAAAAGAGGTTATTAAACTGATTCGAAGTCACAAAATCCTTAGCACACTACCCTTAAAGTATAAATCCATGGTTTACACTCACATCATGCAAACTATCGAACCATACAGCTTGATACTTATTTTGCTGTCATTTGCAGCCCCTCTGCTAGGGTCTTCTCGCGGTTGGAATGCTAGAAGTCTAAATATTAAAGGAAAGTACAAATAAAATATGCTACAGACTAAAATTATAAATATTATTCTAGCTACTTTCTTATATAAAGAGATTTATAAGTTATTGCTGAAATCAAAATTTTTCTTTTCTCATAAACAGAAATCAGGAATTTTATCAATCAATCAATCAATCTTTTATTGCCATAGTTTACATCCAAATGGACGGGGCATCGTCAGGTACAAATTACAAAATTTATAAGTTAAAACTTAATTGCCTAGGGTTTACACACTAAAAACATAGGAATTGAGACGAAGACAAGTACAATAAAACTATAAATTTACATTTTTCCAACAGTGGAAATTGTAAAAACATTTATCCTGTAGATAAATACTTACGGAGGCCCTGAACTTATGTTCACTGTTTATGTTTTGTATTTCAAGTGGTAATTGATTGTAAGCAGTGAGAGCCCTATAATAAGGTCCCTTCTCGTAGAAGGCAGAGTTATGCTGAGGCGTCCTCAATCTGTCAGCATTTCTTGTCACAAAATTCATATTCTCTGAGTAGCTGTTTTTGTTTGTTGTAAATACATTCTGATATCTTTTGACAAACATTACAAGGTTCAAGTAATACAATGATGGCATAGTCAGGAAGTTCTGCTCTTTAAATAAAGGCTTGCAATAGGTGTTTCCTCTAAAATTATACATGCACGTTAGGATACGTTTTTGAGTGACAAATATTTTGCTGGCGATAGCAGAGGATGCCCAGAATATGATACCATATGAAATGATAGACTGTATGTAGGAAAAATAGAATATTCTTAGCGACTCGATGGACAACTGGTCTCTGAGCATTCTCAAAACTCCACAAGCTGCACTTAGTTTAGAATTTAACTGGTGTACATGATAGTCCCAACATAGGGTAGTGTCTATCGTGACTCCCAAAAATTTTGTTACGTCAGCATTTGGTATAGATTTTAAGTCAAGTTTAACATATAAAGATTCAGTTGTATTTTTGGTTTTTGAAAATGTCACCAGTGAAGTTTTATCAGTATTTAGCTTAAGACTATTTTCATTACACCACTGTGTCATATTATTGATAACAAGTGAGGATTTACGCGATAGTGTCGGATAGTCAGGGCTAGCTAGGATAACCGATGTATCATCAGCAAACTGAAAGACCGAGTCTGCTCCTAGTTTATCACTTACATCATTTACATAAATTGAAAAATCAAAGGGCCCAATACGGATCCTTGTGGGATGCCTTGCATTATTTTGTTTTTACCTGAGTAGTGTTTACTGACACTTACAACTTGATACCTATTTGTTAAATACGACTTTATAAGATCCAAACATTTGCCTCTGATACCATAGCTTGCTAATTCTAGGTAAAGAATCTCGTGGTTTATGGTGTCGAATGCCTTCGACATATCAAAGTACAGCCCAGTAATTTTGTTTCTTTTGTCTAACGCGTCATGAATTTGTTTTAATGCATTGAAGATTGCAATTTCGGTGGACATTTTTTCCCGGAATCCATATCGGTGTTTCACTAAGATGGCATGTTTACTTAGAAAGGATAGTATTCGATTATATATTACGCGTTCGATAACCTTTGACACAGCCGGGAGCAGTGAGATGGGTCTATAATTGCACATGTCATTTTTTGCCCCCCTTTTGTAAACCGGTATAACTTTGCCTATCTTTAAATCATCGGGAAACTCACCAGACAAAAGGCATTCATTTATTAAGTTCACGAGTGGGTCACAAATATACTCATTTACAGTTTTTAAAATCATCACTGGAATGTTATCAATTCCAGACGAGTATTTACTTGGCAGGTTTAAAATTATAGTATGAATTTCATCTCGATTTACTGGAGATAAGAAAATACTTGGTGCCAGCCGAGCAGTAGGAGCGTTGGGTTTTGAGGGTTTTTGCTCTGGTAATGTAAATTACCTACTAAATATGTTAGCTACTTCGACAGGATCACTAATTTCCCCCTCATGGTTGTTGTTCCTTTTTAACTTTATGTGTTTGTCTGATTTTTGCTTGTTTGTGGTAGCGTTGAGAATGCTCCACACAGTTTTTGTTTTATTAGATGATGATAATATTTTTGTGTCATTTATGTCTCTTTTGTGTCTGCGCAAGTATTTTTTATAATTTTTTCTTTCCTGCCTATATAATAGAAGAATATTTCTACAATTTGTTTGTCTATATAGTCTGAACAAATCATCTACATAATTTTCATACAATTTTATTTGAGTATTTACCCATTTTTCCTCATTTGACTTTATTCTAGTAGTACTGACTGGAAATGCAGAATCAAAGTGATAATAAAGGGTTTCATAAAAACATTTATATTTAAGGTGAATGTTTTTTTTTACTATATACCTCATTCCAAGATTCTGACGCTACATATTGCCTGAATCTTGCGATGTTTGCTTCAGTAAAGAATCTTTTTTGTGAGTAGTTTACTTCTTTAATCTCACGTAAAAGTCAGGGATGGCTCTGCCGGAGCGGAAAGGTTTTTGCTCAAGTATGATACAATTTATCTTACGTTGTACTTTTTTCGTAATATCTAAAGTTAATATGGTCATTTTATTATAAACACAGGTACTGGGGGATGTAACATTGAACTAAAACACACACGTGTATTTTTCACTGCCTTAAGTAACACACATATATGTAATTTTTCACAACCTATAACGAATATAGAAGTATATTTATAAAATTTGTTCTAAATGTTCTGAAGTTAACTTTCTCCGCTTGTCATTAAGAATCCATTTATAATCAGAAGAAGACCTCTCAACGTCAACAGATGTCATCGGGGCGTACTTAAAATATGAGAAATTTCTTATTCGCCCTGCTCTGTTGACGCCTGGTGTAGAAAAGTCTAATTCTTTACCGTTTAAAAGGTCTATTGCAGATGACATCGTTACGCATCCGGGATGGGTTTTTAAAACTCTTTGGAATTTTGTTGGAACGCTCTCAGCGATTTATTATTTACATTATGTGACCTCTCAAGAGCTTTTGACTGTGTTTCGCACAATATTTTGTTAAGCAAGTTATACTGTTATGGAGTTAGGGGTTTATCTCAAACATTCTTCAGATCATATTTATCGAATAGAAAACAAACCGTATGTATAAAAAATAATGTTTCCGATTATAGGTCAGTCATACACGGAGTACCCCAAGGTTCAGTTTTGGGACCCCTGTTGTTTATTATATATGTCAATGACTTATTCCATAACATGATCCCTAATACCTGTGTTGCATTTGCTGATGATACAACCATAATAAATTCAAGTCCAGACATGAATGATCTTATGCTAAAAAGTGCCGACACTGTTTTACAAGCCAAACAATGGTTCACATCTAACAATTTGAAACTCAATGAAGAAAATAATATAACTAAGGGAAATAGCGCAAAACTGCTCGGTGTCACTATTGACGACAGATTAAATTGGTCGTCCCACGTCGCACAACTAAGTCAGAAACTATCGAGATCGGTATTTGTTCTACGTAATCTAACAAGAACGTTATCAATGGAGACTATAAAAATGAGCTATTTTGCGCTACTCCATTCACACGTTAGTTATGGTACATTGCTGTGGGGTAATTCTTCTTACGCAGATAAAATTTTCCGTCTACAAAAACGAACAGTCAGAATAGTGGCCGGTGCTGGCTTCAGAGACCGCTGCAAGCCTATTTTCAAAAATCTTAAAATAATGCCTCTTCCGTCTTTATATATTTATGTCACGTTATTAGAAATTTATAAAAATAAGATTCAATTCGCAACAAATGCTGAAGTTCATACGTATGATACTAGAAATAGAAATGATTTTAGAACACCACGCTTTCGACTTTCGAAAGCAACAAAAAATTCTTTGGATTTTAAATTGTTCAATTATCTACCGAACTATTTAAAATTCTTGACTAATCCAAATACATTTAAGGGGATAATCAAAAAGCATTTGCTTATACATTGTTTTTATTCAGTTGAGGAATATATGCAAACCCCCTTTGAAATTATACCCCCTATTAATTAAATATTTATATACAATTATATACTGAGAAATGCTTACCGTCATTACACTTTTATAAATTGATAATTGTTTGAGATTTTACAAATTGTTTGTAAATTGTTCTTGTAGTTACCTACTTTTGTACGTGTCTTTTCAGATTTTAATGTGTTTTACAACTGCATGCCTTCGCAATATGCATTCGATAACTCTATATTGTTATAGTTATTATATTGTTTTTCTTTGACTTGCCAAAAATGTTATATTATGTAATTTGGTTAAATAAAATATCTATCTATCTATCTATCTATCTATCTATCTATCTATCTATCTATCTATCTACCTATTTTCTCTCTGGTTCTTTGGTTTAATACCCCAAAAATGCTTACAAGTACGATAGGGTTTTCAACTTCTAACTCCTAAGAACATGATCTCTGACCCACTTCCTGTTGCTTATATTTGTATGGTATCTAAAAAGAAATCATCATTATATAACTTATTATCACTACCTGCTTCATCTACATCGGACATATTATCTACTTTTTTATTTTCATAAAAACATTTTTCGTTCTTATATTTTTTATCTTGATTCTGACAACATTTTTCAAAATGATTTAAATTACCACATGCTCTACACTTTTTATTAAAGGCTAGGCAATTTCGTGCCCCATGTGTAAAACTACATTTCCTACAAACAGAATTATTACCTCTAGCCTTAATCTACCCATTTCCTCAACTGGTTTTTTATTCTTCATTACCTTGGATTTGTTGTATTTGACAACATCCACAGTTAGTTCGGTGCTGCTTCCTGCTTCTGACATCTCTCTTGACCTCTTCTTGGCCATTTCATCCGCCAATGCTGCTTTCAAGACTGCATCTAACGTGCCGACATTCATCTGCAGAAGTCTCTCTCTCAATTCATTTGATTTCACTCCACAAATGAAAAGTTCCTTAGGTAGACTATCTTCTAATGCCCCAAACAGAAGATTTAGCTTTCGACTTCAGTTTTGTGACGAAATCGTGAATCCCTGATTGTTCTCTAAGAGTTAAAATTTTATGCCTTCATAGCCTAAATTCTCCTGGGGTAGAAAACGTTCATCAAATTTGCGAATTAACACATCTACATCATTTTTTTCATTGTCTTCAATCAAAATAGTATTATATATTCTTAATGCCTGCTCACCTACTAAATGCAAATGCAAAGCACATTTTACGTCTCCCGATTTTACAGTTAATTCTGTTGCCACGAGGTATGTGTTAAAGCGTTGTTTCCATAATCGCCAATTTTCTGCGATATTTCCATCCATCGACAAACAATTTATGGCTCTCGTATCCATTTTCGCTTTGTATAATTAATTATTGTTTGTATTTCTCGAACTCCTTAGGACTGCGCCATGCTTCGTATACATATATTTAAGAACAGGTTAGGAAGAAATGATACTCGAAGATGGCGTTGACAACAATTGTTTTATTTCCTGTCATGTACATGCATGATCAAGTCACTCTGGCTTTGCGCCTGCGCATTAGATGTTTGAACAGTGGTGTACTTATCTAATTTCATAACAGAGTGTAAGTAGAGTATATCAATCGTAAAGAAAAAATATATTTTTTTTTTGTTGAAATATACTTAGAATCTCATAAAACGTCGAGATAAATAGTGAAGAAAATGACTAAAGTAAGTTGATAAGAGAACAGAAATTCGGAATTCGGCATATACAGGGTGTTCCAGAATTGAGTTCATAACAACCGAATATCTTTTTTTTCTCATTTTTTTTTTTTTCATAATAATTAATATTTGATTGGATATACTTTTTTAATCGCCCTGTAAAATTACGGAATACTTCAATATTCTTGCACAGCATTGAAAGGGCTTCGAGAAAGTACTCTTAATATTTTTTGTAATATTAATTGAAATACAAGGAATTATTGTATTCTCCTCCATTTGTAATTAACATTTAATTACGATTCTAGAATAAAATGTTGTAATAACTGAAAAGTACAGTTTATTCTAAAAAAAAAAACATTAATAACAAATGTTCCACATGACCTCCACCTGTTTCAGTACACAAATTAATACTTTTACAATTTTGTGTAATATTAACGAAAAATCACGAATTATCATTTTTTCTCTGTAGGTCATAGGTGGTTGTGAAACAGGAAACCGGTCGCGTTTGGGAAACAAAAGTATTTCCGTTGTTATCAAGCTTACATAAAGTACTTATAGAGATACAGGTTCCGTGAAAATTTGAAAACATTATCTTCAATATAACGGAAATTATTGAAAAAAAAATTCTCACAAAAAAAAGTACTTCCTTAGGGATGCATTTTTGGACTAAGGTAAGTTGGATTATGGGCCCAATATGAACTCAGGAAGCACAGGTTCCCGTCCGGGAACTCAATTCTGTGACACCCTGTATACTAGAACTCAATATGCCGCCGTCTGGTTGCCATATTGTCTTGTATGATATAAAAATTGCATTTAACCTATATTCAGACAGGTAATAGATTGGAGGCCTCGATGGGAAGATCACATTGATAATATAATAGACCAATAATTTAGTAGTCAGATTTTGGTCTTTAGGCTACTACTTGTTTTTAAACACAGGAATGGGCTCTCTAGTTACTTCTAAGAAGGCAAAAAGCAAAATGAAGTCGACTTTATCTAAAATATGTTTAGCTGGAATGAGTTCAGACCCCTAAATTCCTGTAAATACCCCACTGAGTATAAAGTACTCCATTTTAAGTTAAACTGACTAATTTGTATCTCTAATGCGTTACTATCTTCTTCATTATCATGATGAAGTATTCGGCAACCTTCTGGACCTTCACACTAAAGATTTAAAGTTGTATTAAGTTGTCTCTTGGGAACAATCGCAAAACAATAACAGAGGATAAATTGGTAAAAAGTAATCTTAGCTTCCACATTTTAAACATATTTCACAAAATTCGAGAACTGATATACAACTGTGCTGTATTTTACAAGGAAACTTTCTACAAGCAACGTATTTAGGATAAGAGTTAGTGGTACACAGTGAAGGAAATAAACAGTAAAAACATGTGAAAAAATTATTGTTGAAACTATTTATTAATTCTCTTTTATTTATATTTTAAAGTCTAATTGATACTAGAAAATATTCTAATATTAAAATTAAGAAGGATCGAAAGATTATTTCTTGTTGTATATTATACTGCAGCTTCCAGTAACGCCAAAATATTTCAACTCTACACTCGAATAACATTATCCGACTCACATTTCGCCACCCACGTTGACATACGCTGGAGATGTTTTTACAAGAGTTTTATTCATCTCCAGTTATTTTCTTTGCAAGAGATAAAAGTAGAAAATAATATCTTTTTATAAATCGGCTATAAGAAATTTTAACACGCTTACTTTCTTAGTATTAACTCGTATTAGATGACATTACTAGATTCTCCTAAAAAATGCAGGAGGCTGTAGCGGAGGGGATTATAAAATTAATAATATGCGGAGAGTTGATCTGAATTGTATAATTCTTTAGAGGGTTTGTAGTATATTGTCAACATTTTCTACTTAGTAGTCAGTAAGTATTATAATATGCTAAACACATTTTTGTAGGTCGTGTAATAAGCTTAAAATTGAAAATGTTGCTCGTAGGTAACAAAATTTCATACTGTTTTAGTTAACAGATTCTGAACAATTTTCAAAATGCCCGGCTGTACCTCTACTCATTCTTAGATCTATCTCTCTATGCCTCTGACCTTCTGCCGATCACACAAAAAAATTGCTTGTATCGGAATTTGAGTGTTAGCTGTCATTGTATGAAATCTATCAGTAAGTAAGA
Organism: Stenurella melanura; assembly: GCA_963583905.1. Classification (NCBI taxonomy): domain Eukaryota; kingdom Metazoa; phylum Arthropoda; class Insecta; order Coleoptera; family Cerambycidae; genus Stenurella; species Stenurella melanura. The sequence continues at coordinate 213,266,219 of OY757309.1, forward strand.
AATTATTATTTAATGAAGCATTTATATTTTGAAAAATTGTCTTGTGAAATATTATTATCTATCAGTACTTGTTTAATACTACGCTATTATAGATTGCATAATATAATATCCAACTGTCGAAATATTATTTTCACAGACACATAGTATATTACAGACATTAACGCACGTAAAAGTAACTAATAGTCTGGGGATTTAATTTTAGACTCCAAATTTTAAGGAAGTTTTTATATCTATTATTTTCCTACGTAAACCAATTAAACACTGCGACCTACACTTAAAATCATCCTGCAAATCTATTATTATTAAAAACTAGATGAGACCGCACATAAACAACGTCTTAAATAGGTTATGCACAGGGCACACAATAATCAAACAAATTATATCTGTTGGAATCCGCTATGCCAATCAACGGTTGTCAGTGTAGTTATAATAATAATAAATTGTCTTTATTGATGGCGAAGTTAACCGTACATTTTTGATTCTCTAACACTTAACCCTGACTTGACGCCTCCACGCGTCTGTATTACATAGCAAATAAATATGAACATGTTACAAAATAACAGAATGACATGTTAAAATCTAAATTTATAATAACATGCTAAAATGGTTAGACTTGAAATCCAAGGGTCGCGGAGTCGACACACAAATAGGTGGATTGTTGTAACTTTTTCTTACTTTATTCTATATCGACGAGTGTTTCATCAGCTAAGTTGGCGTCTCAGAATTCAAAAGGTATAAAGGTAACAATATTTAAAAAAATATCGCGAAGAATCTCCTGTCTGGAGAGATAAGTAATTTCCACAAATACCTACCAAAACTCTATAATGCAACACTATAAAATATATTTAACATGCTTTTAAACATGTAATAGTATCCATAAACAAAGAACGCGATTTATTATAACTCCCTAGTGATTTACTTTTACACCAATCTCCTTTAACATCATGTCTAGCCTGTCCAATCCATGAAACGCGCAAAATAAAACAGAGTGGTTCATTGCCATTGAGGGGAGGAAGGTAATTTGACATGTTGAATTATTTGGACGTTTTCAGTATTAATATTTATTGTTATAATCATAGATATATCATAGTATTCAATTTGCGATAATGGTAATAATACACTTGATGATTTACAGCACTCGCCTAATGCTCGCACTGCAAACTTCATCTGCGTGAGTTATTACTTACATTATCGCTCGTTAATTAATAACATATTATAAAGTTAGTCGCTTTCTGGTCGTTTCATAATTCGTCCTTGCCTCTTATTCCGTATAGAATGTGCGACAATTATATAAAATGTTCAGTTAATCGGATAAAAACTTAATGCTCACTCTAGATATGTCTTTTAATAAAATCAGTTATTTTTATTATTTTAAATGCGTGATACGTCAAACCTCCCTAGAAGATCATTTAACTACAAAATGTGATAAATGAGACAAAGTTTATGCAACTCTCTCTGTTGTACCGGTTTAAAAAGAACCTATAGTACAAGTCTTAAATTTCTAAAGCGTGACTTATTGCAACACACTGTATATTAAGCATTCGCTAGTTGGTATGTCTGGTTACATATATAAATAATTTATTTTTGCTTTAAAGTTCGAGAAGAGGAAATTTTTTGAATTGTTATAAATTCATCAATAAATAAATGTAATGACAACTCTTAGTCCAGTCGATAAAGTAAAAAATACACCGGAAGCTCGCAAAACATGTTATCTGAGATTTGCCTTCAGCAGCTGTTAGTGGGAGGATTAGATATCACAAAACTACAAAAACCAGTTCTTGAAATGCCGCGCAACTTCCCCAAAAACCAACCCTTCCATGAGAAATGCCTTATTTTACTGATAACTCGTTAACCGCTGAAGATATAAAAAAATTGCTCATTATAAAAAAGAAAGCTTGACCAATTGCCTAAAAAAAGTCCTTGTGTAATTTTCATGTATATGCCATGGTTTTCGAGAGAATCGATATTGACCGAAAATGCAAAATTTGTATTTTTAATGCGCGCGAATTTTCGTTTATTTGAAATTTTTTGTGCGCGACCTATAGAAAAAAATTGAATTGCTCGAAAACCAAACAAGCTTGGAAGAAAAATCAAAATGGGTTTTAAAGGGGAGATAAAGTACTATCTTGTGTTGCGATTTTTGATGGCTGTTGATATTTATTAGTAGGTATATAAAAATAACAATACAATATACTTATCTCTGGATTTTTTGTGCATCTAACTATTCACAGGTCCATAAAGAATAACTGACTTTAATATAAGTTATAAATTCATTATCTTTTAGTTCAAGATAGTACTTCAATGCAGAAAATGTTAGGAATAAAAATATTCACGTTTACAAATTTACCAGCATGTTGAATTTAGCCAAGAAAATAAAAAGAAGGCCGCGTATTCAATTTTTTATGATATTTTTTTATGCAATTTTGCAACTAATAAATGATTAGAGACAATAATTATATATGTAAACTCAAAAAAAAATTTTGAACTAAATTTTCAAGATGTGTGGGTCTTTCTTTTATTTTCAGGAAACAATAAAAAATTGGCCAAAATTTGGATAACTTCGACGTGCTGGTAAATTTGTAAATGTGAATATTTTTATTCCTAACTTTTTGTGCATTGATCTAAAAGATAATGCATTTACAACTTATATTAAAGTCAGTTAATTTTTATAGGCCTGTGAATAGTTAGAAGCGTAAAAAATCAAGAAGTAACTATATTATATTGTTATTTTTATATACTAATAAATATCAATAGCCATAAAAAATGGAAACACAACAGAGTATTTTATATCCCCCTTAAAACCTATTTTGATTTTTCTTCCTAGGTTGTTTGGTTTTCGAGCAATTCAATTTTTTCTATAGGCCGCGCGCAAAAAATTTCAAATGAACGAGAATTCGTACGCATTAAGAATACAAATTTTGCAATGTTTTTCAATATCGATTTTCTCGAAAATCATGGCATATACAAGAAAATTACAAGAAGCTCTTTTTTAGGAAATTAGTCCAGCTGTCTTTTTCATAATGAGCAATTTTTTATATCTTCAATGGTTAACGAGTTATAAGTAAAATAAGGCTTTCTTCACTGAAGGAGTAGTTTTTTGGGGTGGTTGCGCGGCACCCCCAGAACTTATTTTTGTGGTTTTGTGATGTATAATCCCTCCACTAAGAGTTACTGAAGGAAAATCTCGGATAGCATTTTTTTGTTATGGAAATCTTTATAATTATTGGACTATCTATTGATTTGCATAAAGAACTTTTAACAAAAATTTGTTTAGAAAGAGTAAGTGTGAAAAACTACAAAAAGTATTGGTATAAAAAGTTAATCGAGCCATCTGGGAGATTAAGGTATCCACGTTTTGGGTAGATCGAGGTAATGAGTACGTGGTGTGCGTATTTGTTAATTAATTAAATTAAAATCTGAAAGATTAGCGAGTGCCTCATACAATCTAGGGTGAGTAATTTTAAAAATATTCATATTACATATTGATCGCGTTAAAATCCACATCAAGATTTCTGAGATGTTTTAAATTTTTAAGCTTTAATTATCTACTCGCACCTCGTGGCAATATTGTGAGGGATGCACTTTCGGGAGGCCTCAAGAAACCTAGGGTGAGTGTCTAGTTATTATTAATACCTCATCTACTGCAATTTTAAACTGAAAATCTAAGAAGTTTTAGACGTTATAATTTTTCAGGCCTCTTGGTAACCTCTTCTTAGACTCTTCCTAATCTTTTCTTAGAATGTACGTAACCTCTTCTTAGATTCTACATAACCTTTGCTTGGACTTTACGTAAGTATCTCAATCTCTGCGCAGTCTGTCCATTTTAACTTACTAAGTATACGAGCTTACATTTATTTTTCTATAAGGACGAATTTGATTTTTCCTTTGGCAAATAAAAAGTGAATCATAGGACTGCGTGCTCCTTAAACATTTATAATAATTCATTGAATTTTTAAGCAAAATTATTGATTGCTATATATATTTTTTTTGTTCACCGACTAACAACTGTTAATTGGGTACCTATAAATTAATATCATATTGTGTTATAACTTTAATGCACGTTATACTTGAAAATAGTGAAGTATTGTTATACTGTTACATATATTAACCTTGCTAAGGGTTCAAGCTTTATTTAAAATTGAATCTAGATTTGATAGCTTAGTAAAAGTGAGGGATAAGTCATTCAGGTAATTAGCGCACACCTTAGTTTCTAAATAAATTTGCTTTTTGTAATAAACATTGTGTAACAAAGGAAAATACGTATATGTATATTTGTTCATATTTACAATGTACGCTAATTTGGAAAATTATTATTACCTGTATTTCACGTTTTTTATATCAATATAATACTTTGTCGTTTGTTACCAATCATTGCTTGTAGTTTTCTACATTTTTTTATACCTGTTTTTTGTCTACTTTCCTGTGGCTATTGTACACTACAAAGTTATTGTTGTTAACTTGGAAATTATAGTTTGGCTTTGCAAACATCTACGTACATGTTGTTTCTTAATGGTAAAATTTTTATTTATTAAATTTACTTATACTACTTACCTACGTATTTTTTTTTAATAATTGTTTTTTAGTGTCTTGGTTCCCCTCTACCCTCGTCGAAGTATTCTACTGGTGCCCAGGCATAGCTTGCTATAATATTAGTGTTAAATAACATCTAAACGCTAAATTGAACATCTAGATAAATGAATAAAATTTAACATTACAATAATCCTTGCCCACGACCCAGCCCCGAATTTAATGACTGCCGTGTGCTAACGTTTTCGATTTATCATACCTTAAAACACTTTTCATAGGCCCACCCTATGAGCTTCACAAATTTAACATTTTAAACCTGCCTGAATTCTAACTGCGTAAAAAATGATTCCGCTTTAAGTTGGTTACGCACAGTTTCTTAAAACTCAATATTCTATCTTTTACAGTGCCGAGTTTCTTCATTATACGAAATGGATAAAAATCATGAATCGTTGTATGTAGGTTATTGAAGTATCTCCCAGTTCCTTTTAATTTACGTTACTTTTGTGACAACCAACGGCCAACGGTTCCAGACGTATATTCTCCTACACAAGCATTTCACAATTTTACAGATGGACAACTTACCTTTATTAAGGACAGGCTTCTTGAATTACTTCGTAATACATCTCAAAATTCACTGTAGATATCTTTAGTAAAAACTTCCTTTCCTTATTGTGTGATGTTTATGAACTGATTTAAATCATTGTGAAATATTTTCATATTAATTGCCAAATGTCTGCTGGTATGTACGAAGAGAAATTACAGAGATTTAAGTAAAGGAAAATTACTGGAGATTACTTTTAGAATAATTACAAACTGTATGGTTTCATTTTATCATATTTTGATTTATCATTAAAATGATTCTAAAAATATAACTAACTATACCATAGAAGTATTCTAATTCTTTAAATATTGTCTAATTGTGTGAAGTGGAACTATAGTAGTCAAAAGAAAAAAAAAATGAAAATAAAAATAATTTTTGTTGAAATGTGTTAAGAATGTCATGATCCATCGAATTTTAAATTTGAGCCGAAACAAATGTTTGTCTGTCGTCTATAGGTCTGTAACTATTCTGTGCGTACGTTTTCTCTGGAACGATTCAAGATATTGACATGAAATGTATATTTATCGTATTATAACATTTGGTATATGTATATATTATAACAACATCTGGAACTACAATATATTTCGATCTTATCTCGGTGAAGGGTTGGGGGTAAAAAGGGATAAATAGGGGAAAATAAGTAAAACAAGTTAGTAAGAATCCATAAGTTGAAATTTTGTTATATATACTAAAAGCGAAGGCTTAAAATTTTCTCTGACATCTACTACCCCTTCACCACCCCTCTCAATTATTAAAGAAGTATGTATTATAACGACATCTGAAACTAGACTATATCTTGATATGACTACGTTGAAGGGTTGGGAGTAAATAGGGGAAAATTAGTAGAGCAAGTTAATAGGAGTACAGAAACTTGGGATTTGATTTATATGCTGGTAGCCAAAGACTCAAATTTTTATAGGATCTGTCACCCACCACCTCTACTTCCATTCCATTGGCAAAGCAGTTACCAAAATAAACCTAAAGTTTCACCTGAAATTTGATACACATTTGCATTATAACGACACCTGAAACTAGATTATATTTTGATATGATAACATTAAGATATCGACTTAAAATATTATACGCGTACGTATTATAGTGGGATCTGAAACTATACTATATTTAGAGCTTATTCGGTTGAAGAGTTGGGTGGTAAATAGGGGTAAATAAGTAAAACAAGCAAATAAGAGATGGGCTCTTACTTGGAATCTGGTGTATATACTAGAAGTCAAGGCCTCAATTTTCTTTATGACATCTGGTACCCCTACCAACACCTTCAACATCCTTACTCGTACATCCGTACTCCATTATTAAAAGAGTTATCAAAACAAAGTTGTGTTTTAGTGTGTGTATGAGGACAAAACCCTTCTCAAAACATTTTTGGACATCAGCTACCCCAATTACCAGATGATTTCATAAGGCAGACGATTTCAAATATTATGTTATTTAATTCCACGAACAATTATTTCCACATACTAGACTGCAAATACGGTATCAAGATGTCTTTTGTTTAAAGAGACTTGGATGGGAAATCTTGATATAGAACCTGTGACTTCTTAGGCAGCGGTTGTTTATTCTCTTAATATTTCTATTTGTCTTTTTGGGACTTCCTGCCACATATCTTTTAACTCCTAATTAATATCTGGTGAATACAGAATAACACGTTTCTCTAGGATATTACTAATAAATAATCTCTACCCCTGTGTGTTTTACGTCAAGAGATCAGTAAGAGGGGATATTTTTAACAAATGACTAATTTGTTTTATAATATAATATAAAAATAAAGTATTTCGCCGACGTTGCGGAAACCTATTCTGTTTATTTTCTATAAGAGTTTCTTGGACAAGCTTTTGTGCTATATCTGTTAAATATTTAGCTCTAAAAACATGTTTGCTGTATTCAACATCTGTGCATACTACTTACATAGAACTGGTCATATGTATATAGTTAACTGTTTTATTTTACACAATGTTAAATTTATGAAGTTTTTCATTTAACATTGACATAAGTTTTCAGATAATCCGAAAAGTTACGTCATGATAGATGATAATTTGATACTAGGACAGTGTTTCAAGCGAGCAATATTTTAAGATCTATTTTGACAAAAACAAAACCGCCAAACCACCAACAAAATTACAGAAACTGCATTTACAGTATTTCATGTGAGTGTAACAAATAATATGTATGCCAGTCATTCAGGCCTTTCAGTGTAAGATTTGGCGAACACAAAAATTAAATTAGGAAAAATGAAATTCAGAGATCGAAGATTTGCGAACACGCTTAGGAAAAGGGATATATGAGAAACTGAGACTGGCTAGAAATGTTAACAAAAGACGGAGAGCAAAAGAGAAAAATTAAGGAATCGGCAATAATGAGTAATTCCGTAGATATTTGTACAACCTAGTACCGATGTTAGAAGGAGAACTTCACAAACTTGTGTATACTTTATCTAATATCAATTGGAAAATTATAAAAAAAGGCCGATAAAGGAAGTGTTCTGATCCCAGAAATGTCATAAGCATCGACAATTTTTAGAATCATTTTTTTATTTTTGAAATAAACTGAATATTCCTTTACTACTTTATATTAGTTGAAAGGCATGATGTAAATCATTTATTTATAATAAATAATATTAGTTTATGGTACTGGCACATCGTAGCGAGATCTCTGAGACAAGCATAAATCTTATAATGGTGAGCCAGGAAAGCAATCGATTACTGTTGTTGACGTCGACCATAGCAAGTGCATAACATACCTGGTGGATTATATTCATAAACGGGAAAGAAAACAGAGCAGGTTTCCAAAACGTCAGTGAAATATATTATTTCTATATTTTTATCCTTATTCGTGTCATTTGCCAAAAAAACAACCTCTAACTGCTCTATTGACGTAAAATCCATAGGCATAGAAGTTATTTTCCAGTGATATATTATATTACAGCAAGTCCCAAAAAGAGAAGTAGAAGAATTCCAATTTTATAATTGAAAATACCATTAAAATGGAGTAATAGTTAAGTATTAATTCTATGACTGCAGCGTATTTGTATTTTTGAACCTCTGAAAAAACGAAATAAAATGTTTAGTGTTAACTTATTCAGTAAAGAAATTGAGGACACATTTGGAACACATAATTCTAGATATTAGAAATCATGTATTTTCTAGATATCATATAAGTAACATGACAGAAATCAAATTTTAAATGGCAATGAAATAGTTCTGCTCGCAAGCATCAACTCTTCGGCAGTCATCATTACTGCTTGTAATGTGGCAGTATTTTGGTAAAAGATATCAGTCAAGGTCACTGTATTAAACATATTTATCTACGATCTATAGGTAAAGTATTTTTGTGAAACAATATTGCCCGAAAACTTGCATATAATATAAATAAATATAATGATAGTTGATGAAAAGCCAACGTCACTATTTTCTGCTTGGTTTTCTATAATACCCGTTGTTTGTCCTAAATAAAATCACAATATAAATTCAATCAGAAGCCAAACTTAACCTGACAGCGTTTGTGTCTTATTTGTTCGTTTTAGTCACATGTATGGCACACTCTTAAAATGTTGACAAATCGCGGTTTTCAGTAAAATATTCAACTTAATCACTTCTTTATTTTGATATTGAAAATGATCGTAGATAGAATTGTGTCATTGTCAATCATACCTGCCCACACGTTTACTTTGCCTCATCGCTGTGTATGGGCTTCTTGAGTCCAATAAAGATTTTCGCGTCACCAATACCTACAGTTATGCCGATGTACAATCCCCATTAAAGAAAATGTAGCTTCATTAGAAAAAACAGTATTCTTTAAAAAATTTGGGTTTTCATCGCACAAGGTCATCAACTGTTCACAAAACTGTAAGCGTCGATCTGGGTCGTCCTCATTCAATTCGTGGATTAATTGCACTTTGGACGGTGTTTTTTCTTTTTTCAATACACGTACGACAGAAGTTTGACTCACGTTATGATTTAAATCCAGCTGCCTTGTCGAAAGATTGTGATTTCCCTCACTTTCCAGAATATTTAATTTAGTTTCGTTGCTTGTGCTAGGGCGACCAGATCGAGGGAGGTCAGCTACACTGCCAGATTCATCATATCTAGCCACCAATCTACTTACATTGGATCTAGGAATTTGCTTTTCGGGATACTTGGCATTGTAAACATCACATGCTTCTTGATGAGTTCTCAGCCTATCACCATATCCATTATCCAACCATCATCAAAAGTTCTACACGTTCTCTTTCAGTTAAACGTGATATTGCATTCACTAGTTTTACACTGTCTCAGAAGTGTCACAAAACTGAAGTTCCACACGTGCCAGGAATAAAAATTTTACACAAAAAGGCCTGTATCTCTCTGTTGTTAAGGTTTTTTTTTATTATTTTCTTTGTATTGTTTTTATGTCAAATGTTTTCATGCTAGTTAAAATAAAAATGTATACAACAAGATTTATCAGTCCATAAGAAAGTGGAACAATACTCATGAATTTGCGAAAGGTAAGCTATTTTTACATAAAATGTCATTTTTCTAAAAGAATGGCTCAGATAATATTTTTTTTATATCACCAGAAAGCTAAAGGAATATACCACCAAAAACAGTAAACAAAAATATCTGTTTCCGTTAAAAAAAATTATGATGGCGTCATAACTCAAAAACCAATGACGTCATAAATTTTAGTATAGTGACAAAATGTAGCATTTACAAAACTAAAATCGACCTGTTCCAAGATATGAATTTTGTGCGTTTCTTTAGGTTCACACACTGTATAATCAGGAATTTTTATGATAATTAAAAACGGCGTTTTATTTATTTGAAGGACCTACTAGTGGTTAAAAAATATTTGGTAGCCATATTGTGAGTACATTGTTATTAAAATAACTAACAAAGACATTCTATTTTTTTCAATTGCCATCCACTTATAATAACGTTTTCAAAAAATTACGTATTGCAAAAAACCGTTAAAAATGCATTGCAATAGTATCTGTCACTCATAAATATTTCGTTAAAATCAGTGCAGCACCTATGTTGTTTTTGAAGTTATTTCTTTTTCTGTGAAAAGGCTAGATGTTATGGGCTGATATATAGCAAATTTGCAGATAGTACGGGTAGCAATCAAAGCAAAAAATATGAAGACGAATTCAAGCTGGAGTCGGTGTCCCAGTCGATCTCTGCCAGACCCTTTGAAAAATAAATTAAATTTAACAGAAATTATTAACAGATATTTGCGTTCGATAGTGCCCAACTACAACGTACATTCGGTTCGTATTAGTCTCTATAACCTTAGACGATATTGCTCCACTTATAACTTAGTTTACATAAACCTAATTGTTTACAGGCTTCTAGCGATCACTCACTATATGGTCCAATATATACTGTAAATTGCGATTTTGATATCATACGCATCTAAAATACACACAGAGAGAGAGAGAGAGAGAGAGAGAGAAATCACTTTACATACGAGCCAATTTTGAAAAAAAAGTCTTTACAAGTAACTGTCTACATGCATAATACATACAGACACACAGGCATTTATTATTCGATATTTGAGTTGAGCCTGTTTAAGTTCAAACTTTTCTTTTCTAGAATGAAAATAAAAAAAAATTGTCCGATTATAAGTATCCTATTTTATTGAATCATGTAGATATAATAATGATATTGATGCGCATATCCTTATGAGAAAGACAGAAATGTGGTACTATATTATTATATCTAATATCTAAACATTTAGCGCCTGATAAAATTTATCGTGTTTACAAACACTTCGCGCCTCGTTGGATAAGCACCTGTTTTGATAACCACGAGTTTATAGAATCCTAAATACCCTTTCGTACCACATCAAACAAAATATGCCTGTGAAATTATGAAATACAAGCATCAAATTAGTATGAGAGACAAGAGAAAATCCACGTAATTCGTTAGTTATTATTTTCTACTTTTTTAAACTAATTAAATACTGAGTAATCTAAACGGAGTAAAAATGTCAGTATGAAGAAAAGTTTTATTCAAAATTAATAGATTAATCGACTTACCTGTGGGAAGATTAATCCTAATTTTCCTAGCTTGCCGTACGATATAATAACCATGTAGTTTCTCGTTTTCTCACCCCTGTTGGTACACCTTTAAAGATAAAAGAATGCCCTGCCCCGCTCTCTTACGCAACTCTGCCTTGCGATGCTCTGCTTAATCATTCCGTTTTCAACGAATTCTACCGTTTTTAGGGTATTGGGAAAAAGGGTGGGATTATATCGTACGGCAAGCTAGGAAAATTAGGATTAATCTTCCCACAGGTAAGTCGATTAATCTATTAATTTTCCGTCGCTTGCCTACCGATATAATAACCATGTAGCGGTTTAAAGCAACGGTAGAATTCGTAATTAATATATTTATCTACGGAAATAAGAAATAATGTTAACTGTGACAAAGTAAAGAACAATCAAAAGTTAACCCTTAGGTATAGCAAAATTAGGAAAACCAGATAAGATGTATTATTAATTAAACACCAACTTATGATTATTATATAATTAGAACACAGTATAATACACTATCCTTATTATTAAAGTTAATTAATTCACAATGAATAAACAATGTTCTTGATTGCAAGTTAATTTTAACATTTCTCTAGTAAAAATATCACTTAGAAACTCAACCGATATATCACAAAATTTGAAGAAGGTATTAGCGGAAATTAACCATCCAGCTGTAATTTTTTTTTTTTTTTTTTTTTTTTAATATCTGCGTCAACTTCTAAACATACAGTTTGTGAGCCTGCTGTGTATACCTGATGTACACGAATTAAGATTAGATTTGTCTGATCTTTATTAAGGAGGGTAGTTTTTGTGAAATGGTCAATGGTGTAAGCACGTACAGTTTTGATTTAACGGAAAAATACTATGACTTGTTATAGCATCCCGAATATTGTCTTAGACTGCGCCACTAGGAAAGTTGTGCTAGAGATGTTCGTTCCTAAAAAGAGCATTTAATGAATTTTTCCTTAGAAAATAGGTACGATTGTGCCCTCTACTAGCTAATTTCACCCTCGTAGTTACGACTATTCCGGTCGCAGTTCCTTGTTCAATTTTTCCTAAGATCCTCCTTATTATTTGAAAGAGGGGAAAAGCATAAAGAAAATATTTGGGTCCTACGTATGTAAATGTATCCACCAATACACAGGAAACCCTAATATTTATTTTTCACGTTTTATATTGTTTGCTCACGAATAGATCAGTGATCCATGTCAGTGATGCCAAATTTGTGAATTATTTTTCCAATTTTATGTGCAGTTGGTATTCATATTAGCTTCAATATTTCCATCAGAACCGACATTGGATACCAAAATTCAAAATTGCTTTTTTTTTTTTTTTCTTTTAGATTCGCCTCAGTCTCATAACAATCTGTTACTCTAGGAATCGAATATACCATGCCTTATATATTGCTGTTCTGTATGTCGTCAATTCTTAAGCACACTTCATTTTTCTCTTTAGTGAATGACTTGAGGGCATAACATGTCGTTTTCATTGTTGCTTAATTAATTGATGTGCACGGCTCAGTGCATACGTCTTCAGTTTGAGACAATGGAGTCCCAGGTTCGAATTCTAACTAGGGTACTGATGTTTAGTTGCATTTCTAGTGTGTTGCAGGTAGCATACTTCTAATACGCTACTGCGTGAGAAGACATGCTTAGTCCCTCTTACCTCTCTTGAGTTCGAGTCTCAGCTGTGGCGGATGGCAATGTCGCCGGTAATGGTTGTTGTGGTGTCTATGTGTACGTGTGGTTGTTGTGTGATTTGGTTGAATGAAGAAACAGCTATGGCTATACACCGCCACGATTTTATTGTAAACAAGATGTTAATAATTTTCTCTCCACATTCCTGCCGAACCCCATTAACTTTTTACAACTTTTTATGTAGATTTACTTTCTTTTGTAGTAACAACTTAACAACACATATATTGTAATCGTCTTATATATAAAGCTCAATTATTTTACTTCTTATCTTGGAAAAAGACCGGTGTTGGAATATATGGACAATTCAATGTTTAAATATTACTTATTGTTATTATCAATACATTCTGATCATAGAGGGCCACTATTTAAAGTAATTGCGAACTGTAAGTGAAATCGTTTAAACGTTAAACATTTGAAATGATACAATTTGTATTTATAAATAAAAGTATTGGTTTGTTTCCTGATAAAGGAAGTGTCTTATTTCAAGAAAGTTTGCTTGTTCAAGCGCATACCTCAACATCAGTCCTTAACATCAAGTACTTTCTACATTTGGTTTTGATGTTAGTATGCATTGTTGCTAGGTCTGTATTTATATATTATGGCACATTAGCTAATCATCTTTTATTGCAACTTCATAGGAAAATACCTTGGTTTTTTGGGAAGGGATATTTTTTGGGTTTAAAAATGAAATAAAGTATTCCTTTGACTCACTTCAAAACCACTCCATTGTCAGTTATATTTTCCAAATTACGCAAACACTTTCAGGGTTATAGCATATAGGCATCCAGTTATTTCGTTTGCAGGTCCCTGAAACCGGTCGTGATATTTATTTATTTATTTATTTTTTTTTTCTCTCTATTTCTCTCATTTCTTTCAATCTGAATCTTGGTTTTATGCGTTGTGAATTTAAATAATTTTTGTAGACTCTCTGTCCTATTCACATTGTAGAAGAAAGCTCTGTGGATTAACTTGGCACTGCCGTTTCTTCATGACTCCCACTAGTTTTTATTTTTATTTTATTATTATTTTATTTATTTATTTATTTATGTATTTTTTCCAATTATTGTGCTAGTTCAAATGTAAGCATAACCTTGATAAATCTGATAAGGAAGGCCTATATTTTTGCGGTCTTCTAAATATTTCATAACTTCAGCATTTGTTGTGGTCTTAATTATGTAAGTGTAAGTAATTGACATTACTTGTTCGTAGATTGTTTCCTTTTTGTAAATATAAAATAAAATAACCAAAAGGCCATCGACCGAAGTCCTTCAGCATTTGTAAATATATTTTTCGGCGAACATTTGTTTGCAGATTCAGGTGCAGTACTATAGATGTAATATCCTTATATACAAGTGAATTACACGTGATTATGGAATCAATTTCATTTTGAACAAAGATAAATTCAGATATACATACATGGAGTTTGCGCGTTCCCCGTATATATTCGAGTTAAAATTTGCATGTGTCTCTGTATGCTTGCATATAATGTCACATATCAAAATTAATAACTACTTTTCTATGCAAATTTGGCAAAATATATGATTAGTATATTCCCTATAAATAAATACAAACATGGAAAATCTAAATAAAAGAATTTCCAAATTTAAATCCATAATAAATAAATTAAATACCAATATCATTTATTTTCTAATCTATAAAATATAAAGTATTAAAACATTTGTAACATATTAAAGGACGTAGAGTATAAGATTAGATAGTATTTTATATGAAACATCCCCGATTTTGTATAAAAAAGAATGCATACCGAAATATAAGAATTGATTCCTATTTCGGTGAATTAACCCCATATAACTGCTAATGAGATGGAAGAGTCTCCTCATATTTCACCAAATCAGAAAAATAAGAGCAGCATAAGTTTATATGAATATAAATAAGAACAAGAAGATCGTATGATCCCGTACTTATGTTGTTCCTGTTTTAATTTTTTACGAAAGATCGCCTGATCTCATAAAAATAATTTATAATACCTTGAAGATGGATTGTACACTCCTGTATAGTTGTTAATCAGAGGTCCGGTCCTGCTCTCATGTTTCGCCAAATCGGTGAAACAAAATAAATAAAAATATAAATAAGAAAACGGGGATCGCCCGATCCCCGTACTTATTTCAATGAAATATTTTATATATCTACATACGCTTGTATGTGAGAAAGGTAGGTACGGCGTAAATATAACAAACAGGTCGCATGATCCTGTTTTAATCCTTTACGAAAGATCGCCTGATCTCGTAAAAGGGCCTACCAAATTACCTAATTTTATTTGAATAATGCCTTGAAGTGGGTTGTGTAATTCTGTATATAGATGTATATAGAGGGCATGGCATAATGTTTCGCCAAATCGGTGAAACAAAATAGATAAAAATATAAATAAGAAAACGGGGATCGCCCGATCCCCGTACTTATTTCAATGAAATATTTTATATATCTACATACGCTTGTATGTGAGAAAGGTAGGTACGGCATAAATATAACAAACAGGTCGCATGATCCTGTTTTAATTCTTTACGAAAGATCGCCTGATCTCGTAAAAGGGCCTACTAAATTACCCAATTTTATTTGCATAATGCCTCGACGTGGGTTGTGTAATTCTATATATAGATGTATATAGAGGGCATGGCATAATGTTTCGCCAAGTCGGAAAAACTAAATGGATCAGAATATACATAAGAACACAGGGATCGCGCGAGTCCCGTACTTATATCAATGAAATATTATATATCGACATACGCTTGTATGTGAGAAAGGTAGGTAAGGCATAAATATAATGAATAGGTCGCATGATCCTGTTTTAATTATTTACGAAAGATCGCCTGATCTCGTAAAAATGGCCTACCAGAGTACCCAATTTTTATATTATAATGCCTTGAAGGTGGGTTGTGTTACCCTGTATAGTTGCATAGATCTGTATATCAGTTAATGCCTGATCACATAGAGGTGAAGAGGAATGTGACAATACGTTAGGCTGGCGCCACAAAGGGGCCACTGGGAAGAAGCTTTGATGAGGCCCTGCGCTTGACACGAAGCCGCTACAGACGGTATGAGGCTGTCGGACATGCTATACAGCAAGGAGAGGTCAAATGGAAGATTACATGAATCACCAATCGTCTGTCAACACGTTGTGAATAAGAAGAAGATGAATATCTCATATTGCCCTAATCGGAAAAACAAAATAGTAACACAATAAGTGTATATGTACTTGCACAAGTATATGTAGATCGCGCGATCTCCATAACTATTCGAATTTTCGATACATATATCTATACATATGCTGGTATCGGGTATGGCATGAAAAGAAGAAACATGTCCCACGATTTGTTTTAATTTTTTATGAAAGATCGCCTCATCTAAATAAGGCCGTCATAGTACTCAATTTTTATTCTACATAATGTACTGAACGTTGGACATGTCACCCTGTATTATCAGTTAACAAGATTGCATGATTCCATATTTCGTTAATTCAGAAAAAACAAAATTGTACTAACATAAACCGTTAAAATATAAGCCTGAATGCGCTATCCGACGCGAGACAGTGTGTTTATTTTACATGTAAGAAATGAGCTAAGTGGTTTAGATTAGGATACAATATTCCGTTTAGCTGGTGTCGGCCAGCGTACAGTCTCTCACCTCGAAGATAATATTTTAATTTATTTTATTACCAAAAGTATTACAGAGAGCTATCCATTATAAATATTATTATTAAGAATAATACTTAGTTTACTTACTTATTCCGAAGAGTTGAAATATGTGGTCTATTGGCATTTAACACTCTTTTGCACTCACAACAAAGAATAACTGTCGTTAATGCGTGCACTAGCCTAGGGGTACAAAAACGGAATGGTTAAGCAGAGCATCGCAAGGCAGAGTTGCGTAAGAGAGCGGGGCAGGGCATTCTTTTATCTTTAAAGGTGTACCAACAGGGGTGAGAAAACGAGAAACTACATGGTTATTATATCGGTAGGCAAGCGACGGAAAATCTTCAATTTGGATATAATCGCGATTGAAAGAGCACAATAGATTAAATAAGACAGTTACTGACAGATTGTTTGGGGAGTGGGACAGTTCCATTGTCAAACATGTCATAGGTTTTATCGACAAAAAAATACTAATAACCATTTGGTCCCAAATTTAAATTATAGACATTTTAGCGGCGCAACGTAACCGCTCCCCCTTGTACCATTGTTTGAAGCCGAGTTTTTGTGTGACTTTTTTCCCACCTCAGGTTTACAAACATTCATTAATTGTAATAAGTTAAACCACAATTTTATTCTATTGTTTGTAGTTATTCAGTTTTCCTAAGTTTTACGACAATGTTTTGTCTAATAAACCTACTATTCGGTAAATAGGAGTAGGTCGCAGGTATGATAAATTATTTTCATTTATTTTCGGCCTCATCCCCGCCTAGTCCTATTTTTACAGCGCTCGCGCTCCGGCGACGTGAATGTTCGGCTGGTTACGAGGGTTAGACGTGAATATTCATTATCTTTCTCATAAATTTTAAAATAAATATGGTTTGATTTTGATACTGATTTACGATCAATAGATAAAGTAGGTTTTTTTCGTTCACATTTGACAGCTCAAAGTTAACGTTTACTGAGGACAGGCCTGTAGCTAAAACTAAATTATACGTGGTAGTCATCGGATTCCAAGGGATGCCAACCCCATTATAGTTTAGGAAAATATGCAAAGTAGTTCTGCACAGGTAAAATTTGAATTTCTTCGGGATGTGCCAAGCATCCTCTGGGTACACCCCGGCTGCAGGCCTGACTGAGGACCTATGACTATTTCCCGAACGATCCTGAAAATATTTCCGGCACTGCGTTTAATGAATAACAGAACCTATTTGAAACTTATGTTTATTATAAATTATACATTCTTAGCCAATTAAGATTTCGATCGCCATTTTTTAAAATTTTCAATTGGTTCTTCGATATATCTCGCTACCATACTGGTAGGTTTCCAATTACTGTAGCTCTTAATATCCATTATATCAGCTCCAGCACCAGACAGAAGTAAGGCTGCAGAACGTCTGATAGGATGGGTCGTACACAGGGCAGCGCTGAAGAGGCCCAAATATTGAGCCGCTATTTTAAATATTTAACTAAAATTATTGAAAACAAATACCTATGCAGTACATTTTCCTTTTTTGTAAGGAACGAAAAACAATCATGCTTTAGATCGGAGGGACATAGACTTACATAAATATGTAAGTCTAAAAGTCTATAAGTGGTGAAGGAGCCCGAACAATGCATGCGGACACAGGGATAAGTATGGCCAATTACATATAAATATATACAGAAAATACTGTATATATTAGGGTGGCTGTTATCTTTCAACTTTTAAAATTAGATCGTCTCACCTCCTCAAATTATTACAATATAAGAGAAAAAAATTACAATAAATCTAGGGTACCTAGCTCAACACATTCCCGTGCCAACTGAGGAGTGAATTTTTGCATGATTCTTAATATTCGGGATGTTTGTTAATTATCTCGCATAAAGCAAAAAAAATGCATAGAAGATAAGGATAAGTTAATCCATAACTAATTATCTATAAAAAATGGTCTAATGCAATTTTATTGTAGGATGTACCGATTCGCCAGGAATCGCATAGACTTACATTTAGGTAACTACGTTTGTTCTTAAAAATATATTATCAATTGTTTTTTTATTTAGCTCATAAATGCACCTTAGCTACAGTTTAGGGCTTGAAATGTTCTGCAGAAACCAAATATACGGAGAATTTTGTATTAATAGGTAAATTTTTTTAAGTGCGAAAAATGTAGGGAAACGATGAAATATGCTATACATTGATATGTACATCATCTGCTCTGAACCTGAAAGGTTTTTTGTCGATTACCTTGCATTCAATTGTTGTCCAGGGCTCCCAAGATTTTTACAAAGCTTGAGATTTTCCTGAGAGCTGATTTTCCTATGTATTCAGATGTTAACTTCGCCTTATCACTTTATCACAATGCAGATTGATATGCGGGTTAACATCTTGCATTCGCAAAGTATGTGTTCTGCAGTACCACATTAATTGCATTTATAATTTTCTGCTTTGCCTATATTCTTAAGATGATATACCAACGAGCAGCGACCTGTTAGAGGGCCTGTCATCAGCTTCAAGTCAAACATTTAGAGTTCTAGAAGTCTTGTGGTAATCTTTGTCGAAAAAGTTATGAACTTTTTCGCTTGACTTTGGCCTAAAGTGTAATAAATTGTTTAAAGAATTTGCAAGTTCCATTAGCAAACTCTTAATCAACAATATTAGGAAACTAACTTGTGAAATTAAAAAAAAGGTGACACCGTTACAAATTTATGACAAGATGTAGTTGTGTAAATAAATTATAATTGTTCAAGCAATTTGAAAAACATTAACATATCAACACAAACTGAAATGTGACTAATTAAAAATTATTTCTGTAACGGCAAATAAGTAATAATAAACGGCAAAAATACGTTTGCCCTCATGAGGTCATTCTGAAGTTCAATAGTTCTTACGAGGTATAGTTTGAAAAATAATTACTAATTCGTAGTCCTTGGACAATAGGAAAATTTTTTAAAAAATGACCAATTCTTGGTAAGATGTAATTGTCTAAATAAATTATTGTTATTTAAAGAATTTCATTAACATTGAAATATTAGTAATAATAATATAATGTAACTAATTGATAACAATTTGTGCAAATAGAATCTCAAATAAATGATAATAAACGTCAAAATTATGCGATACTCTACTTTTGCCCTTATAGTGTCACTTTGGGGCCCTATAAAAGAGTCTTATGAAGTTGTAATCGTATTCCTTGGACAATTCTGAAGAGGAGATTTGTGTGCGATTTTTGTTACACAACATTAAGATGATTCTACCGCAAAACGATAAAATTTATTTTATCCATAAGAAACACATAGGAACATTCACGCCTTTTGAGGTACTGTAAGGGGTTGAGCTAACCACTCGAAATTTTGTGTGATTCTTTCTTCTTTATATTAGAACACAATGAGTGGGTGAGAGGACCACATTAAAAAATAAAAATCCATACCTGTAGTTAAGGGCCTCCCTAGTATATATTTACATTGGCTATACTTATCTCTGTGTCCGCATGCATTGTTCGGGCACCTTCAGATATGTTGGAAACTTGAAATTTTGCATGTAATTAAGTGCTAACTTTAGAGAATGATAAAAATTGAAGACATAAATATGACGGCCTCAAGTTGAGCCAGCTTATAATTTTAAGAAAGTCGTACAGTGGAGTGTGGGAATTTTATTAGGTATATCATAAGTGTAAACATTAATTTCTGATGAACAAAATCTATAGAAAGATTTACAAAGTACTGTTTTAAAATAACTCAAATGCACTTACATTAAAATTAACTAGTAAACACATCATATCTTAAGCTATTTATTGTTACAAGTGAATCGTCGAGCACAGAGGACGTGTTGCCTGGGATAGTGACACCAACTGATTCATCTCTCATTGGTTTTAATATTTAAGTGTGACATATCTCATTAATAATATTTACAATTCAATTTGTTGAACCACCTTATAAGCAACTAGTAGAATCGATATCCACGCCGCGCCGTTTTAAAGCAACGGACATGCGCCTATTTCAACACTCACAGGTGTCTTCTTAACTATTGTTATATTAGTAATGGAGAAAAAAAAGCAGCATTTTATTGGCTTCTGTTATTTCATTTAAAATCACTGTAAAAGAGAAATGCATGGGATTTTGTGTGAATCCTATTGAATGTTCCGAAAATCTAATTCCTCTATTTGGGAAAATAACGGTTTAACTTTTTTCTTATTAGTCACAGAATAAAGTGTCAACTTTTGAAAACTGGCATTTCTTTTTAACGCAAAAGTAACATGAAAAAGAAATATTACTTAAAGCAACATGCTCTATGAGAATTTTGAAACATTAAAATAGAATGCTCTGTGGTGAAACATTCTAATCTTTGAATAACCTTTATATTTATGGCGAAGTCTTATATTTCAATAAGTAGATTTGCAGCTTATGACACCTATTCGATTCAATCAAATTTGTAGGTCTGGTTAACTCGGCTAATGCGGATCTCGTTTATTATGAAGTTCTCGGACAGACTGTTGACGCCCTTCTACACAACTCTCCAGCAATGTATTCTCGCATTTTTCTTAACCGCGAAACTCCCTTTTGGAGAGCTTTGACTTTGGATATGAGGGTTGTCATGTTTATGTCTATGTCGTACATGTCGCGTGTTATGTTATATGCACTAATGTACGTTTAGTATATATCCATGTAAATTTGCAGTAATTAAACCATTAAATTCCGTCGAAGTACCATTAATTAGGACCCAGACATTATTCACATGTCACATATATCACCAATGTTTTAATCAAATAATATACAGCGTTTAACAGCTTCAGTTGAAGCAACGATTAATGCTCTCTCTTAAGACACCATAAGCAAGCGCTTAGGATATTTTTGTTATTACGTCTCGTTCTATGCAAACAACTGCAAGAAAAAAGCAAGTCACAAACATAACTAGTTTACAATTAGCTATATTTCCATCTACTTACTATATGAGAACTAAGTTTATATCACATGGTATCGCTCCCCATTCATTTTAATGAGGCTAATGGGCATAATAATAGTAATTATAATACAAATAACCAACAAACTATTAAAGAAATAAATTTATTAAAATAAAACCATGGATTACGGTTGGTTTAATAAATTCTATGACATAGAGATAAGATGAAAAAGAACATATTACGGACCCGTACAGAAGAAGCCATTAAAAAATATAAACAATATAGAAATAAATTGAAACAGTTTACTGAAACAAACAAAAAATAATTATTATAAGACCAAAGTCAAACAAGTTAAAAATAATTATAAACATATACGGAATATCGTCGGGAAGGTTACAAATTGAATAATAAAAAAATAATAATATTAAATATTAAACACAATGGTATGATAATATGAAAACCCAAAAGCATTAAATATTTTTTTAATAATTATAAGTAAGGAAATGGCATAAAAAATACAACCTGTACAAAAAGAGTTTTTACCATAAAATGATTCTATAAACTCAATCTATCTAAACCCAATCACAGAGAATGAGCTTATATTTAGTATTGCCTCCTTAAAAGCAAACTCTGCACCAGGCCCTCATGGAATATCCGCTGTATTAATAAAAAATATTCATGAAAAATGTTTGCGAGAAAGGCTTGTAAATTTTCTTGAAACAAAAGATTTATCTTATGAAAGCAATATGGTTTTAGAACCAACAAAAGTATTGAAAACGTCGCCTACGACTTAGCGAGTAAAGTTATAAATCAACTGAATACTAACAAAAAAAGACTTATGGTCTACTTGGCTAAGGCGTTTGACACTGTATGCCATAAAACATTATTTGATAGACTAAAGGATGTGGGTATTAGAGGAAAGACATTGAGACTGTTTGAGCACTATTTAACTGACATAAAACAAAGGGTAGAAATAGATGAAACTTTAAGTAGCTCTCTAGTTGTCTCTATGGGTGTTCCTCAGGGTGCTGTATTGGGGTCTGTGTTATTTCTCGTATACACCAATGAAATTGGACATTTATATTAAACATTATAGTTTCATATGCAGATGACACTGCTATCATATTTTCAGGTAAAAATTGGACCGATATACAGACTGTCTATTTTACGAGGGCCACACCAAATATCTCGCTTAATATCTATTTTAGAAGAATAAAGTTTTAGAAACAGTTATCCCATTTTTTGTGAGCTATATTTCATTAAAAAGAAATTTGAAATCCATAGCCTACTTTATGAGATATATTACAAAAACCTGAAAAATAGGAAAACCACAAACGGTTATAGCTTCCTTATTTGAGGAGATACGAAAAAAGTTAAAGGAATGAAAGTTGACGGCAAAGACAATAAAAATAATAACGTGTAACAAAAAAATCGAAAAATGCAGTTGGCTTTGACATACGCTATTGTGCAAAAATGAAAAATACATATCTCAAAGTAGGCCATGACGCCATTAATTCCGTTATTTTTTTCTCATTCCAACGATATAAAACATGTCACAGAAATTTTAACCGATAGTGTCAATATTTAATATTTTACGAATACCACAATTCATATAATTGAATCGTAACAATCAGCTGTGCCATAATTAGTGAAAGACAATGTAGACAGTTATTAATAAATTTGACAGATTGTCACTGTTGTATGTTGTATGTTGCGTTGTCGAGTTCTAAGACAAATTTTATATCAGTAATTATGGTGTACACCAATAATAACAAATTCGATATGATTAGCATTTATTGTTAGTGCAATTTTGACGCTGAGATGGCAGTCACGGTTTACGGAGATAGATTTCCAGATGCTCCGCAGCCAAATCGAACTATGTTTAGGAACTTAGTTCAAAATCTAAAAACGCACGGTTCATTTTCAAAAAAAGTAGTAAGGCGAGCGCATGTTGCGGATAATGTAAGAAAAGTGAATAAAGTGATGAATTATGTTAACCAAAATGAGGAAACCTCTTTGAGACAAATTCAGAGAAACTGTCGCATAAAAAAAGACAGTGCAAGAAAAATATTGAAAAAAAAACGGATTTCGATGCTACAAAATGAGGAAAGTTTAACATTTAAATGAGGGAGATAAGCCAAGGAGAGTAAGTTTTTGTAGATGGTTATTAAATAAGAAAAGGAATGACGCGCTGATATGTAGCAAAATTCTTTGGTCGGACGAATCAAATTTTTCTAATAATGGATTTTTCAATAGAAATATGCATTATAAGTGGACACGAGAAAATACACATTGGTGCAGAGAGACAGCTTTCCAAGAAAGATTTTCTACGAATGTTTGGTTGGGTCTTTTAGGGACTAAAGTAATTGGACCTTATTTTTATGATGGCAAATTAACCGCTCGTAGATACCTTAATTTCCTGCAAAACGAATTTCAAGATTTTCTTTATGAATTAACAGTGGCAGAAAGATTAAATTATTCATATTTTCAACAAGATGGGGCTCCACCTCACTCTGCTGTAATATGTACAAATTATTTAAATCAAATATTGTCTGTAATTGTTTATTTGTGGCATGTTCAGATTTTCTTACTTTTTATTGGGTATTTTGCCACTGAAAAATATTTAAAAATTTTAATGAAAAAACCTCTGCGCCAAACGGATCAGACAGAGGTTGGTTCTTGAGTACTTGACTGTCAATCAAAAAGTCTCACACCTAAAAATATATAAACTAGAACAATGTTATGAACTAAAAACTGAAAATCAAAGCTATAGGTAGTTAACGTTTTAAACTACTTTTACAATTTTCTCCACTTCAGCTGTAGATCAACCTAACCAAAACAAACTGAAAATTTATAAACAGAATTGTAACACAAATTGCAACTACATTGAAATAAAAAAGATAACGTAACGCTAAATATTAAGGTGTCATTATTAATCCGCATCTGAGTTGGAATGATCATAGCAATTTTATAGCAATAAAAATTTTCTATAAACTTGATCCGTTAAGAGCAATAAAGTAAGCAATAAACTAGTAATGATTTTATATAATGCCTTAGTCAAGTCTATACTAAGATACTGTGTAGTGGTTTGGGGAAGATTATACAATAATGCAATAACCTTGCCGTGTGTCAAAATACCATATTAATAATAATTAAAAAAGAGAAGTACGTACTTCACTAATTTAGTATATAAGCACACGAATATATTGAATATCAGAAGTCTCTATGTATACAGTTGTTTAAATTTCACCGTGAAAAATCAATATCTATGCCAATCTGTCATCCATAATTGTCAAACAATAACAAATAAATCATTGAAAGTTTCAAACTAAATCGCATACTCAGAGCTATGTAACATACTTTGCTTCTCTTCCCCCTGATTAATACGTTGTACAATTAAATTTTACATCTAAGA
This sequence comes from Stenurella melanura, assembly GCA_963583905.1. Classification (NCBI taxonomy): domain Eukaryota; kingdom Metazoa; phylum Arthropoda; class Insecta; order Coleoptera; family Cerambycidae; genus Stenurella; species Stenurella melanura. Next base: position 213,291,014 of record OY757309.1, read on the forward strand.
ATGTTGTTGAAGGACCATGCACAAAACAAATGTGTTCTCTGATACGCTTCAGACGCAATTTAGAGTGCAGGTTCCTTTATACATCATCGTAATGTAACAAATGTTTTATGTAATATGTTATGTATTCGAAATAATTTTGACATTTTGATATCGTATAATAAAAAGAATACAGGGTGTGCGAAATATTGATAACTAAATATTAAATATAATATAATAGAAACCAAAATGAATGAAAAAGATTAAACCAATGTCGAACGTATGTCTTTGATTAGAGTAATAGTCAATGACACAATACATTACATAAAATGACGATGGGAAAACAGTTCTCTCTTAAGTCAATGTCAGATACTGTTTTATATACTGTGCCCAAGATTTATTGGTTGACATAGCTAAACACATTTTTATAGGGAATCAGAAAATTTTAAAATCGTGAGTAAAGTCGGGTGTAATAATTGGTTTTCGAGGTATAAAAACATATTCAATAAAATTGCTTGGTTCTACAATTTAAGTTATAGTGGGGCCGATCTTCAGATCTATAATGACAAGCAGTCATTCTAGAAGGACTTGATAAATTTAGAACTTATCGGCCTTAGTGTTCTTTATAAAGAAGTGGACAGATCTGTAGATAATCTTCACTTTCGATGCTGTCAAGAAGATATTCATTTCAGTCGCACTATCTTTTTTTGTGTTAAAATCGCTCACTGTCATAACCATGAGACCGACTGTTCTTCAAATGAATAAGATCACGACAAATTTTCCCAATGAAATCACCAATGTTATTAACTGGTGCAGCTAGGCTTCTTGAAATTTCAATGTGTCTTTAGTTTCTATTATACTCTCATCTCATCTTATCTTCTCTTTTCAGCAATTGAACTGTACGAATACCAGCTTTCGCCAGCCTATTAAGTGAAGTCGCATATTCGTCAAAACACTCTTCAATTTCTTGTGACGAGCATAACGATTTAAAACAATTAGAGCCCGCGTTTTACTAAAAACCTGCACATTTTTTTGTCAAGGTACTACGCAAATATCTTCTGGCTATGTAGTTTCGATCAAATAAGCTGAAATTTGGATGTGTGTTTTGTTAACTCTGAGTAAAAATAGACCATTAGTGAGACATATTTTGTCAAAGCTAGACAATTTCCGTGTTTTTAGATAATGTATGCTCTTAAAATATTTACTTTATGGAAAAAGTGGAAGAGAAAGATTGCATTTGCATCCCTCCAAATTTACTCGGAGTGAGATTTTCGTTTTGTTCTGCATTGAAAAATAATGTTTTTAAAATGTAAAGCTTTTTAAGCTCTGAGTATGATTTGGGTATAAATTACAATAACGATAGTAATACTGATAGTAATATCGGCAACTTACCAGTTGAGAATGTATTGTGACAGGATTGTCACGAAGCACACAAAACCCAATATTGCTAGCGCTCTAGTTTTCTTCCTCTGTATGTACACTTCTGAGACATGAACCATTAAACAGGTAGATGGGCGGCGTATTGATACTGTGGAATGTGTGTCTAGAGACAAATTTTACGAATTCTCTAGATAGACCATCGCGCCAAAAGCTCGGTTTCCAAGAAATAAGTTTCCAAAAGCGACTCTCCAACATAGTATTTTCCAGTCTTTCTTGGTTACATTAACCCGATGGAGGACAACATAGAACGGCTGAGAGTGCAGGGAAAACCATATGGCAAGAAGCGAAAATAGCGACCTCCAAAACGCTGGAGTTACGTCACCAAATAGCGGTTGAGAAGAGCATTGGTGTGGTCATACGGAGAGATCAATTATTATATTGTGTTATTCAGAAAACGTCTACCAAACCACTGTGAATAAAAAGCAGACGAACAAGAACAGTGAAATAATGTTTAAAATGTGGAAAACTCTTGAGTTTGAGTAAAAACCATGCAGACTGCAGGCTGCAGCTTAAAGTTTGTTTGCATTAAGATATTTACGTTAGAAAACACGTAGACCATTTTGTTCACTTCGGAACAAACAATTATCATATAAAAAGTATCGAAGCTCAAGAATATAGGATCTATAATAATATATCTTTTTATGTTCTATCATTGCGCATACCGAATACAAATATTTATTTAATAATTAAAAAAGTAAGTTATTTTAAATTCATATAGGTATTTCATTGAAATATTTCCTTTTAAAACCTACGCATGGTGAAATTGCAGTACATTTCGTCTTAAAATATATCACATGCCAGATATTCCTTTCGGCTATTCACTACAGTTATTTCAAAAAATACGTTTCAGCATTTACAAAGACATTTCACAGAATCCATTCCCACGGAATAAATCAATCGATTTAACAAATCATCTCCAATAGCTATATGTATATGAAATATGAATGAAACGCAGTTTAAAAACTGTCGAAGTCTAGTATATTTATGAGACATGTTTTTGATTTAGGAGTTTCCTTTAGTAACAAGACGAAGTTTCACAATAAAAAGGTATGTACCTACGTTTTGTAATAATCTTTCATACATAAGGCACATTGAATTTCACATAAATATATCGGTAGCAAACATGCTGCTTGCGGCATATTATTTGTACAAAGTTGTACTAACATATTCGTATCTGTATTGTATCAGAAAATCGGTAAAAGTATTTACACAGAACTTCCCTCTTTATTTATATAGGGTGGTCAGTCTAAAAATTTATTAATTAAGAAACTATATAGAAGAATAATAATCGGAATGTAGTTATCACTATTGCTACAAAGAGAACCTGGTAACTTCTCAAAATATATATATTTTTTAAATTGGTTTAGAATGTCAAGTAGCGACAACTACACAGCAAATTCGACTGTTCTTCGTCAAGTAGTTTCTTAGTTAATGCGTCAACAAAGAGACAATAGACAAACACACAGACTGACGGAATTGAAAACATTAATATCTTCGTAATCTACATGGTCTGAAATGTGGAAATCCAAAGAAATCTCAGAGGGCGATTTCTTCTCGAATACAACACTTCCCTATGGTATGCGAGGGAATAAAAAATTTTGTAATAGAAAGTTAGCTATGGCACCATTAGATTAGTAATTTTTATTTCTTTTTTAGCGACACCTCACAGTCAACCTGTATTTTCAAACCCAGACCATACACTTAAAAATAGAACAATTGAGAAATTAGAAATAATTTATTACTTCTACATCCACGTAGTGGTTTAGAATATCATGAAACATCGAGATTTTAAATTTGAGCAAAAATAAATTTTCTATCTGTCTGTCGGTCGGTCTGTCTCTTTTGTACGAGCGCTTTCTCTGGAACGGTTTAAGATATTGACTTGAAATTTGATACACCTACGTATTATAAAGAGATCTGAAACTGGATTATTTTTTTAACATATCCGGTGAAAGGTTGGGGGGTAAATAGGGGTGAATCAGGGAAAATAAATAAAGCAAGCTGGTAAGTGTACAGAAACTTGAGATTCGGTGTATATACTAGAAGCTAAGGCATCAATTTTTTTATAATATTCTACATCCTCCCACCACCCCCACTCCATTATTAAAGAGGTTGATAAAATAAAATTAACATATTCACTTGAAATGTGGTACACATATATTATTAATATAACGACATCTGGAACTAGATTGTATTTTGAAATTATTCCATTGGAGGATTGGGGGTCAAATAGGGGCAAATAGGGGAAAATGAATAGGTAATGTAAGCTGGTAAGTGTAGAGAAACTTCGCACTTGGTATATATACTAGAAGTTAAGACATCAGATTCTCCGCCACTCCATTATTAAAGGGGTTGATAAAATTGAGATATTCCTACGCCAGCTCTGCGGCGCAGTGCTAAAGATGTTTGGCTTGCGACCACAGAGTCCTGGGTTCGAATCATGGCCAGAGTATGGATGTTTAGTTGCCATTAAATAAATAAATAAATAAGTAAATAAATAAATAAATAAATAAATATTCACTTGAAATTTGGTACATGTATGTATTATAACCACATCTGTAACTGGGGAAAATGAGTAGAGCAAGATAATGAGATTCCAAAAACTTCACTTTTGGCGTATATGCAAAGAAACAAAGCCTCTCTTTTTATAACATCTACCTCAAGTGTTATTAAAATTCTATGACCAATTATTTCCACATACTAGAGTGCAATTATAATCAAGATGTCTTCCTTTAAAGAGACTTAAATGGAAAATCTGGATGTCGAGTAGTGATCCCTTAGGTGGCGGATTTTTTAGATAATATTTCAAGCAAAACAAGTTTCGACAAGTTAAATAATACGTTTTAATATGGTTTTAATACAATTTTAGGGTGCCTAGATGATAAATGCAACTCAAAACGCATTACAAGAAATTACATGCTTTTGATTTTGATTTATTCAAACATGTTTTGCTAGTACTCTAATATTATTTAAAAATACGTTATTATATTCTTCGCAAATACAAAACGAAGAGTACATTGCATTCGATCGGCGCATTTCTAAAACCGGTAATATTGGTCGTAGAAAAAAGAATTTCATATCACTGTGTTGGTGATCGAATTCTGAACAAATTTCAAAACGTCCGTCCGTCCGTCTGTCTGTCTGTCCCTCTGTCTAAAAATAATATTATTCACAAAAAAACTGCGAAGAGTATCCTATAGAATGTGCAACAATTATGTAAAAAGTGCAGTAAACCGGCGAAAAGTATAACGGTTAGCTTGTTTTCTCTTGGATATTTCATACACAAAGATTATAGCTGTTCTCTAGTATTTACATCTTATGTAATTCATTTTTTATATTTGTCTTGTTATTATTATAATTAAGTTTTTTTAATTTTGTCTTGATTTCAAAATGAAGGTGTGCGTGTGTGTATCATTAAAAATGGAATAAAAATATCTATCTAATGGTGCCATAACCAACTTCTTAAAATTGCAGTTTTTCTTAGTAGTAGGGTGTACTTTGAAATTTTTAATTGCGAATGTTTATTCGTCTCGTTTATGCAATAAACTTTGATTTAAACTTTTCTCTAATATCTAACCAAATAGCAAAGTTCCAAGCGTTAAAATTTCTTCACTTTTGTTTCTTTTGTAGCAAATTAGGCTTTGAATTGATAATTTGTTTTTGCTTTCTAATAAGTTACGAGCCTGGTACGAGAATATTTTGATATATTAAATAGTAACGGAAATATGTAGGGTGGTCCACTTAAAACTGACACACTGTATATAACAGAGTAAAATAAAAAACGTCATATAATTTATCTCATACCCACTAGAGCAATTCTTTTTCTTGAAATAGGTTTAGAATGTCATGAAACATTGGGATTTTAAATTTGAGCAGGAAAAATTCTACACGTCGATCGGTCGGTCTGTCAGTCTATCTGTAACTTTTTTGTGTGCACGGTTTCTCAGGAACGTATTAAGTTATTGACTTTAAATTTGGTACGCGTATGTATTTTACCGAGATCTGATATTTTGAGCTTACTCCAGTGAAGGATGGAATGGGGTGGGATGTTAAATAGGGGAAAATCAGTGAAGCAAGATGGTAAGATTCCAGAAACTTGGGATTCGGTGTATACATTACAAACCAATAAGGCCTCAGATTATTTAAAACATTTGCCACACGCCACCACAGTTATTAAACGGGTTATGAAAATTAAATTGAGATATTCACTTAAAATTTAGTACAAGTATCTATAACTACATGTAGAACTGGATTATACTTTAAAATGATTCCGTTGAAGGGTTGGGGGGTACGTAGGTGTAAACAGGGGAAAATAAGTAAAGCAAGCTAGTAAGAGTTCGAAAACATGGGATTTAGTGTATGTACTAGAGGCCAAGGTCTCAAGTTTTTTTATGACATATGCTACCATCACCACCACCCCCACTTCATTATTAAAGGAATTAACAAAATAAAATTAAGCTATTGGCTTAACATTTGATACACGTAAGTATTATAACGAGATTTGTAATATATTTTGAACTTATTCCACTGACGCTTGGGGGATAAATAGGGATAAATAAGTAAAACTAGTAGGAGTCGAGAAACTTGGGATTGGATGTACATGTATATTAGAAGTCAAGGTCTTAATTTTTTTATGACATCTGTCACCCCCACCACAACATCCCAACTCCAAAATAAAATTGTATTGGAGTGTGTACGTATGAGAACAAAAGTTCTAAAAATTTTTTGACATCGGCCTGTGGGGTGGCTGATGTCTAAACACTTTTTGAGAGAGAGAACTGTTCTCATACGCACACCACCTCGGGGCCGACAATTTCAAATATTATATTCTTAAAATTCTATAAGCAACTCCACTTACTAGAGTGCAAATATAGTATCAATATATTTCCGTTCAAAGAGACTTGAATGGAAAATCTGCATGTGAAGTAATTATTCCTTAGGGAGCACTTTTTGTTTTAAACAGTTCAAGTCTGTCTGTTACAGGACGGATGAAACAAGTTACAAACCTACACAAAGTATACATTTGATGCTGTTAATATTCCGACGTTGTAGAGCATAACATGCCCAGAATATCGGATGCTTAAAAGTTTATGTTCGGGCACAATACCGATGTTTTAAAATCCTACCTTTAAACCTCCGCTGCAAGGTGCTACCGGTTATAGCTTTATACTACAGGCGATCGCCTACATAAGATATCTATCTCTAGGGATCCCCGAAGTTAACCAAAGTATACATCGCGTTCGCCTCCGTGACACTTAAACTTTGTTAATTTATTGCCAGGTTAGCCGCATAGTTTAATAATTCCGCCTAAATAGTTTTTGCAATTTGCTTAATCGGCTACGTGGTTGTATGTAATAAACCTGAGCAACGACCTCGTAATTGACCACAGATAGATTAGGGAAATCAGTCAAGTGTATGAGATGTCGTCCCTTGTAGACTACCCACCTTAGGATAGTATGATTTGACAAAGTTATTCTTTCATCGAATACTTAACGAGAGGCACGCCCTTTTACACAGATCACTTACGCACTATTCGCTATTTATTAATTTGACCAACAAAGTAATCGATTTAAATTATAGTTATTTTAATAAAGATGATCCATTCTCAAAAATGGTGGCAGTTTCATATTGATTTGAGCTTTTATTAACTTCTAAAATTACTATTATATAAAATTGTAACAGAGTGCGTCGGTGACGTCTAGACATATGGAGCAGCTCTACAGTTTCTAGTTCTTAGCGGATATAGTATATACAGGGGGAGTGATCGTAGATACGTCTACCGGTAAAGTAAACTTCATATTTCTAAGTCAGATAAAAAATTTCAAAGCTTTGCCGCCTATTATCACTAGGATAGAGCGGGGCATGGATTAAAATAAGAAATTAAGGGAAACTCGCCAGTGTCACTTATAATTCCTAATAATTACGCCACTCACTCCTAAAATATTTTACGATCTAACGGTCATTACTGTTTACTTAATTTTTACACACATACATAATGCTGTAAAAGGGGCAAGCAGAACGGCACAGGTATTAAGCAGAGACGGACCACTGTCTTCCGCGATATTTCGAACGAGTTGTGTTATATTTAGAATATATAAGTTAAGTGCTTCATACAATAATACAGTGTGTGGTTCAGTGTTTTCATTTTATTTTGATTGTGAGTGCCTAGAATGTATAATACTTTAACAGATAAGTGAAATTGCTCTTTGTTTAAGCGTATTTTATGTAGTTGTATAAAAATATTCCGGCGGATGGTGAAGTATTCGAGTGTTTTCCGTTTTTTAGTGGCTGTGGTAAAATAATATTGTGATAATGTTCAGGCCTTGGGAAGATCCTCAACCTAGCACCAGCAGAGAATTTAACGAAGATATGGGAAATGGTAATGGCTCACAAGTTACAGAGAAAAGTTCTAGACAACATTTATGCGAACATAATAAAAAAGCAGTTTTAAACGTTTATAAAAATATAAAAGAAAGTGAAGGAAATAAAGGAGCCGTGGAAAAAATGGCCTACTTAACAGAAATTTCAGAACGGTCTATATATAGAATAATTAAGGATGTGGTACCTAATTGAAAAGTTAGATCGGATAAAGGAGCAGCACGAGCATTAGATTCGTCTATGGTGAAATTGTTAAGAGATTTAATTTATAGCAAGTATATGGAAAATGAGGTACCAACGGTGGAATCAATACATATAGAACTGAAAACAAATGGTGCAGTGTCAGTTAGTCAAGCAACACTTCGGCGCTGGATAATAAAGACAGGATTTAGGTTCAAGATTATTAATAAAAGGGCAGGTATTATGGAAAGCTTCAGAATTGTGCAGTGGCGTAATGAATATTTGGAAAATATAAAAAAATTTCGAAATGAACAACGACCTATTTATTATTTAGATGAAACTTGGATGATACCCATGACACAGTGAAAAAAGGCTGGATAGGTGGTTCAAAGAAATGTAAAGTTGATATGCCTGCAAATAAAGGAACCAGATTAGTAATAGTACATTGTGGATCAGAAAATGGATGGGTGCATAATGGTCTCAAATTAAGTGGAAAAAAATGGAAGAATGAAACGTTGACTATCACCGAAACATGACTGCGGATATTTTTGAAGCATGGTTTCAGACTTCATTGCTACCAAATATAGAAGAAAACAGCGTAATTGTTTTAGACAATGCTTCGTATCATTCGCGACAAATTGAGAAAATACCAAATACGGGAACAAAGAAAAAAGATATTCATGAATTTCTCCGAAAACATAATTTGAAATTTGAAGAAAATTTTAGAAAGATCTTTTGGAAATTGTTAAGAAGCAAATCTTCCCAAAACAATATGTGATTGATAGCATGGCTAAAGCTCAAGGACATACAGTTTTACGGTTACCCCATATTTTTGGATTTTTAACCAGGTAGAACTAATATGGAGTCAGCCGAAAGAAGTATTCGCAAAAATAACTCCTTCCCCAAATTTGATGCCGAAGGAGTCGACCTTATTAAAGCTAAAGTGGGAGAAATAACACCAAGCAATTGGAAAAAGTCTATTCAGCATGTCATTAAAAATGAAGATGAATTTATTAAGTTAGAAAAAAGCATCAGTCCTAATCAAGACCGTTTAATAATATCTGTAGATTCAGATACCGACGATGATACCGATTTAGAAAGTGGTTGTGAAGTGTTGAGTGAGTGTAGTGATTAGAGTTTTAAACAAAATGTTATATGTGATTTGATTTAGTGTACATTGCGAATTTATCGTTTCATTAGTGTTTTACATACGCGAAAATGCAATATAACGTGATTTTTATGTATTATATTATATGTATACATATTTTATTTGATAATTATTTATTTGTTTCTTTTTCAGAACTGAATTTATTTATTTTATAGTTATTTATTTGCTGTCCAGAATTGAATTTATTTATTTCAATTATTTGTTTGTTTTCTAGAATTTTATTTATTTATTTAATCTGGGTTAAATAGATTACGGGTTATTGACATAAGTTCAATATTTTCTTTATTTAATGAATTTAAAAATTTACTTTATTTCTTTGACCTATTTTAATAATATCGATAACCTTAACTCTGAACCCACATTTTTTGGCAAGGAATTGCTCGTACCTCCTCGTGGTCCTTGCTGGGCAACAATAATAATTCGATAGGTATATTAAATTATTATTGGCGAAACTGAGCAACAAAAGAATATTTGGTATAATTTTAATTTAGTCTAAAAAAATTCATCAATGCTCCACCAATATATAAAATATTATTCCTATCTTAACACAAGCGAAACAGAATACTTTTTTTAAATTTATCATTATCACTGTAACAAATAACTATTTATTTATCAACCATACATTAAATTAATTAGATTGTAACTCACGGCACAATAATTTTAAGTACGGTCCTGAGCCGCAGTAAATTAAGTCGGCTTTGACACTTTTATGGCCGAGTTTTATGGCTTTTTTTGGGTGTCTCGCGCCGTGTTCACTCCTTTGTCGGGAATTTTTTATTTGACTTGGAAATATGAAGTTCACTTTACTCGTATTTCGATACGAAATTGCAACATCAAGCGCGGTTAGTACGAGGATGGGTCAACCAGTCCAGGGCAACACAGCATTCTCGCTCCATCTTCTAAAGGCTTGTATATCGGCGCAAGCAGAGAAGAAGGTCGGGGTTACATAGCGGATATATTATCCTTCGGAGGGGATGTAAAGCAGTCGGCCCCTTGTATATTAAATGTTAGACAAGTAAAAAATGAATAGAGAAGAGGTTCGGCAAAATTTCCAGATTGGGGGTTGCTCGTCTCCTGGTGTCGGTAATAGGTCTCAGTAGCGAAAATAGGCCGACGTTAAATAAGTGAGACGAAAAGAAGTTTAAACAGGGTGTTCTTTAACGACGTGCTAATATTTCAGAGTGTGGTTCGTTAGGTCATTTTATGAAGGAAAGTTTGTATGAGCATATGCCCGCAACGGTTTAAATTTTTTGCTACAGGGTGTTGAATTTTCTGTTTTAATCGTTATTTTTTAATATCTCAGAAGGTACATTAAATATTATTTTCAATTTTGGTATGTGTTAATAGGATATAAACCACATATTTTATTTCGAAAAGTTATTTTATAGCTCCACAAGTAAACATGTTCTCTGATATTTCTTACCAAGGTGTTATGCCACTCTGCCATTTTTCCATGTGGATATTTTTTCTGATTAGCCTGGTCAATTCTGCATGTAAACGGTCTCTTGCGGTTTTATCGTCAGACGTCAGTTCTTGATTATAACAATTAAATTCAAATTGAAACTAATTGAATTTGAAGAATTTGAATTTAATTATTTTAATCAAGAAGTGCGCGTCTGACGAGAAAAACGCTAGAGATCGTTTTCATGTAGAATTGACCAGGCTAATCAGAAAAATTATCCACCTGGAAAATGTCAGTGGGGTACCACTGTTTTGATAAAAAATATCACAGGACATATTTCCAGGGACGCCATTGGTGGAGCTATAAATTAAGTAACTAAAATATGTGGTTTTATATCTCTTTAATGTTATTGAAGCCTATAAACTGTTCAATTTTAAAAATATGACATTATTAAGAAAATTAAATTTAGCAAGAACATTCGCAAGAAAAAATCGACTTTGAAACGTTATCACTTCACAAAAGACCGATAACCACTTTTGATATCGTCTCTGATTGAAATCTGCATAAAACTTATTTCACTAAAAACGCCCTAAAGAATGACTTAGAAAAGTTTGAAAATTTGAAAACATTTTCAAGATGCGACGGGTGGAAAACCGCTCCGCCCGACAACTTTTTCTAAAGTACCACGAAATATTTTTCGAAAGTATAGCGAAATCTTTTTCCAAAGTACCACGAAATATTTTTCGAAAGTACCACGGAATCATTTTTTCGAAAGTACCACGAAGAGATTTGCACAGGGTAGAATTCTCAGTCTGGATGTAGCGAGTAGCTATTTGAAATGTCAAAATTTAAGAAAAATTCAATGGGACGATTTTTCCAATAAAAACCAAAATCCACATTTAATTATTCTGCAAGTATGTAGTGGAGAATACTCCATGTCCGAATCACAAGAACATTAATAAAAAATAACCCAAAAATTCAAAGTCCAAAATTCGATTCCGATAGACCCAAAATATCCTTAATCCAGGCCTAAGCGGAAATCGCCATAGTAATCGCTCGAATGCGAGTCGGCGACAAGAAGGTATCTTTGGGTTCAATGCCGTTAGTACGTTCTTTCTAGCTGCACAACCATTGAATTCATATATATAGCTTCTTGAAACATCCTGACAAAGTACAAACATTTCGAAAATTTCAGTGCAAAATTTAAAAAATTAAGTGAATAATTTTCAAAAAGTTCAACTTACATCTTACAATCATAATTAACTGGGAATCTGAATTTTTTGTACAGTCAATTGTTATTGGTGGCGCTCTCTGATGTTCGTCTTATATTCACTAGTTAAATATTGAGCATTTATATTTTTTTATATTTTATGAAATTTATTTCAATAATGAAAATATGTCTTGAATTCGATTTCTTATTGACGAGTATTTACGAACTCAATTGGAACAGCACGGATCTAGAGGATCTTACGGGGTATTCTCAATATATCGCTTCACATTGAATGAGAGAGCATAGAATTTTACAGATTTATATTCACCACTCCTCATCTACAGTCCACGTGGACTTGATCCGCCTGCAGCATAGAAATATAGGTGGGATTAGATGCTTAGCAAATTTGATTTATCAACACCAATAAATGAACTATTTGTATCGTATGGTATGTACGAGGCAGTGCAGTACAGCCAGGCAGCGTTATAATTTACTTAATTCTGGTAAATATTTCAACAAATTAGTAGTTTTATTACTCTGTTTGAGTGATTTTTTGCAATTAAATGGCATTTTGGAGGCCTTTCGATAGTAGTGACAACGAGACGGACGATTTTGATACAGAGCCTATACAAGCGGAACTTGAAAATAAAGACTTACACGGTCAAACTCAAAGGGTTATTTTGAATATTTACTCGTTTCAAAGGCGAAAATATGGATTCTTCATATAACCAAATTGTGAAGAGGGTTTGTGAATTAACAAAATTTAGCCGTACCACAATTTATAGGGTTATTAGAGCCGGAGATATAGCTGATCATTTTGTTAAACGGAAAAGAGTTGGACAAAAACTTAAAGAATTTGATAACGCGTACAACGATGTCATTCGTCGATTTGTGTATGACTTTTACAATGAACAGAAGGTACCCACATTAGAAATTATTAGGGATAAGTTATGCGACTATCCAGATTATAACTATAAATCATTAGATACTTTGCAAAACGATTTGCTCGATTGCGGATTTAGATACAAAAAAATTGGACAAACGAATGGTGGGTTGTGGAATCAGCACACATCGTTGATCATCGACACAAGTACCTGCGTAAAGTAAAAGAATACCGAGATGCAAATAGAGACATAATTTATCTTGACGGAACATGGTTTGACACCCATGATTTAGTTCAATACGGTTGGGTAGATAACACCAAAAAGTGTAATTTAAGTGCTCCATGTTCTAGGGGGAAGAAGAACTATAATTCTTGCTGGAAGTAAAAACGGTTTTATTTCAAATGCGTTGTTGTTGTCAGCTAAAAATATCAAACAATCCTCTGCCGACTACCACGAGGATATGACAGGCGAATTATTTGAGAAGTGGGCAAAGGAACAGCTGATACCAAATATCCCACCAAATTCTGTAATTTTTATGGACAATGCGTTATGCCATTCACGGCAACATACAAAAAATTCCGAACACCAACACAGGAAAAGGCGATATCATTGAATTTATGTAAGGTAAAGGCTTGGAAATACCAGAAAAGAACACAAAAAAGACTTTATTAGAACTGAGTGGAAACCAAATTTTAAAAAGGAATATGCGTTGAAACAATTTTTGAAGCACACCATCATACTATTTTACATCTGCCTTCATATTATTACGTTTTCAACCCCATTGAAATGGTGTGGGTTGTTGTAAAAACAAGACTACCTCAATACCTCAATGTAGTAAATCCCCACAATTAGGTGAGTCTGTCTTAAAGAATATAAAGATAATGGTAGACGAAATATGCAAAAGGAGGAAGTGTGTATCTTATGTGATCTTATGCGATAAAAAGGAAAATGAATATTCTATATTACCACTAATCTAATTATTATTAATGTAAACACCGATTTAAGTTCTAAAAACTCGGATAGTGACGAATGAAATATGGCTTATTTAAAGTTCATAGACAAAGCTTTTTTGAAATTTGTTTATTTAACGTCGACCTATTTCCGGTACTGAGGCCAGTTACCGATGCCAGGAAACGAGTTCCCCCTTTAAAATTTTGCCGAGTCTTTCCATTATAGAATAGGAGAAATTTTCTACCTGCCTAACATCGTGATACTGAAAAGTTCGTAGTATCATGGCCTAACATTTAATAAACAAGACAGTCGCTGCTTTACGCCCCTTCGGCAGGATTATAATTATACCATCTACGCAACTTCTGATTAAGATTACATAACTTTGCTGCTAGAACACAGAACGAGAGGTAGGTCACTAGACAATGACGTAGCCTTAATATATCATTTATATGAGTTATCAAATATGATAAACATACTTTCTCATTAACTACTTCTATTGAATAAAGGTGTTATAGAAATCCCTTTCTTTAACAATTAAAAATTAATTATTTAGTATTTAAAGCATGTTTACAACATATGATAATTATTATCATATAAACTCACCGAAAAATCCCAGGATATACATCAAGCTAATTAATTACGTAGAATTATTGTTACTGTAAGATCTTACAGTATACGAATTAATTTCGAGAAATGATCCTCTCCATGTCTTCAAGTTTGTTTCCTACAATAAGGACTCTTACTTTTCATTGAATCAGTGAGTTAGTGGAAATACAATTTGTTTCTTTGGCCCAGAATAGCTTGGATAATTTACAGGCAATTTCTGAAAGTGGCGACACATAATATACAAGACAGGAGGAAACTGAAATATTACGAGTGGGTAGGAATATCTTATCCGATTCTCTTAGGTTCACAGAATGTCAAGAGATTTTTTATTAAAATTGAGGAGATTTACTTACTTAAACCGGAGGGTTCAACAAACTAATTAGGATAAAGTGTAATTCTTCCCTATATAAACGATTATATATTGTCATATTAATAATAATATAATTATTTGTACATGTAAAAAATGTGTGTGTAAACAATTAATCATGACACATGACATTTCTTGACACACTTTCTTACTTATTTTACTTCTACATCCATAGTGGAGCAGAAGTATAGTAACTGTAAAACAAATTTCAAAATTTATTATTGTTGAAATAGGCTTAGAATGTCATAAAACGTCGAAATTTTAAATTTGAGAGAAAAAAATTGTCTGTCTGTCGGTAGCTCTGTCTGTTGGTTGGTATGTCTGTCGGTACACTCGGGTGTAAGGAATTCCGTACTTCTGTACGCGTACAATGCTTTATTGTAAAGAAGGCCTTTTTAATGTCACTGTAACTGTCATAACTGTAATTGAAAATTCTGTCAAAATTAAAATGCCTCGAATATTTTTGTCTGAAGCTCAAAAGGCCAGAGCAATTGCAAACATTGAAGATGGGTGGTCTTATAGTGCTGTGGCAGACGATCTAAATGTAAGCAAGTCTTGTATTGTTTATATTAAAAAACTCTGGAATGAACACCACATGTATTGAAGGGCTCCAGCTTCTGGTGGAAAGCGAGTTTCGGCTGCACAACAGTTTGGACAGCTCGTAGAAGATTAAAAAATTATGGAGTTAGAAGTAGGGTAGCATAGAAGAAGCTTTATTTGACGCACTTAAATTAAGAGAGGCGTTTGCAGTTTGCCAATGAATTTATTAACCGTGACGATGAGTTCTGGCGTTACGTGGTATTTGCGGATGAGAAATGTTTTCAATCCCTTCACGATCGAAAAATTCTACTGCATGGGCCAAACAATCACTGCAGGCTTCAAGAAGAATATGTTCAGCGGGACAGATCCAGTGGTAAATTTTCAGTTTATTCGACAGGAAAGAAATGCGTATTTTTGGGGAAATAGTGAAAAGTGAGAGGCTTGCTGAACTAATGCATCGCTCCAAATTGCATGAGTAGATCGTCTCGTACTTCCCTCGGCTACAGGCTGAAGAATAGAGGGGAGGCAGATATGTTTTAGCTAATAGGTGAATCTTCTACAGTGTATTGATAGCAGCGACAGGTGTAGATAAATGAAAACTCTCATATTCCTAGATTTTCTATTAAACTCTCAGCCAAACAATAACTGTTCCGGTTTCTGGACAGTAAAATACTGAATAATTTAAACCAAGCATACGTAGTGACACACTATAATTGCTGCATCCAAACCGGACGCAATTGGTCTTGAAAAGGTCGAATGTAAACTAGTTGAAGCAGACGGCGAGAGTTTTTTTTTGCATGTGCGGAATATAATATTTTCACGATCGAAAAATTTGAGTGCATAGGCCAAACTGCAGGCTTCAAGAAGAATATTTTCCGCAACGCAGATCCAGTGGTAAATTTTCAGTAAATGTTTCGGGTTGGAAAATTGCTGAAGGATCTGAGGCTTGCCTCAGAGTTATAAAACGGCTGACTGCAAATGCTTAGCAAAATATTTTACAAGATATGATGCTACCATCAGTCATTGCAAGATTCCCGCGCCCAAATTTTGTATATTAGCAAGACAATTGTCCTCTACACACTGCAAGAATGATAAGGAATTGGATAGATGAGAACAGTATTAATGTTTTATCTGGGCCGGCGAAGAGCCCTAATCTCAATTCGATGGAGAACATTTGGGGCTATTTGGTGAAAAATTTACTCTCGAAACTTTAGGCCTGCAAATAGAGATGATCTGTGGAATACTATAAGTACTTGAAGCATGGCAAGAGATGGAGAACACATGCAATTTCAGAAACTTAATTTTTTCAATGAGGAATCACTTGCAACTAGTAATTGATAGTAATGGTTCATCAATAGGATATTGACTTTTTTTAGTTCTTAACTTAAAAATAAAGGCTTTTATAGTTTTTTACGTTGAATTGTTACGAATATGTTTCCTGTTAAGGTGGCCATTCCCTAGAAAGAGACATCCGATAGGGAAATATTTATTATTTTTAGCCATAACTTTTTTTCTTAGTACGTTTCTTAGTACGTTTATTAAAAAAAAACTATAAGAACCATAACAAGACTATTACTATGAATTTTCACTCAATAATTTTAGTGGTTTGCAAAATAGCTCGATTTAAATTTAAAAATTATGTTAATCTTCCCATTTCGTAGTTTTAAATCGAGCTATTTTGCAAACCACTGAAATTATTGAGTGAAAATTCATAGTAATAGTCTTGCTATAGTTCTACTTAGGTACTCTAATAGTTTTTTTAAATATACGTATTAAGAAAAAAAGTAATGGGCAAAAATAGTAAATATTTCCCTATCGGATGTCTCTTTCTAGGGAATCGCCACCTTATGTATTTTTTGTAACACATTTTTTAATTGTTTTTGTAAAATTGAACAAACAGTAAATAACAATAAAAATATAATTTAGATTTTACCCGAGTGTACATACATATCATGACGAGATCTGAAACTATATTATATTTTTTCCTAATTCCGGTGAAGGGTTGGTGATAAAATTGGGGCAAATAAGGGAAAAGAAGTAAAGGAATCTGGTAAGAGTACAGAAATTTGGAATTTGGTGTATATGCTAGAAGCTAAGACCTCAGATTTTTTAAGAATATTTTCCACTCCCTCCCCAGCACCTCCACTGCATTTTTAATGCGGTTGATAAAATTAAACTGAGACATTCACTTGAAATTTCATACACAAATCTATCATGACGACATTTGGAACTGGATTATATTTTGAGATAATACAGTTGAAGGGTTGGGGTTTAAATAGGGGTAAATAGGGAAAAATAAGTAAAGCAAGCAGGCAAAAGTACGGAACTTGGGATTTGGTGGATGAATATACTAGAAGCCAAGGCCTCAAATTTTTTATTGTATTTTTCAACCCCACCCCCCACCGTCGCCGCTCTATTATTAAATGGCTTAATATAATAAAATTGAGATATCCACTAGAAATTTGGTAAAAGTACGTATTATAACGACATCTGGAATTAGATTATATTTTGAGATGATTCCTTTGAAGGGTTGGGGGTTAAATAAAGGTAAATAGGTGAAAATAAGTAAGGCAAGATGGTAAAAGCTCAGAAGCTTAGATATCAGTAGCCAGTGCTGCAGATTTTTTTATAACATTTTTCACCCTTCTACCACTCCCACTACATTAGCATATATAGTATTATATAGTAAAAAAAAATCATATATTAACTTAACATTTGGTACATATATTTTTTATTATAAAGATATCTGGAACTTGATTATATTTTGAGATGATTCCGTTGATGGGATAATGGTTGAGTAGGGGTATATAGAGGAAGATAAGTAAAGCAACACTTACCAGCGTACAGAAACTTGGGATTTGATGTATGTACTGACGACAAGGCCTCAAACTTTTTTATAACAATTTTAAACCCCTCCACACCCCACTCCATTACTAAAGAAGTTGATAAAATAAAATTGAGATATTCTCTTGAAATTTGTTACACGTATGTACTGTGATGACATCTGCCTGAGACGATTCCGTGAGGGGTTGAGGGGTAAATGCAGAAAGTAAGTGGATCAAGCTAATAAGAGTCCAGAAACTTCATTTTTGGCATATATGCTGGAGGACAACGCCTCAAATTATTTTATGACATCTGTCTCAAATAACATATTATTTAAATTCAATGACCAACCTTTTTCGCATATTAGAGTGCAAATACAGTCAAGATGGTTTCCTATAAAAAGACTTGGATGGGAAGTCTAGATGTGGAAGTAGTGATTACTTAGGCCGCGGTTTTTATTTTTTATTTTATTCAACAACTTCAACTAATGTTTAATTCTTGCAGTGTTTATAGCATCATGTATGGCATCACCGTAATTTGTTAAATAATACGTTTCATGGAAAAAACTTACTGCCTGTTAATTGATACTGAAAAAAGATAATTATATGCCAAGTATTTGTTTCTTCAAGATAAAGAAGGTAACTATAATAAATTACATTAAGGGCTTTATATGAGTTTTGTAAAGTTCTCGCAGGTTAAACTTTTCCTTAATTACATGATGTAAAACTTAGTTGTAATGAATGCAATTAATGCTAATTACGTTGAAATTTGAGCTAGGCAGATAACCTTGTTATTATACTTACTGTATTAAGACAACTGAAAAAGAGCAGAAGTTGTCACTGTTAACCTACAGATATGATAGACAAAAACAAATGTATGGATTTTGTTATTTATGTACAGTGAATTCACGACAATAGGAATAAATTCTAGCAAATCTTACCAAAAGGAAATTTTTTTGGCTAACATGACTCCTCAATATCACTTCCAGTTCCAGCGAAAATGACACCAACTTTGTTATTTAAACTATAACAACTTATTTTAAATACAAAACCCTGTATATTTCTACAGATTTGGATTTAATATACAATCGCTTTCACAGAGTACCCTCTATTTACTGCTTTTTGAGTGGCCACGGTCTGTCTATACTCATATTTCAATGCGAAAAAGTAGCAATTCGAAGTGCAGTTAGTACTTAGATGGGAGTCCAAATACGAGCAGAGCTCTCACTCCTTCTTCTTAGAGGCTTATCTTGCAGCACATATGTAGATGGTACGCATCTTTAGGCGGAGGTTGCATATCGGATATACTCCTTCGGAAGCGATATAGACCAGTCGGTTCCTTGTCTATGAAATGCAAGGCAAGTAAAACACCCTCCTACTCTTCGATGGAGAAGAGGATCTGCAAAATATTCAGGTTGGGAGCAGTTCATCTTTTAGCGTCGATGACCAGCCTTTGTAGCGGACATAGGCCTACGTTGAATAAGTGAATAGAAAAAGGTGATGATCCTGAATATTCTTCATTTGAAATATTGCAAGCTTCTTTATAGATAATAGTTATCTACCTGCTAAACAATATTTTTCTTTTAAAAATTGTTTCCTAGATACAGAACCAAAAAAAAACAGACGGGCAGGTGCGGTGGTCAACCGGTTAGGCAGACAAACGGACGGCCAAACGAATGAAGGATCAGACGAACGAACAGACAGGCTAGGGATAGACAGACAATCAGACAAACAGATGGTCTGATAGAATTTATGACAATAATTTTCATAATCTACGTAATCTAAAATGTAAAAATCGAAAGAAATCCTGGAGATTGATTTTCTTCACAATTGTAATAATTCCCTTCGATAAGTAGGGGAAGTAAAGAATGCACCACTATTGATGATTTCCTGAAGTTTTATGTTAATGTTATGCTTTCGTTCGAAACCCGTGCATTAGAGCTTTTGCAATCTAGGCTAATTTGATTGGCATTCAACTCAATGAAATTTGTTATTCACAGATGCACATTCACTAAACTAAATCGAGATTTGTAGTAGTTACTAATGTTTGAAATTCTCCTAATTTTAAAAGTGGATTACTCTAGTTTCACTTCAGTTTTTGAGCAGTTAGGATATTAGATTACAACCTTAACGGATCTAAGCAACGAGTTGAAGTATCAAATTTAATGTGCGGATTTAATATATTTTTTATTATTTTGTTCGAGTTGCGTACTATAGTTTTTTCTACGACAACATATTACTTAATATAGATTTATAGGCAGCAACTACGAAACTATTCGTCGCCCACAAATATGTTGACAGAAACAAACTGATTTATGATCTAAACCAGTATAAACAAGGCGAAAACCTAGCGCTCGTATGAAAAAAATGTCCCAAGCGATGTTTTTGCATATTCACGTTCGGGACACGCCCCTGAATAAGGATCAAGATTTTTCCGGACGAAAATCTGGTCCCAATTTGTTTAAACTATTTTTAATTAACAAATGGCAAAAATCGCATTTATTGGCCCGAATTTGAAATACAATATTAAAAAATGAATTTTTTCAGTTCACTAGAATTCCTGTATAATCTTTGTACACCCATTAATAGAATCCTGAAAAGTAAGTGCAGATTTTTTCATTCTAAATCTTAAATTTTTAATTGTTAAATAAGCGTTTTTAGCTGGGTGCGCGCTCCTTCAATTGTTTTTAAATCGGAAACGATTAACTTTGCTTAAAAATGACAACAGACTTTTTTGTTTAAAACACCCAAAATTTTTTTTCAAAAATCACTTGGATCGAGATACGCGATTTTTGTTATTTGATTAAACTGGTTTTTTTTACCCAACTACAAAAATCGCTTATTTTGGCCAGAATGAATTTTTTTAGGTTTACTTGGTCATTTTAAACAAAAAAAATCTCTTGTCATTTTTTCGTAAAATTGACCGTTTCCTACTTATAAACAATTGAAAGAGCGCGAGCCCAGCTAAAAAACGTCTATTATTTAAATTAACAATTTTCTTCACGTTTTGCTTTATATCTCCACTCCTGCGCATTTTTCGCCATATGTACCTTATTATACTATTAGCAAATACAAAACGAAGAGTATATTGCATTCGATCGGCGCATTTCTAAAATCGGTAATATTGCTCTTAGATAAAAAAATTTCATATCACTGTGTTGGTGATGGAATTCTGAACAACTTTCGAAATGTCCGACCGTTCGTCTGTCCATCCGTCTGTCTGTCTGTCCGTCTGTCCGCCCGTGACGTTTCTTGTGAACACGATAACGTAACAACGAAAGGTCCGATTACACTGAAATTTGGATTGTAGGTTAGTGGTAGCTACTGGTAGAACCTTGTTGTTTTTCAGCAAAATCGATTGATGAATAAGAAAGTTATTAATTTTTTATCTAAAAAAAATTATATTTTGTAATTAAATTAAAAGTGTCTAACATTAACATTATTTACAAAAAAAACTGCGAAGAGTGTCCTACAGAATGTGCCACAATTATATATCTAGTTAGTTTTTTTGTTCCTCATTGAATTATCTAAAACATGAGACTTGAGGTTTGAAATCGCTAACTGATTTTTTTTTAATTGCAAATAGTGTTCAAAGTTGAAAAAGTGCCTTATATTCGACATTAAATAACTCGGAAACGGAAACACCTAGAAGCCTGAAACTTTCAGAAATTGTTGCTTACACTGATATAAAAAAGTGTTCCAAATTTCAGCATGAGCGGTTTTTAATTTTTTAACTAATAAACGATCGATTTCTTTTTCAAGCCTCGATTGCACGTCGCACCATTTCTTTTGTAACAATTTAAACCATCCGATCCAGGCTATAAAATTCAAAAATCTGTTTAAATTTAACATGCCGTTGGAATTTTCAGAAAATATTGATTTTGACCGGTGTTATAATGATTTCTTTAGAGTGACCTTTTTTTACGCGACGTATAAAACAATACAGCTTCTTTATTTTTCAATGTAGATTATCCTCTTTTTCATAACTTGAAAGGGCTTTTTAATATTTTCCAAAAAAAGGGATAATCTACATTGAAAAGTAAAAAAGGTCACTAAAGAAATCGTTATAAAATTGGTCAAAATCAATATTTTTTTAAAATTCCAACGGCATAATAAATTCAAATAGTTTTTGTATTTTCTAGCCTAGGTTGAATAGTTTAAATTATTTACAAAGAAAATGGCGCGATTTGCAATTAAGGCTTGAAGAAGAAATCGATCGTCTATTACTTAAAGAGTTAAAAACCGATCTTAATGAAATTTGGAACACTTCTTTATATCATTATGGACAACAATTTCTTAAAGTTCCAGGCTTCTAGATGTTTCCATTTCAGAGTTATTTAATGTCGTGAAAATGCACATTTTCAACTTTGAATAAATAAAGTCGTTTATTTAAAGAAAAATTTACACAATTTACGAAGTACGCATAGTGATAATCGTGTTTAGTGGCACAAAATACATAGAAATCAATGAAATCATTGCTCCCGGCTCAAAAATGCAATTTTTAATACTCACTTGGCCCCCTACCTACTGGTCTAATCGAAAATAGGGGCTAACTGTTAAATTTTTACAATTCTTAAATGTTAGTCAAGTAGATATAATTGGGAAGTAATTTTAAAATTTAAAAAGATTAGCCAGAAAATAGAAAAATTATTTTAAAAAATATTCCCGTAATTATCGCCGAAAAAGAGGTAAAATAATGAGATTTTATAACTTTTAAACCTTATACGAGTAGAAATATATGCGAGATAATATTAGAATCGAAAATATCTGCCAAAAAGTTCAAAAGAAAAATAGTCCGCTTGGGATCTAAAATGAATGCCGCCGCCGCTTGACAGGACGGGTTACTTTGGATATTATAGGTTTTACCCCTTTTCACGGACTTTAGAATAAACCTGATAGGATCGTTTCTTGGATCTAAAGAGTAAGGTCTACGGGGTCCGTATATCAAAATTGTCCCCCTCTGTCCAAGAGAAGGCCCATTTCAGTTTTTATTTTATTTTTTTAATGTGACAATTTAAAATTCTGGAAAAATTCATGCATATGGTAATCCCAAAAACCGTTAGCCTCAATATTTTGGGTCTCTATTGGAATCCTTAAAATATTTTAAAATTTTTTAAAGTCGAATATTTTTCTTCTGATGAGGAGGTGCAGAAAATTTTATTTTATACATTATTTGTGACCAAATAACGCAACTTTTAAGGTATAGTCCCTTTGAATTAGTCAGAAAATCGATGTATTATATAAAAATTCCAGCAGCTATGAAACCTGTAAAAAGTGAAGCATTTGGGTAGTCTATTTCTCTATTTTGAGAAAAAACTATGAATTTTGGTGAAAATTGTCGGGAGAGCAAAGTTGTAGAGCATAAAATTTTCTACAAATTCTGTTAGATATTTGTCCGAATTCCGCATAGTTTCACCGCTAGAAGGCGCAGAATATATACATAAAGATACTTTTGCACCTTTGCAGCCAAAATTATGCACTTTGGTGAAAAATACCAGGAGAGGGAAGTTGTAGAGCATTATATTTCCAACAAATTTAGTCTCTTCGTTTTTTTCGAATTCCGTATAGTTTTGCTGTTAGAGGGCGGAAGAACTATGCGAAATTCGAAAAAAACTTTAAAAACCGTGGAGACAAAATTTGTAGGACACTTTATGCTCTACAACTTTGCTCTCCTGACAATTTTCAAGAAAATGCACATTTTGACTGAAAATCTAATAGAAGGCGTAAAACTCTAGATATGTATATATCTCTTTCGCGCCCTCTAGCTGCGAAACTATGCGGAATTCGAACAAGAACGTAGCGACATGGTGTACAACTTTGCACTCTTGACATTTTTATCACCAAAATGCATATTTTCTCCTCAAAGTAGAGAAAAAGGCGAAAAGCGCTAAAATTCATATATATGTATATATTTCTCAAAAACCACCCTTTTTGAACTACGGGAGGTGAAAATCATGTTTGGATATTCCACATGCTTCACTTTTTACGTCTCATAGCTGTGGGAAGATTTCTTTAATTTTCCCTAACTTGAAGGGACTAGTAGTTTAGAGATATCCAAGCCCCGTGCGACAGGCCCAGAATTCAATTTTTTTTAATTTTTTTAACGAAAACTTACGTTAATTACATCAATTTTATAGCTTGGGCAATGAATCATCCACCTAGGGCAAAGGACACTCACCTGAGAACATTTCACCTATCTTATCCCGAGATACCCGTTCAAATAATTTCGTCGGCGAAGCCAAAACATTCAAACATTTATAACTATATAAGTACATCGGCTGGAAGGCTGCATCATGTTTGCATGGAAAGCGGACAGTGGCATTTTGTTGGCATCATCTGGCTAAATTGAAAATTCAGTTCGGCATGAGTGAACCAAAATAAATTTTATTAATTTAAAATAAACGAAAATTCGTGCGCATTAAAAATACAAATTTTGTAATTTTTTTCAATATCGATTTTCTCGAGGACTATGACATGTACAAGAAAATTAATCAAACTTTCTTTTCCATAATGAGCAATTTTGTTATATTTTTAACGGTTAACGAGTTATGAGTAAAATAAGTCTTTTTTCACCGAAGGAGTGGTTTTTGGGGGAGTTGCGCGGTACGTCCAGAACTGATTTTAATGGTTTTGTCGTGTATAATCCCTCTACTAACAGTTAATGAAGGAAAATCTCGGATAACATTTTTTTTTATGGAAATCTTTATAATTATTGGACTATAAAGCGTATTTCTACTAACTGCTGACCATATTCTAATCAAGGTACAAATCGATGGGCATCTATCTCATATTTTTTTAAGACTGCTCAGCTTAGTGCGATAACATAAGCTATTGTAACGCCATCCAGTGGCGTACCATAGGCCTTTACACTTCTAATGTCATACAAGAGATGACGCAACACTGTACTTTTTAGAATTTTGTACCGTAGAAGTTCAGGAACCATCTCCGAGAACTAGCTGCAAAATTCTGAAATTATTCTAGAACTATTTGGGAAACTCATATGTGGGTGTATACAGGCATGAGGTTGGTCATGAAGTAGTGCTGATTGGAATGAAGCTGTGATAACAAGCGAGTAGAGAAATGAAGTGTCAAGTGAGAAATAGTACTTAGTGTTATATGTGTGAAGTAATAAGTATTACTTAGTATCTTAGATTAAGTGTATAAAAAAGTCGAATTCTAAGTATATTTTCATGTACTGATTGCAAAATATTCAATAGGTATAAAAATTACATATTCAAGCCTGTCTAGCTAATTGTATATAAAACAACGCTGATCAGAGAGCACCACCCATGGTGAGTGAGTTTCATTTCGAGGACGGAAGTCTGTAGGTTTTCTATAAAAAAATGGCCCTTTAGATACATTAGCCGTCTTCCGGTTTTCAAATTTCAAAAATTGGCCATGACAGATTTGTTTTATAATTTAATCACGAAGATTTAAAAACATATACCCAAATTGGTTGTAAGATAAGAGCTCTAGACAGTTCAGAACGAGAAAACTGTTTTCTGGACCACTGTGCGCCGCACCGTATTCAAGCGACCCCCATGGCTAATATTTGGGTCTAGAGGATCTTGCTTTCAAAATTAAAAATTGACTATTCTAGTCAATGTACACTATACTGGATCGGCCATGGAGTATTCTCCCCCAGGAACAGGTTCGTTGAATATCTTTGCTCGTTTTGATTGCAAAAACCGCATTACGGATTTTTACTACTTTTATTTACATGATTTGTGCACAGCGCTACATCTCGTTTTAGGTTTTACGCTCTTCGCCATAAAATTTTAATGTACTTTAGAAAAATATTCAGTCATATTTTTAATGCAGTTTGGGACAAATTAATTTCTCAAATTTTTTAATCTTTGCATTTCCTTGTTTTTCTTGGGTTCATTAACATAAACACATATCGTTATGATACTTTTAAAACCTCATTTTGCCGAATAAAACTGGTTTCAACTCGGTCTAGTGACTTCGGAAGTTACTTACAAATACATTTTTTACTGGGTGATTTTTGTTACTTGAAGCTTTCAAATATCACGAGTAATAAGCACTCTATGAAAAAATGTTTCAAGCAATAGTTTTAGAATTAGATTGCCTCCATGCAATTCTAAAACTATTTTTCGGGGGTATGTGTCTCTTTGACTTTGGGTGGAAGATTTAAGGTAATCCAAGGTCAAATTCGATTTTTTTAAATGAAACCCCTATACTTTATTGCAAATTCGAATTGTCTTACTAAAAATAGACTACTTTTGTTCGAAACATTCTTTATGAAATTGTCATTTTTTTTAGTTATCCGGCGTGGAATAATCAAAATATTAAAAATTTACGATTTCTTTACTCGAAGAAGTTTGGACAAAGATTGCTAAAGGTAAAAAAAGTTTGTAATATTCTCAAATGTTTTTGAAATTGTCCAATGCACTTTGCAGAAAAGAGCAATGTGACGTTTTCGAGTGCATCGAAAAGCGCATTGGAAATTCCGAAAAAAATTGAGAATATTTATATTGATTCCAAACTCTTTTTACTTCTTTTAGTTTTTGTCCAAACTTCTTCTTTCTCGAGTTAGAAAATCGTAGTTCTGAAATTTTGATTTTTCCTCGTCGAATAACTAAAGTAATAACAATTTCAAAAAAATGTTTCGAACAAAAGTACTCTATTTTTAGTAAGACGATCCGAATTTGCAATAAAAAACAGGAGTTCCCGTTTAAAAAACGAATATGACCTTGAATGACCTTAACTCTACCAGCCAAAGTCAAAGTGAAATATACCGACGAACCCCCATCCAATTCTACAACTTTTGTGTGAAACATTTTTTCGTAGGGTGCTTATTACTCGAGATATTTGAAAGTTTCAGGTTAAAAGATCACCTGGTATATTATATAAATTAGGTATAGGTATAATGTGACAATATTATGAAAATGTCAGAACATAGTTTGTTTTGTTTCCTCCTTTGCATTGTGTTGTTTGAACTGTTTTGTATGCGGATTGGAATAAAATTTTATTCATTTCGAAGACAGCACCGTAAATATAGCTTTTCTACTTTTTACGTGGATTAAAAACTACTTTAGACAAAATTTACATTTTGCTCGAATATATTACATTATTTAAATTTTAAATTCTGGTGGGTTCGATATAGGGGGAGAGATTTATGCGACGTAGGATTATCATTCTATTTATTGTATAGTGTAAAAATGTTCAAACATGTAAAAAGGAATAAAAATTCAAACGTATGATTCAGACAATTATTTGTGAACAGAAACTATTTAAAACGCGTATTGAATTATATGTCTACAGCGTGTGTAAAAAGTATTAAAACATGACCGCAACTTTTAAAATCGCGCAGATATTAAGTTCAAAAATTGGTGGAGGAGCCGGTGTTTCTAAAACACCTTTTAGAATAATTTATTATTCTTCATGTTTCCTGTCTACTTCTTTATTTATAACCGCCACAGCAGTAAAGGTCATATTCAAACTGAACCAGTATTTTTGGAGTTATGAATTCGAACTCGTGGCGGAAGCTAGTAAGTAGGTTACCTATATCATCATTATAGTGCATACAAACATGATATACAGCCTGTGTAAATAGTATTGAAACATAACCGCAACTTTTAAAATATTACTCGAGGAAATGAAGCAAGAAAAAGGCCTAAACCCCAACACGAGACTCTGCCCCACCTGATTTTTATGTGAGACGGTGCAAAATCTTCCTAATGATGTACAGAACAAAGTCATGGTCATGGGAACTGGTATTTTTTCGATTTCCGGTCATAAACTGGGACAGAAGTTCGCTATTTCCGGCCAACAACATTTTTTTTTTAAGTTGAAAAGGAACCCTTGGATTTTATATTTTGGATAATTATAAGCATTTTTTGACTTTTGAAATGTTTTACTTAACCTCACCCTTCTCGAGATATACGTCTGTTTAAAAGAAAAAAGAAGTGTATTTAATTTCAATATTTTTCTAAAAACTAGTATTTTTGATCACTAACATGGACTAAAGCATGTGGACTTAATATTTTAAGCAATTCTAAGGATTTTTTACGTAATCTGGCGCTTCTCGAGATATAGGCATTCAAAAATTAAAAAAAGGTATATTTAGCTTTCGTTTTTTCAAAAAACTAGTACTTACGATTATTTATCGTCGTTAATTATGGGTTAAAACATGTGGACTTTATATTTTGGACAATTCTAAGCCTTTTTTTATATCTCGAGAAGGATGAGGTTAGGTAATAAAAAATGTCAAAAGTCAAATAATACTTAGAATTTTCCAGAATATAAAGTCCACGCGTTTTAGTTCATAATAAGCGTCCAAAATTAATATTAGTTCTTTTAGAAAAAGCGTAAATACACTGTTAAGTAATCACAAAATTAGTTTTAGTATTTTAATTTTAAGTTAATACATTATTATTATTATTATTATCTCTTAACAATTGTTTGGCATTTCAAATAATACTTAATTCTTTTAAAATGTTTACGCGAAATACTGTCAATTCTCGTCGAGGCTTGCCTTCCGTATGGACGGCACGATATATATAAGTTAGAATCGACACGGTCCGCATCGCTCTCCAAAAAGTGTATTTTACCAAGAATCAACAATTTTTCTGAGCTCTCTTCGCCACTCCTGTGTGAACAAGAAGTGCCTCCTCTCATCATTGTGGTAAATCAACACGTATATTGACAGTCGTTATTATTTAATTGTTTATTTAATTACAATTACGCTATTTACACTATCCATACATTTTATTGCTATTTTTTATTATTAATTGCCTTTATTAGGGCAACGCTTTTAACATACACTTTTTCCTATAAACACTTATATCTTGAGAAGAGTTAGGTTAGGTAAAAAATGTGAAGAGTCAATAAAATGCTTAGAATCGTCCATAATATAAAATCCAATGGTTCCTAGTCTACTTAAAAAAAAAATGTTGGTGACCGGAAATAGCGAATTTCTGTCCCAGTTTACGACCGGAAATTAAAAAAGCACTAGTTTCCATAACCCCAACCTTGTTCATACGTCTTTAGGAACACTTTGCACCATCTCACATAAAAATCAGGTGTGGCGGAGTCTCATGTTAGGATTAAATGCTTGATTTCCTCGATTTTTATTTTCAATTAAGCAACTTTTAGTGCAATATATAATGGGCTTGTTCAGTATTTTTTTTTTATTTCATAAATCGAAAGTGCAAGTATAAATTAATGGATCTGCAAAAAATTAGAATCTTATTCGCACGTTTAGTATCTTAAAAACTATTACAAATCTCCATCTCACGAAAATGGGGCGTGGCCAGGCGCTACGTCACTATACGCATAGACTCAGTGATCTCAGTAGACTTGATGCTCCTTACTTGTTATAATTATATGCGTTTTCAAAGTATTGTTTGCTTTGTTTACTACTTGACAGTAGGGGAGTACAATTTGGTGAAATGTCAAATAATTACAATTTTCTATCGCTCCTGCCGGGACGAATTTTCGATTTTGACCATGAAATTTACGATTAGAATTGATCGCCGACCTTCTCCTTTCCTTAGAGATATAGAACGAACTTTCACTCGACGTATTTATTTAGTTACCAGCGTTTAAAAATTCCATGTTTTTCGACTTTTCAGGTTAAATTTGAAAGATCCCAGAAGCCATTTTTCTTACGTCACTTACGTATAGTGACGTCACACATGAGCCCTCGGTTTTTGCAACTATTACCAATTTCAACTCCTTATATCTCGAGAACGGAAAAAGTTAATAATGCGAAATTTTAAGTGTATAATGAGAATATCGAGTACTATATGAAAAAGTATAAAAACCATATTAAAAAGAATATCATGGAACAAGCCCATTCCTTGTTTTTCACACCCTCCACCCCAGCCACCACAAGTTTTTTTTTCAGATAACAACCTATCCTGTATGATACCTCAAACGAAACATATATTAGTGAGATATTCAATAGCGGACAGAGGAGCGAAGAGTAGGCAAGAATTCAAAGAATGAAAAATGGCGAAAAGTGTTATATCTCTTTTAGAGACTATAGATTGCTATGGTTAATATCACATTCTAATAAAATAATATATATATTCTTCAGTACAGATTTCATCATTATTTGTCAAGAAAGAAAGATAATATTACGTACCTATGTGTCTTTGTTTAGTGGACTACCGAAAGATTGTCGCCACTGTGGAATAGGAGGACTATTGTTCTGTATAATTAAAAAGTTGTGAGCATCTCTACTTTAGTGAATGTTGTGCTCAGTAACTCCAACAAATGTAAACTTGGTAAATGCATCACAGAGGACTTTGATTTATCATCAATTTTCTTTAACACCCATGGTGAAAATGTGATGAAATAATTATGATTGTACCAAGTCAATGAAAACCACTCGGGCATAGTAAGGATAGGTTACTCTGAGTTAGTGAACAAGACACTTTATTTTAGAGTTACTGTGGACAATATTGAGAATTACCAATATGATATTCGACGAAGAATACAGTTGGTAACTAGGGACATCACGGGGCGTACAAAAGTCAATCTTGCTAACACTCTAATATTGTTCATTTTGCTTTACGCATATAAAGAGGCAGTACATATAATTTCGAGATGTGGGTACGAAGATCATTGCTATGAATTTCCTGGAGAGCTAATAGCAGCAATAGTTAGATTCTGAAAAGACACATCCCCAAAGCGACTGCTAAGTATTATAATCAAATCTTATAAATCTTCGGCCTTATAAACCGGAGATAGGACCATACAGAATGGTTCATAGCCAAGGGAAAATCAAATGTCAAGAGGCTCAAAGGACGACATCAGAATGTCGGGCTGTCACCAAAGAGATAATGGGGAAGAGCTTTGATAAGATCAAGAGATCAACAGACAGTCACGACAGACGGTGTGAGACTATCGGATGCACTATACAACAAAAAGAGAAAGCCAATATTGCAAGGATTACATAACGTCTGTTAAAACGTTGTAAATATCAAAAGGAAATATCCACTATCTTTTAGCATTAAAAGCGTTGTTTTTGTGAATAAATGTAGAGTAAACTTAGAGTATTTTTTAAATTTTGTACTGAAGCGTTGTAGGTATACGTAAACATGTTATTTCTCGATATTTTGGTAAAAAATCTATTTTGTTTGCTATTTTTTCAGTATGAAATCCGACGCTCACACCGAATAATTCATGCCATTTAGTGTATTGAATTGCTTCTCCACTCAATGATATCTATCAAAAATCAGCTTTATTTCAAATATTTTCGCCAGTTTTCCTATATTTCTCGCACAATCTAACGTCTTCGGAGATACTCTTCGGAGGGCCACACGCTAAGGATCTGTAGCTCCTTCAGGAAGCACCTTAAAAAACAAGTTTACCGGGGATTTCGTTATCATTTGATTTCTCTGTTCCTAAGTTTTGAATTTTCTTAAATTAAGGGAGAAATGTATGTCAAACCGTATGTTATTTTCATCAACACATATTTATAATACTGCTGTGTTAGTAGTTAGGTCTGAGGGCATTGCAATTTAACCAATTAATATTGAAATATATAATTTAATAATGTACATTTGTTTGTTTTAAAAATGATAAAATGTTTGTAAAAGTCGGCAGTGACTGTTTGAGGAATTTCATGACCAGCTCGTTGACGAAGCTATCATAAAATAAGTACTCAGCAACCTATAAAACAATGATACCAATATAATAAATAAACGCTTCAGTAAGCAAGATATAGGACATACTTTGATGTAGAATTGGTTAGTATTTTCATTTCATCGATATGGATGTCTGTTACACAAGAATGCGTCACCTAACTTCTTCATCCATAAACATAAAAGTCGATTGCTAATGCGGAAGAATGAAAATATCATATGCTAGTAAATAATTCCATATAAGAATATTGATAAGTTCACGACAAGATCAGCGATCAAATTAAACAAGGCATTTGTCGTTTATTTAAAATTGCCAGCTACAGAGCTTGCTCTTTTTACTGGAAACTCATTAAATATATGTAAGTGTGTGTTGAGAGGATTCTGTAGTACTCGATAACAGTAAATCATAAATGGCAGAAATGTGCAGTATATAGCCCCATAGTCCAGGTGCAAGGTGGTATTTCGCCAAATAATCATTTTAACTTTGATGAATATTTTCATCATTTTGTCTACAATAATGATTCAGAAGATGTATCCAAGGCGGGACACCTCTTGTAGTAACTTCACAGGAACATTACAGTCAACGGTTAAAAATTAGCCCAATTATTACAAGGTTTCCTTCAAGTTGGGAATATTATTTAATTCGTTTGAGTATCATTCTAAAAATGAAAATACTATCAGTTTAACTTTCCAGAGGAGAAATGTTTCGAACTTGATTTGATTTTTATCGTATATTTTATCTCCGAATTTTACAATTATTATTACAATTTCTTTCTCTCTCTTAAATTGTAAATATTTTAATTGTAATATCTTTTATTTTAGCACTAAATTCATTAAAAACTATTATTTTGTGTATTTTTTAGATAAATTTCATACACGTATATCTAATATTTACCACGAAAAATAGTAATTTACTTATGCATTATATATACTGTAGATCTATCCTGATGACGCATGTATATCAATAAAGCAAATCAATGATATGATATTTACTTCTATTATAACCTTACTTTCAAATGAAACAAACTAGTTTCATTATTTTAAAATGCCTAATACAAAATAAGCCCTAGAGAAATAAATTACACTGTGTGCCAACTATTATATCATCCGTATACTGCAGTTTACGTCTCCTTATCGTCGTCAGTACTGACACGCTATAAGTAAGACAGTCTCGCTTTATTAAGTTGAACAAATGTATTTACACAAACTGTAAAAAGAGCCATCTACCTAATCTTACTGAAAGCAACAAATGCCAAGAATGAAATAGTATGAAATACTTCTTGTCTGGCGAAGATTATATCGTCTTCATTATATTTACGTCCTGGCGGAGTTTAGCTACTCCACCACTCAATCAGGATACGTACACATAGACAGCAACACAACAACTATTCCCTGAGACATTGCTATCTACCGCAGCTGAGACCCGAACTTAGGAGAGATAACAGCGACTAGACATTTGTCGATCACACGGCGGTCTAGCCCACTGTTACCATAACACTATAAAAACGCCACTAAACATCTACATCCTTGCCAGAATTCGAACCTGTCCAGCTAACAATTTAAGTGTCGGTGACTTCAGCTAAAGGAAATTCGACCAAAACAGGTCGAAGGTATGTAATGTTTAAGTTCACTTGGTGGAAGTCGCTATGGTACCCATCAGGTACAAATCAATTATTGGTAGAATTAATGCTCTAATAGATTATGAAAAATATTTTTGTTACTATTTCTACCTAGTAGGTAGTGTACATTAAAACACACTAATTAAGTGGTAGGCAATACACGGCCTTAATACCCTAATAGAATAAGTAGGTAGAAAGTGACCTATTCGGAAAAATTTGGTAAACTTAATAAGGGGAGATTTGTCCCCTAATAAGTAATATGATTGTTACATAATTTATTAAGTAATTTTGGTCAAGTTATCATTAAACCCTAATAGAAGATATAGGTGAAATACATTGAAATGATTATATAGGTAATTGCAGTTCTTGAACAAGACTCCTTAGGTACCTAATAAGGATCATAGAAGTCCTTAAATTTCCACCAAAAAGTCGAAATGGCTTCATTATTCAACCAATAAGTTATTTGAACCTATTGGTCGAAATTATCACTTATTAAGTAATATAGGGAGAGAGCAACCATATTTATTTTAAAATGGAATGGCGAAAACTCGCCATGAAAATATAAACTTTGTTTGTAAAAATATTTTAATTCATAAATAATCGTTAAACATACTAACAACTTAAAAGTAAATTCACGCGAATCATGCGTAAAAAACGCACCTCATACTGATGAGGGCCAAGAAGCCTGAAACTACAGTATTTAGATAGTATAATATTCATCACACAGAATAATATTTTTTGCTGGAGTTTATTGCAATCAATTTATTTTGTATTGCGCATATTCTAATAACGTGCATTGTAAAATATAGTTTGCAACAATGTATCCTTATTTGAATGTGTCATTAAGGAACTATAGCTATGCGAGAGTATGGAATAGTATATTCTACAACAAGTTATGGAATGGCCCATATTCCACACTAGCGTGTAGTCTCAGCCGAACGCGAGGACTATGGTTCTCGAGTGTTGAATATGCCACTTCAAAAGTATTGCAGACTACACTTTCTCACAACGTTTCAGAAATTATACAAAAAGACCTCAAAACTGTAACCATAGCATCGAACCACTAAATGTGGCTTAACGGCTTCTGATTTGTCGAGAGCCGTGCGGTACTATTCCATTACAGTGTATTGGAATGATACTTGTTCCGACACAATTTTTAGTTGTGGAATGTAGTTTCTAATGTTAGAGTAAAGAATTTCTGTATACTAAGTCATTATTTGTATCTTAATATATATATTTTGTGTTTCCTGTCCATACTGAGTTTTAAAGAAATGTAACAAATGTACGTATTTTATCGGACAGATATTGGAAAAAATTAAGAAACGTTCAATGTTACACCCTGTATGAAGTTTAACTCTTAGTAGAGCCAAACGTGGGCTGTGAATTTGGAGAATTTCGTCTTCCATTCATATCACTTTCAAGCAATTGCACCATTTAATTAGCTGTCACTTATAAGGATCACTTTTATTTTGTGCGAACAAGGTTTAAATTAGAAATTAATTCTAAATAGAAAGTAGAATTGTTTTATCGACAGATGGTTAATTGAACCACGTGTTAGTTTGCTGGGTAAATTTTGTTCTTTTATATTTACTGTCAATAGTTCCTTTATTAAACTACATTTCAAAAAATTCAATAACCATCTAGAAAGCCAGCAGGCAAAACAGGTTTATTTTAAATTATAATATACAGCGAATATTCTTTCCCAGAGAATCGCTCCGGAGCCAAGCAAACATCCACGGTACCTTGCGGCATGGCATTCGAGGGACGAACGGGACAAAGCCAGTTCAAACTTGTAAGAAACTAAAATACATGTTCATTCATGTTTGCAGAATTCAAGCAAGCAATTAAATATCAGTAACAGTTCAATAAAAAATGACATGAGTATACATTTAAAAGAGGAACTAAACTTAAAATAATTGGCATAAAATGCAAAAAGTGGGTGTATAAAAGAAATTTCCAGGATTGATTGATTGATTTCCAGCAGATTGTTTTCTAAAATACGCATTCTAAGTAATTATAACGAGAAAGAGGGAGAGGGGGGGAGAGAGAGAGAGAGAGAGAGTGGCTATGCCAAACTTCACAGTTTATGTTGTAAAATATACGATTTTTCAAATTATTGTGATATTTAATGTAAAATGGTATTAGGAAGAGGAAAATTTAATAAAATCAACACAAAATAACAAACAGAAACGAAGAATAAAGAAAATTAAAAATCAGAAATAGTGTGTTACAGATTTTACTTATAGGTTGGAGGATGGAGAACACTTGGTATGAACCTTTGTGCACGAAAAGGTGCATTATGCTCTCTGAATTGGTAGAATTTTTGAGATGTTACTTTGATGTAGTCCTCTAGTAGCACTATTTCGCGAAAATGTGCGTGGAGGTTTCTTTGGGCCGGTTTATCAATATGAGGATAAAGATATCCTATGGTTAAATCACAGTTTAATAATACAGTAGGGTCACTTCACTCAGTAGGGAAAGTGATTGATGATTGTATTACTAAACTGTGCTTAACAATAGGATAAATGTTATCATCGCATTGATATACCGGTCCTTTAGGAGGTGTATCGTGAGAAATTTGAAATGAGACGCATAAACGTATTTTCCAGAACATTTAGCATTTTCATTGTTGTGACCGACGCGCGACGCGACGTGCTGCACCACATTAGTGTCGCGTATGTAAACGCTGGCCTCACAGTTTAAATTAATTTTTAATTCTGCCTGCTGGGTCTATTATTCCTGGCCAAGCGTGAGTACCCACTCCTGAACATGGAATGGATTGTCCGTATTGTTTCGTTTACATGTCGATTAAGCGTCAGTCGTTTGTTCAAGGGTACACCCAAGTGTTTCACACACTTCCTTTCTGGAATCAGGTTTTCCATTATCAAAGCTAGTGTTAAGATTTTACTTTCTGTAAATCTGTGTGTGAAGGCTATAGATTCCTATTTCTCCGCATTCACCCAACTCTTCCACTTATCTATGCACTATCTACTTGCTATTTGTGTTAGTTTTTTGCAGTTGGTGACTAGAAGTGATTCATCATCTTTGGGTTCAATTTCAGTTGCCACGATTTTGAATAGTGTGTTTGGGAGACGGAGCCAAGCGAAATTCTTTGAGAAATAAATTTTTGCAAATAATGAAATCACCTATAAAAAACGGTCACTAAAAATTATGAAGAAGATTTCGTCGCCGCATCGATTCAATAACCTAATAATATTCAATTAACTGAACGATAGTTGATATTGATTTCATATTTTTAGCGAGCGTCTTTTTAAATGGTTTAATTTTTTTTACAAAAATCTGTTTCCTTTTTCAAGGCTTTTTGAAAAATCCTTTTTTCTGTGTATGATAAATGCACAGCTCTAAGAATGTTTATTATATTCAATATCCATACATACTTACTTAAAAATGATTTCTTAACCGCGTCTCAAGTCACCGAGGTAACTCCTTGAAAATCCAGAATGATTTTGTGTAAGGTAAAGAGAAACGAGGCCCTACAATTTATAGTGGAGTCCGAACCACATCTTGGGGATAATTTTATAATTAAAATTATTTCGCGGTGATCAGGGATTGAACCTGCTTCGCTAGGTATGCCAGTATGCAAGCTAGACGCGCTAAACCACTGAGCTACCGTCCCTACTATTTACATAGAACTGTTGATATAGTTAACAGTTTTTTTTTTATTTTTATACTATGTTAACTTTGTGAAATTCTTCTTTTAATATTGGCAACCAGGTTGTATAGACATCTACGGAACAATTCGACACGCTTCTATCCTCATTCAATAATATTTTCGCCGATTTTTTAACTTTTCTTTTTTTGCTATCTGCATCTTTTGTTAAAATTTTTGCCGAATCCCAGTTTATTCTATGTCTGTTCTCCCAAGCGCGGTCGCAGATCTTAAACCTCTAAATTTCATTTTTTCTGATATAATTTTGATGTTCGCCCAATCTTACACTAGACGATCTGGATGACTCACCCAAGTAATGTTTGTTGCACTCACATGGAATACTATAAATGCAGTTCTTTGAATTTTGCTCGTGGTTCTTCGGCTTCGTTTTTGTCAGAATAGACATATTAGGTTTCCGAAACGTCGGCGAAATATTTAATTTCAATTATTTATACTTATTTGTATTATTTGTCAAAAGCGCAACCTCTAACTGATCCTTTGAAGTAAAAGTCACAGGCGTAGAGGTTATTTATCAGTAACATACTGGTAAAATTGATATTTTGTAGATTCCCAGAGAACCGCTTAAAAGGAAAAAAATACATGTGGCAGGAAGTCCCAAAGAATTGAAAAAAAATAATTAAGAGAATGCCACAAATAACATTTAGACAACATTTAATTCTGTGAAATTTGTGCAATTATGGTAGCCCTATTGAATTTACCATTTTAAATGTTTATATTTTGACATCGATTCAGCATCAGCTACTCTAAAAATATTTAGTTACTAATTTCAACACAATTTCATCTGGCGCATTCTCCATATTCTTTCATAGAAGGTAAAAAATACATAAACGGAAAGTTTAACAGCGGAGCAAATCACTTCTGAATTTTTTTTAGTTACGTAATAAAAGGGACAAACTATATGTATAAATTAATAAACAATACTATGCCCCTCTAGGACTCCTTTTAGCCCGAATTTCTTATCCCTGAAAGAATCGATGCCTGGTAAAATGATGAAGCTGATCGGACGTCATCTGAAATGTTATGTAAGAATGTGTACGAGAAAAACGTTTTATTCTCTCCACTTTCCAAGTTAAACCTAGGGATCTTGCGATGCCAGTAATTTATTTGCTAATTATTATAAATAAGAAAAATATGTGTAGTGTACGGTGGTGTTGATTTCATATTTCCCTAGATTGCAGCTAAGCAATGCAAGAAACTGGAATTTCTGAATCTTAAATAATGTCTTTACTCTACCAGTAGAAGTTCATTTGTAAACCTTCATCCAAATATTTTTACAATCTATGTATATAGAAAAAAAGATGAATGATTCAAGTGCCAAGAAATACATACATATAAATTGGGTCAGATTACCAGCTTTATATCTACATATACATTTTTCATCGCCATATCAATGTAAATATTTTCTCTATTGCCTACAAATTGAATTAAAATATCTGAATATTATTCGAATACATTTTTCTTGCAATATATTAAGTTAGTTATAGTATAGGAGAAGATGGATATCGATTTACCTCATCGCCTTAGAGGGACTTATGTACTTTAACACTAAGTTGTGCTGATAGCAGAATGTTGTCACATTTATTTTTGCCACTATTTTAGCTTTTATGTGTAATATTGCGTCAGTGCATTTTGAACAACTATAACATAATTCAATATCAGTTGTGTATAAATCATTGTTAGTGGTAAAATACTTATTTACATATAAATTAAAAAAATACAACTAAATCTCAAACAATTAGGGGATGACAGGGTAGCAATCCAAAGTGAAATATTAATTAGTAACTTTCTTAATATGGTTTGTGCATAAGTCATCTTTCATGATAAAATATCTGTTTACATATCAACCACCTTTGGTGGTAAAATACTTACATGTAATCAAGAAATTACAACAAAATCGGATGTAGGGGATAATGAGGTAGCAATCCACAAGATATTTTATCAACTTTTCAATAAAATATACTTAAACAATTTAGTAGAGTACACAATTTTGCAAAATATAATTAGGTATTTTTTCAATGACTTCAAGGCAAAATGATGGAAATAAAATCGTGTTTTAAAATAGAGTTCCATTTTAAGATTTTAAACACATGCACAGAATTTTAAAGAATATTTCATTAAACAGAAGTGCTGCCTTCTAGGTCTCAGACTTTATTGGTTAAATACTTTTGTTTCTTACTTGTACGATACATTTTCACCAAGTTATTCGTTATTGAGGTAAAAATTTTGAACGCTCATCATAGCTAGTGAAGAAAATAATTGCACAACAATCAGTTCTACATAACTTCAAAGCTCAAAGTCTCCTCCGTAATATGCTTTAACTGGTTATTTAATATCTCTTTTGTTATGTGATGAAATGCATTTAAATAACATCAAAATTCAAGATCTTTTAATTTTTTATTAGATGCCACTTTGTGAATATAATCGTTGAATTGTTAAAGTGTTTACGTTCTATTCTTCGAGTTAAAAGTACCCCCAGTTATCGATCTATGTATCTTTATATATGACGTTATACAATTTCTGACAAAAGAAAACAGGAATATTAAAAACACAGAATTTATTGGTTTATGGGTCAATAAAATAATGGAATGGCCCAATTTATTATATCACCCTTTACGATTTGAGTTGAAACTAAAGACAAAAGAAATGGAACATAAATTTTAGCTAAGCCGACAAAAATGATTACGGGTTAGGACCTTTTCTCAGTCAATTATGTCTGAAAATTATTGTAATCATAAATTGGTTCACGTCGTTTCAGTTTTAAAAACGCAGTCTTTCTTTGTATTTGTTGATAAATGAGTTTTGTAAATACGTGTTTTTAAAGCGATCAGAAGCTAATGAGCTAATTAGAATTTTAGCTACTATAAAAAGAAATAAACTCGAATTAAAGAAGATTTCTTCATTATAAATATTTATTTGTTGGGGATTAATAATAATTTGAAAGCATTAAAAATACGACACAATAATGATTTTAGCAATCAAAGCAATGATTTTAAGAAACAAATTATCTCAAGACTTTTTATTTAAATTAAACATCACAGTCACACGACCTCCTCTACCTCAGAAGAGAATTTGTGCAGGAAAAGCCTACGCATTTAGAGACAAAGGACACACACCTAATACACACGAAGTAGTCGCTTCTAAAAAACACTATTAAAATGTCAAACGTGCATGTAAACATCAAGTCTTCGAAGTTCTAGCTCATAAATATGACAGAAATTACTTAAATAAGGCATACCCGAAAAGTGAGCTGTAAATTTCAAAATTTTATTTTAGAAACTGTTGCGGTTAGTAGATACATCCCAACTAGTAATCTGATATTCAATAATAGTTGTAGAAATATTTCTAACACAAATTTTATAATACAGCATTACTCTCAGAAATGCTTTCATAACGTTTTCGCAGCAGCTATAAATGCAAAATTGGCACCTTTCCACACTTTTACATTTTAACTTAGCTTTGATGCAGCTATAGTCCCAGGTACATTATTTAAGCGACTTTGCAAAGGACTGGCTTAAGAAATGTCCACAAAATTAATTGCGGACTGTAGAATATGACTCGTCGGTGGTCCAATATTAGTTTTTTATTAGAAAGAATAGAAAGAAATGGCATTTATTCGAGTACTGCAATATATGGCGGAGGCGCCAGTTCAAATTAAATTAGGTGCTGAATTTAATAGAGCAGGATTTTTTTTATCTGGGTAATACAGTAAAATATTCGTTTAGCCAATTTTGGTGGATATGAATAAAGACATCCGTAAATCCTCGTTTTCGAGACCATTTTAAACGATTTTTTTCTAATCTTTCTTTTCGCATCAAATGCATACTTACATATATTTAGAATTGCATTATCATGGGACACTTTTAAAATCTTAGCCACATCTTAACAATGTAAATTATTATAGTCTGGGAGTATTATTTAAAGATTTGTAATCAAACGTCGGATGCAATTTTAAAATTTATTTATATGATATGCTTTGTAAAGTATAAACAGAAACATATGGAATAAATAACAACATATCTCTATAGATAAGGAAACCATCACTAAATCGCTACTAAGTAGTAGCATTATATTTTGACCCTTTTTAAACCTATATAACTTTTGAACTAGTTGAGATAATGGAATGCGGTTTTAGCTAGTCTTCTTTAAACTTCTATAAGTTTTTTCATGAGTAATTGTCTTTTTTGCTCACTTCCGATTTAACCGGAAATGACAGCGTATTTTAGGGGATTGTGCAACTTTGTTATTTCAAATGGAACACCCTGTATATCTTTTCACAGTTGGAGAGCCCATTGTTTCCCCTTCCCGAAATTGCCATATTTGTCATGGAAATTATACAGAGTGATGGTTTTATAAGGTTTTAAATTGAATATTGCGTTTTGTCGAAATGCCACGAAAAAGATAATGATTCACAAAGTAGCCTATGGAAACAAAAGACAACATCACTTGTAAACGTCAAATTAGTTTATTAACAGTTGCATATTAATTCAATATTGCTAATATTGAAAATGCACATATCAAATTCGATAGAACAAAGTGTAACAGAATATTTATTAAACAAATAAGAAATAAACAAAATAATACACATCAATTACAAAAGATGTTCAAAATGCTGGCCATCAACTTGGACACATTAATTTATTCTCTTTACAAAGTTGTCATAGTTTCTAATTAACCATTCGGGGGTAATGTTATTAAAGACTTTTCGAATGTTTTCTTTAAGTTCTTCTAAATTTTGTGGCATAGGGCTCTAACACCTGTCTTTCACATAGCCCCATATGAAAAAATCTAGAAGTGTGAGCTCCTGGGATCGAGGGGGCCATGCCGTAGGACCTCCCCTTCCTATTCAACGATTTCCAAAGGTGGCATTCAGGGAATCTCTAGTT
Organism: Stenurella melanura; assembly: GCA_963583905.1. Classification (NCBI taxonomy): domain Eukaryota; kingdom Metazoa; phylum Arthropoda; class Insecta; order Coleoptera; family Cerambycidae; genus Stenurella; species Stenurella melanura. The sequence goes on from OY757309.1 coordinate 213,332,747, forward strand.
ATCATAGCCTAATGAGGCGTAGCACCGTCTTATTGAAAATAGACAGTCCGCAACAAATTATCATGTTGAAGTTGCAGATAAAAGAAATTTTCTAACGTGTTAAATATGATGGGGCATTGACAATTGGATTGTTAAAAAAAAGGAACCGTACATTTTTTGTTTTGATAACGCACACCAAACTAACTTTTGGAGATTATCTGGCATACTGATGGAAATTTATGGGATTTTCTGATGTACAAATTTTACAATTATGCTTATTCACCTTGTCATTTAAGTGAAATGATGCTTCGTCTAACACGATTAGCTTATCAATAATATGCCTATCTGTTCTACGTAAATCAAGAATTTTTCTGCAAAAAAGGAAACTGATTTTCCAAAATGAGTACAGGTTTTAATTCTTGATGAACCTGAATTTTATAAGCATTCAATTTTAGAATATTTTTCATAACAGTATGAACAGTAGTTTTCGGAATACCTGTTGCGTTTCTTTGTTAAGCATAGTTCTAAATCTTCTTTGTGTTGTCTTGTAAGATTTAGTTTCAGCAAATAAAATTACACACTTAACTTTTTCACTTAAAGTAAACATTTTTCTTACAGTAACTCAAGTACCCGAGTTGTCAATAGACTAATTTGACGTTTACAAGTGATGTTGTCTTTTGCTTCCATACTCTACTTTGTGAATCATAATTTTTTTCGTGGCATTTCGATAAAACGTATTCACTTTAAAACCTTATAAAACTATCACTCTGTATAATTTCCATAACAAATATGGCATTTTCGGAAAGGGGGATAATGGGATTTCCAACTGTGAAAAAATATACACAGTGTTCCATTTGAAATAACAAAGTTGTCCTATCCCTGAAAATACGCTATGTCATTACCGGTTAAACCGGAAGTGAACAAAAAAAGATTATTACACAGGAAAAACCATTCAAAATTAGAAAGATATTGGCGAAAATCGTATTTCATTATCTCATCTAGTTCAAAAGTTATATAGGTTTAGAAAGGGTCAAAATATAATGGGGCACCCGATATAATAGAAGAGACAAACAGCATATGATAAGGGTTGCAAATAGATTGATACAAGCTCATTTCTTCCTGAGACCCGTCGGTTAACTATGGCCTATTATTATTACTGGATAGGGGCTTTTTGTAATATTTTTATAGTCGATATTTATTAAAATCACAGTGAAGTATTGTGAAATATATTTTCCATAAAAAATGCTTTGATATTAAAAATATACTTGTGCCTAAGGCGGGTCAATTTAAAAATAAATTATTTTGAGGCTATATCTACAAAACACATTTTTATCACAATGACCAGGGAAGATCAATATCGGACGCAAATAGTTTATACAGCAATAAATATTGAAAATAGAGAGTATATTTATCCATACAAGGTTCCGGCATGGCAAGTGACCTAAAAGAGACTAACAGATGAACATATTTTTTATGTCATAATATACTTCCTGGAAAACTACGTTTATAGCGACACCCGATATCCCTAGAATACATGAATATCATTTAATGGTTATTTCCTGTTAAATCTCGGGAGTGTTGGAAATAGGATACACGCCAGCAATACAACATTGAAGCGTCAATCTTTATTAGCTTCTGCAGTGCACGAATATGTAAATAATATCAGTACACAGTGTTTTAGTCATTTTTGACACTCACAAAATGCAAGCGTATTTATTCTGGTTAAGGGATGCAAAGCTACAAATTTTCCTGCACACAGTAGAAAGTCACTGACCCGATTAATCTGACATATTTGTTTTCATCACAATGCCAACTTATCGCTTCCCTTTGTGGGTTTTAAAATTCAAAGCACGTTTTAATCTACACCTATTCCAGTGAGCGAATGCAGTAATAATACTGGTTTACAAGTTAGGATTATAATATTTATATTTGAAGCCATGTCAGTTTAAAGGTTTAAATTTTCTCGGCAATAATTTGTTATGCTCGGATAAAGCTCATCCTTATTTCTTGACGGCTATGAATGTCAGAAAATGTTTTATAATGGAGAAGGTAAATCTAAAATACCGATAGAACGTTCCATCAAACCAGTGTACTTAACTTAAACTGTGTATGATAGAGCAGTTGACCTTAAATTGATTGAAACTTTATAAAGTATATTACATAAACTTCTAATATGGAAATTAATTTATAAATATTGGAAAAAGTACTGGACGTAAATTAATATAGTAAGAATATATCCTAGTCATAGCAAGCGAGAATGAGTTCATACACATGCTGGTGCAACTTCAAAACAATAAGCCCTGAGTACGGTTTGAACATAAATGTGAACTTATACTTTCACATCCATGTGCTTATAATATGCTTCTAAGCGCAAATGCGTTAAGGCTGCTAGTATGCAACTAAAATGACAATATGGAAATAACTATTATATAGAGAAGATACTGCAAAAAGTAGGTGTTTTTTCGTGAGTCATACATATTGTTGACAATTGCGAGGAGGAAAAATCAGTTGAAATTTATAATGTAACTGTTTCTAATAAATCAACAATTGTTTTTTTGCAAATTGGCTTGTTTAGGTCCTTTGAAAACGTACATGCTTCTTTCATTGATAAAGAAGTATAGGTACCATTTCGACATTAATTATAAACAACTAGAAAGTTGATATTTCAGTATGAAATCGGAAAAGTAATTTTAACTTTAACACCTTATCTTATTAGACAGCAAAATTTTACTGAAAGCTTTTCTCATAAATCATAAATACACGAGACAGGAGAGAATCCATATTTTATCTACTTCTTATTACATTTACTTAGAATTATGGTAAAAAACCGGTACCCTTTCGTTATCGGGCCACAAAATTTTAAACCTAAGCAGATTATAGACTTAAACTGTCTAAAATGGCTTTTATTTGAAACAGAAATTTTACCACCATCCTTATTAAAGATACGACTGGTCTAAGCTTGATAAAACTTTGGGAAGATATGATTTATTAATATTTATTGCTTATTTTTCAGACAACTTATTTTAATAAATATGACATATCTTCATAACATCAAACGCAAATATTTAAAAAGTATTATGAGCGAGTAAAACTTATAATACTTTTACATTTTTAAAATGTGTGCTTACTTAAATTGAATTAAAGAACTTAAGCATGTGTGTAAGAAATATACTACCTAAATAGAAAAATTTTTAAGTGACCAGGTTAATCTCGAAGTGCATTTACCAATAAATATAACAAGCCTAAGTTATAATAAAAAGGAAATTTTTGATCTAATCGTACATTTTATTAAAACAAATAACATAAAAATATAATATTAGTAACAGTATAAGTTTCTGTTGCCGAGAAATCTTTTTTTCTATAGCCAAATGTTTCCCTCAGACACACACAAAAATGAAGAGAATTGTAAAATTTTTGCAATTCGGCTATTTTTCAATTTTTACGGACTCGCCATAACATTCCTACCTCCAATAGTAAATGAAGGAGAGAGAAGTCGTACTGATGTTTTCGAGATGTGGATATAGACGTTTGTTATCGATGGCTGAACAACTCATCGCACCAACATCTGCGTCTTGTGCCTTCCACATCATCCGGAGACAGGGAAGCACAAAATAGCTGATACTTCAGAGAAAACCACATGGTAAGAGATGAAGAGGACACCCTCCAACACAATGGGTTGATTTCGTCAAGGAGCTGATAGGAAAGAACTTTGCTGAGACTGTAGGCCTAAGAGGCAACCAAGATAAATGGTGTGATCACACATGCCATACAGTGGCCTTTACACACTTTGGTTGTCTGAATATGATTTAAGATGCCTGGTAGAATTTCTGTGAAAGCAGAAAATGTCTGAATGTTAAAGCTGGTGACTATATCCATACCACTTTTAATAATTTTGAAGCAAGGACTAAAATATAAAAATGACTTTAGACCGATTGAAATTATTTTACTTGCACTCTGGTTTACTCTTTACCTGCAATATCGTCTTCCTCTCGTAGGTCTCTAAATAAGACTTGTCGTTTTCCAGTCCCTGTTTTTTAGTCCATTAACTCCCACGTCGAATCCGGAATGTCAAACCCATTATCTACTAGATCTTTAGCAGTCGGTTCGGCAGGCTGTTGATTTGGATGGATCCTCCTATAATCACAATCGGTCGACCTTAAATATGGTTTACTTTTTCTCTCCCTCTGTACTCCATGACTCTTCTTACTCTAGGCATTTGAATACATATTTTAATACGTTTCTTGAAAGCTTGCTGAACACTGAATACTATTCATGGGTCTTAATTAAACATTTAGTTACCCGAAAAATTCCACTAAATTGTCATTATACTTTGAGTTTTCAAACGCGGGGTTTTCCACGGTCCACGAGTTTTCCCCAAGTCTGCTGGGTTTTTCCATAGTTGGCTGGGTATCTCCACAGGCCGCTGGGTATTTCCAAAAGTCCGCTGCGTTTTCCCGTTTTAAGGTCAATTACTTTATTATTTTAGTATAACAAATACTAAATAATATATTTAAAAAATAAAAATTGTATTTAAAAAGATAGACAAATTTGTTTCTATTACAAAAATCACAAGTAAAGTTGCTTCAGCAGCAGTACTGACTTACAGAACACCAAACGGTACAGGGCGGGGATGATTTTATCCTGTGGTAATCAATGAAGATAGTGACGATGATTTATATTTAAATAATGGTTTATAATAAAATTAATTTAAAAATATTTTTTTAGCCTTGCACCCATTTTCTTTTAACGTGAATCTTTACATAACTTCATGTATTATTATGCAGGTATATATAACTTAGTTGCATTAAATAAGAGGTACATAAAACCAACCATAAAATAACTTAATTCTTTTTAGAAGCGTTCCAATTCTTTATTTTTAATGACTGACCGTAAAAAAATTCAGTCTCAAATTTATATTTTCATTTTCAAATAATTAAAATGATTGAAAAGATCTAAAATTGATAAGTATATAATATAGACCAACTAAAGCTCTAACAGAGCCTTTTTGTTGCAATCGTCTAGCTAAAACAGTTTTCGAGATAAACAAATTTGAAAAATAGTCGTGCCGGCGCATATTTTTTCAATTATTTCAAGGACAAATGGAGGTGAGGAGCTGAAAGTTCGCCAATCGCGTTGTTTTGACTTGCCAATACTATAACACAAGTTATTTCAAAGATTGCTTTCTGGGGCCATTTCTCCTATCTTATCCTGCTATACCCTTTTCATTCACTTAGCTTTTCTCAATGATATATTTCTCATTAGAGCTCTCCATTTCCCATTGAGATTTTAGCTGTAAACTGGGATCAATTCAGATTGCATAGAATATTCATATATCTTAATTAGATCTGGATTAATCAGCACTATTGCTTGCTCTTGAGATGAGATAATAGGAAATCTTAGTTTGGGTCTCATTCGCAAAATAATAACTATTAGGCTAAATAAATTAAATATGATAACACGCAACTATTTAGAATTCCAATGTGATTTGTTTCTGATTAAAGGACGTATGAAATAACTCGCTTTTCTAGATAATTTAAAAATAGGACAAATAACTTATAAATCATAAAATAGAATAGAGTAGACTTTTATTTGACCAAGTTACAAAAAACGTTTTTGGCAAGTCAACACACAATAGAAAAGTAATGCAAGTTAATATAAAACATGCAACATAAAACAGATATGAGATAAAAATTAACCAACAATAAAAAAGAAGAATATGTATATAACACAAAGTATATAGTTATGATGTCACAAACAATAAAATTTTTCTTTTAGACCATAGAAAGGAAAAGTTAGGGTAAATTCCAAAGTGAATAAAATAATACCAGCATATCGAGTTGGAAAAAACTAATAAATAATAAAATGCCTAATAATTACCAATTTGTGTGTTCAAGAACTCTTGACTTGAACAGAAGCAATACCTTAAAATGTGTTTTAAATATGGAGGGCAGGAACAGGCATTATACCAAGTCTTTTAAATATTGGAGAACAGTGATTTCTCCGGCCAGCACTGACAATTATTCTAACTGCTTTCTTCTGAAGACGAAAAATTTTTATTGCGTGAGGTGAACCACCCCATAGGAGAATTGCATAGTCAATGTGAGCATGAAATAATGAAAAATGGCATGTTCTCAGAGTTTTAAAACCGAGTTGGTTTTTCAGCCTCCGTAACATAAAAACAGAACTTGATAATTTGTGTGACAGTTGTTCCACATGATTGGCCCAGTTAAGAGAATTATCCAAAACAACGCCAAGAATTTTGAAGCTGTTGCCTTTAATTAGCGTATTATTTGTTGAAAAGACAATTATTTGTATTTTCCCTTCATTTAATTTAAGGTTATTTGAGGATAACCAAGCTCTCGGTTGTTTTATAGAACTGGTGCTATCCTCATTTAAGTTATCAATGTTCAAGTTGAAATCAATAATGCATGTATCATCGGCATAAGCTATGCATTTCTTAGGTGACATAAAGTGAAAAAGATCATTGACATATAATATAAAGAGCAGGGGCCCCAAGACAGAGCCTTGGGGCACCCCATGCCTGACCGGACGAAATTCTGAGTTTATGTTATCGACAGAGATACATTGTTGTCTGTTATTAACCTAGGAGTGGAAACTATTTAAAGGCAGGCCTCTAATACCATAATAGCTCATCTTTTCCGATAGAATTTCATGTGAGACACAGTCGAAGGCCTTGGAGATATCACACAGGCTAACAGACATATGTTTGCCCTCCTCAAGGCACCCAAGTGTGTCACACACTATTTTAAGAACTGCCATGGTCATGGAGCATTTATTTCTAAAACCATATTGGTGGCAATTTAAAATCTTATTTCTGTCTAAGTAATTTGCAAGTCTTCTTTTAAGAATAATTTCTATAATTTTTCCAAAAATGAAAATGAGGTAAAACCTTGGTAATTTTTAGAACATCAGGGAAGTGCCCCTCGCTAATGCACGCATTGATAAGAAGAGTAAGTGGCTGTAAAAGTATGTCAATGGTAGCTTTTAAAATTAAGCTATTTATACTATATATATATCAGTGCAACTAGAATTTTTTTAAATATTTACCGCTTCCCTAATCTCAGTAAAGGTTACCGGCTCAAGGAAAAATGAGGATTTTATACTAGGTACATTTTTTAGATGATCTGTGGAGGAAGCGTCCAATGATGGTAGCAAATTGATCAGTTGTTCAGCAATTGAAGAGACACATATGTTAAAGGTATTTTATGAAATATCGTGGTCAGGAGAACATGTATTGGATTTGTTAATCTCGAAATTTATTAATTTCCAGCTATCACGCACCTTATTCTTATTTATGTAATTGTCATAAGAAATTTTTTTGATTCGATAGTTTTAGAATTATAATCGTCTTTTACTAAGTTATACAAAGTATAGTCTCTTGTACAGTTAGAAACAGTTTTTATATGGTCAAGTGAATCCCTCGTTTTTCTAAGTGAATCATCAAACCACTGAAAAGATGCTTTATTATTAAGTTTGCATCTTTGCAAAGGAAAGTGTTTATTAATATGAAAATACAAAGTATTTAATTTCAAGTTTTTATACTTATTTGTGTTGTTTATTTAAAAAACCAGCCTCTAACTGATCCTTTGACGTAAACGTCACAGGCGTAGAGGTTATTTACCATGGTTAATTGTGATATATTTTGTAGATTCCCCTAGCACCGCTTAAAAAGAAAACATACATGTGGCAGGAAGTCCCAAAGAATTGAAGAAGGAAAAAGAAAATTAAGATAATGCCACAAATAACATTTAGACAATACAAAGTATTTACTCATACATTGAGAGAGTTCAGTTTAACTATTAGTATGATACATTATCAACAGATAGGTTTAAATTGATAGCCAGGTGTCTGAGTTGATTAAGATTCGATCATCAACAGAGTGATACGATAACATTTCTTTACGAGCGCTATTATAATGCACCAAATACTGTAAATATTGGCATTCGTCTTCGAATCTACTTTTCTTGCGCAACATTTTAGTCAACATGTTATACTTAAAACCTATCCTCTGGCAGTGTTAAAGTTTCCTTTTCAAGTCTTTTATAAATGTACTTCATTTTATGACTGAGATGCTCTTCAGTAAGATAAGATGACACCTTCATTTTAGAACGGTTCACTTTACCGTTTGTGTATCTTTATAAAAAAATGTTCCATTTCAAGTATTTTACCCGTACAGTAGCAATATTGTTTTAGTGTTACATTTGACAAAGTAATGTGCAGAGCTATATACAGGGTGGACCATTAATTGTTTGCCATAATTGACGGGAACGTTCCTTATTCCAAAATATGAGGATATAACCAAACATGCTTTAGTAAATTGTTGCTGTGGCAAGAGATACTTCATATTTAAAATTATGTCATTGGATTAAAATAAACATTTGTTGTGTCATCAACTTATTAAAATCTATAATTTTTATGACAAAAAAATATTAATTTTGAAGAACAGTGTTTTGTACGGCAACAGTTAGCTGCCCCGGCTGGGATTAAGTTCATATTTGGGAGGTCAGTTCCTACCATTACGAGAATGATTTACTCCAAATGCCAGCTTGAATAATTATTTTACAAAAGTAATGAAAGAATTTTGAAAAATTTTATAAGTTGATTTTCTCAAAAGTGAATAAGCCGAATTCAAGAGCTAAAATTATGCCCATTATAAGAAAATTGATACTCAATAAATTAAACAAATAGAGGGTAAAGAAAATATAATTTTGCAACAATTTTTTCTTTATGAACTATTTGATGGAACACCACTATTTTTTTTTCTGTGATGTGATCATATTCTAAGTAACAACATATATTTGTTGGAATAAGATTGGAGGATTACTTCATAGATGGGCTTATGCATTTCATGATGAATCCACTATTCCCTGATTCTGAAATATATTGCACGAAAAACTGAGACACTGTATATATAATTTCCCTTCCACTGGTTATTAGTGTATACCAGGTATATACATTTTCCCCCTTAAAACTTACTGTTGTATCGGGAATGAATACCTGTTGTGGCGCAGGCACAATTAGAATTGCTCTGACAACGCATCATCTTTCTATTTTTGCATATTTCACTGAAATGGGCAGTTTCTAGCAGCTCATTTTTATGAATTTCTTATTCCACAAACATTTCCCACATACTAAATTGTGAATTAGAGTAACATCTCTCGTACATATAAATAATTTTCATATTTTTGTTTTGCTACCTTAGCATGCGCATTTATATTACAAGCACTACATTTATTTTCCATAATAAAAAATAAGAAATATTGAATTTCAATGCATAGATAATATTTTACATATCTTCAGGAGTAGCCTCCATTTTTTTTAGGCAAATGCACACCCTGTGTACCGTTCAGCACTCCAAGATGGCCAAGTTCCGACTAAGGTACAACGGCAAGTAGAAAACCTAGGTAGCTGTCCTTTCAATCTTACACGCAGGAAACCCTGCTTTACAAAACTATGTGAATTAAAATAGAATATGACAAACTTGGTTTTTCGAATTTTGGTCAGGATTTTGGGATTTTAGCCCACTGTGGGGCGGACGGACGGATGGACAGCCGGACGCACATACGAACTGACATTTTAAATGTTAAGAATTCCATCACTAATACAATGATATACATGTTTTCTTTAAAAGCGATTTTTACGATTTTAGAAATATGCCACTACATCACAAACTTACTGTACAAATGTACGTGGCGGACGGAATGGCGGACGGAGGAACGCATCGACCAATTGCCGGAGCTACGGACAGACGGAGGGACACATAGACGGACAGATTGACGTATTTGCAATGAGCACAATAAGTATACATATTAACACTTGGACCCGCCCTGTTGAGCATTGTAATAGTTATTAGGCAACTTCTTCCGAAATATGAATTTTGGAGTGGTGAAAGCTCAGACTGTACACTATATTATACCACATGAGAATCATGAGATGAACGGAAATTATATTTCTCATCAAGTCGCTAATTGCGAGTGTTGTCAGTCAGAGTGACGAATATTAGTAAATTATTTAAGTTACTTTGGATATCGACTGTGTTTAAATTATACTGATTTAGCTTCCACAATGTCGAATTTGCATATAAATTTAGCTGATATTCTGTATAATTTATAAATTACCCAAAATTACTTCGAGGGTTCGTTATCTAAATATGTACATAATAATTTATGGCAAATTTCTGCTGACATATTTTATTTTTCATTAGCTCAAGTCAGCAGTATTGTTTCCCGACTACTCGCATTAGATACATCAATGAACTTGACATTTCTCTGGTAAAATGAGGAAAATGTGGAGAAATAATTGCAAATATTTTAACTTATTATGGTACTCTCTTGTTACTTTCCACTTAATGTTTTAGATTTTAATAATATCGGTAGGGGTATTCAATTTTCTGTTCAATTTTCTTAGATTCTGCAGAAGGCATATCTACTCTTCGCAGTTTTCTAAAGAAACCGCCGCCTAAAGAATTACTACTTCCACATCCAGATCTACCATCCAAGTCTCTTTAAAGCAAAATTTCTTGACTATAATTGCACTATAGTATGTAGAAATAATTGATCAGAGAATTTTAATAATACTTGTGGTAGATGTCATACGTCAAAACGAAGTTTCTGGAATCTTATTAGCGAGGTTTTGGCTTCTAGTATTTACGCCAAATCTAAGTTTCGGTACTTTTACCAGCTTGCTTTACTGATTCTCCCCTATTTCGTCCTACCTACCCCCGAACTCTTCACCAGAATCATCACAAAATATAATTTAATTACTGATGTGGTTTTAATGCATACATGTACCAAATTTCAAGCGAATATCTCAATTTCATTTTATCAACCACTTCAATAATGGAGTGGGAGTGGTGGGGGAGTAGAAAAATGTCATAAAAAATGTAAGGTCTTGAATTCTAGTATATACAACAAATCCCAAGTTCCTGTACTCTTACCAGCTTGCTTTACTTATTTTCCTCTATTTACCCCTAGTCAACCCCCCAACCCTTCAACGGAATAATCCCAAATTATAATCTAGTTCCTGATGGTATTATAATATATACGTATACTAAATTTCAAGTGAATATCTCAATTTTATTTTAACGACCCCTTTAATAATGGAGTGGTGAGAAGATGGAAAATACTATAAACAAATTTGAGGCCTTGTCTTCTAGTACATACACCAAATTTCAAGTTTCTGTACTCTTACCAGTTTGTTTTGCTTATCTTTCCTATTTATCCTTATTTACCCCCCAACCCTTCACCGGATATGTTAAAAAAAAAACCAGTTCCAGATCTCGTTTTAATGTATACGTTACAAAATTTAAGTCAATGTCTTAAACCGTTCCGGAGAAAACGTGCGAGGAAAATAGTTACACACTCAGACAGACCGACATACAGACAGACAAAATATCGCTCAGATTTAAAACCTCGACGTTTCATGACATTCTAAACCTATTTCAAAAAAAGAGACTTTGAATTTTTTTTTACGACTACTACACTTCAAATCCTAATAATCGGTATACTCGGAGATATGAAGCCTACGCTGCTCTCGGAACTGAAGATCATACCGGCCTGTCAGAAATCTGTTGTTTGGTTGGCAGGACAAATGCAGAAGGCGGTCATCTTGGGGTTCCTTCGCCTACTTAAAGCACATGATTCTGGAATCTACAGTCACTAACCCCGCGGGATGTGGGGAGTTGTTGTGGATATTTTGCTGGCGCTCTTTCCGTATGGTGTCGGAAGCCACGGAGGGACTGTCCAGTGTCAGGAAACTGTAAAACAAAAATCGTCTTTATCTCTTGAGGTAACAAGTACATGCACTAATCTCATAAGTAAAGGAAAGTAAAAAAAAATATTAGTTTTAATTTGAAAATTATATGAAAATTTCATAAAATTAATTTGATATGTATCTATAATTAATATTTAATTAGCTATTAAAATATGATTTTTATAAATATACGAAACTGATGCTGTGACAGCGATTTGAGATTTTCGGGTATGCCATCATACAATTTTACAGCGTTATAAGAAAACGACCTTTTAAAGATGGTTGTAGTATGTTGGGCACCGTAAATCTGGTGTGAATAACTAGATGTACACATTATACTCTTCGCCGGTTTGTTAAGGTTTTTATGTAACTGAAAAATATTACAAGAAATTCTTTATATAGCTTGAATATGCTGTGGGTTGGTTACTTTACCCGCCACAGTTTTTTGAAAGAAGTAAGGTAGTTCTTTGCACGTAGTTACTTTATTTGGCCCCCTGATGGTGACAGCTTAGTTAGCGAAATTCTCGTCAGTATACTATGCTGTATTTTTATTTTAGTGGAATCTTCTCAAACGTCGTATCCTTCCTTATGTACATACTCTTAATTAAAATAGATAATACATTTTTTATTTACTGATCAATATGGTTAGATTAGGGTTCTTCCCCTAATTAATACTAATTCACTGCCCAAATTGCAACCTGATCAGACTTTTCGTGTATAAGTTATCGTAATTACAAGAAACGTCATGGACGCATGGACAGACAGACGAACATTTTGAAAGTTTGTAATTCGAAGTCTACTATAATGTTATGAACATTTTCTCTGCGACCCATATAAGATGGTTTTAGAGAAATGAGAAAAAGACAAAATTTTATTTAACTGAAAAACTTAAGGAATCCGATGTTCCCTAAGTGTCTATACTGAGTCCGATTTTCTTTAAGTTGTTTGTGGATAATAGTACGACCGATCTTTATGCCAAGAAGTTGCTTTATGCAAAGTACTAAAAAATACTTCTCGAAATAACATCGATCGAAGACTGTGAGAGATTCTAAAATAATCTAAATTAATTTCATAACTAGTACATTATCAATAAACTGCCACTGAATGCACTACGTGCTAATTTTTAGGTTTGGTTGTTGTAACTTGTAATTTTAATTATCTTTACCAGCACGGTACTGAAATTAACTAAAACGTCTTAATGAAGAGAAGGCTTAGTCAGTCACATTGCCTATCGTATACTGAGTTCGATTCCCAGCGCTAACATGGGCAATGTTGGTGGGTAATGGATATTGTCTGCATTTTTTCAAATGTATAATTACTTTCTGGCTAGCCTAGGCTCTGGATTTGGTGGTTGTCTAATATGTGAGGCGTGTTTGTGTTATGTTTTTGTTTATGTTATCTCCCGATGATGCCCTCTTGATTAACGAAACGTACGTTAGTAAAGCACAGAATTCTTGTGTTTTCGTATTCGCGCAAATTATAATAATAGTAATAATGTTTGTGTTGCGAAGACCAATATTCTAAAACTGTCCAGTTTCGGCAACACGGTAAAACAATATTTACATTTATTTTTCACTACATTCGGTGAATATTAGAACCTATACATAGAAAAACAATCGGTCAAAATAGAGAAATTGGCAGTGTTCTTTAAATTGATGACCCTATAATTTTATTTTCACAGAGGTTTGTTTTCAACTATTGCTATGTAAAGCTTTTAGAAGAAGAAAGAGTTACTAAGAGGAAAAGTGTTGCAAGGTGTAACGTAGGTAGTTGTTCTTCTTTAAATACACGAAATGTTTATTAAGGTTATTTTGTACTGCTACTTATATTATTTTGTGAACAGAAGTGAATAGAAAGTTTTATAACATCTAACAAAACTGTTATTTGAAAACCCCTATCACATTCGTTAGTTTGACTTAACGTTTTCCATTGCGTATCCTAAATTGTACCTACTCGGACGAGCTTTTCTTTAGTACCAAAAAGGCGCCAAATTTCCATAGAACATTCATTATTTTGTCGCCTCTTTGCCACTTGCTTATTAATTACAGGTGTGTTACTACATGAACTGATGACGTAATTTAAGATGAGTTAAATTTTAGGTGAGTTATTATTATTGTTTTCGCAGCTTTTAAATTTAACATTTCGTATATCTGCCTTAGAGCCTTTAAAATTTCACATAAATAGAATTTTTCTTTAGGTATTATTTTTATCATCTTTCATTCCATATATTATTATAAAGTGTCTAGTAAATATAGTTTTCTTTATAAATATCATCTAGTAACGATTTAAACAGTTTTAATCATCTGCAGATGATGCCACTGTAGTTAACGATAGTGTTTATCGAGACCATTTCATCCTCAGTATCATATCAAATATTTCAGCCAAGGAATAAAAAAATAATTTCTAATAATAATAACTAAAAGTTTGTTAATATCAACAAGATATTTCAGAACTTTGTGTTTCCAAATTATATTGATAAATTTGTATTTTTCGAATATTGTCAATAATGCAGGTGACTTTTTTGCATGTCATCAGATGTTTTTTATTATTTTATGAATAGTAATGGTTCACAAAATCAACTTCAGGCCCCCTGTCAAGTATATATATTAAAGTTGTAAGGAAAATGAGGCTATAGCACATGATCGTTATAATTTTTTTTTTTAGATTGAGAATAAACATTTTGACCACAGAAAAACATATCTATTGATAAAACTGCATAGGCTTTCACTAAATGCAGGTTGGAGAAATGTGGAATTCATAAAAGTTGCAAATTTAAAATTTTTCCTGAAAAAAGATTTATTTATGATATTGAGCAATATTTCATCTCTGCCTTTTGAAAATGTTACTCAATAACTATTGCATATTAATTTCATTTTGTTTTTAATTTGATAACAGTATTTATGTGTCACGTAGGTTGCAAGTTTAATTACTACTGCCTGATTTCAGCTTATTTCCAGTGAAAATTAGCGGGTGCATGTAATACACAGAAATGAATTTATATATCTATGAATATACATATTTACATACTGTAGGTATTATTTTTATATTTAATTGCTCATGGCTTTTAGCTGTATCTTCATTCTTTATTCATAGATTTATGTATGAGTAAAGTAAATAATTCTTGTAACACAAACAATGTTCCATTAAAGTACATTATTAGTCGAACTTATATAACAGTATTTTCATAATTTAAAACATTTTGTCACAAAATATCACTCCAGTTAGTAACTTTCCATTATCATCACTGTAAAGGACAAACATTTCTAGTTAGAGTTAATGCGAACAAAAGAAGAGCGTTTACGAAATATAAGTTTCTGAAAACAATTCAAAGTTAAACGGCATTCGAACTCACTGGTATTCTCTGTAGTAAAGACAAGAGATTGAATAAAGCTGAATATATTGTATTTTTTTATGTTGGAACAACTCAAAATACGTTTAATTTTAAACAATAGCAAGTAAATTGGTCACTTTGTCGTTGTATGTCACAATTCGAATAAATTGGTTCAACGATTTTGGCCTATCACACATGTTGATTGCCGGCTGTAGCGCCGACGCGAGTCCCGGAGACCGATCTGAATAGCTCCGGGAACAGTCAAAGATTCGCAGCCAACCTGTTGGTCGAGTGGTGGTGAGTTCAGCGAATGTTTAACTTTTGACATCTTGTCTCGTCTGTTGCGGAGCATTTCTTACACGGTGAGTGCATTTTTTTTATATTCATGGAATAATTAATTCATTATTTTTATTTTTTTTGTAACAAATTAAATTATAAATATTAGATACTATACTGGATGTCACTATTACGACGTAGCAGAAAAACAACAAGTATTTATTTAAATTTAATTGCGCTCTACATTCAATACACGATGAAATATTAAGACACTATAACAATTCCACGTGATGCGTGGTGATTTACGCTGAGGCTTAACGTAACATGATATTTTCCATTCATCTCCATCATAGGGTTGATTTGAATATTGTAACGAATAATTTGAGGCAAATCCGCATATGGGATATATGATTTTTTGAATATTTCTTCTTCTATCTTAACTATTTTGTCTTTGGAACATTTACTGAAGAATTGGTTGTGACCGATATTTTCCTCAGCATGCTTTTTTGTATGGGACATAGAGCTTTTTTAACTAATTCTTAGGTTTATATATGTGTGCCAGTTATGTAAATAACTTTCAATATGTCTGCCCTTTGTCTCTAATTATATTTACCATAGACCAAGGACTTATAATATTTTAATCGCTAGCTGAAATTTATACTTATAAGAAATAAATTTAGATTTTTTTATGTGTCTCACACCCCACAAATTTCTTCGAAATCCCAAATAAATAGTCTCCTTAAATAAGTATATGTAGTTTCGAATGTATTCTTATGGAAAAATACATCTTTTGTAAATTTGCGATAGAATCGTGAAAACACAGTAAATTAAAAATCGCAAGCAAGCCCCTCTCCAAAATTGTACAGGGAATCCGAAATAATTATTCCTTTTTAAAGTAATCTCCAGCCACAAAAATAATCCCATTGGGGGCAAGAGTAGAGTATAGCACATTTTTACGCTTATTGGCGATTTTCTTTAAACAAATGTTTAATTAGTCAGATATGCCCAGAATCTGGCAATTTATTAGTCTCTTGGCTAAAAGAGTATATCCGCGAAGGTTGGTAAGAAAATCGGGTCAGTGGCGCAATGCTAAGGCGTTTGGCTTGCAACCACGAAGTCCCGGGTTCGAATCCTGGCCAGGGTATGGATGTTAATGGCGTTTTTAATGTGTTACCGAGATGGTAGCAGTGAGCTAGACCGCTGTTAGGTGGCACAACATGTCTAGTCGCTGTTGTCTCTCCTAGGTTCGAGTCTCAGCTGCGGTAGATGGCAATGTCGCAGGGAATGGTTGTGTGTTAGTGTCTATGTGTACGTGTCCTGGTTGAGTGGTGGAATAGCATTAACTAAACTCCGCCAGGATGTTAATATAAATAAGACGATTAAAAAAATTTTTAAACTGTAATTTAGTTACTTAAATAATTAGATTTTTCATCAACATTCTGATTTAGATAAATTTAGAGAATATAGAACATTTAATCGATAAACAATCGATATTGTTTAAACAATTCTTAATTGTTTAAAAATAGTTCTTTATTTCAAAAAAGTAAAGAGTCCAAATAAGTTTGAAAACTATCTAGCTTCATTGTAAGGAAAAATTATAATAAGCTGTAATATATTGTTTAAATCATTTGCAGGTTTAATCAGAAAACTAACTAAAATAAATTAAATAGTTACGCAGCAAACATTTAGGTGTTATTTGACATCAAGACCTAAATTATGTTTGAAAATGAATTATTATTTGTTTGCTTATAATTGTTTTGAAACATATTCTTTATAGGATTTTGCAAACAGCAGAAACAATAACTATCTATAGCTAAAAGAAAAACTATGTGTAAAAATATTAATGAAATCTTTGCATTCTTTCGATAACATGAATTCTGGTTATGCTAGCAAATGAAAATCCTAAAATGAATTTGTCTAATTTCTTATTTGACAATTCTCATTCTAACACTGGCACCCACACAGTCCCCTACGGCCATGCAGATTAAAGTAGTATCTACATAACCCCCTACGATCATGAAGATTCTTGTCTTAAAAATTTTTCATTCTAATGGATTACATTTTCATGAAATCTATCATTCTGTTTCTTGGAAATGCTTAGCCTTTGAAACGTTTTTCGCCCTTATTCTGGAGCTCTTCAGAAAGACATAAATCCACTCATAAAGATGTTTCACGCAAAACCAAGACAATTTCTATGAATGAAATAATTATATTTGACATTGACTGATAAAAACAACAGATCTTCACCTATCTATCAGCTAACTAGTATTGGAGCCTATATACTCTATACGTGTTTAAAAATGGATTATTATTTGTTTGCTTATAATTGTATTGAAACATATTCTTTATAGGATTTTGCAAACAGCAGAAAAAATAACTATCTATAACTAAAAGAAAAACTATATGTGTAAAAATATTAATGAAATCTTTGCATTCTTTCGATAACATGAATTCTGGTTATGCTAGCAAATTAAGATACTAAAATGAATTTGTCTAATTCGTTATTTGACAATTCTCATTCTAACAAGTTTCAAAGACTAAGCATTGGGTGCTAGTGTTAGAATGAGAATTGTCAAATAAGAAATTAGACAAATTCATTTTAGGATTTTAATTTGCTAGCATGACCAGAATTCATGTTATCGAAAGAATGCAAAATCCTATAAAAAATATGTTTCAATAAAAAAAAAGCAAGTTTACGTATTAATGATAGTGTGCAAAGTAGGTAATTTCTTAATTGACTTATTTTATTTACATTGTCGTTGTAATGTGTAAGGCAATATTTGGCAGATTACGGTGCGAAAAACTTTAGCACTCGCTCCCAAAGCGGCCACAAAGCAGTTTAGAATAAACAAAACATTAAATTAATAATTTTCTTACTTTTTGTTGGGTATTTTGCCACTGAAAAATATTTTAAAACTTTAATGAAATCAAATTAATAACTAATCACATCAACAAAATATTTCCATTATCAAATTCAGTTAGTATTAAAATTACTTGTATAAAAACATGTACCTCCGTATACTCCGATGAAGTTAATGCGGTTCGTATCTCGGCAGTTGAAAAGTTAAATGTATTTGAGTTAGAAGGAATCTCGTGTTGAATAACTTGAATACTTGAAACTTCACAATCTAAAATTTTATTTGAAATCTGAATTTTGTTGTTTGTCGAATTCTCGATGACTCTCCCTGCCGCAGTCGAAGATTATTATCCTGCTCGGCACTTAATGTTACAAATATCTGCTCCTGCTTCTGCGTTCGTCAGTGGCACAGTGTGGCCCACATCCTGCGAAAGCAAGGACCGGTGCGGGTTTCGGCATTTTACAATTTGTGGGACTATTAAGGGGGTTTAGGGAGGCGTTAGACGAAAATACTGAAAAAAATGCGAAATAACGTTTTTTTAATATATTTTTATATGACACAATTTTCTCGAAAAAATCCAAAGTCATTAGGAAACTCATAAAGTAAAAAAATTTAAAAAACTTTTACATGCAGTCTTATGGAAAATATGTCAACCCAGCATGCAAACGGTACATTTTAATTTATAGCAAATTTATAGCAAATAACCAAATAATGTAAGCAGTTCCGACTATGTAAAGCATTGATGTCTTACGCATGTTTTAATATTAATTAGAAGACTTTTATTAAATAAAAAAAAAAATTTAACATTTGTAACCTGTCAAATTTCTCTTTTCGTTAATGATTTTTAACTGATTTTTCAATTATTTAATGAACGAAGGATCAAGTTCTAAAAATTTTAAATTATTTGTAAAATTTCGTTGAACATCTGTCTTTAAATCGCCGACATGTCTCCGAAATACCCATAATCAAAATAATCTGGAACAACAAAGTTTAAAAAATAATAATTTCTTTGCTTATACAATAACTCTGGCACGCCTCAGTATAATTTGTTTTCGTTGAGACCAAAATAATTTTTGAAAAAAATTGAACCTACTTTAAAACCAGTCAGCTGCTCCGGTAATACCGAATTAGTAATATTTAAGGATTTTTCCTGGCGACTTCGCCAAAATCTCAAACAAGAAAAAATATTTTCCCATCTTTGCTGACTATAACTTACAATAAAATAAAAAGAAGAGAGAATTAATTTTAGTACCCTAAAGTCGTACATAAATCTTTTTTCACTTAGTATTTAAATAACTAATTATAATTTGAAATTTAAAAAAAGACAAGGCACCGGTTTCAAGATATCCGACCTAAAAAGTGGACCGAAATCACATAAAAATAGTGTGTTAACTTCAGTCATCGATATTCCTGTAATATTTACACTCTTGTAAGTTGTTCTGTAACTAATTTTTTTCTATTGGACAATAATAATTATTTACATAACCAGTTATGAAAAGACTAATTTTACTTGACGAATATAATACTTGCCAAATAGAGCGAGCGAATCTAGCAGGTTTTGAAAATCACATGAGTCAAATAAAATTACCTTTTTCATAACGTGTTAAGTACGAAATTTTATCTAATCTCGACCTAAAATAGAAAAGAAATGGCAATTTATTTTGAATACTATTTTGCGCTTCCAAACAGCTACTCTTGCAGTCGTACAAATCAATTTTGTGCTTATGACTTTACCTGAGTATTACTATGGATTGACATTTTTATGAACAAACTTTACTTGTCAATCTACTGGCTTTTTTTAAGCTAATTAAGTCTAAAGTGGTTGATGCAGGTGTGGATATTCCATCTGATATAGAAAAATCAGCTAATTTAACACTAAATTTAATAATACCTGGTAAATCAAAAAGCAAATAAAAAGTATAAAAGAAGTTTGAAAATTGGTGTCAATAAAAAGGAGTAAAAATGGTTGTGAAAAGATTCTCTTAGCGTACTTCAAAACGATGCAAAATTATAAAGCATCTACAATATGGACACCTACTCAATGTTAAATGCAGAATTAAGTGTCGAGAGAAATATTGACATCAAGAAACATACCATATTGTAGCATTTTTGAGAGAAAATCTGCAGGTTTTAAATTGATCGACAACAAAGCTAGACTTTTTTCATTTGAAACTGGTTCAACAAACATATCGTGTTTGCGTATAAAAGTCGGGTTTTGTAATTTGGAATTCTGTTGACGCTTGACTATGTTTATTCGTTAAACGCTTTTTTCGTGCATTAATTAAGAACGGACTAAAACACAACTCAATTATTTAAATTTCATACCATTGCTATAAAACGTTCATTACGGCTTAGGCAATAGTTTATATTATCCTAATTACTAAACTAAACTCTGGAAAAATATGTTTGTTAAATGTTGTTAAATCGTCACATGAAATTTTCAAGTCGAAATGTTTATAACGTCAACAACATTTCTTCAAGAAAAGAATATTTTTGAACATTTTTATGAACAGATTCTATTTAAATTTAGTTTTTGGTTTCCCTTCTTAAAATCATTTATTTATTTTAATGAATTTTATGTTTGTAGAACTACTTGCTGCTAGCAAAATACTTTTATTTAAAAAATCGGAAATTGAAAAATGAATATAGCATTTCTTTTTTTAGTGAATATAGCAAGGAAGGAATAGTAAATCACATGACTTAATCGGAAACTAAGACCTGTGCTTTTACCTTGTCTGTCTACACCTGTCTCTCAACGTACAATCCACGCATGGTAATAATGCCTTCAATGGACGAGCTTTCATTGAAATCATTTCTTCGCAAATGAAGTGTTCATCGCCTATTCATTACGCTAGACGATATGATATTATATTGATTAACAATATGCAATATACATAATATGGGAATCAATGTACCACGTTAAAATACTAAAACATGGATACAAATAAAGTACCTATGTACAACTTTGAGCCACACACTTCTACTGTGCTGAAATGTTCATTTTTTTCATAAATAAATCCAATCATTAACATATCCATTGCAGGTAAATTTCCAAAAGTAGCTTTTACAGATTCGGTATTAGAACTTTCTTACCACACGTACGTCGTAAATAAAATGTCAGCTCTAATCACGGCGTGTTTTGCATCCGCATTCGACCATTTAAATCTTATGTCATTTATTTCTTGAAATGTTAATTTAATAGATACAAAAATGCTGCTTAAAATGTTCTAATACAATAGGTACTTAATTTTAATAATACCAAAAAAGCACAATTCTATATGGCAATAAATATTGGCAATAGGAAAGCCTATTCTTTACGTATACCTACTTTTTTATATCCACATTTTATATTTGAGTAAAAGTACACAGGAACAATGAAATATAAACATAAGCCTCTACAAGCTGCGAATAGATATGTAACGAGGTGACGAGTAAAGAGCGGCTATGTATTGGGGATAACATCAAAGTAAATTAAAAGCAAACAAGAATTGATCCAAAAATAATTCACAAACCACTGCAATGTTAACAATTAGTAAAAAGGAAAAATATTGTCCTTTGTAAACATCAATTTTGTTATATAAATATGCCCGGCCTTAATACTTAAATATTTAGGCACAATAATTTTCCCCCATTTTCTCTCCTTTTATTTATGTTTTTAGTAGTCAAAGAGTTTTCCAACCATGCCGGTTGATGAAAATTGGAACTATGTAAAGCATTAGAATACATCCGCTTCCCTGCAGGGTGGTTATTTTCCCCTTTAACACGGTTGTGAATATTAATGCAGTCTGTTTTATATTCCCTTAATCTTGTTTTCAAATTTCTACTATTTTGGCTTACACAGGCTTTCTCGTAATCCAGTCGAGGAATTTTGTATGTTCTAGTTGTTTTAGAGTAGATATTTGCCTTTTGCTTAGTATATTGCATACTATGAACTGTAAGTGATAGTTTTATGGCCGAGAATGCCGCAGCATTCGAGATATGGAAAATCACTTACTGTTCGCAGTTAATAAAATATTGTTTGCAATATCTATAGTAATGAAAGAAATGTAATAAACAATGGGTTAGAATTGAGTTGTTGACAACGACCTATAAAAATTGCATTTTTGTATAAATATTAGCTAGAACTTAATAAAATAAAGCTTAATTCGCCAACATTTTCTAAAGCCTTTGATAGATAGAGCCGCAGCATCCTCTCACACAAATTTGCTTCTCGGATAACCCTATAACTTTTTAAGTGTTATCCCAAAGAAAGAAATCAATACCATCGTGTTACATCTATCGAAATATTAGCTACATCAAGAATTCCTCCAAGGTTCAAACTTATATGGTTGACAATTTTACTCTTAGTTGTCTTCTATAAGTACTCGGATTATTTGGAACTCTTTTTATATTGGGTGTTGAAACAATTGCTCTGAAAGAGAAGAATATTGATCGTATTAATACATAGTGTATGATAAGGAAATTTCCTTCAAATGAACCAAAATGTGACGCCATGACCTTTACAATAAAACAAACTTTTATCCTACACGATTACAAATTAAGCAATCATACACTTTTCCGTCCTGGCGTTTTTTATGAGGATTGATAAAAAAAATGAACGTTTGTAATCACATCTAATTTACTGACGCTAAAATTTATAGAACTCTGCGTGTTGTCATTAGAAAACCGCACATTTTAAAAATGTCAGTACATTAAATCAACTATACACTGCTTTTTAATAACTGGGGTTATATTCCCTCAATTACATGATTACATTAGAATTACCGTTGGCATAGTACGGAGTGTCTCAATCAGTTTGCAGACTCCGTCGATATTATAGTACATTAATCAAAATCGAGGCAGTGCTTACCTTTCTCCTTTCTAGGTGGTCTTATCCCTTTCCTTGAACATCACAAACAGGATATTTCACAATTGAACTTTACTGAATTTAGAATAAACTCATATACGTATCGAGCAATAGAACACATGATTTCTCAAAACAATTAAATAACTATGTTTGCAGAGAAAATGAAAACAAATGTAACAACGTACATTTACCGAATAAACAGATTAACAAACGGTACTTACCGAATGCAAGAAAATGAAGTGATCCTCAGCAATTTCAATTCTTTAGATGAATTGCGAGCCGAACACTCTTAGTTTAATTATGACGAGAATTTACGATATAACCGACAAAGTACTGAACAAATTTATATAAACTCTAAAACTGAAAAGGGTTCTCGAATTTATCATCACCCTGCAGATTTTGATCGAAGGAGTGTGTGTCGATTTCTTCTCATCGAAATAAGATTTCTCAAAAGTGGGTGGTAAACCCTGAAACTTCTACCAATTAAAAACGTTCCCTGCGTTAAACCGTACCCCAATTTTAAGTTGCCTACGAATAGTGACTGTATGTGCATCACATGACGCCATAAAGAATCCCGAATCTTTTGTTTATTCCTAATTTGCCCTATCTAACATGTATACCAGTAAGGTAGATGAAAAGACCTCATTGTGAATTATTTCGAATTTATACGAGGAAAAATCTACCTACTACCAAGATTATATTTTCTGGAATCCTCTCTGAATCAACTACTTTAATCCAAGAAATCTACCTAGGTCCCCCGACGCGGCAGATCGTCGTATTTAATATGTCCTGGGCCGTTTAAACATGCGTCTCACTATTCTTGGTTCCTCGAAAGACTTGAAGCCCAACGAATTGTTCAGACATAAAATGACTGGTTATTTATTCTTTTCCTGTGACTTTTCAAACGTCGATCCACAATAAACTACTCAAGTTGAAAAACATATTTCCGGGATTCTAACACAACCCAACGAAATTGGATAATTATTTACGACTATTATTTTAAAGTACTACCGTATCGACCCTGGAAATATTCTTGAAACCTGAAATAAGAAACTAACGGCTGTTCTATATACGACTGGGCCGTACTCGACTACCCTTAACTTGACTTTTGTTACACTTTTCTTAGACCACCTCTTGACTATGCTACAATAATATGGTGTCCAACTTATAATGTAAGCATACAAAATTTTGAAAGGACACTAATTAACCTTAGATTACTGACTTTTGATCTATGATCTATGCATCAAAGTCTTATTAGACAACACTAGACTTTTCAGTTCTTCCATTTTTGAGATGGGTCACATGTTCCTTAAATCTTATTATAATTGGACGTTTTGCTTGTCCAACTTACTTCAAATTACAAATTTTACTACTAAAATATATACCTACTTTGATAATAATTTTTGGTGCAAAGGTTTTAACGTAGTGGGGTTTCCGTCTTAAAATATTTACTAGCTTATAGATTAATTGAAATATTATGACCATTTTAATGTAATAATGAGGCAGTATTCGTAACTCATTTTAAATAGTCGATTGACATCGACTAACTCTATTCCACAGACAAGCCTTGGAAAAAAATACTCTAATCATCCAGTTCAACAAATTTCAACAAAAGCGTTCAATATAAATTATCAATGAAATCTTAATAATTTTAGTTTTATTTTAACTTCTTTAATTACCAAAGTTAAAAATACACTTTATCTCCAATAATAACCTTAGCTTATATTTATAACAATTATTATTCCAAGTCAGTGACTCCAATACATAATTTTAAATTCAAATTCAGGGTGCTTCTTCCCAAAACTTTTAAATTAGTAAACTTTGTTGATAGCTATTTCAATTTCAAATTTATTCTATCTTCTGATACAATCTGATATTAATAATAACTGAAACATGTAGAGGTAATCACATTTATTGGATAATTTATTGAATTACTCTACTTATAAATAATGCTTGACGTAGTCAAATAAAGATCTGAATTTTCCTAGCGCCAAAGAAACAATAATTTTAGAAATTTCTTTCATCAATACCCATCGTAAAATCCGAAATACCTTATTCTCGTATAGGCGTACAGTTATGTAAAATGATGGGTAAAATTAAATTGGCAAATGACTGTTTTAATTATTTAGTTATTATTATTCATTTTAAAAGAACTAATAATCCTCAAAATTTTCAAGAATATAAAAATTTAAAAGACTTTACCAACAATTCTATTAGACGCTAGAAAAAACATATTTAAACAATTCGCTTAAAAATGATAAGCTATTTTGGAAAAAAGTTATAGAACTAAATGTGTATAGTAAACGAAATAATTCAAATATTCCCATTAATTCAACTGACGCTAATTTTATTAGGCAAAGCTTTATAAACTCTGTGCCACGGAACGATAATATTAACAATAATGTAAATTATTGTAATAACGTAAAGGAATCTGTATCCTTAATTCTTACACTAAAAACAGTTTCTGAAATTGAAGTTAGTAAATATTTATTTTCCCCTATTTACTCCTGTTTAACCCCCAACCATTCAATGGAATAATCTCAAAATAGAATCTAGTTCCATATGTCGTGATGGTATATACGTGTATCAAATTTCAAGTGAATATCTCAATTTTATTTTATTAACCCCCATGTGTCTGCTGTGTTCTTATCTCTATAAAAGACAAGTTTATATCAATCTAAATGGCTACCAGTCATCAAACTTTGAAATCAGTTCCGGCGTACCTCAAGGGAGCAATTTGGGTCCTATGCTATTTCTCATTTTTATTAATGACTTGCCTGATGTCTTGTGTCACTCAACTTGCCTTCTCTTTGCAGATGACTGCAAGCTATACCGCAGAATCGAAAATACTAACGACTGTACCCTATTGCAACAGGATCTAGGCAATATCTCTACGTGGTGCAATGACTTCAAAGTTGATCTCAACATTAAAAAAATTGTGTGGCCATGACGTTTTCTAACAAAAATCAAACTATCGATTTCCCCTATACTATTGATAATACTAAACTTCGCCGTGTGTGAAGAATTTAAAGATCTCGGTGTTCTTTTTGACAAAACACTATCTTTCAATAGTCACATAAGGCAAATAAGTAATGCAAGTCTAAAAAAGCTGGGTTTCCTTGTTAGAAGTACTAAAGACTTCACTAACATAGAGTGTATCAAAGGATTATATAATAGCATTGTTAGGTCTAACCTTGATTAATGTCTAATCATTTGGTCACCGTTCTATCGCAATTCTATTGATCTTGTAGAAAGCGCCCAAAAAAAAAATTCTTAGGTATCTTTTATATAAAGAAACGCATTTGTATGATAATTTTGCTCACTACAATGAACTGTTGCTTAGATATGACTATGAATCTCTTGAGCTGAGGCGTGTTCATGCGTCATTAATCTATATCTATAAACTACTAAATCATCTTTCTGACAACTCCGAGTTTCTTTCAAAATTGCCATTTAATGCACCAAACCGAATAGGTAGAAATTTGTACCTTTTTTATATTCCACAGTTTAAAGCGAATATGTAACTGTCCAGCCCTTTAGTAAGATTATACATATAAGGTAATCTTGCCCACTCGAGATTTGATTTATTTGCCCTTAGCCCTTCCAATTTCTTAAGACATGTTAAAACAATCACTCTTAACGAAATTTAAACCGCATTTAAACCGGTCTGTTGCTTATTTTTTGTATTTATATCTATACCTTATTGCTTAGTATACACCTAATTGTTATTGCAACTGTTAAGCGATACCTACTGTGTTCACTGTATGTGATTGTATGTTTTGTAATGTATTATATATTTGTGTGTTTCTCTTTTTGTCCATTCCTTGTAAATCGTGTCTCTTTACAACTTTGTAATTGGGCTTCTCCTGTAAAGTTGTTGAATAAATAAATAAATAAATAATGGAGTGAGGATGGCGGGGGGATGGAAAATATTATAAAAAATATGAAGTCTTGGTCTTGGCACCACATCCCAAATGTACTCTTACCAGTTTGTGTTACTTATTTTCCATTATTTACTCCAATTAGCTCCCAACCCTTCACCGGATAAGTTCAAAAAACAATTCAGTTCCAGATCTCGTTATAATGCATACGACATATGTGTACAAAAGTTCAAGTCGATATCTTAAACCGTTCCAGAGAGAACGTGCGTACAAGAAAATTACAGACAGACAGACAGACCGGCCAAGAGACAGACAGACAGGCATAAATTTTCTTTTTCGCTCAAATTTAAAATCTCGACGTTTCATGACATTCTAAACCTATTTCAAGAAGAAATATTTTGAAAAACTTTTCTAGGATTACTATACTTTCAATCCTGAGGAAGATACGATTGCGCGTAGGCGAGAGGGGAGATGCTGTATATTATGTCTCCGATAATTCCACATATAATCTGATTGAATTTTTATATAAAATTTGGAAATATTTTTCTGCTTTGAAGAGTGTTCGAAATATGATATTTTTATGTAATTACTACACCGTTTCAGCAATATCGACCGAGGTGAACATGAACCTATAACAGTCGATTACAAGAGATAACATAAATTCAAGCTCAAAGCGGATTTCACCATTGTGTGTATTGATCCACGAGGGGGAAAATATAAAAGATTACCACATACGTTATGATTATTGAACAATAAAGTTTCATGAGGCGAAAATGAGTTAAGGTCCAGTTAAGCCGTTACTAGACATATTTTTGGATATCCTCGTGTTAAGGGTATAATAAATATCGTCACGTTATTTTGCCGTGAAACTATTTGATGCAACATTAAGTAGGTACCAAATATATTAAGTTGCGAAAAATGTTACACCTGGTTATGATGTGGGAAATTAATCGATTTTGCAATATAATATACAGCAGAGTTAAATAATTAAATGATAAGGTGATAATATAATGTGTACTTTCCTCCAATCGCTTTTATGTCCTGTAGGGTGATCCTCAAAATTCATCAAAAATTGTTATTTTTTAAGGAGCACTTTATTCCCTATCACTATAAAATATATAAGTATTATTTTCAGAACTTTTGAGGAATATTTAGCGGTACCTACCGAAAATTGAATTCTGGATTAATTACTACCACATCCACGTGGATTGGAAGTACAGTAATCGTAAAAATAATTTTAAGTTAGACCGGAAAAAAAATCTGTCTGTCTGTCGGTTTGTCCGCCGGTCTGTCTGTCGGTCTGCGACTTTTTTTGTCCGCACGTTTTCTCCGGAACGGTTCAAGATATTGACTTGAAATTGTACACATATATACTATAACGAGTTCTGGAACTGGATTGTTTTTTGAACATATCCGTTGAAGGGTTGGTGGGTAAGTAGGGGTAAATAAGGGGAAATAAGTAATGCAAACTGGTAAGAGTACAGAAACTAGAATTTTGGTGTATGTACTGGAAGCCAAGGCCTCACATTTTTTTATAATATTTTCCATCCCCCACCGCCCCCACCTACTTCGTTATTAAAGGGGTTGATAAAATAAAATTGAGAAATTCACTTGAAATTTGGTATGCGTATATATTATAATGGCATCAGGAACTAGATTATATTTTGGAATTATTCCGTTGAAGGGTTAGGTGTTACATAGGGGTAAATAGGGGAAAATAAGTAAAGCAAGCTGGTAAAAGTACAAAAACTTGAAATTCGGTGTACGTACTAGAAGCCAAGGCCTCATTGAGATATTCACTTGAAATTTGGTACACGTATTAATTACAAAGACACCTGGAAGGAGATTATATTTTGATATGATTCCGTTGAAGGGTTGGGGGTTAAATAGGGGTAAATAGGTGAAAATAAGTATAGCAAACTGATAAGAGTACAGAAATTTGGGATTTGGTGTATATACTAGAAGCAAAGGCCTCAGGTTTTTTTTTGTAATATATGCCATCAACCCACCACCCCCACTAATTTATAAAAAAAATTGATAAAATTAAATAAAGATTTTCACTTAAAATTTAGTACACGTTTGTATTATAACGACATCTGAAACTAAATAATATTTTGATATGATTCCGTTGTAGGAGAGGGGGTAAGTAGAGGCAAATAGTGAAAATAAGTGAAGCAAGCTGTAAGAGTAGAAAAACTTGAGATTTGTTGTATATATTAGAAACCAAGGCCTCAAATTTCTTTCTAATATTTTTCAACCTGCCCACTCTCACCACCTCCGCTCCATTATTATTGTAGTGCTATCTGACTGAAATGATTACGTTGAAGGGGTGGGAGGTGGTAAGTTGTAAATAAGGGAAAACAAGTAGGGTAAGCTAGAAACTTCATTTTTAACGTATATGGTAGAAGCCAACGCCTTAAACGTTTCATGACATCTGCCCCAAATATTATTAAAATTCTATGACCAATAATTTCCAGATACTATAGTGCAAATATTGTCAAGATGTTTCCTTTAAAGTGACCTGGATGAAAAATCTGGATTTGGAAGTAGCGAATCCTTAGGCAGCTTTGTTTAAATGACAATGTATAATTAAACGTATTTTATTTAGAACATGTTGGTTGTAACATGTATTTTTATCAAAATAGCTTTATTTCAATCATACTAATTTAAGTAAAAAATGAAAGCATTTCTCTACTTTAGTAGCAATAGCGTCCGAGTATTATTTACTTAAATTTTACAATAAATACTAGTTTAGCTCCTCATTGAAAACGTACCGTTTGTAATATTTTCCGAAAGTCATTCGTAACTATATACCTCGAATTGCGCTCAAAATATTTTAGTATCTTTCATTTTATTCATATTAATCATCAACTTCCTCTAAAATAGCAGTAGAAATGCCTGCGATTATAAAAAACCGAAGCGAGTTGCTTAGACACAAAGTCCGCGAGTCGTTTCTTCTCCATCTTCTTTTTTTAATTCACAACGTCTTGTCAGACGTTTTGTGATTCATATAATATTCTAGTTGGCTTCTCATTACCATATAGCGTGTCCTAGAGCTTCACGTTATCCATTGAGGCTGCCTGTTAGTTACGCGGTCTCAAAAAGGATCTATCTCATGGGCTTCTTTGTCGTCTTCCTCTTTGCCTCTTGCAATCAGGTTTTTCCCGGACAATCAAACGTTCTATGCAGTCTCTCCAGTTGATGTGGCCAAAAAATGAGAAGATTCGAGAAAATATAATGCTGAAAAGTCGGTTCTTGGAGAATCGAGCTGTTGGTACGATAGGCTGTCCGGGAAACTTGCAGCAAACGTCTCTATACCTACATTTCAAAATCTTAAATACGCCGTCTGTCGGCCTCCCTAATAGTCCGTGTTTCAACGGCGTAAAGAAAGATAGAAGAAACTAGAACTTTAGCAAGTCTTACCTTTGCCAGGTCAGTGGCGCAGTGCTAAGGTGTTTGGTTTGCGACCACAGTCGACGGGTTCAAATCCTGGCCAGGGTATGAATGTTCAGTGGGGTTCTTCACATGTTACCGAGACGGTAACAGTGAACTAGACCGCTGTTGAATGGCACAACATGTCTAGTGTTATCTCTCCTGAGTTCGAGTCTCAGCTGGGGTAGATGGCAATGTCGCAGGGAATGGTTGTTGTATTGATGGTTATGAATACGTGTCCTGATTGAGTGGTACAGCAGCAATAGCTGAACTCAGCCAGGATGTTAATATAAATAAGGCCATTAAAAAAAAACATTTTCGCTCAAATGGGAAGCAGCCGATTTTGCCCTCTGTATCATTGTATATGCTGGAGATTAAAATTGGAAGGCCACACATTCTATATATAACGATGTCTTCGTTTAGTTTCCATATCAATACATCATAGAACGCGCTGACGGAAAGATTGTTCTCACAGACACTACAATCTTTTCATAAAACTTCATTTGCTCCAAGGGCAATGTTATTTGTTCTTGGAAGGAAAACAACCCACTAGTTTAAGTTATTGTTAGTGAGTACGACCTCTGCCGTCTTATTATCTTCTTATTACTCGACCTTTTTCTTAAGTTGTATAATCCAGGGATAACCAAGCACAACTTAGAGGTGGACAATTACTTATCTCTAAATAGTTTCTTATCAAACTTTAGGTAGCGGTAGCGACCTTCGAAAATTCTCCAAAGTCATTTAAATATTACATGTGCACATTTCTCTCCAAAAGTACTAACTGACAGGTCGACCAAAAAAAATTCAAAAGTTCGAATCTAAATACCACAGGGTCTCTAAGAATTCGCTTCTTAACATTTTAGTATAAGTTCTGTGGACCAAAATAATAGGTCAAGTTTACCAAAATTTCGAAAAAGCTCCCCCAAGGAGGCTACAGGTTATTTAACTTTTGGCAAAAGTTTATTTTAAACATACGGTTGAAAATAAACTGCAATTGTAAACGTAAAATTTAGTCTTAAAAATCGCAATTTTGCTTTAAGTAAGAGTATCCCTAAAAATAACTTCTAATTCTATTTACGCGAAAGAATAATATCTTCATCACCAACTTCTGTAACAAGAAGCCTATACTGCAGAAACATAAATCAGTTGAATCTAAATCATTCAGCCGAGTTGACTAACAAAACGCTTCATTGTGTTCATTTAATATTTTCGGTGACAAACAGAGCACACAATATTTCATTCCCTAACTAACTTGTACATATTTCAGTCATTATATTCTTAAACTATGACAATAAAGTGGGAAAATCGAAATAATTATTCCGAAGGTTTGCATAGAGTAATTGAAGGTTTAAAGAAATGAGTGCGTTTAAACGTATTCTTAACCGCTTTTCAATTCGCCGGTGCAACGTCCTAAAAACTCATGAATTTGCATTAGGTAAAGGGAAACAAGCCTATCTATTTATAGTGAAGTCTGAGACACTTTATGGGGATAGTCATATAATTAAAATTGTTTCCTAGTAAGCAAAGTTCGAACCCGGCACGCTTGGTATATCGGTTTATAAACTAAGCTGAGCTACCGTCCCCGGTTGTTATGACTTCTTTAGTGATTTTTTTAATTGTTAATAGTAACAGCCAGCGTCACTGTGCAGTGCAGCCTATAAGGCATATTGTGCTATCGTAAAATATTTAGATTTCTTCAAGTGCACTGTTGCTCCTGGGAACTGCAGTATTCTGTTGAAGGAGATTTTCCTTAAAATTGCAAGCTCAATTTTTGAAGAACATCTTCATCATTCTCCTTAAATCTTTTACTGTCTGTAGTTTTTCATTTTCATCGTGGTGAGATATTTAGGTTTGTATTACAACAATGAAAGAGGACGAAAACTTTAATGTTCCTTGCACTTTCCGTAACTGTTCTAACATTATTTAAATGTTTAATTTGACATAGTACTAGTAATAATTCAATCAAAGACATACGTTTGGGGATTCATAGGTACATTTTTTTGATTAGTTTGTTGATTTATCAGTATCTATTCTCTTAGTTGTGAAATATTTAGTAAAATATAATATGAATACGTACTAACAAATAATGATGAAAGTAATGACGCTTTCGGTATTGATTTAAACGTGACAGTATCAATAATGTACTGAACAATTCTGATTTATCTCTATTATCTCTACATTATTCATATATAAATACGCTTATTCGTATATACACACTACAAATCGATCATCGACAATCTAAATGTTATTATCAATGTAACAATGTTATCCCGCGGCATACGCTCAATTTATTTAGCGATGTATGAAAATCCCATCCCAAGTTGGTAATAAACTCGTTGTTATTTTGTCAACTTAATTAAAGCACATTTTTTAACATATTATTAAACCCTTTAATAATGGTGAGGGGGTGGTGTGGGGTGGAGTTGAAAATATTATAAAAGAGTCTGAGGTCTTGGCTTCTAGTATATACACCGAATTCCAAGTTACTCTACTCATACCAGCTTGCTTTACTTATTTTCCCTTATTTACCTCTAGTTAACCCCCAACCCTTCACCGGAATTAGCTCTAAATATAATCTAGTTCCAGATCTCGTCGTGATACATATGTGTACCAAATTTCAAGCCAATATCTTAAACGGTTGCTGAGAAAACGTGAGCACAAAAAGTTACAGACCGACATACCGACATACAGACAGACAGGCAGAATATTTATTTTCTCGCTCAAATTTAAAATTCGACGATTTATGACATTCTAAGCCCACAACATGGATGAGGAAGTAAAAGATTAACTTTTATTGATCTTTCTGTTGTGATTACAAAAAAAATCATTTGATTTTAGAAACAGCTGAAGGAAAGCTGCCTGTTTAATATACAGAAGGTCAAAATACTGGACCAACGTACAGTCCATATAGGTCCATTATATGAGTGATGACCCAATATTTGATATTTATAAAAAATGTTCGACTTCGACAAGATGAGTTGCAAGGAGCGTAACTATATTTTTTATCATTCAGCTCTATGATTTACTGAAAATTATGTGAAATATGTGAAAAACAGGCTTAATAAAAATTTTTTAATTTTCATATCAGGTGTTTACGACACCATACATTGGACTTTATTCACAACTGGTTCTTTTACTTTCAATAAAATTATCTACGACAATAAAGATAAGATACTTAAATTACTTATTTTATTGCCTATATACCCTTCCTTCACAGCAATTCATTCCTTTAACAAGAATTAATGAATCTGCTTAAGGTGGGAGGAAATTTTGATTTGCTTAAATGGATGGCCTCGTATTTCATTCGTTTATCCTACATCCCTAAACATATTCAAACAATGTTTTCACTGTCTTTTAGAAAAGAGTTTTTCTAGAAGCCCGTATAGTCCAGTCGGTAAAGTAAAACATACACCAGAAGCTCGCAAAAAATGTTGTCTTGAGATTTTTCTTCCGTAAGTGTTAGTGTGAGGATTAAGTATCACGGAACCACAAAAATCAGTTCTGGGGGTACCGCGCAACCCCCCCAAAAAACCACCCCTTCGGTGAAAAAAGCCTTATTTTACTGATAACTGGTTAACCGTTGAGTATGTAAAAAAATGCTCAGCATAAAAAAGAAAGCCTGACTAATTGTCTAAGAAAAAGTCCTTTTGTAATTTTTTTGTATATGCCATGGTTTTCGAGAAAATCGGTATTGACAAAAATTGCAAAATTTGTATTTTTAATGCGCAGGAATTTTCGTTTTTTTTAAATTTTTTGCACGCGGTCTATAGAAAAAATTGAATTGCTCGAAAACCAAACAAGCTAGGAAGAAAAAGCAAAATGGGTTTTAATGGGGATAT
Organism: Stenurella melanura; assembly: GCA_963583905.1. Lineage (NCBI taxonomy): Eukaryota > Metazoa > Arthropoda > Insecta > Coleoptera > Cerambycidae > Stenurella > Stenurella melanura. Next base: position 213,366,961 of record OY757309.1, read on the forward strand.
AAAATACTCTCGTGTTGCCATTCTTGAGAGCTATTGATATTTATTAGTATATAAAAATAACAGTATAATGTAGTTATCTCTTGATTTTTTGTGCATCTAACTATTCACAGGCCCAAAATAGCTGACTATAATGTAAGTTGTAAATGCATTAGTTCAAGGTAGTAGGTACTTCAATGCTGAAATAGTTAGGAATAAAAATATTAAAATTTACAAATTTAGCAGCATGTTAAAGTTAGCCAAAAAAAAAAATCCAAAAAAGGCTGCATATTCAATTTTTTTATGATATTTTTATAACTATTAAATCATTGGAAACAATAGTTATAGGATACATAAACTCAAAAACATTTTTTTGACCTAAATTTTCGAGGTGTCTGCGTTTTTTTCTTATTTTTAGGAAACAATAAAAAATTGACCAAAATTTGGCTAACTTCAACATGCTGGTAAATTTGTAAATGTGGATATTTTTATTCCTAACTTTTTCTGCGTTGAACTAAAAGATAATGCATTTGTAACTTATATTAAAGTCAGTTATTTTTGATGGGCCTGTGAATAGTTAAAGGTGCAAAAAATCAAGAGGTAACTACATTATTTTGTTATTTTTATATACTAATAAATGTCAATAGCCATCAAAATGGAAACACAAAAGAGTATTTTATATTCCATATAAAACCCATTTTGATTTTTCTTCCTAGCTTACATTGGTTTTCGAGCAATTCAATTTTCTCTATACGCTGCGCCAAAAAAAATTAAATAAACAGAAATCCGTGCGTATTAAAAATATAAATTTTGCAATTTCTGTCAATATCGATTTTCTCGAGAACCATGGCATATAAAGTAAACTTCATATTTCGAAGCCAGATAAAAAATTTCAAAGCCTTGCCGCCTATTACCACTAGGATAGAGTGGGGCATGGAATAAATAAGAAATTAAGGGAAACTCGCCAGTATCAGTTATAATTTCTAATAATTACGCCACTCACTCCTAAAATATTTTACGATCTGTTTACTTAGTTTTTTACACACATACATAATGCTGTAAAAGGGCAAGCACTTTTATGGCCGAGTTTTATGGCTTTTTTGGGTGTCTCGCGCCGTTGGGTGTCTCCTTTGTCGGGAATTTTTTATTTGTCTTAGAAATATGAAGTTCACTTACTAGAAAATTACAAGATGACTTTTTTTTAGGCACTTAGTCAAGCTTTCTTTTTATGATAAGCAATTTTTTATATCTTCAACGGTTAATGAATTATCAGTAAAATAAGGCTATTTTCACCTAGGAGGTGGTTTTTTAGGGAGGTTGCGCGGTACCCCCAGAACTGATTTTTGTGGTTTTGTGATGTATAATCCCTCCACTAACAGTTACTGAAGGAAAATCTCAGATAACATTTGTTGTCATGGAGATCTTTATAATTTTTGGACTAGTAAAGGAATTGCCTGAAATGGTTTAAAGATGTTGGAGATATTTGTCGAAAATGAGGTATTTCGATAATTTCTCCTACGTTCCTACGACTCAAACAACCTGTTATTATAATTTACTGTTGTTAAATATTGGTTGTAAATGTCAAATATTAGACCACCATATATTGGAACTATATTGTCTGTACGTTGGGCCAGTTGTTTGTGTCGCTGGGGTAACTATTTTTCAGAATTCAAGTTACACTAATTAATCACAGAAACGGATGCCATTCAGTTTTTCGTTTCAACAAATTTAGTCACACTATTGACAAACCCGTATTACAACGGAATATTATAAATACTTTTAAAATATAATTAACCATGAAAGTGGCCGAAATGTCTCAGGTAAATAAATTTGTCGTTTGGCTTATGGATGAAACTCTTACCGCTACTCTCGTGCTATTACATTTAAATTATTTAGGACTCGCAGATGAGACACCTCGTGCTTTACAGGGCCTAGACGCTTCTCCTTTCGCCAAATGCACTAATAATTCTGTCCTCTCCAGGGATATATGAGTGCCCAGGTCACGCAAGCCTTACGCTCTTGATTTACTATTTATTTGATTATATAGTGATTCTGCCACTGACTTACCATTTGTGTAGTGCTAGAAAACATCAACAATTATTTGACCTATATCGTCGTCTTGCATACTAATAAAACTCGATAATTCTTGTTCAGTTCAATTGTTTCTGTTTATTTAGTTCTAGAGCTACAGTATGGGAAAAGCGCGCGAGTCCCAACACGCGGTCTTTCACGGAAAATAGTGTGACTTTTAAGTCAAAAGTCAAAAAAGAACGCGCTGCCTAACAGCTTAAAGTTGTGAAAATATACTCGCTTCAGTATGTTCTTTTTATAACGATTTATTTTACCGGACGAAGGAGGGCTACAAAAACGACATAACGGTTTTTATCGAAAGAAATGGGTTTGTTCGGCATTTTTATTTTATTTCATAAATCGAAAGTTTAAGTGTCAAATAACGGATCAGCAAAAAATCAGAAGTTTATTCGCACGTTTAGTGTCTTAAAAATAATTACAAACACCCACCTCGCGAAAATGGATGGGATATATCAAAGGCCTTTTGTGGGGGCGGTTTTCTGGGAAGTGGCCGATGTTATTCAATTCGGGAATTAACTCTACATTGTTTAGGATACATTCGGAGGCGTTCTTTTTAATGGTTTTTGAGTAATTAACTCGTAAAAGTCGGCTATCTCTCTCGCCTCTTAAATTTAGGAACAGGCAGTGGAGGGATTGTAGGGGAATATACGATTTAGCGAAATGTTACCAAATGTCAAAATATGACGGCCAAATGTTCGATTTTTAAGAAAATAGTAATTTTTTTTCCCACAGACCTAGCCGAAATTCCGATATACACTGTGACGCTTACGATACAGATAAAATGCCGATCTTCTTTTTTAAATAGTGACCAATATCGATCCTCCACTACAAGTATTAACTTACATATGAGCGTTAAAAGATTTGATGTTTTGATTTTTTTTTTGTTACGTTTTAACACTTCTAGCATTATATGCTCGCTCTTGCAGAGCTGAATTTCCCCATTTCTCTATACAATTTGGGATTAGGAGAAAGGGCCAACCTTGTTCTTTCCATAAAGATCTAGGATGGACTTCCATTCCACGTATTTACTTAGTTATGAATTTTTGAAAATTCAATGTTTTCCAATTTTTAACACAAAAGCTATCTTTCGTTCACCCGTGCCAAGCCGGATTTCCAGTTTTGCCACTTCACTTTGCTATAAAAACAAAGCGCCACTCTATCTCTTTCCATAGATATCTAGAACGGCCTTCAACTCCACGTATTTACTTACTACTGAACGGCTGTTAGTGGTCGCGGTAGATTACCGAGTTCAAAGTTGCGTATAGTGACGTCATAAACAGGCGCACTGTTTTTGCAACTATTACTAATTTCAATGTCATATATCTCGAGAACGGAAAAAGCGAATAATATGAAATTTGAAGTGCATAAGAGAATGTTGAGTACTATACAGAAACGTATAAAAACCATTTAAAATTAATGTCGTTGAACAAGCCCATTAGAAAAAAGAAATGTTGGCTGATAAAAAAAGGCAATTTTCTAATAGCTGCCAAAAGTTTGTTTGTGGCGAGATTAAAAATTTCTTACACTTTACTTCAAAGGACTGTCAGGCCGCAATAAATGGCGAAAGCGTGCGCCAAATTTAGTTTTAAGATGTCTTTTAGGTTCTTGACATACAGTCACAATTTCAAGTCAATCTAACCACAAAGGGCAGTGATATGAAAATTACCTTTTCCACAAGCCAAAAAAAAAAAATTTTTACAATTTCTTTCAAGAAAAATCGTTATAACTTTTACTTTGCAACCCTCCTTTGTGCGCCAAAAAAAAAATAACATTGTAAAAAGTGCATACAACGAATATGCTTTCACAACTTTTAAGTTGTTCTGCCTCAAGTTTTTTTCGACTTTTCCGATGCCCACTGACTGTCGTCGACCCTCGCAAAAATGACTTATAAAATGAGTCTAAAACTAAAATTACTAAAAGTCTCCTGTTTTCCATGAACAGCCGTATGTTAAGACTCGCGTTTTTCTCATACGATAGGTCATCGACTAATTATGTTATTTGTTTTCCTTTGAATCAAAATAAAGTAGTATTTTAGAAAAATTGTATTTCTGTATATTTATAAAAGTGGGGTAACATCAGGAATCTTATTTTTTATCCGCAATAATTGTAGAATTTAAAGTTCGTCAGTAACTTTTATATAGAATAATTCTCGCAATAATTCTAATTTACATTTATTTGAAAGTACAAAATTTGTTGTTTATTGATGCAGCCAGTTCACCTAAAAAGAAGTATTTTCCTTTTTACAGGTAAGTACTTATTTCACCTTCATTTAAAATTTTAAATTTCAATACAAGACGAAAATGAGGGATTGGCATTTCCCTTGCAAGAAATAAATATATTACAGGTATCAGATCAAGTAATTTGATACGAAATTGTCTCTTTAAGAAAATTTCTCCTAGATCTACCTTGTGAAAGACTGCAACCATATACTGAAGAAAATACCTATACTTATTTACTATTGCATTTTTAACCAGTCGCCTCTGGTTTTCTCATAAGCAGTTGTGTTTTTTTTCATATGCAATCATCTGTTAAATGATAATAGTGAAAATATGCTAAAATTATATTCCACTTCCCGGAGTGCAAGTAAAGTAGTTTCTGTCGGCTGATCCATTTTTACATTTTAGTCCTTGTTTAAAAATTATTAAAAGCGGCTTGAAATTTTACAACGTGACTAAAAATAGTAATGAAAAATGTTAGCATAAATATGTTAAAATATATGTGTTTTTATTTTTAATAATAACAGAAAAATGTGCTAAATTATATTCCCAAAAAGATGATTCTACTTAAAATTATTATTTTTTATTAGCAGCTTGTATGGAAAAACAAGCCTATCTGCAAAAATAGAAGGGATTTTAAATAATTTTTAACATGTATCTAGGAAACATTCCAGTCTTGAAATATGCTCAGTATACCTAAGTAATTTGTTTTTTCTCATATTAACTGTTATATGGAGATTGTTTAAAATATGTTTTAACCTGTCTCGGGTTGATTTTCTCGAAAATAAGTTTATCAAACATCAAAAATTTGTTAATGTGGCTAATGTCTAGATTATACATAATAGAATATCAGTTAGATAGAAAAGAAGGTAGTTTCCTCTCTACTAAAATCACCCATATCGGATAGGCCCTCTTGTACAAAATATTTCATATTTCATCCGTCTTGTGTTTCTGCTCAATTTCTCCCTGTAGAGGTTCAAATATATAATTTTTTAGAAATCGCTTCAGGCCAGCATTTATCCCCCATCACAAGACTTTAAACCATTTTAAATATATTTCAAGTAAATAATTATATTCATTAAATGAAATTTATAACTCGGAACTTAAATTTTCTCTATTATCTAGAGAATTTCTCCCTATTAAAATCACAGATTTCGGGGGTAAGCCTTGTTTGTACGCAATACCGATTGTTCAAGTATATAGTGGCTGCAATTCATCATAATACCGTACAATATTATCAATGAAACAGTACACATTTTATGTATAAATGTTTTAATTATTTGTAAAAACTGATTTTCTATAGAATGTGGGATCTCAATAATTGCTAAAGCTCAGATCCATAATAATGATGATTAATCTTGTGGTTAGTTAAAATTTAATATCTATCAAATCAAACAAAAAATGAAAGAGAAAGGACTAAAGGTTAATAACTTTTAATTTAAACACGACCCATGTCTTTTAAAGCAGCGCAAAGTGTTTGTGCAGATTTAGACATACAATGTTCAGATTTTAACTACAAGTGTAGATTATTACTACTTCCAGTTACAGGACAATTTTACAATATAGAAACAAATTAGAGAAATGCAAAGTATATAATATAAAGTATAAAATATGAAACTATAAAATAATTATTTAGTTTAGAGTAGCTTAATATTACGGTTATGTACTTAAATATAAGTTACGATCTATTTCGGACACAGAGTTTAATGGTCTTGGAGTAATTATTTAAAAAAAGTTTAAACATGTCATAATGGTCACCAATAGAGTTATATATTTCCATCATGGGATAAATGGGTGATATAGCAAGAATATTTGTTCTTTCAGATGGTAGATAGTTCTTCTGTTTTCTAATGAATCCAAGTTAAGCCGTATTAAGATTAAATAATTTGGATATCCCTGTTCGGAGTATTGATAAAAAATAAGTGTTTAAGAAATTTCCGTTGAACAAATTCTAATATTTGTGAATATTTTTCATAAATAGGATTTCATATTGCTGAACCATACTTCAATTTCGAATACACAAAAGGCAAATATAATGTTTTTAATGTATTAGTAAAATGTTTGGAATTTCTTATAACAAAACCGACTGTTTTTAACGCAGATTTAGTAATGTGTCCTGTGAATTTCAATCTGGAGTCGAACAGTATATCCAAATCCTTAATACCCTCACAATGTGTTAAAGAGATGTTAAAGCTGGATTAATATTCAACCGGATTTACCTTTTATGAATAAGTCGTAACTTTACATTTTGATACATTCATTGATAATTTATTCACTATGCACCAATTCTCAATGACATTCAATTGTTCTTGTAATCTTGCACAATCCTCTATAGTAGTAATTTCCCTAAATAATTTCAGGTCGTCAGCAAAGAGAAATTTGCTGCAATACAATCCATCACAGAAGTCATTAATAAATACCGACAATAAGTTTGAACCCTGAGATAAGCCAGAGATTGCGACATACGTATTGATTTAAAAACATTGTACAAAAATTAACATGTGCATCATTAAAACCGAAGTTGGCAAGTTTATTAATTTACAGTAATTAGATAGTTAATACAGCAGAATTAGAGATAAAATTGTTCGCAATGCATGTTTTAGAAAAATGATTTTCGATAAGCTATCAAATCAAACAGGTTCAGTAAACCTGTACGCCTAACAGACAGCCACGACAGATGCCGTGGTGTCGACAAACGAGCGGAGGCCAACTAGAAATAATACATGGATCACAAACTGTGTGACAAGAATAAGCAGACTGATCCAAGTAATAATAATAATAGCTTTATCATACCCAACAGAAAACCCATTTAAAGGACAATGTGATATAGTGAATAACACTAAGAGAACTAAAAACGTATAAACATGATACTGTATACAAATATGCTACCTAGTTTGTGGTTTTACAATTCACGTAAACTGTTGAAATTTTTACACATAACGTGTAAAGAAAATTTCGATAGAATATTCGTTTGAGATAGTTTAGATCTAAATGTTAGATTCTGTCTTATGTTAGTTCTAGGTACATGAAAATTAATATCATGAAGAAAATCAGGACAGTCATCATCATATTATGTAACAACTTAAACAAATCTCCTATATGGAAAAAAATAAATTAAAAATTTTAAAAACCGCCCGCCGGTCTAAAAAATAATCGTTAAAAAGAAACAAATAATTTATGTTCACTGGCTCAAAACAGTGACTATTAACTTAAACCTATCAAGTTCAAAATATTTTTTTAAATTGTTTAAATACATATCAGAAAAACATTAATTTAATATGTGAAATAACACCAGATCCTTCGCCATTTCTTAGAACTCAAGTTAGCTTGGGTCAGTTTTAAATGAAATTTCTCATATTTTCTTACCTTTCGGTTTCATTTTCAGAGGAAAGACTACAATATTTACAATAAGGTACAATTGTTTTATGCAATTTTACAACTTGAATATCATTACTTACAATTATTGTGATTTTAAAAAATTTTACACTATTAAGTATATCCATTCCATGTATGTTTCAATTAAAAGTTTTAATGCAATTAAAAGCAAAATGTATTGCCTGCTTTCTGGTCTGTGTTTTTCTTAAAGGTTTTTTATATCACTATTGATACAATTTAATTTATGGATGTTGGACGTGAAGTTTTCTTTAAGAGCTGGTGGTGTGAAATATGATATTTTAAGAATTATCTTGAGGACTTGATGGAAAGACGTAAAAATATTGTTGTATAATAACATTCCTTTTTAGTTAATTTAATGAATTGAAATATGTTTCGCTTAAATTTTCTTCGGTGGTAATTTGATTCCTTCTGTAAAATTTTTGTATTGTCAAAATTAAAGCCATGATTGGGTGGCCTAACGCGTGTTTTGTAAGAGCTGTCGAGTTACGGTTTAATGTTTTTATATCATATTTGTATATTCGTTTATGTAGGTACTGTTTTGTTTTGCCAATATATGTACTGTTACAATTATTTATTATTTTGCAAATTGCTTTAGTTTCGTCTTTCGGTTGTAGATCAGGTTTTAGTTTTTTAAAGAATTTTTTTGTTATAGTATAAGGTTTATGTGCTCTTATATTGTGTTTATTTGATACATTTGAAATATTCTCAGATACTTTTAGAGTGTAAGGCATGGATATGTAGTTATTAATATTTTCACTCATTTCATTCATATTTTTATTATAGATTTTAAGTATTCTTGTTTTAATTATTGGTTCATGAAAATGTTTAGGATAGGAGTTTGTTTCGAGGACTGTTTTAATTCTGTTCAAGTTATTTTGCCTATATTTTGCATGTGAGGGTTGAATGCCGCGATCTGTTAGGCTATTGACTCTTTTTGTAATTGATAGGAGTGTGTGAATTATAGTTTAAATATCTTTGCGATCAAACTTCTTTCGTATACCAATTAGTATCAATAATTCCGGATTCGTTGTGCTTAATGGTTATATCTAAAAAGGTAAAAGATATTTCGACTTATTTAGTGAAGTTTCAGCAACTAAGAAAATTTCTCATATCACTTTCATTGTCTGCCACGAGAAAATAAAATTCGAGATAAAGATGACCATCTTGTGGAACTCTAGAAATCACGTTGACATTTCTTTATTTATTTCGTCTAATTACTTTCACATCCACGTAGTGGATTGGAAGTATTATAGTAATAGTAAAAAAATCGGTAAAGGTATTTACACAGAACCCTTACCTCTTTATTTATACAGGGCGGTCACTCTAAAAAATTATTAATTACGCAACCACACATGAGAATAGTAATCATTAGAGAAAAACCTGATAACTTTTGGTCAAGAAAATATACAGAATGGTCATCCGATAGCAAAAATTCAATATTAAATAAAAGGTGCTAAATATGAAAGGCTTGCGTAAATGCCATTACAAAGAGTGACCGCAAAAAAGGCCTAATATTCGCCTGTTTTTGCATAGTAAATAGCGGACCAAGGGCAAGAGCAAAATAAATCCTATTGGGCTCAAATTAAACTTTGAGAAATCTTTAAAAGATAAAACAACTGTGTTATTACTCAGATTTTATATTGTATGAATTTTTTTGTGGATTATGTATTATTCTGTAGCGTATTAAGAAGAATTTAGGAAATTGTTCTACAACCCTCCAACTCCTTGTAATAATTAATACACTAATACCAGAAAACGAAAAAATTCATAGGTCCTACCCACATGATATAATCGTTATGGGATTTTCACTAAAAAACATTTCTTTTTTATTAAATAGGTTTAAAATGTCATGAAACGTGGAAAATTTAAATTTGAGCCAAAAATTTCCCATCTTTCTACCGGTAAAACAATTTTCAAAGAGTTTTGAATTTTTTTTTTTCTGAAATAGGTTTGGAATGTCTATAAGTAGTAAAAATATATCTTAAAATATTTTTAAAAAATTTCTGACAAAATTTTAAAATTTTTCTTTTTGAAAAATTTTTTTATGAAATAAATTTAGAATGTCATGAAACGTGGAAATTTTAAATTTGAGGAAATAAAATCGTATTTTTACTGTTAGAAAATTTTCAAAAATTTTGAAATTTGTTTTTTTTCTGAAATAGATTTAGAATGTCCTGAAACGTGGAACTTTTAAATTTCAGCAAAAAACTTTTTTTTCATTACTTATTTGCTTTAGACGGTCCACTCTGTATATTTTCCAGTGAAACTTCAACCATTTCTCCACTAATAGTAGTGTCAACTACCTGCCAGATTTTACTATTATCCGTCAAGTAGTTTTTTAGATAATGCACCAATAGACAGATAGACAGACAGTCTCCGTCAAGTAGTTTTTTTAGATAATGCACAGGCAAACAGACAGGACAGAGAGACAGACTGACGGAATTGAAAAACGTATATTTTCGTGATCTACATGATCTGAAACGTGAAAATCCGAAAAAATTTCGGGGGTGATTTTTTCTCGAATAAAATACTTCCCTTCGGTATGCGAGGGAAGTAAAAATATTCATTTTTTTTTTGTTGTAGAAATAGGTTTGGAATGTCATAAAACGTGGTGATTTTCAAATTGAGTAAAAAAATGTACTTTCCTATCGATCCGTATATGTCGGTCTGTAACTTTCTTTATACACGCGTTTTCTCTAAAACTGTTTAAGATATTAACTTGAAACTTGGAACACGTAGGTATCATAATGAGATCTGGAACTAGATTATATTTTGAGCTTATTTTGTTGAACGGATGGGGGTAATAAAATAAAATTAAAATATTGACTTGAAACATACGTATGCATTGTAAAGAGATCTGAAACTAGATTTTATCATGAGCTTATTCAGTTGAAGGGATGATGGAGCAAATATAGCTAAATATGGGTACTTGATCAAGCTACTAAGAGTCCAGAAACTTGGGAATTGGTGCATGTGCAAAGTCTCAGCTGCCCCTACCTTCATCACTACTCCTTTAATAAAGGAATTAGCAGAATAAAATTGCGATTAATATGTATACGTAAACAGATATTCTCAAGCATTTTTTTGGCATCAGCCGCCCTCGTTACCACCTTAGGACAGGCGATTTCAAATATATTATTAACATTCTATGAACAATTATCTCCACATGGAGTGCATATATAGTATCAAGATGTGCTCGTTTAAAGGAACTTGGAAGGAATATTTGGAAGTGGAAGTGGAAGTAGTGATTCCAGACAGCAGCTATTTTACATTTCGAATTCTGACTGCCAGGTGTGATTTTGTGCACTACGGTAAAGCACCATTAATACCATATAGTGAGAGCTTTTGTAGGAGGATATTTTCATTGAGATGATCACATTTTTAATAAACATAAAAAATCGCATTGTTTGATAATTTTTGAAATATTTTTTTTTATCCAGATTCTCTCTATAGTTCACATACATGCAATTTATTACTTGCTTGTAGCAGATTGATGTCCTGAACTTTGTTTCGTACAGGGAAATGTTGAAACTCTTGCCAACACAATACACAAGGCGATGTTTCACTCGTTTTCCGACCGGAATACAATTCCCAGAGGAGTACAAAGTTTTTATCTATACCGTTCCCTTAATGCCGAGTTTATAATAAATCTTTCAGAAATAAAAAAAAATATGTCGGGTACATCAAAACAAATTTCATGAAATTTGTTGAAAATATTATATAATAGAAGATATTAAATATAGGATTTTAAGGAAAACGTAGGAGAAACAGGGTTAGCGAATAAGAAACAATTATATGTATTTACTAGTATTTGAGTTTAGATAGATGAAGTCAGAGATGGTGCTCATGATAAATAATCAAATAGCGTTATTTTTAATTCATGATGACTATTAAATGATGAACCTTGCTTGTGGCAAAGTTGCGCGTTGGGGCTCTCGATAATATGGCACAAAAAATTGGAAATTCTCATGTTGGTCTTTCAGATATTGGAAAAATATACAAATTATGGATTTTTGATTTTTCGAAGCATTGCGGTTTAAAAGTGAGTTATTCATTATTTGTTTTCTTATAGCAATGAAACATATTCTTTATAGGATTTTGCAAACAGCGGTTCTTATCGAACTTATGAAAAATTCAGAAATACTTTCTTAGAGCACTTTACAATTCTCTGCACGCCTATAGAATTCGTTTAATTGGCGACGTTACTTCGCCTTAGAACCATAATCATCATGAATTCATATGTCGCACTTAAATGTTTTCCGACGTTTCATTACACTTAAAGCATTACTTAATTATAACAGGTTACCTAAATTCTTTCCTGTAAGTTTTGTTTTTTAAATTAGATTTCACAGGATCTTGTATCGGTAGTAAGTAAGTTGTTGATTTGATCCACAATATTTATTGATGTTTTACAAGGGCTTTAAAATTTATAAAGCTAACGAAGCGTAACAAGATGTAAGAGCATTCCTCTACTACCAACTTCCCAGTCAGTGGATTGTCAATAAAGATGTAATGATGTGACCTGCCAGGTCACCTGATTTAACAACGTATGATTATTTTTGCAAAGTACTTTAAAAAACAAAGTGTACAAGAAATCCATCAATAATATTGAACAATTGAGACAAATAATTCCCAATTATTTTACCTATTTGCCTAGGAGTGACATTGGACTTGCAGTAGGTACTTAAAATCAACATTTTGGTGCCATTATAACATTCAATAAATAATGTCAATTAAATAAACAACTTTCTAATAATACAAGGTCCCATGAAATCTAATTTAAAAAATAAAACTTACAGGGCCGCGTTCAGACATCTGAAGGAATTCGTATTACAAGTTATCGAGGTAACTTCATGATTTTGTGCTAGGTAAAGAGAAATGAGGTCTTACAGTCTATAGTGAAGCTTGAGTCACTTTTTGGGAATAGTTTTAGTTAAATCTATTTCCCAGTAAGCCAAATTCGAACCCAGTTCGCTATCTCAGTTTATTAGTTACGCTGAGCTACCATCTTCGGTTGTTATGACATCTTTGGTGATGTTTTTTCTCTGTGCACTGCATCCCATAAGGCCTATTGTGACATCGTGTAATATTTAGATCTCTTCCAGTAGTTCTGTTAAAATTCGGAACTCCACTATTCTGTTGAGGAATATTTCCCTTTTAAATGGCAGCTTAACTTTTGAAGAACAGTTTCATTTTCATCCTTAAATCTTTTTCAGATGATACAGTTTTTCACTTTCATTATAGTCAGATATCTCTGCTATTACAATGATGAAAACAGGACGTGGACTTTGTTCTTTGCACTTTCCATATCTCTTTCGTAGTCATAATTTAATTAAAGACATACGGTTGGGAATTTATAGGTACATTTTTCAGGTTGGTTTGTTGATTTATCAGTATCTATTCTCTTAGTTGTGAAATATTTAGTAAAATATAATATGAATACGTACTAACAAATAGTGAAAGTAATGGTGTTTTCGATATTGATTTAAACGTGACAGTGTCAATAATGCACTGAACAATTCTGATTTATCTCCATTATCTCTACATTATTCATATAAAATAAAATTTTGTTGATGATGGTCTTGAGGCAACGCAACGTTGCCAAATAAAACGGATACCTACTGTAGACGTGTTTAACATTGTAAAGCGCTATAAGAAAGTATTCTTGGGTCCATAATTTTCATTTATTTCCAATATATCAAAAACCAACAGGATTATTTCCGTTTTTTTATGCCATGGTATTGAGTACTACATTGCGCACCTTTGTCACCATTTAACCGGCTCTCTATCTCTTATGGTTTCCGAGATCCTAATGGTGAGCATCCAATTTCAATCAGCCTGTATTTATTTTTGTAAATACTTTGTCAAATTTCACTAAAAACTTCGTTTACTGCGCATTTGTTTTCGTCTTCACCTTCACATCTGTTGCATGGAAAATCATCGACAAAACAACATAGAGTTGTCCGTAATTAACCGCTGAGTTTACTGTACTATTCGTAATACAGTATTGTTTTTGTGCTTGAAAATGATAGCTGGGAGGAAAGCAGTTTTCGAGGAAGGGTGAAGGTAATGTATGAATCAGTGGAGGCTAAGTCGACTTTATAAATTAATACTAAGATTCTGGATGATGATACAGTTAGAATTGCTGCAGTTATTAAATATTTTGTTAAAGTGGTAGGAAGATCCCATTACAAAGCCCCTACCCCTTTTCTACCCCATCACACGCACCCACAACAATTGTATGCAATATTGTCATCTGCTGCAGCTTCAAACCGAGCTTAAGAGCAATGTAAGGTGGCTAGCCGTGTTGCGCCCTCAGTCGCGACCTAGCCCACTGCGCAGCTATCTCAGCTTTTGTCTTCAACTATCTTCTTCTTATTCATAAGATTTAGATAGGCTTTTGCGATTTATGACTTACTTTAATTGATATTCCTTCGCTGTAGACAGCGTCACGTTATCTGTTCCTATTGCCCATTCTAAGCTTCTTCCTATCACGCCCCTAATGACATCAGCCCAATACTTTTGAAGCACACTCTTCTCCTCTTATCTTCTGGTTTCCGCTGAAATATCAATCAGTCTATATTGTCCTCTCTCCAGTCGATGAGGCTTAAATTGAGAGGTTTCCAATGAACACGATGCTTGAGAGGCACTTCGTGGACATATTTCTTTAAGAGTCGATTCAATTTTGCGTTAACAGTTACCAGTACTATCCACAACAGGACCAAAGACTATCTCGTTTACTACCTCATAACCACCTCATAATCACCTGTTGTTGACGTACTCTGAGCTTATTGTTTTAAAATTGCCCAGTAAGGGTATAGTTGATTATATATATATTTAATGTCCATAACAAACCTCAAAGCTTTGCTGCTTTCGAATAGATGGGAGAGCGGGGTATGCTCTATCCTTGTAGAAAACGTATTTCTTAATAATAACATTGTTCTCATGTAAAGTATGCTCTGGCATGATTAAAATAAGAAATCAACAGAAACACACCTGTTTGAATTATAATTTCCAATTATCTTGATAGTTACCCGACTCCCTCCTACAGACAATATTTTAGGATGTACGGCAGAGTCGAACTTAATATTGTCAGTGTGTCATGGTATATCGAATTCGTCAGTGCCCCACAAATATATAATATATTATTCATATCTTGACACAAGCAAAACAGAGTATTTTTTTATAATTTATGACCGTGCAATACTTCTAATTTCTACTGTAATTGTGCACACAAATTTTAGGTACGGCTCTGTGAGATATAATTCGTGCTAACGAGACGAAGATTTATGCTTGGTTTTCATCGCTTTTTTATGTGCATAGTCAGCGATATGAGTTTATCATAACTAACTGCTACAAAGGTGGTATCATTTGTAAATCGCAAGTTAATAATGTAATGTATGACAACTTTACCAAATTCGGCTGCCATGGTGCAGATCTCTTTTAGCAGTTTTTGTGAATTTTCATTTTTAATCGACTGGTTATTTTTAAGAAGGTGGAAGAGGTTCTCAATTTGGCCCATATGTATGTTTTTTTATGTTTGTTTAATCAGTTAGGTGTGGCAGTGGCTCGAGCGATTTCTATGATTTCTTTATACAAATTGTAGAGTATAGACCAAGCTATGTCTAGTATAAGGTGCTCCGTGGATAACATTGTGTTAAAATTGTTAGATAGGTATTTACGAAATAGTTAATACTGAATATAATAAAAAAGTGAAAAACTGAAAATAAAGAATTCAAGAGGACCGCCATAATATATAAATATTTCTTACATGTTTACTAGGGAGGAACGATGTTATATGGGAATTTTTTAATAATTTTTTATTTGGATCGGCTGGGATGCCAAAAGTTGCTACTAGTCCAGTCAGTAAAGTAAAGAATACACCAGAAGCCCGCAAAAAATATTATCTGAGATTTTCCTTCTGTAACTGTTAGTGCGAGGATTAAACATCACAAAACAACAAAAATCAGTTCTGGGGGTGCCGCGCAACCCCTCTCCCAAAAAACCACCCCTTTTGTGAAAAAAGCCTCATTTTACTGATAACTCGTTAATCGTTGAAGATATAAAAAAAATTGCTCATCATAAAAAAGAAAGCTTGATTAATTGCTTAAAAAAAGTCCTCTTATAATTTTCTTGTATATGCCATGACTTTCGAGAAAATCGATATTGCCAACAATTGCAAAATTTGTATTTTTAATGTGCGCGAATTTTCGTTTATTTTAATTTTTTTGCGCGCAGCCTATAGATAAAATTGAATTGCTCGAAAACCAAACAAGCTGGGAAGAAAAATCAAAATGAGTTTTAAAGGGGATATCAAATACTCCCTTGTGTTGATATTTTTGAGGGATATTGATATTTATTAGTATATAAAAATAACAATATAATATTGTTATCTCTTGATTTTTTGTGCATCTAACTAACTATTCACAGGCCCATAAAAAACAACTGACTATAATATAAGTTATGTATGTATTATCTATTAGTTCAAGGTAGTACTTCAATGCAGAAAAAGTTAAGAATAAAAATATTCACATATACAAATTTAGCAGCATATTAAGGTTAGCCAAAAAAAATCCAAAAAAGGCTGCATATTCAATTTTTTTATGATGTTTTTTTAGTAAAATATTTTTTAACTATTAAATAATTAGGAACAATATGATATAAAATAAAAAAAAAAGAATTGAGCTAAATTTTCAAGATGTTTGGGTCTTTTTTTATTTTTAGGAAACAATAAAAAATTGGCCAAAATTTGGCTAACTTCGACATGCTAGTAAATTTGTAAATGTGAATAATTTTATTCCTAACTTTTCCAGTATTGAAGTACTACCTTGAACTAAAAGATAATGCATTTATATTAAAGTTAGTTATTTTTTATGGGCCTGTGAACAGTTAAAAGTGCAAAAAATCAAGAGGTAACTATATTACATTGTTATTTTTATATACTAATAGATATAAATAGCCATCAAAAAGAGTATTTTATATCCCCTTTAAAACCCATTTTGATTTTTCTTCCTAGCATGTTTGGTTTTCGAGCAATTCAATTTTTTCTATAGGCCGTGCGCAATAAGTTTCAAATAAACGAAATTTCGCGCGCATTAAAAATATAAATTTTTTTCAATTTCGATTTTCTCGAAAACCGTGGCATATATAAGAAAATTACAAGCGGGCTTTTTTAGGCAATTAGTCAAGCTTTCTTTTTTATGATGAGTAAATTTTTTGTCTTCAACTGTTAACGCGTTATCAGTAAAATAAAGCTTTTTTCACCGACGGGGTGGTTTTTTTGGGGGGGTTGCGGGGTACCCTCAGAACTGATTGTTGTGGTTTTGTAATGTATAATCCCTCCACTAATAGTTACTGAAGGAAAATCTCAGATAACATTTTTTGTTATGGAAATCTTTATAATTATTGGACTATACAAAATTTTTTAACTATAAATAGAAATAGCGTCATGTTGCACACGTCACCTAGCCAAACAAAACGAAATATAGTGGCTTGTGCAACATGAAGTCATTTGTATTTTTAGTTAATATATTTTTTGAAGGAGTTTCTAATTATTTAGCAACTTTTGGCACCCCAGCCCAGCACAACGACGAAGAAAGAAATTTTTTTAGTTGAAAAATATTTGAATTTGTAAACGTAAAATACATTATTGTGAAGGGAAGCTTAGTTAAGTTCCTATTGGTTAAGCCTCTATTGGTAAGTTAACCAATACGATTTTTTATTGTGTTCTATACTATGATTTTGTGTTAACCGTTAGCATCATGGCTCAAGTTGTGCGGATAAAACCATCATTGGAGTCCCCTCCACACACTGCGACTGCTGCTTCAGTAACTAATTTTACTCTTCATTCAAATATTTGTGGGTATGGAAAACAAGACGTTTTGAATCTGTGGTTTTTCTTTCATGATTATAAGAAGTAAGGTTCAATTACCCGAACGAAGTTTTAGTGGCCGTTTGTATGGACGCGAACGGACGGTAAAATTTTTCTCTTTTTCTTTTTTTAATGCTGATTACATTTTATCTTATTTCATTCGAAATTAACATAAGTCAAAAATAAATCATTTGCAGGTCGATACCTTTTATGCCTCTAAATACATGCACGTCTGTTTTAAATTCACCCCATATTCTCTAGCTTCCACAACACAGCAAGAAGTTAAAACTATTTTAAAATACGAAGAGGAATGTAAATATACGCAACCCCATACATAATTTATTTATTTTGCATTTTACACGAAAAAGTGGCAATCACTTTCTTTGAAATCTAGGACTTGAAATGTGGAGTGAACAAAATTATGTACATAAGTTTTAAGAACTCATTTTGCCTGGTTGAGTACTTTATCCCGAAAATATTTGAGAAGATACCGCGAATTCTTGAAATTTATGAAACTTTTATATACCTCAAATTCAACGAACCCTTGAAAATGTATCATACGAAAAGGCGCCGATTATATATTTATACGTTGTTCACTAACAATTGTGTTTGTTTTGTTTAACGAATATTAAAAAATATTTTAAAATGAAACACGCAGTTATTATTATTAAAACTAATTATCTTAAATTAGATTAAAAACTATCAAATCGTTTGATAATGTAACCAAAATAAATTCCTTGATGTATTATATCTCAGAATTACATCCTTGCACAAGATAAACGAGTATAAGTTACAATCGGGTGTGGCCGACTGCGATTAAATATCTAACTAATATATTGCCATTGAGGTTAAGTCAATTATTTTTATCGTTCTAAATATATATTTGTTTTCGGCCGCGCCCGATTGTAATTCTTACTTGTTTCGTAATAGTCTTATTAAGAATACCTGTTTTGAAGTAAAACTTATTTGCGACCTTATCTTCGTAAGTTTCGTTCGGATTAGAGAGATAGTTTATATTTAGTTTATACAGATTCGGAAAATGTTGGTTTTGGTATTGCACTAGTCGCAACGATTTAATTGACCGCCCACAATAAAGGTATTTATACCTCTGACAGAGCTGCCCACGCACATGTGGTGCAGAAAGGTGAATCAATGTAGGATGTGTACGATAGAAAAGAATTGCCTCGTTGCTTTGCTCTCGCTTGCTCTTATTGCCATACCAAAACGAACACTTTCCGAATCTGTATACAACATGATTATTTACATGCTTCTAGCGATCGTCCTATATGATGGATATTATCCGATTTCAATAGATAGTATTCTACCATGCTTTCTTGCCTATGCTACAAAAAAGTAAGAATTTTAGATTCAACAAAAATTATTAATAGCCCAATAAACATTCTTTCGATGTTTACATAGCAACGATATATATAATATTAGAAGAACATATTAATATAAAGTATATATGTCACTTTTATATAATAAATATATAAAGTTAAACACTTAATTTAAAAGTAATATGTTTACATAAGGACTATATAATATTAGAAGAACGTATTAATATAAAGTAGTTATGCCAGTTTTATATAATAAATATGTAAAATGAAACACTCAATTTAAAAATAATGTTTTTACATAACACTGTAGTAAACCAGTAAACATACTTGTCATATTTATAATAATTACATGTCAATGCTATAATATTGGAAGAACATCATAAGTACCTATCAAGAATCATTCAACAAAATATAATGATAAAAAAATATGAAAAATAAATTTTCTTGACGTTCAGTATGTTTTATGTTAGAACAATTGTACTTATGCAGTATTGTAAACTATCTATTATTTATTCTGTATAAGTTTTGTGGTGCTTACATTATCTATTTGGTAATTTTGACAAAAGTATACTTATTATCTCGAGGTACGTTTCAGTAACCACGTTAACATCATTAGGAGAATAAATACAATTTAAGAATCTACCAGTGATGCCCACTTATTGGTTGACGAAAGACGAAATGGATTTCGAGTGTAGCCCGTATAACCATTCGATAAAGATGCTAGATATATTCGTCGTTATCGAAGGGAAATTTATAACAATTATACAGGACCTATTCTAAAATTTATCGATGAAACCTTCCAACTTTGCTACTGGGCAAAAAATATTACGAGAGGGTGATTTTGGGGATTTAAGGGTGATTCAAAAAAGGGTGGAGGAGGAACCCCCGAAAACGGAGATGGGCAGTTTCCACAAAGTTTGAAATTTGGAAAGATTTTAGTTATAGGGTAGGGGGTAGTTTTTAACCCCGGAGGTGATTGCATATCCTACGGTACTCAACTTTCTTTACAGTATCGAAATCTTGTCAGAAATTTCAATCCAACGATTTACCAAATGCCCAGTAGCCAGAAATGTAATAAATGGTTTCGGGGATTTGAGGGTGGTTGGTGAAGAAATGTATGTTGCTATAGTGTTGAGCACCCTTGAAGAGGAATAGTTAGAATTAAATCTTCCCAATATTTAGTATCAGGTGAAGGGGTAGTTGCAACCCCTGTGGTTGATAATATGTTGGATGGATAAAGTCCATACGGCCTACTCGAAAACCGGATCCGACAAGTCCTTGTATGCCTAGAATGGAGAAAACGTGAATAAAGGGTGGTTTTTCGCGGTAGTTCCCTAGGGATGGGAAGCCTAAAAATATCACTATCGTATTCAGCACCCTCGAAAACCTTAACTTTTAACATGCCTATATGCATATATGTATTTGAAAGCGGAGGAAGAGTTGGAACGATGATTAAAATGGCATTCTAACACCACTACAGCAAACATTAGAAAATTATGTCTGTAATCTTTGACTATAATGCAAATAGGGCTACCGTCATCTATGTTAAATGAAAACTGATTTCTTTCTAAATTCAATTTCAAAGCATCCAACTCCCTTTCATAAAAGAATATTTTTAAATAATTTTTATCACCAATATGAACATAAAATCCATTGCTTAATTGAATTGAACATTCACTTTTCGCACCATACGTAATAGAAAGCTATTGCACTTGATTTTATTAATGCACAAATTGTGCGTTTAAGGCTAAAAGGGAATATTATACTACCGGATACTCAATTGCCAATATTAAATACTCTCTTTAAAGCAAAATTCACATGAAGGACAATACTTAAACATTCTTTACTATAAGGCCATTTCGAGGAAAGTAATATTAATAATCTAGCTTATAAACCCATTGTATGGTGGAGATATGTAGATGACATTTTTGCTATATGGCCTTATAGTAAAGAATGTTTAAGTAATTTTTTGAATCAGATTAACGAAAAAGAACCTTCAATTAAATTTACAATAGAAATAGAGAATAATAATGAATTACCTTTCTTAGATATTTTAATTAAAAAATTAGATAACACATACCAAACCAGTGTGTATAGAAAACAAACACACACAAACAGATACTTAAATTTCAATTCAAATCAACATATTAGTGTTAAGAAAGGTGTTGTTAAGTGTTTGTACGACAGGGCCAAAATTATTTCTTCAAATTATGTAATATTAACCCATTAACGCCGTGCGTTGCCATACGGCAACGGTAAACACATCTCTTTTTGATATCACCCCTGTATGTTATACGTGCCGATAAGAGTGGGGGAATATGTTATTTTATGTGTCAAAACATGCCTAACTTGGCACATGTTCCGCAAATTAATCTGCGGTTGACAGTAATTTAAGCATTTGTTTACAATTTTGTGGTGAATTACAAATGGCCGAAAATATGGATGTATGTTTTATGTAAGTATTATATTTTTCTATACAGTGCTTCTTAAATATATTTTTGTTTATGATGGTATTTTATAGACTCGGAACTTTGTTGTTTTAACAATTAAAAAAATATATAGCTTTTATTACATATGATATAGCTGTTCAAACTTGGGTGTTGCCATATGGCAACGCTAGGCGTTTGTAGTAGCTTGAAAGGTTTTCTTTCTTTCTAGGGGCGAGTTGACTTTAGCAGAGGCAATGGACATTGCATTGCTCTGCATTGTTTTCATATATGAAATTTCGTGGCTATTCAGCAATTGGCACAATCCGCGAAAACAGAACTCTAAAATTATGTCCCCTAACAATTAAAAAAGATTCTATAAAAAGAGCGTGGTTATTACGAATCAGCCATAGAAGCAAATTATGGTAATTTTTATGTACGTTGGTTTGATAATGCCGCTTTTGCTATGATTTTTTCTTCACATGGCACACAAGAGAATACCCAGACAGAACGGTTTTCACAAAAATTCAAACGTCCTGTCATGGTTTCAAGACGCAAACTCATTACAAAATACAACTCATTTATGGGAGGGACAGATCAAATGGATCAAACTGTCAGTTGTTCTCGTATTGGAATACGTGGAAGAAAGTGATACTAGTCTATACTTACCTGGCTTTTAGATTTAGCTTTGCAAAACAGTTGGATACCATACAACAAATCTGGGCGAAAATTATCACAATTTGAATATAAACGAGAAATTACTAATGCCTATCTGAAGAAATATGGTGTGCCACATAAAGCAACTGGGAGACCTTCAGCGTCACCTGCAGCATCAGACAGTCGAATATCTAGATACTGTCAGATTTGATGCCATCAATTATTTTATTCGTCACACCATTGAAAAAAAGAAAATTGTTTGTGTGCAAATTGGTCTTTGCATAGACTTTTGTCCCATTTCATTCACAATAAATATGTTTTAATATTTTTGTGTATCCTAAATTTTGTAATAAAATAGTTTTTTAATAATAAAGTCATGTAAATTTAATTTTTTAATAATTATCTAGAACAATATACAAAATTGGGGTTTTCTTAAGTTACGGTAGCCCAGACGCCTAGCGTTGCCATATGGCAACGGCCAATATCTCATTACCTGTCAATCTGTCAAAAAAAAGTTTACATAATTTTTTGTTCCTTTTGTCCAGTGTAACACACCTAGTACAAAAGATATATTAAAAACTAAAAAAAAATAATTCCGGCGCTAATGGGTTAAGGAACGAAAAACAATTGATAAAAACTGTCTTATTAAACAATCAATATCCTAAGAGTTTTGTTGATAGTCAGTTATTGAACATTGGTAGTAGAGAGAATATACTATCACAACCTGAGGTATTTAGGTCAATGGCAGTAATTCCATATATACATGGTTTATCGGATAAATTACGAAAAATTGGGAACAGGTTTTCCGTACGAACGGTTTTTCAAACGGGTTCCACGCTAAGATCGGTTTTATCAAGAACCAAACCTCCAAATATTGTTCAAAGTTCAAAAAATTGTATTTATAGTGTTCCGTGTGAGTGCGGAAAACATTACGTAGGTGAATCATCTAGACCTTTCAACGTAAGGCTTGGTGAACATAGAAATTACGCTAGAAAGGGAGAATTTGAAAAATCCAAAATTTTTGAACACGCGTGGGATAATAATCATAGAATTAACTGGGACGCGGCGAAGATTTTGGAAAAAGAGAGCAACGGAACTAAAAGAAAACTTAAAGAATCCGCGAATATTTTATTAAACGAAGATAGATGCGTTTCTAATTATTCAATAGATTTTTGTACTAGTTGGTTGCCCATCCTTAGAGACGAAGTAAGTAAAAATAAGATAAATATAATTTAATGTCTCACGTGACTATGGAAATACATAAACAAGGAACTGTCATGGTTGACGGCCAAAAAAGTTTTGAGAACGGAAGTAGATTCTCTTCCGAAACGTTAACTACCTATAGCTTTG
Source organism: Stenurella melanura (assembly GCA_963583905.1). Taxonomy (NCBI): domain Eukaryota; kingdom Metazoa; phylum Arthropoda; class Insecta; order Coleoptera; family Cerambycidae; genus Stenurella; species Stenurella melanura. Next base: position 213,390,281 of record OY757309.1, read on the forward strand.
ATTTTCAGTTTTTAGTTCATAACATTGTTCTAGTTTATATATTTTTAGGTGTGAGACTTTTTGAAACAGTCAAGTACTCAAGAACCAACCTCTGTCTGATCCGTTTGGCGCAGAGGTTTTTTCATTAAAATTTTTAAATATTTTTCAGTGGCAAAATACCCAATAAAAAGTAAGAAAATGTCCAAAGGAGGTTTTTTAATATTTATTTTAAAAAAGGGACAAGAAAAAGTGATTTTTTTTTAATTCGTTAAGAGGTGGATTGGCGGGTTAAATTTGACAAAATTGTCAGCCAGCCAAAGACATGGTTCTTTAGTGCCTTGTGAACTGTAAGCTGGGATGGCAGAAGTTTTTCTTAAATTTTAACTATTTTTTGTCACAGTATGGCAACTTTTCGTCGTTTAATTTGCACACCATTTCCCGAACTAAAATACTTCTTAATGAAAAGAGCGGAGATGAGTATTACCATGAAATATTTATAATTACTATCATAAATTATTCGCACCCTGTAGATGCCAGCTGCTAATTACAACTGTTAATCATTTCTGTCAAATTTAGAGTATCAGTCTCGCTTGGTAAATTAATTCAGATTGATCCAGAATTATTTAGGTCTTTGTATATTTTCCTGTAAACAGTCCATTTCCACTAATGCTTATTCTATTATTAATGCTTCATTATTTGAGAGATAATTATAGAGAACAGATCTTAAAGACTTTTCCTATTAAGGAAAAGATTAATCAATGAGAGAGAGAGAGAACGAGAGGGAGAGAATATTTATAGGAAAACAAGAAAATAGGGATAAAGACCGTAATTTACTAAATATTGAATCTTGTTATTATTCGATAAATATAACTAAATCTAATAATTTCAGATTTATAGTTTTTGTAACGCGATTTTAAAATAAAAGTCATTTTGGTTAATACAATATAATAGCCTCTATTGAATAGAGTATAAAAATTATTACACAGTGTGTGTAAAAGACAGAAATATTGTACATTTTATTGTGAATTTTAATAATGCTTTTAGATTCGATCTACCCTTTATAGTTTTTGAAATAATTGAAAAAAGATAGAGTTGTGTATTTTTCAAAATTCCTCGTATTTCCTTAATTTAAGTTATTACGTCACATTAACCTACACGTGGTGCAGGTCCATTTTTAATATCTTTAAAGAAGGCGTAAGAGAAACAAATATGTTTAGGCTATCGACTTCAACTTTTGTTTTCTATATGGACCCCATGTTTAATTCTTTATGTATTCAATAGTACTTTAAATTGTCTCTTCAACAGTATATTACAATATGCCAAAATGTACTGTCACGTTGCTGAATACATTTCTTACAACGTCTCTGAAGATCATTCAGTACTGTAAAGTATTGCTATTTATGGAATGAAAAGTGTTCCTTACTCCTTTACTTCCAATATTATAATTGTGTGTAGGGCTATAAATAAACTTTTTGTATGATCTCATAAAAAATCAATAGAACTTAGATCCGGGAACCTTACTGGCCATTAATGCAACAAAGATATATAAATATTAGCCATAATTATAAGAAAACTAATAAAGTATCTAAACTAAATTTATATAAGGGTGACTCAGAGTTAAACCGCTAAACATTCAGGATCGATTTTTTAGGTTAAAATAAGGCTTTTCGTCTGTAAAGTTTTTTCCAAAAATGCACCGTCTCCGAGGCTAGAGCAAGACGAAATTGAAAATTCACAAAAACTACTCGAAATGACCACCATTTTCAATTCAAAGCACACTTTCGGACAACAGACTGCACGGCACTCTGCTGATGTGATCCCCCGGACGGCTTGAGGAATCCTGTCCTAGAGGGCAGCTTCGTCGTTGACGGACTCCGCATAAACTTTTTCCTTCATCGTACTCCATACAAGAATGTCTATAGGAGTAATGTCTGAACATTTGACAGTTTAACTCTCTGTCACCCTGTATACTAAAACATCTGTCAGCAATATAAAAAATTATACACGAACTAGTGACATTGTCTTGACTGCCGCGGCTGTGGACTAGACTGCTGCGCCCTTTTCATTGCGGTGCCTGAGCCATTACCAACGACTTGACTGTCGAGACACTGCCTAAAATTTCGCGACTGCCGACGTGACGGTGGTTAACCCCTTGATGTCAATAGTGCCTTCCTATTTTGTCAGTGAGTATTTTTCGAAATTGCATTTGCCTAGTGATATAAGGAGTGCAAACTTTAACGAAATATTATTAATCTACAATCTTGATAACCCTCGGACTCCGATTTTCAGACGAATCCATGGTAAATGAAAAAACTTATCATGCGACCTATATATAATATGCGACCTCAAAATCCCTAGATACCAATTTTTACTAGAATGGTGTATTAAATGACAATACTCTGTTCGCCATGTTGGATTTTCCTATAAAGAGATGTCAAGTTGTATCGTCATATAAACCATATTCACGTTAAAAATTTCAAATCAATACGACATTTGAAAGTGGGTAGAAATTATTGCAATTTTTTTACATACAAAGTTAGAAAGTTTCAAAGATACATAGCTACAAAGTTACAGGTAAAGCTAATAATAACGTGTTAATAAAAAGGAGAAGGTAATTTTACTGATGATACAATATAAGAAGTAATAATATTGTTACGGCATGTTGTGGATATTCATTTCATCGATGTAAGGTAGAGGTTTAAAAACTAAAGACGCTCTGTGGAAGTTCTATGTGTAAGTAAGTGTAAGCTTTAACATTTTTATGAATTTATATAAGATTTTTAACTGCTATTTGACCTGAAAAATAATGATATTCTTAGAATCATACGTATAAAACTAGAATTGAAGGTAAAACACCCATATTAGGTAAATTGAATTGTAAAAATTGATTATTACTAGAATATTTCTCTAACGATTATAGTTAAATACATCGTACATTACATTATTACAAGTTGAACATAATAATCATTGTTTTCCAGCACAAACCCTTGCCAAACCCTGATTGTCGATAAAACAAAATCTTGATAATTTTAATGGTGTTTACAGACTACATTTTAGGCTGCTAAAATTTAATTATATATCTTTCTTGATTCTAGAACAAACTGACTGTATTATATCAACAGGAGTTTTAAAGTATAAATTCATTAAAATTTAATTTATTTTGTCTACAAACTTTCTTTCGCGATATCATTTAACTTTAATTTAAATTCTAGATTGCTTTAAATATGCCAGTTTAGAAGTTGATTTTGAAATGGGTCTTCTTTATTAATTTTGTCACAGCACATAGGAATTGTTTAAATTTTTATTAAGAATACTGGCAAATAATTATACTCCAGGAAATGGAGACTAAATAAAAGGCTCACCTGGAAAAAATAGGAGAATTTAGTTTTATAGGCTAAGTTTATGTTTTTTGGATGGCTGATTCTGAATTTTTCACTTCCCACCAAAAAATCTCAACGAAAATATCTCTATTTTGAAAATATGGCGCCAAAAGAAATTTGTTTTTCAATATAACTCAATGTTTGTTAATTTTTAAAAGAAAGTGCTTGAAATATACAAATAAATAAACAAAAAAGGTTTCTAAATGCTTGAATACGTCCGATCAAAATACATAACAAACTGCGTCGTCGTATTTGATGGCTATCCAGAGGACGCCGAAAATCTCAGCACCAAATTCACGGAAAGTGAGAAGAGCAGGAAAACACTCATCGGTGGATTGATGCATCAATGATACCCACAATTCAAGACAAATTTTTGTCAAACAGCAAGAATAATAAACATCGTCTCATATCGATGTTAGAGAGTGAATTTGAGGCCGTTGAAGAGGCGTCAAAACATACATCAGGAGTGATAATTGTTGGCGAGTACGTAGATTTATTGGTTCATTTGATAGGTCTGTATAAGGCCTCGAATATTTATTTTTTAAAGCCCGGCCGAGCGAAAGTGTCGCCACAGTTTTTTTCACTTTTAAGTCTAGAGGAAAAAGTAATTGCTGAAAACATTCTATTCTTACCTGCACTCAGCGGATGCGACACAGTATCTGCTTTGTTTGGAAAAGGTAAAAGAAAATTTATTAGTGTATTGATTAATAATCCAGATTTACTGCCATCCGTCAAGCTTTTCCTCAAACCAAAGGCAGATCCGCAGGCCATTACAAACGCGGGAAATCTATTCCTAATTCGCTTGTTTTTCCGTTTAGTATTGGAAATTTCAGTGCATATCCTGATATCAGACTCTAAGGATTTGGAAATAAAAGACATAAAAGGATAAGTTGTTAGTGAAGCTAAAGAATTAGGTGGTAAAGTCTTAGTTCTTCCTAATGAAGTTCGATTGGATCTTCTGGGTGGTATCCTTGAAGTCAATATATCCGAGCGAAGCAATATATTAACGATTTGCAATGAACATAAAAATTGATGAATAGAATTGACGGTCTATGATAAAGTATCTAACATTGGTTTAACGAGAAATGGCGATAAAGATTAAACTAGAAAACTGTTTTTTTTGTTGATGTCATTGACGTATGGAAAAAGTTGGAACAGTACTTCTAAAATATTACACTTTGGCCAATAATGTTTACAAGAAAGCATTAACGCTATTCCCATTTTTTTACATGCTTTTTTTGAATTTACAAAAACCAAATTCAAATGAACATTTCAAGAGAAAACGCGGAATGGGCTCAAATGAATGAAATGTATAAAAATACAACGTGTATTTTTATACATTTCATTCATTTGAGCCCATTCCCACTCATCATAAAATTAGAAGCTTAGTCAGCACTACTTTTTTGGAGTGGAGAGAATAAAGACAGCGGAGAGAAGGGTAGTAAAATTAGTCCTAGAGTTGGATGTATGATGCTGCCTCTGAATTAGTCCCCATCCACATCAAAACAATAGATGCTATCACTCGACGAGATTGGTATCATCTGAAGACGATTAGAACTGTTTTATAGTATGATACTGCCTCTGAATTAGCCCCCATTAACATCAAAACACTTGATACTATCATTCGACGAGATTGGCATCATCTGAAGACGATTAAACCTGTTTAAAAAAATTACCCTTAATTTCCAAATAAGAAAGAAACTCTTTGATACAGTTGTCCTACCCATCCATTACTGCAGTATAGTGCTTTATGCATGTCTAGATTTACGAACTAAAAGTGGAATTCAGAAAAAGCAGAATACCTATCGTTTTGTTTACGGTCTGAGGAAGTTGGCCCACGTAAGTGATAGAATTCGATAACCCGAATGGTTAATAATGAATTTAGTATGGAAACATTATTTTCTTGTTTTTGTGCATGCATCAACACGTATTTACTTACAAATCAAGCTAGTGTAATGTTATCAATTACACACTCTTAAAATTAGACAACAATATACTTTGTCGGTGCAACAGCATAACACAACTAAACTTCAAAAATTATTTACTTATAACGCTATAAATTATTATAATTGTTTAAACTGAAACCTATAATAAAAATTTATTGCGTTTATTCATTAAAATTTGTTAATAACGGAACAGAATGTTTCATATCGAGAACTCAGCCGTTTTAAAGCTGAAACTAAGGATACTTTCAATAAAGCCAAAAGTTCTGGGAACTGGGAGAGCTCTTACATAGTAGGACAAAGAATTGAGAATGCCAAAGAGAGGATCATGGAAATGATTCTGTGAAGGTAGATAAATTAACCACAGCAGTTCGTACAAAAATTTCTTGCGAGATACCACGCAAATTGAATAATGCTACGAAAATATAAGAATACTGGTAGACACTAATTTCTTTAAATGGGTTCCGTCTTACTTTAAACCCTTTGAACCACCGGAGAAGAATGTTATTTATTACTATCCTGCTTCAACACGGCATCGATGGCCTAATCCCATGCCTGAGGAGCTTATTTAAATCAGGCTATTCTGGTGGATACATTTTCTTAGCTCTCCCTCGATGAGGGTGCCAGTAATCGAGAGAATGGAACGGTTTTGTGACTTATTTATTTATTTATTTATTGCATACACTGTTCAACAGGTAGATACCCAATTACAGAACAGGAATAAAGGCATACAAAGCATTATTTAAGTAAAGTACAAAATATACAAAAAAATAGAAAGAAAGCAAAATAAACAAAAATTGACATATATGTACGAACTAAGAATAACTAATGAGACGAAGAAAGAAAAAAATAACATGGGAAATATTTAAATAATAACAAATATATATATACACATATACTCATATAAACATACATATACACTTATACGTTTATAAGTAAATTAAGAAAAACAAAAATACTCACTAGGTATTTAATTTGGAACATTCTGTTTTATGTCATTGAGGCGGCAATTAAAAATAGCGAGGTCGATACATTATTTGTTAGAAGTACTGCAGATCGTATATAAAGGTAAATTATTTAGTACGTTGGTACACGCCGTAGGTAAATAGAAAACTTGGGGATTACGAGAGGTTAATCTGGGAACGTAAAAATTAAGCTTGCTAATTATTTCAGGTGCGTCAAAATCATTGTGTAATAGACAAAAATACTTGAGAAAAGTACGTACGCCTATACTCAAGAGTGGTTATAGAGTATCTTTAAAGCAAGTTACTCTGCAGAAAACCAATCACTGGATAGGTACCGTCGAATTCGAACCACATTAATTTAAGAAATCTACGTTGAACCGCCTCCAAGTTATTCTTGTGGACATAACTTGCACACCAAATTAGCGATGCATACTCAAGTTTCGATCTGACGAAAGATTGATAAAGAATTTTCAGAGTATCAATATTAGTGAACTCTCGACTAGTCCGAACGATGAATCCAAGGGCTTTGGAGGCTTCAGAGACAATGGTACTGATATGATTAGTGAAGCAGAATATGCCTAAACTTGTGGGTTTTTAGAGCCAGAAATTAACAGATGTCAAATATAAATTATTTTATTTTTTTATTCAACAACACTTTCTTAGTTACGGAGCTAGTACAATCACAACAATAACTAATATATATAAACAATGCAAACAACAAATAAATAAGTAAACAAATCTTCGTTTCCAACACTCCCCCTATTTGTTTACTGATTTAAAGGTACACAAAGTGAACTTCTATTTCTGATGAATTGTTCCTTTGGTAAAGCCTTCGTGAGAATATCAGCAAGTTGTTTTTTAGATTCAACATAGACAGTTTCAATGAAACCCTTTTCTACTTGGTCACGTATATAATGGTATTTTATATCAATGTGTTTGGTCCTCTTATGGTGTTCTTGACTCTTGACTAACCGAATGGCACTTTGATTATCTACGAATAGCTTGGTAGGTTCGCATACATCTACATTAAGCTCCTGAAGTAATGTTCTCAACCAAATAACCTCTCTGGCTGCTTCTGAACCTGCCACGTATTCTGACTCTGTAGTAGAACGGGAAACGCACTTTTGAGACTGTGACGACCATGTAACCGGTGCCCCAGCTAACATAGTCAAATAACCAGTTGTTGACTTTCTAGAATCAATATCGTTTGCAAAGTCAGCATCGGAATATGCAACAAAATTTAAATCAGTTCCACAATACTTTATTCCATAGTTCTGGGTTCCTTTTAAATACTTGAATATCCTTTTTACTGCTATCCAATGCTCCAAAGCTGGACTACAAAGGTATTTACTCACTTGAGACACAGCGAACATGATATCTGGGCGTGTGACGACAGCGAGAAACATTAAACTTCCTACAGCTTTTCTATAGGGCACACTAAGCATCCTACTATCTCTTGTAGATGCTTGGTTTGCATGAAGCACAACATTTGGATCGGCAGGAATTGCTTTGATGTTACAATTTACCATGTTAAATTTCTCCAAAATTTTGGCAACATACCCTTGCTGGCCCAAAAATATACTTCTTTGTTCTCTATTGCGACTGATTTCCAATCCAACATAACATTCTGCAGCACAAATGGTTATCTCGAATATTTTTCCAAGTTCTGTCAAAAAAATGTCCATAACCTTTTTAGATTTACACATAATTAGACCATCATCAACGTACAACGCCAGGAATAGTTCATAATTTTCAAAGAGTGCATAAAAAATGCATTTTTCAGCATCTAACTGCTTGAAGCTGTATGAACTAAGAAACTCCACAAACTTCTTATTCCAACATCTCGGAGACTGCTTCAAACCATATAGGCTTTTGTTGAGTTTGCATACCAGAGTACAATCTTTTGTATTAAAGCCTTCCGGCTGCTTCATAAAGATTTCTTCTTGTAAATCTCCGTTCAGGAAAGCCGTCTTTACGTCAAACTGACAAATTTCTAAATCACTGACAGTTGCAATTGATAATAACGTTCTAACGGAATCATACCTTACAACTGGTGAAAATGTTTCAAAATAGTCTATGTCAGATTTTTGACTATAACCTTTTGCACAAAGTCTGGCCTTATATCTTTCAATTTTACCATCCGCTTTATATTTTATTTTAAACACCCATCTGCACCCAATTGCTTTGCGATCCGCTGGTAAAACTTGTAGTGACCACGTCTCATTTTTCATCAGCGACTTAATCTCATCTTCCATTGCTTTCTTCCATTCTTCTTTTTCTCCACTTTCCATAGCTTCTTCGTAGGTCTGAGGTTCACCTACTATTGCTGCACATGCTTCATACCAAATTGGTTTCTTAATATCTTTACGGTGTCTTAAATAATGGCCATTTTCTTCTGAAGCTTTATCCTTAGGCTGATTAATTTCTACTTCTATGTTTTCTGACGTTTGGTTTTCTTGATTAATTTCTACTTCTATGTTTTCTGACGTAGGCTGATTAATTTCTACTTCTATGTTTTCTGACGTTTGGTTTTCTATTCTGCCTTCTGATTTGGTGTCTACGGACTCTTCTTGTAAATTATCTTCATCTTCCATCTCAAATATAACGTTGTTTTGACATGACATATTTCTACTGTCTTTATAAATACATCCATTGAAATTAACATGTTTCACGACGACAACTTTCCTGGCAGCCAATTCATACAATCTGTAATTGGAACTGTTGCCGTCATATCCCACTAATATTTGTTTCTTGGAATTTCTCTCGAACTTATTTCTGAACTGTTTAGGCACAAGTACGAATGCTTCAGATCCAAACCTTCGTAAATGGCTAAGATTTAATTGTTTTCCTGTCCATTTTTCGTAAGGAGTAACATGCTTATCTTGTGCACACAGGCGACGATTTAATAAGTATACGGCCATATTAATTGCTTCCGCCCAAAGATTCATCGGGAGAGCAGTACTATGCAACATACTTTTGGCACTATCAACTATAGATCTCAAATCTCTCTCTGCCCTTCCATTTTGCTCTGGTGTATATGGAGCACTGGTTTCATGTATTATTCCATGTTCTTTAAAAAGATCTTTAAAATGATGGTTAACAAATTCTGTTCCATTATCACTTCGGAATATTTTTATTTTATTACCAGTTTGTCTTTCTGACATTTTCTGAAATTCCAGAAATTTTGTGAAAACGTCACTTTTATGTCTTATGAAATAAACAAAACGATATGAAGTACAATCATCCTTGAATAAAACGAAATAATTAGCTCCTCCTAATGAAGTACTTGATATTCTACCGCAGACATCGGAATGAATGTATTCACCAGGTTTTTCAGCTCGTCTATTCAAATTAGCATTAAATGATTGCTTATGTTGTTTTCCATATTGACAACCCTCACACTGAATACGTGTGACTTCTTTATTTGAGATTTTGATATCAGGTATCATTCCTTTGTCAGACATGTCTTTCAAAGTACGAAAATTAACATGACCCAACCGTTCATGCCATAGCTGAACAATACTCGTTTCTGCGGAGTTTCCTTGAATTTGTAGGATTTCAAATAACATTTTATAGCATTGATTCTCCAGCTTCCTTCCAACAGCAACTACACCATTTTTATTTCTAACTTCTATGAATCTACTATTAAATTCGACCTGCAAACCTTTGCTCGTAGCTGCTCCCACTGAAAAAAGATTTTTCTTCAACTTTGGAACGTATAAGGTTTCTACCAATGTACGAGGAACTCTTCTACCATTCACAACAGCCATTACACTAATTGAGCCAATTCCTTCAGCGGTAATAAAAGAGTTATCTCCAATTTGGACATCTTTGTTCTTTAGTGGTGTTATTTGTGAAAACCACTCTTTGTGCGACGTCATATGCTTTGATGCTGCACTATCAGCGAGCCAGATATCTTCACATCCATCAGCAACTATATTTTTCATCTCAGCACTAAGAGCTTGATTTCTGTAATTTGGATCACAGTTTTGCTTGCTGTAACCAGGTTGAAGTTTACTAAGCCTTATTCTACATTCAGATTTGAAATGCCCCTTCTTGTTACAGTAGTAGCACGTTACATCTTTTTTAGAATACTTTGTATTAGGAATAAAATTACTTTTGGTATTAGAAACAAAATTCTTTTTGTTCGAACTATGAGGATACTTATTGAGTTTAACAGCAGCAAACGCAGTTGTTAGCTCGTCTGCCTGAGTAAGCCTCAATTCTTCTTTGAGAAGTCTTGTTGTAAGATTTTCAAATGTTTGTTTATCTTCGTCGTATGAGTCCCATGCAGTTACGAATGATCCATACTTGTGAGGTAAACTTTCTAAAGTTTTAGCTATTTTATCTATATCGCTTACTTTTTCTTCAACATCAGCTAGAGCTTGTGACATTGACTCTATGTTGCTAATATGCTGTGCAATACTGTCGGTTTCTGACATTTTATAACTGAAAAATTTTTGTTTAATCATCACTTTGTTCGCGGAGGACCTTTGTTCGTGAATTATTTTCAGCCTTGACCACATACTGGCGGCATTATCACACGTTATTACAGTCTGCAATTGACTAAACTCCATTGACATAGATATTAACATCATCCCTTTAGCATTTAAGTTTTCCCATGATTTCTTTACGTTTTCTTCATCTGTTATTACTGGTTGTTTTGCTTTACCATTAATTAAATCCAGCAAACCCTCTGCTCTAAATATTATTTCCATCTGGTATTTCCACAGTGAAAAATTCTTCCCATCGAATTTCTGAATATTAATATTCTTGAACTTGTCCATCTTATTACCTTTAGAATACCTTTAACTGGTATGTTAAATTTGATGTGACTTGACACGAAACTAGTTTTCTTCTATTACTAGAGAACCACTGACCCTTCTTATTGTACTGGGTGTTCTGGGCCCATAACCTGAAGCAGAATATGCCTAAACTTGTGGGTTTTTAGAGCCAGAAATTAACAGATGTCAAATATAAATTATTTTATTTTTTTATTCAACAACACTTTCTTAGTTACGGAGCTAGTACAATCACAACAATAACTAATATATATAAACAATGCAAACAACAAATAAATAAGTAAACAAATCTTCGTTTCCAACAATTAGTGAAGGATGATTTGCTATCAAAAGTTACGCCGAGGTCCCGAAATGTTATAGGTCTTTGAAGTATGACATTACCTAACCTGTAATCAAAAATAATAGGTGATGTTTTTAAATAAAAGGACATTACGTTACATTTACTAGGATTTATAAATATTTATTTACTATGCACCACGTGTTTATTTTGTCAATGCAAGTTTGAAGTTGAAAGCAGTCATCGATTACATCAATTACTGTAAAGATTTTTAAATCGTCGGCATATAAAATGTGAGCAAATTCCGTTCACTATGTCGTTAATAAATATGTTAAAAAGAAAGGCTCCAGAATGGATCCCTGGGGAACTCCAGATGTGGCAACAAGTTCGATCGATTTGAATCCATTTAGTACAACGTACTGACTCCTATTCATTAAATAAGATTTAAACAAAAGGTGCAAAAAATATGAGAAGTCGATTGTTTCTAATTTATTAAGTAACAACTGGTGATCAAGTCTATTAAACGCTTTGAAGAAATCGGTATATATGACATCTCTCTGCTGACGTTCATCTGAGGATTCGGAAATATATTGAGTTACACAGAATAAATTTGTTGTTGTTAAACGCCCTTTCATACATCCATGTTGGTTAGAAGAGATTTTGGTGTTACTTGAATGGTATATTCTATCATGCAGTAATATTTCTAAAACTTTACAGAAATTACAAATTACAGAGGTCGGTCTAAAGTTCCCAATTTCTAGTTTGTTTCCCTTTTTGCAGATGGGACATACTTTGGAATATTTCAACAGGTCAGGAAATAGGCAGTTTTTTAATATTAAGTTAAGAATTAAAGTTAGAGGATGCGCAAAGATGATAGCGCAATCCTTTAATAAAAAAGCTGGAATTGAATCAGGACCGGTCGTCATTTTGGGTTTAATTTGTTTTAGAGCCCGAATAACCTCATCTTCACTGAAGGAGTTTATGCTAATAATAGGGTTATTGTTCAGAATATTGACCTCAATGTGATGTTCCTCGATATTTAATGAGGACTCATTATAAGATTGACAGAAATAGTTGGCAAATGCATTTAGTATATCAGAAGGATTGTTTAGCGTAGATTCTTTAATGTACTTTAAGGGATTTTAGCTAAACAATCTCTTCAGATACATTGGCCGACCCTTCTTTATTTTTAATGAAAGTCCAAAATTTATTGGGATCATTTTTTATATTATCTTCAGAGTTTTGCACGAAGTTTCTGTAGACTAAATTGATATCATATTTTATTTCCTGTCTGACATTTTTGAGGTTATTGTGTGTGAGTGGATCACTGGTTCTTGCATACTGTCTTCTACGACGTCCTTTAAGGCTAATTTTTTTTTAATCCTGCCATTAAAGCAGTAAGGATAACTGCTGCTACAAGAAGTCGATTTCTTTGGTACACAATATTCAAATACAGAGTCAAGTTTGTTATAAAAATGAGTGCATGCACTATTGACGTCGTTGAAGAAGAGAGGGATGGCCAGTATATGTTAAGAAGGTTTTCATACAATTTGGAGAAATAACATTTGCGGAAATAAGATCTAAGAGATACATAAGAGATGACATAAGTTTTACTGAAGAAATACTCTAATCCAAAGACAAGCGAAGTCCATAACTTATTCGAGAAATAATTCCATAAAGCTTCTAGTGAAGATTATGTCTTAAGACTAAAATGTTAATTGGACATTAACATTTTTATAGTAGGTAGAGATACTTTTCCTTTTTAGTTCCCATATATAACTTTTTCTGCTGTTTTCCAAATCCCCTAAGCCTAAGGAATATGTTTTATTACAAAGACATATATTGTTATTGATATAGCTACTTACTGTGTAAATTGTCTTAATTCTATTACAGTCAATATAGTAGCACCTTCAGAGGTAGAACGAAACACCTAAAAGATTGAACTATTACGGGCGAATAGGAGAAAACATTACACGAGATTTAAACTTTTATTATTACTTTGATTCAAACTACATGCTCCTGAAGTATTGCTCCATATTATTTGGACACCCTGTATATACTTGATGTTAACTTATTGAATAGAGTAACATTACTGATTTTATAATTTTAAATTATCTAACCATGATTCTGCCTGCACAATAACCTTTGTTTTGGTTAATAGGATTCTAAAAATATTCTGCTAAAATTGTTTTTTATTTATATTTTTATCGTAATCCCCGTCGAGTTACAACGTCTACTAAAGGCAGATAATTTAAGTCCTCGTTTATCAGACCGCCTAAAGCTTATTCCGGCTATTTTTAGCTACATATTTCATATTCTCCGAGGGGGATGAATAAAAGGCAATATATACATAGTAATTTTTTAAATTTTACATCTCATTTACACATACTATAAATAAAGGATGGTAAATAACGTACGTCCGTGAAGTTGAAATAATGTTAAATAGGCAACAATACGTTTTAGAGTAAAATGTTTAATTTTGTAACGTCGTGAAAATAGAAGAAAGTCATTTATTTTTGTGTAAAATCAGTAGTGCATATTTCTACCAATCACACCACGGTTAAATATATAGGAAGCACTACTACATTGATTAATATCCCGTTCATATACAGTAATTTGCACGATCTTCAATTTAGAAATAAAAATCGTTAAAAGAATCATAATCGCAGATAGTATTTACGGCTATGATATAATGATTTTAGTTTTATTAATATGTACTTACCTATCTATTCATTACATCTTTATTCTGAGACGCTGAGAGTTAAGTTACAGTACATTTTAAGTAATGTTTTCTCAGAGTTTATTTATATAGCTCTATGTCATTTGCGTCAACACATGTAATAATTGACTTGCCTGTTGGTGGGTATTTCTATTTAATTTAGTTGTCGCAGTTATAATTATTTATAACTATGTTTTAAGCCATTACAGGCTGTGATTAACCTGTCCCTGTACGGGTTATATTACAACCTTTACATTTACATGTCATCTTCGCCGGAAGGAATTTCTCTGATTAAATTGTAAAATCCTAGCTAACATTTTATGAATTCGAGATATTTCACGAAAAGGAGCATGATACATATTATTGGATACTATGCATTTTACAGCCATAAAACTGTATATACAGAGTGTTCCGTAATGACGTGCTAATATTTCAGTGTGATTCCTTAGGTCATTTTATGAAGAAAAGTTCATATGAACATATGTCTGCAACAGTTTCAATTTTTTGCTACAGGGTGTTGAAATTTTTTTTCTAATGTTATTTTTTAATATCTCAGAAAGTATTTTAGACATTATTTTTAATTTTGGTATGTGTTAATAGGATTTATAACTACATGTTTCAAAGTGGTACGCCACTGACATTTTTCCATGGCTATATTTTTTCTGATTAGCTTGATTAATTCTACATGAAAACGGTCTCTTGCGTTTTTTTCGTCAGACGCGCAGTTCTTGATTAAAACAATTAAATCCGGTGTCATTTTTGCCCCACTACATCACAATTTTTTTTCTATACTCAAAAAATAGTTAGGAAAATGCAAAATGAGAAAATTGCATTTTTCCAACGATTTTCTGAGGATAGAGAAAAATTTTGATGTGGTGGGGCAATACTGACACCGGATTTCGATTCAGCGAGACAAGATACACTGGAGATGATTGGTCTGGTCCGTGTAATCGACAATTTTGTGTGTGTGTGCCTGTGTAATTAGTTTCAATATGAATGTAATTGTTTTATTCTGACGTGGAAAACGCAAGACACCGTTTTCATGTAGAATTGATCAGGTTAATCAGGAAAATTATCGACATGGAAAAATGTCAGTGGCGTACCACTTTTTTGGTAAGAAATATCAGCGGACATACTCGCAGGGACACCAGTGGCGGAGCGAAAAAATAATTTTTCTAATTAAAATATGTGGTTCTATATCCTATTAAGACATACCAATATTGAAAATAATATCTAAAATACTTTACGCCCTGTAGCAAAAAATTTAAGCCGTTGCGAACATATGTTCATATGAACTTTTCTTCATAAAATGACCTAAGAAATCAAATATTAACACGTCATTAAGGAACACCCTGTATAGTTTTACGGTGGTAAAGCTGCATATTAATGGTGTCAAAAGCAGATCTAGTTTATTACCTCTCCATCCATGTAGTGGAGTGGACATACAGTAGTCGTAAAATAATGTCATTTTTTTTTGGTTGATGTCATGAAATGTCGAGATTTGAAATTTGAGCTAAAAAAAGATAATGTCGGTCTGTCACTTTCTCTGTGCTCACGACAACTCTGGAACGGTTTAAGATATTAACTTGAAATTTGATACACGTATGTATAATGAGACCGGAGAGAAATAGATTATATGTTGACTTTGAAGTAAGAATTGAGGTAAGAGTAAATAGGGGTAAATGAGGATTGATTTGAAAATCGACTGCGCCCATATGGTACAAAATGGGACCGCCGATGGGACATCAAAAGTTAGCCTGGACTTCCAGCTAACTGATTCACAAATTTGGTTTCATAATTTTGAAAGGTTTGCGAGATACAAATTTGTTCGTAAACTACTACAGAGGCAATTTTTTTCAAAAAATTGGACATGTCAAAAATTGTAATAGATAAGTTAACATAACTCTCTAAACTCAGAATTAGAAGACCAATCGAACCATGTAAAGAAAAATATAGATTTCCATTTAAAATAAGAAAGTTGGTACCAATTTTTGGCACACCCTGTATAGTTGGAGGACTGAAAATATTTTAGATAGAACGGGCATGATCGATTATGGCTGCACACCAAATTTCAAGTTTCTAATCCAACTGCAAGTTGAAAAACTTCTAATGAATGGCCTACGTGAACCACCCTGTATAGTACAAGCAAAGGTCTCAATTGTTTTTGACATCTGCCACCAATTTGTATGAAAACCAAAGTTCTCAATAACGTCGGTCGATCAAAAAGGTATTGAATTGTCACATCGTTTCATGGGTTTCGGTGCAGACACTTTCAAATATTATATTATTAAACTTCTATGTGCTACTATTTCCACATACTTTAGTGCAAATATACTATCAATATGTTTTGGTTTAAAGAGACTTGGATCATAAATCTGGATATAGAAATAGTGAATCTTTAGGCAGCAATTTTTTACTACTAATCACATTTCACTGACTTCCATGTAATGAGTAATTTCACTCATTACATCATAAATCAATTTGACTCAAGTAATTAAGATATCGTTTTCTAAACAGTTGCCGCAAGAAATTCCAACTTGAAAATAATTCTAACAAAAACACATGCAGACTGACCCAAAAGTATGCTATCCGCCATACTTCCAATTCGATAGAACTGATCAAAATAACAGAAATTCACAGAACAGTCTAAACTAAAAATAACTGAATGGAGATGTATTGTTTTACATATCTTCGCAATCACTGAAGTTAAGTACTTTCAAATTTAGGGTGTAACAATAGTAAACTTTTAATGAATGAAAGACCATTTCATTCATATTTACGTAGAGAGTGTTGATTATTTTGGCAGGTAGAGGGTTTACATTTACCCTTTTGTCTCACTGGTTTATACGTCAAATCAATGATAAGTTCTCTTAATTTGTTTGTGCCTCTTGATAAAACTAGTAGCAGCAGATGTGCTCAGTTCGCTTTAGAGTTTTACAGACACATTACGTTACTGAGAGCGCAATTTTGAATTGTAATGTACATTGTAATGTAGCAATTCTGTCATTCTTCAACAATTAACACGATATCCTATTGATAATAATTAGTGTCAATGATTTAACAATAATTAGTAAAATTATAACCTATAGGGGACAACCTAAATATTTTCGGACCTGATCTATATATTATCTAGAGAGGACATATTTGAGCATTAGAGGGTTGAGCCTAATAAAAAGTCGCCCTGTTCTCTAGTCTATCAATTCAAATTCCGGTGGAACCTGGCTTTGAGCTTATAAGTATATAGTTAATTAGAGCATTTATCACTTTTGAGATAAAGAAGGGAGAGTTGTTATAATAAAATAGAGTAAGTTTACCGAAGGAATAGTAATCGATTTGGAAGAATAATTTAATAGTCTGTGCTGCAGTAAGAAATCTTCTACGAAATACGAGAACTGATTCTTGCGGTGGTGATGTTGATTTTAGATTCCTTACAGTACTTTGCCCTCTAAATATCACAAATTCTATCTTTTGGGAAGTAAAATAAAATTATTCTTTTCGATTGTTGCTTTTGTGCATTCACCTTTTCTTTTCTTTTTTTTAACTTACTATTCTAAACTACCACTTTAAACTTATATTAATTAATGTCAAGTATTTAAGTCACTACAAAATTATTATCATTTAAAGTATCCGCATAATTGATTGCGGAAGCAACAGGTAGAAAATCATCAGAAAATGCACGCAGCTACACTACAGGTAATAAAGCACTTGATGAAGTAGCAATAAGTGCTCACAGTAAGGACACTGCTATGTGTAATAGTAACAATTTTTCTTTCATTGTCTTTCCATTACTCTACCACCAGTGACTCGAACTTGAGACTCCACCCCCTTATAATTTTAAGTTTTTAGGGTGGAGGCAATTCCAGCTTGGGGGTTGAAGCAAACCAGATGGGATCACTTCAATAATGTGACACCCCGGTAACACAAATTAACGAGTAGAGGCGTTTTCATTTCTTTTATTTAAAAAGGCAAAAGAATGTGTGATACTGTCTTAATGGGCTACGTTGTAAGTTTTAATGTGAAATAAAAATGTTAAATTTGACAGAAGTCATGGTATTTAATAGTATTTTAGTCATTGTAGATACAAAGTTACGAAAAATGGATGTGGGACCTTTTTCACTTCATAACTTATCTACGGTTTTTCTCATCAATAGCATATTCTACTGCTTTATATCATTAGTACATTTTTTACGTAATTCTGTTCAGGAATATAATTTCAAAATGTACAAGAAACGTGACAGAGAGACAAACCGATATTTTGGAAGTTGTTCAAAATTCTAAGATTTAGGAAAGTGCCTAGCTAGCATAGTCTTTCATGATAAAGAACGAAAGAAACGTTTCATAGACATTTTTTTAACGTCAGCTACCGGTTTTGGGAACAGAGAACTTCAATAAAAAATGATTTCAATAAAATTGGTCTCTGTGTATTAATTTTAAATATAATAATTTTATTCAATTATTCTTTATATTAACATTTTCAGCATATAATTATTCTTTAAAAGTGAATTATTAATGCCTCATTGAATAGATGTTTCTGTTCTCAGTATTAACAGGCCATAAGGTGTTATGTAGACATTTGCTTACTCTGCAGGGCCATGGGAGGCTATGTGGATACTAGTGTTACCTCCGATCAATGAACAAGTCTAGATACATAACAACTATCTCTTCAATACATACCTTGTTTGCTCCCAACATAATCACATCATATCATATATTCTGTTTATATATTAGCATAGCAAAAACATATATTACTTGTTTCACTGTATTGGGCATATCATGTGTTGTGTAAATAAACATTTGCTTTTGTGTAATTTCGATGCATTGAGATTTACTCAAGAAAAAAATTTGTATTTATTAGAATAACTAGAGAAAGCCAAGGCTTTCTCTATATCCCAATAGCGGAGTGTGAGGGCTTCGCCCTCGACGTTGATTGCTTTGCAATCAATCTAAAGTTTTCAGTTCTTCAGTTTTCAGTCGTACAATTGTTCAGTTTTTAATATTTTTTAATTTTAATTTCAGATTCGTTATCAGCGATCTGAAGAACATCTAGGTACCGATTTTTAGTCGAATCGGACCATAAATGTAGAATTTTGCAATGTAGAATTTTGCAATTCCGATATCATATTCGTTATCAGCTACTCCAATAACCTCTTCGTACCAGGTTTCAGCTGAATCGAGTGGTAAATAAGAAACTTACAGTAAATAATGAACATTAGGCTACGGTAACGCCGCCATTTTGAACATTTGAGCGACGGTCACATATTCGTGATTTGTGACCTCGACCTCACATACCTATTTTCAGACGGATGGGATGATAAATGACAAAATGTGTCCTGCATCTCGTGCCGCCATTTTGAATTTTTAAATTTCGATTTCGGATTCGTAATCAGCGAACCCGAAAACCCCCACACACCGATTTTAAGCGGCGTGGGAACATAAATTGCCAAAATCGTCGGCAATTTTGGCACGGCCAATTCGAATTTCGAGATTCTGACATCACAATCGTGATCAGCGGGCTCGATAACCGCAGAGTACCTAATTTTAGCCCAATAGGACAACAAATAAGAAAATAGTTTTAAATTAATTTAAATGCGAATTTCGCTAAATTTTTCACATAGTCTACACCATGTCAATTACCCAGAAACCCCAGTGTATTACTATGTACGTTAGAGAAAATGGCGGATGAAAACATTGGTTTTAAAAAATAGTGATTTCTAAGGAAATAATGGGAGTCAAAAGGAGTTCTAAGTCTCAAATTAATCAGAAAGAATGATGCTTTGTTGTGATAGTGGAGTGAATGTGGGATACCGAAAATCCGGCCTGGCACGGGTGTATGAAAGTTGGGTTTTCTGTGATAAAGTGAAAAACATCTATGTCCCAAAAAATTCATAACTGAACATGTACATGGAATAAAAGCCCGTTCTAGGCCTCTATGGAAAGTGGTTCCTCTGATACCAAATTGTACAGGAACGTCTGCAATGTTTAAAACTGAAGTACCTCGGACGATGATTATCTCAGTGACAAACAAACGAATAAACGTATCTAGGGATAATTTAAAAAATATATTTTTCTTCCCCCATCACCCCCCATTCCATTATTAAAGGGACTGATAAAATAGGATTGAGACATTCGCTTGAAATTTGGTACAAGTATGTATTATAACGACATCTGGAACCACATTATATTTTGAGATAATTGCATTGAAGGGTTGGAGGTTTAATAGGGGTAAATAGGGAAAAATAAGTAAAACAAGCTGGTAAGTGTACAGAAACTTGGAATTTGGTGTATGTACTGGAAACCAAGGCCCCAAATTTTTTTATAATATTTTTCAAGCACCCACCCCCACCCTCACTACCTCCGCTTCATTATTAACGGGATTGATAATATAAAATTAAGATATTCACCAAGTTAGTACACGTATATATTGTAATGATATCTGATTGAGATGATTCTGTGGAATGGGTGGGAGGCGGTAGGTTGTGGAAAGGGGAAGGTAGGGGAAAATAAGTACAACAAGCTAGAAACTTCATTTTTGATGTATATGGTAGAAACCAACGCCTCAAATTTTTCTATTACATCTGCCCCATATATTAAAATTCCATGACCAATAATTTTCACATACTAGAGTGCAAATATAGTCAATATGTTTTCTTTAAAGTGACTTGGATGAAAAATCTGATTGTGGAAGTAGAGATTTCGTAGGCAACGTTTTTTTTAATTGCTAGCATAACCAGAATGCAGGTTATCGAAAGGATGAAAAGATTGGAAATTAATGCTATTACAGACAATTACTTCATTTTAGTTCTCATAGCCAAATCCTATAAAGAATATGATTTATATAATTATTCTATTATATTTATTAATTCTGACTCTTGTAGGTAGTACGCATTTTTGATTGATGAAGATTTGAGTTAAGGTATTTGTAATTTTTGTTTACCCCTCGTATTAGTCAAGTAAACATCATTGCTGCATATGATTTTATTAAAATTGTATTTCTACTTATGGCTTTCATTCATAAGGTATTTGATTTATTTTCACTCAGTCATTTAAGAATTTCATGTGTTTCTGTTCAATATTGTAAATTTGTTTATGTCTCTGATGTTTAAACGAATTATTGTATTATTTAAGTATTTATTTTAATGAGTTGAAATAACGAGGTATTTTAAATTTGGATGTGACTCTCTTTTACGACGTTGTTTATTTACTTGAATATTAATTGGCGTGCTTATTAACCTTTTCCATCGCAAACTAAATAGAGTTGCCAAGAAACACCCCTGTATCCTTTGAAAGTATGAGAACAGGTTGTCATGTTTGGATGAAAAATTGGTGGACTTTTCCATTCCCAACAATTAACATGGAATTCAATGAAAATCAAGATGACAGAATTCTTAGATGAATTATGAATTTACCAATGGTTACATAAAGTGCTGCGTATTGTTATGTTAGAACTACGACAATGTAAATTAGGTTCAATTGTAAGGAAAAATAACACAAGATTGCTATGTTATTTTTTTTAATGGTTGGCGAGCAAATAGAAAGCAGTTGTTCTTAATTTGGTCTAATTGCTTATAGTACACGATTCTGGAATCTACAGTCGCCAGCCCTGTGAAATATGGAGATTGTTCATTGATTGATTGATTGATTTGTCAGCGTAAGGTGGGTATTGCTGCCTATTCCGGAGGTTCGTTCCAACACGCAGCTTGGTCGTCCGTCAAACACGCCCAACGGATTATTTATTAACCGTTCCACAGGTAAATATCCATTTACGGTGGAGTTGCTGGGAAGGGTCCTATCTCGCGGTAACAATATTTTTTGCACGTTATGAAAAAAAGGTGTGAAGAGATAGTTTGCTCACCCTGTAGGTATGTCGTTTCTTTGAAATAGTCGGTTTAATTTTAAATTAGTTATTTTTAACTGCCGCCTTCCAATTCCGGGTATTTTCTATTTCATTACCTAAATCTTCTTCTCTGTTGTTTAATAAACTGTCCTGTGCCAAGGATTAATAACCGAATACATAATAGTGCAGTAAAAAAAGGCCAAAAAAATTAGGAGATAGGTATAGTCTGGATACAGCAAGATTATGATTTTATCCTGTTTGGGGTATCACTGGGAGTATATTACTAAGTTTTGGACCTCGAAAACCTTGTGCTACTTTTTTTATAAACAATTGAATTTTTTTTACTGCGTTTTTCGAGCTTAAAATGTGAATAATTCCGGTTCTATAAGCCGGATCGGGGCACACTAAAAACCAGTCTCTTCGTAATAAAATTGCCAATAAATTGTCATTAGTTTTAATTATCTGAAATAGGTACATAACCTACAAAACTGAAAAAACGGGAAAAAACAGTATTTTTTTCATTTTAGTGCCCAAGACCGGCAACTCGACCAATTTGCATCAAACTTTCAGAAAATATACTTTTTGATGTAATAAAAAGACGCTGAAAAATTGGTGTCAAAATATTGAACCCATTGGCCAAAATTGCATTTGTTATCTAAAATTTGAAATGCCCGCCATTTTATGCCGTTAAGTCCAAAATGAAATTTTTTTATTTCAAAATGTAGATCACGACGTCAGCTTTCGAACGCAATTAAAAATAATTTTTTTAAATGTAATTTTGGCTACTTTTCTTACATTTGTTTATAACTCAAATAACAACAATTACATTTTTTCGGCCATTTTGAAAAACAAATTAAAGTTTTTTATCAGATCTGGTAGAGAATTTTGGGCCCTTTAATTTAAAAAAAAAGAAAGTTCATTTTTGTTAACGTGAACTCGAGATATTTAACTTTTTGCATTTTGGCTAATTGTTAATTATCAAATGCATATTTTGAGCTAAAATTTGGACTGTATCATTCTGAAACGTATTCATTTCATACGATCAATTAAAAAAAAATTAAGTTTTATAGAAATTTATTTACAAACATTATAATGTAAGTATTGTTAATTGAGCTAAAAAGTGATTTTTTTAATTTTTTTATAAAGCTTAGTTGCAAAATGCAATAACTTCCTTGTTTCTTAAAATTCGGAGGACTTTTTTTTTTAAAACGTTATTTTTTCCCTCGCAGTGCGATATCAACTTAGCTTTTTGTTAATAATAATAATAATAATAAATATTTTAAATGTTTAAATTTATATACAACCAACGTTTGCTAATGTACAAACCTATTTTACCTGCGGAGCGAAGAGTTGCTTATAAATGAGGAGAAATGTTTACATTTTCTTTCTCTTTCTTATTCTCCACCAGTTCCATTCCTTACAGCTTAGATCGGTTGCCGTGCCGTGCAGTATTTGTTTTTATATTTGAGAAACTGTAAATTAATTTAATACATGTGTGATACTAAAGGGGCACGTTTAGGGTTAGACCGCTTGGACATGTTAACAAGTACAACACTGATATTTCACTTAATACAAAATTTAATAACAAAGTCTAATTGTCCACACGAATGATGCAAGTAAATAATACAGTCTTAATATCACCGAATAAATTTAGTAAAATAAAGGAACTAACGATCCGCTACCCGCTAGCCCTCAATAACCAAATCTTAACTCTTTCACAGGTAATCATAGAATGCATTTCTGCCCTGGGCTAGCTGATTTCGTTTCGTTCGCCCTAAGCGTGTTCCTATGCCCATATAAGCAAATACATAGAATCTTAAACTATTATTGGTTGGGATAAGTCAACCTGAATGTTTACATTAACAAAAATAATAAACAGTCATAAGTACTAGTGAAGGGTTCCTAAGAATCATAGGCGTGGAGAAATTATTTTCGGTGCCGCCGGCATATAAATAAAAAATGTCTTCAAGTGAAAGTGAGATTATTAGGTGTTTAAAATATCATGAAAGTTTTGTATGGGTGTAATCTAATAAAACCTATGGATTTAGGTGATTTAAGATTTCATTTCATACAAATGAACATTTGTTGAGAGTGTATCTTCAAATACACAAATGGCTGGAATATGAAGAAATAGATCCACGATTGTTTGGTTGGGAGGATACAATTAATGGTTTAATGCCTATTGCAATGAGAAAACAGCCAATACCACAAGAAATTCTTGAAATTCTCGCTTGTGAATGTAACGCCGGCTGTAAAGACCTGAGATGTCGATGCAGGAAGTTCGGACTATAATGTACAAGTTTGTGTGAATATTGTGGAGACATTAATTGCAGGAATTGTACAGAATGCACTGTAGTCAATGAAAAAGAAAATCGTGAAGTTGAAGAAGACAATATAGATGAATCAGACATACATTCAAGCTGTACCGATATATCAGAATCGGAACCCCAAAGCGACTGCGAACGCTTGCAAGTTAATGTACCCGATCTTCGTGTTCAAATTCGTGATGAAGAAGAAAATGGTGAAAAATTTTTATTTGAAACAGATTTAGAGAGTGAAACTGAATTGTACACATTACCAAGCAAGAGATATAAAATACATTAATTACGATTTTGTAAATTTATAAGAATAAAAATGTTTATTTTTAAGTAAAATGTTTTTACCATATTATTAATCCTCGCCTTTAAAACTTTTTCTAACAAGTATTTATATTACGATATTTACTATTTCCTTTTTTAAATAAAACTTAAAACATTATATTTAGAAGACAATATAAATTTAATCTAAGTATTTATATTTATATAGAAAGATTTAAAAAAAAATTATACAGGTTTATACGTTAGCAATCGGTACATGTGTACATAAGAATTTGGAAATAAAAAATACTCATTTGCATTATTAACAAAAAACTAAGTTGATGATCGCATTGCGAGGGAAAATATAACGTATTTAAAAAAATAAAGTCAGTCGAATTTTAAGAAACAAGGAAGTTATTGCATTCTGCAATTGAGCTTTATGAAAAAATCAAGAAAATCACTTTTTAGCTCAATTAACAATACTTACATTATAATGTTTGTAAATAAATTTCTATAAAACTTTTTTTTTTTTTGAATTTATCGTATGAAATTAATACGTTTCAGAATGATACAGTCCAAAGTTTAGCTCAAAATATGCATTTGATAATGAACAATTAGCCAAAATGCAAAAAGTTAAATATCTCGAGTTTACGTTAACAAAAATGAACTTTCTTTTTTTTTAAATTAAAGGACCCAAAATTCTCTACCAGATCTGATAAAAAACTTTAATTTGTTTTTCAAAATGGCCGAAAAAATGTAATTGTTGTTATTTGAGTTATAAACAAATGTAAGAAAAGTAGCCAAAATTACATTTAAAAAAATTATTTTTAATTGCATTCGAAAGCTGACGTCGTGATCTACATTTTGAAATAAAAAATTTCATTTTGGACTTAACGGCATAAAATGGCGGGCATTTCAAATTTTAGATAACAAATGCAATTTTGGCCAATGAGTTCAATATTTTGACACCAATTTTTCAGCGTCTTTTTATTACATCAAAAAGTATATTTTCTGAAAGTTTGATGCAAATTGGTCGAGTTGCCGGTCTTGGGCACTAAAATAAAAAAAAAACTGTTTTTTTTCCGTTTTTTCAGTTTTGTAGGTTATGTACGTATTTCAGAGAATTGAAACTAACGACAATTTATTGGCAATTTTATTACGAAGACACTGGTTTTTAGTTTGCCCCGATCCGGCTTATAGAACCGGAGTTATTCACATTTTAAGCTCGAAAAACGCAGTAAAAAAAATTCAATTGTTTATAAAAAAAAGTAGCACAAGGTTTTCGAGGTCCAAAACTTAGCAATATACTCCGGGTGATAACCGAAACAGGATAAAATCATAATCTTGCTGTATCCAGACTGTGCAAATTAAAATGCTTTTTTTACTGCACTATAAATATCTTTTCAATTTTAATTTCTAATTTTTCAATTTAAATAAGGAAATAGACTTCATTAACGAGCTAAATTAAATTAAGATAAAGCCATCAAGAATGTATCTGTTTCATTCAAATCTGGCTGGCTGTTGCTTATTTTATATCACGCACTTGAAAAAGGGACCGGATCCAGGCGTAATTCGGGGTGGGCAAGGGTGGTAAACTGCCCACCTAATATTTCGAAAGAGCATTAAATTATTTAAGGCAAATCTGCCGAATTCCGATATTATTCCGAAAAAAATAATAAGTATGAGAATTACGCCAATGAAGTCGATGGTTTTCAATAAAATTAGGCAGCGCCAGGTTAAGACTTTGTGGGGCCTCTGGCTAAATTTTGAGGGGGGCATTTTTGGAATTCTCGTAAATCGCAGACAGGCGACTTAAACTCCAGATGCTGGTCAGAGATGGTGTAATAACTGGGGTTTTATACCCCTAATTACATGATTTAATTAGACATTACCATTGGCAGAGTACGGAGTGGCCTAATCACTTTGCAAACTCCGTCGATATTATAGTATATCCATCGAAAACAAAACTGTGCTTACCCTTTGCTTTCTAGGTGATTTTATCCTTTTTGGTGTCCATCAACCAGGTTACTTCACAAACAAACTTTACTGAATATAAAATGAACTTAATTTCATGACAAGCAAATAAAACACGTGATTTCTCAAAACACTTAAACCACTATATTTACAGAAAAAATGAAAAGAAATGAGAATGACAATCACAAACACTTAAACACGATTAAATAAATTAACAAACGATAATTACTCTATATCAAGAAATAAAATGGTCCGCGGCAATTTCAAATCTTTTAGCTGAATCGCGACCGAATATTCCTAGATCATTTACAACACATTAATTTTCTACTTATTAAAACCGGCAAAATACGAAACAAATGTACTTAAACTTTACAATTGAAAAAGGTTCGCAAAATGAGAATTCACTATACCCCGTAGATAGATGATGACCGAACCGAAGTTAAACCAAGAGTCAAGATGTTATCTTAATAGAAAAAAGACGTTTCAAAAGTGGGCAGTAAACTTTAAAAGCTCGACCAATTAAAACCTTCTGTAGTTTAAACGGTACCCCCTATTTGAAATTACCTCACGGACCATGTTATTTATCATATGGCCTGTCTTTAACATTTTATAATACCAGTCCAGCAGATGGAAAAAAACCCCTTTTGTTCCTTGTTTGCCTTTGTATAGGGGAAAAAATCTGCCTTCTTTGGTCTATCTATCTTAGTCTATTACATATGTTCCTGGAATCATATTTCAACTGCCTTAGTCTAGAAAATTTAACTATACCCCCCGTGGATATTTCAACAAGTGCCTTTAACTTCAAACGGGCAAAGCAAATTGGACATAAAATAATTTGGATGCTTATTTATTGTTTACAAGTGGCTAACGTCGACTACCTAATAAAGAGTAAAGTTAACAAAGCACGTTTCCCGGACTCTAAAGTTTGCAAGATAAAACAGATGTTTCTATGGCCAGTATCTTATGTTATTGTCCTAAATACGGTGATTCTAAGCGACAGGGTCGGACTTGGCTTCCCTTAATTTGACTTTTGTTACATTGCCCTCCCCCTTAGATCGAAGCATATTGGTTTTTCATGACTAAAACAATTGATTCGATTCCAGTATAGGTTGATTACAAAAGTTTAAAATTAATTATCTACTAGGGTCCCCGCGATTCCCGTCACGATCACTGAGTAACTTGTTCACTGACACTTACATTGAGTTCCGTCGCTGCACACCAAGTCTAAGGTCCGGACAGTCACCTGATGTCGTCTTCGCGGATGGGCAACCACATTTTTGGCAGTACTAGTTGTCGTCATTGGTTACTGCAGCCCGTCTCTCGCTGGTCGAATCGTCCTGCTTTGAAACTGGCTCTGTCCCCCTGGATTGCTCTCCGTGGCTACTCATTGGCGGTGGCTCTGGACGCGGTCGGTGGTCTTCCCCTGGACCTCGTGGCCTCCTCCTTGCGGAACCTGGCTCTCCTCATCGGTCTAACGGTAGTGGGGGTGTGGAACCTGAAACTCATCAGTACGTGTAAGTTCTCTGTGAATACGTAAGGACCATATACGCCTGTTTTCCGCTGGATCCTTCTCCTGACTGGGGTGCTCGTCCTGATGCCCTCCCTGTTGTGGTTCTTCCCCTGTGGGGATCCGTGTCCCTACCTCGGTCGGCGCGTAGTTTGTAGGTCCCCTGGCGTGTTCGTGGCCCTAAACCTTCTTACTGACCTAGAATTAAACTTAAAGAAAAAAAAAACACAAACAAAAGAAACGACAAAAAAACGCGAACAATCGGTGGTCTCGGATGGATGATGGGAACGGCGCGATCTTGGTTACCTCATTTCCGGTCCGTATTTTTCTTTCGATTCCGCGGCTGTTTCTTATATCGATTTGGGGTTTCACTAGTTGGCTTGCTGTGCCGCAACGTGTTTTTATTAGTAGAAATAACTACTCTAATACGCACTACCCTTTTCAGTCTGTAACCCTCCAAGTGATCCCTGTCCCCTCTTCTCTCATCCTTAGCCGTATAAGGAGTCTTGCCGGGGCACTGTTCCGAAATCGGGCTAACCTCGGACAGACACCAAGTGTATAAGGAGTGGGGGTGGAGTGAGAAATGTCTGTGGTATTGTAGTGATTGAGAATTTCCACGACCAGGTATTCATTGAAAAACTAAGTCGTAGCTTAGACTGTTGGAATATGTCCGTCTTCACGAAATCGTGCATCATCTGGGTGTTTCTGAAACTACCCCCCATTTGCTGCTTTTTCGACTCGGAAGTTGTAGTCAGCGTAGTCGTGGAATTCTTTGGGCTATTGCATATGTTCCTGGAATCATATTTCAACTGCCTTAGTCTAGAAAATTTAACTATACCCCCCGTGGATATTTCAACAAGTGCCTTTAACTTCAAACGGGCAAAGCAAATTGGACATAAAATAATTTGGATGCTTATTTATTGTTTACAAGTGGCTAACGTCGACTACCTAATAAAGAGTAAAGTTAACAAAGCACGTTTCCCGGACTCTAAAGTTTGCAAGAAAAAACAGATGTTTCTATGGCCAGTATCTTATGTTATTGTCCTAAATACGGTGATTCTAAGCGACAGGGTCGGACTTGGCTTCCCTTAATTTGACTTTTGTTACAATGGTGGGTACTCGCAAAATCATGGGCACGTGAGGCATGTCTATGATCATATGGTATACATTAAAGTCTAATGGGTTTAGGGTTTCTTTTCTAGGCGAACGGTTTGCTTAGGTTGTTTTACTCATTTTCATCAGTTTCTAAAACCTGGTTTAAATTTTTAGCGAAATTTTATTAACAAATCATTGCACTTAATTTACTAAACATCGGGAAAGTTGCTGAATATGATACTATAACAGATTACAGAAAATATCTAAAATTAATGGGAAATATGACAAACCACAGCAAGTTTTAACGAGCATAGCCTAATTTAAAACCACGGAAGTAACTAATACTGTTGAAAATAACATTACAATTTAATCAAATTGTGATTGAATAAAGTTAAATATTGGAAGTCGGACGCGTCCAGTAACCATTCTGGTTTTTTTCTATATTTGAACCGAGATTCCTTTTGTAAATTGAAAGAACTCAAAAACGTTGAATAGAATCAATTTAGATTAAATAAACTCTTTTAAATGACTTCCCTCGTCAATTGAATGTACTCATTTGGAGAATTTATTTCATATTACCATTTTAGGACTGGCTATGCGTAGATTTATTTTGTATTATATCAAATCATGGTTGAAATTGTTTAGTAAGAAATTAACGCTCCCCAGTAATTTACTTTATGTAACCGGCGATCCAAAAAAACGATGTTAAATTGTCTATGCAAATGGAACTACCGAGCTGCAGTTGGTCTTAGTTTTTACAAAAGCCGCGTGAAGTGTCCGCCATCTTGCTGCAGACAATCTTGAGTCCTCCTTTTAGCAAAACAATTTCCAAAAAAATGGAATTGTTCTTAATTCTCTAATTCCCTAATACAATAATATTCTTTAACACAAATAAAATCTATTTGACGTATCGGAAATCATCGTGTCTCGAATCGCCTCCTACCAATGCGGATGAAAGTTAAGTGGACATATTGCATCTGTCTTCGCATTTTTCTGGAGCGATCTGTATGTCTAGTTTGTCGTCCGTAAATTCTGTGCATTCTGGTACGCATCCGAAAGATCAGGACGCTGTTCATGCCTCAGCAGGCAATGTGAAAGCAATTCAATTGTAATAATTGATTAACATTCTGTGTATATTATGCCGATATAACTGAGAAGTGCTTATAAAAATTTCCAAAGATTTTACCATGTTTTTTGTTCACAGATAAAGTTAGTAAGAATGAGGTCTATAGAAACGGTGGCTCCATCTACCAAAGAACATTGTACAAACACAGACATTAGTAATAAGCTGTATTTGACAAATTACCTGAAAACATATTTTCTTGTAAATAAATTAATATTGTCAGGACTGCGAAAGAAAATTTTTAGCCACAAGTTGCATATTAGGAAGATCTTTAGAAAGATATCTTTTCATTTAGCTACTGCTTCCCGCTCCCCATTAATCTATTTACCTCTTTTATACTTAATTGAACTACCTATGGAAATATATGTTGATGCGTCGTATGAAAATTCAATGAAACACATCCTCCGTGCATCTAAATGTACATGTTTGTAAACTATAATTTCGTACGTGTTAACTGCACGCTTCTGCTCTATATAATCGACTAAATTGTTACCCAATAGAGCTTCGTTTGATCTTCTTAAAGGTTTAATCGTGCGAGTTATTTGAAACTGTATCTACAACACAAATAGCTGTCCCGTAATAATATAAGAGTTTCATTTCTTAATTTAATCCGGAACTTAACTTACTAATGGAATTTTTATATTTTCACGAGATGCAACTTATTAGAATAGATATTAAAGCTTGTGCTTATGCATTTATTATTCAATTTACGTTGGGTTCTGCCCATCTATTGCAGTGATATTGATTAGTTTGAAACAAGGGAACTTTGTTATCTGTAGGTTGAAGCGTAATGTTTTTCCCGAAAGCAACTTTGAATAAAATACGAGTAATTATATTTATCTGAACAATCCAAATTAGTATATTATAAAAGAGTAAAACACTGTTAATTTAATAAATTTCAGGGATGTTCTTCAGGAAAATGCAAAATACTCTTCTAATGCCAGTACATATTATATTTCTTAGAGAAATAGTGATGAATTGGAAACTAATATGCCATAATCGACGAAATAATTTTTCTCAGGCAAGAACATAATCAAATTTTATGATTGTATAACTGATGAAAAATTTAATGTTGATTTGAAAACGCTAAGGACGACACCAGAGGTGAGATACATTGTACGTCAAGTCTGTAATATTATGTTGGACATATTTGAGTTTGAACAAAGCTGTTTTCGCCTGCAAACATTATAGTGTTCCTTTTTTTATCTATAAATAACAAAATAAACGGCATGGGCCTAGGACGAGACCCTTGTGGAACACTAATTAATTTCTGACGTATGTGATTTCTGTCCACATTTATGTCAACAAGTTGAGATCTCAGATTTTAGCTAGTTGTCTGCACTACTTATAAAACTACGTCGTTACGTAACTTATATGATGGGAAAGAAAGTATATAAATCGTGATCTACTATGCCGCCTAACGCTTCATTTAGGTCCATAAATATATTTGGGGTTGCCTGTTAGGTGCACAACCTCACCAAAGCCTGTTCCCATTTGCTCTTTGGTGACACCAGCCCGACGTTTTGCAAGGCATCCTCTCCGCCACTTTTCATTTGGTTTTTCCTGAACTATCAACATTTCTATATTGTCCTCTTTCTATCTGATGTGGCCAAAGTATACGAGAATTTTGGAGAATGCGATACAGAAGAGGTTTGTGAGGACGCATATTTTACAAAATCGAGCCATTACTGCGTTAGATAGCTTGCCTAGGGAGTTTGTAGCAAATTACTCTAGGCTCACATCTGGAAGGCATTAATACGCTGAGCTCCGTCTTTCTGTTTCCCTAATGGTCCTTGTCTCAGAGGCTTAAAGGAAGATAGAGAAGACTATGTCATTAGCAAGTTGAGTCCTTCTATGTTACGTGATAATTTTGTCACGTTTTTTGCTCAACTAGCAAATTGTCTCTCTTGCCATATGTAGTCTTTGCCGAATCTCATCTATGAAGTTGTGCAGATAGCCATACCACCCCGGCAGCCACTCAGCACATGTCGCTTCATGTGTCTGGATTGAAGGATATATACAGCATTATTTTCCTGGCGTGTGATATTAATGACAACAATCTGTAGTTATCACAGACATCACTCCCTTGTACAGTGGTACAAAGATTGAGGTTCTCCTTTTATCGAACCAGATTCCTATCTCAGCAATATGTAATTGCCGCAAATTGTCGATTTCTTAAAAAGTATAGCATGTAAAGGAATCTTGTGAGTTTTGTTCTCGATTGGACAAATTTCATATTATTTTTACTGTATAAGTAGTCAATAATTTCCTGGAAAGTCCCTAATAACCTAACACAGGCACACAAGAAAAAAATTGGCTTATCCTGTTTACTACAACAGTGTATCTCTATGTGTTCTGATTCGCTAAAACCAAATTTGAGGCCAGAATTACTGAATTAGCTAAATATTTCAACATAACTTCAAAAAAAAAGCAGTTGAACATTCCATGTACGCGAAGACATTTGGTAAGGAAAATTAAGAGGGAGAGATACGTTTAGATCATTCCGTGGGGGCAGGAATACAGATACCGAGTCATTCTTTGCTCGTAGCGGATTTTGAACCTCGCCCTGGAAAGGACACTCCGTACCCTTGTGACATTGGAAAAAAAAGGTTTTAGTTTGCCCAAGTGGTTCAGGTGTGGACCACCCTACAAGCGACGTGGTTAGCGTCATTAGTTTAAACTGGCTAGCACAGTAAAGATACGGAAAGCAAATAGGGCAGTGAGTTCAAGGCTTGGGCGCCATGATTACCTAGTATAATCAAGGAAAATGAAGGATAAAGAGAAACGAAAGACAAATGTTACATATATACAACAGTACTACATTACAGAATACATTCCAAAAAAAAAATGAGCTATCACAGCATCAGCGATACTATATAGCAGAATATCAAACAGAAATATATACAAGATATACTATACTACAAGATGCACTATATTACAATTTACTCAACGGCAAGGAAAATTTGAGGCGTGTACGAGAACCAAAAATATATTACAAAGGATACGTCTCGCATATTTGCCTCAATACTAAAAATCTCATAATACAACAAAATTAGGTAAACTTGAGATTCTTTATGAGACACAAAATAACTATATTACAAAAGACATGTCTCGTAACGTTATCTTAAAATTCATAAACTTTAAACACACTCGATACGGTAGAATTGAACCACGACTTACGATATTACCAACGAAAGTGCATTATAATACTACGATAAAATATTGACAGTAAGGAGTCACTATAAAAGTAACTACAAAAATAATACTACGATGAAATATTTGCAACAGCGAATTCAAGATATAAACAACTACGAATTAATATACAACAATGGGTTAATTATAACAACGGATTTAGAATGTAATCTAACCAAAAATATAATAGATTTCGCTTGAATCTAATATTTTAAATGTAGACACTTGGCTTTTATGAACCAGAACTACAGTCATGTGAAAATAATCCATTTTACATATAACAGTCAAGAGTACTTATCTTTTATTTTGTTATCCTGATGAAGGACATTTCTAAATACGCACCTGTTCCGCGATGATTATAGATTTAAAAGTTGCATAGATGCACGTGGCTGCCTTAATCCCATTTTGAGGTTACAAAATTGTAGAAACGTGCTCGTACAAAATTCGTCGCCAAGACAAAATAAAGAAAATCTCTTTGCCCAGAATGTTTTCGTATATACCAATGGTAATTCAAAACGTAGTATAAACAGGTTGACTTCATATGAATATTACTTGCTTAGTAGAAGACGTAGTAAGTATTAAAAATTGAATGTAGATAATCTTGCTCAAAGCAAATAATATAACGTTAAAATACCTCGACGTTAAAAGCATTAAACGTAAATAAATTTGATTATTATGAAATTAATTCTTGAGAAAATAGTTCTTAAAAAAATTATTTATAAGAAAAATAACTCTTAAGAAAATGAATTTATAATAAAAACCTAAAACAATATTTTAAATGTTAGATGGTATTTACCGGTATAATAATTAAATACCTTACCTCATGTGATCATCACGAGGTTCTTCAAATTATAATATCCCCTTTACAGGTCAAACAAAATTATAAATACGTCATGCATGGTGCGCTATCTATTATTCGTGAGCGTTAACTGCTGACAGATGACGTATGGTTATTATAGTCTAAGAAATAAGGGCTCTATTAGCACCAGGGTTTGTGAGAAAAATATTTTCGATAATTCATAATTTTTCCAATATTAACAGTGTAACGAAGGATACTCTTGAGCATTCCGCATGTGACACCCTTTCCGACGCTAGGCTCAAAATCCGCTACGAACGAAAAACGACACAGTTACCACCCCCTGCCACGACCTAGGCGAATCTCTCCCCCTCATTACATCTCGGCGTAGAATCCACCAACTCCAACAGGTTCCTAGCAGCTCTCGCCAGGCCTTCTACTCGAGTTGCTCGTTAGTATTAAAATTAGGACTATAATGTCCTTACTCTTAGAAATCACTGATCCGCTAAAATCGTGGCCGACTGCGTTGTATAATAGTACACCATAGCTCGGTTATCGCGCCGCACGTCCGTTTGACCCCCACGCGCAACCCTAATGGTAGCGGGGGCGGCCAGATCCCCTCGCCTAATCTCCTCAAACTATCCAACAACGTCCCTACATCTCTTTCAGTTCCGGCTTCACGATTCTGTCCCCATAACTCGGGGACGGGGCGTCCAACCCGTCCAAACTTGACATGTCCATATAGAACTCATCCCTAACCCCAACAAGCCAACGAACTTCTTCGTTTTGTTCTTCGAACGTTTAGAGCCATACCGGACGCCCACCCGGACCTCGAATTTTTAACTGTTTTTTGAGGTTACCTTAAAATAATTAGCCAGTTCAGTAATTCATATCTGGCTTCAACGGATTGAAATACATAGGAATACGCTGGTGTAGTATACAGGCTAAGCCAATTTATTTTATTGTGTGTAATTGATCACACTGTGCCTTGGACCATAAGAACCCTCGATATGTTACCAATATAGAATTACTCAATAACCACCCATCAATAGTCTGTTAAGAAGGTAAAAGCTCTTTAGCTACTAAATCCTTTATTTTGGACGCAATGTAACTAAAAAAGTATCTGTACTATGCACAAAGGTGTTTATTTTTATTAAATTTAATTAAAAAATTGGTCCATTATAGATTCCTTTTGCTTACTTTGAAGCTCGATTTTTCTTTCAACTTTTGTGCTTCATTAAAGTTTTACAATTTTCTCAAAGCAAAGCTAATTTATTGAGAGGAGATTTTTTTATAAAGATACATCAATAATTAATGGACAAAGTTTGTTCCGTAAACTTTTTATACTAACCTAAGAAATATGTTACTTTTTTCATTTAAAATTTCCGATGCTGTAATATTTTCGTATTTCAGTTTGATTCAGCTAAATGAAATTACTTTAAATTAGTTTGAATATTGTGTATTTTAGTGGAAGTGGTATTCGGCATTTTTTGTAACCAAAAACCATACTACGAATTTTATTCTTAGTCGAAAAGTAATTTTCAATTTAACTTGAATTTGCTGTACTAGAATTATTTCGTTGTTCCTGTTAAGGGTGGTAGTAAATTTACACTTTCACTATAATATTCAGGTAATTGAGTAAGTGTAATACAATATAATGATTAGAAGAATAAGATAAATGTAGCATTGCTCTGTTTCTATCCATTGAAAGAATTTTTTAAATTAATATAGGTGTCAGAGCAAAAACTAATTATCATCAATACCAGCAACATTAAGCTTAAAATATACAACAAACTTCCAATGCACGTTCTGTAACCAACCAGACAGTCACGATGTAGCGCCGCGCCGTGGCAACAGAATGACTTAGCTAGGCGGACTAAAAGACTTTTCAAAACTTACAGTACTACGCAATGATAAAAATTAAAGTATACAGGGTTACTGTTATTCGATAAATTCCCTTGGAAATGTGATAGGACAAGACCTAAAGAGTAAATCTAACCCTAATACGCATTATCCAAAACTCAATAGTTTTTGAGATATTTCAATTTTTTCTTTTTTCTCAAAAAAGTATATCTTTTGGTCTTAAAGATTATTTTTCAAAAACTCTGCTAGACATCTTTTTAATCTTTTAACTGGATTACTTGTCCAACACTATGGTCATCAACTTACAATGAAAAAATATCCAGAAATATTTTCCTTACGTGAAAATTTCCAATAAAAAGTTTTATTTATTTTTTTTTTCTTTTCTTTAAACAAGCTATGAATTTTACCTTTAAGGTGTTTCACAAAGTTGTCAACGTATTGTTTTAAAAACTTTCTTCTTTCAACAGCTATCTAACAAAATACAAATGTTCGACGTACTCTTGGTAGTCTTATAAATAATTAGTAAAAATGATGGAAGTAGTACGACACTTATTTTTGGATAAACATTAAAAAAAACGTAACGTAAAGTTAGCGTTTAATTCTCTATTAGTTTCAAATTTGTACTTAATTTCTACGTGTCTTTCTCAAAATGGGAGCCCCTATTCCGTATACATGCACTGCAGCGTCTTCTTATTTCCGACCTTGTTACTTTGGTTGTAAATCAATGCCGTGTGTGTTGGGCAGCGTCAACTATCCTTTGTCTAAGGTCTTCTATTATATTGCCTGGTGTTGCATAGACTATCTCTTTCATATAACTCCACAAATAATCATCTAGAGGTGTTAAGTCAGGGCTTCGTGCTGGCCAAGGTATCGGGTCTGACCTTCCAATCCAACGCTTAGGGAAACGTTAATTGAGCAACTGTCTGACAGTCAGCCGAAAATGTGCTGGACAGCCGTCGTTCTGGAATATCATTCGCCTTCTTATAGCGAGAGGAACATCTTCTACGATCACCAGCAGGTCATCCCATAGATTTCCCCGTTTAAATGTTGGGGGGAAAAGCGTGGCCCTATTAAATAGAGGCCAATTACTCCCATCCACACATTAACGGAAACTTACTTTGGAAACTAGTTTCCTTTGTTAAATGGGGATTTTCTTCGACACAATAATGCAGGTTGTGGAAATTTGTTATACCCTCACGATTAAATTTTGACTCGTCCGTCCACAAAATGCTTGTTAGAAAATTTGCTTTTCCTGTATATGAATTTATCATAAAGTAGCAGAATTCCACTCTCCTTCCAAAATCATCTTCCCCCAAGCCTAGGACAGGGGTATAGTGGAAAGGATGGCATCCAATTCTGCGTGCCGTAGACCAAACTTTGCATTGTGACGCTCCGGTTAGCCTTGCAACTTTATTAGTTGAAATATTTGGGTCTTCCTCAAAATGTCTCAATAATTCTTCCTCGTCATCTGGTCGGTAAATAGGAGAAGTGCCGGCGTCACCTCGTCTACGTTTCACGAAGCCAATCTGAGCGACATTTCGATGTGTAGCACTGAATACACGTGCATTTGGTAAGCGACGGTTAGGGAACCAAAATTCATATTCTCGAAGAGATTTAGCAGCCAGAGTTTCCACTACAATAACCATAAATAAACAAGATATCAGCATATTCTGCGTTGATATACGCGGCCACGATACTTAAAATAACAGCAAAGACCAAAACCAACATTTTCAACAACAACAAGTTATCAAGAGCAACAAACTTAATTAATACGGTAATGTCAATTAATGGCACTTATGCAGAAGCAAAAAAACGTATCGATATGCAAAAAACACAAATTGAATTTAAAATATAACAAACATAGGTATAAATAAACTAATCTACTTAACTCTACTAACAAGTACTTCTTGTAACTTAGTTATACCTTATTTGTGCATGTTAATATATCCTCTTAAAGTTAAGCACTTATTTGCATAATTGATCTTTTTGTAACATTTCTTCCATCAGATAGTGATATTTACATATATCACAATAGCGAAATTTGCTAAACTGGTCGAAGTTTGAATTATAGTTAATGACAGGGCTTGCTGGTCTTTTTGTAGTTGGTTCAACTCCTACCAATGGCTTAATGCGCTAGTCCATGATCCAAATGTACACCATTTACTTATTTTCACCTCTCCAGCATAGTGATATAGTAAAATGTAATCGGTTGTAGCGCATCTTTGAAGCGTCCCCTGAATCCACCGTTCCCCCTCAGTATAGGAAGCAAAATACAAAAGTATTGGAGTTGTTTTTCTCCTTATCACATTGCCTTTAGACATGGAGTAGAATTATAGGAGACTACTCTATACCTTATAAATTTCTTCCGTGTAATTCACTAATTGTGGGTAGTAAAACATTGATCTCTTTTTTACTTTAATCGCTTAGCGAAGTGAAGTATTGTAATCGAGAAAAAATCACTGTACAGGATTTGTTCGAATTTTCACGTACAAAAATTAAGATCTTTCAATTCCATGAGTTTGTGGCTGTCGGTTTGTTGACGGTTTGTTGCCGTTGTATCTAAAAACTATTTGATGGAGAACAATCAAATTTGGCATGTAGTCGACGCTACTATCAATGAAGAAATGGGTACACTTTCACTGAAGAATATACGAGGTGGACCCCCTAAGAGAATTAATTATGAAAAAAATGTGGCAGATGACAATAATATTTACCTATTATAGTTATAATGAAAAATGTAAATGGTGGTCATCTTAAGAAATAATTGAACTGTGACGGAAATCTATAAATGTACTTACGCTAAACATTCCGATTTGGCACATTTAATTTATTTCTTTCTCTCAGATGACCACACTGTCTATTTTTTTAACTGAAATTACCAGATTCTCGTTACAGTAATGGTGATAACTACATACCAAATATTACTGTCCTCCGTCGTTTCCTAATTCTCTTTTCAAGTGACCATCCTGTATCATTTTCACCAAAATTGTGACACTATTAAATTCCAAATATTATTTTCATACATCGTTTTCTAGTCACCGTTTTTAGAGCGACCAATCTGTACAATTTTCACCAAGAGTATAGTATGTTTCCTTCTTGGCAATTGTGGCAATTATGTTCCAAATACGGTTGCCCTCCATCAAAATGTATAGTACTTACTTCTCTGCAATTATGTCGATCATATGCCAAACACTATTTTCCTCTGTAAAAAAATACAGGGTGGCCACAGGTCATTCTGCAGAAAATATAATTAATAAAAATAGTTGATAAATAAGGAGGTAAGTTTTGTGTAAATATGTTTTTTCAACAATGTGGCTCAGTTGTGCAATCTATCAAATCCTGGAGAGCATTGAGAACAAAATAGCTTATATCATTTTAAAGTCGAGAAAATTTGTTATCAAAAACCAAATATTAGGTTTTCTAATTTGTTGATAATTATTCTTTCGTGCTCATAATTAGGCAAGATTTTAAAATATTACACTTAAAAATTTATCGTACAGAAACAAAAAAAAAAAGAATTATAAGTTAATCTGCTCTAATTTATCTCCTTTTATATTTCTAACTAAAATTAGTACTATGAGAGGTATTTGCAATAATGATAATAATATTAACATTAATCGTATCTACCTTCTACGTGACCTTGCAGGGAGTAGTTTTGTTAGTCTGGGACGTCTGTGTGACAGAATAGCACAAGATACACTTATTCAAACACTTGGGAGTAACGATTTACTGGCACAAATGATCATAACGTACGAAAGACGAACAATGGGACGTTCGTATTTAAACCGCTTTAAGAAGCACTTATAAACTCGGATTTGTACCTGGTCCTGTGCAATCAGGCATTTGCTTAAATTTTATGAAAGATAGAAGACTTAAAGCTAACATCGCGAGGGGGGGAGCGGAAAAAGCTGAGATGACATTATAAGAACAGGCAAATGCACTTTGTGTTTTATAAGCATCGACAAGACCAGAGAATGTCTAATGACTTGAAATTTACTTTTCTTAAGTCAGCAGACCGAGAGTGTTGTATAGGCGTGTCAGGATAGAGTAGTAAATACACTGATGTACCGAGTGTTATTCTAAAGAAAAATGTCCAAACTACAGGCAGAGCCTGTAATTCACACCTTGAGATCCTAACACACACATTCTCTAGGCATGTTTGTTCATGCAGTGTCATCCTATATTACCAGGTACAACGTAGTTCTTAAGATATTACAACATTTTGCACAGTTATGTTACCTATAAAGATTCCATTTTGTCATACATGCCCCAAGAATTCGAAACAGTCGAAGGGAACAGCAATTGCAAGAAATATTGGAATTGATCTTTTCAACAACACTGAAACTGAATGCCACCAAGGTAGAGAGTGTTCCTGGAGTTCATTAAAAAGAGAACGTATGTTATTGAGTTCTTTGGTTCAGCAGAGAGAAATGCTGTAACGAAATAAATCTAGAAACGAAACAAATAAAAGACTTTTTGGAATTTGCTCAAATATACCTAGGTAATTAAATTGGTGACCTTGATAATTAGGTGTCTTCAAGGTAACACATCATCGTTTCTTAAAGAACTCAATACTTTTCCTGTGTGTAGATTGGTTTTCACGCAGTTCGATGGCAGCCAAAAGGCAAAAGATAGCTGTGTTGAATTCACTCCGTGTGGTGAGATCCTGCGTGGCTGCGTTTTAAGAGGCGTCAGCGACGCATTTTGTGAAATTAATGAGTTCTAATTTTCAGAATTCTAACCCACGCTCAATTTTTGATTAAATTGAATGAAATTAGGCGCAAACGTTCGAGAAAGCTGGTACTTTATGAGGTTTCACAATTAAGGTATTATGTGCCAATTGACAGCTGCCAAAACCTCAGGAAAATTTAAAAAATTTAAACATTTAAAAAATTTTCTTGAAACATATTCTTTACAGGATTTTGCAAACAGCAGAAAAAATAACTATCTATAAGAACTAAAGGAAAACCATGTGTAAAAAATTAATGAAATCTTTGCATTCTTTCGATAACCTGAATTCTGGTTATGCTAGCAGATTAAAATCCTAAAATGAATTTGTCTAATTTCTTATTTGACAATTATTATTCTAACACTAGCATCCACACAGTCCCCTACCGCCATTCAGATGAAACTAGTATCTACCTAACCCCCTACGATCGTGAAGATTCAGTTAAAAATGAGAACAAAGTCCTAAAATAAATTTATTTGCCTACCTTGTCTTAAAAATGTTTCGTTCTAATGAATTACATGTTCATGAAATCTATCATTCTGTTTCTCGGAAATGCTTAGCCTTTGAAACGTTTTTCGCCCTTATTCTGGAGCCCATCAGAAAGACATAAAGCCATTCATAAAGATGTTTAATGCAAAACCAAGACAATTCTATGAACAAGTGTGAAATAATTTTATTTGACATTGACTGGGGTTATATAGATACTGGTTTAATCTGCATGGCCGTAGGGGACTGTGTGAATGGTAGTGATAGAATGAGAATTGTCAAATAAGAAATTAGACAAATTCATTTTAGGACTAATTTGCTAGCATAACCATAATTCAAGTTATCGAAAGAATGCAAAGATTTCATTAATTTTTTACACATAGTTTTCCTTTAGTTCTTAAAGATAGTTATTTTTTCTGCTGTTTGCAAAATCCTATAACGAATATGTTTCAATACAATTATAAGCAAACAAATAATAATTCATTTTTAAACATTTTTAAAATTTATTTAGTCTAAGTTTCTGTTTAACGGATTTTCATGACTTAAATGAATGTTTTTTGGGTCGCTGAATTCAATATTTATTTTATCCAAAAGTAGTCCAAGTGTGGTCATTTTGGCCTAAAGTGGTTCAAGTTCAAGATATTAGCCATTTACTTTTAGTGGTTCTAATGGATTCATTTCAAATAAAAAATGCATCAATGAAACCTACAGGATTTTATGGTTGTTAGGACACAGAAACTAACGTAATGGTTATTTTGCTCTAAAGTGATAAGTTCAAGATATTGGCCATTTCATAAATTTTAAATTTCTTTTTAATTTTTGCGGGGTTTTGGCAGCTGTCAAGTGTAAAACTGTAGTTACCTCATAAAGTATCAGCTTTCTCGAACATGTTGTGCCTAATTTCAGTCAATTTGATCGAAAATTGAGCGTGGGCTAGAATCTTGAAAATGACAACTCATTAATTTCACACGGTACGACGTGCTAACACACTATTTGATATCGCTAAAATGTACTTATTGTCATTATGATGATTGATGATGATGATGGTAGTTGACAACGATAAAAAAAAGGAAAGTAAACTTATTGAAAATTGTAATAAAAATAAATAGGCCAATTTCAAATACACATAGTATATATATGTTAGGTAAAATCATGTAGCAGAAATATTGCATTTTTAAGCTAATATATTGCATTTTACTCAATAGAAATAAATTTCTTTCGTGAACTGTGAAATTTAAGTTTTACTTAAATGGCTACATCTAAAGCTGTAGTTGAGCTCAACGAATGCATTTGAGAGATAATTTAATATAATTTCTTTTAATCTCATTTTTTGACCTTGCGTGCTTAGCGTTTTAGTCACAAAGAATTTATTGTGCAATAATGGTTTTGAATATATAATTTCTTTCAATATGATAGATACTCCGATCGCTGAAAGAAATGACGGGTCTGGACTTCTTGCTTGATCTTTGTCGGTAGGTGCAGGGAAGGGGGGTGAACAAGGCTTGCTATATCCAGGTGATGGAAGAGGTCATGTGACCTGGTAAATTCAAATCGAAATTTCACTATGAATTTTTGCTTGCAATGTAATATTTGTTTCTAGCTGTCGATAATAATCCAAAAATACCCGTCAATATTTTTTGTCGTCAGGTTCTGTCCTTGACACAACTTCCGGAAATGTCAAAGAAACGGCTTTCGGGCTGGTTTGCCTGCTGTGGTCGAATACGTGGTACTAGGATCCCAAGATTAACTATTCACTCCCAAGGAATTATGTCATTATGTGTGTGGAGAATTACTGCTTTTTGTATTCTTATGCTGGCTGTGTGGTTAATACCAATCTTTTGCAGTTTTTGGGCGTTACTTCTAGAATTTTTTTGTGTCACCGAACGAGTTAATATGCAAAATAATGACCTAGTTGCAAAACACTTTTTGCAATTCTTTCCCTGTATATTCTGACGAACTATCTGCGGCCCCTACATTATTAATGATAGATTCTATAGTGATAATTGACTTTGATAAATTACCAAGAGCTAAACAAGGAACTGGAAATAATTAAAACAATTATTTCATAATTTATTTTTCGGTATAATTTCCATAAATGTGAAGGTAAGTAGTATTGCGCCCATGGTTGTTCTCTTCCTCAACGATTTAATGAGTATAATCTTCAGATTTTCCTTAGATTGTAAAGTTATTTTTAATGCATTATATGCATGGTGTGAATTTTGGAATCTTAATATAATCATTCAGATACAATTCGTCCTCTCTATACTTGGCATTTACGGCAAGAAACCGAGGAATTCTAGGGGTGGCATACGCCCTCCGCTTTCACTTTCCCCTAAATCCGCTTCAGCCTCGAACTAGGACACGGTTGTTACAGGATCGTGTTCGCAATATCATTTACACAGACAGACGCGGTATTATTACGCGACTCGTTACGTGTATCAATTTAAGCAAGAATTTTTCGCACAGATAATGAGGTAAAAAAAGCATCTGGATTAAAACATATTGATTGATAAAATTCAGTTCCCTCCATTTTATTAACCATTAAGCATTATTCTTATCAAACAAGAGATAAGAATAGATATTGGATACAAAATAATAACTACCAATATGGTGTTATCAAAACCATATTTTGATACTTTTATTACGACGAAATGTAGAATTTAGTATATATAAAAACGGAAAAGGATTTTATATACTCTAAAGCACTTATTGCTTCGTTCTTATCATTTTTATGAATCTGTTATATTAATGATAGATTTAGTAATTTATTCAATCCAATGATAAGCAATATTGATTATGTGAATAATAAATAATTTTAGTGAGTTTAGAATAAGAAGCGGAAAATAAAGATGTAAAATATACATAAAATATGCATGAAAAAAATAAATAAATATAAAGCGATAATATTAATTTCTTTCACATTCGCGCGAAAAAAGTGATCGTGTACATTCGGGTTGAAAATACAATGTTATAGTTGAAATTATGTTTTAATTTCAATTTTAATGTACCACACAGACTTGTGTTCCTATGTATGCATTCGAACAATATTATAATAAAGCATACATTTTTATCATGTACACTGGGATGTCTCAAATATTAGGTCTTAACCGTATTAGAACGAACGTGTGATATGACGTGTGCTGGACTACTCGTGGGGTGGAGTAGTTATGGAGTAGTTATGAGAGGAATTAAAGTCTCTAACTTACAGTTGATACCGCCTTGGTTGCAGCGAGCGAGAATGAGCTCATTCATCTATTGCACATCTTCAAACAATAAGATATGAGTACGGTTTGAGAGTAAATTACAAAAAAAACAAACATTATGATTGTAGACCGAGCAAGTTAAAAAGTCACGTTAAGGATAGGTGATTGTGAAGTAGTAAACAAGAGGTTTTATCTTGGAGTATTTATGGAGAACAATGCACTGCATCTGTGAGTGCGAAATTTGACGAAAAATACAGATGGCAAGATTGGCAGGTATAGGTATATGGTTAATAAAATTTGTTTGGAAATAAATAAAAGTAGA
Organism: Stenurella melanura; assembly: GCA_963583905.1. Taxonomy (NCBI): domain Eukaryota; kingdom Metazoa; phylum Arthropoda; class Insecta; order Coleoptera; family Cerambycidae; genus Stenurella; species Stenurella melanura. The sequence continues at coordinate 213,435,046 of OY757309.1, forward strand.
ATCCAAAAATATACAAACGTACAGGGTGTTCCATTTGAAAAAGTAAAGTTGCATAATTTGTGACGAAGTGAATTTTTACAGACAAAAATGCAATTTAATTTAATCATAGACTTCGCCGCTTTTCCCATCTTACGGCCGAAAGATTAAAAATTGTTCAGTTCATTTTTATTTAGCCCGCGACATGTAGTTTTCTATAGGAAAATAATGTAAGGTTCCGCGGCGATGAGAAGTTTTCTAAAATGAAATTTTAATTGATTCCAATAAATTATTTCGGATGGCGTTAGTCACAGTTAAATTATTCCCCACTTGGTATTCAACACCAAGTTGGAGGAGATTTTTAATTTTTGTGGGAACCAGCTAGTCAAAGAGACACAGAAACGAGAGTTCACTTCGGAGAGCCTAGAGGATTAACACGTGGGGATCTAGTACCGTACCGACCGTTCACCTGGAGATCACCACGTGTGTAGTTCAATAGTCTCTGCCATCGCCGTAAAATATAACAGCAATGTAAGTTTTAAAACGTTTCTTAGTATTTCCGTAAATTTCAAAATTAAATTTCATCTTAACAGTTAAATGAATTAACACGTGGGGATTCTAAAAATACCGTACCGACCGTCCGCCTGGAGAGCACCCCGTGCGAGTTTACTTAACTGTGCCCCGTATACTAGCAGTGTAAATTCACAATTTATTTTTATTTGATACACTTCATAAATAATATTTTCATGATAAGCTATTAAATCTCTGTTAAATATTCATTGTCCGAGTTGTCTATATTAGAGGAGTGTACTTTAAAAATCATTTGATCCGAGATAAGCCGTTGTTTCTTGCTAGCCGTTTTTATTCTCTATTACAAGATAAGAAATAATATATTGAAATGCGTGATTAACAATAAAACTTTAAAACGATTTCAAATTTGATGTATCAGAATATAATTATATTTTTCCGAAATACCGACGTAGATCATATACATGACACAATTACTCTGTGTTGGTGTTTGTTCAATCGGAGGCCCTGTTAGATTCTCAAGATTTAATACAGAAAACTATGTCCCAAATAATTTCCAAGGGAAAATGGACATAGACGATATTTCGAGAGAATTATTATTTTGTCTCAGACTGTGGAGTCAAAATAATATCCGCCAAGTTGATTGGGATGATAGAAACCCGCTGTCCGTAAATTTTTGTTTTAATTATACCGAACTTTGCCGTGTAAAACTGTTCCAATGCCTATTATTTTAACTTAACCGTTGTTTTATAATTTATTGGGTTAAAATAATATCCGACATTTTGTCGGAATGGTAGAAATCCGTTTTCCGGCTATTTTATTACTTTATTCATTTTTTTAAACTGTGTCATAGATTAGCGAATTAGGATAAAATCCGTTAATTTTAAATGGTTTTCTGTAATTTGTTATAGTCCGAGAGATCAGAGGAAAATCTGAGAAATACTCTGAATAAATAAATTATATTTACATTTTGATATATAAACCTTCTCACTGTACATCTAGCAAGAAACATGTGGTAAATTTCATATCCGAACCGAATGCAATTAGAGGTACTCAACTATGTGGTTTGAGGCGCTTGGCGAATCTCTCTGCACTCAACACCGTCGAGATTAATTCTGTCTATCTGTCCAGGCAGAATGATCTCTACCGCGGGAGCTGATGCCGAATCCGATTACCGTTTTATTCGGTATCAGTTTTCCACAATTTCATCAAGTTCTTTACACCACATGCTGCCACCTCATATCTGACATGTATACAGATATGATAAATTCTGTCCGAGAATAGTTGTTTGCTTTTACTAAAAATTTAATTGCTTTCTGCTTTGCTGCTAATTTGTTTTGTCTTAATATCCACTGCTTGCTTGCTTGCTGTTATAACCGACTGTACCGCTTATTACCGTTTTACCGCTTTGCCGCCAAGCCTACTATCGCTTTGCACACTATTTGCTTGGCTTTGTTGAAATCCGAATTAATAAGAAAATATTAAAATCGGTAGATTAATATCTTCTCACCGCCTGTTTCCTTGTCTTCCTAGTTTCACTTGTCTTCGTAGTTTCACTTGTAAATAAACCGAAATGATATATCTTAAGTTTTACTTGTAAAGTTTCATAATATGACATATCTTAAGTTCTGATATTTTTTTATCTGAACTCTGTAAGAGCATTTTGGTACCTGACCGTTTTATTTATTCTAATAATTAGTTTATTGTTGAATACTTAATATATTTTAATAAATGTTGGTATTTTCTAAAATGTGTGTTTTACTGTTGTGTGTGAATGAAAATCTAATCTGCCGTCCAGACCCCTGGACATACCGTGTCTCCACTGTAGTTATCCCAGCCCTACTGCAACAGGCTGCATTAGGAGGCTAAGGGGGACCTTTGCCCCACGTAAAAAATTGCAAAGGTGGCGCTCGAGATAACCGAAATGCAGCTCAGCGACAAAGTGACGCTTCCGCTTGTCTATGCGCTAGGCAACCGGGAGAAAGCACGTCACAAATTTACCACATTTTTGAGGCGCCTTTACATTTGAAAATAAAATGATTAAATGCATCTTTTTAAACAGAATAACTTTCGCATTTAACACTTGTTCCTGTCTCGCCGTTTTCCAGGTAATGCTTGTCTAAATATGTGATAAGAATACAAATTATGTATGTGGTTACAATAGTTTTTACTTTATATTTTCTATATATACTTACAAATGGTTGTTAAAAATAAATATATTATATACGTAATATATTAGTTATTATTTTTTATTTCTATGTTCCACCAAATTCACACTTCTGTATTTTTTTATTAAAGCTGACTTTCAGATGATTATACGTGATTTATTTGGTTGGTATATCTCCTCAGAAAATAATATTGCATAGAACTAATTGATATCTATTTTTGGCGTTGGATTCATTTGAATCTGTCATAGGTCCAGAGAAAAACAAAGTTGTCGTTAAGGGTTGTTACCCCATATCTTCGTTATAGGTGAAAGCAGAGACCTGAAATTAATTGTAGAAATACTTCGGGCAAAAAGCAATAATTAAAAGGCTAAAGCATACCAATAGACGTCAGTGCACTTTTCATGTGCAAAACCGGCTAGACCCTTTCAGTTTTTCTGCAATATCTTCCAACTCACTTAAAATATTAAATTCATATTTTAAACTTAGTCTGGACACTAGTTTACATGATATCAATCAAACCCTCTCTTCTAATTAAGGTGTAGTTTTAGGGGGTGATTGTCGATATTTTCCTCATAACTTTTTAATTTTTTCAAATTTTCTGAAAGTATTGTAGAAAACTAATTTTCAGATCATTACAAATAAAAAAGTATTCTTATTGCAATACCAAACCGTTCTTGAGTAATTTGTTTATATAACAATGTACATTTACAACATTTTATTAATAAATTCTTTTACACACAAACAAAGCTTTGAAATATTACCTTGACATTTCTGTTATTTATCAGACTTTGATTATTTGCTTTGAAATAGTTCCAGTTCAATTGTTAATATTATTTAAACATGGGTGATTACACGTTCTCTGACGTAATTTGGTTTTGGGAAAATGTTTTGGTAATGTTGCTAAAGCTGAAAAATCTTAACTCACTTGATTTCACTGTGTGGAGTTATAATACTCAAATTGACACGATTGGACAGTTGAGAGGAAAAATCGATCAAGAGTTTATAATGTTACAGAATGATGAAGGAAATATACAGGGTGTTTAACGTTCCTTAAAGAAAAGACTAAGATTGTACATAGGGGAAAATGGAGGATATTTCCAACGATTTTTGTAATTGATGATTAACTATTTTCTACGTTTAATAATATTTCAAAGCATTCTTTATGTGTAAAGGAATTTATTAATAAAATGTTGTAAATACACGTTGTTCGAGAAAGGCTTGGTTTATTGGAATGCAATACGAATGATTTTTTATTTGTAATGCTCTGAAAATTAGTTCTCTACAATAATTTGTAGAAATTTAAAAAAAAATTAAAAGTTGTGAGGAAAATCACGGCCTAATACTACACGTTAAGCAGAAGAGAGGGTTTAGTTTTCATTTTCTTGGTCTGGAATTATAATTTTCATTTTGTTGTAATTTGCACTTTGATGTTATGTGAATGGCTTCACAGTCACGGATATATATTACGAATATATCTAAATGGTTTACACTTAAATCGTAATCGGAGCTTATTATCTGAGAGTTATCTAGCAGGTGTACAAGGTCTTCATCGCTTGCTGCAACTAAGACATCATCTTAAAAATTCTAGTTCTATCTACAGTCACTCCATCCTGCCAGTGTCTCTAGTATATGTAATTGCGTATGATCGCGTAATCCGGTGCGATGCGGCAAAGAGATGCACACTAAAATAATACATGGATCAGAAAAGGTCTACCAGAACTTTCAAGTGCTAGATCGCGTTATTCCAAATTTTAAAATGTAAGGGGTCGTTGATGAGTGTATTAGATTTTTCTTGGATCTTATTAACAAAAAAGTACAAGAGACGCTACTGATTCTTACCCTAGAAAATCAGAAAAACGAAAATAAAGTGATAACGAATTTACCATTAAACTCTAAGAAATTTTAAAGTTTATTAGTCAAACAAGCTGACCATTATGCCCTTCGCCGACTTACTGCACTTTTTATATAATTGTTGCACATTCTATAGAATACTTTCCGCATTTTTATGGTAAGTATAGACTATTTTTAAACCAGGAGGAGCGTTTTAAATTTAACGCGCTAAATCATACATCTGTAATTGGATACGCCCTCCCTAGATTTACATAAGGCAATAGTCGTAAATTTTGACATATTGTAAAAATTTTAATTTCATGTCATAATTTTTTTTTTCCGAGGGGAAAAACCTTCAGAAGGTTCCATATACACTGATGTTCCAGTGTGTGGGGATATGTGAGATTCTTACTCACTAAAAAACCCCCCTCTTCCTGCTCCGGAACTGTGTTAACATTACTTCGGAGGTATCATTCGTCCTATATTCCTGGCATCCGCTCTTCATTGTCCTTGCTCCTAAGGATGTTGTCGCACATGGCACTGATGGCCGACGATGAGTCGGGGCTGGAGAGCAGAATAGTGGTGAAATTCTGAGCAGTAATAGTCTGTCCCGTTAGTCTGCTTGCCGTGTCTCTGTGGTCATTCCACTTGGGGCATAGGAACAGGGTATGCTTCGGGGTGTCGGTCGTGGGGCAGTACAGGCAGTGATCGTTCGCCTTCTTGCCAATCCTGTGCAGGTAGCTGTTGAAGTTACCATGGCCGGTCAGTGCTTGGGTCAGGTAATAGCTCAAGTCGCCGTGTTTGCGGGCTATCCATAGACGTACGTCTGGAATAAGGAGATGCGTCCATCTTCCCTTCGTCGATGAGTCCCATCGCTCCTGCCAGCGATCTAAAAGGTAGAGTCTATAAGTAGTCTTCTCAGTTTTATCTGCCCCGTGGTTGTAGGCGCGCTCCTTGGCCAGGAGGTCAGCGGGAGGTACCGCCGAGATGACCTGAAGGGCAAGGGCAGAGGCTGTCCTGTAGGCGCAGCATACCCGAATCAGCATCAGGCGTTGTGCCTGGAGTAGTCGGTTGCGGTTTCTGGCTGTTTTCAGGGCATCTATCCACGCCGGTGCGCCGTATAACAATATCGAGTTCGCCACGGAGCTCAAAAGCTTCCTGGCGAGGGTCTTGGGTCCTCCGATTCGCGGAATTACCTTTCGGAGGGCCAGGGTCGCGCTCTCCGCTTTCCCCGCGGCGTAATCGGCTTGCCGATTCCATGATAACCTTTGGTCTATGAACACTCCAAGGTACTTTATGACTCCCTTTGCAGGTACAACCGTATCCTGGATGGTCACGTGCATGCCTCTAACGACCTTGCGCCCGGTTAGAGCTATGGCCTCGGATTTCTCCGGGGCGAGCTCGAGAATGTGTTCGGTCATCCAACGGCAGATGTTCGCGATTGTGGCTTCGGCCGTGGCCATGGCACTCTCCTCGTTCTTGCCGATGGCTATGACGATTAAATCGTCTGCAAAAGCAACGAGTCGTGCACTGGGACTTGCTAGCTCCAGGATGCTGTCATACAGGACGTTCCACAGGAGTGGCCCTAGAACCGAGCCCTGCGGGACGCCGTACGTGACATCCCGGACGTGTTCGTCGATAATGAGAGACCTTTGTGTGAAATACCTCTTCACGAGCTGTGTCAAGTACGCAGGAACCCCCTTGTATTCCAATGCCGCGACAATTTGTCCCCAGGGGGCCGTGTTGAATGCATTTTTCACATCTAGAGCCACTGCTAGGCAGATCTCTCTGTGTCTCCAATGGCCCGCGTTTGCAGAGTGTGCCACGCGTATGACCTCTTGAATAGCATCAGTGGTGGATAAGCCCTCCCTGAAGCCGTATTGGCTCTCGGAGAGGCGTCCCCTCGAGTCAAGTTCGGCGGTAATTCTGGACGCGATAACGCGCTCCAGGAGCTTCGCCGCAGCATCGATGAGGCAGATTGGCCTGGGCGTCGTGCCAAGTGGCTTACCTGGTTTGGGGACCAGTACCAGCTTGGCTAGTTTCCATTCCCGTGGTATGACCCCTGTACTAAATACTGCGTTGAATGCCTCTGCAAAATGCCGTGCGTGGTGTTTGGCCGCCAATGTGACGACTTCGGGGGGTATACCGTCAATGCCCGGTGCCTTGTTAGGTTTAATCCTGGATGCCGCGGTCACTATTTCCTCCGGAGTAACTGGAGGCAATGGAAGCTCCCTGTTGGATCTTGTCCACTCGATCGGTGCCCGTGTTGGGAATAGTACCTCTGCTAGTTCGAGCTTCCGTTCGCTACTCAGTACGAGTGGCTCGCGGAGGCCCACTCTATTACAGACGATCCTATAACCGTCTCCCCTTGTGTCTTTGTCAACGTCATCGATGATCGCCTCCCAGCATCTGCGTTTAGAAGCTTTGATGGCGGACCTGAGGGCTTTCCTGGCGTCGCGGTAGGCGGTGTGAGCGTGAGTCAGTGACGCGTCATTCAGTGTACGTGTGGCCCTGGTCCTGGTCAGAAGCCTTTTCTGCTTGATTGCGGCGCGGCGCAGCGTCGCGATCTCGCGTGTCCACCAATAGACGGGCTTGCCTCGGCGGTGAACCGTCGCAGGCAAGGTGGACTTTCAGGTTAGTTAGTCAGCACCCTGATTAGGTCGTCGGTACGGGCGTTGCGAAGTTGGGCGAACTCGGCTTCGAGGTTGGCGATCAGCGAGGGTACCTTGTCGGGGTTATAACGCCATCTGTTTGCCTTATGGACCGGGTCTCGCACAGGTGGGGTCGGTGCCTATTCCTCCACCTCGAAGGTGATGAGATGGTGGTCGCTTAGCGTTTCCTCGTCGAGCACGCGCCAGTTGCGAATACGCTCCGCCAATTCCGCGTTTGCAAAGGTCACGTCTAAGACGCTTTCCTGGTCGCGCCTGCTAAATGTCGCCTTGTTGCCGACGTTTGCAATGACGAGGTCATGGGTGGCCATCCATTCGGCAAGCTTTATGCCTCTGACGTCTGTTGTGGTCGAATGCCACAGTAAGTTTTTGGCGTTGAAGTCACCCGCTACAATGACTCCTTGAGTATGCCCGAGGGCCGCGATACTGTCCGTTAGTTCGTCGAGGAAGTTTTCGAAGTTCTGCAGGTCACAGTTGGGTGATTTGTAGCATGGGAAGACTCCCATACCTTCGATGATACACCATGCGATGCCGTTTCCGCTACCTGGGGCACAGGCGTTTTTCTTGTACACACGTATCGCGGCGTCCGTACGTGTGTCCTTGATCCAAGTCGTCGCGACTTGGACAGCCGCTTGTTCGGCTCCGTGACCAGCAGGACGTCGGCTTTATGGGCTTCCCTGGCTTGGTAAAGGAGGTCTTGCGCCTCTCTACTTCTGTTCAGGTTGATCTGCAGGAAGCAGATCAGCCTGTTCGGAGGTTCGGGCGGTTGTGGGTGGACTACCACCGGTGGCCCTTCTGGTGCTCCGAAAGGGCTTGTCGTGTCTTCGCGCTTGCGTGAGCGCCTTGCGGAAGACCGGGCAGCTGCCGTCGCCGGCCTTATGTAACGACTCACCGCATACTGGGCAGCACTCCTCGTTGGTGCAGTCTTTCGCTACGTGGCCTTCTCCACCGCATTTAAAACACGCTTTGGACCTGTCCGGACCTTTGCAATCCGCGACTTGATGGTCGTGTGACCAGCACCTGTGGCATCTAGCCACCGTCATCCGCTTTTCTACGGAGCATTTGACATACCCGATACGTAGATGTTTGTCAGCCAATAGTTTCCTTGCATCTTCTTTATTGATACGCAGTGTGATCGCTTGCGTATCCCTGGCGTTGGCGCGAAGCTCACTAAGTTTGTAGGACTTGCCTTCGAGGTTTCCCAGTTTGTTCTCGAGGGCCTTGACGACCTCGCATTTGTCCGTATTTGCGTCAATACCTCTAATATGTAGAGTTTCTAGTTCCGCCTCCAGGCCGACGGTGCGAAGGCTTGTGTTTTCATCTGGGGTTCTTATGGCTTTCTGAATGGCGTCGAGTGCTTCTGTATTCTTGTCTAGCGTTATAAGTAATTTTCCCTCTTTAGTACTTTTCATACCCCTAATGCACTCTGCGGCAGCATTACCCTGTATGCTCCCCTTGACGCTCATGAGGACATCCTTGTATTGTTTCCCCTGCTGGTCGACAATGAGTGCGTATGAGTTCCTGGTCCTCCTGTTGGATTTGTCGCTGGGTTGAGTCTGCTTACCGTGTATATGGCTACCTTGGTGGCGGTATTGTGGAAGATCGTTTCCACCAGCTTGCGATAGCTCTTAGGTTCCATTCCGTTGATGTGGTGCAAGGCCACCCACTCGTCGTTGTGGGTTTCGGTCTTAACCATACTGATCTTGGACCATAGGTCTTCCGGCGTGCCGTCGAGCGCCACCCGTATAACTTCCTGTTGGCCGTCTGCCTCATGGAGTGCACCCTGGTCTGTTGTTCCATTACCTCGAATGCCTCTGTGATGGTAGCCAGTTCGGGGAATCGATCCTTGTATCTCTTCGGGATGCCGGCATTCATCTCGGGGTCCTCTGGTTCCACTAGAGTGACCTTGACCACTGTGTCATCACTGTCGAGGGGGTTACCTATCCTCTCTTCGGTACTGGTGTAGGCTTCTTCGTGCCACTCTTTGGTCTCCGCCATCCTCCATTCCTCGAACGTGCTGACCCCATCGAGGGAGAGCAGCTGTGACTTGTTACCGTGCCACGGCGTTGTTTGTGTGCCGACGTCCCTGGTTAGGGGTTTCGACGGCATAAACACGTCGTCCTTGAGCGTGGAGTGGGCTGGCGCCTTGCCAGCCAGTCTGTGATGACGGGGCTTCCGAGCGTGGCAATGCTTCTCATCAGTTTGATGGATACCTCTTTGATCCCTTTTTTGGTACTAGGGTTCTCCGCTATTTTTTGCTCTCATGTCATAATCTATTTAGTTGTAATTTCAATTTTATTGTTTGCACATTATATATCAGTTTTTAATCCCTTTTGTATGAATCTGAAGGTAAAACTGGCCTTGATATCGTGTAAATGGTATGGATGCTGTATAAAATACCTGGAGGTCAAATAGAGGTCGATGCATTATACAAGGTACTAAAACGCCAAATAGGTTTTAGTGTTTCTCTGGTTACTTTTATGGTGTGAATGGAACTTCCATGTTTACTCCTCCTGGTTTAGAAACAGACTATAGCAAGTAATGTTAGTTTGTATTAGCAAATGATGGCCTCGTCTAACTGCGAGATGAATGAAAGCCGCCAAAGCTTGGTCCATAATCTTATCGCATTTGTGACAGATTTAGTGCTGTTAAGTTGATAAATATTAGGGACTATTATCTAATTAGCCGGTTCTGCAACGTAACAATATTAAATAATATAAATATGTAAATTTAATAAATTCAAATAACTAATAACTTTTTTATTTATTGATCGATTTTGTTCAAAAACAATAGCGTACTCCCTCTAACTAATATTAACTTCATGACCAAAGAACCGTGCACTTTTTCCTATATAAAATGGTTCTCGATTAAGTTTTCTGAATTTTTAGTATGTTATAGATCTCGATCTCCTGATTAAAAGTAACATGGGCCAAATCTAATCCTATGACTAGTTTTGGAGATACAGGGTGTTAAAGTTAAAAAGTGGCTATTTTTATGAAATATATTCATGGCAATTGAAGGATTCGGTTAATTTTTTTCCGCGAGTATCATTCCTGTAACACCAGATAACATATTGTGATAAAAATATTCTCTTATGTTACAGGATGAGCCACCAATAACATGAAGTGGATTTTTAAAATCGATGTGCTTATGCTGAAACAATAAAATTTTGAGAGAAATATTTTTGGAATGAAATGTACTGCTTCATAATTATCGAAATTCCCAATTTGTGTATTTTATACAAGGCGAGTCAAAAATTTGGAAACACGTGTGACTCGTTCTAATAAGACGCCCTGCGTATTTTAATATATATTGATTGTACATTAACAGCTGAGCAGCCCTGTTGGAAAAAGGCACTGTTATTTTTATATAACAGATTATAGGTTTTCTGCTAGTTTTACCATATTCAGTGTTATTCATTAATTTCTTAAAATCAATATTTTGGCTACTAGGAATATAGTACAGCGGATTGGGCCTAACGGGGATACCACTATAAAAAAAGACGCGTCGAGAATTCTTCCCTTGTAGTGATGAGGAAACGAGTTTACTCTTTGAATTACTTTTAAGTTACTTGCATATTGCAGTTTATTAAATCTGCAACAAGGATTCCTATAGCAGTATTAGTGGAAACCGAGTTTAATGCCGTCTCGTCCGATGTACCCTCCATTTTCCAAGCATTGTTAGAGTACCTTGAATACTATAGTCATTTACTTATAGTCGGTATGTTAAAGTTTATTTCATATTTATATCATTTTCTACTATTCATCACCGAAAACTCGTACTCGTGATGATTGGACATAAACAAGCTTTATTGCTTAGGCTTACGTACCTAGATGGCACATTCGCTTTAAATCTCAAGAACTAGTCATAGTAAGATTTTGAATTTTTGGTACGTATACACAATAAAAAGAATTTGAAAGAATTACGGAAATTAACCGACGATATTCTGAATTACAGGGCGATTTAAAAAAAAAAATCTTTTTCGGCATTTTCTTGTTTTATCTTTTGTATGACCCTGCGGACCCCTCTTAAATTATGCGTATTTGATATCATCTGTGAATGGATATTCAATATATATTAAAATATACAGGGAGGGAGTCTTATTAGAATGAGTCACACGTGTTTCCAAATTTTTGACTCGCCCTGTATGAAATATACAAATTGGGAATTTCGGTAATCATGAAACAGTACATTTCATTTCAAAAATAATTTTCTCAAAATTTTGTTATTTCAGCATAAGCACATGGATTTTTAAAATGCACTTCCTGTTATTGATGGCTCATCCTGTATATAAGTGCATATTTTTATCACAATATATTATCTGACGTTACAGGAATGATATTTGGGGAGAAAAAATTAATCGAATCCTTCAATAATTGCCATGAATATATTTTATAAAAAATAGCCACTTTTTAACTTTAACACCCTGTATCTCAAAAACTAGTCATAGGATCAGATTGAGCCCATGTTACTTTTAATTAGTAGATCGAGATCTATAACTTACTAAAAATTCAGAAAATTTAATCGGGAGCCATTTTATATAGGAAAAAGTGCGAGGTCCAATGGACGAACAAACGGAGAGACATACAGACGGACAGACAGACAGATAGACATACAGATAGACGGATGGATGGACATTTTGAAAGTTGTTCAAAATTCGGTCACCAACACAGTGATATGAAAATGTATTCTCTACGAACGATAATACCGGTGTTAAAGCTGTGCCGATCGAATGCAATATACTTTTCGTTTCGTATTTGCGAAGGGTATAATAATACGAAAGCACCTTTGTAATAAATAAAACTTTAGTATAGAAAGATATCATTAATCTGTAGAAAATAACACATTCTGAGCTCAGGCTTTATGTTATAGTTTATATAATACATAAACTCTGTTACTAGAACTCTTCAATCTTCATAAAGTCCGGAAATAACGTAACTTTCCTTAAAATTATGTGGTTATAAAAATCTCAATAAGGTATGAATACCATAGTTGTTTACTGACAGAATATATTTTAAATTGCATAGTACAAAAATCATGCAAGACAATATTCATAAATTTGTCTTATTTAAGGCATAGCGTACGTTATAACAAACCTATTGTCGGTAAACTCACTCTAGTTTGTTCTGTTGACTGGACATTGACAATTTAATACAGGATCGAGAAAAGGCAAAGTCAAAAATAAGAATAAGTTAACAAAACTCATTAACGTTAACCAATTAAATGATTAGGTAAATGATGTTACCATTAACTTCCTTCTTTAAAAAAATCGGTAAAGGTATTTACACAGAACTTCCCTCCTTATTTGTGCACGGCGGTCGCCCTAAGAAATTATTAATTATGAAATGACATTGAGAATAATAATAATCGGAATGTAGTCATCACTATTATTACAAAGAAAACCTGATAACTTTTAGTCAAAAAAATATACAGAGTGGTCATCCGACAGCAAAAATTCAATACTAAATAACAGGTGCCAATTCATCTATTCTAGTGGTAAAAAAATTTTCCAAAGTGATGAAAAAATGTTCCAAATTTATTTTTTCCGAAATAGGTTTAGAATGTCATGAAACATGGAAATTTTAAATTTGAGCCAAAAGATGTTTTTTTCCATCTATTGGAAAAAAAAATGTTATTAATGTTTTTTTTTAAACAGGTTTAGAATGTCATGAAACGTGGACATTTTAAATTTGAAGAAAGAAAAAATTTTTTTTTATCTATTTTAGTGATAAAAAATTTTTCAAAAATGTTGGTACAATAATTTTTTTTTCTGAAATAGGTTTAGAATGCCATGAAACGTGAAAATTTTAAATTTGAGCAAAAAAATATTTTTCCATCTATTCGTGGAAATAAAAATTTTCAAAAATATTGGTGAAAAAAATTTTCAATTTCTTTTTTTGAAATAGGTTTAGAATGCCATGAAACGTGGAAATTTTAAATTTGAACAACGAAAAAAAAATGTTCATCTATTTTAGTGGTAAAAAATTTTTCAAAAATGTTGGTGAAATTTTTTTCTGAAGTAGGTTAGCGCGTCATGAAACGTGGTAATTTTAAATTTGAACAAGAAAAAATTTTTTTTCACTATTTATTCCCTTTGGACGGTCCACCCTGTATATTTTCTAGTGAAAGTTTAACCATTTCTTCGCTTCGACGGTAGGGTCAACTACCTACCAAATTTGACTGGTCTCCGTCAAGTAGTTTTTTTAGTTAATGCACCAACAGACAGACAGACAGACTGACGGAATTGAAAAACCTATATTTTCGTAATCTACGTGATCTGAAACGTGTAAAACCGAAAAAATCTCAGAGGGTGATTTTTTCTCGAATACAATACTTCCCTTCGGTACGCGAGGGAAGTAAAAATGGTCACTAAGAATTATTAAATAAATTTTCACTGTCGTTCGATTAATTAAACCTTATTACCTAATATCGATTTTGATGACGGATGAGGAATTCGTTCGATTTTGTTCATTTTTACACCGACCCCAAAATCGATATTAGGTAATAAGTTTCCATTAACCAGAGGACGACAAAACTTTAGTTTATAATTTTTAGTGGCCGTTTTTCTAAATATGGCTCAATTAAAAAAAACCTATTCACTCTTTTTGGTGGCTCAATTTCATGTAAATCTATAATAGATATGTAATTATGGCAATACCTGACCATTTACCTGCAAGCTGCACCTCCTCAATAACTTCGAATCCTTAATAGAAAGTATTTCCTCCGATTTTTGCATACGTATTACTAGACACAGCTTGATGGAAAAATATGAGACCACCCCGAGTCATACTCTGCAGTTGACAAATGATTTCATAGAAATCGCTTTAGTCATTCCAGAGAAATTGTTGAACAAACGTGAGAAAGAACATATATACAGGTCGAATTGAGAACCACTTCCTTTTTAAATTTTTTGAAAGTCCGATAAAACGACTAAGTCTAATGCGGCTTCACTGGACGAATGCATACCCTCAGGTACATTTCCAGATGTGTTTAACGTGATGGTTTTGAAACTAATGAACATGTACATGTCTTTAAGCCCTTCTGAAACTCTTGACTGCGTTTCACGGCACATTTAATAAATAACTGAGATTTGTATAATTTCTATATACATAGTATAAACTTAATAACTTCATATGCGAGGAATGGATGTTAGTTTTTTACCTGTCAAAAGACGAATTCTGATTTATCAAGGAGTACTACAAGGTTCTATATTAAGACTTATCATTTTTAATTTACATCAATGATTTGACAGGTTTAACCTCGTCTCAATTCGCTGTATTTGCAGATGATATAACCATCATTCAGTCACATCGTTATACTGAGACAACATGAATATAAATGAGACATAGTCAGAAGCACAAGAATGGTTTTCAGCATACTAGCTAGAATTAAATAAATCCAAAGTAGGACAGTGGTCTTTAAGAAATTCTAAGAAACATAATTGAGGTAAATAATAAAGACAGTATTAAATTTCTCAAAGTAGACCTGGATAAGAACTTGCCATTGGAACAGTATATACTCTTTGCCCGCAATAAAATTTTAGTTATTATTTACTGGAAAATCTTGTAAACGAGATTTCTCAAGAGACATTGATTGCAGCTTATCATAAGTTCTACGTTCTACTGTTATAACTTGGAGAGTTTCCATTTATGGCTTCAATGTTTTCGGTTCGCTCTCCCCATGACACCTGATGAAATTTTTGTCATGGTGATTGGTCAGATATTTTTCGTAAAACGTGAGAGTATCTTATGTGGAATTATAGTTAAAAATGTAATAGCAGGTATTTGGAGTCAGATCAACATAAGATCATTTGGTCTTTCTCCAATCAAATACGTCGTGATAGAAAAATTAGTTTGGTCGCTTACTGGTTCTACCAATGAGCCTTTAGCGCGTACGTCAATAGGACCAGATTGCTTGAAATACACTACCTCAGGAAGATATGGACCGCCAAATTTGAAACATGCATTGATAGTATATAAGACTGTGAAATATTAATATTCATTTTTAATTCTCAGGCATGTATATTGTTTTGCAATCATGGATACATTCTTAATAATATAGTGATATGTATCTAGAATAGTTACCTATTCAAAGCTTAATTTATTAGCCATCATCAAAATATATTCGCAACATTTTATTTTCATTATATAGAATATAGGAAAAGTAGTCTGATAAATAATATAACTATATTACCAGTAATATCATTTGTATCGATTGTTGATATTACAAAAGAGCATAGCGACCCTTTTGTGCTCATATTATGGGAAAATTTTATTAAACTGGGTTTAAAGCACAATCGTCCGGCACGATAAATGGACAGTTCCATGCAGAGGATATAAATTTTCATTGCTTTGCAGTTGTATGCTTTTTACGGTTAATGCCAAGATATTGTACTCATCTTATACATTTTCGAAGCATAACAAATGTTAAGCTCTTCGCAATAAACATTTTCACTTTTATGTATCTACTTTTATGGAAATATGTTTCTAGAACTTTTATTGATGTCACATGTACAACAATGTATGTTTATTTGTAGAGAAATAAATTTTATAAACATTGTATTTATTACCATTACATAACGGACTGAATATACATATTTTATTTTGTTGAAATATACTTAGAAATTCTAAATATGAGCTGAAAAAGAAAATCTATCTGTCCCGGTCTATCGTTCGGCAGTTGTGCGTACGATTACTCCGAAACGATTGGGGGGTAAATAGGGGGGAATAAGTAAACCAACCTAATAAGAGTACAGAACATTAGAATTTGGTGTATATACTAGAAGCTAAGGTCCCAAATTTTTTATGACATTTGCCACCACCTCCACTGCACCCACACCATCATTAAAAGTGTTAACAAAATGAAATTATGATATTAACTTGAAATTTGGTACACGTATGTATCGTAACGAGACATGGAACTAGATTTAATTTTGAGCTTATTCCGTTGAAGTGTTGGTGGCGTAATTAAGGATAAATAAGTAAAACAAAATGGTATTTTTTTAGTTGCTTTTATAGTTGCATTGACTACGAATGCATTTGTATTCTTGCTAATAAAGTTAAACAGCAAACGTACTATGTTTAAATAGTTAAAATTACATTAGAATTAAGAGATTATATTGATGCGAATACAATGCGATATTTCTCTTTTCAGAATTAATGTTTATTGTAGTGCAAAGTGGTCCGAGAGTTGGACTATAAATTTAAAGCAATAATTTTTTGCCAAGTACAATCTGAAATGGGAACTATATTTCAACATAACGGGACACTTAAGCATGGAAAATTTATATACCAAGATATAACAGTAATAAATTAATTTCCATCATTTTAATTGATATTAAGAGAATCTTCTAAACTTTTGTGACTATATTTAGTGAGTTTACAAATGAGGTTTCATCTGACTACAGGTGACATTTAAACTTGTAGATTAGGTTGGTAATTATCACTTAAGAACTAGGATTTCAGTTCTCATTGAAGGGACTTTAAACTTAGTTATTCTTATTGCTTGTTAACATTGAAACTATGAGTAGAAAAGTTAACTTTGGATTACACGGTTTGTCGTAGTACCAATTTCTGTGCCTTCCTTTTATCTTAGAGATTTATAATTGTTAATAAATTAAACACTGCTTTTAGATGAATCAATCAATATATTATAAATACTCTACATATGTTTCGGCTTATTAGGCCTTTATCAAGAGTATTACATAGTGAATACTAAAGTTTCTGACGTGCTTATTTAATTTATATCTAAAAGTATTTATGTCTTAAACTATTTATGACTTAAGCTATTTAAGATTTAATTTAACATCTTAATTATTTAAATGTTTGGAGTGGACCTAAGCTGATTATATAAATCAAAGGATATTTCTTAACAATTGGTTTATTATAGGGGTGTCTAGGAAATTCTGCTGGTCATTTGTGGTACAAGGGTTGTACTTGAAAGATTTTTTGATTTCTAGTTGTTCTAGCAGATCTAAACGTTTACCTTTTCTTTCTGAATGAAGTAAATTTATGTTATCAGTATCTATGAAATGGTTGTTTTCAATACAGTGTGTTGACATTCCTGTATTTTTATTGTTATTTAAGATTGATTTTTTGTGTTCTTTTACCCGGTTCACAACGCTTCTACCACTCTGACCGATATAGACAGCATCGCAATCCTTTCAATTAATTTTATATACGCCTGATTTATCAATTTTATTTAGTTTTTCTTTGTTATTAACCAAAATGTTTCCTATATTTGTTTTGTTCACACTTATTGTAGAGATACCCAAATTATTCAATTTTTTAGAAATTTTGTTACTATATTTCGGAACATAATTAATAAAACTATATTTTGTAGGTTTGTTAGGCACAGTAAAAAATTCTTTTTGAAGCATTTTGCGTTGTTTGTTTTTGACCATGTTATCTATTAGTGACTCGTTGTATCCGTTATTTCTTGCAATTTGTTTAATTATATTTAATTCTCTATCAAAATCACTTTGATCTAAAGGAAAATTCGTCAGTCTATGAAAGGGTGAAATATTTAGATCAAAGTGGTTTTGATAGAGAATTAAATGTAATTAAACAAATTGCAAGAAATAACGGATACAACGAGTCACTAATAGATAACATGGTCAAAAACAAACAACGCAAAATGCTTCAAAAAGAATTTTTCACTGTGCCTAACAAACCTACAAAATATAGTTTTATTAATTATGTTCCGAAATATAGTAACAAAATTTCTAAAAAATTGAATAATTTGGGTATCTCTACAATAAGTGTGAACAAAAAAAATATAGGAAACATTTTGGTTAATAACAAAGAAAAACTAAATAAAATTGATAAATCAGGTGTATATAAAATTAATTGTAAGGATTGCGATGCTGTCTATATCGGTCAGAGTGGTAGAAGCGTTGTCAACCGGGTAAAAAAACACAAAAAATCAATCTTAAATCACAATAAAAATACAGGAATGTCAACACACTGTATTGAAAACAACCATTTCATAGATACTGATAACATAAATTTACTTCATTCAGAAAGAAAAGGTAAACGTTTAGATCTGCTAGAACAACTAGAAATCAAAAAATCTTTCAAGTACAACCCTTGTACCACAAATGACCAGCAGAATTTCCTAAACACCCCTATAATAAACCAATTGTTAAGAAATATCCTTTGATTTATATAATCAGCTTAGGTCCACTCCAAACATTCAAATAATTAAAGATGTTAAATTAAATCTTAAATAGCTTAAGTCATAAATAGATTAAGACATAAATACTTTTAGATATAAATTAAATAAGCACGTCAGAAACTTTAGTATTCACTATGTAATACTCTTGATAAAGGCCTAATAAGCCGAAACATATGTAGAGTATTTATAATATATTGATTGATTCGTCTAAAAGCAGTGTTTAATTTATTAACAATTATTTTCAAGATGTTTCACAAGGTACCTACCACAAGTTCAGTTCAGTGTATCTTAGAGATTTATTTAATAATTTGTCATATTTGTCTGTTCATGTTTAAAGAAAGGTACAATTAATAACATTGACATACCTTAAACAATATTCCTTAATGACGTGCTAATATTACAGGGTGTGATTTCTTAAGTAATTTTACGAAGAAACGTTTTCTTTTTTGTGTCGTTATTTTTTAATATCTCAGAAAGCACTGCTACGCCCTATTTGACACTAATGACCAAGGGTTAGCAGGAATTAGTTTTTGAGACATCAGGTATACATAATTCCAAGCCACGCTTTTACATTCGATGGTATTGACACTAGTTTAAGAATATTGTACGAACAAGCCTAGAGGTTAGTCTTTCTGCCAACATATGGCGAGACCAGTAACTATTGGGATAATTTTAAATAACCTTTATTAAGTGAATGACTCTCTCTAAAGGTAAAACAAAAGTAAAATATATGAATTGATATTGATGTAACATCTTACTAGACGCATATTCCATATGCCCAGTTTCATAAATCCAGAATGCCGATAAGAAAGATCATTTTTCATTTATAAACCTCGTAGATTGACAACAAATCCACTATATATATAATAAAATATCAAATTATTTGTGTGTACGCTGACAGAAAATAAGTTTTTACATATTTCTTTAATTATAAATAGCACCGGGGTAGATGAAATCACTCTCTTTTGTTTCAGAAAGTTTAACGAATTACTTGTCTAGTGCAATTAAGTCAATGTCCACTTTAGGCGAATCGATAATTAATATCGGATAGAGATTTTAATCTCACTTGTGATTGTAAAATATTTTTAAAATAATATTTCAATCTATCGATTATTTAATCGGATTTATAAACAACTCATCAACGTCCAGACAAATCTGGGTAAGTTATGATTTTCTTCACTATTCAACCACATGCTAGTTTTGAGATTAACTTTACACTAATTATTTATATTTTATCGTAGACGTTTTTGTATGGATTACGTTTTCGTATGAATCCTATAGTTCTTAGACGATTTTTATTCTATTGGGGTTTTGTCAGATAAATTACCATGTGGCCAATCTTGCTAATAATCATTCTGAAATTTTTGAGTAAACTACTAGAACTGGATTTATGAGAATATGTCTGGCATTGGGAACGTTGTATTTAGTAGGAGAGACGTATTTTCTATGAACGAATTTAGTTTACCTGATTATTATCAACTTAAATATTGGAAGATAGCTAACTGTCACGTGGAGGCTGTTTTCTTCGTATCATCGCCAGACACCACCCTAGATCCGGAGCACCTGGTATTCACGCCTGCTCGATTTTTAAAAAGATAATTTCAGTTGTTTAACTCTAACATATTTAATGTCATACCACTAGCGAGCCAAATTTAACATATCTTACATTTAACTATTTAATTTAACTTTAGAAGATTAAACATTTCTTTAGATAGAACATTAACGTAAATATTTTGTTTATAATGAATTAATTCATATTATTGTAGTATTTCCACTAACGTTCACCACAAGAGGTGCAGCTTATAAATTCTTTTTTTTATTTGTAATTTTCTCATATATTTTATTCATCCATATTTTCTTGATGTAATATTTAATTATTAATTATCACTTGTATTTGTGTACTGTGTGTGTCTTTTGTGATATATCCGATAATAAATAAGATTCTATTTTATTTACCATTTTCTTTTTATTGTCACCCCTCTCACACTTATTAACTAGGATTTGTGACAGTATTTTAGATATTATTGTCAACTTTGGTATGTGTTAATAGGTAATAAAGCTACATATTTTAGTTAGAAAAGTTATTTTATTGCTCTAACAGTGGCGTCCCTGCAAACATGTCCTCTGATATTTTTTTACCAAGAAAGTGCTACGTCACTGACATTAGCCATATGGATATTTTTTGTGATTGGCCTTGTTTTTTGGGTTTTTCTCGTCAGACATACAGTTCGTTATTAAAACAAGTAAATTCAAATTTTATTATAGAAACCTTTAAAGGACCTAGCCAGATAAGCATGTGAAAAATATCCCTAAAATAAATTATATGAATGGACACCAAAGTAGCCCCTTGGATACAAAGAAAATGTTTGTTACAATATTGTTTCAAAAATCCTTGGGAAAGTTGGACTTTTGCAAAAAAAAGTTTGTTTAATATCGGTTGCACCTTACATAATGAATAAATAATTCTGAAAAATTCTTAATATAGAGTAGAAGACGGGCGGAAGCATGCCTATTAAGTGAAGGTGACCATTTTCAACAATTTTTTGAAAGAAATTTATCATTTTCAGTGTTAACAATAATTAATTTCAATTTGAATTTATTTGTTTTAAAGCACAGGCCCGAAAAACGCAAGAGACCGTTTCATATAGAATTGACCACTCCAATTAGAAAAAATGTGGAAAAATGTCTGTAGCGTACTACTTTTTAGGTAAAAATTATAAGTGTTTGCAGGGACGTCACTGGTGGAGCGATAAAATAACTTTTTTAACTAAAATATGTCGTTTTGCTGTAGCAAAAAATTTAAGCCGTTGCGACATATGTTTATATGAACTTTTCTTCATAAAAAGACCTAAGGAATCATGCCCTGAAATATTAGCACGTCATTAAGGAACACCCTGTATATAAAATTTTAAAATAGTGTATATTTCAGCAAGCACAAAATGAGTAATTTTGTGGTAGTTGCATAATATATGTCTTCTACGACAACTTATTAATTAATACAGATTTATAGGAAACAACCACGATATTTTTCGTTACCTATAAAAATGTTGACGGAAACAAACTGATGATGTTTATTGTAGAGGAAAGAGGCTAAAGTTCAAATTTTACAATCTTAAGACGTTGGCTGCGTGGAAATAAATGCGAGATAGTTTTAGAATCAGATAAATCTGTCAAAAAGAAAAAATATGTTTTAAAGAAGTGCTGCGGTACGCGATTCGAAGTCCGTTTGCAATCTGACACAGAACCCCACAGCATATTTATTCAAAATTAAATAAAATTTGTTTTATATCCGGAGCCAGCCAAATGTCTACAGCGAGAAATGCTACAGTAATTGAGAAGCTGGGGACGGCTAGAATCGCAAAGAATTATTAACAAATAACCAACTTATTTTACAAAAAAAGTAAATTAAAAGGCAAGAAAAAAGAAAAGCTTATCTAACTGTATAAATTTAATGATATATCCGCCGCCACTTACAGAATGGGCTACCGTAGATTATCGATTTAAACTTTAAATGATCGTTGGAGAAACCAAAATATCAAACATTTAAACGTTACTAACTAAATAGATGTTGGAGGGCTGCATGATGTCTTTATGGAAAATTGGAAATTGGTATTTTGTCGACATCGTATATTGCACAAGCAAAATCGAAAATGCAACACGGCATGAGTGAACTGAAAATGATATTTTTTGATAATTCTTAATATATATTTAGTTACATTCTCGATCTTCTGCAATAATGTCTATTGTAATCATCCCAGGCGAGAAAGATAGCCGACTTTTGTTCGTTTATAACTGAAAAAGCTGAAAGAACACCTTGACGAAATATATATCTAGCGACGCAGAATTTCGTCTCGCTTCAAGCGGTACGGGTCTGGACTGGAAGAAGCGTCGGCGAAAAAGTTCGCGGTTGCTGAAAAGCCACAAGGGGTCAGGCGTATAGACCCTTCAGTTTACAGTGCCCTCAACCGAACACAAAATATTCCATATCGCATTTGTTGAAATGAAATTTTGTGCAAAATGTAGTTCTCTATGATTGGCTTTACCCTCGTTAAATGAATATCTATCGAGGTTATCGTAGAAAAATAAATTTACGTGACTACGCAACATGTCTTGTTTTCAAATTAGTAATTTTACAATTTCTCCGGTTAGGATACCAGAAACGTTTTTTGCTTTACGTTTTTAAATTAGAATAACACTTCCGATATAAAAGATATTTTTAACAAATACATTTCGTCTTCTCACACTGTATGGTGTGATTTAAAAAATACTTACATTGCTTACTTTCTTGCACAGAACGAAATTAGAATTCCAATATCCTCAATATTTAGAGTTTGTAGGCGTTTTTATCAGGCTACTGTATTTGCATCTCCTTCATTATTTCAAAATAATCGAATTACTTTCCATCATCTGCTTAGCGGAGCGTTAACATTCGATTCCCTATTGGGAATATTTTTCAGAGAAAAATGGCTTTTCTAATATAAAGCCATATTCTCGTTTTCTATAAATATGTGTCCCCCTCGTCTTCAGGCGTAACATTGGAAATTTAGAGGGTGTTTACTTTAAGTAGGAATAACGTGTCCTTTTGAAGCGACAATGAATTTATAGCAATATGTAATTTTGTTCCAAAGTTAATTTTGTAAATGTACTGATTTCTCAATAAACCTTTGTTTTCTTGACCGTTGATTCAGAACATTTCATGTTATTTTAGGTTTCTTCGAACCAATTAAAATCGCAATTCTTTCCCATGAGTCCAATTATCATATTTGGAATATCCGAATTAATCAATCAGCTACAAAAATCTACATTAATATTACTTGATGTGAATATTATTAGTCCAATCAATCAACGAAAACCCATTGTTAATTTTGCAAAAATGGTTAGTATGGTAAAAAGAATATGGTCATGCAGAAAAAGAAAATCTAAGGAAGATAGCGTTTTATTTATCCAAATTTTTAATGGCGAACTTAACCTAAAAAAATTCGTTAAAGTAAAATAAGCGGTTCTTCGTTAATAAAAAGAAATTGAGCTCGAATCGAAAAAAGTTAAATGAGAAATTAAGGTATTAAGGTATTAAAATTATCTTTTGGTTGATGTATAATAAGTTATAGGTTAGTGCATAAAACATAGAGGAAAATGGAAAGAGCAGCCATAAACCACGTTTTTTAAATTTGTTAAATACTTTTTTTTAACGTAACTTACAAATTTGTGATGTAGTAAAAATATAGATTCTCGATAGCTAAAAAGGCAGCTTTTTTCTGTTGCGAAATTTTGCATATTTTTCTTGAAATTTCAGTTTTTGTAAAAAAAAAACTTATTCTAAAAATGAGGCTCTTGGTCCTGGAATTGTCGTAGAGCAACGCTTAAAGGTTGAAGATCTTATTTAAGACTTGTACTACTATGTGCAATTAAATAAAAGTGGATTTTTTAATTTCCGATGTTAGAAGTGGCATCCAAAAATGGTGCCAATTTGAGGCTAAGTTTTTCGGTTGAATTTTTTTTTTTTTAAATTTAATATTTATCGAAAGCGGACTAGTGAGAATCGATAGTCAACATTTTTTTACTTATTCAAAAAAAATGTATCGTACGACCAAATGCGGAGATAATTTTATTGTTCTAATATTTCCTCAGTCGTTTCTATTTATTGCAGACGTTTGAAATTTACACAACTTGTTGTTCAATACTTAGTCTATACTACTAAAAAATTCGCAACCATTTGATTGGTGAAATCCATCAAAACAACAGCATCGAAGTTGAGTGTACATAGGCGGCGCGCATATGTAGCATCGAAGTTGAGTGTACATAGGCGGCGCGCATATGTAATGGAAGATAAATGAAAAATATGAAGAAAGGATCATTTTACCAACCTAAACATCATTATCACGCTATTTTGAAATAAAACAATGAACGTTTTTGAAAACCCACCCGATGATGATTTCCTTCAGACCAAAATCGAAATCCCACGATTAACACCTACACATGAAAATCGTGTCATGGCCACCAAATCATGAATGTTAAAAGAGGAAATCCAAAAATAAACCCGAGGAGATCAACGAAAACACCTGTTACGTGTTTGAGGATATCGGACGTAATTAAAAACAAAATTATGTCAGTTCCAGATGGTCATACGATATTTTTTTTTTCAAATACGTAAAAAAAGGGCGACTATTTCCTGTCGCCTTTCGACAAATATTAAATTTACAAAAAATACTACGGAAAAACTTCAAACTTCAAAATCGGCACCATTTTTAACAACGAAAATTTAAAAAATCAACTTTTATTTAACTGCACATGGCAGTACAAGTATTAAATAAGATTTTGAGCTTTTAAGCGTTGCTCTGCAATAATTCTCCGACCGAGAGTATCATTTTTAGAAAAACGTATTTTTTTACAAAAACTGAAATTTCAAGAAAAGTATACAAAGTTTCGCAACAGAAAGAAAATGCTTTTTTAGCTAGCAAAAACCTATATTTTTATTATATAACAAATTTGTAAGTTGCGTTAAAAAAGTAATGAACTTTAAAAAACGTGATTTTCAACCGTTCTTTCCATTTTTCTCTATGGTTTGTGCACTAACCTATAAGTTATTATCCATCAATCGAAAGATAATTTTAATACCTACAACTTTTTCATTTAACTTTTTTCGATTCGTGCTCAATTTTCTTCTTTATTAGCGAGAAAAAGTTTTTCTTTATTCTTAAGATTTTTTTAGTTTAAGTTCGCCATTAAAAATTTGGAGAAATAAAACGCTATCTTCCTTAGATTTTCTATTTTCACATGACCCCATTTTTTTATCCTACTAACAATTTTTGCAAGGACTTTAGATTGATTGGGCTAATGAGAGAGTGGCCAACAGCAGAAATAATAATAATAATACGGTGTTAAGGTGTGATTCTCCAATGTGTTATATATATTTCAACAAGTACTATTTATTTAACTTTAAAATCAATACGCCTAAATTCGTGCATTTTTTATCAGAATAAAGTATTTAAAAACGAGAAAATTTACGAGAGGTACGTATGTCTTGACCTGTTGCCAAACTGGCGGGCTGGCATATACCAGAAATCTAATTAGTCGTAATTTGTGTTCGATACAGTTAATTAACTATCCCAAATTTAAAATAAATTTTTAACTTCATCTTTATTTTAATCTTTAACATTAATTATATTTTTTATATTGTATAAATTTTCTTATTATTGAAAATACATTGAATATATTTAATTATAATTTCAATTTTCTTTTTGTGTTCTATCCCGTTCTTTCAGATCTACTCTCAGAGACTGTGATTATAAAAGAGGATTTATTTTTTATCATTTTTGTGAGTGCCCGTATCAGCGTTATGTTTTCTAGTCACAAAACAAATCAACGCTGAAAGATAGTGTGAAAATCATAAGCCCCACCCCTACCTCCTTTAAAATTGAATATAACCCATGCTTCCGCGCCAGATCGGCTAGTCGTTCACTTATTTCACTTGCTCACTACACTTGCTTCAACATAAGTGTTTAAAATTTACGTTCAAAATAAAACAAGGTCAGTTGTTACAATAGAGATGAAGTTGATAACCTATGATACAAGATTTTAGTGTTGAAATACAAATGGAAGACGACAAGGATCCTAAAATTGACCCTTGAAGAACTCCATTCTTACAATATAGCTTTCAGAGAAACGTTTTGCTATATTAGGTACCTACGGACGCGCGAACTCACACTCAAGTAAAATTTCTCTGACGTTCGACTGTTTTTGTACTATTTGCAACGTCGACATTAGAGCATAATGATGTCAGATGATGAATTAAACAAGTTAGTGTCACTAAATCGACGGAATGACGTCGTTGCAATTTCTTTAACTTATTAGACTAATTTTAGTCATCAATTAACGTTTGTTAGACGTTGTTTTCAGTATGGTGGCAGAACGTCGGTTGAAACTCGGTAACTAACCAAATGTGGTGGAATCCTTATTCCTTAAATATTCGACGTAAGTGGGATGCTTTTGGAGGCAATTGCCTGAAAATGACATCTATTAAGGGGCTGCAAAAGATGGCGGAAGTAATGTATCTTTCTGGCATTATGTACATCTTATTATGTATGTCTTAAACAATAGGTCTGCTAAGTTATAGAACTTAATATGTCATTTTCGTCTTAGAAAACAATTTTTTATTATGTGTCCAAAAATATAAAAAATGATACAAACTAAGCTTTCTAGCAATAATTTTTTGGTGCATAAAAATTCATAATTTACAAAATGACACCATTTACAAGACGCGCTAGATCTTACTTTTGCTTTTGCTCGCGTAGCGTCCCATAGTAAAGGTATGCCGTTCTGGCGAATTCGCCAATATGTATTTTTTATGCTGAAAATGTACCGGTTTCAAACGACAGAAAGTTACGTACGTGCAAAATTTTACTTTTAAACTTGAGTTTGTTAAAATATAACGTACATGTGCCGCAACTTAAAAGATGAGTTATGTTATCTGGTCGACCATATCGATTGATAACAACTCCAAAGAGTTTAGACGTGAGTAGATTCCGCGAGTAGATTCGACTGTTATGCTATACATCACAGTCAATTGAATAACCTGTACAGCCGCAATTTTTAATCGTTTAAATATAGTTTACACTTTGTTTCTTTTACCTAAAACATTATTTAAGAAAATAGTGAAAAAATAATTTAAAGAACGTCCACTCGTACAATAGAACAAAAATCAAGAGGTAAAATAACCGTAGATTAAAAATATCTTAAAAGTAGTGTATATTTAAAATAATACAAACAATGAAAGTAAACTTATCCAAGAAATTAATTTACTTGCATGCTAAGCTTTCAAACCTTTTAATATTAAGAGCATTAACGTATATCTGCTGAACTGAATAATGCCTCTGACATTTGAAAAAGTATTTCACGTTCACATCTACACAACGTACAAAAACTTTTATATCTATAATTTCTGCTTGGGCGAATCCTCATCTTACCAATATGATCTTAACACAATTCTTTCCTTTTATACAGGTCTATTTCTATTATAGTCAGAAAAGGCTCTTTGAAGGAATTCTACATTTGATTTTACAAAATATACATGTTAATATTTTCTCTCTATATCCACAAAGGCATGATTCTGCATACATTTCTCAATGACCTAGATTTCTTATTTACTCACACATTTTTTAAATTTTAAAGAACGGAGATTCTGCATTTTTTTCCTAACAAATTTGTTGGTCTGAGCAGCCATGAATTTCTCATTACAATTATTGTATATTTTGCACATTTTTACCAAGTTAGTCAATGTCAAGCCCGATATCAACGTGTAAAGATTAGTTAGTTGTTCATTACATTTGAAACAGGTATTTTCTCTACATTAAAGTTTGTTGTGTTTTCTTAAGTAATTGTTTAAATTTTCTTCGTTTTATTTACCATTGTTACTGCGATTGTGAAACAGTCCATTGTGGGTGATTTAGCACCTACAGGTATCGCTAGGGCTGCACAATGAAAATCGAAAATGGTCGATCTTACCGTGATGTTGCCGATATGTTTGGTAAATCAAAATAGACGATTCATCGCAAAGTTGCACGTTGGAGGTAGGTTAGGTTTGGTTAGGTTAATATGTGAGTGGGCTCTTGTCAGACCCTCCACTGCAACCATCAGGCCTATTGTGACTGACTCCTAGTTATAATTCGCCCAGCAGATTCAGCTTTTTAATAAAGCCGATAATCTTGTTGGGTGAGAAACCGTTCAGGTCCTCTGGCCCCAGTTGCACTTCGGTTTTTTCTGCAGCGGGAGGTATACAAAACATACAAGTATACAAAAACTCCATTTCATCATCCTCCAGACACAGACGGCATACGACGTTTTCCACCAGTCCTATTCTGTGTAGGTGATGATTTAGTCTGCAGTGCCCTGTATATAGACCAATTAGAGTTTAACTGTAAGAGTTTTTGGTTCTTGACTTCAAGGGGCTTGTACTAAACTCCTTTGAGTGGTAGTTCCTGCTAGTGCTCGATTGTTTTCAATTCAATCCAAGCAAGGATAGCAGCCTTGGCAAAGTTTGCAGATATGCCAAGTGCCGGTTCTGTTCCAATATATTTGGTTGCCACGCCTTCTCTGGCCAAAGTATCGGCAACTACGTTGCCTACCATGCCAGAGTGGCCAGGTATCCAGATCAAATTCAATTTGTTGCTTCTGCCCAGTCGAGTAAGACCTTCCTCGCAATTCAAAACCATTTTAGAGTTATAACGATAGGATTCAAGAGCTTTAAAAAGCACTTTGGTGTCTGAAAATATTATTATTAATCTGTGTCTAGGCTGCGTCTATTTTAGCCTCCGTGCACATAGCTCAATGGGATGGACTTCTGTCTGAAATCTAGTCGCATTATCACCCAGACTCGAAGTTATTATTAACTTTGATTTGCGACTACATACACCAGGTCCAGTCCCCTCAGGAGTCTTGGAGCTGTCTGTGAACCAACAACTGTCTGCCCTTTTTAGGTCGGTTTTGTTCCGATCCCATTCGTCTCTTCCAGGAAACAGGACTTCAAAGAGCAGTTCATGGTAGGCATCACAAGGTAGGCATCACAGCTGAAGGCATTCCCAAGATGTTGCGACAGTTTAAGCCTGTTGTACTCCATGATGCTAGCCTGCGGCATATCGGTTACCGCTTGATGGACTTTGTATGTTGATCACCTGGCCTCTCTCTCCAGGTAAATATGGAGGTAGTTCCAGGAGAACTTCAAGAGCAACTGACGGTGTGGTGCTTATTGCATCAGCTATGTCCAAGCATTTTTATCTCTACAATCTAGAGAGTTTGGTTTTGGTCATCTGCTGTACTCCTATCAACCACCAAACTATTGAGGCATACGCTATCATTGATCTAATGACCATAAGGTAAACTGCAGAAAAAAATCAAGGCAGAAAAGCCTCACTTCGAAATAGGTGTCCAAGTGGAGTTCAAACAAGAAATAAGCTGAAAGAAGATCGAGGAAACAAAATAAGTGAACGTCAAGTTAGATGAAGAGCCAAAAAAAATGGTTTGACCTCGTATAGGTCAGAAAGGCTCCACAACTCCAAAGACGTCATCGAGTAGCGCGACTTGCCTTTGCTCAGAACACCAAAATTGGAAGGATGATCAGTGGGATCAAGATTTGCTCACAGATTTATTTATTTATTTATTTATTTATTCATTCATTCATTCATTCATTCATTCATTCATTCATTCATTCATTCATTTATTTGTCTTATTTATTTTAACGTCCTGGCGAAGTTTAGCTAATGCTACTCTACCACTTAACCAGGTCTGCGAAATGAGACACGGTCACCCATCCAAGTAATGGACTCGACCGACGTGACAACTTCGCCAATCAAGATCTCGCCACTGAAACCAGTACCGTACCTCACCTCAGATGAGAACCGTTTATGACTAGATTCTATTAATGATATGGACAAATTGTATCGACGTCCAGGAGAACAAAATGAACCGTTCAATGTTACTCTTACTCTCTCTTTCGGTGACTCAATTATGGTGTGAGGTGGCAAATATTTAAAGGCACGCACAGTTGGTGGTTACTGATCGCGATACTTTAACTGCAAGTAAGTACATAAGGAATATTCTGCAAAATCATGTGATACCTTCCACCCTACATATCGGACAAAATTTTTTCTTAATTCAAGACAATGCTTACCCTCACACCGCTTGTTATGGAACCGACTTAAACCAAGTGGAAAGATGGACAATATTTAGCCTGGGCAGACGACTCATGTCAAAAATTCCTGCTTTCCAAAACGCAGAAGAAGCAATAGCTGTTCTAATTAGAATATGGGAGAATTTGCCTCAAGAAATGCTCGATGACACCATCATGAAAATGTATGATTTCAGTCATAAATGCTCGTCGAGGATCCACAGATTCTTGAAAAATAACACTTGCACTTTTGCTTGATTATTATTAAATGTTTAAAACAAATACGATATACTTTGTTTAATGCTTTTTAAACAAGCTCCAAAATGGCACGATGCCTCATAAATCAAATTGTAATTAGCTAGCTATTAATTAATTTTTCCTTTATGGAGATTCTTTTCGAATTTTCTAAGGGAACAAAATTATATAGCAAAAACGACAATTTATCTCCATTTCTTTAAATTTACCGATGTATGTACAAATAGACAGATATTGAAAAAACATTGAAAACTTCATAAGACAATTATTCAGACAACAACATCCTATATATATTTGCCAAATGGTCTTAATACATGTACTCCAGTAAATAAGTCGAAAAAAAGTGCCAAGTACGTAAAAGTTGGGAGACAGCACCGACTTTAAAAAATTCCAAAAGCGTTGTGTTCCTTGAACCATCAGAATTGTTTACCACCACTAACATATTTGTGGACGGACAATATGGCGGAGTTATGGGGGTTATAAGCCCCAAAAAATAAAGCCTTAAGAATAACTTTTAAAAATGAAACATTCGCCCTGGAAATTTCTATTCGGAGGTTTTCGAGATCGCCGATCAGGAATCTAAGGTCCAATTTTGGAAATTTAAAATGGCGGACCGGAAGTAGAGCCATTACCTCAGAAAAGATACGTTGCCCTTCTATTTTTGTGATTTTGAAAATAATGTTTACACAATTACTCGATAAGATAAGGTGAAAAGTATTAATATTTGTCTGCCAGAATTATTATTTTTTTGCTAATAAGAAAAAATTTAATTGAACATCGGATTCATTATCAGCGATCACGAAAACCTCCGAGTTCTCACTTTCATCTCAAAAAAGAAAAAAATATGAGGTTTTCCTGGAGATCTGGCTCTACTTCTGGTTCGCCATTTTGAATTTTCTTTAATTCGACGTCGTATTCATTATCAGCGACAAACACCCTGAGTTCCCATTTTCGGTCCAAGAAAGGAAAGAATACGAGTTTTTCCTGAGAAATTGACTCCACTTCCGGCTCGCCATTTTGAATTTACCAAATGAAACCTCAGATTTGCAATCAGCGACCTCGAAAAGTCCCGAGTACAGATTTTTAAGGCCAAAATGCCAATTCTCATTTTTTCTGGAAAATGGCCCGATTTCCAGTCCTCTATTTTGAATTTCCCAAATTATACCTCAGATTTGTGACTGACGACCTCGAAAACCCCCGAATATACATTTCCAAGCCGAAATTTTCATTTTTAAAGTTTTTCTTTCAAGTCTTAATTTTTGGGGGCTTCGTTTATCCGCAAAAATGTTAGAGATGACGAATTATTCTGAGGGTATAAGGAATACAATACAAAGGAATTATTAAAATCGTTGCTGTTCCCCAACTTTAACACAATTTCCGGCTTATTTACTGGAATAATATTTGTATTTACGTAAATAATACCATATATAATATTTTGTTTAAAAGCTATTTTAAACAAAGCAGCGAGAGAAAAAATTGCTAAATATCACCACAGCATAAAGAGTACCTCGGGATAAGATAGGTGATATGCCCCTTGACACGGATTTAGGAATAAACCTGATAGGATAATTTCTGGGGCCTAAGAAATAATATTAATAGGGTCCGTATATCAAAATTGCCTCCCTTGCCCAAGAGAGGGCCCACTTCAATTTTTATTTTGGGCACCACTAAGGTTCTTAAAAGCATTTTAAAATTTTTTAAAGTCGAATGTTTTTGTTATGATAAAGAGACACTAAAAATTTTATATCATCGCATTATTTGTGACCAAATAACGCAATTTTTAAGTTAGTTTAAAAATTTCCAAACCCCGTGCGTCAGGCCCAAAATTCATTTTTTTCATTTTTCTTTTAATGAAAACTCACGTTAATTAGATAGGAGAAATAACTTTTAAAGCTTGGGTAATAAGTCAACCCTTGAGGCAAACGAAACTCTCCTGGAATCCATATTCACCCCGTTGGGTTGACCCACTGGGATCCAAAGACCACCTTCTTCAATAAAAAGTTTCAATAGTCATCCGGTATGAGTGAATAGTCTCCTAACACTAAAAATAATACATAACTAAATATTTAAAGAATATGTACATGATTTACGCATACATTAGCTGTTCCCATACATCTTTTAAATTGAAAACTTGATTTAATTTGATTATTAGTTATTGCCTCCTCATAAATGTGAAATTATTTAAAAAAATAAAATTACAATTAATATTGTGGTGATAATTCCTGTTTGAATATGGCAATACTTACAGTATTGTAAAATTAGCCTGCTTGCTACGCATGCTATATGAATATTGACCCCAGGGGTTATTATTTACCAATTCTGGAGGACTTTTTCCTCGGGGGGCGGGGTTCTTTGGGTGACCTTTGACACCAGAGGATGCCTTTTGCCCTCTGCTTACCTTTTTGTTCTCTGGGAGACTAGTCAACCATGCCAGGTGACAAGAAGATGGTCTTTGGGCCACAGAGGGTATCTTTCTACCCCAAGGGAGTGATTTTTGGTTCCAGTGGAGTGTCCTTTGCCCCAGGGGTTGATTCATTACACAAGCTTTCAAAGCCACTCATTCTGACTAATTAACGTGAATTTTCGATAATAAAATTAAAAAATTAAATTTTGGGCCTGACGCATGGGGTTTGGAAGTATTTAAACTACCTTAAAAATGGCTTTATTTGGTCGCCAATAATGTGATGGTATAAAATTTTCGGCACCTCTTTATCATGATAAAATATTCGACTTTAAAAACTTTAAAAACATTTTTAAGGCACTAATAGAGCCCCAATATATTGAGGCTACAGGTCATTGTGATTACTCTATGCATGAATTTTTTTTATAATTTTAAATTGGTATCTTATCCCGAGGTACCCTTTCCATTAAAGTCGAGGTAGGTAGAATAATTAGGTAATATTTACTTCCGGAGACTAGAAATCACTCTAATAATGGAATATCATTAAGTAAATATTGCTGGAAATTACATGTAATTTATCCCTACATAACAAAGTATTTTGTGGCTTTTATTATGTTCACTTAAATTAATGTTAGGTCTAGAACGTCGAGTTATCTGCTTGATTTCAGTTATTTCAATTGTCCTTTGTAGCATTTTCAAAGGGCTTTGAACTTTGATATCATATTTTCACAGAAGTACAATTTTAAATTGGAATTTTCAAAATAAACATTTATAATAATGAAGTGATCAAAAGGATATCGACAGAATGCAATGATTGGAATTTAATAATTTTGTGGATACTTTTTATTTTTGTTTTTCATAGATTACTTCTTCTGCTGTTTGTTAATTCCTATAACGAATGTGTTTTATTGGCCCCTTTTACTTCCACATCCACATAGTGGAGTGGAAGCATAGTAGTTGTACGAACATTTTCAAATATTTTTATTATTGAAATAGAATGTCATGAAATGCAGAGATGGCTAAACCAAAATTTCTGTGTGTCGGTCTGTAACTTTTTTTTGTGCGCACGATTACTCTGGAAAGGTTTAAGATATTAACTTGTAATTTCCATACGCGAGTCAGAATTCGAACCCTGGACTTCGCGGTTTGAAGCCTAACGCATTTAAGTATTTAAAGCATTTATTAAAGTATTCTACTTTCTTACATGTCAAACCGTATTATGCAGGGTATCCCAGATTTAAACAGACATACTTTAGTGGAAGATAGAGCACACTCAGCTGAGATCAAAACACTCCTATACTTACCGTTGACTGTGAACCGTTTTTGACATACGGGTTTTATGGTTTTTCGCCATATCTTTGAAATGACTGCACATATTTAGATAAAATTTTGTTTGCATATTATACTCTTTTAGGTTAATTAATAGTTTAAGTGATTTTGGAAAAATTCCAGGACCGACCTCCATTTTTTTAATACGGCTCTTAGTGTCGTTAACATCACTTTGTATATTATTTTTTGTAACTTGTAGTAAACCTGTAAAAAGCCTAAGAGTATATTGCATTCGATCGGCACATTTCTAAAACCTGTAATATTGCACGTAGAGAAAAAAATGTCATATCACTGTGTTGGTGATCGAATTCTGAACAACTTTCAAAATGTCCGTCCGTCCGTCTGTCCGTCTATCTGTCCGTCTGTCCGTCTGTCTTTTCGTCTATATGTCCGTCTGTCTGCTCGTCTGTCTGACTGTCCGTCCGTCCGTCACGTTTCTTGTAAGCACAATAACTTAAGAATGAAATGTCCGATTGTATTGAAATTTGGACAGTAAGTTATTGTAGCTAGAAGAAGAACCCTATTGTTTTTGAACAAAATCTATAAATAAATAAGAAAGTTACTAATTTTTTGAATAAAAAAAATGTTTTGTAATTAAAAATGTCTAAGACTAACATTATTTGTAGAAGAACAAAGTGCGAAGAGTATCCTATAGAATGTGCAACAATTGGTAGGTATATACAAAGTGCAGTAAATCGGCGAAGAGTATAATGGTTAGCTTGTTTTATTAATTTTAGCTAAATACCCCGTAGAAGAGGTTGTTATTTGTTTTTTTTCTGACATTCACTGTTTGTAAGCTTTTTTAATTTATATTTCTTCCAAAATAATAGACATACCATTTCTTTCATGAAATAAAAATAATGTTAGTGAGGAGACTTCAATTAATAAGCATAATTTAAAAAAAATATTAAACACCTTTTGAAAATAACTTGAAAATATTAAAGACAAAGGTTTGCAATTTTATTTTGACAAAATAAATTTATTTAGAACGTTAAATAATTGAGAAAAAAATTTAAAACGGTGCAAATAATTAACAGGTTTTCAATACGAAAGCCCCCAGCGTCAATACATTTTCGTTTTAATATGTTTTTCGCTGAATTATCAATCAATTCCGGGTTATTTCTTATGTTATCACATAGAGTAATAATTTTGTCTATAAGCTGTCGTGTATTGAACTCTTCATTGTACACCTCTGACTTAAGATCACCCCTTAAAAAAATTATCTAGAGGTGTAAGATCAGGAGACCTCGGTGGACAGTTTACCGGACCTCCGCGATCAATCCATCTGTTAGTGGAATGCTGTTCAGATGATCCCGGACCGGTACAGAAAAATGGGGTTCAGCACCATCATGCTGAAACCACAAACCCCTAGTATTGATGCCTTCTAATAGATCTGGCAAGATATCTATAAGAAAGTTTAAATAAACTTCACCAGTTAACCTTTCTTCAAAAATGTGGGGCCCTATTAGATGATTATTGTAAATACCACACCACACATTAATATTAAATCTGTATTGGGAATGTTTCTGAATCACTGCATGTGGATTTTCGGTTGCCAAAACACGCTGATTTCTACAGTTGTTAACTCCGTCACGTGTGAATTGGGCTTCATCCATAAATAGAACTCTCGATATTGTTCTTCTGTGACCCAAAATCCACCTACAAAACGTTAAGCGGGGAACCCCGTCGCCGTCTTCTTGACGTTGAACTGTTTCAACATGAAATGGATACAAATTTTCCTTCTTTAATGTTCGGCATACTCTTGTCTTAGGTACTGCTAACTCATTACTTATTTTTCTAACACTTATGGATGGATTATTTTCCACAACCTATACTATTTGCTCTTCTTGAAGAAAAGCTCTGGGAACTTGTTCATGCTTTGTCATTGACGGAAATTGTCCATGTTCCCTACTAAATTGGTATACCTCTGAAAACGTTTTAAGATCTGGTACACGGCGATTTGGAAAAAGCCTTTCATAGTCTCTTTTTGCAGCTCTCCCATTTCCGTCGCAAAAGCGATTAACAAAAATAATATCAGCATAATCTTTATTACTAAATTAAAACGGCATCTTAAAATTTCTAGTTTTAATAACTGATTTTTTATCACTTATTCATCGTTTTATTACTTATTTTTTATTCGTGAAATAAATGAAATGCGCTTTATTTTGGAAGAAAAAAAACACTGAATATCAAAACAAAAACAAATAACAACCTCTTCTACGGGGTATTTAGCTAAAATTAATAAAATAATATTGTTATTAACTGGATTGTGTTACTCGTAAAATGTCAAATTTGGTCTTTCAATGTTTTTGAAAATTTATTGACGAATAACGATCAAATATTATGACATTATTTTATAAACTGGTCCATAGATAGGCTTTTTAAAAGTTTTTAACATTTACCAAAAAGTAATATACAGTGTAATGTTAACGACCCTAAGAGCCATATTGAAAAATTGGAGGTCGGTCCTGGAACTTTTCCAAAATCACTTAAGCTATTCATTAACCTAAAAGGGTATAATATGTATAGGTACCAAATTTTATCTAAATATGTGCAGTCATTTCAAAAATATGGCTGACTGAATTTCTGGTCAAAAACCATAAACCCCGCATCTCAAAAATGGTTCACATTCAACGGTAAGTATAGGAGAGTTTTGAACTCAGCTGAGTGTGCTCTACTTTCCACTAGAGTATGTCCGTTTAAATCTGGGACACCCTGTATGTTTGCAGACATCTCATTTGTATTAGTTTACAGTAATTTAGAGACTACGGCGTTACAATCACATGCCGTTTGAAACGGAGGTAGTGGCCGGTGTTATGGCTTGAAGTTACAACAAATAGTTTGACATCGCTAGTCTGATAAAAAAGAAAACAATCATCCAGGAACTGATGTTGATGACATTAATTATTTTTGTATTATCAGAAGACTGAAACGAACAAAAGTTATAGAAACTTTGTTTAGTTAATAATAAATTATGTATTTTACTACGCAGGAAAAGTGTATAAAAAATCTGCTTTAAGCAATTGCGCTAGTCATATAGTAAAAGAAAAAGTAAGATAATTTGGGTGGAAATAGAATATAACTGTTATAGCTATAGGACTTTTTGTTATATTCTTCATATACACCGTGTCCCACTTTTCAAGGTCACATCTACGTAGCTCAGTTATTAATAAATCGATTTATTTTAAACATGGTTAAGTTATACATCTCTTGAAGGTAACTAAAAGCGCATATAGCTATTTAATCTGTTCCATAGACGTGCGGACTAAGGGGGTGAAAATGGGGTAAATGTTCAGGTAGGTTGTATTAGGGATTTTTTTTAAAGATTACCACCATCTCATAGGGCATCCCTTAAAACCCCTTTGTGCCAAATTTTGTTAAAATATCTCTAGTAGTTTTAGAGGTATAAATAGGTATATATGACGTTTTGTCAAGAATTAATGACATTTAACTCGGAACGAGGTGAATTTAAAGACAAGTTATTTTTTGCTACAAATTTGAAGTAATCTTAAGAAAAAATTCCTAATAGAGTTTACCTAAAAATTTACCCCATTTTCACCCCCTTAGTCCGCACGTCTATGGAATGAATTAAATAGGTATATGCGCTATTAGTTAACTTCAAGAGGTGTATCACTTAACCAAGTTTAAAATAAATCGATTTATTAATAACTGAGCTACGTAGGTGTTACCGAAAAAAGTGGGACACAGTGTATAAGACAGATTATTTGTGTGTTTAACTGATGGCTTTTTATCAGCCTAAATTCCGGGGTATGTGAATGAGCTAGAAACTGTGGTATATTATTAATAAGTACTTCTTTCATCGTATATTGGATTGGTACAGTCGGAGTTGTGTTTATGTGTTGGGTTGTCTTATCGTCTAATGTGTGTCAGGTCACGAATCCTAACGCGTAAGGAACTGAGCCACGGAGCCGGCTCAGTGTACAGTATTTCGTAAGTTCTACCTAAAATTTTAACAATTACTGTACTACCAATCCACTATGTGGATATGGAAGTAAAAAATAGAAGAATTTCTTTTAAAAATACGTATATTTTTATTAAAGATAAATTAGTCAACTAAATATCACATTGGGAGCGAGCGTAGATACGTCTGCCTATAGTCGTATTTCAATAAGAAAAAAATCCCTACTCTAGAGAAGCGATCCGGCAACATTTCCAGGTTGGGGGTAGCTCATCTCCTGGCGTCAGTAATATACCTCAGTAGCGGAAATAGGACGTTAAATAAGTGAGAAGAGAAAGAAATATCATGTTGACGCCAAATTGAAGTCAAATATACCTAAAGAAGTATTTATTAGTAACGACACATACTGTGCAACTACAAGAAATCTGTAACTTTACCATTTTAGTTAATATAACTAAATTTGAACGTCAACTTATAATCCACTTACGGCGATTCTATGCCATGGCAACGAACATTTTACCTAAACATGATTAAGTTGTAATTATGTTATTATATATAATTTGGGTAGTCTCGACGCA
The DNA here is from genome assembly GCA_963583905.1 of Stenurella melanura. Classification (NCBI taxonomy): domain Eukaryota; kingdom Metazoa; phylum Arthropoda; class Insecta; order Coleoptera; family Cerambycidae; genus Stenurella; species Stenurella melanura. Next base: position 213,473,533 of record OY757309.1, read on the forward strand.
AATTGAATTAATTTTTAGTACAGTACTATTGTTTATTAGACTACCACATCTATTTCTTTTGTAAAACAAACCTTGCCTCTAATTTTAGCCTGTTTGATTTACAAAAATATTCCCATTCAACACACTATCTTAATACGAATGTAAGAGAAAATGTAATGCAAAATTCATTCAAACGGTTACAATAGTGTTAACCAACAGTAATTTTATTATATTTAATAGGATTATCCCGGGTTCTTCACCCGTAATCCGGCCCGTTTGCGTAATTAAAATAGATTTTCTCTGTTCTTTGTACACTTAACTGAATTTGTAGTAAATTGACTGTATAAAGCTTCAAAAGGTATATGTTTAAACCATTTACATTTCAACTTATTCAAACGGCGTAAGGGATATTTATAGCTTAAAATTATCATAATGATATTAATTATGCGCTGATTTTAATCAGTGTTAATTTTAACTTAATTATATAAAATTTTAAATATTTGCTTTAAGGAGGCTGGTAATTTTTGTTCTTTATATAAATTGACAATTTATCAGTAACCTCGGCCTCGTTAGGGCGCTTTCACGATTGAATTCAGATTTTTTCATTCTGTGTTAATGGATTACTCATCAATATATTATACAGATTTAGTTGCAAGCTTCATATTAAGAATGCGATTTCAGATATACTTTTAAAGCTATTTGTGTATTAAGTGCGCAAAGTGCCTCTTTGTCGGTCGAGAGTTAGACGCGCGACGCGAAGCAGAGCGCGTTATATACTTAATGACGCTTTGCACTTGAATTTCTTACACACATGATTTTATCTAGGATCATTTCAAAATATCAAAATAAAGATGTATTTAAGTCGGATTTTTTACTTAAAACCGTGATTCGTCAACATTTTATGTTTGTGCCATGCATGTGATCAAAACAAACAAACGAATAAGACACAAAGGGTGTCAATTTATATAAGTTTTACTTCTGATTGAATTTACGTGATTTCATTTGGGACAAATAATGGATATTATGAAAAATCAAGGAGAAAATATGGACGATGGCTTTTCATCAACTCTCATTGTACTAACGACAAAGTTTTAGTCCATTATTATACTCTTCGTAAATACAAAGCGAACAGTATATTGCATTCGATCGGCACATTTCTAAAACCAGAAATATTGCTCGTAGAGGAAAATTTTGACATCACTGTGTTAAGAACGAAAAGTCCGATTGTATTGTAACTTGGCCAATAAATTAGTGTTAGCTAGAGAAACAATAATATTGTTTTTGAACAAAATCGATCAGTAAATAAAAAGTTATTAATTTCTTAAATTTGAAGCAACATTTTTCTGTTTTGTAATCAAACAAAAAAATGTCTAAAACTCATATTATTTACAAAATAAAAAAAACAAAAAACTGGGAAGAGTATCCTATAGAATGTGCAACAATTATGTAAAAAGTGCAGTAAGTTGGTGCAGAGTATACTCTAGTTACTTCATAAAAATACGTTGTTTTTACTAAGAAACACCATTACAAATTTTTAAGTGCGGTATCCGATAGTAACGGTGAATATTGTTTAAACAATATATCAACGAAAATCCTATATTTTCTTTTTTATTGATTATTTGGCGTTGTTTTTTGACACTTGCATTTTCAGCATATTTATTTTAAATAATTTCGATAACTACGCTTTAATAAAAATAAATAGAATAAATAAAGCTTTGAACAGCAATAAATATATACGGTCAAGATTTCATATTTTGTGATGCCGTATTTTTGACGACGAATGTAGACAGAGGCTAGACATGATAATATAATGCTTGTGTAAACAAGTGATGCGGAGGTACATAATTTAAGTCCCATAAGTAAACAACAAATATATAAAGAAAGGAAAACATGGTAAACAAAAAATATGGCACTGTTGGGAATATCTTAGCTCTAGCGCCTTACTTACTGTCCTAATAACACTGATAAGAATACTGTTCATTAAAAGGTGAACATTGTGTCTTTAATATAAACTTATAGTGCAGTAAAAAAAAGATCAAAAGAACGATGAGATGTGCATAGTTTTGTAACAGCAAAATTACGATTTCATACCTTCTGGGGTAGTATACAGTAGTCGCAAAAGTTCTTCGATCATAGGATCTACCAGGCGAATTTACAACTTCCAACGAATGGTATATTATAAATGCATACGCACTCGTAACTATTAATCGACTCGCCGCAATCTCACATCACATCAAACTCGTACTCAAGCTAGTACTATTTGGAAACTGAAAGAAAGAGTGACCTTGTCGTTAAATTAATTCTTAAAAATGTTTGAAACAACCTAAAAAGTTCAGATGGTTAAGTGGTACATACTATCAAGGGAAGTCAAGACGTCAAATTAAAAACTCATTTAATGGTACATTTCCCGGCCGACCTTCACCTGCATTATCCACAATTCATAATATTATTTACAATTTTGAAATACATGGTTGTGTTGATTATAAACAACATAAAAAAATCGATTCCTCCCAATGAAGCCCGACATGAAAGAGATATTATGATTTGTGCACTGGCATCCAACAACCCGGTACTTACTACTTCCCAAATTGCTGCTGAAGTGGGTTCTACACCATCAAAAGTTAGGTCGGTTTAAAAAAAAATGGGTACGAATCATACAAGGTTCGGAAATCTCATGAAATTTTTGAGACGGACAATATCAGAAGAATGGAATTTTGTGAGCAATTAATGGAAAAGGCGAATGCGGATGAACATTTTCTTAGAAACATTGTTTTTGCCGATGAATCAACTTTTTCATTAATTGGTAAACATAATTTTACTCGGACACGATATTGGTCGCGAGAAAATTTACATAAGTTTTACGAACTTCGCACTCAGTATCCTCAAAAACTAAATGTTTGGATCGGTATACTGGGTGAACATGTTATTGGACCATTTTATATCGATGGCATCTTAAATGGCCAAAAATATTTGGATTTGCTTGAACAGTAAATTGTCCCTGGGATTCAGGAACTGGTAGGTGCTAGGTTCAATGAAATTTGGTTCCAACAAGATTGTTGCCCTCCCCATAACAGAGATATTGTTCGGCAGTATTTGGAGGAAACATTTCCGAATAGACTTATTTCTGGGCATGGTAATATCTTATGGCCAGCTAGGTCACCAGATCTTGCGCCTTGTGACTTTTTATTCTGGGGCTACTTAAAATAAAAAATTTATAATTTTTAGGAAAATAGGCCCAACAATTTGCAGGAACTTCAATTAAATATTGAAAGTGCCTGCTTAACTGTTTCCCCTGTTATGTTGGGTAATGTTCGCCAAGGATTTTATAATCGGTTGGGATATTGGTCAGCTCAGCAGGGAAGTCTATTTGAGCATTTACTACTTTAAACTTGTTAGGTGTAACTCCATATATTTTTTTAAACTTGTAGAATATTGTTATTTTGTTTTACCCATTTTTGAGAATTATTTTTGTGTTGAGAATTACTTTTTTAGTTTCCACGTTATAAAATTTTTCCTTAATAGTACCAATATTTATAATGTTTTTAAAACCAATTGTTTTCGCAATTTATTAGATTTCGCGAAGTGACGTGCATCCCACTTTACCTTTCCTGCATTACTAAACTCCTACGCCGCCTGTCTCCTAGATGGGCAGCGGCAGTGACAACCCTCTCGGTCGATGTTTCGATGTCCTTGTTATGCTTAATAGAAAACAAGCCTTCAAGGTATTACTGCATCAGTGTTGCCAGATTATTTCGTCATGCAAACAATTTATATTTTTTAAAACCCAACTCTTAGTTACGTTTTGGTACGATAATAAAGCAAATGAGTTAAACATAGTGATTTCATTGTTTAATATAAATTGTAAAAATATGAATTTTATTTTATTTTAATCAATTAGATTCTATCATTCTACAAAACTTGGCGTCATTATGCATGAATAAAGCCAACACTGGTTACCTCATTGGATATTTACGATAGTGAGATTAAATAAGTGTAAATTGCGCTCAACTTTCCTATGATCGAAGAACTTCTGCGTCTACTGTATATCTGAGTTTTGGACTTCCAAAGCCTATTGCGTTTTTTTTTTTTTTAGAAACAATTTAGATTTTTTAATAGCGTTCTTGATGTCCTATCGGGACAAACAAAGAACCGAAATCTCCGTAAATAAAATTCCAACAAAGTCGCGTTGGTTTTGGATCATTTGAGTACGTACATAACATACGAAATAGAATAAACTGGCTAAAGACCAAAACCGATTCACTTGAAATTTGGACAGTAAGTAGGGAAGGGCTCAAGGAACAAAGGTTATATAGTACCGATGTGCACTTTTCCCCTGGGGGTGGATGCCACCTCTTCTCGGGGGTGGACATTAGCACACTCAAAATAACTGCTGAAATCGATAGTGGAATGAATTCTAATCAAGAAATGTTCTATGAAGTTTTTTCGATAAATCAATATTTTTCGTGTTATTCACAATGGGGTATTTTCCCATATTTTTTTAATTTGAAAATTGAAAACTAGAAATAAAAATAACGAATACGTGTTTCTTCTTTTTTTTACTTTTATATTTAAGCCGGAAAAAAATTAGTTAAACTTTCATGACGTCACTAAGCGATAATTCAAATAGAGCGCCAAATGTACTTATTTCTAGGGAGTTTCAAGTTGGTGATTTGTGATTTGACATTTCATGTAACTATAACCTTATTTTTTGTTTGTTTCTTAAACAGATGTTCAGTTTTGTGTAGCACCTAATATCGACCTGTGAATGAGTGTAAAATTTCATTAAAAACGACGTTTGATCTACCTTCCACGTAATTAGTTTCCATATTTGTATGCTTGTATAGGATGTTTTCAAACAAATAGCTAAACAAACAAAATATTGAAAATTAATGAGTAACACCACTGTCGGCAGATTAACAGTGTGGTGTCAGTGTTGCCAATAGTTTTTTGGTGATTTACCTAGTTTTCGCTTAGTGACGTCATTATGGAAAATTGAAACTTCTAATTAAAATTATAATTTTATAGTTTTATATAACATATTTTTTTCTGTGCCAAAAATATTTAAAAAATATGCATTTTTCAAATATAAGCATTTCCACTTTCATCTCAGATTAATGAAAATACCCTATTGAAAATGTTGATTTTTCATCTAAGAAATGCGATTTTTCATGAATAACTCGAAAACCTTACGTTTAATCAAAAGAAATCATGAGAAGCGAAAATGAAGCTTATAAAATAGCAAATCGATTGTTTGTCTTTTGTTTCTGTAGATGTAATACGAACCGAGTTATGGCTCGCTGAGGTGACTGTTTCTTCGCCGAAAACTTTATTTCGAACCTTTCAACGTTAAATGACGGAAAAACGAGGAGGAGGAAAACTTGTCAGACATTAAAAAAAAGAACTTGAAAAGAGCTTAAAATGAGCTTTAGTAAATGTCGTTAACATAAAAACTTACGGAGTTATAATGAAAATAAAATGGTTATCTCGTTTTTTCGGAGATAAAATTAGCAATGAAACCAATGGCTTAACTTCTTTCATTTTTAAGATATCTAACTGCTCCAAAAACCATATTGCAGGAAATATCAAGGGCTACAAGGCCTGTAACGTTAAACTTCTTTAAACCCTTTCTTATTGAAATTTTTCAGTATAAGGGGCTTGGGAAACGTAGTCCTCGCACTCAAATGCGAACTTAAAATGGGTACATGTCAATTAATTTTCATCCCAAAGAAATAAAAATAAAAGAAAATTGTATGCAAGAAAAAACTAAAATTTTTGTACTCTCGCATTTCTTACGTATCCTCTTTAGTTTCTGAGTTGGTGTGGAAAAAAAATTTTTTTAAAGTAAATTGTAAATGGATTGCGTTTAATTTCAATTCTTGAGGTTAAGCCATTAGTTTTATTGCTGATTTATCTTCGGAAATAACGAGACAACCATTTTATTTTCGTCATAACTCCTTAAGTTTCTGTGCTAACGACTCTTGCTAAAGCTCATTTTAAAGATCTTTTTAAGTACTTTATAACAGATTTGATAAGTTTTCCTCCAATAATTCATCGTCTTTCCTTTATTTAACGTTGGAAAGTTCAAATTCAGTTTTCGGCGAACAGACAGTCACATTCATCGAGCCATGACTCGGTTCGCATTGCATCTATCGAAGCTAAAAAAGAAACAATCGATTTGATGTTTCATAAGCTTCATTTTTGCTTCTGATGATTTTCTTTGATCAAAGGTAAGGCTTTCGAGTTATTCATGAAAAATCGTTCTAAAACATGTATTTTTTAGATGAAAAATCAACATTTTCAATCGCTAATAACTCTAAAAATATTGATTTGTAGAAAAAACTTCATAGAGCATTTTTACTTAGAACTCATCCCCCTATCGACTTCTGTAAATATTTGGAGTATACTAATTTCCACTCCCGAGAAGGGGTGGCCCCAGGGCTAAAACGCATGTCGAAAATATATATCTTTTATTCCTTGAGTCGTTCATAATAACATATTTTTAACGTTAAACATCAATATTTGTTGATAATAAATATAATAACCGGGGGCTATTGTTACTGTATTATTTAAATCAAATCATGTTTTCTGGTTTTCAGTATAATTGTGGTACTATTTTTAAACAAAGCTGTGTTTAGTCGTTATAGTCGAAATAGAGAAATATACTCTTGATTGATAATGTTAAATACAATTTTAGATCTCAGTCCCCCAATCAAACATATTTATGCTACCTGAATGAAACACAGTTGCAAGTTATATCCTTTCACATATTGTTGGCACTCTGTTTTATCTGTAATCCCATGTGTAACATGTTCCTCCCTAACGAATCCACTTTGTACAAAATTCCCGGATATTTATTTTCTAAAATGTTCATATTCCATGTAATCAGCTTACATAATCATCGATTTAAAGTTTTAAGGTTGACTTGTCAGTTATATTGCAAGTCTTTTGCAGGTATGATGGAGAATAGAGGATTTTGGTATTTTTATGTTCCTGGAGAATCATACGCATATAAGTGAAATATCAACATAAACTTTTTAATTTAGATTCATGTACAAGTAGCATGTAGACTGATATACCAGAACTTCAAAAAACAATCTATGCATAGATTTACGAGAAACATTTTCCTTATTGAATAAAGGTCGTCTATACAACTGCGTGTATTACATTATATTTGACGATTAGTATAAGCAAAAAATTTCTGAAATTTTTCGATTAAGGTATTCCAAACGGTAGAAAGATTTTGTCTGCAGATTTTTTTTATTTTCAATTTTGCGTAACCTGAGAAATATGTAAAATTATACAGGATATTCCGTTTTCGTTGACCGAAGATGTCTCTGTTTTTACTTCATAACTTTAGTGCACCCTGTATATTATGCAACCATTATTTACAATAGTGTTCCAATATTCCAATGACCTATCTTATGTCATGCACCTAATCGAAAGATACCAACAATTATTCGAATTTGAATTAAATTTATCCAGTTAAAAATTCACTTCAACATTTTTGTTTATTCTGTATTAGCAAGCTGACTCCTATAATCAAAATTCGACTTTTTTTCAGGTTCTTTCTTGGCCTTTGTTCCCGCATATTAGGTAAGAAAATAAATTCAATAACTATTTATTGACTAGTCAGATGAGCAATTTTGTTTTTTTATATAAATATATTTTTATATAAATCATTCTTTCAGTATCAAATATTTTTACTTCCATATCCACGTAGTGGAGTGGAAGCATAGTAATCGTAAAAAATAAATAGGCTTAGAATGTCATAAAACAAGATTTTAAATCTGACCAAAAAAAAAAAAAATTGTGCGCACGTTTTCTCAAGCACGTTTTAAGATAATGACTTGTTTGGTACACATATGTATCATGATGAGATCTGACACTAGATATATATTGCTCCAATTCCGATGAAGGGTTTGGCGTTAAATAGGGGCAAATAAGGAAAAATAAATGAGGCAAGCTGATAAGAGTACAGGGACTTGGGATTTGGTGTATACACCAGAAGCCAGCAGTGGGTGGTAAATAGAGGAAAATTAGAAAAATTAGCTAATAAGAGTTCAGAAACTTAATTTTCGGCATGTATGCTAGAAGCTAACAGCTCATTTTTTTTTCCTATGACACCTGCCTCAAATATATTAAAGTTCTATGACCAATTATTATTTCTCCATACTAGAGTGCAAAATAAATATGTTGAAGAGGCTTGAATGGGAAATCTGGATGTGGAAGTAGTGATTCCTTGGGCAGCGGGTTTTTCTACTTTTTCATATTCCATTGTTCAATATAAAAAAAATAATACTAAAATTTTTGCGGGCAAATCGTGACGTTAGAACCCGCAGGGTCCTCACTTGTTACCACTGTCGCCAGTAAAGTAGGTACAGCGAAATGTTTAAGTATTCGGCTCTACTCAGTAGATGCATTCCAGAGAGGGCTAAAGCTAGTACGTAGCAGTAATGTAAATAATTTAGAAACAATATAAAAATGAAATATTAATACATGCGAAATCGGATTCACTTTTTTTGTCGTCTAATAAGTAGAAACGGTGAAACTTTTTTTTCGGTGGGAGGGGAAATCCTCATGGACACATAGCGCTTACAGTGTCTCCTCTTGATCCAGAACTGCTCTCTGCGCTCCTATCCTCATCTTTGCAGCCTCTCGCTATAAGTCCATAATATCCAAAATCTAAGCATCTATAACACCTTTGCTCTCGACAGTTTTGCAGAAGAGCCATCCTATTTTTACTCTCCCCACCTTTAGGAGAGTATTTTCTATATTTTTGTGCATTGCCGCTACTGCCGTCTTAGTGCTATGGTTGTTTGCTCTCGTAGTCCTTACGTCAATGGCCTCTACTTTTGTTATGGCAGCTACATTCGTTAACGCAGTTTTTATCTCCTCAGCGGTAGCCGTAGCGTCTATATATTGGATAATAAGGGTTATATTTTCGCTTCAATACAAGGATAGTATTCTCTATTTTATCTTTTGGCTCTTTTGAATGTTTTTGACTTCAGAATCCCCTTCGACATGTATCAGCAGGTCCTCCTTGGCTGTCTTCGTCATATTCTTTACTTTCATCCGAACTGCCTAAATATACCAGATAACACATTATTTGTGAAAACTGTTAGATAGACAAGTGCTTTGAGTTTTGCGATTATTGACTATATGCACGTAACTTTCACTGCTACTTATCACGGTGCATCAGTAATAAAACATATCATTTTTAGACATTGCTATCATTGAAAAATAGAAAAATCCCGAATATCTTTAGATACGGGGCACTCCTTGAGGAGGAACCGACAAACCAGTTTTTAAATTTAAAGTATTTCAAGCCGTTGGAGATTTACCGTCCAAGTTTTAATAAAGTTAGACTTTTCGTTCTTAAGTTATTGTGCTGACAAGAAATATGGTGGCCAGAAAGATGTACGGACAGACGACCGACATTTTGAAAGTTTCTTAGAATTGCAATGCTATTACGATGAACAGTATTAGAATAGATATGGAAAAGTGTATAATGACATTATTTTTTGTAGAGAATTTTTTAATTTTTTTTTTATGAAACGTAATTCCAATTTCGCTAGTGGTTAGCAAGATATGAGCAAAAAACTTAATCGTAGCATAGTTTTTTCAAGATAGCTGCTCGGATGCAGCAACTATCAGCAGGGAATCTTTTTTATTTGTACCTCTATTATAGATACAAAGAAAAAATATTACCATCTCCCGAACTCAATGCGCACTGTACTATGTTAAGTCATAGACATGACTGGGTTCTTACATGGAGAGAATGCAACAGATTACTCTTATAACCTCCAACAAATTATTAAAAGATCTTATATGATATATGAACATCAATCATATCCTAATAAAAAAATCAATTACCAATCAAACCGAGTTTATTTAAATATGGGAAGTAAATACACAGAATGAAGACAATTTATACATGAATCTTAACGCGACAGTTCGGTGATGTCCTCAGCCTCGATTTCATTTTAATTTGAAAATCAGGCCCAAATATGCGTGATTTCACTGATTTCACAAAGTATTTCAATTTGACTAGAATAGGACAGTACGTCACTAACTGAAAATAGGCTATAAATCTGCAACTTGATTTTATTTTAATGTAGAACTATTTACCCAAGTAATGTTACTCTATAAAGAAAGCCTGGAGTGCATTTATAATTGAGGAAAATATAAGCTCCTTTGAACTCTTCCTTTGTATCTCTAGTTTACGTTATGCAGTGCGTTATTATTATTTGAAGTATTCTGTCAGTTTAGTCTAAGCGATCTCTGAAAATTTAATATTTTCTTGGAATTTAATGGTTGTAAGACACGTCTCATTTATGTTGTATTTAACAATTTAGTAATTAAGTAATGTGTTGGTATGCACCGGTGTTCAATCTATCTGCAAATATTTTATATTTACTGTTGAGCCCGTTCTTCATAGGTTTGTTCCAAGGCACAGTTTGATCGTCCGTTGAACAGTCAAATAGAGCCGTCCAGTCGAAACATGAATATGTCACAGCGATAGATAGATAGACGACTGAGCGACTACCTTTGACCGTTCAACGGACGATCAAACTGCGTGTTGAAACAAACCTCATGCAATACCTATGTTAAATATGTACACATGTTGCCACACTCTATGTGTCCACCCCTCCGATGTTGACGTAGGCTCGCACCACTTATGCTTGTTAGGAAGTTTAGTCAGATAGAGGGAGTCTAATCACAGCAATCCTAGAGCACACGCGTTAATATATTTGTAACCTTTTGTTAGTCATTAAATAAATCAATTAAAATACAGTCCACTAATTTCACATTAAAGTAAATATTCCTCACAACGAATAATTTATGAACACACTAGACATTATGGTTCTTCAAGTTGGATTGAAATCAATGTCTAGTGCACCTATGAGTTATCCTTTGCGAGTGACATTTACTTTAAGATATAATTAGTGGACTGTATTTTAATTGATTTATTTAACAGCAAAAAAAACTTACAAATATATTAATGTGTGTGCTCTAGGATTGCTGTGGTTAGACTCACTACCTGACTAAACTACTTAACTTAAGCATAAGTGGTGTGAGCCTACCCCAACATCGAAGGGATGGACACATAGATCACAGCTAACAATTTAAGTGGCGGCGACATCAGCTAAAGGAAATTCGACCAAAGCAGGTCGAAATTAAGTCATGTTTAAGTTCACTTGGTGGAAGTCGTTAGGGTACCTCAGGTATAGGTCAGTTATTGGTAAAATTAATGCTCAAATAGGTTATGAAGAATATTTTTGTTATTATGTTTACCTAAGAGGTAGCATACATTAAAACACACTAATTAAGTGGTATGGAATACATGGCCTTAATAACTTGATAGAGTAAACTTAAAGTCACCTTATAATATGGTTATTAAATAATTTTGGTTAAGTTATCATTAGACCCTAATGGAAGATATAGGTGAAATATATTGAAATGACTAAATAGGTAATTGTATTTCTTGAACAAGATTTCTTAGGTACTTAATAAGGATCCTAGAAGGCCTTAAATTTCCACAAAAAGTCGAAATTACGTCATTATTCAACCAATAGTTATTTGAACCTACTGGTCGAAATTAGTAATTATTTGGTCGAAAATATTGGTGGTAACTAAGTAATGTCACTTATTAAGCAATATAGGCAGTGAGAAATCATATTTGTTGTTCGTGGCATGTAGCCAGCAAAGTATTTTGTTTAGAAGGATATATGTTTTTGTACTTATCTATGATGAGTCTTTAGTAAGAGTTTGAAATAATTACGAGTATTTTTGCTAGTAATATATTCATTTCCTCAATTCTATTTTAGATTACTCTTACATTGTAGGGAATTTGCATTTGCATTTGATTATGTTTTATGATTATACCTGTATTGGTAATTCTCCGAAATCTGTTTTGGATTATCCTGTTCGTTAGAACCATAAATAATTATTGCATAAATACGTATTACCAGGTAAATGACTGTTTAGTTCATTTTCAACTTTGAAAGAAGTAGCACTGAAGAAGTATCCTTGTGTAGGATACAGAAACACGTGTCTGAAAGTTTTTAAAGTTTTTGGTAAGTGTTTTTGTCTTTAGTTGTTTTTTGGTTTTGTTGAACAGGATAATTTAAAATTAAAACTAACATTATTGTGACAGTTATCTGTACGTAATGTGCATATTTCTTTCTTATAATTCAATGTTGTTCGTGGCATGTAGCCAGCAAAGTATTTTGTTTAGAAGGATATATGTTTTTGTACTTATCTATGATGAGTCTTTAGTAAGAGTTTGAAATAATTACGAGTATTTTTGCTAGTAATATATTCATTTCCTCAATTCTAAATCATATTTATTTAATAATGGAATGGCGAAAACTCGTCATGAAAATGTAAAATTTGTTTGTGAAAATTTTTTATTCATAAATAATCGTTAAACATATTGATAATTATTAAATTTTAAATTAAAACAAAATGGATTACGAGAAATACACAAAAGTCAGAATTGAAAAATTAAATTGTCACAATTTATATTTAAATATTATATATATATTTTTATGATAATTGATGTTTTTAAGGAGGGGTTTTGTAAAATTTCAAGGTACAATAATATATAATATTAACAGAAAAATATCTTTCTACATAAATGCATGCGAATCATGCGTAAAAAATGCGCCGCAAGTGAAACTATTTGGCATATTAAATGATGTATCTTATAATATATTATGAACCGTTTTATCATATTAAGTTATATTTGGACCAAATATAATTTTGAAGGTAAATAAAACGTGTGAATGAAGAGAAATAAGTAATCTATGACGCTGATTCCATATTCTCGATATTAATTAGGTATCTCGCGACCTAACTTATTTTGCACGTCAATACGACGTGTCAAAAAACACCATTTAGGTTGTATCGACATTGAAGTTATATTCTATATCACCTATCGAAATTGGTGGCGTCACCTATTCGACCTGCAGTCGACGTTGAATGATACCTAAATTGTTAGCTAGGATCATAGATTTAATAAACGAGAGATAGAACATAGTTCACGGCGCACGCTACCAAATCCCCACTGCTGTCACCCTCCAATCACAGGCAGTGTGTCGTATTTCGATTTTCGTTGTGAAAGTGAGGTTTTCTTTGACTATTTTTGTGACTATTCATCTATTCATTTATTTCGGTAAGTTACTTAATAAACATGTTTGTTTTGGACGCCATATTCGATTGTTTAAGAAGACACAGAGCCGTATTAGTGATGGGCGATATATCACGAATTGTGATTTAATCACGGATATTAAAAAATCACAAGTAACGACTGTGAATAAAGTTGGAAGAAAAGCGTGACGTGATCACGACTTTCCGAATATCAATATATTTTTGACGATATAAATATCTTGTTTGCGACCTTATGTATAATACGTAAAGCAAACGATTCCGTGACTTAACGATATTAGGTAGGTATGCGTTTCACAAGATAGACTGACTGATCTTGCGCGTCTCATACTATAGATATTTATATACTTATCATTTTATATATTTTATTCACTAGCAATTAAAGGCAGGGTCGTGGCGGAGCATTTCTGTTACAAGAACACTTACTAGAACCATGCGTTAAAATATTTTTTTGATTAAATATACTAGCAATTTTATTGCAAATATTGAACATCCACGTCTCGGCATGGCATAGGTATAATAAAAAATATGGAATTCGACAATTTTGTATTCTTTTTGATTTTTAAAATTGTGAAATGCTTAGCTCCAAAACATGTTTTAGATAATTGTGTTTTTGTTGGAGAAATAACCCACAACTTCTACATCGAAAACACATCGACTAACCATAGAAATCATCTTTTCTCAAAGGGTTTGCAATTTTATAATCAACTGCGAAGATGAGTGTCCTATAGGTATATATAGAATGTGCAACAATTAATAAAAAAGTACAAAGTTAATTGGCGAAGAGTATAATGGTTATATATAGCTTGTATACGTTAGAAGTGCTGCCTTATGCCGTTGACCAAAATTGTAAGAAAGAATAAAGTAGGTAACAAATTTTTGATATTTGAATGGGAAAAATACTTGGACTTTATTAAATAAAATGTTTCCCATTAAATAATAGCTAATAAAAATAACTATATAAACATTATATTCATTATTTAATTTGTACATTTTTATTAAAATCCGAGGTTTGTATTAAAAAGGTTGCAGCACTATTATAAACAATAACCCAGCAAAAATTAACTAGCTAGCAACCTAAAACCTAAATAGTTTATTGATGCTTCCGAAATGTTTACATATTTGTATAACTTTACAAAAATATGCTATTACGAAATTCAAATAGGCGTCCCATTTAAAACTAGTATTTTGGCTTTATCACCAATCCATGTCAGGTTAATTAGTTGGATAAGCAAATCATAATATCAATATGCCTGTATATGTAAATATCATACGTATTATATATATCTACGGCTGCACAGATTACCAAAGTAGCGAATTCACCAATTCACCAAAATTAACAATTTTTCCTATTCGCCGTATTATGAAAGTCGTGATCACATCACGGTTTAAATCACTGATATCAGAAATTCACAGTCACGATTCACGTTGTGATTGAAAAATCACGATATCGCCCAACACTAAGCCGTATTTCCGATTTCCATGTGATTTGCAAAGACAATTATTAATTATTGCAATAATGTCGATTAATATATTTAATTTATTTTACATAATAGGTACTTTAAGATTGTATTATTTTTAGTGTTCCAAAGGATACTGAGAGAAGAGAGGCTTGGAAAGTATCTTTAAATTTGGAAAAAGAAGATATTTTTGTGACTTTCAATGTATGCCACTTACATTTTACCCAGGAGTCTTATGATTTTGAGAAGTCACCTTTTTCACTTCATTTAAAGCGAAATGCCATATACAGTGTGTCCAACTAAGTCGGCACCATATGGGAAACTTTTTTATTATTGCTTTTATGAAAAAAAGTTATTCTTGATGAAAAGTTTCGCATGTCCTAAAACCCAAAATAAGATAATCAGATATCAATTTTTTGCAGTCGTATACCAGGTTTGTCGAAAAGTGTAAATTTTGCTGAAGAGTAAAGAACCTTTATTTATTACAATATCGACAATTGTTATTAAGAAAAGTTGATCCTAATTGAAAACTACGGCCAGATATCGAATAAGAATAAGATTTAAAAGTATTTAACTTTGATTCGATAGGAATATGTTTAGTGACTTGTTTAACATTTTATCCTATTAAAATTAGACGACTATTCATGTTTTATGTCACTAAGGTTTTAATATGTATTGAATAACCAAACTGCAATATACGCTGTATAATAAAACATATTCTTTATGCGATTTTGCAAACAGCCGGAAGAGTAATTTGTGAAATATAAAATTAAAATATACCTTTAAAAATATTAAATTCCAAGAATTGCATTCTTTCAATAATCTACATTCTGGTTATACTAGCAATTAAAAAAATTTAAAATAAATGTATCTATTTCTAATTTGACAAATCTCAGTGTAACACTAATATCCACATAGCCCCTTATGACTATGAAGAGTAAGATTCAACTGAATTTATTTATAAAACTAGTCTCAAGTTATAAATATTGAAACGGGCCCACTTGGAGTATTATATATATTTTCTTGGAAATTCTTAGCTTTTGAGAAGTCTTTAGCCCTTGTTTTGGAGCTCCTCTGAAAGATAAAAAACTGCTTTCAAGACGTTTCATGCATGAACCAAAATAAATGTTTAAACGTTTTTTAAAATCAGTTTTTCTAAAATTAGTCGTCAAATGTTTGACAGACTGATAAAAAGCAAATAACTTTCACTTATCTGTTACCTATTTAGTAGTAGAGCCTATATACTCTATGTATGTTGTATGTAATGTGATTTATTTTTTGTTTGCATATATTATATAATTGTAATGAAACATTTTCTTTATAAAATTTTGCAAACATCAGAAAAAGTCATATTTGAAAAATTAAAATAAAATCTGCGTATAAAAATATTACTTTTAACTGTGTCTTACAGGTTCGTAGGAACTTCGCATAGATTAGGAGATACATCATTTTAACTTTAAACTGTTATTGAAATGTACTTAATTTATTTTCTTATGAAACGACTGAAAGTTGCAGCCAAACGTTACTGTATGAAAATACTCATTAAACACGATAACTTCTTTCAAACCTGCACATTTCATTTCAAATTTGAAAATTAATAGTTCCATCTATCGTTACTTAATGCAAATACTTTTGAAACCCCCGATTATGATGATTGTCATGCGATTACCTTTATATGAGACAATTATGCAAACTCTTAAAATAATGACACCATATTATTTGTAAATATTATGTCATTAAATTATACAGTCTCTTATGATGGAGTTGATAATACTAGACTCAAGTTACTATTATTGTTTGGCGAAAATAAATAAATTGTGCCATAGAAGTTCACATATTTGGTAGTAAACCTTTGTAAAGTCATAATTTTTATGTTAAACTTGAACATTAAATAATTTCCCGAAACTAATTGTGCATTGGATGATAAAAAATATTAAGTTTGAGGGCGTGATGATCAATGAATTAAACTTACATTGCTACTACCTGTTGAGTAAAAAAAAAATTATTTTACTTTGGACGTCCTCAATTTGTTACAAATTTCCTACAAAATCGCACTAACGAAATCTTAATATTAGGTATTTATAATGTATACAATTAATATGTATAAAAAAAACTTTATAGCATTTTGCTTTTACACCTGTCTAATAAAGTGCAACAGAACCTTATTTCACAACGTTTTGTAAAATTTACCAAACGGATTTCTCTCTTCACACAATAGTTTTCACTACAATTTAAAACTTTGAAACTTCTGTTTACTCCGTTAACCAAAACTCTAAGTCCATGCGTGTTATTAAACAAAAGATAAATATGTACGTAATTTGATGCAAATATTTGCCGTTAAATTCTTTAAGACAAGGATGCGGAAGTCAATATTTCTCTGCACGAAATAAATTTCATCTACCCACAGTAAATTCTCTCATCACTCCATTCAGTTTGTCCTCTTTACCTTCTTCAAGCGAAGCATAATTTAATTTGAAGCCCTAGGTGCAACATTTCGCTATTACATCTCTGCGTCCTAACGTGAATATTAATCTTTTTTAGTAGCGTTCCTGTACTTAGTCTCCTGACTCTGTTATTTATGTTCACAGCTCACTAATATTCAGTAAACAGTTTTAAATTCCCGTGTAACATTCATTACAAAAAATAACCAGCAAGGTCTGCTTTTACGGTGAACGTTGGTTTGACGCTAGTTAATAATACTCAATTAGATCAAACCCAAACTAAAATTGGTTTTGGAACATCGCCCACGTGTGGCTTCATTTATCGCATAGACATAATTAATCAATGACCCAAAGATTAAATTCTCTAGTCTCTGATAATTTTGTATTTGTAAAAAGATAAATTTTATAATGTTGCCTACGTTGGAAATCCAGCTTCTCAATAGACGCTCCTAAAACATCTATCGGACGACTCGAAGATGTAATTTTTTTAAAAATATGTATATTATCTGGAATGGAGAATAGATGGAGTCGTTCTTCCCGCGATTGCCAAAGTGCATAAAAAAGAATTTTTGAAAGTTTTTTTTTTACTGAAAATGATTAATGGTGGCTAAGTCGGTCTATAAAATGCCTACCCAAATGCCAACCTCACCTGCAAGTTGGTGCACTCTGCTAGATAACAAACGAGGATCTGGAGACCGAGTCACGGCGGAATAACCGTTCAACAGAGAATTATTAAATAAATTCTCCAGACTCACTACCAACCCGCATTGGCCAGCGTGGTAGTGTATGGCTAAAATCCCCAACCATGTTTCTATGATGAATGAAAAGCAAGTGCGGCCCTCAGTCCGCGGCAGCTCTGGTATCACTGTCCAAGGCAGCGGGCAGAAAAGATCAAGAGCAGAGGGGTGCTAAGAATCATCGGATTAGATCAGGCTACCATCCAAGACAGCTGCTATATGTAACTTCGTATTACATAAGAACCCTGTCGACAGATCAGAGACTAATAGAATTGGAGGAAGAACTTAAAAACGTAAAATGGGACATCGTAGGCCTTAGTGAAGTCAGAAGAAGGCGAGAAGAGCAACTGACCCTGAAATCAGGCCACTTGTTTCACTTTAGAAAAGATGAAATTTCATCCAGAGGAGGAATTGGATTTATTGAACATAATAAACATATACCTAGAATAGTAAAGATAGAGAGTATATCCCTAGGAGTCATTTTCCTGATATTAAAACTAATCTCCTGATATGGCCTAAAGGTCATCCAGGCGTATGCTCCGACAATTGAATACTCAGACGAGGGAGTTGAAAGCTTCTATGACGATATTACTGAAGCTTTGCAAAGGACACCAACGCTCTATACCATCCTGAGGAGCCTTCAATGCCAAGCTATTCTCGAAACCGGACCAAGCCGGTGACGTCATGGGGGAATATGGATATGGAGGAGGCATGCTTCGGAACTTTTTACAACATCAAGACATGCTTGCGATGAACTCTTTCTTTAACAGAAAACCCCAACGTAAATGAACTTGGTTTAGCCAGAACGGAGTTAGATACAAATAGGAAAAATATAGTTCAAAACCTAGAGGTACTTAACAAGTTCTCCGCTAGTAGTGACCACAGGATGATAAGATCAAAAGTGGTCATATACGTCGAGAAGGAAAGAGCGAAGCTCGCATCAAAACCAGTCAATAAAAAATGGATTCCCCACGGAAACTTGAAGATAATCTCCAAATCCAAGGAAGCGTTGACAACGAGAATATAGATATTACAATAGTAAAAGCCCTGAAAGAAGCCGAAAACAAATGGTGCCCCAAAAATAAGGAGGAAAGAAAACTAAGCCCGAACACGAGAAATATGTTAGAGGAAAAAAGATTACTGAGAGAAAATCATGACACAAATCTAACAAGACTGAGAAAACTAAACAAAAATATCTCAAAAGCCATTAGAAAGATGTGAGGACGTATAATACTAACGAGGTATCAAAAGCAAAATAGAAGCCTAAAAGTCCTCCGGCGAAAATTCTCAATAGAAAAACCGAATATTTGCAAATTGAAAAACTCACTAGGCGTAATAATAAGCGATAGAGAGCAACTTCTTAAAATTATCGAACAATTTTACAGTAAACTTTATAGAAATGCCGAATAAAACGCCGCGAACACTCCTATACCAAAGGTTCTAAATCATGGTTCCGAAGAGATACCCGACATAACACTTACGGAGATCAAAAGAGCACTTTCACAACTGAAGAACAATAAGTCACCCGGCGAGCATGGAATTGCCATTGAGGCAATAAAATCCGGAGGAGAATAACTCCTGTGAGCGCTAGCTTCATTATTCAACAAATGCCTTGCAGAAGGAATAACACCATCCCAGTGGAACAAAGCCCTAGTGTTTACATTCAGTCGAACGGTTGGGCACATAGGTAACGCTTTAGTTTATGGTGCGAAAAGTCCCGGTATCGAATTCCTACACCTGCTGGATTTTCTTTTCTTTCATTTTGTAAAAATTAATATAATTTTTCACAAATTCTTTTATGTGATTTCTTTAGGTTAGGTTAGTAGGTTTTTATTCTGTTTAAAATAATTTCAGTCTTCCGCGTGATTTCTTTAGATTAGTTTAGTAGGTTTTTATTCTAATATCTAATTGTTAATAATTATTAGCGCCGCAGTCAGTATTAGCGTCGCAAACAGAGAAAAGGGGGGTGCGGGGGTCCCCCCCATTTTTTCACAAAATAACGCGAAGGCGCGTACATCATACATGAGTGAATAATTGCAAAATTGGTGTACGTAGACTCCTGTGAGAAATTCTGCCATATAACATTTAGTGATCCTTTAAAACCCCTGACGACTGGGCTAGATGGTCGAGTATAGAAAATTATGACAAATAATCAAATCGAATTTTGAGGGGAACATAAATCATGGATGGCATTTTGAGGGTATTCTAGTAATGCTTGTAGCTCTATATCTCCTGTATACGTTAGAGATTTTTCTTTAAATGTTGAACCTCCCTTTTTTAAACCCAAAACTAACTAAGTATATCACAGCCAGTTAAAACATATGTACACAAAAATAAACTACCCAAATTCATTTGATCGTTAATTGTTGTTCTTCACAATTAATTCTCGTATAGCATGATAAGCCGGAATAAATACTTTAAATCTGCAACACCATCATTCGTGGATTGTTATAATCTAGACAAAAAGATATAGGGATAATACAAGCACATCTGTATCTGTGGCTTATATTATTATACGATTATATTTCAAGTTTGATAAAGATTGAATAATGGTTTACATTCAATTTTCGCAACTCTGCTATTGTCTTTGTAGTTTCGATGGAAACACCGATAGTAAAGTATTACTATCTTCTGCCATTTTAGCAGTAACTTTTAGTGCATAATTTGGAAAACAGCTATGTTATTTGCATCTTTGTTGGAACTACATTTTAGTAGTCAGACTTTGTTACTATTATTACAAAGAAATTGTTATCGATCGATGATATCCTGAACTGAAAATTCTTGACTTACCACGCCATATTTATTAATTTTTTTTACCCTTTTACAATTCTTTAACATATTTTATATTATCATCAAATCTATCTTCAACAGGGGTAGTCCAATTGGCTAGAACGAGCGAGACATGCATAATATATTACTCAAAACACATAACGAAAAATAACGTTGTGCTGCATATAAATAATCTATATCTAATGTCTATACTTGTAGTATCGCTTTTTTCTGGCTTTTAAATACTTGCTGTATGTCAGATGACCTTCCCCAAAAAAGTATACCGAATTTTAGTATAGAGTAAAAATACCCATAGTAAACCAATTTAAGTGTTTATAATCCATGCATTTAGTTAGAACACGGAGAGCATAGCAGGCAGATGATAATTCTTTAGCAGTATTTTCAATATGGTCATTTTAAACACGAATCGATATAAATACTCAAGAGTTTTGGACAGTTGGTTGTGCTTATGTCATAATTTTTTAAGTTTATCTTGTCGGGAACAACGGACTTATTATGAGTAGTTCTATAGAAGATGCATGGTGTTTTATCGGTGTTGGAATCAGCTTGACAGAATTGCTTGTCGCTCAGGGTAATTATTGACCGTATGCTTTTCCCTCTAATTGGAATATTATTAACCATTACTAATTTCGAGGATCACTTGACGGCACCTAAGTCTAAAAAGAATAAGTACTCATTTGTTTGATTATTGTAAATAATTTTAAAAAAATAAGTCTGTAATATTCAATAGTACAAATATTTTAGGAAAAATTTTTTTATACCGTTTATAATCGTCGACGGAATGACCCCCTCCACATTTATATTCATAAGGTTATTTCAGATAATGCACGCATTTTTATTTTTTCAAATCTATATAAGTTCGTGGTTCCTGATTCCTAATTCTAAAAAAATTAAGATTCCGCAAGGCTGCAGGACTTCGGTCGATTACCATTTGGTGAAACCAATAAAACACAATAAATAATAATAATAAGATTAGGCAAATAATTTCATCGAACTCACTTACGTAAAAGTGGAAATAACATTTAACCAAAAACATGTTTTAGGAAAGACCAAGAAATTATCATATGTAAACAGAAATGATAACATTAGTAGAATGGTGGGATTAATAAATTATATACTGCTCTACCATATGTGAACACAAAATTACATTAGTAAATATCATTATAATTCACTTTGAAGTTCCCTAACGTACTGTGGCAGGAGGTGAACAACCCTAGTAGTATTTATCTAATTTGTAATATATACACGCTAATTTCCCTAAATAATCAGTTAAGTGGAGTTATAAATTTATTAAATAGTTTAATTTCCACTATTTTATTTTATATCACTCCGCACTTATTTTTATAGCAACAAAATATAAAAGAAACAATTGCTCAAACAATAATAATTGGGATCGACTGATTTTGCCGAAAATGTATGCGTTTGTCTCTCTTTGTTATTAGCATTAAAGGAAAAGACAAACCATTTTTTGGACTGGAATTTTGTTCATCCTCTTCATATTTCTATCGGATTACTTACACATTTTTTTACACTAAAATAACCTTTCTACAAAAAAAATCAGAAATTATTAATAAGCTTTTCAAGCTATCGAGAACGTCTTAAATATTATTTTCAGATATTAGACAGTGGATATACATTGCTAATACTATTAAGCCTAAATCAATCATTCGTGCACCCTCATCAATGTTAGACTTCAGTTAAGACAGCAACATTGACGTAGCTTTTATATTAATAATTTTTTGTTTATTTTACTTAAAACAAAACTCTTTGTTTAGCGTTTAGCAGATATCTGAATAAAATATAACCACAAAAAAAATGTTTTAAAGTATCAGATTCTTCTAACTTTTGTATGATTTTTTCCGGTCAGCCATGTTGCCATGCAGAAAACAAAAAACTAACTACCTAAGAATTTGTAATAGTAGTAGATAATACTGACCTGAAACTTCAATTCATTGAAGTTCACTCATGTCTTTGAAAAATGCTTGTCAGTTTTTTCGATATCAATATAACTGAAGAGAATACAGAATTACTTTTAACATGTTCAAATATTTGAATCAGAAAGACTGTAATCTATAATTATATTGACTTAATTAATTTTATTGGAATTCTACATAATTATAGAAAAATTTGTAATATGAATAGGCTTGAATTGGTGCTAATAATATCAGTCTGTATTCTATGTATAAATTTTTAACATTGCATTGAACATTTAGCTCACCAAACATATATTTTATATTCCAGGACTGGTATATAATTTCAGATTCGTAGACGTTTTGTAACCGACATTCAAAACTTTGATTACCCTACTTTAAACATTTTTTAAAAACCGCTGCATAAGGAATCACTACTTCCACATCCAGATTTCTCATTCGAGCCGCTTTGAAGGAAGCATCTTGACTATATTTGTACTCTAGTATGTGGAAATTATTGGTCATAGAATTTTAATAATTTTTGAGGCAGATATCATAGAAAAGTTTGAGGCGTTAGTTTCTACCATATACGTTAAAAATGAAACTTATTTTTTCCTATTCACAACCTACCACCTCTCACCACTTCAACAGAATCATCTCAATCATTACAATACATACATTTAACTTTCAAGTTTAATTTTATGTTATTAATCCCATTAATAATAAAGCGGAGGTGGTGGAAGTGGGAGCGGGG
This sequence comes from Stenurella melanura, assembly GCA_963583905.1. Taxonomy (NCBI): domain Eukaryota; kingdom Metazoa; phylum Arthropoda; class Insecta; order Coleoptera; family Cerambycidae; genus Stenurella; species Stenurella melanura. The sequence goes on from OY757309.1 coordinate 213,496,774, forward strand.
ATTGAAAAGTATTAAAAATACCAAGTTTCCGTAATCTTACAGTTTGCTTTCCTTATTTTTCTCTATTTACCTATACTTACCCACTCCCTCAACGGAATCATGTCAAAATATAATATAGTTTCAGATGCCGTTATAATACATACGTGTACCAAATTTCAAGTGAATATATCAATTTAATTTTATCAGCTCTCTTAATAAGGGAGTGGAAGTGGTGGGGGGATAGAGAATATTATGAAAACACCTGAGGCCCTCGTTTCTAGTATATACATCAAATCCCAAATTTCTGTACTCTTCCCAGCTTGCTTTACTTATTTTCCCCTATTTACCTCTTTTTAACCCCCAACCAGATGTTGTTATAGTATATACATACGTGTACCTACAAAATGTTTATAAATACATAGTGGTAGAAAACATTGTAGTGTGTTTTATTTAGTTATTTGTGCAAAATGATTAACTACCACAGAGTAACGGCTCCTTCAATCAATTTTTTGTAAAATCTTTAATTTATTATTTGTTTTATTTTTTGTCTATATTTATTTATTTGTTTATTTAATCGTCATATTTATATTAACGCCCTGGCGGAGTTTAGCTATTGCTATTCCACCAGTCAACTAGGACACGTACACATAGACACCTACATAACAACCTGCGATATTGCCATCTACCGCAGTTGATACTCAAACTCAGCAGAGATAACAGCGACTAAACATGTTGTGCTGCTTAACAGCGGCCTAACCTACTGCTACCCCTCTCGGTAACACATTAAATACGCCACTAAACATCCATGCCCTGGCCAGGACCTGAACCCAGAACTCCGTGGTCGCGGGCCAAACACCTTAGCACTTCGTCGATTTTATTTAATAATTTCTTATAACTCTTTTTTTAATGTATTTTTTTATAAAAGCCGATTGCTAGTTATCAGAGTAAAGCCGGTGCCACACGACGCGCTGAATGTCATTCAACGTTGGACACATGATAGTTTCCCTCTTTGTTTGAGGAACGGCCACACGATGCGACTATCGTGTGTCCAACGTTGGATGGCATTCCACGCATCCTGTGGCCCCGGCTTAGGATTCGATTACTAAAGTAGCCGCATTCCTATCACAAAAACTTTTTACATTTTATCAAATAATGATGTTAATTCGAAATTGGCCGGTTAGAGATTACTTTAGATGCAAATTGAAAAAGTTTCTGCTTTGGGAATTTTATTCAGTTCACTAATAAATATTCAAATTTTAAAATTATAGCACGAAACAACTAATACAATGTCTACAAGTACAATTTTAAAATATAAGATTGTAGTTCACCTCATCAATTTAGGTATATTTTTATCAGTCATGAGATTTTTCTCTCAGCTTAAATACTACCTCATTAGAACGTAAATAAGATAAGGTAACGTCTGATGGGGCTACGACAGAAGTTCCAAGCGTAACGATGCATTTTAGAGATACGAAATTCGGAAATTAAAAGATGATGACGTAAGCGACAACATTCGTGATTAGTATCGTATATGGTGGGTACCGTATTATATGCAAAGAGAGAGAGAGAGAAAATAATATTCACCGTAGCCTCATCAAGTGAGTTCCTTGTCAGCCAGGCACTTCTCTTTCTTTTAAGGAAAATAATGAAACAGTATCACAACATGAAAATCATGATATACAGGGTATAATTAGTTTCATGTTATTAAAAAACTGGTGGTAGGGAACGACAAGACTAACAAAAAAAAACATTATATAACATGGGGTCTAAAGCTCATAGTTTGAGAACTGATGGCATATTGGGGTAGGCTTTATTGCCTCGCGTCTTGTCGCACGTGATACTCTGACATTCGTGCGAATAAGTATGGTGAGCCTAAGAGATAATTAGGCCGCGATGGGGGTCATCGAAAAGCATTTCGACAAAGCAGTTAAAAGCGACCGACAGAGGACACCGCCATTATCTTATTACGCGTGCTATACTCTCCCTTGTAATATTCTCAAGTAAAAGTTTCCTTGGTAAATAACGTACACACGACGCGACCTGCCCATTCCTTGGTTTTGTCCGTTGCTTTTGTTCTTTTTGAATTTTGTGCCACTTATGTTAAGATTGATTTTATTGACATCGTTCAAGTCGTTAGTACTTGGTTACGTAAGACACTACTTCTCGTTCGTGCTTTTTGTGTTACTTTTTGAATTTTGGCCCAAGTTTTTCTTTTCTTTATTGATAACGTTAATTCACAGTTTAGTGTGGTGTTTTAAAATGCAGATTTTGGACATTACGGGAGATTACACTTATCCAGAGCTCACGGATATGTACTTGGTGTATGGAGAAAGTGGTGGAAATGCGCCTGGTGCGGAAGAGCTTTATCGTTTAAGGATCCCTAATCTACGTCATCCTTGTGCTGGTACATTTGTTAGTATTGACCAGCGTCTTCGAGAAACAGGCCGTCTCGATGGACATGGGGGAGAACGAGATCCACAACGCGAAGAAAGGGTAATTGTCGCAGAGGTTCAAATTTTGGAACTTGTAGAAGAGGATCCAACCTTAAGCACCCGCGATATCGCGAATCGTGTGGGAGTATTCCGTTTTGTGGTATGGAGGACATTGAGATATATGAACTTACATCCCTATCGCTATCAACGTGTCCAAGCACTAAAACCTCAAGATTTTGCAGAGCGAATGCAATTTTGTAGGTGGATTTTAAGAAAACACACGGCAAATGAGGATTCTTAAAACGTTCTGTGTTTCTCCGATGAGTCGTGTTTTACCAGAAGGACGCATTTTCAACAACGGTTCAGCGTTAATTTGTGGGCAGGAATTTGCGGTAATGAAATAATTAGACTTATACAATTACCCGTTAGATTAAATGGTGATGTATACTTAAATTTTTTGCAACAAACATTGCCAACTTTGCTCGAAGTTGTACCCTTAGCTACGCGCAGAAGTATGTAGTATTTGCACGACGACGCGCCAGTTCATTTTAGACTGGCTTTTTTTAACAGAAAGTTTCCTCGAGGATGGATTGGACGCGTCAGACCAGTACCATGGCCTACTAGATCGCCCAACTTAAATCCGATGGACTTTTATTTTTGGGGGCATTTTAAATCTCTGGCTTACCGTGATTCGATTGACACTTTCGAACAATTGCAACAACGTATTTTATTATGCATAGAAACAATAAAAAATTATCCTAATTTACCAAATGTGTTGAACGGAGTGCGTATGTCCTTAGTTCGACGTGCCAAAATGTGTATACGTGGAGATGGAGATCATTTCGAACAATTTTTGTGAAAAATTCAAAGGAATTGTTCAGTTATTGGGTGTTACTTATTGGGTAATAAAGGTATGATTATTATTATTATTATTGTTATTATTATTAGTATTCGCTGTCTTGTTTTGATCTGTTTATTATTGTTTACATTGATTTTCATAGAGATCAAAGACTCGATTTTTAGTTTTCGATACCTGATTAGGAAAAACGTAGTGCTCAATTCGTTAAAAAAATCAGAATTTTTCCTAACTTAAAATACACAACTATTTTCTGTTATCGTATCTCGGACGTCTAATTGTTCGTTTTCCAATTTCATAAAATAATTACTAATTTTTTAAGCTTTTAACACAATATTACAAATGTTAATAAACCACTTTTAAATTTTATAAATTCTTATAAACGACAATAAAAGCTAAAATAACTTTGTTCCAAATTAAAAAACACATGTAAACAAATTCTATTTAAACCCCTGCGGCTTGCGTTGTGCCGAAGGAGAAGGAATTATTTACATTTTCATAATTAGTGGTATAAAAAGTTCGGTACAAATAATCCCATCAAAGTGCCGCACTTCTTACGGCGGGAACACAAGTCGGGTATTACAGTTTTCTATATTTCTAATATTCGGAAGTATAACATCCATTGACCCTGAAAAACAGTGGTTCTCAAATGTTTCCTACTTTAACATTCAAATTGTAAACCTAGGTCCGCTTTTTCAAAGTTCCCCTAGAGAAAAAAGTCATATAGTTTTTTGTTTGTCTAGTCGTTCCCTATTACCAGTTTTTTTTGATGACATGAAACTAATTACACGCTGTATAGTAAACAATGTATTAAATACTTTAGCAGGTATCTGTGTTGGATAGTACCGGGTATAGATTTCAAACAACTAAACTGACTAAGTTTGCACATTTAGGCATGGTACAAACACACGGTTTTTAAACGTTCGGAGCCGTTGTGGCGAGAAGGGTGCGGTCTAAGATACTAATAATTAAATATGGTAGTACACTCACAGCTCCGGCCCGCAGCACCGCAAAAGCATGTTCGGTTCTTCAGAACATTTTTTGAAATGAGATGTTGCAGACATCCCGTGTTTTCAGGCATAACGCAAATATGGCATAGTTTAATTTTGATGATTATTGTCAACGTATCTAGCCAACAATTCTCCCACCAACTTCATTGAATGACTAAACGTTAATTTGGAAGTAGTTAATAAACTTATCAGGGTGCTCTATCAAATGCACAAACGTTGTGGCAAAATATTCCCTCCTCAGTCTTGAGTCAATAAATGGATGAACCCAATATCGTCTAATGCGTTGCGCTTTAACCATCTATGCTAACCGAATATCTGTACCGGGCCCTATATTATGGCAAATATTTTCAGACAGTGATCATGTGTAGTGGTATAATTAAGTCGTCTCTATATCTAGCTTCATAGGAATAAGCGTATGATAATGTAATATTTTATGAAACTCCAGAATTTGAAGGGAATGAGGGATTTATTTAAAAATGAGTTATTACGTATTCCCTATTTTTATTGTTATTCGAGATCTGATGCAAATTAAATAACAATGTATCTTATATTAAACAAGTAAAATTTATTAAGCATCATTATTCTCTCAATTCGTTTGATGCATTGACGTATTTTCGTAAAAATAAAATAAATTATACATATACGAAGAAAAAACGTTTCTCTTAAAATCAGGTTTCTATTTAAAAAAATGAAGTGGATCTTGAAAAACCAAAAAAATATTGTCATTTTGTTTCTTCCTCGAAGCCAAACCACAGTTTGTCTTTGGTATCTTTGTGTTTTGATTTAAATAAACCACTCTCTGTGGTGGTTATGATGAGTTTAATTTTGCAACTTTTTGTTCTTATGAATTTATATGAATTTTTTTCAGAAAACTCAAATAAAATAACCAGCACGGTTTTCATTGTTTTAACCAACCAGTAATTAAAAATTCAATAGCAAACAGTTAAAATCTTACTTCATTTATATAATTTGCATTTTCCTAAAAAAACTATCAATTACATAAAGTGTTACATTACGTTTGGAACATATTATAAAAAAAATCAGTGACCTTGGCTTCTAGAATATCCACCAAATCCCAAGATTTTATACTCTTACATACATACGTGTACAAAATTTCAAGTCAATATCTTAAACTGTTCCAGAGAAATCGTGCGCACAAAAAAAAAAGTGACAGACCGACAAAAAATTTTGATTCTTTTTTTTTACGATTACTTTACTTCCACATCCACTTAGTGGATGTGGAAGTAAAAATCACATACGGGACGACCTCCTCCCTTAAGTTTTTTTTGACTCAGCTAAAAAAGACATTTACAAACAAAGTTGTGAACATAATTTAACTACACACACACACACACTTTAAATTATGAAGTTTAGTAAATATTAGTTTACAAAAGAAACAGTTTTTGCTTGTTTCCTACATTTACATTTTGTACATCTGTGTATGTTAAAATCTGTTAATCAAATTGGGATGAATTAATTTCTTTGTATAATTGATAAAAAACATGTATTTCCAGAACAAAAACCTTCGCTGCGGCCACAATTTTATTTGATGTTGCTGAAGTATTTTTAAGCAAAAAAGGTGGAAAATGGAAGTTACTTTATTAAAGGTTCTCATCAAATTATACATAATTTTATATATTTCAGTGCCGCAAAAACCTGTCAAAAAATGTAATAAATTTTTGTTATAAAATATTAAAGGTCTATATAAACCGGCATAAATTAAATTTAGAAGAGTTTTGAAACATTAAAACTGTCTAACTTTTACCCAAATTTAAGAATTGTATTGTTTTTTAATTTAATATATTTAAAATTGTAATTATGGTCAAAAGCACATCAATCCGACATGCACAACGTAAGCATACACGTATCGATTGTAAAGTAATAAATTTAAATATGTGGAATGTCAACCATTAGGGGACGCATCCACAATATCTACACAGTATAATAGAGAATTGAGAAGCTTTAAAAGGAGATCATGGAGATGGTTCTGCGAGGGGTTAGATGAATTAGCCCCAGCAGTCCGTCTACCAAAGATCCTTGCAAGAGACCACTCAAAAATAAGCTTGACGGCAATTATGCAGAGAGTCAGCAGGAAAATATAAGAGTACTTTTAGGTACTCACTTCCCCGACTCCCGCGTCATTGAAGATGAAATAGCACAGATCTATCTGGAAGAGGATGCACATCGCCCCACCAGAGAAGAAAGAAGATTAGGAAAAAAAATGTTCACCCTCAATAAAATTAAATGGGCGGTACCCAGCTTCAAGTCCTTCAAATCACCTGGCAGGGATGGCATTTTTCCTGCCTTGCTTTAACATGGCATTGAGAGACTTATCCCATGCCTAAGAAGCATATTTAAAGCAAGCTGTTCTCTTGCATATATTGCGCAAACTTGAAGGGAAGTTAAGGTAGAGTTTATTCCAAAGATAGGCAGACGCCCAACAGAGAAAACTAAATCATTTTAAGGAGAAAAGAGGTTAAGCTAATGAGCTTAACCTCTTTTCTCCTTAAATCAACGGAGAAAATTTTAGACGAACATATAAGAAGTGAAACCCTTACACAGACTCTACTTCATCAACCTACAAAATCGACAACAAATACTCTGCATGGCCTGGTTAAAGGCATTGAAAAGACATTTGCAGCAAAGAAGGTAGCTATGTGTGCATTCATAGATATAGACATTTGATAACACCTCTTATGAATCCATACAAAGAGCCGCGGAGAAAAGGGGAATACAGTCCCCAACAATCAAATGTATACAGTCCATGCTAAGAAGCCGAATAACGATTACAGATGTGGGTGGGAGTCCGCCACTGTGATTGCAGTCAAGGGTTGTCCACAAGGTGGAGTTTTATCGCCCTTGCTGTGGTCAGTGGTGCTGGATGACCTCCTCCATAAGCTGAGTAATTTTGGCTTCAACGTTCAGGGTTATGTTGATGACCTGGTTATTACTGTGAGAGGGAGGCATGAGGTTATGATTTCAAATCTCATGCAAATCGCCTTAAACATAATATCCAGCAGGTGCTCGTTTGAGGACCTCAATGTCAATTCGAGCAAGACAGTTCCGTTTACCAAAAAGAGAAAACTAAGTTTAAGAGCTCCTATGTTAAATGGAACGGTACTGAACTTTTCCAGTGAAGTTACATATCTAGGAGTAATTCTGGATCAAAAACTTACCTGGAGCTCACATTTAGAAAGAACACTTACCAAAGCCACTGCGGCTATTTGGACGTGCCGCAGGCTATTCGGTAAGACTTGGGATCTAAAACCAAAAATGATCTATTGGTCTTATCTTTCGGTTGTGAGACTGATGGTAGTCTATGCATCATGGAGGCCGAAAACTGAAGAAAAATTAGGAAAGGAAAGTTGCAGAAATTTCAATACCTACCCTGCTTATGGATTACAGGAGCAATGTGCTCCTGTCCCACATTAGCTATGGAAGCAATGCTAGACCTACTTTTCTACATTACGTAAGGAAGGAGGCAGCACTTAGTGCCCTGAGGCTGCAGCAGGTACTCTTTCTCAAACGAAGCGATCTGGTTGATCACTTAAGGATCCTGGAGTTAATCCAATTGGAATCCAAGACCAAATCCCCTGACTCAATGCCAATCAAGCGGGACTTTGACTGTCCGTTTGATGTGCCGATTGAGAGCCATTAGACGAGCAGAGTCCAAACCCTGCAGTTGGAAAAATGGTCACTCATCTGATATACAGATGGATCGAAGATGGCTGAAGGGGTTGACGTGGGCGTAGCGGGGCCTAATTGTAGGCTATCCAGAGCCCTAGGTAAGACTCCAACCATCTTTCAAGCAGAAATTTATGCTATAGATCCATGTGCTCAGAAATGCATAAATAAAGGCATTTGAAGAGCAAAGATCAATATACTCTCAGATAGCCAGGCAGCGTTAAAAGCCTTTAGGTCTTTCACCTTTCAATCTAAAATTGCTTGAGAATGCAGACAATTCCTGAAGCAACTGGCAAGAAACAACAAGGTTTCCTTGATGTGGGTGCCAGGGCACGAGGGAATAGGAAACGAATTGACTGACGCCCTTGCAAAAAAGGTGCTGAAGCCCCATTTTTTGGGCCCGAACCATTTTGTGGCTTATCTAGGGGCACATAATAGAAGAGATCCTAAAATGGGAAAAGGAATACAAAGAGTCGTACTAGAGGAATACTCGATGCCAAAGACAAGCGAAAAGGTTCATAACTTATTCGACAAAGAATACCACGAGGCTTCTCGAACTCGATAAGTCCGACTTAAGGCTGATGACAGGCCTTTTAACAGGCCAGTGCCCATTGAGATATCATCTCAAGAATATGGGCAAGACAGATGATGATACTTGCAGATACTGTGATACTGCAATAGAAACTGCGAAACATATTCTTTGAGAGTACAAGATGCTATTTTTCGCTAGGCTAAAGTACCTAGAAAAGGTGGAATTAATGCCTGAAGACGTAGGGAAATTAGCCCCCAGGAAAATCATAAGCTCTGCAAAAAGCTTGGGAGTCCTGGGCAACAACTAATTCTAGGGCAATTCACAAAAGATTTTAGGTCGATGTGAGGAAGGGCTGTTTAGAGCCGAGCGACCCTTTAAACAATCTGCAATCTAGAATTCATAATATCTACTTGGATACCAATAAAGTGTAGTCCTATTCGTTGACTCAAAAATATCATCAGAGATTTCTGTGGCATATTTACTCCACATTAGTTATTTAATCAATTCATCTCCAATAGCAATTCTTTTAACTCATTCTTATTTAATACACTACATCTAATAAGCGTTATATACTCAATACTTTTATAATTTTATATTCCTTAGTGATATGATAAAGCAACGAGTTAAGGCGTGTTCGTGGTGTATTGCAAGATAATACACTGGTAGTGTTAGTGAGCAATGGTTGTTTTTTGCGTTTTTTCAAATGTATCACCCTACTTTTGCGTCTAGAATTTAGACTTTTACAGTGCAATCAAAGAGAAAAACTTTGAGACAAAATAACATAAAAAGGTTCTAGTATATCCACAAAGCAGGCCAACAAGTCTGGACACAAATGATATAAAGCTATATAAACACATCTGGTATATGACATAAAAAAGTGTGCTTACGGTAATCCATCAAAAAGTAACAACAGGTTAATAATTCGGAAAATCAAAACTCTACACTTTTTATTACAATTACGGATAGTAGGACTAATTCCGTCTTTCAGAAAGTGTTCTCTGTGTAACTATATAACCTTAACCTAAATTTTAAACTTATCTATCATATTAAAAATAAAGATTAAATAGCTAAATATATATTTTAAACGTTTTAATCCTTACATGATTCACTGTCATAAATACCGTGGGGATTTTGGTAGTAGCGCTAAATGGTGTTACTATAACAGTATTATACTTCTGTAAACTGTATATTATTTAATTTTTTTATATTTGTATTGGAAATAAAGACCTTTTATTATTATTATTATTATTATTATTATTTCCCATCGGAACCATCGATACATGCTGTCTATAGGCGGGACGACTTTGGTCAATATAGCAGTGATCTTTATGTCTTTACTTGTCATGTGATTGGTCGAAACATGCACCAGGAATTTTTGCAGCAGACCTCTCAACGACCTTAGGTCAATTTAACATTCTACACTACACATGATTTCAACGTTTTATTTTATTTCTCAGTTATCAGTCATTACATTACATTTTAAATTTGGTGAATTCTTTGGATATTTAAGTGTATGCAACTGCACTTGTTAATACCTACTTAATTTTTACTGGATGAGTCGCTTTGGAAATTATACCTACCTAAATTATAAAATTGAACAATAAAATAGTGAAAACAGTGAAAACAAAAAAAATTCAAGAAAGCATCTGGCGCTAAAACTTACTATAAGGATAAGGTCTTATGTAGTTAATTAATTTGTTCGTAAAATATTCTCCTCAAATACCACTCGTGCTATTAAATTTTATGTATACTATTTCGACCTAAGTTGCCAAAAGGTGATATCATTAACGTAAATTAATACTTTATTATCTTCGAGATAAAGCGCTCTGGATTTAACCCTTAGTTGGTCGCGTTGGGGTATTTTATACACCAGGTAGAGTTCAACTTGAGAAAAGGCCATTTTCCCTCTCCACATGAAACAAGTCTTTTACGTGCTAAATGCCGCCGATGCTGTGTAGCGAGATCAGTTGAGTACCGTCTCCGACAGAGTGTGTATATAGTTATTTAGTTTGTGTGGTGTACAAAATACACCAGGCGACCAATAATGTCAGAAAAAAATAAGTTTGAAAATTTTAATATTACCTCGCATATATTTTTTTTAGTAAAAACTCTGGACTGAGACGATGTGAATATTTCAAAAATATTTCTTTTTTACTCATGAAACCCCACCTACCAGATTGTCTGAACATTAAAAAACTACCTTTGGATGTAAGAATTTTGTTACAAAAAACTGTTAGAGCAGATATCAATTTAACGGACGAAGAACAAGAACTCCCTACAAAAATAAGATCGAGATGCTTCAGGTGTGGTAGAAAGAAAAACAGGGTTACTACTATGCAGTGTGAAACCTGCAAAGATGTGTATGCAAAGAACATAGTCGAGAGAGAATAAAATGTAACAGTTGCGTTAATAACACGGAATGCACAGATACTGATTAGTTTGTTCAATGTTTATACAGTTTTTTGCTATATTATGAAGTGTTCTTGCTTTTGTAAAATAAAACACTAGAAAAACCTCAATTTGTTTTCCTTCCCCCATTTTGAGCCTATTTGTTTTTAGAAAATTTAATTCTCCTATATACACTTGTTTTGTTCAAAATACACCACGCGACTTATGTAACATTTTGTAACGCTACTAACTAAGGGTTAATTAGATAATAAGCTACCAATTTACATTCTTTGTGATAATTTTATTCTTAGAGCAATAATAATGCTTAATCCGGTCACATACTACATACACGCGACATGTATACCACATGCCGTATACACAACAATAATTATGAGATATACAACGGCGTAGGAGAAGTCCACAATAAATTTGTCATATTTCTACTCACTTCAACTTATAGCATCGTTACTTCTTATTCATTTCATCTCATAATTGTGTTTTGCTCTTGATTTATTGCTAACTTACAGTGGATACGCGGCAATACGCGCGCATGAGAGACATACGTCGAGACATGAGCTTGCGGCGTTCTGTTTGTAAACAAATGTGCTCTTAGGTACCTACGTTCAGATATTTGGTTTCAAACGGGAGGAGTTATTTGGAATTTTATATAATCTTCAAAGGAAATTCGGAATGAAGCGATTATTATATTCGGAAATACCAACTTGAAGAGCATATTATTACATGTGTTCGAGAAACATCTAAAATTCTAAATGTCGCTCGTAATGAAAATGTGTTCATGTTATTGTGGGTCATCGAATCCTCAACAATTTTAAAAATATTCGTCTGTCTTGTCTGTCTGCTCATATGTATATATCCGTCCATCACGTTTCTAAAAATAAGCGCGATTACTCAAGACAGAAAAGCCCACTTACAGCGAACTTTCATTATAAGTTAGTAGAAGGTAGAAAAAGAACTTTTATTTGATAAATCCATCGGTATATATAAATATTACGAAACATTCTAAGAAAAAGAAATGTCCATGAAAAGTATCCTAACTTTTAATAAAATTCGGCAAACTCAAATATACTGCGTGGTAGGTATACAGACATATGTTTCACCAATTAAGAGGTCATCATCGAAAGACGATTTTTATAAGTATAGTGATTATACCAAGAAATTTCATAAATCTGTCAAAGGAATAGTTTAGAATGTTCAATATTTATTTAAGACACATTATAACTTGACAAATGGTATAACATTTAGTTGTTAATTATAACAAGATTATACCAATATTATAGCTGGAGTGGTCGCTCTTATCATTATGACACTGACAATTCGAAGAAATTGCTTTTTTCAAATATTTCTTCTACGATTTATAAACTTGAAAGATACGAACTTTTTGAAAGATTGGTCCCAATTTGTCTTCTACTTAAATAGAGAAAATTGAAGTCTGCTTTGATACACTTGTTGCTCATAGTACACAAATAAAGTTTAAGTTGTGGAAACAGTACGTAATAAGGGAGTTGATGAGTCAAGTCCGATTAAAGAAAAATTTGGTATAATTTGGTGACGAACCATTAATGAAAGTACTTACTACCTACGTTGTAAAAATTGTATTTCGAAAAGACGAGTTTGCAGTAAATGTAAATTGAAAGAAGATTTAAAGCATTTTAAAACAAAATAAAATATGTTAAAGAAAAATCTAAAATGAGAAATATTTAATATGAAACAAATAATTTGTTCATAGAGTCAGAGTTCTATGCCAAAAAGTATTGGAACTGAACATAATACAATGCCACATATAAATCCCATATGCGACACTGAAAAGGACAGAAATATTTTGTGCAACACCAGCAGAGATATATCTAGGTTAAAGAGCCGAGACCCATACGCATAAACAGTTTAGCTGCAATAAAAGATTGAACTTTCGTAAGGCGTACAAATTTCACTACTATTTTAAAATAAGCGTTACAAATGATACAAATAGGCAATGTAAGGAATTATGCAATGTAGGTAAATGTATTGTATTATGCAGATATTATAATTATACGATTAAAATCCTCTATTACCTACTTCAGTCAGGTACTAAAATTCCGATTCGGATTATCCGAATCATCCCGAGCGTATTTAATCTTGACTTGTCAAATCCACAGTAAAAGCCCGAGGTCATCGGCGGCATTTCTGCTAGATCAAAGAAGTGTCGCATATGGGATTTATATGTGACAATGCAATAATAATATTAATAATAATAATAATAATAATATAATAATAATAATAATAATAATAATAATAATAATAACCTACATCACCAAAATCTGCTGTGGAGCGATTATACCTTCCGCGTCGAGAGGGTGGACGAGGACTAATGAATATCTTGCAGCTCTGTAAAAGTCAAGAAATGAAGATACGTAAATACTTTTTCAACAATCCCCACCCGAAAATAAGAGAAATTACGAACGCTGATAACTCTTATACGCCTCTTGACTTATCTAACCGAAATGCCCAACCTCCATTGCAAACAATTGCCGACAAGATAGAATCCTGGAACAACAAATTACTCCATGGCAAATACCCCTCACAGCTTGCTTGCGCCACAACGGATAAGCAATTCTCGGTTAGTTTCTTAGGGAAGGGCCAGCTGTACCCTGCAACAGAAGGTTTCATGGTGTCTATTCAGGACAAAGTGATAAGAACGAGAAACTACGAAAAGCATATCTTAAAAGAGAACGTAGTGGACAAGTGCAGAAAATGTGGACAGTCTGGCGAAACGATAGAGCACATTACTGGTGGATGTAGTGCCTTAGCAAATGGTGATTATCTTGGACGCCACAATCAAGTTGCAAAAATTCTACATCGCCATTTAGCCCTAAAATACAACTTGATCAAAAATCCGCAGCCGCACTATAAATACTTACCTGATGCCGTCCTTGAAAGCCAAGAAATTCTGTTGTACTGGGATCGCACAGTACTCACAGATAAAACCGTAGACTTCAACCGTCCAGACCTACTCCTAATTGATAAACAGAACAAAATAGCTACAATAATAGATATCGGTATCCCACTCACGCATAACTTGATAAAAATTGAACAAGAAAAACGAACAAAGTACCAGAACCTCGCAATAGAAGTAAAACGGATTTGGAAACTCCAAGAAGTCCAAATAATTCCTATTATTATATCAGTGGAAGGAGTGGCCACTACTCATCTGAAGAGGAACACGGCATCACTAGGTCTTCCTGTCGGGATAACAACTCTTATGCAAAAGACAGTGGTATTACAGACATGCTATATCGTAAGAAAATTCTTATCGTTTTAAAATTCCAAGGTGGATAGAGTGAATTCTCTCCCACCCGGCGACAAAATCTAATCCCGATAACATCGCAAATCCAAGGGATAGGTAAAAATTTTCCAGCATTAGGCTGAGATGTACACTTAATAATAATAATAATAATAATAATAATAATAATAATAATAGTGATAGTGATAGTGAGGAAGACGTTAAACTTACCTGAATACATGGCAGCATAATACATCACCTTGAAGCGGAATGCGATACTGTTGACTGTCGAATCAAATACCTCATCTTAGTGATTGGTCAATTGACCCCACTAAGTGATAACCCATTTGGAGGAAAAAAAAATAATAATAATGATAATAATAATAATCTCAATGGTGAGAATATTAAAAATGCTATTTTAATCGAGAGCTGACAGCACCCGTTATACAAGACGTTCTTTGATGCTCATCGCTTGTGGAAGCGGGGACATACAATGTGCTCAACATTGGACACATACGTGACTCCAACGTTTCTTTCAAATGTTTGACAGATGGTCATTTTTACAGTTTGTAAACTGTTGAACTGGTCAGACTATGTGTACAATATTATGATAAATTGAACTAATGTTGGAACTAACAAAACGAACCACGTCGGTTTATTTGAAGGAAATAGAAGACGATTCAGTTGTAGCCATGACTTTAAGTTCACATTTTTAGACAACTGAATGGCCATCCTTGAGATGAATTATGTGACCGGACAACGAATAGTGTAGCGACTATATTTCAGCATTCGAGTCCTTTGACGAGAGCTGAGAAAATCGACAACTGTTTGAATGCGTTTTGATATCCGACGTTGGACGCAGTTATCTGACACGACGCTCAAAACTCACTTAATGACCACACCATGTGTCAAATGGTTATTCGACCGGCAGGTTTTGGACAGATGTGGGGCGGTAGCTGAGTTGTTAAGAGTTCGTTTGCACGCCACAGTAAATTCGTGTAATAGAAAGCAAACTAATAGTTATGCCGATATAACAGGAACGATGAAATTGGCTAGTTATATAGTTTTTATGACAATGTAACAATTTAATTGGTAAGTAAATTAAAATTCTTTTAAACTCTATTTCAAACGCTAGAGAAAAAAATACTCCGACTCTGCTTTTTAGTGATTTGCAGCAGTGTTACCACTTCTTCGAGCAGCTATTGCCTCGCCCTCTATTAGTAAATCATCTAATTAAATTGGCAAAATTTAATACATTTTTCTAATGTATTAATCTCTTAATGTTATGCCGATTTTTAACTTTTTTTCACATTTAATATACTTATTCTAGTATGTATCATATGTTATTTGTATCTTTGAGCCCCATTAAAGAATATAAAAATTAATGATGAATTGCGGACGATTGAGTTTTACATTCGCGTATCATAATCCAAAGGAGAAAACTTTGGAAACTTAATATCATTTAGTATTCAAATATAAAATATGAACTTAACTAATTTTAATAATTAAATCAAATCTGAACTCTATTGATTTGTTTTTAAGAAAAATAGTTCGAAATATTGACGACAGTAAATGGGGTATTTGATTTTGGTAACAGAGCCTTAACGTGTTCTGCTTACAAACTGAGATACTCAATGAATAAAGTTCGAACCATGCTTACTGCGAAACAATTGTAATTTTATAATTATTCCCAAGAAGTGGTGTAACGTGCCAAATGTTTAAGAAGCATTTTACGTTACATTTTTAATATTTATTGAAAATTTTTTAATTATCGGCAATTTTATTCTCCTAGTGCTCTCGTACTAATTTATTTTGGTACTGTCACAGAACAAGAACAGCTTCAGTAACTTACGCCTCGAGATAATTGATGGCGCATGCTCTATAATATTCAAATTAAGTAAACAGATCAAACTAACTTTAAAGTGGAGTAGAGTAAATTAAACTATAATTATAATAAAGTCTGTTAGCCACATGTAAATGTAGAATTATCAAAACAAATATGGATCTTTTCTTTAATTTAATATTCCCTTAATAAAAGCGAATTACTTTTCGTTGAGGCCATGTGACCACCCGTCAGGGAAATAATATGATGATATCTAACAATACGCCGCTCCGAGCTAAATTCCTTCCCTTTCACTCGAGTCGCCATTCGAGATGGACGTATTTGAAATTTTGTTAGACTTCTAAGGGGGATATTAAGACGGAAAGACCCCGTGGACGCGTGGGGTAATCAGAGCCGGATTATCCATAAGGAAATATAGGCAGCTGCCTAGGGGCGCCGACGGCTTGCGGGGCGCCGGCGATGAACAAAAAAAAACAACAAATTTTCATACTTGAAAATTATCAACAAAAATTAAAAATTTCTTAAAAGCTATTATCATTTCTTTTCTGTCTGATAGATTTGGTTACAGATGTGGGTGGGATACCGGACCACCTTAAATAGAAGCGTACTCGGCGTTTGTTTCCATCCGTGTCGTTCGACTTTTTCTTCAACTCGCTCTGTCACAATTTTCCATCGGTCTGTGTGAAACTGTGGAAATGATCCTTAAACACAATATAACAATTTTGTAGATCGACATTTGTTAAAACTTGAAACTGCTTCGATACTTTTTCCTGAGAAACACAGAAAACGTGGAATTTCTCGGCTATTTGTTTAGATTAAAATAACTGTAAAACAATGTTTTCTGTAATCATGTGGCAGCAATAGAGTCTAGTTAATCGTTTGAGCCCAAAATCGATCGTTTTTGTTCACATCCGGCCGAGTAATGGCAATTCATGTAAACAAAAACTGATTTTCATTGATTTCGAGAGTGAAATTTTTTTGGTTTCTATTTTTTATCTCGAAACCAAATAATTGGCTATACGCTCATATTTCTTATTTCTTATTTTGATGACCATTTTTTGTCCGAAATATTTTTCGGTGATTTTCCCTAGCTCTGAGCGCTCAGCGAACAGCAAATTATTGCACGCGGCACTTCAATCATCATGAATTAACTAGTGCGTTTAATTACTTCCACATCCATATAGTGGAGTGGCAGTATAGTAATCGTAAAAAAAAATCAAAAATTTTTCTTATTAAAATAGGTTCATAATGTCATGAATCGTCGAAATTTTAAATATTAGCGAAAAAAAAAAATTGTCGTCTGTCGTAACTTTTTTTTTTAGTGACATAAATGGTTTCGCCAGTAAGAAATCCAGAAAACGTACATAATAGTTATTTATGATACAAGTGGTAAAAATGATGTTTCATTTACAAAATATTTGTTTTTATTGTTTTGTCCCCACTCATAAAATTAAATATCATTTTTAACATTATTTTATCATAAATAATAATTATACCTACTTGTTTAACTTTTTCCATGTAATGTTTTTTTTTTTTCGTTTGTATGTGTTGATTGGATATTGTTTTTTTATATTATATATTATAAGTAAAAACTTTAATAACATTTTAAAAGTTTTGTAGTAGGAGGGGGGGGCTATAATGTAGTTGCCTATGGGCGAAAAAAGTCATAATCCAGCACTGGGGGCAATAGTTTTAAATAATTATATATCGTTAAATACCATCTAACGTTAAAATTATTGTTTTAGGTTTTTCCATAAAATAACAAATTTCTCTTCAACGTCGAAGTATATCGATGTTACACTTTTGCCCTAAGCGAGATTATATACGTTCAATTTTGATACTACGTTTTGTATTCGTTTTCTTGATAATAACTTTTTGGGATAAGAATACTACATATGTCTTTACCATGAAGTTTTTCGACGCAACACATATTTAAGATTTTCTACCAGTAAACGAAAACCTGGGCGAAGAAATTTCCTTAATTTTGTATTGGTGACAAATTATTTTATTCGAGCATAGCACGTCTCTACGATTTCATAACCTCCAAAATGGAACAGTACCACATGTGACATCGCGCTTGAGGAGCAAAATGAAGGTCCTCAACCATCTAACTACACAACGGTTAAAATCTATTATCATCGAAGAACAGGGGCGTACTTAGAAATTTCTCTCACGAGGATATTAGAACAAAAGATAAGTACTTTTGATCATTGCATGTAAAAGGAATTATTTTCACACATCCATTGTTATACATTAATTCGTAGTTACTTATGTCTTAAATTCGCTGTTACAAATATTCCGTCGTAGTATCGATTCCTTGTTGTCAATGCTTAACGTAACGGTAGGTATTTGATAACATGATATTATTTGAATTTTACCAGTATCGCAAATTCGCTTTGTCAACGTACTTTTATTTTGGATATGTCTCAGTGGTTAGACATATCGGTAATTATATGTACATAACACGCATCGTGTAATCTGAAATTTCTTAGATTTGACTCGTCAAATCACATCACTTATGTGAATTATTTATATTAAAGGAATTCAGGGCGCGGTGAAATGTGTATCTATTTGCTAGGATAGAATCCTAGCATTATCTTTTTGTGGTTATATAACTTGGGGTGTCCCGTTTGTAAATATTTGGCATTACGCAGCGGGGAAGCTCTATACTGGTAGGCTTAAGTAAATATCAAATTCGAGTGAAACTGCATATCTTTTGTTAGGTTAAGTTTTATTATTTTATCGTTGTAATATATTTTGTGTTGCCATTTTAGTATATCTAATGGTGGACATATTTTGTGTGTTTGATCGTTTGCGAGATACCTTTGTAATATATTTCGGCTTAAATCTCGTAAATGCTCACATTTTGTTGTAATATATGATTTTTCAGTATTGAGGTAACGTTACGAGACGTATCTTTTGTGATCAATTTTTTTTGTATCTCGTAAACACCTCAAATCCACCTTGCTGATAAGCAAATTGTAATAGTATATCTTGCAATATGGTACATTTTGTAAATATTTCTTTCTGTTTGATATTGAATTTTGCTATGCAGTATCGTTGATCCAGTGATAGTTTATCTTTTATAATATAATATTTTGTAATATAGTACTATTGTATATATGTAATATCTGTCTTTTGTTTATCTTTATCTTTACTTCTCCTTGATTATACTAAGTAATCATGGCGCCCAAGCCTTGAACACACAGCCCTATTGCTATCCGTATCTTTACTGTGCTAACCAATGATGCTACTCACGTCGCTTGTATGGTGGCCCTTTGAATAACTTGGTCAAACTAAAACCCTTTTTTTCATAGCCACAGTGGGAAGCTGTAGAGTCTCGTTTCTTTTCACCTAACACAAAATTTTGGCGTTAACTTGGTTACTTGAGAGGCGGTTAAAAACATATTTAAATGCGTGTCTCCGCCTTCACAAGAAAACACAAAATTATTCTAGTGTAGACAAATTATCTAGATATACGTTTGGTAGTCTTGTTACATGCATTTCATGCCAGGTTTTCTTTACATCCGGCTGTTATAAAACATGTTTTCGAATTTAATATAGAACGCAATTTACTGCTATATTAATTAATGTCAACACTTTTTACAATCTCACCCATGAACTTATATACCCAAGTATTTATTTTAAAGTGTGCCGATACTGTCTTGTTTGCACGGAATCGCTGACATAAAAATAAAGGACTTACTAAAACAACTGTTTGCGATAGAAGTCGAGAGAAACTTGAACAAAAGTATTAAGGCATTTTAGACCACTACACGGCTTTCTGCCTTATTTTATTATAGGCGAAGAAGGAAAGAAGTAAATCGATTTACATTTTTAAGATATACTGTTTCTAAATACCAGTATATCAAGAAAATGTTTACTCTTTGCATCCTTTTGTTTGTGTATTTCACTAAGGAAAATCGTAACTATAAGTATTTAAACTTCATTTTAAACTTAAGGATAAAAACAATTAATATCAGATTTTATGTTTTAGGTCTACTAAAAAATAAGAAATATCTATATTATCTTTCATTTAAAAACTAAAAATATTAATAATTTTAAATGAACTTAATTTAAATCAGATGGTTTTTTTTTTTCAAAAAAAATTAGAAATGATTGCCATGAATTTAATTATTAGATAATTGCTTCATAAAGCCACTATTTGTTCTATGTTGTCGTGCAAAATATTTTTCAGTGAGTTAAACTTGTAAGTTGCTTGTAATGTTTCATAAATTAGAACCATTATCAATTTCACTATTATCTCCAGAAGACGACAGAATGTAAGGTTTGTTCTAGTTTTGAGAAATACCCTGTCCGAGGACGTTCTCGGACGTCAGAAACATGCGCAGTTAGAAAAACGCGTTAGAACTTACTAACTGCACATGTTCCTGACATCCGAGGACTGGCATTTCTCAAAATCAGAACAAACCAATAATATCATCATTTAGTTATTGCCAAAAATTACTTGAGCTAAAATGAAGTCGCAGAGATCTCTTTAATTCTAATAGGATAACGCACACCACTTATTTAAATAGCGGTCGTTAAACAATTCATATTGATTGAAAAGTCCTAAATCAATTAAAAATATGTTTTTTTTAAATTGAGTTTTAGATCAAATTTGTTGTGGCCATACGTTCATTACTAATTTTGAGTGAATAATGGTCATAAGCGCGAATGTAATACTATGCTTTTCTACACTTATTAAACAAATAAGTTAAATTGAAATTTAATGATATTAATCGGTACCTACTCGTAAGAAGTGCATACGTTGGAAAACGTAAGCAAACAATATGGCGATGATACATTTGGTTGTCAGTGTCACGCGAGTTAATTGTTAGCTGCAGCAAGATAGGCGAGTCTGCCTGGGGTAAAAAAGAGGTGATTTTACAAATTTTGTATACCATTTGAGCTAGCAACGGATTCTTATAGGAAAAATTCTGCTGAACAAGATTTCCTTATGATAAATTTTCCTAAACCGTGGGCTTCATGGTCAAGTAATTGTTTAAACACATTTTTTTTTCGTTTCTATTTAATAAAATGAAGACGGTTTGACGGATCTGAAAAAATCTTGATTCCGTGGAAACATATCTTCAATACGCGTCTTTTTGCCCCAGGAACAAGTCATTTTGTCAGCCCGTTCATTTGTTATACCCAAAATAAATTTCTTAATTAATAAATTGACTACTCCGAAACTAATGAGTCAGGAAATTGTTTTTTTCTAAAAACATGCCTTTTATACCAAAGAATATACCATATTTTTTTGGCCCGATATCTTCAATACTTTTTGATTGTTTAAACAATTGGCATAATTTGTTAATTAGCAACTAACTTTCTTCCGAAAGTTTGATCCACTTCAAACCAACTTTAAACCATAAATATTGATGTCGGGCATAACCACCAAAAAAATCTGCACGAATGCAACTTTTTGCTTTTGTTTATTTAAAGCTTAAATTAATTTTGCAAATTAACATATGGAATATCTCGGCTCTAAGTAAGCGTATCGAATAGGGGTTTTGTGCATTTAAAAGTGCTTGGAAAAAGGAAAATTTTGAGACCAGAAAGAACTTGATCGGATAATCGGAACCGGAAATAAAAGTGATATTGCGTGAGCGGCTCTAACTTGTTTATTAACAACTTTTTGGACACGTTTGGTGCAAATGAAAGCTAACAAGTTTTACCATGAACCACAAAAAGTTCTACAAAAAATATTCAATCCCTGAAGAGTTATACGCGTTTTGACCCTTAAAAAATCTCTCCCGCAACGTGAAAATAGAAAGATTTGACGCGCAATGGGGTGGCGAGTTCGATTCTCGGTATGGACAAATTTTTGTTGTTGTCAAGTTCACTTTTTTTTCGTGCAATAAAATATTTACTGTAATAAAATAATTTTTATATTGTAGGAAACGCTAATAATTATTTATTCTTGAGAACTTCATTAAATCCGTAACTCTCGAGCTGATGCTGTGCACCTCCTTTGTATGCTCTACATTTCTTTTAGTCGAATTCATGGAACGGTGGAATACTCTAATAGTTATTAGGGTTAATAGTTAATAATTGTAAATATTTGTAATTAAAACAATAAAATAATAATGCCATTAAAATAGTTAAATCTTTTGATTATTTCTTATTTACAAATAACAAAGTGTGTGTTTTTTTCATGAGACGTGAACTTTCTTTTATTATAAGAAAAAAGTGAAAAAGTCTTTTTTCGACAGGCAACCCGCTCAATTAAAGTAAAACAAGCTTTCTCTTTCACAAAAAGTAGTAAAGAGAAACAAAAACTACCGACAAACCCTCGTTGGACAAGAACAATCGTATGTTTGTTGCAATATAGCCATTTATGTAATGAAAATTGCAAAAAGAGAATATTTACGACGTTTTTAAAAATTTCCCAGAAAGCGAAAACCTTTATTACCATAAAAAATACTTGGTTACATGAAAGAAAGTCAATTTAGCGAAAAAAAAATTTGCTCACACCTAGGATCGAACCCGCCACCCAATGCGGGTCAACTCTTACTATGTTCACGTTGCAGGAGAGATTTTTTTAAGAGTCAAAAGCGCGTATAACTTCAGTGATTGAATATTTTTATAGAAATTTTTGTGGTTTATGGAAAAACTTCTTAGCTTTCATTTGCACCTAACCTCACGTCCAGAAAGTTGTTAATAAACAAATTAGAGCCTCTCACGCAATATCACTTTTATTTCCGGCTGCGGTCATCCGATCAGGCTCTTTCTGATCTCAGAATTTTCCTTTTTCCAAGCACTTTCATATGCACAAAACCCCATTTCGATACGCTTACCTAGAGCCGAGATATTCCAGTTGTTAATTTGCAAAATTAATTTAAACTTTAAATAAACAAAAGCAAAACTTTGCATTCGTGCAGACTTCTATGGGGGTATGCCCAACATCAATATTTATCGTTTAAAGTTGTTTTAAAGTTGATCAGACTTTCTAAAAAATAGTTATTTGCTAATTAACAAATTATGCCAATTTTTTAAACAATCAAAAAGTATTAAATATATCGGGCCAAAAGAAATGGTATATTCTTTGGTATAAATGGCATGTTTTTTGAAAAAAACAATGTCCTGACCTCATTAATTTCGGAGTAATCAATTTTTTAATTAAGACATTTATTTTGGCTATAACAAATGAACGGGTTGACGAAATGAGTTGTGCCTGACGCCATACGACGCGTATTGAAAATATCTTTCGATTGAATCAAGATTTTTTCGGATCCGTCAAACCGTTTTCATTTTATTATATTAAAACGAAACAAATTTTGTTTAAGCAATTATATGAAAATGAAGCTCACTGTTTAGGAATATTTTTCATAAGAAAATCTTGTTCAGCGGAATTTTTCGTCTAAGAATCCGTGGCTAACTCAAACGGTATAAAAATTTTTGGGAAAAATCCCAGGCAGACTCGCCCAAGAGTTGATCGCGGTCGATTTGTTACTCAATCAGCGAAACAATGACTTTTAAATTTGTATTTGTGATTGGTCGAATGCAGTGAATTATGAATCGAAAATTCGCTGTAGTGAATTATAGGTACGATTTTTCACAAAAAGATGCTAATAATTGCCATATAATTAAATAGGGGTAGAAAAACAATATTACGCGCATCAGTGACCATAATGCAAAATTTAGAATAAAATGCAAATGAACATATTTTAACTTTCGAACACTCTACCACTTCTATTCACACAACATTCAACTTTAACTCTGCGCTGCCCTTCTTTGTCTATTTGTAATTTTATCTCATTCGTTGTTTTATCCTTTTAAATTTCTTTTCACTGTCACAATTCTGGAATAATTAATAAACATTATCGAAGATATATTATATATTAGATACGTTAGATATATTTTATTACACTCTCACATTGCAGGAGAGAGTTAGTTCTTGTTACGATTTTTCCCAGGCCGCCAATTATACTTCCATGCATATTTTGCAATAGTGTCCTTTGCATTATATTAATTATCTTAACTTATTTGTCTTTATACCATTTTAATCTTAGGCACTCTACTGTGAAAGAAGCAGTTTTTCACTTACCACGGCCCGTGGCATCGTGGATGTCTCGTAAGCTAAGGAGCATGTGTCTGATGACTAAAATGTTCCTATTATTTCACTTAAAATACAGTTTATTTGACCGATTGACAAGTATAAAAATGGCATTTGTATAAAACATAGAAGCAAGAAGGAAATATTCTTTCTTTCATACGCACAGAGAAATAGTTTCTATCAACATGCCACAGTTCTCCCTCTTACCAAGTATGTTATTCATTCAATCAATCAATCAATCAATCAATACATCAAACAAACTTTATTTTTAAATTAAATAACAAGAACATTTTTCCTCACCAAGCACACCGTAGCTAGCCAGTCATCCATTCTGCAAGGCGGTGTGGCAGTTGAAAGGTTGCATGACACGAGGCTGATTCTGATTAAAAATAATTAAAATGTGAGCGCAAGCTCCTTTCACAGTAAAGCGAATTAAAACGTGTATAAGATTAAACATGTATGGAAAAATAAGTTGAAATAATTAATGTAATGAAAAATACACTCTTATAAAATATGTGTAAAAGTATAATTAACGACCAGAAGAATATTGCAAAACAAGAAACCTTTTCCAGCAATGCGAGAGTGTATGCGGTCAAATTATGAAGCATAATTTTGTGTTTAAAATGTAATTTTTTTTCGATATTTCTATTGATCACTCTAATATAGTGACAATAAAAATGAATTTAAAATGACAAACAGAATAGCACGGACAGGCCAAAGATAAAGTTAGAATTAGTGTAAGTAAGTTGAGTATTATTGGCTAGTTAAGTTGCCGAAAGATGGACCGCGCGTGATATGGTCATTTGTGTTTTGTCTTAAATGCTGTATTATGCTCTCTGATTCGAATAATGTTCTTTGTTAACGAACTGCAACCAAGTTTGAATTGATACAATTTTTCAGATAATATAGTCTTGATGTAGTCCGCTAGTGGTGTTTTATCGTTGCAGAGTTCATATAGATCTCTATGGAGGTGTGTCTAGATGAGTTTAATAAGAGGCGCATAAATTAGTTCTCCAGAACTCTCAGTTTTTTAAATTATTGTCACCAATGTGCTGCATATGCCAGTGTCGGAGGGAATATTTATCCAAAGCGATTTTCATTGTTTCATTTTAAGTTCGCGTAGTACTTGTTCCTTCAAGATAAGATCAACATTTTTTGTAGTATTATACTGCAGAGAAAGAATATCCAATATCCAGTAACATTTCGTTGAAACGATCTTGCTAACGATCTTAGTTATATAAGCACAAAAGTATTTGTGGCTAATATGGTTTACCAAGAACGGACTGAAAATTTTGTCGATAACTTATATAATTAACGAGTTAACTGAATCATCAGAACCTACTGTTTTACAGGAAACCGCACACACACATACACACTGACACAGAAATTTTTACAACGCTTAACTCACTTTCGCTGTTCAATCTCTGTTCATTTTCTCTGTCCGGGATTCTTTGTCCGGAACAAATCTTGCAATCAATATTTAGACTACTTCTAATTAAGCTAGAGCTTTGAAGATCTACACATGTGTAAGTCCGGTAACAATGCAATAGAGTATATCTAGTATCGTTCTAAATCCAATATGGCGGACGCCTCAAGATGGCGGATTACCTTTTTTTCACAGCCCCCTTGATATGGGTATCATGTGAAAGAGTTTGACGAGCAAAATACGATAAACGATGTGAAGTCATTCTATACCCAATATGGCGAACGCCCCAAAATGGCGGATTACCGTTTACTTCACAACCCCCTTGATATGGGTATCGAATGAAAGGGTCTGACTATGTGGCGTCATCGTAAACTCTGTATAGCGGATTACATTTTTCCTTACAACCCCTTTGACATGGACATTAATTGAAAGGGTTTGTAAAAAACTAAAAAGTGTTTAATAAAATACATTAAAAAAAAATCTTTTAAAACGCTTTTATAAATACACTACAACGAAAATCATTTTTTTTCTGATATTGTAGAAATGTTTTTAAAATTTATATCTCGATTTATATAGATTAGTAAAACTTAAAGCCCTGAGCGAGAAAAGTTGTAAATTTTAAGAAATACATCAATAAATACAAAATACCCGAGATAATCAACACTCAACATAATATAATATATGTATATTGCTGTGTATCCATACTGTGGAACACTACCTAAGCACTGTGTTTGAAATCATAAATAAAATTCATAAATTTGTATGTATTTTAGAAAATAACCGTAACAGTTTTACTGAAGCAGGAATGTCTGTAGTTTATTTAATTGATTCAAGTTCACTTGTTCTGAACGAGTAAGATGCAGAGAATGAAACTTGGTATTGAATTCGAACAAAATATTTAAATAAACATAAAATGAAGTTAATTTAGTTTTAACAAGGTTATTCTAAATAGTATATTATAAAACATGAACTTGTAGAGACTTTCAGTCTAATTTAAAATGGTTTAGAATGAACTTGAAAAACAATAGAGTAAAATTTCTAAAATCTGACATTCGTGTCAAAACCTAGGGCTGAAAATATTTAATTGTGTAAAAACATTTTAAATATACACAAAATGAATATTAAATTAAAGACAATTACCAGTAGTTGCATTGCAGCGTGATTATTTCAAAAATAGTAAGTCCATAGATTACAAAACACTGAATGACATTTTAAGTTTTCAGATATTTTCAAATATCATTGCATAAAGGTGTTTTGTGAATGATATTTCACATCATGCAGAAAGAAAGGATTAATAGTATGATGTTAAATGTTTGTTGGCGTATCAATTTCTTGTTTTAGTTTATTATACCAATATTCTGTCAGTTTGAAACACTGCAGTATGTTTTCAGCTACTAGCATTTTGTGTTTATGATTGCCATTCATCTAAATGTATGAAACAGTATTTATTTGAGTTTGGAATTGTTAATTGTAGTTATAAGTAGATTTTAAGAAGAATAATAAATGCATTTATAATAAAAGAAAAGTGGTGAATAATTTGAAGGTTAGAATATTACAATCCAGATATATTGATATCAAGAAATAATTGTACAAGCATATTAAAAATAAGAAGTGAGTAAACTTTGAAAGTATTACGAAGAATATTATCCTGAAAGCAGATTTAGAAGAGGGAATTATTTGTTAATCCAGTTAGCAATTATTTATGGTGAAGAAATTCAAACGTCAGTCAAGTGATAGAAATATTTCAAGGAAATTTTGAAAATAATTTGGAGGTTATAAACAAACGTCAATCCAGTAAATAAGAAGAAGAAGAAACCTTGAGAGGTTATAAAGTCAGTCAAGTGACATAATATTTCGAGGATTATAATAACCAACTAGAGGTTATAATTTAACGTTACTCGAGTCGGAAGACACCTAGACAAGGTAAAGCTTTATAATATCACAAATCCATGGTACATATTTTATTTTAAATAAAATGATTAAATACAAGGCCATATTTATCAGTTTTAGTTAAGTTAGATTTTGTTATTTAAATTTGTTAATTACATTCCAACTAGAAATTTATTGATAAATTAATACTTTGTTCGTTCAATATTGACTTTAATTTATTTTGATTGTTACCTTGATCGATGAGCATTTATTGAACCGACTTCGTTGAACCTTAAGTAAGAGTCATTCTATAGATTATAGATAGTCATGCTAATGGTGTTCTATAATCTATAATTTTAACAGTTTTAAAGAAATTGTTTGGCGTCCAGTAAAATCATTTCAATTTACTTTCAAGAAGTAAATTCGGACATATAAATATACAAATAGATTGTAAATACAGAACAATACATATAACATATAATAACAATGGACTATTGAAACTTGTTTTACAAGAACTAACCGCATTAGAGGAGGATCTTGTATTCTCATAAATCAGCATACCGATTATCTTATTAGGCATGATTTAGAACAAAAAATTGTTGAATTCGACTGTGAATGCACTAGTATTGAAGTACTAACCAGATCACTAATTAGGTGTTTTCACAAATTTTAAATTCACTTTCACTATGAAGATAATGCTTTATTATAGTTAAAAACACTTGAATTTTGAGAAACAGTCGAATGATACCTTAAAATAAGCCATTTTTATTTTTTATTGAAATTTTTTTGACAAAAACACTACATCAATTCACTAAACACTCATGACGTCATCAGTTATATGTCAGTGTCATTTTGTGTTATAAACGCGTTATTTTGCAGATAAATTTCCTAAAGTAGCTTTTACAAATCCCGTATTAGGTAGGAGTTACTTATTTAATCACATGTAAAACGTAAATAGAGTGAATAAAATGTTGTGTTTAACAATTTTTACACGCGATTTAAGAAATGAATATAACCGATGACGTCATCGCGTGTTTTGCGTACTCGTTCAACTACTAAAACTTTGTGTTATTTATTTGTTGAAATTTTAATTTACTGAACGATAATATGCTGTTTATATATCAATAAGTGCTTTAGTATAACAAGTACTTCATTTTAACAACATCAAAAAGGCAAATTTGCACATAGTGAAAACACCTAATTATTATAAATATATATCGGTCACCTAATGGCAGCATTGAGAATTTCTTTATAATCTTGGAAGAAATATTAGTCTTGCCAATTAAAAAGCAAAAAAATTGTTTTAAGTGGAGATTTTAATATTGACTTACTCGATGTTGACAATAATAATGTCATTGAATTCAACAAAATTCTAAAACCTTTTCACCGTTTTCCTACTATTATGAAACCAACTCGAGTAACTGAAAATAGTGCCACCCTAATAATATATTCACTAACATCTCAGAATATAATGCTTCTGTTATAGACTTATGTTTATCTGATCACTATGAACAACAAATGTCCTTCTCCATGGATATTACATATGAGGAAAATAACAGTCAGTTTACAGAGTATCGCAAAATAAATCATCAACTTAGCTTATACGATATTTTATACTCAGTTCAGCTACATATATAACCTTTACTGTCCAAGGAAAAAACACAAACAAAAAACTAAGAACAATAAAAAAACGTGGATTGCTGATGAAATCAAACAAAAAAAGTAAAATAAAAAAGGAAACGTTTGCTAATTAAGTGGACGAGGACATTTACAAGGCATTCTGTCAGGACTTAAAGCATCTAGTGAATAAAGAAAAAAGACCATGCAATTGTAATCACATTACTAATTCTTCAAATAAAGGTAAGGTTGTGTGGTCCGTTTCTAAGCAGATTACTCTACCAAACGCTAAGGCGCAAAAATTTCAAATCAGGGATATTTCAAAATATGAAAATTGGGATGAAACTGAAACCCTAGATAATTTAAATAAGTTTTTTTATAAACGTTTGTGATTCATTTGTATTTGGTAATCCAAATTGAAAAAATTTTAACTTAAGAGTCAGCAAAAAAACATTTTTCTTTAAGCCGACGACGAATTTGAAGTGATGGGGGTGATAATGAATTTGAAAAATACACATTCTGTAGGACCCGATGACGTCGCTATTAACGTGTTAAAATATTGTTCTTCCGTTTTAGCAGGACCATTAACTATTTTAATAAATTTGTGTTTTTCAACGGGTTGTTTCCCTAACGCAGTGAAAGATGCTTTTATTATACCTATTTATAAAATGAAAATAAAGACGGAATTAAAAATTATCGACCTATTGCCCTAATATCTAACATATTTAAAATGATAGAAAGAATAATTAATAATAGAATAATAAATTTCTTGGAACAAGAAAACATATTAACTATTGTGCAAAATGGGTTTGTAAAAGGTATTTCAACAATAAGAGGCATATTTCAGTTCGTTGAGGAAATACTAAACTCCCTAAATTCGGGGGAATATGTTGCTGGGGTATTTTTGGATCTCTCTAAGGCATTCGACAGTATACATATTTAAAAATACTCTCAAAACTGGAGAGATATGGTTTTCGAGGATTTAGTTATGACCTTCTAGAATCATATCTCATCGAGAGGAGACAGTGTATTCGGGTTCCCGATGAGTGCAATGGAGGGTTCAAGATATCCCACTACGAATACTTAAAAAGAGGGGTCCCTCAGGGTAGTATACTGGGTCCGCTAATTTTTTTATTGTATGTAAACGACCTAACGGAAAATATTTTATATAACGCTGTTATGTTTGCTGATGACAATACATTGTGAATTAAAGGAAAAAAATTGGTAGAATTGCGGCAAGAAATTATAAATGGTATGTCTATTGTGAAAGAATATTATTCTCATAACCATCTCAAATTAAATATCACAAAACAAAAAGTATTAAATTTTCCGCAAATAATGAAGAAAACATTGAAATTACGGTTGACAGAGAGAAACTTACGTCGTCCTCAGACACTAAGTTCTTGGGTATCATAATAGACAAACAACTCACGTGGAAGGCCCATATAAGTTATATAACACCGAAAATCAGTAGCTTCTGTTACGCACTAAGAGTGTTGTCTCAGTCAGTCGATGAGTCCACAAGTTTAATTGCATATTACGCTTACATCCATTCTATTATAAAATATGGAATAATTTTCTGGGGAAATTCTACAGACGCTCATAAAATACTTATATTGCAAAAAGATGCCTTAGATGTATTTACAATATGAAAAGAACAGACTCCTGCAAACATATCTTTACTGAAAAGAGGATACTTACCTCCACCTGCATCTACATCTTAGAAAGTCTAGGACATCTTATAGCGCTCAACGCTTTTAGCTTTTGTAATCTATATAAATTTGACATTATTTTTTATAAGATCAGAAAAGACGTTTTTCTTGGTACATTTAAAAAAAAAATTATACATATTTTTGAATCAATAGTTAATTTCAGCGTATTATGAAACGAACTTCTACAATCTACAAACTTCTGTACGATTTTCTTTTCCTATGATCATTACTAAAAGTCGACCATTTATAATCCATGATTTAATCAAATAGATATAATAAATATCAATATTGTAGGTAAGACTTTTGCATATTATTCCCCGATACATGATGAAATATTAACTGTTGCCGGAGGTTTCAATTATTTGCGTAGCTACTCAAGAAAGGAATACGTGATGAAATTTTGTAAAGCCGCTTGTATAATATTACATGTTTCATTTTTGCAAATAAAAATACGAATCTTCGTAATATGTATTTTTCTAAGCATAAAAGGGCAACGTGACTGAAAGCAAAACTTAATGAATTCTGAGGGAATCAGCAGGTCGCTTTGAAACTCTAAAGGTTTTTGTTTATTTCTTTGATATTAGACATAGAAAAACCATGAAATTGAGACGGTTGAGAGGGTTTAGGCTGAATTTGAAATGTTAAGACTGAATAAAAATTTAAAGCAATATACTGTACTAACACATATTATTTATGAGAGAAACAAATATTAGTTTAACTTTGTGTCCTATGTATTATTTTGTGTGGTTTCCGTCTATTCTATAGTCCTCCTTGTGTTATCTACTTCTAAATGCCCTAAAAGACCCCTGGTCGAAAAGAGTGTGGGTCTCTGTTTTTTCCCATTGTGGTTCGTCGAAATATTTATTTTTTGCGTTAGGTTGTTTTCTTAGGTAAATGGTAAATAACATGTATTTAAATAATTTTATTTTTAATTAGGATAGGACTCATTTATGCGATTGGCTATATGATTTATAACTCATTGCAAGTAAAATTAACGTTATAGACAAGTTGTTCTAGAATACTAAGCAGTATCTTCAACGTGTGCACTAAAGAAATTCGAAACTATCTTATTTAATGTTGTATGAAATACACTATCTTTAATAATGAATTCTTCTAATTTGGCAACCCTTTAACGACAACTCAAATTTACGTATACCTAAAGAATAGGTTTTTTTTTAGTTTTGTCATATTAAATATTAGATGAATGCCAATTATCTGCTAAATATTCAACATGTAAATTTTCAAGAAGCCTCTCTTGATTTACGTAAATTACAAATGTTTGTTTCCTAAGAGATCCTTTACATATATTTTACTGCTTTGAAATCCTCTACGTGATCGTAATATTTGTGAAGGTAATAATAATGTTAGGAATATTTGGCTCTAAGGACATTGTAAATGTAACCGCATCCTGGAAATGTCTTCACATGTGATGCCTAATTTGATCAACCACGAACTGCCCTTTAAAGTCCTGTTTCTTGGAAGAGACAAATAGGGTCGGATTTAAATCGACCTACAAAGAGCAGACAGCTCTTGGTTACAGATGGCTCCAATACTCCTGAAGGGACTAGAGCCGGAGTATTTAGTCGCAATCCGAAAGTAAGAATAGCCTCTATCCTGGAAGATAATGCGACTATTTTTCAGACTAATTTATATGCCATTGAGCTGTGTGTTTGGAGGTGTGTTGAGCTTTGGTGTTTTGAAACAGATATATCCTAAACACAGATCAAGAAAATAATTTAATGCTTTCATGCAACAAAATAGCTGTAACTCTAGAACGCTTTGGAGTTGTCAACAACCTCGAAACTGACTTAATGAAACCAACAAATTGACTCTGACCTGGATACCTGGTCGCTCTTGTATGGAAGGCAACGACGTTGGATAAGGAGGCGCAGCAACCAGACTTATCACTTGATATATCTGTAAGTTCCGCCAAGGAAACTATCCTAGCCAGGGCTGGAAAAATAGTGGCAGAAACTACCAGGGTTCACTTAAAGGAGTTCATTATATACCTCTTGAAGTCAGGAACTAAACATTTTTTAGAGTTAAATACGCTACACCTAGAAACTCTAATTGACCTATAAATATTGGGCAATGCAGACTAAATCATCACCTATGCAAAATCAGATTGATTGAAAACGACGAATGCCGTCTGTGCCTGGAAAATAATGAAACAGTAGGGCACTTTGTATGTACATGTCATCATGCAGAGAGAATTCGGTTCTCACTATTTGGTAAAGGGCAACTAGCGCCAGTGGACCTGAATGGTCCCTCACCCGACAAGATTGTCCGGTTCATCAAAGAGCTGAAGTTGTTGGGAAAAAGAAATCTGGGAATGAACCACAACATACCTGTTCACAGTGTAGGGTCTAACTATAAGCCTACTCACATATCAGCCTAACCTAACAACACTGACCCGCAAAGTTTTTTTTCTTGACCTAAATAAGTAATTCCGAAGATTTTTGATGTGCTAAATACGATACCGTTGGCGGTATTGAGCCATCACATTGCAATTTTGTGCAAACCTAACCTAAAAGTGCTAAAATGGCCATTCTGCCTATATTCGTGCATTAGTAACTACTACTAGTTTATGATACGATATTCACTAAAGCGGACCAGATCATCTTATTCATCTGTTCAAAAACCAATAGTAACAATGAACAAAACATAACTACAGATGTCGCAAACATTATATTATTTCTGGGTTTACCAAGAAATACTACAATTTTTGTTGTGAGTATATATATAAGTAGATCGGACCTACATTGCTAATTCCATAGGATTTTGATGCACTGAACATAATGCCTTTACCCGTTTTGCTGCAGCAAAATGGATAAAACAATATAAAATTATTATTTTATCCATTTTGAGGTTATGTTTTCTCAAAAACCTGACCAGGCAGAGCAAGACGGGTAACGGAATTGTGTTCAGTGCGTCAACATCCTATGGAATTAGCTATTTAAATCCGATTTACTGGTATATATACTCACCACAAGAGTTCTAGTATTTCTTGCTAAACTCCGAAATAAAATAATGTTTGCGCCATTTCTAGTCATGTTTGCATTTATTGTTACTATTGATTTTCGAAGATTTCTGAGAGCTGAATGAGTTGGTCTGGTCCATTTTACTTGATCTCGTATCGTTGACCAGTTATTAGGGCACGAATATAGGCAGAAGTGGCCTTCTTAACACTTTTAGGTTAGGCTTTCTCTAATTATGACGTTGCACAAAATGGCCAACGGCATCGTGTCCAGTACGTCAGAAACCTTCGAAATCACCTACTTGGGTTAAAAAAAGTGTTTTTTTTGCAGGTTTGTGATAATCTAACGTAAACATACATAAGTCATGAAATTTTAGAAGGTTGTAGTGATTACGCTGTAGTCAGAGTACAATATGAAACGGTTGATAGTTGAGGCAAAATCAGAGAGCATGCATGCTCCAAAATATTAGGCTGATGTAACGAAGGAGCTGATGAGAAAGAGGTTTGATAAAGCCGTGTACCTAGCAGGCAACCTCTGTCAGACGTAATATGCAACAAAGGTAAATAAACTAATATAATTCATAGATCACAGACGCCTACCAAGACGTTGTTAATAAAAAGATAAATCAAATGTACTTGATCATCCTGTGTAACAAATATCGCCCAGTAGCGCAATGTTAAGAAACGCGTCTTCAGAATCTTGTATTGTTTCTTACAAGCAATCTGGTAAATTCTTTCCCCATCTATTTTTATATCTATTAGTTTTATAGCATTAGTTCCAACGTGAGAAGACAAATACAAATTTTATAAATAAGTAACAAAATATGCGCTATGGAAAACGTACTAGCGATAAATCTTCCTTGCCATCTCGACCGCTCAAATACACATTTTCAATTTTCTTGCCTATAGATTTACTCTTTTCGCTTCCCTTTTCAATATTCATTACCCAGGGTACAGCAGATTCGCAGTCAAAATTAGCATCGAGATTGAAGAATAAATTTCTATAAAATTCTATCAGCCCCTCTTACTACATGTAACCAAATATCGCAGAAACTTTGTTGTACTTCCCAGATATTCAACATTAGTAAACAGGTTTACTAAAAATACTATGGCGGATTTCTTTTCTGTGTCTGGCCTTATTTATAATAATTATGTGGCAATTATGCGAGTAATAATGATTTGAACTATGTTAAAGATAAATGAAACTATATTCCAGAATGTTTTGTAAACAATGCTTTGATTGATATATTGTCCATTTCTGTATTGAATCCATTTTTACTTTCCTCGCTTACTGATTCCCTCTGATTTCCACGTTATACGTTATGTAGTAAGTATCTCCTGAGCAAACAGGCTTTGTTAAGGGATAGAGCACAAGTATTGAAATTAAATTAATTCATCTGGCAATGTGGAATGGAGTAAGCTATAGACTTTACTGTTAAACATGAGAGCACCCAGATATCTGGTCTGGATTTACAACACTAACTCCGACAAATATAAAGTTGGCAAAGGCGTGAGACAGAGCTGCGTTCTGTCACCACTCCTCTTTGATATCTATAAAAAACACATGACGCGACGTGTTTTGGGGGACTGGCAGGATAGAGGAGTTATGGGAGGTTTCTCACTTGAGGTTTGCGGATGAGACCTTGATTGCAGTAAGCGAGAATGAGCTCATGCACCTGCCAGATAACCTCCAAACAATAAGCTCTGACTACGGTTTGAGTGTAAATTATAACAAAATAGAAATTATGATAGTAGACCATGCAAATGAAAACGATCCAATCACGCTGATAGATGATTGTAGGGTAGTAAACAAAATGATTTACGTTGAAGCTCCTGTAGACAATACCGAGAACTACGAATATGAGATTTGACGAAGAATACAGATGATAAGATCAGTAACTTCCCACTTGAACAAAGTTTGACGTGATAGGAATATTGTGAGGCGCTCAAAGATCGGACTTGCTAGCGTTCTAGTTTTCGCTATCTTTCCTTACGCCCTTGAGACATGTACTGTTAAAGAGGTATATAGACGACGTAGTGATACATGAAATGTAGATTTGAGGTTGTTTGCCGCAGGTTCCCTGGCCAGCTTATTTCACCAACAAGTCGATTCTCCAAGAAGTACGTCCTGTAAGGCGTCTCTCCAGGATCATATTTTCTAGAATCCTTTAATTTTTTGGCCATATCAACTGGAGGGAGGACGGTATAGAACGACTGATTGTCCTAGAATATCAGATGGCATCGACATCTATGGATTTCTAAACTATCTAGGGAAAATTTAGAAAGCGGTTTTTGATCAAGACTAAAATAAAACAAGTCAGCATTAAAAGACGCATATTTAAATAAACGGCGTTGTGGGGCTTTTCCAGATTTTTGTGTGTGTAAGCTGAACACCATATTATTAAAGAATACCCATTATGTGGTCTAACACAAGCAATATATATTTACTCCAATGTGCTTCTATTATTCAAAATGTGAAAAGTTTCAGTTTCGTACACAATATAACAAAACGCTTTTAAACGATCGGTCACAAACAAATTAAATAGACAATGGACCCAATTTTGAACCTTGAAGAACTTATGCTATGCATAAAACTTCTATACTATATCTAACACGTAATATACAGTATATTTGCCTTATTATTAGTTAAATGGGATTTAAAAGTGATTATCCATAGAGTCAGAAAATTTAAGTTTGTCTAAAGAAATACCATGGTTCAGTCTAACGAACAAGAGAACAGTATAGAGGGTGTTCCATAATGACGTGCTAAAATTTTAGGATGTGATTCCATATGTCATTTTATGAAGAATAGTTCATATAAACATATGTCCGCAACCGCTTCAATTTCTTGCAACAGGGGGTGTTGAATTTTTTTTTTCTAATCGTTATTTTTTAATATCTCAGAAAACATTTTAGATATTATTTTCAATTTTTGTACGTGTTAATAGAGTATAGAACCACATGTTTTAATTAGAAAAGTTATTTTATCGCCCCATCAGTGGCGTCCCTACGATATGTCCTTTGATATTTTTTACAAAAAAAGTGGTACGCCACTGATATTTTTCCATGTCGATATTTTTCCGGATTAGCCTGATCAATTCTACATGAAAAAGGCCTCTTGCGTTTTTCTCGTCAGACGCACAGTTCTTGATCAAAACAATTAAAACCATATTGAAACTAATTACATATTCACGTACACAAAAAAAAATGTCGAATACACTGACCAGACAAATCATTTCAAGTGTATTTTAGCTTGCTGAATCCGAATCTGGTATCAGTTTTGCCCCACCGCATCACAATTTTTCTATATCCTCAGAAAATCATTAGAAAAATGCAATTTTGCGTGTTTGTATTTTTCTAACTGTTTCTTGAGTATAGAAAAAAATTGTGGCGTGGTAGGGCAAAATTGACAGTGGATTCGGATTCAGCAAGCCAAACTGGAGATAATTGGTCTGGCGCGTGTAATCGACATTTTTTTGTGTGTGTGCCTGAGTAATTAGTTTCAATATGAATTTAATTGTTTTAATCAAGAACTGTGCATCTGACGAGAAAAACGCAAGAGACCGTTTTTATGTAGAATTGATCAGACTAATCAGAAAAAATATCGACATGACAAAATGTCAGTAGCGTACCACTTTTTTTGTAAAAAATATCAGAGGAGATGCTCGCAGGGACGCCACTGGTGGAGCGATAAAATAATTTTTCTAATTCAAAGAGGTGGTTCTATATCCTATTAACACATACCAAAACTGAAAATAACATCTAAAATACTTTCTAAGTTATTAAAAAATAACGATTAATGAAAGAATTTTCAACACCCTGTAGCAAAGAATTTAAGCTGTTTCGGACATATGTTCATACGAACTTTTCTTCATAAAGTAACCTAAAGAATCACACCCTGAAATATTAGCACGTCATCTTAAAAAGACGACAGATTATACAACTTAACTGTTTCAAATAGAATACCCTGTATATTTTTACATTCTTGGATTCTCATTTTATTCCCGAACAAATTATATTAACCATATCCCATACCTATCATTAAACATTGTTGAGATATTAGCGCAGTTAAATTTTTGAAATAACATTTTTTAATTAGTAATTATTAGGAATAATACAATACAAAAAACAGTAACTATTATGATTATTGTAAAAGACGCTCAAATTATCGCCCATAATCTATGTGACATCACTCATACCTCCTTAAAAGTTCTCGTGTACAAGAATTTCTTATAACTCCTGGATTGATTGGTTTCTCAGCGTATACAACTTGCTTTAAATGATCTCATGATAAAATCGAGAGGCGACATATCAAGTGACCGTGCAGGCCACTTAACAGGTCCTTAATAACCAATCCAGTTCCCACCAAATCTCTCAATCAGGAAACGTGTTACAATGTTCGAATTGTGCAGTGGTGCTCCATCTTGCTGCCACCACGCAATGAGGCAATCATGTATTGGAATTGGAACATTGCAGATTCAAAATTAAGTCGTTGATATATTGCAAACCATTAATGATAAGTATAGGACATTTTTAATAAAATTTGTTCGGGAATAGAAGGACAATCCAAAAATATAAAAATATACTGGGTGTTATATTTGAAAAAGTAAAGTTGCGTCACTTACAGCCTTTTAAGACGCCTTGTACAATTGAAAATAAAATTCATTTAACATTTCTTTCTAGGTCTCACTATTTTCCAGATAATGCCTGTTTAAATAGACCTGGGACGTCCGGTATATTTGTAGTCTGCGACTTCTGAAATACCCAGATACCGATTTTCAGACGAATCAAACCATAAATTGCAAAACTTGTCCACCATATTGACGCCGCCATTTTAAATCTAAATTCAGACCAGACATTTATAATCTGCAACCTCGATAACGTTTGATGCCAATTTTCAGTCGAATCAGATAATAAACGGCAAAACTTATCAGCCATATTGACGACGCCATTTTGAATTTTTGAACCGGATATTAAATGACAATAAACTGTCCGGAATTTTTGGAAATGCCATCTGGGATTTTCCTATTAAAAATGCTAAATTGTTTTTTCATGTAAACCATATACACATGTAAAAATTCAAGCCAATACGACGTATGCAAGTGTGTGAAACTTAAGTTGCAAAATTTTTTTATATGCAAAGTTACAAAATTACAAGGTTACAGGTCAAGCTACTATAAAAGCATATTTAAAAAATAGGGAACATTATTTGCCGAATTTAAATCGGCTGCTTCCAGATGTACATATTTTCAATGTCAATGAAAAATTAATTAATTTCGTTATGTTTATAAATTCAGGTGTTACATTTAAATTTGTTAATTGAATTTACAAACAAAACAGTTGTTAACGTTTGTTAATATTTGTACATCAATAGTTGTGCATCAATATTTGGATAAGTTCTAATCAATTTGAATTGGTTTGGAAATAAAATGAGAGCATACACAAATATTTAAAATTTTAACAAGCTCTTTTCGATACACTATGTTTATAGTTTTAATTCGTGAAACTATGATTTTCTAAATATCTTAGATCTTAGATCGTCTTGCATTTCTGTTTACTTTTATCCACTAAAAAGGTTACTTATGAATAAATTGAATTAGTGAAAATTGTATTTACTGAACGTTAGACACGTAAACATTGTCTAAATGTTAGCTGTGGCATTCTGTTAATTCCTCTACTTTTCTTTTTGGAACTTCCTACCACATGTATTTTAGCTTCTAAATGACGTTCGATAAATCTGCAAAATAAAACAATTAACTAGTATAATACCGGGAAGCAACAACTAAGCCTGTGACTTTTACGTCAAAGGAACAGTTAGAGGTTGCTTTTGTAACAAACAATTGATAGAAATAAGTATAAAAATATAAACGAGAGTTCTCTTATTTTAAATCTTTTGTAGTATGTATGTTAAATATACAGGCTGCAAATATACGTTTGTTATATTAAATAATCATAGATACTTTGTTACATTACTAGTTGGCCTTAGGAAAATTTACAATGATATCACCGGTTAAGGAGGTAACCAAAGAAAATTCAACCAACACACAAGTAGCGACGGCGTACGGCTAGCTGATCTGGTGCGTGGCTGGGATTTCGTGGATTCAATTAATTTTTTAAATGAGCCAGAGGATGAACTGATATCTTTGTGACGTCTCACTAAGCTAGTTTGTTCCACAACTCAGAGGTCCCTTAAAATTATGTAAATATTACGGGCGCCATCCACAGGAAAATTTAAGAGTTACTGTTACCCCTGTGATGGTGAAACCAACTGCCCTGGAAAGATTTGACCTTATGGCGGACAGACAAACAAAAAAAGGAATACTTGAATTTTATGATAAAAG
This sequence comes from Stenurella melanura, assembly GCA_963583905.1. Lineage (NCBI taxonomy): Eukaryota > Metazoa > Arthropoda > Insecta > Coleoptera > Cerambycidae > Stenurella > Stenurella melanura. Next base: position 213,536,779 of record OY757309.1, read on the forward strand.
ATACATATTTATTAATCACTTTAAAAATTCATCATTAGATAAAAACTTCAACAAATTTCATCAATATGAAATGTAAAATAATGTTATTAATAATCAAATAAAACATTAAGTAATGTTACCACAATTTCCAAAAATATTTATAGCTTAATTAATTTATTACTAAAAGAAAAGAAACACTTTTTGCAATAAATGTTACACGATAAATGCAATACGATAAATGTGACACGAAAAATCATTGAAAATTTCAGAATCTCACCAATCCTCCTGGCGATGGATATTGGATGAGGGCTCCTGGTGAGCTCTGGTAGTTTTTTCTGACAGTCTCTCCGAACACAGACGGTCCCTCGACGTGGTGTGATGTCTTATTAACCTGTATAACGCTGGGTTTTGCTGTTGATTTGGACTGACTGGGCTAAACTGGACTTGACTAAACTGATTTTGACTGAACTAAGCTGAACTTGATGAAACTGAATATGACTGTACTATCTTTCTTATGGAATCTAGCAGACATTTAACCATCAAACGGAAAGAAGTGTTTTCCCTTGTATATGTATTAGATAATAATAATATGTGGTAATACTAGCAAAATTACTAATATTTACTGTAATTCTATTAATCAGTAAGATTAACTGGTTGTATTTCTTGTAACTAAACTTGTAATTTAAGTTTGTATTACTTGTAATTTAAGTTTGGCAGCAAAACAAAATGTTACCAGCACATGTTTCAGAATTATTATCTTTAGTTAGATTAAATTAGAATCGAAAAATATGGCTGAAGCCCCTGAAATACTACTGAGAGGAATTAATTAAATAAATTTAATTACCTTTTATTAGATAGATCACTAAGAGAAAATTTGATAACACCTCGTGTGCCGAAACAATTATCAAAAACTTTGAGTCTAAGTTAGGCTGCTGCAGAATTGCAAATAGCCGATTCTGCTCTAAGCCAGGTAATAAAAATTGACATATTGCTACCATATTTCATAAACTAAAAATTACTAACTATTTGGATCCGCGTTCTATGCAACCCACAATACTTCCTGCTGTATGTTAATTGGTATAACCAATAATTGAGAAATAGGTGCTGGGAAACATAGATATATTTACTATTCGAATGAAACATCTGTGTTCTACGAGAGCTGTTAGCAAAAACTGGAATACGAAAAGAGTTGTATGGTTTAAATATGAAAATATAATAAATGTGTACATTCCTAAATTTAAACAGATTGCCTATGATAATTTAATGTCTGAGGTTTTAGTTATTAGAGTATGGTAAATACCTCTACATATTTCTTAAAAATTAAGTTTAGTGTATTAGAATTTAATAAAATTACTTGAAGTTCCCAGATGTACGCAACAACTTACTACATGCAACTCTTGATACAATTAATCGTTTTATTTTATACAGTGTTGTTTGTGAAGTTTTATTTCAACATTCGCAACCAGGTTGTACAAACATCTACGGAACAATTTGACACGCATCAATCCTCATTCAATAATATTATTGCTGATTCTTTAATTTTGTTTTGCTACCAACCTCTTTTATTAAAATTTTTTGCCGAATTCCAATTTATTATACATCCGTATTCCTTCGCTTGATACGAATTTCAGACGTCGAAGATTTGCAGAAGTGTGGTTTTCTAATAATACAAAGGTGTAATTTAAGAGATCTGAGAGATTTAGTATTTGAATTAACGATTTATATGAATTATATTACTCTTGGCAACTTAGCTAAAAAAACTTATAGATAAATAAAATTTAAAAATATTAGTGGTACTTGTGGGAATGTTTCAGGAGTAAATTAAGTAAATACATAAAACATATCATTAGGATATAAAGTAAAATAACATAGAAACCTTTAACGGTGAAAACCGTAAAATTTTAACAATAGTTGAAATGAAGGTCTGTATTTTAAACAGGAATAGCTAAAATTTTACACATCGTATAGACGGAAGTAAACACATTAATTAGATCGGGTACTATAATAAAATCAATTTACTGTAAAAGGTAATTACGGAAAGTTCTGGTAAGTGTAATATCCTAAATTGGGAAAGTTGCACCCTATTTTCGAGTAAATTATCGACAACAGCGCTCACTCAACATGGAATATTTTATACATTACACCTTTTGCCAACAGTTTTGATAATCATTTTTATGAGATTAAAATTTGCCAAAAATTATGTATTATTTTAAATATCCCTGATATTGTAACTTCAGAATGAAATATAACATGGGGCAAGCGTTAATCTGTAGCGTTGAGAATCTACTGCTTGGTTAATACGCCCAAGTCTCCTTTTGTGTAGCTTTTGTGTATCACATTTTTACATTGAATACTATGCGTTGAATCATATGTAAACTAATTATTTTGAACCAGGTGTAGGTTCGTCTGGTAATACTCAGCAGAGTAATACTGCCATTTTATTCCTGCAGGCTTCGGAAGAATCTTGTGCGGAGGTGGGGAGGGTTGGCTGCACATTTAGAGATAAGAGACATAGTTCACTTCATATTTATATGGCACATAGAAAACTCAAAACTGTTGACCGAGCTAATATAAGGGGAGACCGGAACATTCATTATTTTCGTACACTTTATTAAATAATAAATATAATGTATTACTTAATAGAGAACATCATTACTTCTTATATTCTGCCATTATTAAAGTAAGAAATAGACGGAAACATTCCTCTTTTAAATAAGATTTCTAACTCTTGTGATATAGTTACGCAAATCATCCCTAACTAGAACGTCATACTCGGAAAAGCAGGCAAACAGACCCGGACTTTGAATTTATCAGTCAATGTCGCGCAGGACAGGCAGTGCGTCCACCAATGCATAATAGATTCCTATCTTGACGCAAAACAGAGTGAGATTTACCACATACGTTGTTAAGCTTCTGCTGAAAGCACTATTTTTAAATCTCTAGTATTTTTTTTTTTCGCAGCATCGACTTCTATGGTCATTAGCTGCATTCTCATCCATCGATATTATGGGCAATTGTATCTATGTGTGTTATCGCAATATTGGGAAATGTGTAATAAATAACGTTTCATTCATATAAGACAAACAGGGGTGTAAAGGGCCTATACAAAAAAAAAAAAAGTTTGCACGAACTACATAGAATATTTAAAATAAAATAAATAAATTAACAAATAAGACGACTTCACAACTTATGCAGTACTTGGTGGCCTTAAGAAAATCGATTACTCTTAACTCAATCTTTTCTACATTACTCAGGCATTCTGGAATGGTGATTGGTATATTAAACCGTTGACGGGCATTTGCGTAGTTTGCACAGTCTAAGAGAATGTGTTTTACTGTCAATCGCACTTGGCATCTAGGACACCTGGGTTGCCTCGCGCCCAATAATAGATATGAAGAGGTAAGGTGAGTATGATCAATTCTGAGACGTGTAAGGGCCACTCCCTCTCTTCGGGTCAATTTCCAGGAGTGTCTCCAGGGTTTTACGCATGGTTTAATATGCCTTAAATTAGTTTCGTGTGTATTCCATTCGGTTTGCCATACATTATTAATTCTCTCTTTGAAGAACGCTTTCATGTCATCAGAACGCATGGGAATATTTTCTGCGCTCCCGTTAATGGCTGCAGTTCTTGCTGAACGATCCGCTATTTCATTTCCGGCGATGCCAACATGACCGGGGGTCCATATTAGTATTACTTTTTTTCCTGATTCATGTAAATGGTGAATCAGAGAATGAATTTGTTGGATAAGTGGATCGTAAGTAAAGACACATTTTATTCCGTTTATGGCGCTGAGTGAGTCTGAGCAGATAAGAAATGTAAAATAGTTCCTAAATATAGCGTAGAGTAGCGTACAGCTCAGCTGTGTAAATACTTGTCCATGGATGGAGGCTCCATGAGTGTGATTCACCTAAACTAGCGAACGCGCTCCCGACTCCTGAATTTGTTTCGGATCCATCTGTGTAAATGGCCAATGAATTAGGGTATATATCAATGATTTCATTAAAGGTCACTTGAAATTGGCGAGGATTAGTACCAGATTTAGATAGGACGGCATTCTCTAAATGGAATACTGGACGATTCAATTTCCAGGGAGGAATCTCACAGAAGCCCAAACTATAAACTGGTGTAAAAGCTGCATTGAGGGTATTCAGAAGCTCGCTTATTCGTATCCCTGCTGGTCTTGTTATTGTAGGTCTTGTTTCATATATATAATCATCTTCATTGAATAATGTTCTGTAGTTTGGATGATTAGGCTGTGACCATATACCTATGCCGTAATTTAGCAAAAGGCGATCTCTTCTTAGGCGTAATGGCGGTATACCCGAATCAATATATAGGGAGGATAACGGACTAGTTCTAAAGGCCCCTATTGCCAGCCTTATGCCTGCACTATGGATAATGTCCAACACCTTGAGACGAGATCTGCGAGCCGCAGAATAGACTATGCTTCCGTAGTCCATTTTTGAGAGAATGGTAGATGTAAAATATTTTAACAAAACGTCTCTATCTGCCCCCCAATTAATATTTGCTAAGCAACGCATAACATTTAATGATTTCTTACATTTAACTGCGAGATTCTCTATGTGCGGTCCCCACGTCAATTTTCTGTCAAATATAACACCTAAAAATTTTGCTTTGGGCACGACCTCTATCGCCCTGCCATCAATAACCAGGTTTGGGTCATTGTGAGGGGTTCTTAGCCGACAGAAATGCATACAATATGTTTTTGTGGTTGAAAAACGAAATCCCCAATCCTTTGTGTTTTTAAATATGATGTCTATTGCTCTCTGGAGTTTTTGTTCCATTCTGGCCATGTCCTTTACGGAAAGGTATATGACCAGATCATCCACGTATAAGCAGCTTCCTATGTCTGGTTCTATATTCGTAGCTATATCGTTAACAGCGATGGCAAACAATGTTACACTAAGCGTGGAACCTTGTGGAATTCCGTTTTCTAAAGGTAGCGAATCCGAAAATTGATTCTCAACTTTTACCCTAAAATTTCTTTCTTGTAGAAAGCTTTTTATGAATTTTGGTAGATTTCCCCTAATTCCCCAATCGTGTAATTTTTTCAGAACTCCGTACCTCCTTGTCATATCGTAGGCCTTTTCAAGATCAAAGAATACGGCTACTACGTGGCTTCTAGCTGCAAAACTAGTTTGAATGATATATTCTAACCGCACTAGTTGGTCTGTAGTGGATCTAAACTTTCTGAATCCCATTTGTGACTCCGACAGTAAGCCATGCGTTTCGATGTACCATATGAGTCTAGCGTTCACCATTTTCTCAAATACTTTACTCATACAAGTAAGAGATATGGGTCGGTAGTTTGTTGGATTATTAGGGTCTTTTCCTTGCTTTAAAAGGGGGATTATAATGGCTTCCCGCCATTTATTTGGGTATGTACCTTCTTGCCAAATTTTCTTATAGAGCTTCAGTAAAGCAACATTCTGTGAGGCAGGAAGTTGTCTTATCATTTCGTAAGGAATGTTATCTGTCCCTGGAGAGGAGTTTGTTAGCTCTCCCAGGGCTTCCTCGAGTTCGGTCATAGTAAAAGTAGAATTATATGTCGCTGATTCGGTTTCCTCGAAGTACAGTTCTCTTTCCAGATATTCTTTTACTTGAAGAAAATCCGGATGATAATTAGTAGATTTACTTGTTGCCTCAAAATGCTCTGCTAATATATTAGCGACCTCTAATGGATCTGTTCTTAATTGATCATCAACAAGCAGCACCAAAGACGCCGAACTGGATTTTCTTCCTTCAATGGTTCTAATTTTCCTCCATATTTCTGCGGTTGGTGTTTGGGGAGTGAGACCAGATACGTAACGCTCCCAGGAGGATCGTTTACTCTCCAAAATGATTCTCTTTGCCTTTGCACGAAGACGTTTGAAAGCAATCATGTTCTCTCTGGTGTTATGTCTTTTAAATTTATTTAGAGCTCTTTTCTTTTCACGGATGGCTGTCTTCACCTCGTCGTTCCACCATGGCACTGAAGGTTTTAATTGATTTCCTCCAGACATGGGTATACTTAGTTGTGCAGCGATCGTAATATTGTTCGTGATGACTTCGACAGTATCATCGATGTTATCGCCTACATTTATAGAAGCCAGATTATTTGCAAATTGGGTCCAGTTTACACGCTCCAGAGCCCATCTTTTTGGAGAAACATACTGATTGTTGGGTGCTGCGCATTCAATAGAGATTGGGAAATGATCAGAGTATAAACAATCGTCAATGCGTTTCCATGTTAATGTATGGGCTATTTGAGGAGAGCAAATAGCCAAATCTATCGCAGAGAAGTTGTTAGATCTAGAATTTAAATAAGTTCCTTTTCCGTTGTTAAGAATAACTAGATCGTATTCTTCTGCAAATTCCTCAACTAAACGACCGCGCGCATCAAGGCGTTCTGATCCCCATAAAGGATTATGAGCATTAAAATCACCCATAATGATATATGGCCTTGGTAATTGGTCAGCTATATTACTGAAATCTTGTATTTCCCAGTCAAAATCTGGAAGGTATATGTTACATATTGTCATTTTTTCCGGAAACTCAGTTCTGATAGCTACTGCCTGTAGCCTTGTTTGAAGGGGTAAGTTAGATACAGGGAGGTTATCTTTAACGAAAATTGCAACTCCACCTCTAGCTCGCATATTGTGAACAACGTCGTACCTAAAAGAGTTGTAACCTCTTAATGAGAAATGTTCATTGACCTTAAAATGAGTTTCCTGTAGGCATATACAAAAAGGAGAAACCAGCTTAAGAATTTCTCTCAATTCGCAGTAATGTGTTTTGCACCCATTACAATTCCATTGAAGTATTGATTTCTCTTTTATTGCCTTAATATAAAACGCTAATTATGACGTCACTAAACGACTAGACAATAAAAAAAAATAGGAGTATATGGAACAAAACAGAACTTTAAGGATAGATAAATAAACAAATACATGACTACACAGACACGAACACATAGTTACTAAAAATATCACAGTATTGTATCACCTGGGAGGGTTAGACCCCGCATCCTGCTGTTTTTGTTCAGCAGGCAGTTTGCGGGGTCTACCCTTTTTCCGCCCTTGTTTGCATTTCTTTTTTGTCCTCTCTCCTTGACTGGTTTGAGAGGACAGCATACTCTCGTCGGAGTCGGATATTTCCGAAACCAACTTGCTTGTTGCCTCATTTCTCTTCCTCTTGTCAGAGGTGGAAGGGACAGAAGATGTTACATATTTAGCTGCTGCGTTAGTGGCAGCAGCTGTTTCAGGAACTGGTCTTGATGCCAGCTCCTGGGGATGTGTGAAGGACTTAGGTCCTTCTGTGTTTGTGGACCTAATAGGTCCCTGGATTAATGTTTCGCATATTTTCTTTATTTCGGGAACAAGTTGATTGACGATTTCTTTGATGTTTAGGTTCGGAGACGTCGAAGTTCTAACTGCTTGGGCATAGGACATAGTCAGTGGAGGACCATTTCCTCGAACTTTGCGCCTAGCTTCCGGAAAAGACAGTTTCTCAATAACCTTGACTCTTTGTATTTCTGCTTCCTCTTTAAATTTTGGACAGTTTCTTGAGCGATCGGAATGCTGTCCTTCACAGTTAATACATACAATGGGTTGATTACATTGAGTACCTTCGTGTAATGGGTGACCACAAACACAAATTTGATCTTTGTCACATCGTGATGAGGTATGACCAAACCGTTGACATTTAAAACAGCGCATAGGGGCTGGAATATACGGCCGAACTGAAAGGTATCGGTATATACCTGCTTTTATTTTATCAGGAAGAGACACTCTCTTAAAAGTGAGTATTAAGGAGGCAGTGTCTTGGAGGACGCCGTCTCTCTTAACCTTAATTCTTCTGGCCTCAACAACACCTTGAGTACTCATCTGCTCTACTATTTCTTCCAGTGTGCAGTTTAATAGATCCCTACATGTTATCACTCCCTTAACAAAGTTGAGGGAGACGTGCGGAGTAACTTCTACTTCAAAATCATGAAACTGTTTCATCTCTAATAATCTTCTCGTTTGTGCGTCAGATAGAGTCTCAACTAGGAGACCCTCTCTGATCTTCTTTGCGGATTTCACAATGCCGACTTTCGTTACTAAAACTTTATCAATCAGAAAGGGAGATTCTCGAGAAAAATCTCCCTCTTTCTTTTTCACGACCAGAAAACGAGGTGCAACGTCCATCTTTTCCTGGTTGGTCAAAATGTATTTTGTTGCAGTAGTCCTACGTGGGCCGGCGCTGCTTACGCCACCGGTGGCCACGGTATGCTGTAGCTCATCCGCTGCAGACCCAGCAACGCGATCTGCAGTAGGGGCTGTTTCACGTCGACTGCCCGACGACGTTTCCGAGGCTACACTTGTCTGCATAAATCCCCATTATTCCCCTTTGTTGCAGGGGACACACACCTCTTTTGCGTAGAGGATACGGATTTTTTTAGCGAGGTTTACTCCCCGGGAATGGGAAAGAGAGGATTTATAGGACAAGGTAGGTAGGATGGAGGTAGCTCAGGATAGGTCACCGTTAGGGACTCACTTACGTAGAGCCATTCATCCCTTCGGCACGGTACGTATGACACCTTAGGATTACGGTTTTTGAGGTTTGCTCCTCGGGATAGAAAGGATGATAGGTTTGGGGTTTAGTAGGGATGGGTGAAAGGTATGGTAGGAAGTAGGGTTGTAGGACGATTGCTCCAGTTAGTCGCCTCTTACGACAGGCAGGAGGTTCCCTGGGTCTATTCTAACCCCGATCTCAGAGGGATAAATCTCTAGTATTATTATTTTTTTTTTTCATTATAATACGCAAGAGTTTGAAGTACGGCTTTGTAGTACTCTTGTCTGGAGTTACTGTTCCGACTTTTATGTATTGATGGTCGGTTTTTATGATCTTGTATATGTGTAGTAAACAAGGGGATACAAGTATGCACACTTAATATTCGAGTATAGTGGGACTAATTTCTTCTTGTACGCAATAAAAGGATATCAGATGCACAGTACTTCATTTCGAGTCGCCCAGTAAATTTAACAAACGTTCGGTAAAAGTGACTATGAACCCAGGTTCGTAAATCTGTAGTGCAGTCTTTCAACACTAGTCAATTGGCACAGTGACGTGGCACAACATAAATTTCCTACAGTGCCATTTGTCGAGTATGTAAGTACTATTGTCCTGACAAATTGATAATATACAGTTGCAAGAAAGTAAAATTTTGACTTCTATTAATACTTGCTTTTTATTTCCAAGTGTATGAATCCCACAAACCTAAGAGTACCTTAGTTATTTACTCGAATTAAATGATGCTAAGTGATAGTTAAGGAACATATTAGCCTTTCTAAACTATGCATGAAGCAATATTGTTTCCAATTCAATAATATGTTCTTCAAGCAACATGAGGGAACTGCAATGGGTGACTCCTTGTCACCCTTCCTTGCCAATCTATTCATGAGGTCCGAGAAAGAGATAAATAAAACATTCGAGTACTTCCCTAGGACATTGTTGAGATATGTGAATGATATACTCGCAGTATTCGGTGTAAAGTTTGCTGGTGTAGACAACCTTGTTTTAGAATGAAATAGTCGTTTCACTTGAGTAAAATTTGCATATGAAATGGAAATCAAGGGCCAACTATCATTTTTAGATAAACTAGTAATTAGTAAAAGTTGAAATAAGTTGGAATTTGATATATACAGAAAAACACCAGTACTCTGAGGTCTCTAACATATATAACTATTAACTCACACCATTGTCTCCAGCATAAAATGGCAGATCTCAATGTCCTAATTGATCATCTATAATGTTTTCCTCTCAGTGAAAAGAGATTTGCAATGGGGAAAGCTTCCATTAAGGATATAGCTAAGAATAATGGATACGCTGTAAGCTTAGTTGATAAATTAATTAAGAAACTTAGATATAAGGAATTCTCGACCTTGCAAATCGAGCGTAATTCTAAAGTACCAATCCTCTATGAGCCATAATTTACTCATGATCTAAGTAAGATTTTTAAAAACTTCGATAAACATGACTGTTGGCCATACATCGAGAAATAAATTACAACATTTAGGTAACCCACCGGATAAAATTGAATCTAACCAAAAGGGACAGGATTTATGAAATGAGTTATAGGATTTTAATTTAATAATAATAATAAAAATAATAAACATCTTTATTATTTTCTTTTAGTGTACATTTTAACGGACTAACTATAATTTTATAATGAAAATAAGTGGCGAAGTTCAACCCTTATAGTAGAAATTATACTGCAAGGTTGTTCTTCCACTTAACCTGGATTTGATTTGAAGTGTGCTGGTTACAACATGATTTAAAGAACACATGTCCCATCTCAAACATAGAAAAACTGAAGTCTAGTGTTGTTCAACGTGCTTTTGATAAAAACCGTATAATAGTTATCAGCTGTTTAAGGTTAATTAGGAATGTTGAGATTAATAGATATCTGGATGTTTTTGAATGCTTAGAAATTGAAGAATGTAAAAATAATTTGAGTAGTGACAAATAACCGACCCCAAATAATATACTTTATCGGTTATTCGGTCACGGTTTGTTGAACCGTGACAGAGTTATATATACTTTCCTATAAAACAGGCGTGATCTTCGTTGCGCTCCTGACGATGCCAATGCGATTAGCGAAACGCGCATCGAGTTTCCTATTAAGTATTTGTAGAAATTAACCACCCAGTGATAAGTACTATCGTTTTATGGAACATTTACTAATATGCATGAGTATCTATTTTTGTCTTGGTCATATATTATTTTACTGAACATATTTTATTGTTTCAAAAAAAGAATTATTATTGTGACTGATTTTTCTTCTGAACATCTGTTATTTTTCCAGAGGAATTATTTTCTATACAAAACATATTTTGTTTAATTGGACGCTTATCGTTTTTTTATTGTTCATCTATTATTTTTATTAAACATTTGATATTTTACTGGACATCTATTATGTTAGAAAGCATTCAATAATCGTTTATTAGCTAAGCGGGTTGGCGCGTTTAGTTTGCAGACTGTTGTACCGGTGTTAAACCCTGCTTACTGCGATATAGTTTTAATTATAAAATTATGCCTAAAAACTTGCTCAAACTCCACTATAAACTAACTGTAGGTCCTCGTTTCTCCTTGCCTTACACAAAATCATTCTGGATTTTCAAGAAGTTACCTTGGTGACTTGAGAGGCTGTTAAGAAAATATTTAATTTAATGTTTGTTGTGGATTTACTCTTTTAATTTAACATCTATTATCTTGCCGAACATTTATTAGTTTTGCTTCCACATCCACGTAGTGCATTAGAAGTAAGTATAGTAATCGTAAAAAAAATTTCAAAATTTTTTTTGTTGTAATAGGTTTAGAATGTCACGAAACGTGGAGATTTTAAATTTGAGGGGAAAAAATTCTGTTTATCGATATGTGGGCCTGTCTGTCTGTCTGTAACTGTTTTGTCTGCACGATCTCTCTAGAACGGTTTAAGACATTGACTTGAAATTTCATCCACATATATACTATAATGAGATCTGGAACTGGATGCATTTTTTTAAACTTATCCGGTAAAGGGTTGGGGGAAAATAGGGGTAAATAGGGGAAGATAAGTAAAACAAGCTGACAAGGCCACAACATTTTGGGATTTGGTTTTACTGCTAGAAGTCCAGTCCTCAGATGTTTTTATAACATTTCCATACCACCCGCGCCACCCCCACTCCATTATTAAAGAGGTTGATAAAATAAAATTGAGATATTCACTTGAAATTTGATACACGTATATACCATAACGACACCGATACCTGGAACTAGAGTATATTTTGAGATAATTCCGTTGAAGGGTTGGGGGTTAAATAGGGGTAAATATTGGAAAATAAATAAAGCAAGCTGGTAACAGTACAGAAACTTGGAATTTGATATATATGCTGGAAGCCGGCGCCTCAGATTTTTTTATAATAAGCATCAGCTCCCCCACTACCCCCCACTTCATTATTAAGGGGGTTGATAAAATAAAATTGAGATATTCACTTGAAATTTGGTACACGTATGTACTATAATGATATCTGGATCTAGACTATATTTTTTTATGACGTCTGCCTCAAGTATCATTAAATTTCTATGATCAATTATTTCCACATACTAGAGTACAAATATAGTCTAGATGTTTTCCTTTAAAGAGACTTGGATGGAAAATCTGGATGAGGAAACAGTAAAGTGCTTGAAAGTAAACAAAGCCATAGACCCAGACAAAATTCCATCTTATATAATTAAGGGTTGTGTTGATATTTTTGGACATCCATTAAGCGTATTATTTAATCTAAGTTTAAAAACAAAAACGTTTCTTGACATCTGGGAAGAAGTAAAAATATGTCCTATTTTTAAAAAAGGAGACAAGAATAACATAGAAACCTATAGGCCTATAGCCGTACTCCCAGTACCTGCAAAACTTTTGAATCTATTATTTTTAAATATACATATAATGTAATCCAACTTCAAATATCAATATACCAACATGGTTTTATGAAGAATAGATCTACTGTCAGTAACCTAAGTAATGTTACCCAATTTATATCAGATACACTAGATGTTAGAAGTCAGGTTGATGTCGTGTATACTGACTTTCAAAAAGCATTTGATATGGTGTTTCATAAAATCCTAATTAGTAAGCTATCTAATGAATTTGGCTTTCACGAAAATGTAATTGATCTTATATCAAGTTATTTACAGAAAAGAAAGCAACGAGTATTTATGAAAGGATATATATCAAAGTCTTTTATAGCTACATTTGGTGTTCCTCAAGAATCTAACCTTGGGCCACTGCTATTTCTACTGTTTATTAATAGCATAACAAAGTTAGTTACATCATCTAACGTCTTATTATTTGCGGATGATCTCAAAATATTTATTAAACTTGATGAATAAGCAGACTGTCTAAAATTACAAAATGATTTAAACAATATGTACACTTGGTCAATAGAAAACAAACTATTTTTCAACATTAATAAATGTAATGCAATGTCATTTACGAGAAGACATTATATTATTGATTACACTTATACAATACAGGAAGTAGCATTGGCTATTCACAACAGTTCACCAATCTTAAATGCATTAGACGATTATACATAAGCTTTGTTCGAAGTATTTTGGAATATTGTGCCATATTATGGTGTCCACATTATAGGTATCAAATATATAACATCGAAAAAATATAAAATAAATTCTTGAGATATCTTAACTATAAAGAAACTGGAGTATATGATATAACCATATCAAAACAAGATCTCCTATTACAATATAATTTTAATACGTTAGAGAAACGTAGAAAAATAAGTTGTATGATGTATTTACACAAAATAATAAATAATGGTATGAACGATTTCTCACATCTATCACTAATTCATCTAAATGTCTGGACCCATTCCATCAGAAATTTTAGAACATTCTACCTAGAAACGGCTCATACTAGGAATTAAATTAACTCACCGTTACATCGAATGTGTTCACTATATAATAATATACAAAATACTGTGGATATTTTTCATGTAACTCAAAGTAGACTAAAAAATTAAAAAATATTAAATGATGTGATGTAATCTCTGTGATATATAGGGATGTATTTATTAAGTTACCTATATGAATATCTATCTTTGTTCATGTTAGCTAATGAGATATGATTTATTTTATTTTGTATGTTTATATTGTTTCTATGTGTGTATTATGTATATTGTATGTTCTCACAATACTCTATAATAGGGTTTGTACCTGTTGAGGATTTATTACCAAATAAATAAATAAATAAATAAATTCCTTAGGCAGCGGTTCTTACTGGTAATTTTATATTTGTGCTTAATAGATATGCTTTACATTTAAATAGAATACAGTACATTTAATAACTACTTCTTTCAACATCGGCATGTATTATTCAGTGTAGTGTTCCTCAAGGGATTTTGCTGGGACCAGTGTTGTTCATCATATATGATGTTAATAAACTACGCTGCTTAAATTCCAGTGGAAAAGTTATTAGTTTTATCAACGAAACTGCTCTTTTTTATACAGCTAATTCTTGGACAGAATTAAAAAATAAGACTGATAGGGATTTAAGACACAAAATATTTTTTGGCAGAAACATTTTAATACTAAATTACTCATATACAAAATTTTTACCGTTCTCCTCATACAAAAATTTACTGCCGACTTTTAATTCTCTGTAAACTGCAAATTGAAAAGATTTTTCAAATTTTAGATATAATAATAATAATAATAATAAACTGCTTTATTTGCTCAATAACTTTACATTAGTTTTAGCATTGTCAAAGTATATAAAGAACAGAGATACATAGAACTCACAACAAATACATATAAATATTTTAGAAGATACACTTAGGGCTAAAATGGCAATCACATACACTACTTTTACAAATTTATAATAAGACAATATTAAGTTTTATAAGTTAAAATAATAAAAAAAGTAAACTACCGAAAAATTAATGAATGAAGTTAAGACGCAGTAAATAATAAATATATATAATTGACGACTATTAGTTATGGGGTATCAAATACTTTATCAAAATATTCTTTGATACTGTATGGTACTAGAGTGGAGAGTAGTTCTTTGATCTCTATTTTGAATTTAGAGAAAGATAATTCCTTTATTTTGTTAGGCAATTGATTGTACATTTTTATAGCCATATGCAAAAACTTTTATGGGTTTTTTCTAGTCTATATTGGGGGAGAACTAATTCGTTAGATTTTCTAGTCTGATACTTATGGTTGATACTTTGTTTCTGAAATTGTTGTTCATTTTTTTTAATGTAGTAGAATTATGTTTTGTAGAATGACTCTAAAAAAGATTGTTCATGTTTTTATGACAAAAATGGCCGCCGATAACGCCGCCGTTTTGGTTTAATGTGCAATGATTGGTTTATCCGGAATATCTCGCTTCTGGTGAATTCTGCGGCAAAAATAGTAATCATTCTAGTACAATATATACTTCTCTACAACTTTTATCTAATGTACATTATTGCTAGAGTACATACTCTGTGAGTTACAGCTCGCTATATTGCTTTTTATGTGAATAAAAATAGTTTTTCTAAAAATTAGTATTTACGAAATTTTAAAATCGCAAATTATAAATATGTAACCGAAATTCAAAAATTAAAAATAGCGGCGACAACATGGCGAACAATTTGTATCAATATTCGTCCGATTTGATTGAAAATCGGTATCTGAGGGTTATCGAAGTTGTAAGTCGAAATTTAACAATTTAAAATGAGGGGTCAATATGACGGATAAGTTTTGTATTTCATAGTCTGTTTCGTCTGAAAATCATTACCTGAGGATTCAGTTTAAGGTTCTTATTTTATCTAACCTTTAACAAATACGCAGTTTATCTCACAGTGGCTCAAAGGCAACTATTATTTCAACCTAGTTGATGTTGGTATCAATTCTACGCCCTTATCAGTAGTTTGCAGTTTTACCCTCTAAATTGTGCATCAAATTTTCCGGTATTTTACTTTAAAGTGAATAGAGCGATCGTATCGTACATTTTCCAATTTTACAGTTCAGTACAGAAAACAAGACAATCTTTCAGTCAGCCTCCTGGGAAACAAAGCAAACATTTTATATTGTATCGAAACAAAATATTTTGGTTCGTTTCCATAAATGTCAATATGTACATGAGACCAGTGACGGATTTAGATATTTTTATAATGCTGTTTATTTACAATTTTAAAAGTGTTTTAGTTTTGATTTCAAAATTATTGAAAAATGTAATTTGTGGTATTTGGCAGAATACTTTAATAAATCCAATATCTAATATTTAATATAAATAGTACAGCCAAATTAGTCATTTAAGGTAACAAAAATTACCAAAAGGATCATCTCCGGGATTTAAGTAGGTAATAACCTGGAGAAGGAGATGATGTATTATTTGCACTTTCAAGTTTCGGGAAAATTCAAAAAATTTAAAAAGACTTTTTATTTTTCGTTTTTTTTGCTCTAGCGGCCAAAATAATGGAAATGGAGAAAAAAGTTTTCAACAAAAGTTGTAGCTCGTCTCTTTCTCTACAGAATTTTTGTTTTGCTTAAGCCGTTTAGAAGATAAATCGAGTTTTCCACTTATAGTTTTGAGCCGCCTCGAAATGCGTGAAAAATGAGAATTCTCCTACAAACACTCTGAAATAATCAGAAAAATGACGAAGTAGTGAAATATTAATTATTACCAGCTACAATGTATTTTTGATAACTTTAACCTGAAAATGGTAATGGTTCTAACAAAAACATGTAATACATATCTATAAAATAAATAGACAATTTTGAATCAAACACACATATAGGATAGCCAATGTCAGTGTGAAATTCACAAGAAAAGACCGACAAAGGAACAATTCATAATCATAAAATAGACAAGCGATGCCATAAGCGCTGAACGACAACACTTTTTAATTATTGAAAATATTATTTTACTACTTTATATTAATCAATGGGCAGAATGTACACTATTTATTTATAATAACTCATTTATTTATAATAAATAATGTAAGTGTAATGAACAAGTTCATAAATGATTCAGTAAAAGTAACTAAATATCATTTAACTTGACTGCCTTCGTTTGAGGTAAGCGTATAACTTATCTGGTGAACTATATTTGTATACGGATATCGTCTGCAATATTCAAGTACGCAGTCTCAGGTCTTATTATATTACAAATAGGCTTCGTAATCAGTAGTAATGACTTATCCTGGTAGCAACGCTTTAGACTGAGTTTCCAAATTAATAATAGAAATACAACACTTTCCTGTTTTGTTTAAAATGTGTGGCGTGTTTATTTTGTTTATTTTCATAATAATTAAATATAAAAATCCAATTACTGCTGGAAACACAAAACATTTTTCCCAATAAAATAAATCAGTTTATATAATATTAAATCATACAAACAAAGTTAGGGATTAATGGCATAAAACTGCCATGTACCGTGTGCATCACAAATTCACACAACGTGATAAAATGAATTTTATTAATAAAATTTATTGCATTCGACCCTGACCGAATGTCAATATTAGATTCCAGTGTATGGTGGTACTTTATATGTTTTAACTAATGCGGTTTTATTATTTCCTTCAATTAGATGACGCCGCCGAAATTGTGAAACATTGCTTGCCTGGACAAAATTTCTTTTTTCTCTAGATATGCTGTGAAAATTCTTGGCATTTACGTCAACATTTAATAGATGGAATGGGTAGACCATCCGAGATCGTTGTTACGCAGTTTCGCAAACCGTAGTGTAAATCTAGCCATATGTATGTACATATGTATCTACAAACCTAGAGTGATACTTTACAGAGTCGGCGGTACAAAAAAATGTCTAGTGCTTCTCAGGCTGCAGTATACTTGGAGACTCGCGATTCATGTGCAGCCTTGTATAGACAGTAGCCTACATATTCATATATTAATAATAATTTTGTAAATTGCCTATAGCCCAATCAGAACTGCAGTATGATGAAACAGATGTTTATTGTAGTAATTGCAACAGAATAATTTCTTGGACATCTAAAACAAATTTTAATAGATACATTTCCTCTCAAAAGTATGTGAGTGCTTGTGGATCTACTGATAGTACCAGTCGACGTAATTTTTATTTAGATTTAGTGGAAGTGATGTAACATACCGTGGTCGGAACTTGATAATGTTAGGTCAATGTTACATTCCCAATACGCCAATACCTCCCTTCGAGTAAGTCTTCTTTATAATAAACGGATTGTATTAACTTTGGATATTATGGAATTAGCTAAAAAGGTACTAGGTAAGATATATTGTGTCATACTTGCATGAAAATCTTTCCGCGCTGGCAGAGCCAACCCTGATTTTTGACGACACCGGGACCAAATTCTCAAGCTCTATATATGACACATTTATGTAAGCCAGAGACATTATCAATCCTTTGCCTCAGGGCCTATCAGACAAGAAAAATTATTTGAGAAATTTTCTTAATGGTATAAAGTTCACTACGTAACTCAAAATGTCTTACAAGTATTTGTATTAAGCCAATTTTTTTATCGATTACTTGCTACTTAGTAAATACAAAAACATAATTGGCATACATCAAAACAAACCTGGTTTCTTCAGTTCCGGCATTTTCGTCAGTTATTTCGATTCCTCCCTGCCATCAGTCAGTTTTGGCTCCTCGTCCAAGAGATGAGGGACGCGGCTCCTTAAGGCAGTCTAGTTATCTCTGCCCTGGGGATCCCCGGTTAAGGGTTAAATGTAATCAAATTGACACCTCGCCTTCTCACCATGTATATTCCACCTCATTCAATTTGTTACTATGTGTTCTATGTTAATTATATGTACTGTACTGTTGTTATTGATTGATTTTAATCCCGTAACCCAGTGTTTTAAATAAAAGCATGTATATTCTCAAAGTCACCCTCCTTAACACACCTCTCCAGAAAGCCTATATGACATATGGTAGACAGTGGCAGATATTTCAAACCTGCAGGGTGTCTAGTTTTAAGCTACGATTAGTAAATGTCAAACTGATTTTTTTTATATAATTAATTTCGTTTAAAAATTAAGTTTTGACCACTATGAAAAATTTTAATATCACTTATCTTGTCTGTGTATGATAAATACACAGCTCTAAGAATGTAAATAGTAAGTATCTATGGATATTGAATATAACAAACATTCTTAGAGCTGTGTATTTATCATACACAGCAAAAAAGGTTTTTCAAAAAGGCATTGAAAAAGTAAACAGAATAGATTTCCGAAACGTCGGCGAAATATTTAATTTCAAGTTTCTATACTTCTTTGTGTTGTTTATTTTAAAAAAAGCAGCCCTTAACTGATCCTTTGACGTAAAAGTCACAGGCGTAGAGGTTATTTACCAGTAACATACTGATTAATTGTGATATTTTGAAAATTCCCCGAGCACCGCTTAAAAAGAAAACATACATGTGGCTGGAAGTCCCAAAGAATTGAAGAAGAAAAAAATAAGGTTTAGAATGTCATGAAACGTCGAGATTTTAAATTTGAATAAAAAAAATAATTTCTGTCTGTCTGTAACTTTTTCTGGAACGGTTCAAGATATTGTACACGTATGTATTATAACAAGATCTGAAACTGAATTGTTTTTTGAACGTATCCGGTGAAGGGTTGAGGGATAATTAGGGGTAATAGGGGGAAAATAAGTAAAGCAAGCTAGTAAGAGAACAAAAGTTTGGCATGTGGTGTATATACTAGAAACCAAGGCCTCATATTTTTTATAACAGTTTTCAATTCCTCCACCACCCTCACTCCATTATTAAAGCGGCTGATAAAATTAAATTGAGGTATTCATATAAAATTTGGTACATGTATGTATTATAACGACATCTGAAACTAGATTATATTTTGAGGTGATTCCGTTGAATGGGTCAGAGGTAAGTAGAGGTAAATATGGGAAAATGGGTTAAGCAAGCTGGTAAGGGAACAGAGACTTTGGATATGGTGTATATACTAGAGCCAAGGCTTCATATTCCTTAAGAAAATATTTGAGAACCACCACCCACTCCTCCATCATCACCGCTCCATTATTATAGGGGTTCATAAAAGAAAATTGAGATATTCACTTGAAATTTGGTACACGTATAGAGCAAGAAAGTCCAGACACTTCTTATTGTCTTACATATTAGAAACGAACGCCCCAAATTTTTTTACGACATCTGTCTCAAATATAACTGAAATTATATGACCAATTATTTCCACACACTAAAGTGCAAATATAGTCAAGACGTTTTCCTTTAAAGAGACTTGAATGGAGAATCTGGATGTAGAAGTAATGACTCCGTAGGCAGCGGTCCTTTCAATAATCATTATGAAATAAAAAAGTATATCAGCTTTGAGAAGCTTTAAGAACTTTAGCAACATTTCTTTAAATAATCAATACTTACAAATTAATTTATTTACGTACCTTGTCTTTAAACATTTTTTCTTTCTATTGAATTACATTTTCATAAAATCTCATTCAGTTTCTTGGAACTGCTTAGCCTTTGAAACGTTTTTCGTCCTGAATGAGATTTTATGAAAATGTGATTCATTAGAATGAAAAAATGTTTATAGACAAGGTACGTAAATAAATTAATTTCAGGCCTTTGTTCTCATTTTTAACTGAATTTACATATCGTAGGGGATCATGTAGATACTAGTTTAGCCTGCTTAGCCGTAGGGGACTAGGTTGGATGCTAGTGTTAAAATGAGAATGGCAAATAAGAATTTTTACTTGTCAGCATAACCAGAAGTCAGGTTATCGAAAGAATGCAAAGATTTCATTAATATTTTTACATATGGTTTTTCCTTTAGTTCTCATAGATAGCTTTTCTTTCCACTGTTTGCAAAATTCTATAAAGAATATGTTTCATTACTATAAGCAAACAAATAATAAATAATTCACTTTTATACAATTTATTACTTATACGATTACGAAGTTTTAGCCAGCCATGTAATAATATGCTGTTCGAACAAATTTTTAACTTTATTTCTGCGTTCGTTACGCTATATTAATGGAAATAATGGGAATATAAAGTTTTGACTTCAAATGTTTGACAGATAGCACATCCCTCTCTTATTTAACTACTATTGAATTCATGTCTGTGTACACTCGTTATTTCTACGAATGTGCTTGTCATGAACAGAGACTTCAGGAAACATTCATATAACTAAACCGAAATAGCACACATTCAGTTAAATAAACCTGTCATGAAAATTGAAATTAAACATACAGAGCTCTTATGTTAAATACAACAATTAAAGCATTGGAGAACGCTGGAAAGGATTTAAGGCAAATAAACAATAATAGCAGTTAGATACTACCTCTATACAAAGTTGTTCTAGAGATAGAGTAAAATAAATTGAACCAAGTATTATTCGAAGAGTCATCTTCACACAATTCGGGTTGGCGTCTTTCAAATACGGTCGCCGTAATGTTCAGAACTTGAATCAGGATATACATACAATAAATAATGTAGAATGAAGTAATGTAAACAGATAATGCGTGTTCTCCATGTTGCAATAATGTAGTGAATTTTCATTATTTTGTTATGGCGAAGGCGCCGAGGTTAAAAGTTATACAGTGAGGTCCATAAGTAACGGATAAGTTCATCATCTACGTAATATACAATTTATGAGTAAAATCCTAAAACACGTCAATTTTTAATTCTAAAATGAAATTTTTTTAGCATAATTTTATACCAGTATATCCAGCAATATAAGGTTTTTTGAATTTTGTTATTCATCATCAAGAAATTTATATTTGAAAATTTTGAAATGGTTTACATTTATGTCTATGTACCAAATAAATATCTGTCAAATGTGACTTTTTGTGTCATGTCACAACACTTAATTTAAATGTATCGTTTTTTCTGATACACGGGTGACAAAACACCCAACAAAAGGAAGGAAGTGTAAGAGAATGTAATAAGTAACCCTTTACAGGCTTTTGCAAATAGCAGAGAAAATAACTATCTATGAGAACTAAAAGAAAAAGTATGTGTAAAAATATTAATGAAATAACGAAATTGAGTAAAACACTACTATGTTTTTTACCACTATATTTGCACAAAAACGTGACTGCAGTTTCAACCCTTTTTAGGTCATTTTCAAACAATGATTCAACTAAGAATGAAATACAAAAGATTTGGTCCCTATTAAAATATGTTTCTAGAATTAAACAGATTAGAGAATTATGAAAGTATACAAGTTTATGATATCCTAACTATCTAAGGGCGGGGTTTCTCAGAAATTTTAATTACATGTCATAAACTTGTATACTTTCATGATTCTCTAATCTGTTTAATTCTAGAAACATATTTAAATAGGGACCAAATCTTTTGTATTTCATTCTTAGTTGAATCATTGTTTGAAAATGACCTAAAAAGGGTTGAAACTGCAGTCACGTTTTTGTGCAAATATAGTGGTAAAAAACATAGTAGTGTTTTACTCAATTTCGTTATTGTTATGGATTACCACAGAGTAACGGCTTCCTCAATCAATTTCCATATTAATGAAATGTTTGCATTCTTTCGATAACCTGAATTCTGGTTATGCCAGAAAATTAAAATCCTAAAATGAATTTGTCTAATTTCTCATTCTAAAACACCCACACAGTTCCCTACGGCTATGCTCATTAAACTAGTATCTACATATCCCACTACAGTAATGAAGATTCAGTTAAAAATGAGAACAAAGGTCAAAAATGAATTTATTTACCTACCTTGTCTTAGAAATATTTCATTCTAATAGATTACATTTTCATAAATTCTATCGTTCTGTTTCTGGGAAATGTTTAGCCTTTGAAACGTTTTTTGTCCTAATTCTGGAGCTCCTCAGAAAGACACAAGGCCACTCATAAAGATGTTTGATGCAAAACCAAGACAATTTCTATGAATAAATATGAAATAATTATATTTGACATTGACTTATAAAAACAACAGATCTTCCCCTATCTATTAGCTAACTGGTATTGGAGCCTATATAATATATAATCTGCATATTTAAAATTAAATTATTATTGGTTTGCTTATAATTGTATTGAAACATATTCTTTATAGGATTTTGCAAACAGCAGAAGAAAATAACTATCTATGAGAACTAAAAGAAAAACTATGTGTAAAAATATTAATGAAATATGTGCGCTCCTTCGATAACCTGAATTCTGATAATGCTAGCAAATTAAAATCCTAAAATGAATTTGTCTAATTTCTTATTTGAAAATTCCCATTCTAACACTAGCACCCACGCAGTCCCCTACAGCCATGGAGATTAAACGAGTATCTACATAACCCCCTACTTGTGGGGTGTGCTATACATATCAAAAACAAATTATAATTTCTCTATTTGCTACATCTGTGCAAACTAGTTATTTATCGCTAATTGTCAAGTTGGTCATTATTTTAACAATGAATGTTTCGGTTACCCAAATAATTGAAATTTTGATATTATTAGGAGGTGGTAATAAAACAAGAACCCAAAAGCACGTATGCGAAATTTTCAATACTAAGTATCCTGACCGTAGCATTTCTCAGTGTATGGTGAGTAGAGTAGAAAACAAATTTCATAAATTTGAAAATGCCACAGATATTCCTAAATCTGGTAGAAAATGCAATTTAGACGATGAAAAGAAATTCGATATATTGTTAGATATTCAAGATAATCCACATAAACTTACAAGACAAGTTTCCTCCGATAATGATGTTAGTAAAGCGTCCTATTGCGATTTGCACAAAGTGAAAAATACCGCCCATGTAAAATTCATTTGGTTCAAGAACTTAAAGACGATGAGGCAACATTCATCTTAAATGGAAGAGTCAACAAACAGAACTGTAGATACTGGAGTACAGAAATCCACATTGGATGATGGCGGCCAATTATTACTCAATATCCTGAGAAGGTGAACGTTTGGGCTGGAATTATAAATTCTCAAATTATCGGACCATATTTCTTTGATAGCACATTGACGCGTTACTTGGATCTCTTTTAAAATTTCTTGGTTCTAGAGTTAAGAGTACTTTTCCCACATGATGACAACCCTAATGAATTTGATATAAATATTTGGATATGAAGAAAAGAATAATAACTGCCTTTAGATCTATCACACCGGCAGTTTTAGAAACAGAGGGAACCTCATTTCAAAAGTGCATAGAGACCTGTGTCAATCAAAATGGGCTACATGTGGAATATTTATTACAATTTTTTCTACTGAGTTATTTGAAGACACCTATTTTTTTAAGTTTATTTTTGAATTTTGTAATTATTGCTCAATAAAACGAAATCGGTTGCAATTAGCCATAGGGAATTACTTACAAAAAATATTCGTTTTTCATCTCCACATCACATCTTGAAAAATATACAGGGTGTTCCATTTGAAAATATTGAGAAAATTCATTTTAAAAAGTTCTTAATTGAAAAATAATTCTTGGCCACCCCCTGTACACTTTTAGGAAACGAAAGTGATCCAAAAACATTAACTATATCTCTTGTAACTAGTGCTCACATAGGTTTTTCTTAAAACCCATAATTGTGACTATGGTGATTTTTTTAATATCCATCTGCAGATTGCATTATTTTAACAAAAAAATTCATTACATCCAAGTGGTTGGGAGATATTCAATACACTGGATTGAGTATGTGGTAGGTTCCTTGTGAAACATCTTTAGAATAATTATTTTTATATAGATATTCAATGCTAATATATATGAATGAATAGAGCATAGAAAGAGGCTTCAAAAAATGTACTGATATACATAGCATTCCATTTAAAAAAAGGGACTTGGTCCTGTAATTTCGTCTTGGCTCGCCCTGTATGTTCGAAAATAATTTCCAGTTATAGACTTTTTTATCTAGATTACTTGCATATTTTGTTTAAATTTCTATCTATCGTAGAACTCGGGATATCGAGCTTCGACCCACCCTGCATATTAAAAATGGGGATGGTTTTGATACAACATCCTTAATTCTCTGTACACAGTTAATTATTTAATAATTAATAAATGAAGTATTTTTTTATATTTAGTGTGATTTTTTTTATAAGCATGATGTAATTATGCAATTATTTTTTCTGGAAAAACTCTTTCATGTATCCTCCTAATATTATCTAAATGTTAGTTGTAGCATTTTCTTAATTCTCTTAGTTTCTTTTTACTTTTAAATAACGTCCGAGGAATCTAAAAAATAATGCCATTAACCAGTATGTTACTGGAAAATCTCTACGGCTGTGACTTTTGCGTCAAAGGATCAGTTGTTAAATTGGAGGAAAAATTGCAATAAGGGATTTAATTTATTTTACAGGGTGTACCCCTTCAATCACTTTGGGAAAAGAAACATGTTATAGAAAGACTCTTAAAGATAATACAGACAAAGGCTCGTAGTTGTGCTCGTAGAACATCTTTAAAAATTCATGCAAAGATAATATTTTTATAGGATTCCGTTGCTACAAAATACGGAAACTTTTTTTACATGAGTTTTAATTAGAGTTGATCCATATTTTTTGACAAACCAATCAATTCAGTCAATTAAGAAAAAAATATGTTTTCTAAATTTAAAAAAAAATTGTCCAAAACTGTTGAATAAAGTAGTCTGAAATTTTCAAAGAATTTGTATTCCATATGTACAAGAAAGCCCTCAAAGTTTCATTCAAAAATACTCTGGGACAGATAGACCAGGTTTATCTTACTACTTCATCTGTACTTTTATTGAAACTAATTGATTTAATATCCAATAATAAAGTTAAGTATGGAAACAACTGAGATTGCTAGTGTTGTTTATATTATTATAAAAATAGTTATCAGGTTGTTAATAACGTACAAATTATTAAAATATCTTATCGTTTAACTATAGCTGAATATGAGGAACTTGTTGCATGAAAAGTGAGACACTATGTATACAACTAAATATAAATACTTACAAATAAATACAAAATTTATCACTAGACTTGTAAAATAGAGTTGCATCCAATCACCCTTATTACCAATATTTATATTGAAGTGTGTGTAAAATTAAAAATGAGAAATCAAGATAAACAAACGTATTTTTAATCTCAATATTAGTATTTGGTAATTAGGTCCAACTAATTGGGCGAACGTGAAAAATTTTATTATCATAATAAAAGCAATATTGAGGTCAGCTTTTATTTAGTTCCATAGTAATATAACACTTGCCAATGCTATTTTGGCAATATTAAATATTGTACACTAATATTGAATAATACAAATTTATGAGATTGTTATTTGTGTTATCGATATTTGTAAACACATAATGTGGATTTATTTGTGTCACAAAGTATCTTCAAACATTTCAAACGACTCCTCTGCATTAAGGTCTGTAGAAATGGGGAAGAGATGTTTGAAAAGAAGTAATTTTACTGACCATTGTGTAGCTCATAAAAATCGACACAGTTCTAGTATAAACAATTTTTTTTTGTACGACTGATATCAAGCTCGGGGGTTCTGATAAAATGGACAGCCCGTATATAAAAATGTTCTAGTTTTCCGCGAAATAAGTATTTCTTTCGGTTACATGTGGACCAAAAAAACTATACCATTGATTCACTTTTGTCCGGAGGGGCAAAAAGCCATTTTCTTAACATTGCTCTTTTATATTTTCTGAACTATTTTGCTAAAACATTATTATTCTTCCTCTAGCTAATAATAACTTACTGTCCAAATCTCTATATAATAGGTCTTACTTATTATACTCTTCGCAAATACAAAACAAAGAATATATTGCACTCGATCGGCACATTTCTAAAACCGGTAATATCGCTCGTAGAGGACAAATTTTCATATTACTGTGTTGATGATCGAATTCTGAGCAATTTTAAAAATGTCTGTCTGTCTGTCCGCCCACCAAGTTCCTTGTAAGCGCGATAACTTAAGAACGAAAAGTCCGATTGTATCGCAATTTGGACAGTTAGTTAGTGTTAGTTGGAGGAAGAACCTTATTGTTTCTGAACAAAATAGATCAATAAATAAAATTAAATATTTAAATAAATTTTGGGCTTTCATCAAAAGTAGAAAAGGGTCGGCCAGTGTACCTGAAGAGATATTCTTTGATGGATCTTCGCTAAACAATCCCTCTGATATACTAAATGCATTTGCCAATTATTTCGGTCAATCTTATAATGAGTCCTCATTAGATATCGAGGAATATCACATTAAGACCGATATACCTAACAATAACCCTATTGTTAGCATAAACTCTTTCAGTTAAGATGAGGTTATTCGGGGTCTAGAACGAATTAAACCCAAAATGACGACTGGTCCTGATTCCATTCCAGCTTTTTTATTAAAGGATTGCGTTATCATCTTTGCATATCCTCTAACTCTAATTTTTAACTTAATCTTAAAAAACTGCCTATTTTCTGACCTATGGAAATATTCCAAAGTATGCCCCATCTTCAAAAAGGAAAACAAACTAGATATTGAGAACTTTAGACCAATCTCTGTAATTTGTAACTTCTGTAAAGTGTTAGAAATATTACTTCATGATAGAATATATCATTCAATTAACACTAAAATCTCTATTAATCAACATGAATTTATGAAAGGGCGTTCAACAACAACAAATTTATTCTGTGTAACTCAATATATTTCTGAATCCTTAGATGAACGTTGGCAGGTAGATGTCATATATACCGATTTGTCCAAAGCGTTTAAGAGACTTGATCACCAGTTGTTACTTAATAAATTAGAAAAAATCGACTTCTCATATTCTTTGCTCCTTTTGTTTAAATCTTATTTAATGAATAGGAGTCAGTACGTTGCATTAAATGGGTTCAAATCGATCGAATTTGCTGCCACATCTGGAGTTCCCCAGGGATCCGTTCTGGGGCCCTTGTTTTTAACATATTTATTAACGACAGAGTGAACGAAATTAATTTGCCTCACCTTTTATATGCCGACGATCTAAAAATTTTCACAGTAATTGATGAAATCGATGACTGTTTTCAACTTCAGACTTCTCTTGACAAAATAAACACCTGGTGTATAGCAAATAAATTATTCATGAATCCTAGTAAATGCAACGTAATGTCCTTTTCTTTAAAAACATCACCTTTTATTTTCGATTACAGGTTAGATAATGTCATACTTCAGAGACCTATAACATTTCGCGACCTCGGCGTAACTTTTGAGAGTAAATTATTCTTCACTGATCATATCGATACCATTGTGTCTGAAGCCTCCAAAGCCTTTGGATTCATCGTTCATACTAGTCGAGAGTTCACTAATACTGATACTCTGAAAATTCTTTAACAATCCTTCGTCAGATCGAAACTTGAGTACGCATCGCTAATTTGGAGTTCCAGTTATGATGTTCACAAGAATAACTTGGAGGCAGTTCAATGTAGATTTCTTAAATTACTGTGGTTCAAATCCGACAGTACCTATCCAGTGATTGGTTTTCCGCAAAGTAACTTGCTACTCTTGAGGATAGGCGTACGTACTTTTCTCAAGTATTTTTGTTTAAATTACTACACAATGATTTTGACGCACCCGAAATAATTAGTAAGCTTAATTTTCACGTTCCCAGATTAACCCCTCGTAATCACCAAGTTTTCTATTTACCTACGCCGCGTACCAGCGTACTAAATAATTCACCTTTATATACGATTTGCAGTACTTTTAACAAATTATGTAGCGACTTCGATATTTTTAGTTGCAGCCTTAGTGACATAAAACAAAATGTTCTGAATTAAATAACCAGTAAGTGTCTTTGTTTTTCTTAATTTACTTTGAATCACATAAGTGTATATATGTATATATAGTTTTTATATTTAAGCATTTCCCATGCTATATTTTTCTCTCTCTTCGTATCATTAGTTATTCATAGTTCGTACGTTTAAGTAAATTTTTTCTTCATTTTACTTTCTATGTTGTTGTATATTATGTAATTAATGCTGTGTATGCCTTTATTCCTGTTCTGTAATTGGGTATCTTACCTATTGAACAGTGTATGCAATAAATAAATAAATAAATAAATAATTAAATAAATAAATAAAATATAAAATATAATAATTACTGTTATGTATGAAAGTATTGTTATATTATTTAGTTCTAAGGATTTATGTTAAGTTTGGCAACGCCGCTAGAGACGTCCACGTGCAGTAGTTCCTTCTAATGTTCTATGACATGTGTACGCGGACATTACGCTAGTTATGTTTTTCGTTCAGAAAAAACTGTTTTTAAAAAACACAATTTTATTACAAGTACAAAAATACAACAGCGAGACCGCTTTACAAAGAGAGTAATCTGCAACTAACATAAAGAATAGAAATTATACATCATGTTGACAATGTTATGATATGGTCTATCTAGTCTGGTGTCGCATTACGCTGACGGTGTGGCTCCTGGTTTCATAACTCCTCCACCCTTAGTTTTTGGATCGTCCTCGACTCCAAGTAATTCTGAAAATACCTTCCTATCTACTTTTACAACAGGGTTGGGCTTAAATAGTAATTTTATCATTTGTTTTCTATAAACAAATATAATAATGCATATAATGGTTATAATAACAAATATAGTACTAGTAATTCCTATGTGGGAATACTTAATGGCTATATGATCTAATAATATAGGTTCTTTTATGTCCTTTAAATCACTATTAATTTGTGTAAAGTCTTTTAAGTGATTTGTTTTTAAAGTCAATATTTTGGTTGGTTTACTTAAATCCTGAATGATTTCATTTGGTATTGAAATGTTCACAAACGTATTAGTTATTATTTGCGAATCAATGATAACACTGCAATTTGAGGCTAACACATTGAGTCCTTTAACTGTAGTTGTGGTGACATCGTCGTGGATACATTGTTCAATTACTTTTGTGGGTGTCCTAAATAAAGTTAATATTCCATGTTCCATAATAGTGGTTGCATCAAAGTCTGTAGCAAGGGCTGTATTGCAGCTAGTAACGTTTTTTAGGGAACACTTGTTAATTAGGTTGGGTGAACACAAATAGAATGTTTCTATCTCCTTGCATTCCTCTGACCATTTTTCTTTAGTTGAATCCTTGAGATAGAAGTGGGCCGGTGGTATGATAATAATGTCATTTTGGTTAGGTACAGGATAGATTTTAAATAATGAAAATGACGTGGATTTCAGGATGGGAATTTTTAATATGATAACAATCACACAGTTGTTCAACAATAATGTTATTCTAGAATTATCTAATACTTTAAACAGATGGTTTTTATCTAGTTGTAGTACCATTTTTGGGCTATATTGTGTAAACAGATAATTTTCTAAAATTTTTAAATCTTGTAAGGTGAACAATTCGATATTAGGTGTATCGAGTCTGGCTAAGTTAATAGTTCTAAGTAGAATGTTTACTTGTTTTTCTATTTTGTCGATATTAATTAATTGTAAATTAATAGTTTCGAGTAGTTGTACTTCATCTACTAATTTGTCGATTAACCGCAGTGAATTGTTTTGAAAGGCGGAGATAGCTTGCATTTCTTGCTCAAATTTATTTGTTAGATGTTCAGCAAATGTAGTAAATTGAGACATTTTTTGAGAGACCTGTTGTTGATTATTTTCTAATAATTTTAGGTTATCATTTATATTGATTAAATCGTCTTCGTCTAAATTTCCTGTTATGAATTTAATTCCTTTACCGAGAAAGTTGAATAAACCTCGTTTTTCTCTAATATGTATGAGTTTATCATAATTTTCTTGCAATCTGTCAGATTTTAACTTAATTTCATCTATAAGTGCAGAAGTTAAATTATTACATTCATCTATAAGTGCAGAGGTTATACTATTACATTCTTTATGATGTATTTCAATTAAAAGGTTATTATGAGTAATTTGATTAATATTTTGTTGTATTAGTGTTAAATTAAATTGGGAATAAAATTTGTGATAATGGCTAAGGAGCTTTCCTTGTCCTAGGGGCTCTAGGTAGTACCCGTTCGTTTGAAGTGGTGTGACTCGAAGTGCAAGGTGCGTCCTCAGAGTCGGCAGAAGGATTCTGTAACAAATTACTTTGTCTTACTCTTTTCATTCTTCTAGCATGGATATTAATATATTTCTTTTTAATTTTTGATACGACTTTATTTTTCTTATCTGGAATTAATTTTGAATATTTACCTATCTGGTAGAGGGGTTCATGTTTTCCTCTTTTGCGATTTTTAACAGCGATTGTGTCAGATATGTTTTCAATAGGCGGTTCTTTATTTTTATTATGTTTTTCCAGGCGTTCTTCAGCCCGTTGTTTTTGTTCGTTATAGAGTTCGTCATAGAATGGTAATATTTCATCCTTTCTTTTCTGATTATAATTTTCATATATAGTCATGTCTCGATTAAATGATGTTTCAATAAGATATGGCCCGTATAGAATTGAAAAGGGGGTAAAACCGGTAGCGGTGTGAATCGATTGATTGTATATCAATACGGCTGCTAGCATTTGATTTGCGGGTGTTTCGCTTGGGTTTTTAATATTTATAATTCTAAGTTTTTCGATTAGCGTAGAATGCATTCGCTCAATTGGCGAATTCGAATTTGGGTTATAGGGTGTTACAAAATGTAATTCGATACCGTGCATTTTCGCGTATTCTTTCATTACAGCATTTGAGAAATGCGTTGCATTATCCATAACAATTCGCTTTGGGAAAGAATGATGAGAGAAATAATGTCTAAATTTATTTAAGATAGTCATATGATCTGTTTGTTTAATGTGGTATGCTTGGGCATATCTTGAAAATAAATCTATAAAGGTTACAAATTTACTACCTTGATATGTGAATATATCTATATGTATCGTTTCGAATGGCTTTGTGGCTAGTAGAGGGCCTTCGAGTTGCAATTGATAGGGGTTTCTATCATATTTAGCACTTAAACATTGTTCACAATTATTGATGGTTTCAATAATGAAAGCTTTCAGTTTAGGATTATAATATTCTTGTCTAAGATGGTTATAGGTTTCAGTTATGCCGTTATGATTTCGTAAATGATATAAGTTAATTCGTAATTTAGTTTCGTTGTCTTCTAAATCTTGCAAATATGTATTAGATATTGATATTTTTGCAGAATTATTCAGATATTTTTCTAATATACGAATAGCTATTTGTTTGAGGTCCTTGTCTTGTATATACAGACAACATGGTTTACTGGGTATAATGGCATTTTTAAATTCGTTAAAGACTTTCATCTCGTCTGACTTTTGATTAAATCTTATTACGTAGTGGTCTTTATTAAATATCTTTTTGTGCTTTGTATGCACTCGTTTGTGTGGCAAACAAATGATTCTATGATTAGAATAATTGACGGGTTGTTCAGATATCGGAATCACTAATCTTTGATCATTATTACTTACAGTATGCGCGGTTTCTAATTCATGAATTATTTCTGCTAAATCTGATTCAGGAATATCGGGATTAAGAATGGCTTCTAAATCGTCTAAAACGGATAATTCGGCGACATTAGGTATAATTGAGGCGTTGTCGTTTTCATTAATGTTTACTTCGATGCGTGATAACGCGTCAGCAACATAATTTTCTTTGCCTTTCCTGTATTTAATTTCGAAGTTGTACTCCTCTAATTTTAACTTCCACCTAATTAATCGAGAGTTAGGTTCCTTAATTTTGCTCAGCCAAACTAAGGGGTTGTGATCGGTTTCAATTATGAAGCGTCGTCCGTAAACGAATGGCCGAAAATGACGACAAGAATCGTGTATACTGAGTAATTCTTTTTCAATGGCCGAATAGTTGCGTTCTGCTGAATTTAGGGTTCTAGAGTAGTACGCAATTGGGTGATTATTTTGTGATAAAACGCTTCCTAGGGATACATTTGATGCATCGGTTGTTAACGTAAATGTTTTGTTAAAGTCGGGATATATTAGTATAGGAGCATTTTGTAAAAGTTCTTTACAAGTATTAAAAGCTTCTATATAGTCCGGGTTTTCTATATTTATTTTTTCTCCTTTACGCAGACATTTAGAAATTGGGAATGTTAATTTCGCAAAATTAGCTATAAATTTTCGGTAATATCCGATAAGACCTAAAAATCGTTTGATTTCTTTGACCGTTGTGGGTATTGGAAATTTTCGGACGGCTTCTACTTTTGCGGGGTTAGGTTTTATGCCCTCGGGTGTAATTACATGACCGAGAAACGCGACTTGCTTGCATAGAAACTCGGATTTATCAAGTTGAATTTTTAAGTTTGCTTTTCGTAGTTCCTCAAATATCGTTTTTATATGATGTATATGTTCTTGAAGAGAACGAGAAAAAATGACAACATCATCCATATATACAAAGCAAATTTTGTACAGATGAGCGCGAAGTATATTATCCATTAATTTCTGAAAAGTAGCGGGTGCATTTTTCAAACCGAAGGGCATTCTAAGGTACTCATAATGCCCGTTATTCACAGTAAATGCGGTTTTTTCTATAGATTGCGGGTCCATCTCGATTTGATGAAACCCTTGCGCCAAGTCGAGGGTAGTAAAGTAGGTACACCTACCGAGATTGTCTAATATCTCGTCGATTTTCGGAAGCGGGTATTTATCTTCAATTGTGTTCTCGTTCAATTTACGATAGTCAATAACCATTCGATATTTCTTTTTACCGCTGGCGTCTAATTTCTTAGGTACAATCCACACCGGTGAACTGTACGGGGAAATCGATGGCCTAATAATATTATTTTTTAATAATTTTTGAATCTGCGATTCAATTTCTTCTCGCATAGACGGGGGATGTCTAAAAGATTTAGTAAAAATTGGAACTTCATCTTTTGTACGTATGTTGTGTTTTACACGATTGGTAAATGAAAGGTCTGAATTTTCGTGATAAAATATACTTTTATACTGAGAACATAAATTTAAAAGAGCTTCACGTTCTTCAGGGTTTAAAGTATCGGTTCTAATCATTTCTGAAATAGATGAATTTAATTTTTCAGTAGGTACCTCAATATTAAAATATTCAATAGGCACAACGTTTATTCTTTCATTAAATTTTGACTGAAAAGGTTTTTCGTAAATATTAGGAATTTTAATCAAGCCTTTATTTATTTCTGCAATACATTCGGGTATTTCATAATCATTTAACTTAAGTGAGGGTATCAAAACGGTTCCTTTATCTAAAGTTGTAGGAATAATTATTTGATCTTTATGTGTAACTAATAAATTAATTTCTTTTTGATTGTATTCAAAATAGAAAGGAATTTGTATGTGACCAATAGTTAATAATTGTTTTTCATAATCAATGTTAGCTTTCAATTTTCGCATGTCCTTTGAACCGATAAGCGCGTCAAAGTTTTTATGCCATGGAATAACTCTAAGTTTAATATTTTCAGAGATATTTTTCTCCTTTAATAATGGGATAATTATGTTATCGTAAGAACTAGATTTTTTGTGCATAGACCAAACAGTGAAAAATTCTTTTTTGTAAAATTGCTTAAAAGGTTCGGCAGCGTCGGGATTTATAATAGAGTCCGATGCTCCTGTATCGATTAAAATTTTGAGATTTAATTGTGGCAAATAGAAAAATGGCAATCGAGATAAAGTGTTAACATTATTTAAATTAATACATGATCGGAGGCTGGGTCTATAAAATTTTCATCAGTTTGTTCGTTTTCTGGATATTCTTCATAATATTCGATCTCATTTTCGTTTTCTATCGGAGAATCCGTGTTTTCGGTTTCATTATTAAATAATTCGGTGGACCTAAACGCGGGGCGCGATTGCGGTGCAAATTGAGATTGTCTGAAATTTTGTTGAGTAAATGGCCTTTGATGTGAAATTCTTGTAGAAATCGACATCGGCGTCGGTTGCTGTTGGGGCGTCGGCGTCGGTTTGCCAAATGTTTGTCTATTAGTTGGATATGATGTTCGTTGAGGCAACGGTTTATTGATATCTCCGGGAAAACCGATTGATGTAGAGGTTTGCGACATGAAGTTAGGTCGTGACATGAGGGGAGGTTGTGACATGAAGGATGGTTGTGACGTGAGGGGAGGTTGCGACATGAAAGATGATCTTTCATTTATGGGTAAAATAGGTTTTGGTATGTTGGGGTTGTAAATGTTGCGTGCAACAGTTGGCACGGGACGTGTGGAAAGTTCCAGTTTATTTTGACGTATTTGTTGCTTAGAATTTTGTCTAGCATGATTTGCCCATTTCAGTTCTTGA
This sequence comes from Stenurella melanura, assembly GCA_963583905.1. Lineage (NCBI taxonomy): Eukaryota > Metazoa > Arthropoda > Insecta > Coleoptera > Cerambycidae > Stenurella > Stenurella melanura. The sequence goes on from OY757309.1 coordinate 213,571,400, forward strand.
TTATGGTTATCAAAAGCTTGACATTTTGTGTATGCGTCCTCTAATGTTCCGCACTCGAAATGGTTTAAATATGAGTTATAAGGTTCTAAAATACCGATAAGAAATGTTTTCAGTGATTTTTCCATGTACATATTATATTTAAATTGAAAAGTTTCAGCTGAAGTTTCATGTACTTTTAAATACTGTAATAAATCATTTCGTATAAATAAAATCCGCTTATAATACGCGTGATAAGTCTCATTATAATTTTGAATAGTATTTTGTAATGTAAATGACAAAATATCCTCGTTTCGATGGTCTCCATACTGTTTCAATAATATTTCTTTAACTTGTAACCATTCGGTAGCATTGTGTAAGCTAAGAAATTTTCTAGCTTCGCCTTTTATTTTGGTTTTAATAGTACAGCCCAAAATATGTGTCTGTACAGTTGAAAGTTTACCGTGAGCGAAAGTTAGTAGATCTTGTACACTCTCTATAAAAATTTGCAAATCGTCATTAGGACCATATTCTGGTAGAGCATTTAATAATTGAGTAAATTCTTGAGGTTGAATATTAGCAGAAACAGTAGTAACAGTAGTAGCCGGGGGGGTAGCCATTTCTGGTTGATTTATATTATTTGTATTAGTAAGGTTGATACGATTAATTTGATTAATTAACTCTACGTCAATTTCTACGTTTGAATCGGAAGTAGACATATGGTAAAACTAGATTCTAATTTTGTAAATTGTTGCTTCTTGTGATTGTTATCACTTAAAAAATGGAAAATTGGACTTACAGGCTAATTAGAAGGATTGACATCTCTTCCTGGTGTTCTTGATGATCGATGGACGTCTCAGATGGACTGGGGTTGTCTCCAATAGACTGGGAGCAGCAGAGTCGATTTTTGTTCTTGCGGATCACAGAAACAAAGTATTGAAATACACCACTAACACAAAACCGTATAGGACACGACGTTCCCACGAAATTACTTCTTTTAGCGTTTTCTGGATCCTGTTCGCAGCGCCAGTTATGTTTTTCGTTCAGAAAAAACTGTTTTTAAAAAACACAATTTTATTACAAGTACAAAAATACAACAGCGAGACCGCTTTACAAAGAGAGTAATCTGCAACTAACATAAAGAATAGAAATTATACATCATGTTGACAATGTTATGATATGGTCTATCTAGTCTGGTGTCGCATTACGCTGACGGTGTGGCTCCTGGTTTCATAACTCGCTCTAATTGTATATTTATTTAATAAATATAATTAACTACCACTCAGAGGTGTCTTACTCTCATCGACAAGTGTTTATAGTTCTTCCGAACGTTACTACAACAGATAAAACATTACATGGTGGCAGCTGGTGAAAAACGCGATGAGAGGTTATGTTTAAAAAAAAGCCGGGTAGTGAAGAGTGAGCGGTTTACTTAGATAGTTCGCGGAAATAACTATTTGTTTTGTACGGGACACGAGTATCGTGCTATATACGATTGAACTTTCCCTCAAGTACTTAAAACGTTCCTATTTTGACGTTGGTTAGGTATAATAAATAGTAAAACATGGCAGAACAGTTAAAAACACCAAGTGAAATGAACTTTAAAGGTAATGTAGCTAGCAACTGGAAGCTGTGGAAACAAAAATTCAATTTGTACTTGCTTGCCAGTGGAAAAAGTGCAAAACCTGATGACATAAAAGTGGCTATACTTTTGAATCAACTAGGTGACGAGGGGCTGCAGATATATAACACTTTTGAATATAACTCAGAAGGGGACAGCAATAAGCTTAACGTAGTTTTACAAAAATTCGATGAGTATTGTAACCCAATAAAAAATCTTGTTTACGAGCATTTCAAATTTTTCAAGAGAGATCAACTTGTGGGTGAGACGTTTGATGAGTTTTTAATGGCTCTAAAACAGCTAGCAAATACCTGCGAATTTAAGGAAAAAGATGTTATGATTATGGATAGAATTGTTTTGGGTATTAAAGACTCCCGAATTCAGGAAAAAATGTTGCAGAAGTCTGATTTAACCCTGGAAAAAGCAGTGTTTATTTGTCGTGCTATGGAAAGTAGTTCGGTTAAACAGAAAGAAATTTCGCGTGATTCTAAAACGGACGTTGTGACAGTGAACGCGATAAACCCTAGTGTTAGTGGTAAATATAAACAAAAACATATTAATGCGAGACATTCAGGTGTACGGTGTTGTGAACAAAAAAGTTATAGTTCTGGGAATGCTGTAGCTAGCACAAGTAAGTGAAGTACAGGACAAAGTCCAGGTAACCAATGTACGTACTGTGGATTACATCATGTCAAGGGTAAGTGTCCAGCCTTTAATAGACATTGTAGTCGTTGTAAAAGAAAGGGACATTATCGGAAATTTTGTGCTTTCAAAATGTTCACGAAATCGCTGAATCCGACTCAGAAAATGATGAACTTTATAAACAGGACAATATGAACGATTGTGAAAATAATATTGTTTGGACTATAACAAAATCTGACTCTTGTAAAAGTGAACATGTGATCACCGCCGCGGTTAGTGCGACTGAAAAAGTCGATGTTGCCGGTTGTACATTAAAACTGAAAGTAGATACAGGTAGTCATGTAAATGTTTTGAATTATCGTGATTTCGACAGACTTAAAATCAACAAAACTAAACTGACTCCAGCTTCATCGAGACTTTCTTCTTATTCGGGTCACAAAATAGATATTATTGGTCAAATAACTCTTGATTGTAAATATAAAAATGCACGAAAGTACTTGTTATTTTATATATTGCGTTCTGATGAGCCTAGTTCGATTTTGGGGCTTAGTGGTGCGCAAGTTCTGGGAATTATAAAAGACAGTGGCGTACTCGAAGTGAATGAGTCTCCAAAAAATTTACAATCTGTGGATGATATAATTAAAAAATTTAAACATGTGTTTACGGGTATCGGGAAAATTTCTAAAACTTACAAAATCAGATTGAGAGACGAAGCGATACCACGCGTTTGTTCTTCAAGAAAAATCCCAGTGGCTTTAAAAAGTTTAGTCAAGGAAAAGCTTAACGAACTAGTTGCGGAAAAAATAATTGTGCCTGTAACAGAACCGACTGATTGGGTGCATCCCATTGTTATTGCGCCGAAGGCCAATGGTGATATTCGGTTATGTATGGACCCTAGAGCATTAAATACATATATTAGGCGGGAATTGTTTCAAATTCCAACCCAAGATAGTCTGTTTTCGGAATTAGCCGGTGCTCAATATTTTACTTTGCTTGATGCTTCTTCTGCGTTTTTACAAATACCGTTAGACTACGAAAGCTCTTTATTATGTACTGTAGCGACGCCATTTGGTCGTTATCGATATCTTCGACTTCCTTATGGACTTTCATCGGCACCAGAAATCTTTCAAAGATTTATATTTGAAACATTAGATGGTTTGTCTGGTGTAGTGGCTTATTTCGACGATATTCTCGTTTTTGGACGTACTTTGCACGAACACAATCAAAATCTTCTTAACGTCCTTGAAAGAATCTCAAACTCTGGATTGACTTTGAATCTGGAAAAATCAAAATTTGCTGTAACCCAGTTGAAATTTTTGGGTCATGTGATAAGCAACAAAGGTGTGTCTCCAGATAATAAAAAGACAGAAGCTATACTAAATATGAAATCTCCACGAAATAAGAAGGATTTTCAACGTTTTCTAGGCATGGTGGTATACTTGGCGAAGTTTATTCCGAACTTATCCGAGGAAACAGCTATTTTGAGAAAACTTTTATCCAACAGCGTCGAATGGCAATGGTCTCAAAATGAGGAAAAATCATTTAATAGACAAAAAGGCTTGTGACAACTACACCTATATTACGTTACTTTGATCCTAACAAAGATACGACTTTGTCTGTGGATGCCAGTCCATATGGTCTTGGTGCCTTAATTACGCAAGACGGACATCCTGTTGAATACGCATCTGTATCATTAACTCCAACACAGCAAAGATACAATCATATTGATAAGGAGCTCATGGCAATCGCATATGGTTGTGAGCGATTTCATAATCTGCTCCTGGGAAGAAAATTTCTTGTTCAAACAGATCATCGTCCACTAATAGGGCTACTAAAGAAACCGTTAGATGAGATGTCGCCAAGAATTCAACGTTTGACACTTCGACTTTTAAGATATAATTTCGATTTGCAATATGTTCCAGGAAAAAAATTGCAAGTACCAGATACTCTAAGTAGAGAACCAACCAGTGAAACCATTGATACTCAGTATTTAGAAAACAATCTTAGAATTTATTCAGTTATTTCCACATCGGCAGAAAACGAAAAGCGCCTTCAAAATGAAATTGATAATGATAGTGCCTTGCAAAAAGTAAAATACTATGTTCAGCATGGTTGGCCAACTCACAAAAGTAATACGAAACCATTAGTCAAAAAGTTTTGGTCATTGAGAAATGATATTTTTCTTCATAAGAACATACTATTCTATAATAAAAGAATTATAGTTCCAGACACCTTGAAACATGAATTTCTTGACCTTCTTCATAAATGTCACCAAGGTATTGTTTCAACTAAATTGTTAGCTCAAGAATCAGTATTTTGGCCTGGAATTATGACAGACATTGAAAATACAATTTTAAATTGTTTAATCTGCCAAAAGTATGCTAAATCTAATACAAAGGAACCACTACATCCTCATAAAATTCCGGAGCTTCCTTGGCAGAAAATCGGAATTGACTTCAAATCACTTGGTCCGTTAAATGTTATTGTAGTTGTGGACTACTTTAGTAAATTTATTATTGTTAACAAACTTGCAAACAAGACAGCAGAAACTGTTATATCATGTCTTAAAAATATTTTTTCAATACATGGTTTGCCACAAGAAATATTTTCAGACAACGGACCTCCATTTAGTTCCAGAGAATTCATCGATTTTGCTGCTAAATATAAAATAAATCTTACGACTTCAAGTCCGTATTATCCTGCATCCAATGGAATGGTTGAAAGAGCCATACAGACAGTTAAAGGTCTACTTGTAAAATCATATGAAGTAGGTGATGATCCATTTTTGGCAGTATTAAGTTATAATGTTACTCCTAAGCAAAACTTACCGTCTCCAAGTCAATTATTAATGGGGCGAAGACTTAGAACAACTTTACCTGTTGCAAAAAGCCTTTTGTCTCCTAAATATTCATTAAAAGGCGTGAGGAAAAAGCTTCAGCTAAGACAGTCTAAGCAGAAAAAATACTTCGACAGAGGTTCCAAAAAGTTACCTAAATTAAATCCAAATCAGCCTGTTCTTATGCAACGTAATATAAGGTGCTGGGAACCTGGTACGATTGTCAAAGAATCTGGTCCCAATGACTATTTAATTAAATTAGGTGATGCAGACTATCGCAGAAATAGAAAATCTATAAGACCCCTACGAACATCGTTACAAAGTGGTGAATCCAAGAATATGGAATGTTCTGATGACCAATCAAGACGTGAAGAAACCGACGTTATGCCTCAATCTGAACCTTCACCTACTATAAACTCAGATACTGCGAATGTGAATAATAATGTTTCTACTGAACATAATTATAATAATGTGAATTCGAATAATAATACAAAATCTAATAGTTCTCAAATTTGTACTAGGAGTAGTCGGGTGGTAAAACCTCCACTTAGGTTAAATTTATCATTTTGATTTATTTTCTTGAAAAAGGGGCGTGTTATGTATGAAAGTATTGTTATATTATTTAGTTCTAAGGATTTATGTTAAGTTTGGCAACGCCGCTAGAGACGTCCACGTGCAGTAGTTCCTTCTAATGTTCTATGACATGTGTACGCGGACATTACGCTCTAATTGTATATTTATTTAATAAATATAATTAACTACCACTCAGAGGTGTCTTACTCTCATCGACAAGTGTTTATAGTTCTTCCGAACGTTACTACAACAGATAAAACATTACAATTACTATTAATTAGTTTATTTTCTTTTTAATTTCAAAAATGTAACCAATATTTTGTGGTAAAGCAGCACCTATAAATGTTTTTTGAACTAGTACTGTCGTGGACAGTAAATAATAGGACAACTTTTACTTCAAGTGTAAGGTCTATCTTCATTTGAATATGTAATGAGTAACCGAAATAAAACAGATAGGTTTTGGATACTTCTTCCACACGAGTGCGACCTCCATGTAAAGACTGCAAATATTGTCTGTAGAGGCTACATTATTCCAAAAATCTACACCAAACACTATATGTTCTAGAGCAGATTCCACTCGAGATTCTTTACGATCTGCTTTAAGTAAGTATTTCTGTGCTACTGGATGACAGCGCAGTTCCGATTCTCTCACTCGCCGCACAGTGGTTCCAAACTGAACGTTTCCAGACAAATTAACTTTCTGAAGACACTTGCTATAGCCAAACGAGTGGAATTTTTTTTCTTTAAATACTCAAAACCAAATTCCTAATCGATCCCTCCAGGTGGAATTTTAATTATCATTCATTTTAACCATTGGCAGTAGCCTACCTGTTGTCAAAATACACAGTCTGTGTATTTCTCAAACAATGGTATCTGAGTTAGGAACAAAACCCTACTTAAGGGCTCTTGAGAATTCTAATCAAGAATTCAATATCAGTATAGAATATTAAGACTTGACAGCTGCCAAATCTACTATCAATCTGCTGTCCAAATCACCAAATTGCACCACAAAAAAGCTGATTTAACGGAAAAATCCTCTCTTTAGGAATTGGAAGATTGCAGATCACAAATCTAATGTCATAATGCAACCTTGACACTTGGCACCTGTCGAGTGTACTGTCAGTATAAAAGATCTTTGAGTTTCTCCCCAGAAGTGGCCGTTTTAGAAGACCAACCTTTGTTTAAGTTTTTTTGCAATTATTAACGTTTAATTACTAAAATTTTAAAACATATCTCATGAAGTGTAGGTCCCGTTTCCTTGAAATTTACAGTAAAGATGAAAGTAAATTAGTATCAGTATTGATCCAAATTTCAATTCAAGACGAATGAAAATAATAACTCCGCCTGAAAGGGTCGATTAGGAATTTCAATCTGAGTATTTTAAAAAAGAATCAGCTCGTTTGGCCATAAAGTGTCATCAGAAAGTTGATTTCTCTGAAAGAGTTCGGTTTGGCCCCTCTGTCCGCCGGTGACCAGTACAAGTCGATCCAGCTTGAATAAATGTTTTCTATATGTTTTCTTAACCGCTTCTCAAGTCACCGAGGTAACTCCCTGAAAATCCAGAATTATTTTGTGTGAGGTAAAGAGAAACGAGGCCCTACAGTTTATAGTGGATTCCGAACCACATTATAATTAAAATTATTTCGCGGTGAGCAGGGTTTGAACCTGCTTTGCTAGGTATACCAGTATGCAAGCTAGACGCGCTAAACCACTGAGCTACCGTCCCCAATACTGAATAATTGAGTACAATGGATGTTCTCTTAATGCAAATCTTGTTGTTCAGTTGATAACCTCCGTCGGCCTGATCCAGGATTTTTATTAATCGTGCCCTTTATTCTCCACTTGTTTAAAATACCGAATTTTTGTTAATGTTATCTTTTGATTTAACAAGCCAGCTTTAACTTAATAATTTGGGGCATATTGGTGTTTACACGCTTGTAATATATATTGACAAATAAATGACAATGTCGCAAATATTAAAGTTGGATGTACACAACTAAATTTACGTTATATGACTTGTAATAATATTTATTATCCACGACAAGGTAATATAAAATAACATGGATGAGATGGAGCTATTGACAAAGAACTGCAATATTCAGAGTGATTCATTTTGTTATTTGACATTCCTTACCTCCGTATAAAAATATACCTCTAAGCGAACTGATCTACAAGCAAAGAAAATTTTTTAGACAATCCCCTGAATTTATTTTATTGCGATTACCATCTGTTTGGACTGTTTCAGAAATATCTAGAAGAGGCGCCGCAAGCTGATAGCTTTAAGTGGCTACGCTTTGGACCTATTTTATTCCTGAGAAATTGAGACGCTGCCAAGTCGACGAAATAAATATATTCGCATAGAAGTACACTCAGTGGTTGAACTGCTTGGGGATAAAAGCAACTACAACTGTATTTTTTATATTAGTATTACTTTGCTATACTCATAACTAACGCACTGCAGGACATTTTGCTATGTTATGATACTGACCTATTGTTTGTTAAATCAACGAAACTGGATGAAAAATGAAAATGAGATTATAACAAAGTAATTTCAAGTTATAAACGAACAAGTATATGTACTAATCCTTATAGAAAATATGTGTACAGAAATTTATTTGATATCGTGTTAAACGAAAGCATTAAATAAGAAAGTTTTGTGTATGTATAGGTGTGCGTGTGTATGTAAATGTATATGCCGCTCCTTGTAAACACTATTACTTACATCAGACTTCAAATTTGAAACATATTATAAATTAGCATGGTAGACGACCTCTATTGAAATTGGGCCACATCCGTCATACAGGGTCAAAGCCAGAAGCTTGTAAACCATCATGTTGCAAATACGGGTCCGTCCAGCGTAATGCGAACACAGTGAAAACCTAATATGGAAATAAATTGCACCATTTGACACTGGCCAGAGGAAACTAAAATTTTAATTTAATTTTAATTTGAGACTGTTATATCAAAATATTCAAAAATCTTCTTGAAAAAGACAGTATCCCATCTCGTAATATTTAAATGTTGTATAGACAATGACTTCTAGTATTTCTCTCTTATCGACGGTGGTTTCTTTGGTCGGGACAAGGAGATACATCTGTGCTATTTAAAATTTTAAATCATTTTGAGCACTGTAGACAGATAAAGTACTGTCTCATTTGCGAATGTCTTTACCACTAATTGTCTTATTCGCCTCATCGCATTATTTATGTAATGTCGTTTAATGATTTAATTACTTTTCTTAATTGTAAACTTCCGTTTTAATTATAGGTGAACTTTAATTTTTGGAACTCAGCTGGTCTATGTCCTAGAGCAAAATGGACCATAGCGCTGCAGTGCAGTACCAGCGTGATCACTTCTATTAACAAGTCTACTCTATGATTGGCAAAAATGTACTAAAATCTACTAAGGCGATTTATTAAATTATTATTATTAAATTATATTTAAAATCTACTTTACACCAATTTCACGAAAATGGAAATAATTTAGAAAAATGGCGACTCCATTCCAACTCGAACTGTGTGTTTGTTAGATACTTTTAGGGGCGCCCGTTGATGCGCCTTGACCATGTTCGTATTTCTATATGAAAAGTTAAAGAACGCTAACTGCGATTAGCACTTGGGAGGGTGACGCTCCAGAAAAATACAGCGATTGCGCCTCATCTTCTATCGGCTTGTATATCAGTGCATACGTAGAAGTTATGCAATTTTATGTGGGAATGGCGTAGTGGATATACTACCACTCTCCGGAGGGGACATAAGCAGTCGGTCCATTGTCTATTAAATGCTATACTCCAGGATATTTTCATAATAAAATAAGCTACAGAACGTACATTAATAATATCAAGCTTAAGTATGCTTCAACTATTCTTCAGTATAAATACTTATGGTTCCAAAATTCATTTGTGTGCAGTATACCAGTACATTCAAATGAATTAATGAGTGTAGAACTCTGAGGACTGTTAGCAAAAATGTATGGTAGCTTAATTTTCAATCTGTTACGTAAACAACAAGACGAACCACACTAACATTAGTTTTGTGTTTACTTTTATTATAGTACTAAGCAATTCGTAATTCATATTAGTTGGTTGATTAAGCACTTTCTTGTCTGTGCTTATAGTCATTATTCTGTTTAGTGTAATTGACGCTAAAATGGAAGACTAGTTCATTTGAACTGAACTTGCGCTTTTCAAACTATATTGTATATAATAAATATGTTTATTTACATTACCTGTGAAAAGACATTGTACATTTCATTATATTTATTAAATAAAACTGTTAATATGAATTATTAATTAAATTATTATTATTTTATTAATCAATAAATTTATCAACTCGGGAGATCAAGGTGGGTCGAGTTCGGTGACAGACGCGTATTTGGTAGCTCCTACAAAAACTCTAAGAAAGTCGGTTAGAATGGTAACAAATCGTACGAAATTGTGTTGAATTAAAGCGTGAATAGTTCTACATTGATTGATATAAATTAACACGTCTGACTATTTTGTATAACTGATATTAGATTAAATTACATTAGTATCACAAAAGAGCATATAAACAACCCGAGAAAGTGCAGTGTCTGGTCGTAAAATCTATAATTGGGTCTCCATTTTCAAATGGATGATATAATAAGCAACATGTGTGTTTATAAGGCAGCATAGACAGCCAGCTGTGGATTAAATAGATAAGTTTTGTTTAACTGGAAGTTTAGTTTATTAATGTAGTTTATTTATTTATTTAAATTGAAAAAGATATATACTAAAATTGAAAAGTGGTTGAATATAGGTAATGAAATAGAAAAATACCCGGAATTGGAAAGCGGAAACTAAAACCGATTACTTCAAAAACAAACCAATATACAGGTGTACAAAATATTCTCTTGGGCGTCTTTGTCACAACCCGCTGAACAAAGCTCTTTTCACCGCGAAACAGAGCCCTTCCCTGCACTTCCACCATAAACGGATATTTACCTGTGGAGCGGTTAATATAAAAAAGAGCTCATTACGGCGAGCTAAAACGCAGATTTCTAGGAAATATGAAACCATTCCTATGGACGCAAGCGGGCAGGAGACGGTGCACACTGCTAGATGCAGAAACAGAAAACTTAGAAGAAGAATAGATAAGGAGATGGTGATAGATGGAAACTTAAAACAAACCTGGAAACTAAAAGAAAGCATCTCACAAACGCATACACTTCCCATCCGATGATGACATATGGAAAATAAAAAGAAGCATGGAAACCTAAAAGAAGCATCTCACAAACACCTACACTTTCCATCCTATATTAGCCTACCCCATGCTTCATGTCCCATGTCCAATCCAGCATATGCAGCCGGCCCGGTGGCGGTAAAACATCCAAGGTTTGTTCCGGCACTTGGTTTGGTCGTCCGTTGAGCAGTCGGGTAGGCCGTCCGGTCATAGCATAAATATGTCACAGCGAGTGAGGGATGTAATTGTGGGCGACTGGGCAGCTGCATCCAGACTGCATGTCCAGAGTCGGCAGCAATGCTCACCTTACGCTGGTAAATCAATCAATCAAACAATTGCATGAACTCAGAGGACTCTGTACCTGCAATTCAATACTTCCTCGAATTAGCGTTCACATTATATTTATGTTACGAATAAGTGTAGGTATGTACTCTTATATCTGATTTATTTATTTAGTAAACGTAAGTTCCTCATTAATTAAGGATGTAATTAACTATACAATAAAAATGCTTGTAAATAATTAGAAGAGATAACTCTTTCCATAATTTAAAAGATATTACATGTCCTCTTTCAATGGAAACTGAACTCGTGTAATAAGTTATGGAGATTAATTCTACCATTATTTTCAAACATTGCCCTTCCTACGCATAACAATTTGCCTAAAATATTCCTATTCACTTGAAGCTTTTCTGAAAGTCGCTACAAATATGAGCAATTAAGTCACTGAAATAATATTTGGTTACACTTTTCAATCGTTTTCCTTCAATTTCATTAATTCGAAACTTATTTTTCGTACGTATTTTTCCTGGAAAAGAATTTATATGTTGATTAATTATTCTTTTAATGAATATTCATTAATTTATTAGAGCGTCAAACTAATCGTTGAGAATTATTTTGTAATAATATTTTCTAGTGACTACGAAAACTAATTGCGACAAATAAACACCAGAAATATGAAAATTAAAATTGTGGTTAATAACTGAAATATGTAGAAGTATAGAAATACACCAGAGTAAACTGGATATTAACATTATGGATATTATTTTATGTGTTAATGATAATTCTATAAGTAGTTTATATAATAATAATAATAATAATAATAATAATAGTAATAATTTATTTTCCATAAAGACAACATTACAATTGTATAGGAATAGTCAAGTATAACATATACCTTAAAAACTAGGTAAAAAATCGCATACAGTGTAAAAACATTTAGACAGTAAAAACAATTTTAACTTTGTTTTAAAATTCTGTAAGTTTCTAGCTACTTTATATTCAGAGGGTAAGTTATTAAACAATTTTGGTGCCATGTAATTTGGAGAATGATAGGTTATATTAAGTCTCGCATAAGGTATTCGAAACTCTTCCTTGTTACGAGTATTTGCATTATGAATATTTTTATTCGCAGTAAACATATTCTTATTTCGATAAGCATAAACACACATTTCGAAAATGTACAAGCATGGTAAAGTCAATATATTATATGCTCTAAAGATCTCTCTGCAAGAGTGGGTACTAGAAACACGAGCTATACAACGCATTATCCGTTTTTGAGCAATGAAAACATTCTGTGATAGAGTGGAGTTCCCCCAGAAACAGACACCATATCTTAATCTAGACTCCACTTGGGCATAGTATAAATTAACTAATTGCTCCCTGGTAAGTACGGTTTTAATATTATTAAATAAAAATGAAATTGATGCTAGCTTGGAAATTGGATGTTCACAATGTGATTTCCAAGTCAGGCACTCATCGATATGTATGCCCAAAAATGTTATACTCTCATGGGTACTTGTTATAATCGACCCATTGACCTGAAATGAAATTGACTCGCATTTTTTCTGTCTATTATGAAACAGAGTTAACTGAGTTTTATCTGCATTGAAATACAACTGATGTTGACTGAAAAATGTAGATACCTCTTCTACAACATTATTACATTTACTTTCTAACACATTATGCATAGGATCTGAAATAATCATAGAAAGATCATCAGCATACATTGAAAAGAAATTATTACATAAAACCCAATCGAGCTCATTAATATATAATATGAATAACACTGGGCCCAATATTGATCCCTGTGGAACTCCCATACTTAAAAACGAACATTCAGAATTGGCTCTGTATACCATATTTTCACTAACATGTTGTATACTCACATACTGTCGACGATTGGTTAAAAATGAATTAATCCAGTTTAGTGGTTGTCCTCTAATCCCATAGTCATACAGTACAGTTAACAATCAACACAGTCAACACAGTCAAATGCCCTGCTGAAATCAAAAAATATTCCAACAGAGCATTCCCCTGCCTCAATATATTGAATTATATTGTTATAAAATTAACTTTTAAGGATTCTGGAAACGTTCCCGTTTTAAAAGACATATTTACCAGATAAGTAATTGGTGTCAGCAGTAATTTTAAGACTTTCTTAATTAAAAAGCCGGGTACATCGTCTGGTCCAGACGACCTTTTATTTTTGAGTTTAATATTTAATAATGAAAACATCTCGTCTTCAGTAAATGGTCTTAGAAACAATGTATGTTCGATAATTTGGGGTTTTGTAGGAAAATAGGTATTATTAGTAACTGGTATTTTGTTAGCAATATTTATTGGTGTGTTTATAAAAAAATCGTTAAATAATGAGGCAACCGCTTCCGGATTTTGAATGGTATTATCTTCATAGTGTATTTGAAAGTTATTATGTTTTTTATTTTTATTTGATAATTCGGAAATTGTTTTCCATGCAGCTCGTGTGGGATTATTTGAATTAATAATTTTATTTTGATAATATTCTTTTTTTGTGTTATCGATAAGATTGTTGTGCGCCCTTTTTGCCTCATTGTAAACAGAAGTCAAATCAGGATATGTTCTTTTTAAAATATATAAATCTTTCAAATGTGTACTAGATGATCTAACTGCATCATTTACCCATTTTTTGTTATTATGTGTGTTAATATAGTATCTACGTTCAGGAAAAAAACAGTTAAAATAATATAAAAATGTTTCATAAAATAAATCAAATGCTGAATTAAAGTCGCCTACAGTATACAGGTGATGCCAATTTTCATTTTGAAGTGCTTGTTCAAATTTTAAAATAGCATTATCGTTAAAACTTCTTTTAATGTGAGACGTATTCTCAGAATTAGGTTTCTCAGAATGTAATTCTAATAGAACCGTTCTATGGTCTGAAATAATATTGTCTAGAACTAAACAAATTCCATCGTTTTTACAATTAATAAAAATGTGATCTATACAAGTGCATGTAGTGTCTGTAACACGAGTTGGCCACTCTACCACAGATATTAAGTTAAAACTGGATAACACACTACACAAAGAATTAAAATAATTAACACTGTACATGTCAAAATTAAAATCACCACATAAAATAAAATCAATATTAGGTTTAAACAAATTACTTAGTACATCAGAAATCCTATTTAAAAAGATAACTTCGTCCCCACAAGGAGATCTGTAACAATTTAAAATTATTCAGGTAGTTCCATTTTGTTTAAAAGTAACAGCGCAAATTTCAAAATGCTGTTCAATACAAAAGCTTTCAAGAATTATTTCTTTTACATCAATATCATCTTTTGCCCAAATTCCAACCCCTCCACAGATCTGCAAAATGAGGTTATTAATTTATATCCACTAATAGGAAATGTATTGATTATATCTGGTTTGACTCCAGGTTCTACTAGACACAAAAAGTTTAAATTTCGGTAGCTGCTTATATCCAAATGTAAGTTATTAATTTTATCAGTATTTAAAGTATTTATATTAAGCAGAAGAATATTGGGATCAAAGATCAATCTTTTTCCATTTCCTTTTTGTTGCGCATCTGTAAAAAACGACTGATGCATGCACCAAAAGGCCATATTGATGGATTCATCGCTCTCTTAAAACTAGATTCATACACAGAGACTTTGTATGATGAATAAAGTCCAGGATGTTTCGGCGTTATAGATTCACATATTACCTCCGGCAGATGAGACTTGAGCTGTTCTGTCAATTCGGTAGCCGTTATTTTTGGATCCACTCTATAAACATGAAGAAGCGCATATTTTGGAACACCCTGTATAACAGATTCTGTATTATTTCCAACAATAACGGAATGCCTCCTCCTTCTTTTAGGAACTTGCTGCCACTCATTTTCTCTAGAAGCCGAAGTTGAGGGTGTATCATTTTTGGTTAAATTAATATATTTATTTAATTTAGCTTGACTTTCCACTTGAAAAAGACTAGCCGATACGTCTTTTTTTGTTATCGGTGGATTATTTGGTTTATTCATATTAGTATTACTAACTACAGTCACTTTAGAGTTTTTGTTCTCCTTTTTATTGTTATCTACAGTCGAGTTTTCACATCGTTCACTTTTATATTATCGCCCTTTTTTAAACACTTTCTTTTACAGTAGAGTTTGTTTGGTATTTGTTCATCATTTCAATTTGATTATTTAATAATTTAACTTTTTCATTTAATTCACTGATAATAGTGTCCTTTTGTTTGATAATATAGTTAAATATATGTAGATCTACCTTTTTGTCTATGCCAGAGAGTTCTTCCATAGCATCAAAAAATGCTGCATCACATTCCGCACTGGTCACATTTCCACAACATATTATAGTCGCGTCGTCAACAATTTTTGCGTTATACAATTTTGCACAACTTAAATGAAATTGTGTGTCGCAATTTTTACATTTTACAGCACTTTTTGCTACTTTTTTACAGCGTTTATAAACGGAACTATCTGAAGCGGTCGACATGTCGAGATACGTAAGTAAACAAAGTGCTTATCCGTCACACTTTTTGACGGATTAGGTTAAATTTCTATTCTCACCGTGCTATTTTTCATGTTCTAAATTTGAAAAAAATATATAAACACTAGGGTGGAACGAAAAAATCAACATTTATATTTTTAGTTCTAATAGTGAAAAAAGTTGTTACTATAGCCCAATTATTACCCTAATTTTTTTGAAAAAAATCCGATAATATCTCTATGTGCTCTCAAAGGGGGGTCGAACCTGAAGTTAATTATCACCAACCAGTGTCATTGTCACCAACCAGAGTTTAGGATCACCTCTTAGCTTGATTAGGTAACTAATCAACCCAGAACTCAACACACAGAGGTGGCTGTTACGTCACTTCCACCCGCCCACCCCCTTCCACTTTGAGCTTCTATTGGTTAAATTCTTTCTTCGTATTAAAGGCAGGCATTGCTTACTGAATTTAAGAGCGACTTAAATAAAGCCATTTCGAGATTCGGAGCCATTCACGTTTTGTGACGAATTAGTCACTAACCTCACCCACCTTTCCACTGATTGGGTATGGCAGGGAAAGGAGATGAGTTGTACCAAAGTTTTATTTTTAATTGAGCTTTTAATTTCTTTATCGGTAAGATCATTCAGAATGGGCGGGGTCGTTATTTTAGTAATTGCCAAACAATAGGTTGATGTAATCGCTTACCTCAAAATTTATCTTTGAAATGACGAACGTCCTCTTTATGTCACGGGCCATTCTAGCCTTCAGTATACGTCTTAATGCGAGTTCTGTCATCTGCAAGCATAAATATTAACACGTTCAGTGCGCATGTCGGCTCTGGCCGCCATCTGTGAATGTTAGGTAGTGCGCGTGACGGCTTTGGCCGACATACTAATAATAATAATAATAATAAAGCGACTTTAATCATTCTTAAAAAAAAAAAAAAATAAATACAATTGAATACAGTTAATTATATTCATACATAATAGAATGAATTGGCGAAGTCTCACCCAAAATGGGCGCTTTTAAACTTAACCAGACTAACGACTAAGTATTTCAATAAATCAGTCTGAGCTCAGCATTAGGGGTAGGTCACCAAATATAGAGCAGCAGTCAACGTGTTAACAGGTTCTCGCGATGAATGAAAAAGGCATTGCGTTGTATTACTGGATCAATATGTCTTATTTCTGGTTTTGAATAAACTGGGTCAAGTCTTTGAAATTGAAATTCGGATTTTCTGTGCCAATATAGAGCCGCAATATTCGATGCACTGTTGTAGCCAACCACCTGAAATAAGCAAGTTTTCCAGTGTTCGTTTTAGAAAAACCTAAGGGCTAGTTACCGTTGGAGATTGTGGAACACATTTGGTAAAAATATTTTTGATCTGTGCTTAACTCAGAAATAACTTCATGAGGCAGATCACAAGCAATTGGTTCAAAGTCTACAACTGGAATATACTAGGTCCCGTTGTGTTACCATCAAGATAATGAAAAAGATGTCTTAAAGGAAGTTCATTACTATGCATCTGGCAAGTGAACCACTGCGAAGGATGTTTCAATTGTGCCTCCATCAGAGATGTGACTCCATTATTTAATTCAGTGTTTGCTACTGATCCATCAGATCCTACTGCTAATGATTCAATGGATACTGTAATACTTTTAGCAAATCCCAAGAAGGTATGCTGTGCCCTATATAAACTGTTCCAGGTTCATCCAGTGCAGGGTGACAGAAGACAAAAGTTAGAGGGTAGAGATATAGTTTGTTTGCAAAACGGTTTTAGGTTATAATCTACTATAGCTCCTTTTTTCTGCTATTACAACTTTCAGGAGCAAAAATGAAAATTTCGTCTATAGTTCCAGTCCACCCTAATAAACACGTTCATACACACATACAAACATACACATATTTCTTATTTGATATTTGAGTCCAGCGATTTAAGAAGTTAATTTCTGTACAAGAAAATTCTACTGTGATTATTACAATTTTTTTTTCAAGTTATAATATACCTATTTGAATAAATCAAATCGATGTGTACTTGACGAGGTTAAATAGTTAGTATCTAACATTAGTCAATGGACGTACCTAAAATCACTATCAACAGAGCGAAATGCTATGATGACTGAGAGGTGATATATCTAAAATCACAATATGTAATAAAATCAATCTGTACCATCCCAGTGAGGTATTCTCATGATAAAATACGGTTAAACTACCAAAGTCTTAAATAACTGATTCAGAATATGAAGAATATTCAGTGTCAGTTATGCTAATAAAAACAAAATTCAATTTACTTCATGACTCGCAAACGGTTGTTTGTAAAATTATAAATAAAAATTGATATTAACAAATATTATAATCAAACATTATAATAGAAAGAGGTTACTTCTATGTGGACTTTGTGGACTATGTGTACAAGTTCACAACTGAACAGCACTAATCAATCACAATTATGAATAACATAAAAGTATATACAATGTATGCAATAAAATACTGTTATACTAAATCAAAAACAGACTAGTTGACTGAAGGTCGCATAGGGCCACCTACAGCGTGAACTTACTTCTCATTTTGGACAATGAGAATCTGGAAAATAACTTCATAATACAAGGAATAGAGACATTGCAGAGTAAAAAATAGGGGAAAGCTGGA
Source organism: Stenurella melanura (assembly GCA_963583905.1). Classification (NCBI taxonomy): domain Eukaryota; kingdom Metazoa; phylum Arthropoda; class Insecta; order Coleoptera; family Cerambycidae; genus Stenurella; species Stenurella melanura. The sequence goes on from OY757309.1 coordinate 213,589,665, forward strand.
TGTTTGCATAAACCTTCCTTTTGTGGTTTTAAACAATATCCTAAAAGTCCCCATCGATATGTGTGCCGCCGCTAAAAATCTTACTCAGGGTCAAAGATCACGAAGGACTTTTATCGAAAAAAACAGTAGTTATCAAATTTGTTGCTTTAGAAAATTGCCAACAAAAAACATTATATTACTTTATTTCGTAAGAGTAACGGTTCTCGAGGAAATTCGGTTCAAAAAGTTGTAACGCTTACGTTTCTCATGATACGTGCACTCTTATCCACACCGCCTATGAAATAGATGCATTTTTTTAAAGTGATGTCCCCAATAGACATAATCCATGTGTATTTGTGATTGAAAAATATTAAAGTATTAAAGAAAATAAACAAATTGTCAATTTTATTTTATTGAAAAATTATTATTTATAGGAAAAAATGAAAACAATTATAAAACAATAAAAACAAAAATTATTTATTTATTTTTGTTTTTATTTAAAAAATGATTAATTTTTCTTATTATTATTACATTTTTCTTTGTTTAAAACATGTTTATTTTAGTAACCACAATCATTATAAAATAGTAATATAATTATTTTTTTATTCATTAGAGCAATTATGGTTCTTCTTCAGGTTAGATTTCTATTTCCATCTCCAACTCTTCATGAACTTCTTCTTCTTCCGTTTCCAGTATTTCCATAATTTCAGTCAAGAAACACGATGGGTCTACATCTTCAGTAGGCTCGTCATTATTAATGTAATTACATATCGGGTGAAGCATTCAAACAATCTTGACCGTGGCAATTACCACAAACTGGTGGGCAGCATGACCCAACTTTTCTGCAACCACAGTTCAAAATACATCCTTTGGTGCAATTACAGAAAATGTAATTTAGTAACCTATCAGGAGCCGGTGGAAGAAGTTTTAACTGGCTCCAAAATTTGATCCTGCAATGTCCATCCCCAGTCTAGACGGTTAGGCTTGTTGCCAAGCCATACTCCTTGCACTTGGTAGTAGAGATGATATAAATGTTGTCGAGCAGCACTAGATGTTAGCGAAAGAGAAGATAATTCCACAGGTTTTTTAAGCTGTGTTAATTTCGTAAACGTTAAATATCTGTGATTATCAATAAACATTTCTTTTATTGGTGCTTCATATATAGCCAGCAGAAAACGGATACTATTATTAAAAATCACATCGGGAGAGCATTCTTGTTTAATAAATATTAGCGTAATTAATTAATTATGGAATAAGGTCGACACTATTGTTTAGTGTGTTAGTTTGTATTGTTATGGACTTTGAAACTTTCATTTAAGTAAATTTTCCAATATTTCAAGCCAAATTCAACGTTTAATTGCAAACATTCAACACATAGGTACCGTAAAGGAGTACATACTGTTCGTTACAATATTTTTACTCGAATTTTCTAGAATATCGTTAGTCTTACGAAAAAATGTAATGCTATGTTTTATGTAGACAACTCCTAAGCTACAAATTTAATAGCCACTATTTTTTCAATAAAAGTGACGGTTAACTTTGGCCCCAAGTAACGGGCGCAGCATATCGATGGGGACTTTTGGGATATTGGTTAGAACTACAAAAGGAAGGTTCATACGAAAATCTAGCTTTTCGAACATGTTTCCGAAGTTAGACCTTATTTTTGTCTTTATTCCCCGAATTACTAACGCTTTATTTTAAAACAAATAGACTATACACCAAAGTTGGTTACATTATTCTGTATATACAGCGTGTCCACGGATTGAGTTCGCTATAGGTGAAATGGATAAAAAAATTTCGAATTTTTTTTTTCATATTTGGGGGTTCACCCCTGCTTATCTAAAAAATTGTTTTGGACGTATTTTTGTTTTTTCTAAATCACGTAGGCCATGACAATTAAGCAAAAATGAATTTTTTGTTAGGTAAAGCACCTTTTCTGTAAAAGATACAGCAAAATGTTATTAAGGAATGTTATTCAGATTAAAAAGTTAGTCATGTGAAAAATTTCAAAAATGTACGCCTATTTTGATGATTTTGATTTTTTAAATATAATTGCATTTTACGGAAAAAAAATGTATGTCGATTTACTAAAGTTTTACTCGATTATTTAATCGAAAGAAAATTATTTAGTTATTTACGAATATTTTTAATCGTACGTGTTATGATTTATTTCCAAGGTAATTGCAATACATTACACAAATACTATTTTCATTTACTTTTTGACATTACTTGCGGTATTAAAAAAAAATGGTGAACGATATCAAAAGGTACACATATCCCTGGAAGGAGCAACTTATATTGACATTAATTTTTGAAATTTTCATCTTTTAAAACTTTCAATGCATATTCATCAATTCATCCATGAAAAGCAAATGCGTGTATGTGCTTATCTGTCAAATTAATAATAATAACTGTCAGATGAGCATTATAATTATTAACTAAAAATCATGCCTACAGTAGAGTAAAAGATATGCATTGTTCAGTGCTACGGATTGGGAGATACATATTCATATAAGGCTATCGTAGAAAAATTTAAAGAACATTGGCCTACTAAGAGATAGGGGTGATAAAAAAATAGTCGACAAATTTAAAAGAACTGGTAGTGTATTAAACATAAAGAAAAATAAATAGGAGTTTAATGAAGATGATGCTGGCACTTTAATTGCGATGGATTCGTTGAATGAGTTCCCAAAATTATCTTTGAGAAGAAGAGCAACTCAAACTGGATTTCTAAAAGTGTGATACAAAAAATATACAAGGCCAGTAAAATTCATCTACATAAACCAAACTTTATACACACTCTTGAACAAAATGACGACGCTAAAAGATTGGATTTCTGTTTATGGATGGGCGAGAATATTTTAAGTGATAGACACTTTCAAGAAATTATTATTTTTTCTGACGAGACAACGTTTCCACTAATGGTACAGTAAGTTCACAGAATTGTAGGTATTGATCCTCGGAAAATCCTAATTTTCGTATACGATGTAGACGGCAATATTCTAAGAAAGTGGATGTTTGGTGTGCGATTTCATACTTTGGAATAATTGGTCCATATTTCTTTGAAGGAAATGTAAATCAACATTCTACCTGGAAATGCTAAGTACTTTTTGTTGGATCAACTCGAAAATATACCCATATCGCAAAGGACGAAATTGTTCCTGCAGCAAGACGGATGCCCTACATATTCTGCAATCATTGTCAGAGAATGGTTAGACCGTCATTTTCCAGAAAAATGGATTGGAAGATACTGGCCGAATTGTTGGACACCTAGAAGTCCGATCTAACGATAATGGATTTCCACTTATGGGGCTATTTAAAAGAAAAAGTTTAGGCTTTAATTTTGACAATAATTTAGAATTATTAAAAACCAAAATTAAAGAAGCAGTTGATGGTATGCCTCTTCCAAAAATCCAGAACAGTTATGGCGGACTAAAAGCTTGACTAGAGCTATGTGTTGAAGCTGGTGGCAAAAATTTTGAATAATGACGCGACATATTTATGTTCATTTCTAGATATAGCAGTTTTTTAATTGTCGTTTGTATTCATTGGTTTGCTAACCCACATTGTATTTTTGCTTCACAATAAAAATTAATAACTAAATAATTTTTCTCTACACATTTGGTAGATCAAACACTTTAGTAAACCGACATACAGCTTTTTTTTTTTCGTAAAATGCAGTTATATTAAAAAAATCAAAATCATCAAAGTAGACGCATATTTTTGAAATTTTGCACAGGACCATAACTTTTTAATCTGAATAAATTTCCTTAATGACATTTTGCTGTATCTTTTACAGAAATGGTACTTTACCTGACAAGAAATTCGTTTTTGCTCAACTGTCATGGCCGACATGATTAAAAAAAAACAAAAGTACACCCAAAATAACTTTTTGTATAAGCAGGGGTGAACCCCCAAATACGAAAAAAAGAAATCGAAAATTCTTTGTCCATTTCACCTATAGCAAACTCAATGGGAGGACACGCTGTATTTCCGTTTGAAAATCGTGTCCTCATCATATAATCCGAATTATGAGAATAATACTTTAGTGGTTACTCCATCTGAAAAAATACGAACAAATCGAATACATTCAGTCAGCAATAGGACTATGTACTCTTTTTAATTGAAGGAGAATTATAATTAAGACACAGTATAACGATTGGCGAGTCTAGACCTCTATACAACAAATCCAGTTACCATATCTTTTAAGTCTCAAGATGCATATACCACACACCACCTCCATAACTTTCATCCACGTCTCTCGAATTTCATCATAATTTTAGTTGAATGTAATAATATGTGCCGTAATGGGTAGGTATACTTTAAATTCAACGAAATCGTACATTTGCTGTGATAAATTTTTTATTGAACATATTTAATTCGAAGCGACAGCAACATATGCCTACTGCTTGATATTACTGGCACGTATTGTACGCACATACGCCACCTTCAAAATAATAAAATTTACAACTGCTTTGGTTTATTCCAATACATGTCATGAGAGAATGTGAAGTAATTATATAAAATGCCAAATAGTTGATTGAGTCGACCTTTAAAACTTCATTTATTGGTACAAATATATTACATGTTATACAGGTATAAATAGGCAACTAAATATATTTCCCGATCTTATCGATAATATACAGCCTATCATAAAATTCACCATAGAAATTGAAGAAGAAAATTCCAGATTTAGATTTAGCAATCTCTAGATTTAACAATTGTCCCGAATGGGCTTGTTCCATGATATTCTTTTTATATGGTTTTTATACTTTTTCATATAGTACTCGATATTCTCATTATACACTTAAAATTTCGTATTATTAACTTTCTCCGTTCTCGAGATATAAGGAGTTGAAATTGGTAATAGTTGCAAAAACCGAGGGCTCATATGTGACGTCACTATACGTAAGTGACGTTAGAAAAATGGCTTCTGGGATCTTTCAAATTTAACCTGAAAAGTCGAAAAACATGGAATTTTTAAACGCTGGTAACTAAATAAATACGTCGAGTGAAAGTTCGTTCTATGTCTCTAAGGAAAGGAGAAGGTCGGCGATCAATTCTAATCGTAAATTGCAGGGTCAAAATCGAAAATTCGTCCCGGCAGGAGCGATAGAAAATTGTAATTATTTGACATTTCACCAAATTGTACTCCCCTACTGTCAAGTAGTAAACAAAACAAACAATACTTTAAAAACACATAATTATAACAAGTAAGGAGCATCAAGTCTACTGAGATCGCTGAGTCTATGCGTATAGTGACGTAGCGCCTGGCCACGCCCCATTTTCGTGAGATGGAGATTTGTAATAGTTTTTAAGATACCAAACGTGCGAATAAGATTCTAATTTTTTGCAGATCCATTAATTTGTACTTGCACTTTCGATTTATGAAATAAAAAAAATGCTGAACAAGCCCATTTTCAATACATCATAAAAACTCCCTTACATAGTCTAGTGTTTGACGGTAAAAATAGGTTATTGTCTCAGAATTCTTTCGAATAACACTGATTGACGTGAAATTTGGATAGTAAGTAGTGAGTGGCTCAAGGAACAAAAGTTATATAGTGCTGATGTGCGCCTTTACCCTGGGGGAGGATGCCCTGATAGGAAGAGCCGACATCGAAGGATCAAAAAGCGACGTCGCTATGAACGCTTCGCCGCTACAAGCCAGCTATCCCTGTGATAACTTTTCTGACACCTCTTGCTGAAAACTCTTCAAGCCAAAAGGATCGACAGGCCGTGCTTTCGCAGTCCCTATGCGTACTGATCATCGGGATCAAGCCAGCTTTTGCCCTTTTGCTCTACGCGAGGTTTCTGTCCTCGCTGAGCTGGCCTTAGGACACCTGCGTTATTTTTTGACAGATGTACCGCCCCAGTCAAATTCCCCGCCTGGCAGTGTCCTCGAATCGAATCAGGCTGGAGGTAAGTTGACGCACGACACGCCGCACTCGGAATGAATGTGTGCATACTTGCTAGCTTGAAAACGGGGCCCTTTTACAGGTAACAGGTGCAAAAGCTACATAAAAACGTTACGTTTGAGAGAATACTGTTAAAAACTAATATTCATTATTTCCAGACACCTCCCGTGGGCCCTAACTTCTGCCAGATGCTTTAAAGCTCGAGAAACCCTAATCTATCCTAACAAAACAATAAATTTTTTGTTTTGTTCCATTTCTTTACATAGTTAGTAGTAGATATGATTCCATAGTTATTTTAAAACCGAACAAAACAAAAGATTTATTATGTTTTGTTAGGTTAGGTAAAGTTAGGTTAGTGCCTGGTGTTTTTTAGCAGTATTCTGTCAAACATATATAAAAACCAGCTATCATACTTTAACGTAGGTTAGTAGAGTCTTTATGTAACGTTGCACCTGTTACCTGTAAAAGGGCCCCGCTTTCAAGTTAGCAAGTTTGCATACATTCTTAACTACGTATCACACTATTAATTGTCAAAATATTGGCTTTGCTAAATTGACGTAGGTCTGGAGGCTCTAGGATCTTGGGATCTTTTTCAAAAAAAAATCATCAGGAGCAAAAGTCAAGCTTTTAAAATAGCAAATCGATTGTTTATTTTTTATTTTCTGTAGATGCAATACGAACCTACGAACCGAGTTGTGGCTCGTTGAAGGTGACTGTTTATTCGCCGAAAACTTATTTCGAAGCTTCCAATGTTAAATGAAGGAAAAAGACGAATTCTTGGAGGAGTACTTGTCAGATTTTTTTTAAATTACTTGAAATTTGATGATTTTGTTGACAAAACGTAAGGTTCTTGAGCTATTTGTGAAAAATCGCTCTAAAACATGCATTTTTTAGATGAAAAATCAACATTTTCAATCGCGAATAACTAGAGAAATATTGATTTATTGAAAAAAAATCATATAACATTTTTTGCTTAGAATTCATCCCCCTATCGGATTCTATTTTAAGTTTACTAATATTCACCCCCCGAGAACGGGTGGTATTCATCCCCAGCAGAAAAAGCGCACATCGGTACTATATAACTTTAGTTCCTTGAGCTATTCCCTACTTACTGTCCTAATTCTACGTTATTTTACTTTTTACAGTCACTACGATACATAATTCGTCAACTCATCCATTAAACCATAAACAAGCAGCATATAATAGTACGATAATGAACAGATTAATAAATATCCCCTTATCTAAAGAACACGTTATAAAGGAATTAAATATTACGAAACAAATTGCTTTAACAATAGATATAATAACCCCAAAATGATCGACAATATTCTTGCTTCAAGAACATACAAAAAAGCCATTCAACTAGTATATCCTAACTATAAAAATAAGATCATAAATACAAGACTATTACTTACATTAGGGCACCTACAGAAAAAAATACAGAGTTTTAACAACGCCTACATCTACTACGTGGATGTGGAAGTAAAATAAACTAAGCGTAGACCGAAACTTTCTTCACAAGATTCTCTTCTCCAATGTAATGATGTTTACTAGACGTGAAGCGGCCGCCAGTGTAATTAAGAAAGAATAGAAAAGTGCGTCCAGATATATGATGACGATATTTCAAGCAATTATGAAGTACAGTTAACTGATAAGAATACTTTCTTCACAAGATTCTCTTCTCCAATGTAATGATGTTTACTTGACGTGAAGCGGCCGCCAGTGTAATTAAGAAAGAATGGAAAAGTGCGTCCAGATATATGATGACGATATTTCAAGCAATTATGAAGTACAGTTAACTGATAAGAATACTGTCGATGGCAAAAATAATGCTGTTATTCTATTATTCCGCATGTCTGTGCATCTATTTATTATTATTTGTAGGAGCAAATGTTATCGAAATTTAACGTCACGATTTTTCAGATTTTCGATTCGTATTGCCAAAAAAATAAACCTGCATTTTCAAAAGAAGTAAGATGTAACAATTAATTCCAAATTCTTATTTGTCATACCAAAGGATGTAAAGCTATCCATTTACAAGATAATACCATGAAAAGTTATTGAAAATTTCAAAATAAAATTCAACGTATTTTTAACATAATTATCCATATTAAGTAATAAGGTCCAGTTAATCGGGCTACTCGGTGAAATTCTTACTTTACAATTTTTAGTTATCTTTTTTTGAAGGAGGTTTTTTACGAAAATGTTTAGGTTTAATTATAATGAACTACTTACGGACATCTTACAAATCTCCAGGTTTACCTTATACTTTCCTTGGTTGAGACCCTAAAAGCCTGGACTAAAAATTGCAATTATTTCTGTTGTGAAAATATTTCTTAAATATTTGAACGATAGTCAACCAGGTTATCCAGCTCGAAAGACCAATATAGGCTGTGTATTTCATCTTTGTCTGACTTATCTTGAAATGTGTAGTCTATCCGGCTTAATTCCAGGATTCGAATGGGATGACAGGCCGAAACGTAGAATTGAGACGATATTTCTACTGATACAGGGATCAGTAGCCATTCTGGGTCATTGTGGAAGACTAGTACTGCTATGAACGCAGCCTCACGACCTAATGAAGCTTGAAGAGGAGTACCAAGTGAGAACAACAGGTTTTAATTGTAAATGATTTATGTAGAAAATTAAAAATCTACTAATACCAATTAACAATGAATAACAGTCATAACACAAAAAAAGTAAACATTAGATGTATAAAATTTAAATATTCATGTCAGCAAAATTGCAAATTAGCTTTATTTCTACTCTCATACTCTGACCTGCATAACTATCATGGAAAGGAATTTTTGCTTTATTAGGTAAATAAAGGAATAATTTATAAAGAAGGGAAAGATATGAATGTAAATATTTAATGACGATTAAACAACATTTCGTTCATGCTTCGTTGGAGTATCAAGTAGTTCTTCATTTATGTTAAATAATTATTTTCATATTTATGTAATTTTATTCGTCAGATAAATATTACAGCTTCAAGATGTTTAAGTTACCTATTCAACAAGTGATTATGGTAATATACTAGAAAACAGAAAGCAAAAGTTCGTTGAAATTTCTGTGTTCACAGAAGAATTCTAAGTATGCCGCTGCAACAGATATAAGTGATTTTGCTGTATCGATTACACACCCCTGTCCATTCTGAGACTCTCGACGCAGTTAAAGAGCGGTGTGGAAAACCATAGTAAAGCATATCTTTGTTCCTTCCAATTGCTACTTCCCAACAGCTTTTTAACGACGGAAAGATGAAAAAAGCAGACAAGTAAAATCTTAAATGTCAGTGAATTCCTTGACTCCCTTCGATTGTTATGAGAATCGTTTCTAAAAGTTAGGGCATTGTATCGGCGATTTATTTGTTCGTGCCGCCACACGATATAGGCAATTGTTATGGAATTAAAATTTCACTGAATTAGCAGAATTAGTAAATCTTCATTAATACCGACATTTATTAAACCTGAAAAACCCAAGAATTCAAAATTGTTTACTTGAGAAAAAATCGAAGTAAACAGTGAGAAAAAAGGGACATAAAATAAATTGATTCGTGCAAAAAAAATTTTGTAGACTTTTGTTTCTCTTCTATCAATTCTCGCTTACAATGATTTTCTTACACTCAGTATTAACCTATATGAGGAATATTTATTAAATACCAGGGAGAATGTTACTGCTGAAATTCCAGTTTCATTTTTGCCTGAAAAAGTTAATATATTTAATGTAAACTTTATGTAATACAGACGCCTAAGATTTAAATTATTAATCTCATCTACAACTAATAACGAAACTGACTCACTACTGAAGAAACGAAAGCACAGAAAGTCATTAATAATCTGATTCCTACATGTTGCGTGTTGCCTGTACCTACAGTCATATAAAATAAATAATAGTCCTTATCTGATTCACACCTTTTTATTAAACGCCTACCAACATTAATTACTACTGAAAGTTCCACATTTTAGACAATCTTAATTAATACAAATGTACTAGGAAAGTAGATATATACCTATATATAGATCCAAATTAATACTCTGACCATTAGCTTTATTTAAACCTAGTCGCTACAGTGAGAGGCAAACATGAGGTTACGATTTTAAATCTCAAGCAAATTGCAGTAAATACAATACCCAAAGAGGAGCTTACTGTCCTCGAAGCAAGAGAGTTACTTTTTCATTAAAAAAAAGTATTTTCTCAACGACAAAATTTAATAAAACTCTACATATTTCTACCTCTGGAGACGTAATTTCCATAAAGACCAAAACTCTTGAACACAACAGTCGAAGATCAGTACTCGTCAGAAGATGATTAAAATTTATAAAACTTCAGTTTTAATCATGTCCCAATGGTACTAAGGTGGTTAGCGAAACGCGCGTCGAGTGTTGATAGAGGATTGTAGTATTCAAGAGTCGTGTTGTTTATCGAAACATCGACTTCAGAGGCAGCGTTACATCGAAGATTCCAGCCACTCCAGGATATCTATATTATACAGAAAACATAATGCTACCTATAAATCTTAGAGCTCTCTCTGAGCATGTAGATGAACGTAGTATCGCACATCTGAAGGACACGACAATAATTTATAAAGGACAGACGCTAGCCGTGCCTTCGCAATGATATTTAGCTATGTCCACTCTCAAGGGGTCATTCTAGTAACTCTTAAGACTCCCCAAAACGAAAATGAAAAAATTATACTTACTGTGATTACTGCAGTCTGCCTTCCGTCGTATCTTGTTTTCTAGCGGCGCACTTCTGATCACATCTTATAAACTAGCACTTGAGAAACACTTCCTAGACTATTAAAATCGACGATAGACTCTGTGAGTATTCGGATAGCGGCTCAGACTTGACGGGATTCATGCCGCAGAATCGCACTCAGGTTGTCAATATTGGATCTAGTGAATCAATTAAGAGTCAAATTTAAAATATATTTTCAATTATTGATAGTAAAACTTTCAAAAACAACGAATAGAAATACTCAAGTCTAAACTAACTGTATACAAAACAACTATCAGAGAGCATGCATTATGTTTGTAACTCAAACAGCGGCTAGAGTATTGTAACGATCGACTTTCCTAGAAGATTAAGATTCTCAGTCTGATATGCTAATAAAATGTATGTCGAACTTCCTTAAAAATTACTCACTTTTCATAGCTCACTAAAAATTTTATATTCGGTTTTATACTTGTAATCTCGGTCTCGGAGTATTCTCCTTCACTTTCAAAATTGAAAACCTGTTTAACGGTTTTTATTGCTAAGACCACCCCATTGATTTCTGCTTAAAATTTGCTACGTGAAATGGCTACTCTATGCATCCTTACTGAAGTCCAGCTCATGGTACGTTCGAAAATGATTTTTTAATGACGGCGCCCAAAGACGATTTTCCGTCGTTCTCGGTCTGAAAGTCATTTTTAAGTGGATTTTTAGTGAAATTATTTTTATAGTGTTTTCGCCGAAAGACGGTGCCAAAGGGTATTTCTGGACTTTCATAATGGAAAAATATTAATTTTTTATGTAAATATATGCAAAACTTAAATTTCCTTAAAGATTGGTATCTTCTTTAAACGGAGCATATTAAAGGATTCAATAAGAAGGACCCATGCAACTGGCACTCATGCACAGACGTAAAACTACTCCTTCACTAATCTGTCATCGCCATATTACAAATTTCTCTGACCCAGTAGAATTGCATCGTGTTCCTTCGTTTGATCTAAGGCTCTTCAGGTCAAATACTATGATATCATAAATTGTCTTGGTCAAGGACAGTCATGGAATTAAAAACTGTTGTCTTAGCTTGTCATCCTGTTGCAATGTTTACGTGAATCATTCCTTGAGTGTCAAAATTTGACACGCCGTAAAACTTAACATTATTAAATGACGGAATATTTTTGAATAGACGACCGGGAAAGAGTCATAATATCGATATTTAAAGATCGAAATAGTCATTTTGACGGCATCGTATATTGCACGAGCGAGATCGTCAGTCAGCCCCAATGTATCTACAGGGTTATTTACTATATATTGACCCCCCCCGTTATTTCTGTTATTACTGAAAACAGAAAAAAGTTTCATATACAAGTTGTAGGATCTTACCTATATTTTATTGAAACGTGATAAATGAGAACAATTTCATAGGTCACGTGATATGAAATAAACATATGTTTTTAAATGGAATACCCTGTATATTATTGCATTTTCGAGAAGCGCCCTCTTCCTTCTGATTTCAAATATGTAATATTGTATAACTCTATCTTAAATACTTCTTGACATATTTGACATTCAAAATGCAAATAAGCTGCTTTATGGTTTATTTGAATTTTGAATGTCAAATATGTCAATAAGTATTCAAGATAGATCTATACAATATTATGTATTTGAAATCTCGATGATGCAATAATATATAGGGTGTTTTATTTAAAAAAAACATATTTATTTCATATATATGAAATTGTTTTTTTATCACGCGTTAATAAAATCTATGTAAGATAGTACAACTTTTATATGAAACATTTCTTTCTATTTTCAATAATCACAGAAATAAAAGGAGGTCAACATATAGTGAATAACCCTGTACATTCATTTGCAATGACTGGCCATCTTCGCCTCCATATTCAACTGACTGACATAACTGTTATTTATATGCAATATGTAATTCGTATAACGATTTTCAGACTTAGTAAATTCATTTTAATAAATCCGTAATCATGACAAATTTTATAGCGTACCTGTTCTCGATTTCGCTTGACTGACTACAGTATGTTTGTGTACACAACTACTGTAATCAACTGACAAAAAAACAGGCTTAGCAAATTCAGAGAATATTTTTGGGGCTAGCTCTTGTACTATAAGCTAAAACAGTCTTTGACTAACATAATTTTCTATATCGCGATACCTATGCATTCGCATTGACAACAACCCTATATGCTGATGCTGTCCTTCGAAATTCTCAAAAACCTACTGGGAAGATGCCAGACATCGTCCATCACCAACCAATACAAGAAAGTTCAAAACAAGACGGAACCTCCCAGAGAAAATCTCAAAATCTGATATCATCCACGAAAAAATCAGTTACAAAATACAACTCAATCTGCTACACCTTTGTGAATACCTCGAATCTTCAATCCAATACAAGACTAACGTTAAACAAATTAAAATTTCATATCATTGTTGTTCTATTTTTTATCATTTTAAACAAAATAGTATTTCTTATATTTAATACATTTTTAATCTATTATAGAATTGACAGTTGTAGATATTGATAAAAACTGTGAAAATAAATATGAAAAACGTAAAAAAATCGTGAATATGTACAGAAAATACGCAGTATGTTCTAAATTCCAGCATTTAACAACACAGTGCCACCCCTACTTGTCCACCCCCTATATTCAGCAGGTCATTCAAACATTTTTTTCCGTTAAATATATGTTATTATCTACATGATTACGAATTATTAGGCAGCTATATATTTTTATGTAATTGAAAATCATTTTTCTATTACCATTATTGGGTAAAACAACTAGCGCTGGTTTTACCAACGACCATCGTTTACTATGAGATAAGTTAAATTTAAATCGGTGTTTCGTATTCTCATTTAATAAGACATTAATGAAAATCGAAAAGAGAGTTGAACCCAGAATGGAACCTTGAGGTACTCCAAATTTAATTTTTGTTTTATACTTTCCAGACGTTTTACTTCGGTGATTTACAAATTAAGATCTCTGCGCAAGTTAAGATATAAGAAGCTCTTTTTCGAATACATTGCATTTTCTTTTTAACTTTTTTGCATTTTAATTGAATGAAATGTGTCAAATACAATTTTCTATGAAGATTAATCAATAAATATTGTCTTTTATCTTAATTAATATCGTAAAATAAATACAATATGTATAAAATAATAATAAGCATTGAGTCTTCCAGAGAGTAACCCGAAAAAATTTATAACTGACTTACGTTCTAACCAGATATTTAAAATTCTGTAGAGATACTACTTTTGAGAAGATTGAATCAAAACAGGGGCAAAGCTCAGTGAGTAATTTTATGGAAACATTTCTCGACAATCTTAATTTGCATGTTCGGGCTATATTCTAATTTAGGCATTGGAAATTGGAATTTCCCAGAGCGCTTGTTTAAACAACACCAGTCACATACCTCTGGAAAATCCTGTTAAACTGATGATGTTTGTTTGACAATTATTATTACTAAATCAATTTGCGAGCCGTAGATTTGATAAACGGATTCATTTTAATGCAGAACGGGTCTAATAAGATTTCCAGCTTAAATTTATTTCTCGTCGAAAGTGCAGAGGCACCGTCTCATTTGCAGAAATATTTTAATAATGTAAAACCATTAACAAAATTGGTCAAGTTGCTTAAAGTGCTGGCACATTTAATTTTACCTTAAAAAAATCTAGTCAGCCTCTCTTTAGTCCAGCAGCATCATGTCATCCATCATAGTTGCAAATTAAATAACCTGATTTAACAAAACTCTCCCTCATATAGTGTCAAAAATACAGCAAAATTAAGAAATCATGGAAAGGGCGTAAAAATGTCTTTAAAACAGTTTTAAGCATGTACTAAGAATCGAATTTGAAAGAGGAATGTTTTGGAAACTGCCATGAAAAATGATATTCGAAACTGCAGTCAAACGGTGACAGTGTTAATGTACCGCCAAATGCGGGTTTTTGAACCAAAATCGAAAAAGTCGCAAAGCAACTTTGACACTTTATAGGTAACTTTCTAGCTAACTCCAGCTTTCCTCATACTGATTGACAGAATGTCAATTTTTAAAGTATTGCATTGCAATTATTATAGTCAATCAAAAAATCTTATAACTCTAGTTCTTCTCGGGGAATTTGCATCTTTGTCTGCAATCTATTGTTAAAATCCTCTCCCCTTCCGTTGTCTGGAGTTGGAAAAGCACGTCCTCGAGGCGTGTTCCAGTCATTATGTGTGGTTATACGAATCTAATGTATAATTGATTTTTAGAAAGATGTGAATATTTACTATTGAAACATTCTTTATAGGATTTTGCAAACAGCAGAAAAATAACTATCTATAACTAAAGAAAAACTTTGTGTAGAAATATTAATGAAATCTTTGCATTCTTTCGATAACCTGAATTCTGGTTATGCTAGCAAATTAAAATCCTAAAATGAATTTGTCTAATTTCTTATTTGACAATTCTCATTCTAACACTAGCATCCACAAGTCCCCTACGGCCATGCAGATTAAACTAGTATCCACATAACCCCCTACGATTATGAAGATTCAGTTAAAAATGAGAACAAAGACCTAAAATGAATTTATTTATCTACCTTGTCTTAAAAAATTGTTCATTCCAATGGATTACATTTTCATGAAATCTATCATTCTGTTTCCTGGAAATGCTTAGCCTTTGAAACGTTTTTCGCCCTTATTCTGGAGCTCATCAGAAAGACATAAAGCCATTCATAAAGATGTTTCATGCAAAACCAAGACAATTTCTATGAATAAGTGTGAAATGATTATATTTGACATTGACTGATAAAATAACCTCACCTATCTATTAGCTAACTAGTATTGGAGCCTATATACTCTATGTATGTTTTAAAAAATGAATTATTATTTGTTTGCTTATAATTGTATTGAAACATTCTTTATAGGATTTTGCAAACAGCAGAAAAATAACTATCTATAACTAAAGAAAAACTTTGTGTAGAAATATTAATGAAATCTTTGCATTCTTTCGATAACCTGAATTCTGGTTATGCTAGCAAATTAAAATCCTAAAATGAATTTGTCTAATTTCTTATTTGACAATTCTCATTCTAACACTAGCATCCACACAGTCTCCTACGGCCATGCAGATTAATCTGCATGGCCGTAAGGTAAGTAAGGATACGCCTGAATAACTTTTCAGGATAGCAATATATGAGGAAAATGAATATGAAAGTTGTTGAGGTCATCGGGGCACCACTTGGTAACCTTGGATTTGACTTTTGAAGGTCAATTGTAAGGTCATTTGAAGGTTAATTTCTGTTTTCAAATATTAACCCATATTTTTGACTCCGGATTCTGAAAGTGCGAAACATTTGTCATTAGAGTTTTATCTGATCAAATTGACCCTAGGGATCAAATGTCTCTCTCACTGATATCTCGTCAGGATAACGTGATATAAAGAAAATTAATTCTATAAAAGTTGTTGAGGTCATCGGGAGGACGCCCATTGGTAACCTTGGTTTTGAATGAATGGTCAATATTAAGTTCATTTGAAAGTGAACTTTCGTTTTTAAGTCGAAACCTCTATCTTTGACTGTGGATTCTGAAAGAGCGAAATATTTTACATTAGAGTTGTAATGGATTAAATTGACCCTAGGGGTCATCCAATGGTCAAACAATCAATCGCAGAATGGATTCAGAAAACTCATTTTATTCGGCCAATGGAGACAAGCCCAGGGAACATCCAGCCACTGAAGAAAAGACTAGAGGACGTCCATCTTGGATTTCTAATGATTAATTTAACTCAAAGTAACGTGATTTTCAGGGTTAATGTGAAAATGTTTCAATTGATTTAACAAACCTAAACAATACATTTGTTATACCATGTGTGGTATCCGCACCTTATACATTTTTCATGATTTGAAAATTGTCAAAGGTTTTTGTCTCGAAATAAACCTAACTCAATATTTGTCCACATTCATACTTTCATGAAAGTGCAAGATTTCAACAATATGAGGCCTCGGAATCCATCGTGCTACGTCCTCATCATGGGCCTCGGACACCATTCTTAATTTTCTGGTGACTGAAAGCAGGCAATGGTCATCGTGATGACCTTATAGAAAGATTTTATTGTCAAACCGAGGTAATTTCATGATCGACTTCGGCGACTAGGCGAGTTCCCATTTGATAAACGAAATTTCACCTTTGAATGACCCTAAGAATGGCATTCAATGTCAAATAAAAGGTCACCAGGTGGTGCCCCCCGATGACCTTAACAGCTTTTATATATGCCGTTTTCTTCATATCTCTGTATCCTGACGAGGTACCAGCGTGAAATGTTCGAGAGAGAACTGACCTTTAGGCGACCTCTAGGGTCACTTTGAGACATTACAACTCTAATACAAAAGTTTTCTCCATTTCAAAATCTGGGATCAAAAGTAGGGATTCCTATTTAAAAACGAAAGTTTACCTTCAAATGGCAACTTCAACTTCAAATCCAAAGTCACCAAGTGGTGCCCCCGATGACTTCAATAACTTTTATAGAGGTTATTCTCATATCTCGCTATCCTGACAAGTTATTCAGGCGTATCCATACTTTTGGGAAACTCTGTATAAAAAGAAAAGGTAGTTTATTGTTTTTCATATTAAATATTAAACATTCAGTACTTATATAAAAGATATCTGTTAAGTACCCAAAATAACATTTTTGACTAATTCTGTACATATAAGGATTGCTTACTTACATCCAAGTGGAAAATTGTAGGTGTGTAGGCAGTACCTAAGAATAAATAAATAATTGTGAACGATTCAGGCAGGAATAAGAAGACCGCTATTAAATATAACTAGGGCAATAACTCGAGAGGCAGGTAGCTTGAAAGGTCTCCGATAGAGCTTTAGCTGAAAACTTTCTACAGGCGTGATCCTCACTTCCGCACGTATCCCTTATTTCAATTATAGGTTCAATGGCACCTACTATTTTTTTTCACACCATTAGAAATAAAATTGAATTTTAGGGTGAGTTACTTAAGCATTCTCTATACCTAACTTCACCCCATATCGAGTTATTCAATAAAAATCAAGAAATACCTTAATTTGCCAGAGATTCCGTACTTTATCAAATGCCATGGAAACAAAAGACAGTTGTAATAGTTTTTAAAGAAAAATATGGATTCTTATTTAATTACACACAACACCAACAAATTATTATTAACGAACAAGAACAATGTTGACGAAATTCTGACGTAAATGTTCAATGTGACCACCATATTTTTGTTCAAATATTCTATTATTCTACTTTCAACAGATTGCGTAGCACATCTTTGCGACTACCATTTCTGACGCCAGAAATCAATGCAAAATTGAATTTTAGGGCCACTTTTATTAACATTGTGTATGTCTATCTACAGTCGTTTTTGAATTATTGGCATTTTTTGAAAAAAGTATGTTTTTTTTTTCTCAAGGGTAGTAGGCTTTGGAAACAATCATTTCATTTTAATTTTTATTCAAAAATCGTATTGCAATAATAAATAATAACAACAAAATAACAACAAATAAACAGATTAGCAAAATAATTATTTCAATATAAATGCTCAATGTGTGCACCGTTTTCACTGACAGAATTTCGTCAACATTGTTCTTGTTCGTTAATAATAATCTGTTGGTGTTGTGTGTAATTAAATAAGAATCTATATTTTTCTTCAAAAATTATTACAACTGTCTTTTGTTTCCATGGCATACTTGATGAAGTAAGGAATCTCTCGGCAAGATAAGGTATTTCTTGATTTTTATTGAATAACTCGATATGGGGTGAAGTTAGGTATAGGGAATGCTTAAGTAACTCACCCTAAAATTCAATTTTCTTTCGAATAGTGTGAAAAAAAATAGTAGGTGCCATTTGAAAAAATTGACTTTTTGACAATTTTTGATTGTGACATTTGAAAATCGACTGCGCCCATATGGTACAAAATGGGACCACCGATGGGACATCAAAAGTTAGCCTGGACTTCCAGCTAACTGCTTCACAAATTTGGTTTCATAATTTTGAAAGGTTTGCGAGATACAAATTTGTTCGTAAACTACTACAGCGGCAATTTAAAAAAAAAAATTGGACGTATGTCAAGAATTGTAATAGATAAGTTAACATAACTTAGGTTCTCTAAACTCAGAATTAGAAGACGAATCGAACCATGTAAAGAAAAATACAGGTTTCCATTTAAAATAAGAAAGTTGATACCAATTTTTGGCACACCCTGTATAGTTGGACGACTGGAAATATTTTAGATAGAACGGGCATGATCGATTATGGCTGCATACCAAATTTCAAGCTTCTAATCCAACTGCAAGTTGAAAAACTTCTAATGAATGGCCTACGTGAATCACCCTGTATAGTATATATATCTGAATTTTGAACTTCCAAAGCCGATTGTGTTTTTTTATAAACAATTTTGTTTTTAGAACAGTGTTTTATGTAAAAAGGTGAATATCTCCGATTTTGGAGGTCCGATCGGGACAAACAAAAAACCAAAAACCTTCTCAATTAAAATTCCAACAAATCTTCGTTGGTTCTGAGTCATTTGAGTACGGACATAATGGACAAAATAGAATAAACTGGCTAAAAGGCGGTATTTTTCAGTTTAACGTCCAGGGACGTCAAGAGTTCCGATCGGCTTCAAACTTTCAGAAAATATACCTTCTGATAAAAACAAAACACCCTGAAATTTTAGTGCCGAAATATTGAACATTGTGGACACAAATGAATTTGTTATCAAAAATTTGAATTGATCGCCATTTTGTGCCATTAAGTCCAAAACGGAGAATTTTCTTTTCAAAATGTAGATCTGGACGTCAGCTTTCCGGTGACACTAAAAAGTTTTTTTTAATGTCATTCTGGTTACCTTTTTGGCAGTTACTTAAACCAAATAACAACAAATGGATATTTTAGGCCATTTCAGGTAGACGAAAATTAACTTTCTAATAAATATTTAAATTTCAACTCAAATCAGTCGATGCACGTTAAGAGGGGTGTTGTAAAATGTTTGTATGATAGGGCCAAAATCATTTCTTCTAATGATGAGATACTAAACAATGAGAAGCGGTTTATAAAGGAAGTTCTTATTAATAACCAATACCCTGGGGGTTTTGTCGATAAAACCTTCATAAATATTGAAACTAACAATCAGGTACGACAAAAACCTGAAAAACGTTACACAGCGTTAATTCCTTATGTATGCGGATTATCCGAAAAGTTGCGCCGCATCGGTGATAGATTTGATATTAGGACGGTATTTCAAACAAGCAACACTTTAAGATCTATTCTGACAAAGACGAAACCAACAAACCACGAGCAAAATTCAAAAAACTGCATTTATAGTATTCCGTGTGAGTGCAACAAACAATACGTGGGTGAGTCATCCAGACCTTTTAGTGTAAGATTGGGCGAACATCAAAATTATATCAGAAAAAATGAAATTCAGAGGTCCAAGATCTGCGAACACGCGTGGGAGAACGGACATAGAATAAACTGGGACTCGGCAAAAATTTTAACAAAAGAGGCAGATAGCAAAAAAAGAAAAATAAAAGAATCCGCGATAATATTATTGAATGAGGATAATTGCGTGTCGAATTGTTCCGTAGATGTCTGTACAACTTGGCTGCCAATGTTAAAAGAAGAACTTCACAAACTTAACATTGTATAGAAACTAAAAAACTGTTAACTATATCAACAGTTCTATGTAAATAGTAAGTATCTATGGATATTGAATATAACAAACATTCTTAGAGCTGTGTATTTGTCATACACAGCAAAAAAGATTTTTCAAAAAAGCCTTGAGAAAGGAAACAGATTAGATTTCCGAAACGTCGGCGAAATATTTAATTTCAAGCTTTTATACTTATTTGTGTTGTTTAGTTATCAAAACCAACCTTTAACTGATCCTTTGACGTAAACGTCACGGGCGTAGAGGTTTTTTTACCAGTAATACTGGTTAATTGTGATATATTTTGTAGATTCCCCTAGCACCGCTTAGAAAGAAAACATACATGTGGCAGTGAAATTCCCAAAGAATTGAAGAAGGAAAAAAATTAAGATAATGCCACAAATAACATTTAGACAACTTTCTAAAGTTCTCGCAATTCTCGCAATTCTCGCAATTCTTTCTTTTCTGATAAAAATTTTTCAAAAATGTATTCAAAAATATTTTCAAAATGGCCGAAAAAATCCACTTGTCAATTGGTTCATAAATAAATGCCAAAAAAGTGGGTAAAATTACTTTCAAAGAATTTTTTTAATCTCATCGGAAAGCTGGTGTCCAGATCTACATTTTGAAATAAAATAATAATGATCCATTTTGGACTTATTGGCACAAAATGGTAGGCGATTCAAATTTCAGATAACTGATTCATCATGTTTTGTTTTCAACACAAGGTATATTTTTTGAAAGTTTGTAGCAAATCGGAACTCTTGACGTCCCTGGGCGTTAAAATGAAAAATACCGCTTTTCAGCCAGTTGATTCCATTTCGTACGTTATGTACGTACTCAAATGACCCAAAACCGGAACTGTTGGAATATTAATTGTGAACGTTTTTGGTTTTTTGTTTGTTCCAATCGAACCTCTAGAACCGGAGATATTCACCTTTTTACCTAAAAGAACACTGTTCAAAAAACAAAATTGTTTATTAAAAAAAACGTAATAGGCCTTGGAAGTTCAAAACTCATATATATACTCCTGGTGGTATCCCAGAAGGTATGAAATCATAGAATTGCTGTAACATTGTCTTTTTCTTACTCCACTATAAGCGATTTCTATGAGGGTATTGCTCAGCGGTGGTCCCACATTAGTTTCATTAAGCTATATCTAGTATAAAGTAAGTAGAAAGCAGAAAATAAATTTCGATATTTTCAGAGAGGCTGATACTACATCTGAAGTCCAAAGTAAAAATTTTAAGATGGCAAATCCAATAGGGTAGCCATAATTGCATAACATTTGCAGATTTACGCGAAATTAAGCCACTAAAAAGCGCGATTTTTTTTTAATTGAAGCACCTTTAGAAAACAGTTTTTTTTCCCAGGGCTCGTCTGTTAGTAGAAAACTCCGAGGGCACTGCAGCCTCCTGGGCTTATTGTGCTCTCCCTGCCATGCTTCACTCCGCCCACTCCAGTACCCCTGTACCTCTAATCAGATGATACAGGTCTATGGTCGGACGGGTGCTGATAAGTTGTGGGTCTGTTCGTGTTTGCCCGTAGATGCCATATCTTCTGCGAGCCAATGCCTCGCAGTAAAAAATGATGTGGTCGACCGTTTCCGGCTCCTTGCTGCATAGCCTGCAGTCTAGGTTGCCGTCGAATTTGCCGATTGTATTCAGGTACTTCTTTACAGGAAAGTGTCCCGTCAGAAGTCCTGCTATTAGTCTTAACTGCGTCCTGTTCATTGTGAGCAGTTCTTCAGTTTGTTTTGCACATGGACCTTTAATAAGTGTTTTTCCATGTCGATTTCCTGGAATGTTCCTCCAGTGGTTTTTGTGTTTACTCTTGACCCAGTCTTTAATCGCCCCTCTGGCTGAGCTTTTAGAAATGCCCAGCACGGGTTCTGGGCCGTAGAATATGTTAGCTGCCCCTTGTTTAGCAAGTTCATCAGCTTTTTCATTGCCGTCAATTCTGGAGTGTCTTGGCACTCAGAGTAGTTTGACTCTTTTCTGCTCGCAAAGAATTTTCAGCTCTTCATGGCAGTCCCATACCAGTCGGTATGACACTTTGTTAGAGGCTAGTGCTCTAAGTACTGCCTGACTTTCTGATGCAATGGAGATCTGCTGATTCACATATTGTCGGTTTGCATTCTCGCGTACACATTCAAGTATAGCCAGTTACTAAAATTACAAAATAAAATTTCACCATCGCATTGCGTCATTCACTTGATTGAACATTATTACTTTAATATCGATTTTACAGTCGGTGTAAAAATGTACACAACAAAATCGAAACATTTTTCTTGTTGCGATATGTTTAGAATGTCATGAGACGTCGAGATTTTAAGTGTGAGCGAAAAAAATTCTGTCTGTCTGTCTGTCACTCTGTCGTTCTGTCGATCTATGTATCCGTAACTTTTTGGGCGCACGTTTCCTCTGGAATGGTTTAAGTGTTTAAGATATTGACTTCAAATTTGATACACCTATATAATTAACGAGATCTTAAACTACATTGCTTTTTCAACTTATCCGGTGAAGGGTTGGGGGGTAAATAGGGATAAACATGGGAAAATATGTAAAGCAAGCTGGTAAGAATTAGGGATTTGGTGTATGTACTAGAAGCCAAGGCTTCGAATTCTTTAATAATATTTTCCATCCCCCTCCCCCACTTCATTATTAAAGGAGTTGATAAAATAAAATTGTGGTATTCACTTGAAATTTGGTACACATGTATATTATAATGGCACCTGGAACTAGATGATATTTTGAGATGATGCCGTTGAAGGGTTGAGAGTTCAATACGGGTAAATAGGGGAAGACAAATAAAGCAACCTGGTAGGAGTACAGACACTTGAAATTTGGTGTATATACTAGAAGCCACTGCCTCAGATTTTTTTTTAAATATTTTTCTACTCCTCCACCACCCTCACCCCATTATTAAAATGGTTGGTAAAATAAAACTGAAATATTCACTTAAAACTGAGTACATGTATGTACAATAACGACATTTGTAATTGAACTATATTTTGATGGAATTCCGTTGAAGTGTTGGGGGTTAAATAGGGGGAAATGTGTAAGGGAAGCTGGTAAGAGTACAGAAACTTGGGATTTGGTGTACATACTGGTCAAGCCGAGATTCTTTTATAACATTTTTCAACCCCTCCACCACCCCACTCCATTATTAAAGGGACCAACAAAATTAAATTGAGATATTCACTTGAAATTTGGTACACATGTGTATTAGTACGACATCTGGAATGAGATTATATTTTAAGAGGATTCCTTTGAAGGGGTGGAAGGTAGGTAGATGTAAATAGGGGAAAATGAGTAAAGTACGCTGGTAACAGTACTTGAGACTTAGGGTATATACTTGAAGCCAAGGATTCCTTTATAATATTTCTCCACACCTCGCCAAAATATAATGGAGATATTCTCTTGAAACCTGGTACACATATGTAATGACATCCTAATTGAGGTGATCCGGTTTTGGGTAAATTGGGAAAATAAGCAGAGCAAGCTAATAAGTGTCTAGAAACTTCATTTTTGGTGTATATGCTAGATACCAACGCCTTAAATAATTTTGTGACATCTGCCTCAAATTCAAATTCTATAAACCATTATTTCCATATATTAGAGTGCAAATATAGTCCAAATGTTTTCCTTTGAAGAGACTTGGATGGAAAATCTGGATGTAGAAGCAGTGATTCCCATAGGCACTGGTATCTTAGTGTTTAGTTTACAAAAAATGTATGCCCTTCTTAGTGGCTCGATTTTATGTAATCTGCAAAAGTCATGCAATTATGGTAACCCTATTGGATTCGCCATATTAAATTTTTTCGGTTAAATTTTTTTCAAATTCGTTTTTGTTATAATGCATTAGTTGGTCATATTTAAGGCCTTCGTATTTAAATCCTTATCTGACTTTATTAGTTAGGCCATCATCATAATTCTGTGTGTATATTTAGTATGATTTTATATTATTCGATTATTAGGAACATATAAATATATTTTATTGGTTTTTCATTGTTGATCCATGAATTGACTATACAGATAAATTTCAGATTTATTGCAGATTTTTAGTAATATAGAGATTACACGAGCCTCGTACAATTTCATAAAATCGAGGAATTACAAATTCTGATCATGTAAAACATAGCGTGTATAAATAGTACCTATTTTATACGCATATTCAATTTTGGATGAAAACTGATTTAATATTTCGCAGTGAGATAAAATATAGGTAAAATATTTAAGTCCATTGAGAATATATAATAATTATGAAATGAATTCAATAACTTTTCATTAATGATAACAAAGATGTTGATCCCATTTGTGGAGCATTTTGTCTCCACTTCCATAAAAATATTTTAAAATTTAATGAGAGAGACCTCTGCTCCGAGTGGATAAGATAGAGGTTAGTTTTTAATACTTCTAATTTGCCATTCATGACAATTTGTAGTTTATGTATTTACATAGTTACATGAGACATTAAATTATGTTTATTTTATTTTTACTTACTTTCTACTTGAGGATGAACAACCAGATGGTACAGAAATCTATGGAGAAATTTGTGGTTCATATATCTTCGTTAAACAAAGTAATAGCGAATTTCTTCAATTTTCTTTTAGTTCTGTTGCTTTCCTTTTCCACAGTTTTCACGGAGTCCTATTGGAACCTATGATTATTATCCAACGCGTGTTCACATATTTTAGAATTTTGGAATTCTTCCATTCTAACGTAATTTTTATGTTCATTACGCCTTACGTTGAAAAGTCTAGATGACTCACCTACGCAATGTTTTCCGTACTTACAAAGAAGTTAGTGGGGGTGGCATGTACTACTGTTTGTATTGCTGTTTAATCTGAAAATAAACATGTTTTCCGTACTTTGATATTTTCGATATGTTAAACAAAAATGTTTTATTTTTTTACGAATCGAACAAGTAATTCTACAAACATGCATTCTAAACAAATAAGAAAGATTTTAGAAAAGGAAACTAATAATTTATACAGAGCAAATGCTGAAGAATATATCCTTCTTGAAAGAGACAGCATCACAATCTATTAGAAGCTTCTCCTGATGTTGTGTTTCTTTATTATATAGAGAATTATCAATTTATAAACGTAACTAAGCAAATTCTTAGTTAAATCCATACTATTTGAGACATTTCACTTAAAATGCTAGGCGGTGGTGGGGTAGATATTATTCCGGGTGCCCGCTTATTATTTCTGTGAGCGTCTTGTTTTTTGTCTTTTTATATTTGTTTACATCTTTTCTATCTAGTCTATCTTGAATTTTTCATATATTTTTGCACATTCTAGTTTTACTGATTAAGTATGTATTAGATAATTAAGTACTCTTGGTGATTCTCCAGCCTCATGTAACGAACCTCATCCGTATCTTATGTATATGGTAAACAAGGCAATGAAGGATTTGATTTGATTTAAGTTGATGTACCGCGTGGGAGACGAGTAACTGGAATATTAAAATTCAGTAGGGTCTGGACTACCAGATGGAATATAACGCCTGCTTTTGTCCGAAATTCTGTATTTTTTCAATATTTAGTTTAGATGGGCTACGAATAATGGAAAAATTAAAGTTTATTTATGAGTGAGCTTGCCTTTTGTTATAGTGCATTTTGTACTGAATTTGATTTAACTTTTCTGAGTATCACAAGATGCAAAATACTGTCATTTGTTTATCAACAATTCGGTTGATTATCGGTCAAAGCATATCAGTATTTATAAATGTGATACCCTTAGCTTTCAATGTATCTACCATATTGAATATCCATTTTCCACAAAATGTTGCCTGTTCTATGTCTAATTACAACAGGAAAAATACTGTGCCAGGAATTTTCAGCAAAGTCCTGTCTAGTACTTATATTTAGGTTGTTTAAAAGAACTTATTTTGCTATTTGACGAACTGTTTAATCTAATACGACATTTTTTATCGTTTAGTTGTTACCTCTTCTTTCTAGTTTTTTTGTGAAATAAAATGTAATTATGAATCAATCAAGCCTGACACATCTTCTCTTTTCATTGATGTCGTTTACACTTTTGTTCCTAATAATAGAAATGAGACCTAAACCAATCATTCCCACCATCATCTGCCATTTCTAGCTCAGGTCATTAGACAAGTTTGAATTCAAAAATAAAAAATCGGTAAAGGTATTTACATAGAACTTCTCTCTTTATTCATACAGGACGGTCACTTTAAAAAATTTTAATTCTGAAATGACATATGGGAACAATAATCGCAATATACACTGCTGGCCACTCGAACTTACACATAGAGACTTTTAGACAAAATTTAAAGTTCAATATTTTCAACAGGAATGCAAATTTTTGAACGCGGCTTGCAAATTTTAAGAGCTAGTTTTTTTCGGATTAAGCTGCATGACGTATATTTATCGTAGGACCATAAGTTTATTATATACGGGGTGATCAATGAAGTCGTGCAAAAAATCAAAAAGTTTGTATGAGTGAAATTTCCGCAAAAAAATGTTTTGGTCGTTGCAATATGGTTCCTTACTAAGGTAACATCAATATCTCTGGACGGTTTTGTCAGTTTTTGGATTAAGGCCCTTAGGCCTTGTACACACTACTCAACATAAAATTTGGATACCGAAATCTTTAAAATGCTATAACTTGACATTGGATTGACGGTTCTTGATGATTTTTGCGGATTTGGAATCCTTATTTCACATAGATTTTCTATGGTCTAAGCATTTTATTTGAGGGTTGAAATTTACACATTATACCGGGTCGATAATAAACAAAAACGTAGCGACAAGAACAAGTTTATTACATTAAATTCTACAATATACAACATTGCTTAACAACGACCAAAAGTCAATTCTTAAAAAATTTATAATTCTAATTCTGGTAATTTTTAATAACTGAAAAAAAATTAACTAAAAAATTAAAAATTACTTTAATTTAAACTTAAATTAAAATTAAATTAAAATTACCTAATTAGAATTAGGTACATTAATTAAAAAAAAGAGAAGCTAATATTTTGTTGGTCCTCCTGCTCGGAATATTACTTCCCGACATCGATTTGGTAGAGTATCCACAAGATTATTTATAAAATCTTGTGGAATATTCTCCCATTCTTCACGAATGGCCTCACTGAGCGTTTCTAAGGTTTCAGGGGGTACATCAAGAGATCTTACTTTAAGTTTTAAATAAGACCAAACGTGGTCGATGACATTAAGATCCGGAGACTTTGCAGGCCAGTCCATCCTATTGATGTTTTGTGCCTGCAAAAACTCTGTGATCTTTCGCGCTCTATGAGGTCGAGCGTTGTCTTCCACCAATAGAATTTCTGGGCCGTAATGTCGAGCAAAAGGAACAACAATAGGTTCCAAAATTTCCTCCTGATAAACAGTAGGATTAATGGTTTGGTTGGTAATGAATAGCTCGGTTTTACTATTTCTTATGATACCTCCCCACACTGTAACACCTCCGCCACCAAATGCTTCTTGAGGGGCCATATTTTCCTCCAAATATCGCTGATTTGGCCTTCTCCAAACTAACATTCGGCCATCGGAGTGAAACAAATTAAATCTTGTTTCGTTAGTAAATAAACAATGGCTCCACTCTGCATTACCCCAATTCGCATGCCGATTTGCCCATGCCCGCCTATTCGCTCTATGGCGTTGTAATAACCGCACACATTTTGCTCTGCGACGGGCTCTATAATTTAAAATGTTTGGCATTATGTTATGTTTTAAAAACAAAATTCTCACCTCAAGTTGTTTTTATTTAATGTTCTTCTCACTGTTCTGTCCGAAACTCTCACCCCAGTTTGTTGTCTTAGAGAGTCTAGAGTTCTTTGTTCTATTCCGCATAGTTTCTCTCATTAAAATTCTTTCGGTTCTTTGGTTTATTTTTTTTGTATGTCCACCCCCATGCCCATAATTATGATCACCAGTAGTTTCGACGCGGCGGTTCAAATTATAAATTGTCTTTCGGCTGACATTGTAAATGTGCGCAACTTGCTGTTTTGACATTCCTTCGTTGAGAAGTCGAATGCAATTTTCCCTTTCTGCCGTGGTTAAACGCCTCATATTAATTAAACTTTACAAAATTATAACATTGAAATATGTCAGATTATTTCTAAAATAATGTAAACAGTTTTTAATTCCATAGCAACAAATTTGTTTTTCCAATGCCTACTTTGAAATTGACGCGTCGCGTAGAAATTACACCCGATCATAATTATGGGCATGGGGGTGGACAAAGAACTCTGTAAAACTGAATGATTCTTTGAGACAACAAACTGGAGTGTGAGTTTCGGACAGAACAGTGAGAAGAACATTAAATAAAAACAACTTGAGGTGAGAATTTATTTTTACAAAAACTTAAATAATGCCAAACTTTAGAGCGCGTCGTACCCTACGTTTTTGTTTATTATCGACCCGGTATAATGTGTAAATTTCAACCCTCAAATAAAATGCTTAGACTATAGAAAATCTACGTGAAATAAGGATTCCAAATCCGCAAAAATCATCAAGAACCGTCAATCCAATGTCAAGTTATAGCATTTTAAAGATTTCGGTATCCAAATTTTATGTTGAGTAGTGTGTACAAGGCCTAAGGGCCTTAATTCAAAAACTGACAAAACTGTCTAGAGATATTGATGTTACCTTAGTAAGGAACCATATTGCAACGACCAAAACAATTTTTTGCGGAAATTTCACTCATACAAACTTTTTGATTTTTTGCATGACTTCATTGATCACCCCATATATAATAAACTTATGGTCCTACGATAAATATACGTCATGCAGCTTAATCCGAAAAAAACTAGCTCTTAAAATGTGCAAGCCGCGTTCAAAAATTTGCATTCCTGTTGAAAATATTGAACTTTAAATTTTGCCTAAAAGTCTCTATGTGTAAGTTCGAGTGGCCAGCAGTTTAGTTAGCATTATTATTACAAAGAACTGATAAATATTTTCCGTCATCTACTCTATAGTGGTGTGGAAAAAAATATTTTTTTTTTAAATTTTCTATAGGTACATTTTTTTGTTACGTAATTCAAAAAAAAAAATTAAAAAATTTAAAAAAATAAATGTATATAAATAAATCAATTTTTATAAAATGGGTGAAGGAGAAACATTTTTTTGCTCGAATTTAAAATTTCCACGTTTCATGACATTCTAAACATATTTAAAAAAAGAAATTTGTTTTGAAAATTTAAAAAAATGTGTTTTTTAAAACTATTTTACCACTACAATAGAATAGATGGAACAAGATTGTTTTCTTCAATTTCAAAATTTTCACGTTTCATTATATTCTAAACCTATTTCAACAAAAATATGTTTTGAAAATAAAAAAAATAATTGTTTCCCCACCACTATATAATAGATGATGGATGAAACGTGGAAATTTTTTAAATTTGTGGAAAAAAATTCTTCCAACACCTATTCTATAGTTGTTAGTGGTTAAGAAAAACAAAAAAAAATGTTTAATTAAAAAAAAATATTTTGAAAAAAGCTTTCTTTAAATATGTTTAAAATGTCATGAAACGTGAAAATTTTATACTTGAGTAAAAGCATTTTTTTTATTATGTAGTTCTCAAAATTTTGTTTTTTAAATTAAAAAAAAAAAAATTAAATATGTTTAGAATGTCACGAAACGTGGAAATTTGAAATTTGTGCGAAGAGAAAATTTCCATTATCTATTCCCCTTGACTGTTCTCCATCAAGTAGTTTTTTAGTTAATGCACCAACATACCGACAGGCAAGCAGACAGACAGACAGACAGACAGATTGACGGAATGGAAAAACCTATATTTTCGTAATCTACATGTTCTGAAACGTGAAAATTCGAAAAAATCTAGGAGGGTGATTTTTTCTCGAATACAATACTTCCCTTCGATGTGCGAGGGAAGTAAAAATGGATTATTGTCTATGCGCGCTGCAGCATGGAATGTATATTTTATTTTAGACTATAACCTCTACTTCATTAAAATGCAGAACACATTCAGCTGGCCATTTAGAGCTAGAGCAGTATCTTTCTTATTTTATTCAGCCTATTAAACTAATAATAGTTTACTATAAAGTTAATGTAGAGCAGAGCGTAAATTATAAAATATAACTCCAGCTCTAGAGACATCTTGTATGTTGTAGGTAACAAAAAGTTAAAGACAGATAAACATTTGAATAACTTGTATGTGAGAACACTTCGCCATTTAGTTACGGTATAACTATATTTGCAATAAGCACAATATAATAAAACTGTATATAAATGTATAGCTCTTAAATAACATTATATTTTATTAGATGCCATTCTTAAAAACACTTGAAGGTTTGCCCATTATGGTGTTGGCTTCCTCAAAGAGTATAAACATGACAATACCCGGAAGAAATGTCAGTAAATGAGGACATTCGCGAAAGCTTATTTCAGTAATATATAACGGTCATTAAACCTGCCTTTGTAAAAAGGAACCTGCCTGAAATGTTTGTTCTCTACAGCTGCTAATCAATGTGAAGCCTTCAGTAAAGTACACAATTCAACATATAATTATTCTGCAAAATGGTTTAATTAATTATTAAGAAAAACACTTAATAGGGTTTTAAATAGGGTCTAATGATAGCACATAAAAATGTAACAAAATATATCTCTTTTTTACAATTTTGACAGCTCCGATGCAAATAAGTTCTTTGATCTGAGTTATCGGGCAATATATGAGTTAATGATGTAATCCGTAATAAAGAACGGTACGAATATCATAATGCTTACAGGTTAGGTCATACACCAGTTTTATTTAAAAAGTTTCTAAAAAAAAATTAACCCTAATAACCGTAAATAAATATTATGAAAAAGAAATTCACCGTTGAACCTTGTTACATAATTATTATTACTTGATTGAAAATATCTTTGACTTTATTATTTATTCATTTTTACATCGACCTCAATATCAATATCTAATAATATGCAAGTTCTAGAAAGTAAAAAAAATATCCACTAAATGCATTCCTAAGCTCTAACATCAGACTCATTATCGAAGAATTCTTATATCCCATGTACCGAATCCTATATAATCCTGCGAAGGATTTGCAGCTATGACAGCCCCATTAAATTTGTCATTTTCAACTTTTGACAATAAATTCGGTATCGGCTGCTCCGAAAGTACTCAGCTTTTACTAAAATTATATCGTTTTCAGTTATCACCAAATTCGTCAAATTCTCAACGAAAATAAATTTTTTTTCCCAACTTTCAATAATGTAATAATTCTTGTGTAGGTATATCAAACTTTTAAATGTTTATTTTTTCTCCAATATTAAAATCTTTAAGTACATAGTTTTTGATGCACTCACATTCAAGTCCAGAAATCTCAAATACAACTTCTGCTTGTTTCATCTTCCCTACAAAGTATTATCTTTTGATATTTTGTTGGATTCCTGTCACCTTCCCTTTTTCAGATCTGTTATTTCAGTCACCTTCTATCTTTTGTATTTCCAGTATCCGAAATTTGTTTTCTCGGATTCTCTTCGTTTAAGAATTCATAAATACCAAAATTCACACAAAACGAATATCCTCCTACAGGTAACCAGTTCTCTAGCAAACTATTTTTTATAGATACCTTAAAGACGTAATTTCAGGAATGAGATCTTTCCTAAATACAACTCTTTTTTAGTTGTTTCAGTTACCTTTTATCTCTTGTATTTCCGATATCCGGAACTTTTTTTCTTAGATTGTATTCTTCGATCGAAAATATATCAAACCCAAAATTAATCTCCGCATGGTTAATAATAACCATCTTCCAGATTAGTGCTAGCTTATCTTTATTCTTAATCACTAGTAATTTATCATACTTTAAATTTGTCATCTAATTTACAATTTTGTCAGATTTGATATATTCTATGAATTATTCATATTTTTTTTATTTTGTGTACTAAATTACATTACAGTATATTTTCGAGGATATGCATACAGTTTTAATAAAATTAACAAAGAAAAAACTGAGTGAATTGTCAAACTCAAAAAAGGCTAGCATAACTTTAGTAAAATATACAAAAGTTACATCATTCTAAAATGTCAGTAAAGAACTGTTTGTATTTATTTATTGTTTTATTTACCAAAATTCTTGTAAAGTTCCATATAAAGGAGTTCCTAAAATTGATGTGGAATTAATGTTTTCCTTAAATAAAATAAGATTATTTTATTTGCAATGTAAACTAAAACTTTCTATGTTTTAAAGCTGGTTGTGCTAAAATATTGTGTCAGATCTAAGATAAAATCGCATTCCTTTCGTCATTCCTTTCGTCATGCTTTTGTCTTAGATTTCTTTATGGCAGCGAGCGCAATGTCTGGAATTTATCCTCAATACTCAATGGGAAGTTGGGTTTATCGGATTATTATGTAGACCAGACTTAGAAATGCAATATGCTGAAGTTAAAAGCGAAGTAGTCGAACTCTAAGCTTGTATTTACAAAACATGGTTTAGCAACGATCTACTGGGTGGCTCACAAAAGTAGAGTTACCTTGTTTACTATCGTCGAGGGTCTTGAGGTTGGTAAGCACGCGGCGATTAGCATGTGCGATCTCTCCAGGGCCTTTGACTGTGTCTCTCACGAGATTCTTGTGGAAAAGCTCAACCATTATGGCATCAGGGGTCTACCACTGAAGCTATTTCATTCATATCTTAATAACAGGAAACAATGTGTATCGGTTAACAACACTAACTCTGAATTTGCTGAAATTAAACACGGAGTGCCTCAAGGCTCTGTGCTGGGGCCCGTATTGTTCATTATATACTTGAATTATTTCTTCCATTTTATGTCGCCTACAAAATGTATTTCCTATGCCGATGATACCTCCATATTGGATTTTAGATTTGACCTTGGCAATTTAAATTCCGATAGCCATAAATCAGTACAACGTGCCAGTGATTGGTTTTCTGCAAATAAACTTAAACTAAATGAGGATAAAACTCAAAAGATTATATTTTCCACTAATAACGCAGTTGTTAATAATGACAGTGTAAAAATTCTGGGCATCATTTTAAATGACACTCTAAGCTGGTCCAACCATATAGAGGATCTATCCAATAAATTATCAAGTACAATTTTTCTTTTACGTAGGCTAAAAACTTTTCTTTGTTCTAGTACTTTAAAAAATTGTTATTTCGCCATGTTCCATTCTCTCATTAATTATGCAATTATCCTATGGGGTGGCTCATCGCAGTCAATAAAAATTTTTCGATTGCAAAAAAAAGCTGTTAGATTAATTGTTAATGCTGGCTGGCGAGACCACTGTCAACCAATTTTCAAAAAATTAGGTATAATGCCAGTTCCTTTTTTGTATATGTACAGTACGTTAGTAGAAATACATCAAAATAAAGATGCATTCCCGACTAATTCGGATTTTCACAATTACGAAACAAGGTCTGCCTCACAACTCAGACAGCCTCGTCTTAGATTAACAAAATCAATAAAAAATATATTAAATCTCCAATTATACAATCATATTCCTGATGACATAAAATCTCTCAATTTTAATGGCTTTAAATGTAAGATGAAAAGACACTTCTTAAATTATTGCTTTTATTCAGAAGAAGAATTTTTTAATACTGTTTTTTAACACTTATACCTGTTTTATGAGTTCAATTATGTAATCTTTAAATTTCTTTTATTTTTCTTTGTACCCCATTGTCCTCGTCAGTATACTCTATCCCACATTTTGAGAAGCACTGTAAAGCAAACATTTCACGCTGTATACATGGCATCATTGGTTCTGTAATTTATTTGCTATGTACGCGATTATTCTAATTGTAATATGTAACATGTAATATATATCACTATTCATTGATGTTGTATTCATACAAGCTTTTACATCAACAATTGACGTAACTATATTTTTGTGTTGTGAATATTCAGTTGTACTTGTTTTTTGTTTTTTATTTTTACATTTAAACGTTATTTGTGTTTAGATTGTCTATATTTCAGGTTTACACTTTGTAATGACTTGCCAAAAACAATTTTTTTTTTGTAACTTGGTCAAATAAACATTTCTATTTCTATTTCTATCTTCGTATCCTATTAAATTCACAGAAATATTAACTGAATGGTAGAATATCTCTACAATGTTATTAAATCTAGAATGAAGCTTTTGTTTATTAGCATTTTTAGAGAATTAAGTACAGTAGGAAATACTTAGAATCAATCCAAATATGTTATTGTTACTATTGATCTAGTGGTACTTGAGCATTGTGGGATAACCATTTAACAAAAATAATATACAGGGTGTTAGATAACCTTGGATATTTACTGACACTCCAATGGAAGCTCAAGACAGGAGAAACTTGAGGGTTCAAGGTGTCAACACTGATTTGGAATCGGAAGAATATAACAGACTAACGAGGAGAATTCAGACTCCTTGTTGAAAAGACAGGACTTATTATGGACAATAGATCTATAGAAAATTGGAGTAACATATTGATCGCAAGAACTTTTTTCGAACAATAATGGTACTTAATAATAACTTTTATTCCAAAACGCGGTCAATACTCTAGGAACTAATAGGCGTCAGATAAATGAAGTTTGGTATCAATACTGCGAAAAACTTTACAAAGGTAACCGCCCTGAGTTAGAAGATAATTGGCAGCAGGATTACGATTACCCTCAATATTAAAATCAGAAGTGGAGGCAGCTGTACAAAAATTTAAAACTAGCAATGCAGTTAGAGTTGACAATATCACAGCTAAAGCCCTTAAGTTAATTGGTGAAGCTGTATTGAAAATCTTTCACGAAATATGCCAAAAATATGGGAAACAGGAATATAGCGGGATAATTGGAAAATCTAATGTTTGTGACACTGCGTAAGAAGGGAAGTGCTGTATATTCTTCAATCTAGGCTCCACCATTATCTGGTAGATACCTGATGAGCAAACAGGCTTTATTATGGAATGTAGCCTAGAACAAGGAAAGATAATATTATGTGCCTATCCATCTTTATTTCATCAGATAGAGATGTGTTCCTTCACCAATCCTCTTTAACACCTATAGTGAAAACGAGATGTGGCCTGATGTTGAAGTACTCGCGGGATGAAGCAGTTACAGGTGTAACAGAGATTGTGTCTTGAAATTTGAAGATAATACCTTGGTTGCAGCAAGCGAGAATGATGAGCTCATACACCTCTTAACGGCAACTTGCCAGTTGACCAAAATTTGGCTTGACAGGAATGTCACGAAAGGCACCTAGATCAGACCTTCTAACGCCTAAGTTTCCATCATCTATATTTTTACTTATGAGATATGGATGGTTAGAGAAGCAGATAGACGCCATACTAGCCAGATCATTCATAGCAAACATCTTCAGGTCTGGAGACCTTTGCTATGGATTAGACAATCCTTTGCACTAACAGCCAAATTCTGCAAGGGATACATCCCTAAAAGCAACTCGTTTTTCTCATTTGCTTGGCCGCATCAACGAAAAGGTAATGATATAAAACAGTTGATAATTTAGTTAAAACAAGATGGAAAGAGGCCACCCTTCAATACAATCTGATGTCATCAAGGAGCAACAGGAAAAAGTTTTAGAGAGGTTCATCTTTAAAGAATATTCTCGATAGTCTTGAGCTAAAGAAGAAGCTTTTGGGTAAAGTTACACACTAATCCAATAGCGGCAGAACATTTTGAAACTTCAGGATCAACCGAACAAAAATATTTACAGAGGCTTAAAATATTAAAACAAATACATCGTGAGACCTTCTCTAGCATTATGCCAATCCGGCAGAGGGTTAATATAAATATCTACTTCTATCAGCGAACAAGAGTTTACAAGGGGCTACGACTTGTCGGTAAACGAATAAAAGATGACAACCAAAGAAGAAAACAGTAAAAAATTAATCAAATTTCTTTTTAGTTTTATTTCTAATTGAAAATATTTCCAATAATTTTTTAATAATCTACTTTGAGGTCTGTCGATAAATGTTCCTCTTGATTTAAAATAGTGTTTTGTAAATATCTTACTAATATTTTTGCAAAAACTTATGTCGACACTTTATTCTTTATTTCTTCCAAATTATCACTTGGATTCCATACTCATGCGGTTAATAAACCGCAACAATTTGACCTTCGTTTCACCACATTCCAACATCCTGATAGTGATTTAAGCACATATGCTATTTCTAGACTAAATTGAAAACAACCAATAATCTCACCACGGAAACCGAAATGTATACCACAATATTAAAATACGGCCTGAAATGCTTCGTTTGGAGGATATTAGTCCTTAAAAGGGTAAATAAATACCCCTATAATGAAAACCTGAAATAAATTGCAAGGGTAATAAATTAAGGGGCGCGCACCCGCTTTCACTCTTGACATTTGGACTATTTTAATCATTGACCCTTTTTGAAAAAGGATCTTATTGTTTATTGCTTTAGTATAAATCTTTGTTTGTTTTCAAGTATTTTAATTCAGTTAAGTCCTTTTGTAGATATATTCATGCTATATCCTGGTAACGAAATCCAGAGGCGAAAAATGGCGGTGCAAATGAAATTAAAAATGCATACTACTGAAATATATACAGACTGTCTATTTTAGGAGGGCCACACCAATTATCTCGCTTAATATCTATTGTAGAAGAATAAAGTTTTAGAAACAGTTATCCCATTTTTTGTGAGCTATATTTCAGTAAAAAGAAATTTGAAATCCATAGCCTACTTTATGAGATATATTACAAAAACCTGAAAAATAGGAAAACCACAAACGGTTATAGCTTCCTTATGTGAGGAGATACGAAAAAAGTTAAAGGAATGAAAGTTGACGGCAAAGACAATAAGAATAATAACGTGTAACAAAAAAATCGAAAAATGCAGTTATCTTTGACATACGCTATTGTGCAAAAATGAAAAATACGTATCTCAAAGTAGGCCATGACGCCATTAATTCCGTTATTTTTTTCTCATTCCAACGATATAAAACATGTCACAGAAATTTTAACCGATAGTGTCAATATTTAATATTTTACGAATACCACAATTCATATAATTGAATCGTAACAATCAGCTGTGCCATAATTAGTGAAAAACAATGTATACAGTTATTAATAAATTTGACAGATTGTCACTGTTGTATGTTGTATTTTGCGTTGTCGAGTTCTAAGACAAATTTTATATCAGTAATTATGGTGTACACCAAAAATAACAAATTTGATATGATTAGCATTTATTGTCAGTGCAATTTTGACGCTGAGATGGCAGTCACGGTTTACGGAGATAGATTTCCAGATGCTCCGCAGCCAAATCGAACTATGTTTAGAAAGTTAGTTCAAAATCTAAAAACGCACGGTTCATTTTCAAAAAAAGTAGTAAGGCGAGCGCATGTTGCGGATAATGTAAGAAAAGTGAATAGAGTACTGAATTATGTTAACCAAAATGAGGAAACCTCTTTGAGACAAATTCAGAGAAACTGTCGCATCAAAAAAAACCGCTGCCTATGGAATCACTACTTCCACATCCAGATTATTCGTCCAAGTCACTTTAAAGGAAACATCTTGACTATAATTGCACTCTAGTATGTGGAAATTATTGGTCATAGAATTTTAATAATATTTGGGGTAGATGTCATAGAAAAGTTTGAGGAGTTGGTTTCTACCATATACGTTAAAAATGAAGTTTCTAGTTTACCGTACTTATTTTCCACTATTTACAACCTACCACCTCAATTTCAAGTTTCTGTAGTCTTACCAACGTTTTACTTATATTCCTCTATTTACCCCAAATTAACCCCCAACCCTTCAACGGAATCATCTCAAAATATAAACTAATTCCAGACGTCGTTATAATACATACGTGTACGAAATTTCAAATGAATATCTCAACTTTATTTTGTCAACCCCATTAATGGGGTAGAGGTGGTGGGGGGTTGAAAAATATTATGAAAAAATCTGAGGCCTTAACTTCTTGTACATACACCGAATTTCAAGTTTCTGTACTCATACCAGCTTGCTTTACTTATTTCCCCCTATTGACCCCTAAATAACCCCCAACCCTTCAACGGAATCATCTCAAAGTATAATCTAGTTCCAGATGTCGTTATAATTCATATGTGTACCAAATTTCAAATGAATATCTCGATTTTATTTTATCAACCCTTTTAATAATGAAGTAGGGGTGGTGGGGGTTGAAAAATATTATAAATAATCTGAGACCTTGGCTTCTAGTACATACACCGAATTTCAAGTTTCTGTAGTCTTACCAGCTTGCTTTATTTATTTTCCCCTATTTACCCCTATTTAACCCCCAACCCTTCAACGGAATTATCTCAAAATATAATCTAGTTCCAGATGTCGTTATAATACATACGTGTAGAAAATTTCAAATGAATATCTCAATTTTATTTTATCAACCCTTTTCAAATTGGAGTAGGGGTGGTGGGGGTTAAAAAATATTATTAAAAAATCTGACGCTTTGGCTTCTAGTACATACACCGAATTTCAAGTTTCTGTACTCTTACCAACTTGTTTTACTTATATTCCTCTATTTACCCCAAATTAACCCCCAACCCTTCAACGGAATCATCCCAAAATATAATCTAATTCGAGACATCGTTATAATACATACGTGTACGAAATTTCAAATGAATATCTCAACTTTATTTTATCAACCCCTTTAATGGTGTAGGGGTGGTGGGGGGTTGAAAAATATTACAAAAAAATCTGAGGCCTTAACTTCTAGTACATACACCGAATTTCAAGTTTCTGTACTCTTACAAGCTTGCTTTACTTAATTCCCCCTATTTACCCCTATTTAACCCCAAACCCTTCACCGGACTTCCTCAAAAAACAATCCAGTTCCAGATCTCGTTATAATATATACGTGTACAAAATTTCAGGTCAATATCTTAAACCGTTCCGGAGAAAGCGTGCGGACAAAAAAAGTTACAGACAGACCGACAGACAGACAGACCGACAGACCGACAGAAAATTTTTTTTCGCTCAAATTTAAAATCTCGACGTTTCATGACATTCTAAACCTATTTCACGAATAAAAATTTTTGAAAATTTTTTTGCGATTACTATACTTCCAATCGACTACGTGGATGTGGAAGTAAAAAGACAGTGCAAGAAAAATATTGAATAAGAAACGGATTTCGATGCTACAAAATGAGGAAAGTTCAACATTTAAATGAGGGAGATAAGCCAAGGAGAGTAAGATTTTGTAGATGGTTATTAAATAAGAAAAGGAATGACGCGCTGATATGTAGCAAAATTCTTTGGTCGGACGAATCAAATTTTTCTAATAATGGATTTTTCAATAGAAATATGCATTATAAGTGGACACGAGAAAATACACATTGGTGCAGAGAGACTGCTTTCCAAGAAAGATTTTCCACGAATGTTTGGTTGGGTCTTTTAGGGACTAAAGTAATTGGACCTTATTTTTATGATGGCAAATTAACCGCTCGTAGATACCTTAATTTCCTGCAAAACGAATTTCAAGATTTTCTTTATGAATTAACAGTGGCAGAAAGATTAAATTATTCATATTTTCAATAAGATGGGGCTCCGCCTCACACTGCTGTAATATGTACAAATTATTTAAATCAAGTTATGCCAGATAGCTGGATAGGCACCTATGGACCCATACTATGGCCAGCTCGATCACCAGATATTACTCCCTTGGATTTTTTCGTCTGGGGTTACATTAAAGACAAGGTATTTCAAACTGCCCCTGAAAATATTGAAGACATCAAAACCAGAATTCGAAACGCATGTGAGGCAATTACTCCTGAAATGCTCCAAAATGTAATGCGTGACGTGTCTCGTAGAGCACGTTTATGTGTCAGAATGCATGGTGCACAATTTGAGCATTTGTAGTTAGAAAAATAAATACACACAATTTCTTTTCAATATAGTAGTAGGTAGTACTGTTATACATAGTTTTTCGTTTTTTTCTTTGGATGTTCGTTTTGTACTTGTATTTTTACTTATGAGATATTTATTGGTTTGTATTAAATTGTAATAAATAATTACAGAATTATAATTACTTATTATAAAGTGAATTTTTACTATTATGGCACAGCTGATTGTTACGATTCGATTATATGAATTGTGGTATTCGTAAAATATTAAATATTGACACTATCGGTTAAAATTTCTGTGACATGTTTTATATCGTTGGAATGAGAAAAAAATAACGGAATTAATCATGGCCTACTTTGAGATATGTATTTTTTATTTTTGCACAATAGCGTATGTCAAAGATAACTGCATTTTTCGATTTTTTTGTTACACGTTATTATTCTTATTGTCTTTGCCGTCAACTTTCATTCCTTTAACTTTTTTCGTATCTCCTCAAATAAGGAAGCTATAACCGTTTGTGGTTTTCCTATTTTTCAGGTTTTTGTAATATATCTCATAAAGTAGGCTATGGATTTCAAATTTCTTTTTACTGAAATATAGCTCACAAAAAATGGGATAACTGTTTCTACAACTTTATTCTTCTACAATAGATATTAAGCGAGATATTTGGTGTGGCCCTCGTAAAATAGACAGTCTGTATATCTAATAGTATATGTTGTAATTTCTTTGCTTTATTTCTTAACTTTGTTGTTGAAACGTACGAGTGTTGTAGTGTTTAGCACTGTTAGAGTGTGACATCGATATTCCAACCCCTCATTCAGGACCATCTTAGTAAACTTTCTCTAGGATTAGCAGCGTTACTTTGAAAAGAGCTATTATAGTCTAACTTAATATGTACTTCTATCCAGAAGATTAAATAAAGAGCAGCCGAAAGAATCGTGTGAGATTTCGTTTTTTTTTTTTTGCTATTTAACAATATGCTTTTATTTTAACTATAAAGTTTCTACAAAACAACCATATTGGGAATGAAACCAAATAGTCTACACCATATTCATTAATTATTCAACCGCAATGAATCCATTAGCCTCAGAACGCCATATGTATGTACGTTCGGTTCTACAAAACTATTTAATTTTGTTACACTAACTCGCAATACCGCAATTTAAGTTCCTGCCGCTCACAGCTTTAAACCATTAGGTGCCTACGTCATAAATCTGGGGGATTGCAAGATCACATATTGTGACGTGCTTTCTCCCGGTTGCCTAGCGCATAGACAAGCGGAAGCGTCACTTTAGCGCTGAGCTGCATTTCGGTTAAATTCGGTTATCTCGAGCGCCACCTTTGCAATTTTTAAGTGGGGCAAAGGTCCCACATTAGCCTCCTAAACGCAGCCTGTTGCAGTAGGGCTGGGATAGCTACAGTGGAGACACGGTATGTCCAGGGGTCTGGACGGCAGATTAGATTTTCATTCACACACAACAGTAAAACGCACATTTTAGAAAATAACAACATTTATTAAAATATATTAATTATTCAACAACAAACAATAAATAAAACGGTCAGGTACCAAAATACTCTTATAGAGTTCAGAAAAAAATAATATCAAACTTAAGATATGCCATGTTATGAAAATTTTACAAGTAAAACTTAAGGTATATCATTTCGGTTTATTTACAATTGAAACTATGAAAGCAAGTGAAACTATGAAAAACAAATGAAGCTACGAAAACAAGGAACCAGGCGGTGAGAAGATATTAAACTACTGATTTTAATATTTTCTTATTAATTCGGATATCAACAAAAACAAACCAAGCAAATAATGTGCAAAATGATAGTAGGCTTGGCGGCAAAGCGGTAAAACGGTAATAAGCGGTACGGTCGGTTATAACAGCAAGCAAGCAAGCAGTGGATGTTAAGACAGAACAAGTTAGCAGTAAAGCAGAAAGCAATTAAATTTTTAGCAAAAGCAAGCAACTATTTGTCGGACAGAATTTATCATATCTGCATACATGTTAGACATGAGTCGGCAGCATGTGGTGTAAAGAACTTGGTGAAATTGTGGAAAACTGATACCGAATAAAGTGGTAATCGGATTCGGTATCAGCTCCCTTGGTAAAGATCATTCTGCCTGGACGGACAGCCAGAATTAATCTCCACGGTGTCGGTTCGGTTCGGATAGATTCGCCAAGCGCCTCAAACCACATAGTTGAGTATCTCTAATTGCATTCGGATCGGAATTAAGACTCGCCACGTGTTTCTTGCCAGATGTACAGTGAAAAGGTGTATGTATCAAAATATAAATATAATTTATTCATTCAGAGTATCTCCTAGATTTTCCCCTGAACTCTCGGACTATAACAAATTACTGAAGATCATTTAAAACAAAATGAAACTATAACAGAGCCGGAAAACGGAGTTCTACCAATCCGACAACATGTCGGATGTTGTCGGATATTATTTTAACCCAATAAATTACGAAACAACGGTTAAGTTAAAACAATAGGTTTTGGAACGGTTTTACACGGCAAAATTCGGTTTAATAAAAACAGAAGTTTATGGACGGCGGGTTTCTATCATCCCAACCAACTTGGCGGATATTATTTTGCCTAAACAGTTTGAGACAAAATAATAATTCTCTCGAAATATCTTCTATGTCCATTTTCCCTTGGAAATTATTTGGGACATAGCTATTTGGATTAAATCTTGAGAATCTAACAGAGTCCCGATTGGACAAACATAAACAAGGAGAAATTTGTTAGGTCTATGATGTGCATCGGTATTTCGGAAAAATATATTTACACTCTGATACATCAAATTTGAAATCGGTTTATAGTGTTATTGCTAAATCACGCGTTTCAATGTTTTATTTCTTATCTGGTAATAGCGGATAAAAACGCCGGGCAAGAAACAGTTTCTTATCTCGGATCAGATAATTTATAATTGTACACTTCTCTAATATAGGCAAATCGGACCATGAATATTTAACAGAGATTTGCTAGCTTATCATGAAAATATTACTTATGAAGTGTATCAAATAAAATAAATTGTGAATTTACACTGCTGATATACGGGGCACAGTTAAGTAAACTCTCACGGGGTGCTCTA
The DNA here is from genome assembly GCA_963583905.1 of Stenurella melanura. Lineage (NCBI taxonomy): Eukaryota > Metazoa > Arthropoda > Insecta > Coleoptera > Cerambycidae > Stenurella > Stenurella melanura. Next base: position 213,632,870 of record OY757309.1, read on the forward strand.
CGGCGGTCGGTCGGTCGTTGCGGTATTTTAGAACCCCCACGTGTTAATTCATTTAACTGTTAAGATGAAATTTAATTTTGAAATTTACGGAAATATCAAGAAATGTTTTAAAACTTACATTGCTATTATATTTTGCGGCGATGGCAAAGACTATCGGATTACACACGTGGTGATCTTCAGGTGAGCGGTACGGTACGGTATATTAGATCCTCACGTGGTAACCCTTTAGGCTCGCAGAAATCAACTCCCGTTTCGGTGTCTGTTTGACTAGCTGGTTCCCCCAGAAAGTAAAATCCCCTCCAACTTGGTGTTGAATACCAAGTGGGGAATAATTTAACTGTGATTAACGCCATCGGGGATAATTCATCGGAATTAATTAAAATGTTATTTCAGAAAACTTCTCATCGCTATGGAACCTTACATTATTTTACTACAGAAATCTACATGTCGCGGGGTAAATAGAACAAATTCTAATCTTTCGGCCGTAAGATGGGAAAAGTGGCGAAGTTTATGATTAAATTAAATAAAATTTTTGTCTGCAAAAATTCACTTCGTCACAATATATATTTGCCATTGCTAACAAAGAAATAGGATTTACTTTTAATATAGTAGTTTAGGATGAACACCATAAAGTAAATATAAATAATAATTTGTTCGAAATGGTGTTCAATATTTAAGTGTTTGCGAAAACTTCTTTGAATCACCGACACATCAAAGTTCCAACCTCCTTTCAGCAAATCATTTATTGTAGCCTAATTGCCATCAACGTGTTTCATATAAATAATTATTAACATTATTTTTAAACGCCCCTGGCTACCATCTGGCATATAGTAATTTCAACACCTTCATGAGTCTCAAGCTAAATTGCTCATCAAATATTTTTTATTACTATGAATCAAAATATTTCATAAAATAATCGTGCAGAGTATTGTTTTCATTTTACATTTTTAAAGGGAACAAATTTCAGTGTCACTGTTATTATACTCTCTACAAAGAGTATATTGCATTTGATCTCCATTAGATATGTGGTGGTCGTAAATATCTCTCAAAAAGTAAAACATTTCATGTCATTGTGTCAGTTATTGAATTCAACTTCCAAAATTTTCGTCTATCCGCCTGTCCGTCCGTCTGTCTGTCCGTTTGTTCGTTTGTCTGTCTGTTTATCAAGTTTCTATTAAACACGATAAGTTAAGGAATAAGTCTTTGGATAGTAAGTTAATGTTAGCAAGGACGAGAATCCTGTGTTTTTTTTAACAAAACTAACACAGGCCTACAAAAATAATTGTCTGTCTTTGCAATGAAGAAAACCAGATATCATACCTTAACATAGGTTAGTAAGGGTTTTTTGTACTTTTTGTACCTGTTGTCTGTAAAAGGGCCCCGCTTTCAAGCTAGCAAATATGCATACGCTCTTAACTACATAATGATATCATACTATTTACTAGCTTTGCTAAAATGTCGTAAGTCTGGCGACTCTGGGATTTTGGTCTGTAATGATCGTCTAGTATTTTTCCTTTATATTTGATGATAATATAGCGTTGTAGATGATAATCTAAGTGGTCTGACGAAGCCACTCGCTCTTGTTGAAGTTCCTAAAACGAGTAATAATTTTCCCGCAAAACTAATTTTGTACATTTTCATGCCTTAATTACATAATTAAATATCTAAATTATTTTAAGTTTTTATTTTAACAGCCTTTTAAATATTTTTTTGTCAACGAAGCTGATGATTTTTTGTTCTTTGCTTTTTTTTTGCTAATCCTGTCTGACTGCACTCTGTCCTAACGTTTGCTGTGGCAGCGTTTCATCATCCATGAAATCCTATTTGGGTTGGTTTTTTTACTTTATTTTATGCTAACGCGAAATTAAAAACATCACGACATCACGAAATTAAAAAACCGCTGCCTAAGGAATCACTACTTCCACATCCAGATTTCCATCTCTTTAAACGAAAACGTCTTGCGCCCCAGTAGGTGAAAACAATTGCTCAAAGAATTTTAATGATATAATAATAACTTTTTTTATTATTATTCATAAAAAATTATGTTGCAATATTATAAAATAAGATACAAATCGTTTATAAACGATGAAGCCATGAAGAAGTTCGAGTAGGATTTTCTCTAGAATATATACTACTGTGCGATCGAGAAAGAATGAAGGTCACGTGACACAGAAAAGTGACTAAAATTATCAAAATTGATTTCTATTTTATGTACATTATTAAAACTAATTTTCTATGTTACTAGACTAGGGAATGCTGAAATTCAAATGGCCGCCACATTGTGATCAGCTGACGAAACGCGTTGTTTTAACTATATATTTTGTGGATTCTATGACTAATTAATACTTAAGTTTGGATTATCTAACATCCACAATTATCCTTAATCGATTTTTGTGTCAAATTTTGCTTATTAAGGTGGAGACGAATTTATGTTTTTCGAAATTGTCTTATGATGTACAGGATAGGTGTATGGAGAAAAGTTGGTGCAGTTTAAATCGGTTTAAATCCCGATATATTAAATGCCGAAGACTTTAGTACATGTATTTCCAAATATTACACAAATATATATTGTAATTATGTGATTTTTGAAAGAAGTGCATAATTGAAAGGTATTCAAAAGTCGAAGCCTACGAATTTGCCATGTTCCAACTTCAACTTTACTAGTTAAAAAATCGAGGTAATTTAATAAAAACCGCTTCCTTAGGAATCACTACTTCCACATCCAGATTTCTCGTCAAAGTCACATTAAAGGAAACATCTTGACTATATTTGCACTCCAGTGTGTGGAAATTGTTGGTCATAGAATTTTAATAATATTTGGAGCAGATATCATAGAAAAATTTGAGGTGTATGTTTCTACCATATACATTAAAAATGAAATTTCTAGCTTGGTCTACTTATTTTGTGCTATTCACAACCTACCACCTTCCACCCCTTCAACGGAATCATCTCAATCAGATGTCATTACTATAATACGTGTACTAATTTTCAAGTGAATACCTCAATTTCATGTTATCAATCCCTTTAATAATGGAGTGTTGGTGATGGGGGGGGGGGGGGGGGGGTTTGAAAGATTTTAGAAATAAACCTAAGGACTTCGCTTCTAGTATATACACCAAATCCCATATTTCTGAACTTTTACCAGCTTGCTTTACTTATTTTCCCATATTTAACCCTCAACCCTTGAACAGAATTGTCTCAAAATATAATCTAGTGCCAGATGTCGTTATAATACATACGTGTATCAAATTTCGAGTCAATATCTCAATTTTATTTTATCAACCCCTTTAATAATGGTGTATCGGTGGAGGGGGGTTGAAAAATATTACAAAAATATTTGATGCCTTAGCTTCTAGTACATACAACGAAGTTCAAATTTCTGTACTCTTACCAGCTTGCTTTATTTATTTTCCCCTATTTGCCCCTAATTTAACCCCCAACGCTTCAACGGAATAATCCCAAAATATAATCTAGTTCCTGATGTCAATGTAATATATACGTATAACAAATTTCGAATATCTCAATTTTTTTTATCAACCCCATTGACGCCTTGACTTCTAGTATATACACCAAATTTCAAGTTAATGTACTCTTACCAGCTTGCTTTACTTGTTTCCCCGTATTTACCCCGCAACCCTTCACCGGATATGTTCAAAAAACAATCCAGTTCCAGATCTCGTTATAATATATATGTGTACAAAATTAGTTTATTTTTAACTTTCTCTTCGTTAAATTTATTTGTGTTTTATTTATTTTTCGAGGTAAGTTTAATTCCAACTTTATTTTTAATTATTTGTTGAGGGTATTTTTTATTTTATTTATTATTTTATACTTTATTGGTTTCAGTCAATATCTTAAACCGTTCCGGAGAAAACGTACGGAGAATAGAAAGTACAGACAGACAGACAGAAATTTTTTTTCGCTCAAATTTAAAATCTCGACGTTCGATGACATCCTAAACCCATTTCAAGAAAAAAAATATTTTTTTACGATCAATCCACTACGTGAATGTGGAAGTAAATCTGGCGTAATTTAGTATTGCCACACGTCCACAATTAATAACAGCCAAAGCTTGGCATTCTGTATAATACAATGTCCACATGTCCACATAGGCACTAATATAATGAACAGTTCTATCAGTTGCCATTTAACATTTTTTGAATTTGAGTTTGATGTCCCTAAACTGTGACAAGTGTCTAAATTTTGACGTCGCACGCATACGACCTATATAAATCACTAACAGTTACTATCGCCAACATGCAAATATTGAGTGTATCACGAGTCTTTAGTCTTTCTCGATCTCTCTGTATTTGATTTAGATTTTGGGGATAGTGTAGTTTTTACCGACGAGAAATGTTTCTAGTCAGCACATAGCGGTCGCATTCGTGTGAACCGCCAGTACTCGATTCGATGAGGAATATACATCCGACAAAGACAAAAGTGGCAGATTTTCCATTAATACATGGACCTACATACTGGCACGTGGTCCTTGTATTTTGTGACATATTGAGGAACGATTTAATAGTGCAACATATATTAGGATTTTAGATACCGTAACTGGTCATACCGTAACTAACTGGTTTCGAGACAACAACATTAATGTTCCTAACTAGCCCAGTCATATTTCAGACCTTAACCTTGCGAAGGAAGTATTGGGACTACTCGTAAGAAATATCCAAAACCGAAATGTGAGACCACGGAATTCCCTAAAATTACTGGAGTTAATAAATAATGCATGGGCAAATATTACCGATGATTACTGCATGAGTCAATTGAAATCTATGCCAAACAGACTAATAGAAATTATAAATAGAAATGGTGCAATAACCAAATATTAATAATTAGTTTCTCAATTTTTTAAATAATGTTTCTTACGAATGTATTAAATGTTATAACTCAGTGCGGTTTGTTTTTTAATAATAATAATAACAATAATTATAATGCAAAAGACAGTGGTATTACAGACATTCTATATCGTAAGAAAATTCTTATCGTTTTAAAATTCCAAGGTGGATAGAGTGAATTCTCTCCCACCCGGCGACAAAATCCCGATAACATCGCAAATCCAAGGGATAGGTCAAATTTTTCCAGCATTAGGCTGAGATGTACACTTAATAATAATAATAATAATAATAATAATAATAATAAATTCAAAGGGCACCCCGTCAGCAGGAAGAACCGCCAGCCGCATTACCACCGCGGCAACCAGCTGATGACGCAGATCATCCCCTGAATGACGATGTCACCCTCAGGACGAGGGTTAGCCTTAACACCAGGGTTAACCCAAAGCCACAAGACCTGGCATGAATGGATTCGTTAATCAATGAGGAACTTCCAGAAGATGCCAACATATGGCAGATCAACAGTGCCGTGTACGCTGCCGCCAGACAACTCGTCCCCCAGCAACGCCTGGCAAGCGTGTTGGACAAGGTCGAGAAGACTAAGCGGCGCGTACAAAAAATCGAGGCGAAAATTAAATCGGCGAGACAACACGCGTCTCGAATCCAGAGTGTGGTAGAGTATATAACGGCAGCTAAGCCTTTCACGCCGAAAATCCGGCGTATAGTTGCCGGGGTAAGACGACAACACCACACTCTCAATCGGACAGTGCTGCAGACGATCAAGCAGCACTGTCTAGATAGGATTCGAGTACTTAAGGTCATTAAAAAATCTTTGGTCAGACGAACGCGGAGCATGGAACAAAACCATCTGTTCCAAACAAGCCCCTCTCGTCTGTTCCAAGAGCCACAGCGTGTTGTCGAAAATCCGCCGTCTGTTGAGAATGTCGAAGCCTTCTGGAAAGGAATCTACGAGACTACGAGTCCATTTGACAATGACATTCCAGCGATAGCACACTTCGAGGCCCTCTGTCACAGACAGAGGGGCAAGGCGAAGTGTGCCCGGCGATCAGTACGGAAGAAGTCCAACAGGCGCTTGTTGGCACCAAGAACTTCGCTGCCCCGGGTCCAGATGGCATAAACAACTGGTGGTGGAAGAAATTTCCTTCCACCCACCGCCGTCTGGCTCGAGTTTTCAACTCGTGGTTGAACGAGGGGCAGCAGATTCCGGACTGGTTTGACGAAGGGCGAACTGTACTGATCCCCAAAAAGGGGGACCTGTCCAACCCGAAAAACTACAGACCGATCACTTGCCTCAATTCCTGCTGCAAGTTATTTACACGTATCTTGTACGCCAGGACATTGAGGTCAGTTGAGCCTGTATTCCAAGAGATACACGAGCAGCGAGGCAGTAAAAGAGGTGTGGCAGGCTGCAAAGAGAACCTATTGATAGACCGCTGTATTGCTCAGGATTCGGTGTAATACAAGCGTAATCTATCAATGGCGTGGATCGATTACCGTAAGGCATTCGATACAACAGCACATGCATTATTGTTACACCTGCTCCAATGCCTTGCGGTACCTGCCCCAATAGTGAGATGCATTGAACAACTGATGCTACTCTGGAGAACCCGCTTCACCGTAACATCTGGTGCTCAGCGGATTTCAACAGAGCCGGTATCATTTAGGAGAGGAGTTTTCCAGGGCGACTCTCTCAGCCCTCTCCTATTCTGCATCTCGCTGCTGCCGGTGTCTGTAGAACTACATCAAACCCGCGGATACCAATGTGGATCACCCAGCAACCGGAGGCACAAGGTCACCCATTTATTCTATATGGATGACCTAAAACTGTATGCTTCCGGAGAGGGCGAACTCCAAAACTCTCTTAGGGTGGTCCAAGAGTACACGCGGGCTATTGGTATGGAATTTGGGTTGGACAAATGTGCAGTCGTCCACCTCAAGAGAGGACGATGCGGGCTATTCCCTGAAGATGCGCAGCTGGCAGACGGAAGCATCCTAAGACTTCTGGATGCCGGAGAGACCTACACGTACTTGGGTGTGCAACAACATCACATCCAGGACGTAAAACAAATTAAAGACACTCTCCGCGGCAAGTACAGACACCGACTCCGAAAGATTTGGTCTTCAGAACTTTCGGGAAAGAACAAGGTGTCTGCGACTAATATACTTGCCGTTCCGATTCTGCTATACTCCTTTGGAGTAGTCAAGTGGACAGTAGATAAGCTGCGTCAATTGGATAGGGATACCCGCAAGATGATGCATATTCACAGAAGCATTCATCCTAGATCGCCCGTTCCTCGGGTGTAACTCCCACGTCAACGGGGGGGCAGAGGACTCTTGAGCCTGGAGTGCATGCATGGCAGAGTAGCGCTGAGTATAGCATGTAACATCTTGAGGAGCTCAGATCCACTCCTGCGGCTAGTGAGAGATCATGAAACCGTAGGAGTGGGCGGATTTTTATTTAAGGCAGCACGCAGGGCCGCAGATGATCTCGTTCTCGTTTTCGACTTCAGGCGAAGAGGCAGGCGAGGTGCTGATACACAGTCAGTAATTGAGCTTCCGCCAAATCGCCTGACAACCCAAATTAAAGCTGCCGAGCAGAGAAATCTGCTCAGGCAGCACGTGGATAAACCCATGCATGGAGTGTTCTACAACAACATAGAGACACTGGGTTTATCGACAAAGCTGACCTTCGCATTCCTGAGGTCAAGTCCTGCCAAGATGGTGTTATTAACACCTTGGTCTACCGCAGTCGTGTTATGGGTGTAGAGGTCCTCGACCTAAATTGTAGGACCTGGCATCAGGCTCCGGAGTCGCTCATGCATTTACTATCTGCATGTCCGATTTACGCGACTTCGGCCTACATCCACAGACATAACGCGGCTTTACGAGTGCTGTATTACTATCTTCGGCACTCGTACGAGGTAGACCGAACACCAGTGCTGCCTTATGTTCCCGGAGAGATCGAGTCCGTTGTCGAGAACGAGAAGTGCCGAATTTATTGGAACTACTCGTTGCCGACCGTCAGGCTGATTCAAACCAACAAGCCTGACATAGTCCTCCTCGACCACCAGAATAAGGTGATGTATGTCATTGAGTTCTCGGCACCTGCCGAGACAAACATCACCTTGAAGGAGGAGGAGAGGACTAAATACCGAGATCTCCGATATGAGCTCCGAGCGCTATACCCAGACTACTCGGTCAAGATGGTCGTCCTGATAATCGGCGTTCTCGGTGGGATGAGGCCTACTCTGCTCTCAGCATTGAAGACCATACCGGCCTGCCAAAAATCAGCCGAATGGTTGGCAGGTCAAATGCAGAAGGCAGTCGTCTTGGGATCCCTGCGTCTACTTAGGGCACACGATTCTGGAATTTACAACCACTGACCCTGCGGGATGTGGGGAGTGGTTGTAGATAATTCGCTGGCGCTTCCACCGTGAGAATATCGGAGACACGGGATAACTGTCCAGCATCGCTAACGCGAAAAAAAAAAATTATAATAATAATAATAATAATAATAGTAATAATAATAATTTTTATTTTCCTCATAGACAAATGCATTTGTATAGAAATAGTCAATAATACTTAAACTAACTTATGCTGCTTATGGATATTTTCATAAAATTCTCCTAATGTACAAAAATACTTATCTGTCAAGTATTGATTCAGCCTTATTTTAAATGATCTTAAATGTTTAGTTTCTATCTTAGAGGGTAATTTGCTATAGATATATGGACCCATGTAATCGGGTGAATCCTTTGACAATTTATACTTGCAAAAGGGAATATATAAATTATCAACTTGTCGAGTCAACATAAATTTTGTTTTATTTTTAAAGACATATACACACAATTCATAAATAAGTACACTTGCAAGAGTTAAAATTTTAAAATCTATCAACAATCCTTTATATCATTCTGTACTGGAAACATTAGCAATGCACCTTAAAATTCGTTTTTGAACGATAAAAACCTCCGATGATAAGGTTGAGCTACCCCATTACCATCTCTTGCTATAGCAATAACTTCGGCCGTACCATATCCACTTTAAAATAAAAAATAAAATGGCGATAATATCTGTTTTATTTCGGCTACTCATTACATATTCAAATAAACTTAGATTTACACTATTAAAAAAATAAGGTGTCCTATTATGTATTGTTCACGACAGTACATTTCAAGTCAATATCTAAAACCGTTCCAGTGAAATCGTGTGCAGAGTTACAGACAGACCGCCAGACAGAAATTTTTCCTCGTCCAAATTTAAAATCTGCACGTTTCATAACATACTAAGGCCTTTTTTCTTCTTCTTCAATTCTTTGGGACTTCCTGCCACGTTCTTTTTTTCTTTTTAAGCGGTGCTCGGCCAATCTACAAAATATCACAATTAACCAGTATGTTACCGGTAAATAACCTCTACGCCTGTGACTTTTACGTCAAAGGATCAGTTAGAGGTTGCTTTTTTTTAATTAAATAACACAAATAAGTATAAAAACTTGAAATTAAATATTTCGCCGACGTTACGGAAATCTAATCTGTTTCCTTTTTCAAGGCTTTTTTCAAAAATCTTTTTTGCTGTATTTTTATACTTATTGGTGTGATTTATTTATAAAAAGCAACCTCTAACTGATCCTTTGACGTAAAAGTCACAGGCGTAGAGATTATTTACCAGTAACATACTGGTTAACTGTGATATTTTGTAGATTCCCCGAGCACCGCTTAAATAGAAAAAATACATGTGGCAGGAAATCCCAAAGAGTTGAAGAAGAAGAAAAAAAAGATAATGCCACAAATAACATTAAGACAATACTCTAAGGATATTTCAACAAAACAAGAAATACATTATTTTTTACAATTATTATACTTCCACCCCACTACAATGATGTGGAAGTAATGAACATTATTTACAAATCTGAGAAAATATCTAATAAACTGTGCAACACTCTTATAGGAAGTTCAATAAATCAACGAGGAATATAACGTTTAGTTAAATAGTTATTTAGAAGAATGTTTAAACAAGTTTTATCAAGGAGAGCAACAATTAATCGGCCAGGAGCGGAGCTAGTATCCTTTAAGTGATGATGCGAGAAGGGTCTTGGTTTATTTATGAGAACGTATTGGTAAACGGTGATAAAAGCATTGACGTGATTGGTGGTGTAGGGTCTAGATAAATTCCCTTTTATATATGTACATACAATTTACTGGAGATTACCTCGATATACAACAGAACTCGATGTGATAAATGTTAGTTGTTACGAAAGCTGATGGTTTAATTTCTTAGAAGCTGCCTTATCTGTTCCGGTTTTAGTTTTAACATATTTTATGTTGTGTGTTAAACTTTACCCTACATTGTTAAGTATTTCAACATTTGTAGTATTTATTAAGTAAGTAGTTCCAGTTCCTATATTACTGCATAATTTTTATTACACTAAGGATAGAAGTAAGCATTAAGTTCGGGTAGGCGATGCATGTCAATATGCCTGTCGAGACTTATACGTAGACATGTATGAAATTCTTTAATTATAATAATATTATCTTTCATCCACAATTAGGTTTCTCCTGTATCATGTTCAAAGATTAGTGTTTCTAGAAACAGCAGGAGCAGCCAATAACATTCGATCAGCTGCACTGGAGGCCATTCTTTGACTTACCCCCTTACACGTTGAAGTAAAACTGAAATCTACGAAAGCATCAAACTGATTATTCAGAAACGGAATTTGAAATACGACAGTTCGAGGCATACGAAAGCTATTATGTCTATATGAGATCAAGTCATCGCAAAGTCAGAAGTTGACCGGTGTCTCCTTATTTATAGATTCACCATTTCATATATTATTAGTCGTGTTGTCTAGTTGAGATAACACGTTCAGTGCTATACGGGACCTACATGTCCCGCACCCGATCTTCGTAAATGACAGCGCCAAACTCACAAGATTTCTCTATGTTTCGGACAGTGTAAAATCATTATTTTTAGGAATTTCTTAAAGTGTTCGGTATCCCTGTAATATATTCCACATTCTGATATGACTTATTTAATAGAATTCTACGGAACGTATATGACCCGTATCGCATACTAGTATTGAAATACTGCTTACGAACCATTTAAGTAATAACAATTAATGCATTCTTCTTACTATTGGGAATTAACAGATCATGAAGTACAATAGGTCATTCACACGTTTATATTTCATTTGTTCTTCAAATTTGTGTAAATATATAATGTTATGTGTATGCTTAAGTTACACTGGGTTTTTTAATAAATATGTGATTACCACTAAGAAATTGTTTATTTTTTTGATTTTCTAGAGATGCGTAATTTTTTTTTTAATATGACTGTACAATCGCAAAAATATTATTGTCCTGCTTTAGCACCTTCTAGAACATCATTTTAAAACCACATCTACCAATTTTCATTAACATTAAATAATTTTTCACATTAGAACTTTCTAAAAAATTATACAGGAGTTTACGAGACATATGTGTCCCGTACAGCACCAGCGAGAAGTCACGATCGGGACATATATGTCCCGTACCGCACCCTGGCGAGTCTAGTATAAATATTGCCGCACTGAACGTGATAACTGCGAACATGAAAAAAGGCTTCTTCTGAGTCCGGTGTTCTAGAATGGAATTGTCCTGCTTTAGCACCTTCTAGAACATCATTTTAAAACCACATCTACCAATTTTCATTAACATTAAATAATTTTTCACATTAGAACTTTCTAAAAAATTATACAGGAGTTTACGAGACATATGTGTCCCGTACAGCACCAGCGAGAAGTCACGATCGGGACATATATGTCCCGTACCGCACCCTGGCGAGTCTAGTATAAATATTGCCGCACTGAACGTGATAACTGCGAACATGAAAAAAGGCTTCTTCTGAGTCCGGTGTTCTAGAATGGTACGCAACGGATCGAGGACTCAGGAGGGTTGCTGGGGTACACGGATGCAGGTCAAGGGTTCGTATATCGTATATCGCCTCGTATATCGCCTCTTAGCAAGTATTCTAGTTTATTCCATGCCATCTTACTGTGTGCAAACGGATAAGAGGTATCGTTGAGAGACATGTTTATATATGTAGTAACATCCAGGTGGCTTTGAGGTCACTTGCATCAAACTAAATTACCTCTAAGCCGGATTCTGAGCAGTCGAAATATTTTGAATGAACTGTATGAACAACAACCTAATCAAACTCATATGGGTACCCGAACACAATGCTGTAGAAGGTAATCGAGAAACAAACTATTTAGGGAGGATAGGAGCAAGAGCTGCTAGTGAACCAGTCTTAGTTTTGCCAAGTAGTCTGATTGAATCGGAATTACGAGACTGAGCCGTGGTACAGTCCAACAATTATTAGGCTCAAGCCACCAAAATAAGAGGCAGTCAAGGCTCATGTAAAGTCTTGAATTGACTTAACCGTGAAGCTGTTGTTTGGGTTCCATAGAGAAAGAATGGGATGGACGGTAGGCTTAATAACAGAGCCCTATCATTTTAATAAGCGTCTCCATCCAATGAGTTTGAAGAATGATCCTATTTGTCGGATGAAACAATCACTGATAATCTATTTCTGTTCAGTTACGTACCACTAGATGCGTTAAGGTATGGGTATTTCCAAACGATATTTTTACAACCGGAGGAACTGTGAGATCTACCGTGGAATGAAGTACTATCCTTCATCGAGAGAGCTACTCTCTTCTAGATTCTACAAGTCGCAAATACACAGTGAACCGACAGGCCTTAGCACTGCGGATAAAATTCATTTATAACTGCCACAATATTGAAATGGCCTTAGCACTGCGGATAAAATTCATTTACGACTACCCCAATATTGAAGTGATAATGGACATCCTATGAATTAAAAATATCGATCGATAAAATCGTACAAATAAATAGCAGTTGTAATAAAGGTGGCTAAAGCAGAAGCCATGCACGAGAGAGTTAAAATGAAGTTCCTATTATTATCAATTTCGAGCATTCATACTTTAATCTAGATAATTCACACACTTATTTATAGATGTGAAATATCTAGAAAATTTAAATTTTCAAGCAAAACGTTGCCCGAACTTAATTCAATTGAATCGGAAGCGTAGTAAATTTATGACTACTTATTTTAGCGCTTGTTCTTTCATTCCATACTGCTTCTGAATAAAAACTGATTATAGAAGTGCTGTTTTTATTGTACCTGCCATTTAATTTGAAATTCAGAAGCCTACACAAACTTTAAATTAAGAACATTCAAACACATTGTTTACGAATTGAAGTGGAAGTGCTTGAATGTTTCCGTTTACCTTATGAAATGCACGTATAAAATAACTTTTAGAATATCGATTTGAAGTGTTGGCTGCCTGGACACTATCTACTTTATCAATTACTATCAAAAACCATGAATGGAAAAGTATCATTTATTACAATTTTCTTAAGGGCTTCTAATACATATATAGAATATCGAATTGAACTGTTGGCTGCCTGGACACTATCTACTTTATCAGTTACTATCAAAAACCATGAATGGAAAAATATCACTTATTACAATTTTCTTAAGGGTGTCTAATACATATGTGGTATAGACTTCTATAGGTACGAGCGTAAAGGAGTTTGCCTATGCTAGTATTTTGATACGAAACGGAAGAACTTAATACTTGGAAGGGGGTTCAGGGAAATAGAGCGTTCTCGCACTACCTCTAATATAACGACTTGTATATCAGCGTGTGCATAGAAGTTATGTAACGTTGGGCGGGGGTTGTATAGCGGATATACCAGATTGCGGAAGGGAAGTAAAGCATTCGGTTCCTTGTCTATTAAATGTTAAGCAAATAAAAGATCCCCACTTTTCTATAGAGAGGAGGTTCGGTAAAATTCCTAGGTTGGGGTCGCTCGTCTCCTGACGTCGGTGATTGGTCTTAGTAGCGGAAATAGTGCTGGACGATGTTTGCAAAACATCGATGTTCAGCATCGACGTAAACATGGAAAACAGCCATCGATGTGGTCAGAATATCGTTACAAAAACATCGATGTACAAGTAACATCGATGTTCTTGATTTTTGATGTTAGTTTTTATTACACTGTCAGTTGTGTCAACTGTTTTTTACAGAAAGTCCCGTGAATATAGATAAAATTCCCACTTGTTCCCTTGGAAATATATAACCTTTGTTATGAATATAAACCAAAATAATATAAATGTTAAATTTTTTATTTAAAAATGAAACAATCAGTAAAAATCGCCATTTTAACAAATGTAAAATATTTAGCAAAAAGTTTTTGCCAAAGAATCGAAGTAACATCGAAAGGCAATCATCGATGTTGCAATCGATGTTTTAATATACCTCAATTTTATTTTATCCACCCCTTTAATAATGGAGTGGGGGTGGTGGGGGGGATGGAAAATATTATAAAAAAATGTGAGGCCTCTTCTCTGGGAAAATAAGTAAAGCAAGTTGGTAAGAGTACATAAACTTGAAATGTACTATATACCTACATACACAAAATTTCAAGTTTATGTACTCTTACCAGCTTGCTTTACTTATTTTCCCCTATTTACCCCTATTTACCCCTAAATCCTTCACCGGATATGTTCAAAAGACAATCCAGTTCCAGATCTCGTTATAGTATATACACATACAATATTTCCAGTCAATGCCTTAAACCGTTCCTGATAAAATGTGCGGACAAAAACAAGTTACAGACAGAATATTTTTCTTCGCTCAAATTTAAAATCTCGACGTTTCATGACGTTCTACGCCTATTTCAAGAAAAGAGTATTTGAAATTTTTTTCACGTTTACTATACTTCCAATTCACTACGTGGATATGGAAGTATAAAAATGAAGTTTCTAGCTTGCTCTACTTATTTTGCGCTATGCACAACCTACCACCTCAATCAGATGTCATTGCAATACATGCGTGTACTAACTTTCAAGTGGATATCTAAATTTCATGTAATCAATCCCTTCAATAATGGAGTGGAAGTGGTGGGGGTGGGAAGGTTGAAAAATATTAGAAAGAAATCTGAGGCCTTGGTTTCTAGTATATACACCACATCCCAAGTTTCTGTACTCTTGCCAGCTTGCTTTACTTATTTTTCCCTATTTACTTCTACTTATCCCGACTTCTTCAACGGGATCATGTCAAAATATAATCTAGTTTCAGATGTCGTTATAATACATACGTGTACAAAATTTCAAGTGAAAATCTCAATTTAATTTTATCATTTCTTTTAATAAGGGAGTGGGGGTGGTAGGGGGATGAAAAATATTATTTAAATAAATCGGAAGCCTTCGCTTCTAGTATATACACCAAATACCATATTTTTGTACTCTTACCAGCTTGCTTTACTTACTGTCCCCTATTTACCCCTATTTAACACCCAACCCTTCAACGGAATCATCTCAAAATACAATCTAGTGCCAGACGTCGTTATAATACATACGTGTATCAAATTTCAAGTGAATATCTCAATTTTATTTTGACAACCCCTTTATTAATGGAGTTGAAAAATATTATTAAAAAATCTGATGCCTTGGCTTCTAGCTCATACACCGAGTTTGAAGTTTCTATACTCTTACCGGCTTGCTTTATTTATTTTTCCCATATTTACCCCTAATTAAACCCTCCAACGAAATAATCCCAAAATATAATCTAGTTCCTGATGCCATATTATAATATACAGGGGGAGGGATGGAAAATATTGTAAAAATTGTTGATGCCCTAGCTTCTAGTATATACACCAAATCACACAATACACTCTTACCAGCTTATTTACCCCCGAACTCTTCACCAGATATGTTAGAAAAACAATCCAGTTCTAGATTTCATTATAATATATATGTGTACAAAATTTCAAGTCAATATCTTAAACCGTTCCGGAGAAAACGTGCAGACAAAAAAAGTTACAGACAGACCGACAAACAGGCAGAAATTTTTTCACTCATTTAAAATCTCGACGTTCCATGACATTCTATTTCTTACGATTACTTTACTTCCAATCCACTACGTGTATGTGGAAGTAAAATTGGTCTTACACAATGTCTCAGTTTCGAACAAACTTACCGTAGATTAAGTCATGTGTTATTATTTTCGTTTAAAATGTTTTTAGCATATTTTTAATAAGATACAAAACGAAAGAAAGACTTCAATGTTTTACTTTTATTTTGGACCAAATATAACATGACATGATAGAATACTACCTACTCTAATATTTATTATACTAGGTATATAAACAGTCAGATATATACAGATCCGAACTAGATGCAACATGTTCAGTTAAGTTTCGTCCACTGGCAATAGTTGATTAGAGATGCGATGATTTCTGACACGCCACAATTAACCAGCTCGTGTACATCGGTACCGTACTCAGTACTATTATTCATTTTACCTTGAGAAGCAGTAAATACGAATTTTAAAGACATGAACGTGACTTCCAAGAAAAATAGAATTGTTTAATTTGCAAAAAAGAAACAAGTAATTCAATGGCGTCATCTATACTCCCTCCCCACTAATACTGTGTAGTAGACAAGGGAACTATTTGCAAGAAAATTCAAACATCGCCCGATGCCTTCTCTATCTATAGTGCACAGTGATTCACAATTTTAAACAGAACGGTACATTTTCCTTAAGAGGTCACTTGTCATTAACGCCTATTGTTGTGACCATCGAAATTAAATTTTGTAATATTATATTGTTCGCATGTTAGCATCAGAGTCCAGAGGCGTTTCTGAAAATATCTTAGCTACAAGGAAGATAATTTATATCCAACAGTTGGATTTCCACATGAAGAGCTACTCTCAAGACACTCTTAAATCTCTTGAGACTATAATGTATGTGTGTCGATGATTATTATTGCTGCTGTATCTTTTTCTTTTTAACATTGTAAATGTTAACGTTCGCGTATAGGACAAAAGTTACGAGTTTTTTCCAAGGTTATCGACATGAAGGTATCAAGGTCAGTTGATGTAATACTGAGCGAAAACCTGTTACTATGTGGGAAACTATGCGGTGTAGTCTGTCAGCACCGATCGATATTGTACCGCCTGTTCAACTATTTCTTCCGTGCTATAGAGCTGGAGACGCCGAATTTTAATTTTTATTTTGTAACGATTATTTAATTTTTTCACAAATTCAGGTTTGGTTAGATGGCAGTATTAGCGTCGCAGACAAAGAAAGGGGGTGCGGGGGATGTCCCACCGCTTTTTAGCATTGGAAATGTTAATGTTCCTATATGGGGTCAAAGTTACGACTTTTATCATAGGCCGCCGACATGAGAGAGTCGAGATCAGGTGACGTAATGCTAGTTTAATCTGCATGGCCGTAGGGTACTGTGTGAATGATAGTTGTTGAATGAGAATTTTCAAATAAGAAATTATACAAATTTATTTTAGGATTTTAATTTGCTAACATAACCAGAATAATTCAGGTTATCGAAAGAACGCAAAGATTTCATTAATATTTTAAAACATAGCTTTTCTGTTAGTTCCCAGAGATAGCTATTTTTTCGGCTTTTTGCAAAATCCTACAAAGAATATGTTTTAATACAATTAATCAAACAAATAATAATTCACTTTAAAAAAATAATAATTCTCTGCTAACTTTATTTACGGTTTTAAGAGAATGTCTGGAAAAGACACTATGCTCTTCATTTGTATGAAGAGAACGTTAAGATTTTTTTATTTCAAGATCATATCCATTAATTTCATGTGAAACCTGAATAATAGATGTAGGTAAAAAAATTGGAAACGTTAATGTTTTTGCCTAAGCCTCTTCAATAAAATAAAACATTAATTTCAAGCAATTACGGTTACACAATACCTTAGTATTTTACTCTAACAAGTTGTTATACTTTTTAATTAAAGTTGTTCAATTTGTCTTGCTTTTATGGAGCTAACTTTATAAACAACTAAGATAAAATGAGCGGAATTAAACTGAGACACAGGAATGAAATATTAACCTGTCTTCTAGAAGTTTTACTTTTTAAAAAGAAAAATAAGGTTACGGCTATTATTTTCTCGTATTATTACGTCAAGGCATGTAAATCGTTACTAAAAGTTTACTAGCTAATTTTTTTATGACAAGGAAATAATTTAATTATTTCCATCCACGTAGCGGACTGGAAGTATAGTAATCGTAAAAAAATCATTCAAAGGTTGGGAAATAATTTAGAATGTCATGGAACGCAGAGATTTTAAATTTGAGCCAAGAAAAATTCTGTCTCTCTGTAACTTTTTTTGTGCTCACGTTTTCTCTGGTGGTTTAAGATATTGATTTAAAATTTTGTATTATAACAACATCTCGAACTGGATTATATTTTGAATTTATCAGGGTTGGGGGGCAAGCAGGGGTAAAATGGGGGAAAATAAGTAAAGCAAGCTGGTAGGAGTACAGGAATTTAAGATTTAGTGTATATACTTACTAGAAGCCAAGGCCTCAGATTTTATTATAATATTTTTCAAGATTTCCGCTAATATCGCCGAATATTGAGGTAATTTATGTCCCCGCTGTCGTTTTTAAATTATATCTCATTAAGCACAAAATATCGTTGTAAGCATTTTTTTGTAGGTCCCATGGTTTTTGAGTAATTAATTGTGAATTTACCGCGGTGTCAGAGGGGTCGGACGTAGCAGTATACCCAGCCTTTAGCTCGCGAGATTGCGAAAGAAAATGTAATATCTTTAATAACCATCGAATTAAAATAAAATTTTAAAGAGGAAAGCTTCAGCTTTCCAATATATTTATTGCTTAACAGGTACCTTTAATTCACATTATTGAAAATTTAATAAGAAAAACACTTTGAATTCATAAACTTCTTAAATTTACACATTATGTTGTAAGTAAAATAATCTCGTGAGATTAATTACTTTACATATTTATTATGAAGTGACATAAAGTCAAGATTTTTAAATGCCTCGAAAAACGTCATGGGATCAATTAGTTTACATTTTTATGTATGAAATGATACAAAGTCAACATTTTTTATATTTATTGGCATAAAGTGTAATGTAAATGTAATTTCGCGATTTTTCTGCATTTATAAACTAAAACGTGCTGTAAACTATTCAACAGTTAATGTAAATAAATTGCAAAATAAAGGTCAAAATGGCAATAACATTTTTTATTTCGTCTAAGATTTCGTATTTTACCAGGATATATTTCGAAACGCGTAACTTGAAAAGCAGTGTTTTTTGTCATACAGTTCTATGATTCGCGTAAATAATTTGAAACCTTATAACTCTAGTAAAATAAAAATACATGTACAAACTTTCAATAGAAAATAAACGCTGTGTACCTAATTTATATCCAAACTTATAACCCTCATTTAGAAAGAGCATATTATTTGATGTTTATTGCGAGTGAATGTGATGGTATAACATTTCTCTATAGTAAAGTCAAGTTTACTTAATTTACTACACTTGGCTTTGATACCAAGTCGCAATAATTCACATTCTCTTTGGCGTTTTATTTCTTTAAACAATTTTAGATCATCAGCAAACAACAAACATCTAGAATTAGAAGTCGGGTCCGGCAAGTCGTTAAAGAAATATGGAAATAGTAGTGGTCCCAAGTTTGAACCTTGTAGTACACCTGTATTTAGCAGAAAAGATTCGATTATATTTAACAATACAGTTTAGTTTAAATTTTTTTATAGTATGTGGCGATAATTTGACTAAAGTCTCAGCTTCTCAATACACACATAATTTGTTTAACAATATATCATGATCAACTTTGTCGAAGACCTTTCGAAAGTCTGTATATACTGCGTACACCTGTGTCCCAAATTCAAAAACCGGAATATGGTGACTGTAGGTAACCAGATTAGTAGAAGTCGATCATTTGAGGACAGATCCGTGTTGGTTTTCATTAATAAATTTACTGAGATGATTCCACAAGAAGGTATATAACATTTGCTCCAAAACTTTGACAGGTGCTGGAAGTACAGCTATAAGTCTGTAATTGTGTAAATTTGATTTATCACCTGACTCATTAATTAATACATTTCAGATCAGCAGGAAACGGACTTACAATTATTTTGACTCTACACAAAAAATTTATGTTTTTTTATTCAAACTGCAAAATATTTTAAATCGAGAAAAGATCTAACAAATAAATTATTGCTTATTTAGTTAATTTGAAAAATGTGGGAGAATTGAATAATCAAATTAAGAGAGAAAAAATAAAGACAAGGCTATATTAAAGTCAATTTTACGAAATATTATAAATACATTAAGATTATAGGCAAAATTATTATAAATTCTGTCTTGTTTTATTATATAATTCAGTTATATACAGTGATAATATTATTTATCTATACTTGTAATCTATGGCTGTGGCTGCAAAGCCATTCGCACAACACCGGTCATAATATTATTAACATGTATTGTCATTTGTTACAGTGAAGTCTGGCGTCTAAGCAAAGAGGTTTGATGAAGGGTAGACACCAATTCCGCAGGCGATTTAGCTTGCAACCCTCCTTTCTAAAAGAAGAACCTGATGATGACAGCCGGCATCCCTCACCCAGGTAAAAACAGACAATACAAATATTTTATTACTATTTATAGAACAACAAATACAGTAGCTATGAACCGTGCCCTTGCCATTATGACGCGTAGGTTTGTAACATGTTTATAAAACAAATACAGTTTGAAATAGTGTCCATCATCTTAAGGAAATATATGTCTCACCTGTATGGATAATAAGTTGTATCGTAGCAAAGTTATACAGTAGAAAAGTTTTTATAAGTAATATACTCGTCCACATTAAATATAACGAAATTTGCTACTAAATGATCATCACTCAAATTCGCCAATTTTATTTTAGAAGCAAGTTTTACTAACTATGAATATTACAATTTTTAAGCCTAACACTTTAAGTTCCAGCGTTATGTATAGTAACGAAACCTAGAAAATCCCTTACGTTGAATGTCGCATATATCTGACGTTGTGTCGTTCATTTGCGGCATGAAATTTCATATTCACCTCTGAAATGATCAAGTGAAATGTGATTACATCGTTTTTAACCAATTATTAGCATTAACGACCCGGCGGAGCTTAGCCATAAGCTATTCGATTACTCAGCCATAGTACCCACAAACATACAACAACATGCGAAAGGGACCTCCGTTGCATCTTTCCTGATTGAGGTACTCAACTAATTTCATCACCATGTCTCTGGCTACTGCATTCAGTCTTTTTCCGGACATTTTGACATTAGTTTCTTTACAAACAGTAAAACTAAAGCACTCGCAAACTATCTACACAATAATTTATATAATTACAGGAAACCTGAAACGCCACAGTAAAAAACACTGCAAACGATTGAGGTACTCAACTAATTTCATCACCATGACTCTGGCTACTGCATTCAGTCTTTTTCCGGACATTTTGACATTAGTTTCTTTACAAACAGTAAAACTAAAGCACTCGCAAACTATCTACACAATAATTTATATAATTACAGGAAACCTGAAACACCACAGTAAAAAACACTGCAAACGTATATAAATAACAAGACGAAATATAAAATCATTAAATGTGACAAATGCGTCAACTGGATGATACTGCACTGACAGAATTCTTTATGTTTTTTGCGGCTACAGCAAACGGTTGTAATATTCATCTCTAAAACGCATCATTGCGCCTGGAACCTCTGTCGTAGCCCCCTTAGACGTAGTTTTCTGTTATTTATATTGCAATGCGCTAGAATTTAAACTGATACAAAAATCCCATGTCTTTAAGTACATAAGTAAGTAAGTACATAAATTGATGATGTGATTTAAACTATAACTGCGATCTAGCCCACTGCTACAGGCTCGGTAACACATTAAAAACTCCACTAAACATCCATAAACTAGCCAGAACTGGAACTGGGACTCCGTGGCTTCAAGTCTAACACGTAAACATAGAGTCACTGAATCCATCAATTTACAATTAAAACGCACATTTTGTCTGGCTGTCCATTGACCGTCACCGAATCAAATATGTTAGTATTACAATTAATTAAAAAAAAACAATCTTGCCCGATCTGACTTCCAAATATCCTTAGCTCTAACAACTGCAAAATTTACAATTTATTGTACGTATTTTTAATGAAAACAGGCTGTAATATCTAATGAACATCTTATCGCAGTATATTTATTGATATACATACATATATTTTTTTTTAAATGTGTACAATTTCCTATTATTTATCCATATGTCATTTTTCCCATGTCATCCGTGGTCATCTTAGTTATGTCATCTTCAAATGTCCTGAAAGGCCCCTGGGCGAGACGTGTGTGTCCTTGTCTAATCCTTACATTTGAATTAGGTAAATTATTGTTATTGCACATGCTTGTTTGAGTTATTATTGTTGTTATTTTGCACTGATTGCCATAACTTTTGCTATGAAGTTTTCAAACATTCTCTCCTCATCTACACGTATGCTGCGGGTGGTTGTATGTGTCTAGGCATGTGCTTGCATACGTGCGTGAGCATGTGTGCGTATGCATGTGGGCTCATATAGCTATCTTAAACTATTTTCAGTTGTAGCGCACATATGTATGCGTCGATATTATGTAAATATAAAATAATATTTTCGTGGCCAAAACGCAAAGTTCGTAAGGCCAAAAAATTAGAATAAAAAAAAAACAATTAAAACGTGGTAATTTCTTAAGGGAAAATAAAACGAATCATCGAATTTAACTTACTTTAATAATTTACAAAAAATACACAAACTAAGCAGAGCGATTGACATCAGGGCTGTGAGTAAACTTTACAAAAACTTTCGTCAGAATTATCATATAAACAAATCATTAAAACTTCAGCTGACATATAACAAAATACAAAGCAAAACTGTACACAATAAGAATCCGTATACGGTAAATAATTAAACTAAACTAAACACGATCTGGCCAGAGCGGTAAAACAAATAATTTCTACGATAACATAATTAAGACACACAACAGGAAAATATTACTAACTGTACGTAAAGTTGATGACAAAAAATGGCCCGACAATTAATATTTTCGATATAGACTGGTTCGGTGGTCGTACACTAGGTTTTTATGCCCAAAACACACGGGAGATGTCTAAAAACAGGGCAATATAGTTACGAAAACATAATGTTCACATGAAATTATTCACGCACTATTATAGTCTTCTCATGGGGTAAGAGAAGTCTTTACCGTATGGTAACACTGGACACAATAAAGAATATTACTGGCCAATCGTGGAATGAGATATTGAAAGCCGTCAATAATTCTGCATTTTCGCAATCGGCTTCAAACAGGAACATTAGCATCACGAGAGGCATACATAATATTATAAAAGTCTGTACTTACAGCTAATTCAACGAAAACATTGCCTTGCTATAGCCATGGGCAATGGAACACAATAACACAGAACATAAAAACTATAATAACTACTTTACTGATTCTATTCGCAGTTATTAATCACTATATACAGATATTTACAAATATATGACGGCTTTTAATTCTTACGGCCATACATGGCCACCAGCCTCTACGCCATCTTTCTCGCGTCTCCCTCTTGCCGACTTGGCGTAGTAATATGCCCGCGTACTACAAGCTACTATGCTATTGGTCAAGCATTTGTCATGATTAGCCGATAAGATTTAAACAGTGAATAGAATAGTCGCGCGCTTTATCTAATTTAAGGTACTGAGTGTTCTTACAAAACGTGACCGTTACACAATACATACTCTTAGTTAATATTCAATTCTTTTAATGCCACCACGTTGTTAACGAATTATCATTAATAATAAAATAGGTCCATGAGACGTCATCATGTAATTGAGATTTCAGCTATACAGCAAGAAAATTCCGTCATGGAATGGAGTGGAATGTAAAGTTAATACATGCTGATAAATGACGATACGTGTAACTAAGACGAAATTCTATATTCAAAGGGATAAATGCCTATTGCTGTAATAGAGAATTATACTAATGAAGAAATGATAGACATGTACTTGCTGTATGGTATTTCAACTAGTAGTAGATCACATGCAGGGAGATTCTATTCACAACGCTTTCTATATCGTAGATTGCCAAGTGAGAAAATGTTTCAGAAAATCCACCACGAACGGCTAAGAGAGACAAGATAGTTGAAACCTGCAACTCTAGGCCGAAATAGACCACGTACTCTGACAATTGATTTGAGAGAACGAAACCTGATTGCTATAGTAGAATTCCAAATGTTGTTACTTTTATATTATGGTCTACCTCAGATAGTTTTATGGTTTACCTCATATACTCTTACGGTCTACAACTTCAGCAACAGCAGTTTATTTGATGACAATCGAATGAATTGTTATCATTGACGTCATACACCATGTGACCATATGCCGTATTCTAAAAGCCTGCCATTGCTTATCACGCAAGATGCGTACAAAGAGTGTCCTCCACGTAGAATATTTTATACTTGGTATTAACAAAAACGTGTAAATGATTAGATTTTACCATTTTCTTTGTTATTTGTTTGTTAATTGGCAAAGCTACTAATTACTTCCACATTTACGTAGTGAATTGAGAATATAGTAAGTGTAAAAAAAATGTCATATTTTTTTAAATAAAACAGGTTTAGAATGTGATGAGACGTGAAGATATTTTTGAGCAATTTGAAATTTTCTGTCTGTAACTCAATTGATTTAAGATATTGACTTGAAATTTGGTGCACGTATGTATTATAATGAGGTCTGGATCTGAATTATAATTTCAGCTCTCTGCGTTGAAGGGTTGTAGGATAAATAGGGGTAAATAGGAGCGAATGAGAAAAGCAAGCTAGTAAGGGTCTAGGAACCAGCGACCACCAGGAACCAGGTGTATATACAAGAAGCCAAGGTCTCAAATTTTTGTATGTCATCTCCCATCTCCATAGCTACCACCACGACGATTCCCACGACCACACATATTGCATTATTATTGAGGTTAACATAATAAAATTGCGGATTAGTGTGTCTAATAAAAAAAGATGTCAAGAAAATTTTTCGCACAAAAATAGATCAAACTATCGAAAACCTGTGCAGTAAGACGAATCAAAATGCGATTTTTTGCATTCAATTCCTTGGTGCATTTATTCAATTTTTTACCTACTTTAATCTTATACAAATGGGAAATCGCACTTATGCATCGAAAAAATGCATCATTTCGCGTGCAGTTTTTGAGGTATTAAAAAAAATTCATCCATGGTGAAAATTAGCCCAATTTGGTTACTCGGGGGTTTTTGGGGCCGCTGATCATGAATATAATGTTTAAGATGTTCCTCGATGTACCTGGAGCCTCAAAAATGATCCTCGATTGGTATAAGAACCAGGGCGTTCTTGCTGTCTAGGTCATCTCCGTAACTTTATTGTAATGAATTTTTTTAATTTATTTTATTTCTATTATTTATTGTTATATATAATAAAAAATATAAATGTAATTTTCACGATTTTTCTTTTTCCAAAGTCCTTCAAATGAATAATATAAGTGATATAAATTTTTTTTAAATCAAGATGTATAAATTCGCGAATTTTATAATCAATTTGTATAATATTATTTATAATAATAACAATATCATAATTTTCGGAAAAAAATTAAATTTTTTATTAATTTTGTCTAACAATTTTAAATAATGATAATATTATAATCATGTTGGAAAATAATAATAATAATAAATAATGTAAATAAAATAAATAAAGAAATTCATTATAATAAAGTTACATAGATGACGTAGACAGCAAGAATGCCCTTGTCCTCATATCAATCGAGGAACATTTTTGAAGCGATATTCATGATCAGCGACCCCACAAACCCCCAAATAAAGATTTAGGTTGAATTTCACATTGAATTGAGAGAAAAACCACGAGGATGTCCTGGATATTACGAGGACGTCCTGATCGCCAGGTATATCGAGGACCTTCTTAAACATTATATTCATGATCAGCGCCACGACGACCCCCTAGTGATCAGTTCTACTTCATTTTAAAACAAATTTCAAGCAGATGTCTCGATAACGGGTCATCCTGATCATTGACAAACATTTTTGACATCGTATGCATGATCTGCGACCTCGAAAACCCACAAGTGATTAAATTCATTTCGATTGAAACGAATTTGAAGAAAATTCCAGGAGATGGTCTTGATACCTCGGTCGTACTGATCACCAGGTGCATCAAGAAAATTGTTTGATATCATATTTGAAATCAGCGACCCCAAAAACCCCGGGTGACAAAATTCGATGCGTTTCAATGAAAACTCGCGTAAATATCTAAGGGATGGTCTAGACAACCAGAACGTCCTTACCTCCAGGTATATTGGGGAAGATTTTGAACATCAAAATCGTGATCAGCGACCTCCAAAACCCCCGAGTAAAGATTGTAGTTGGATTTCACAGCAAATTTAGAGAAGAACTACGGGGATGAACCTCACACCAGGATTTCCTGGTCCCCTGGTACATCGAGGAATTTCTTGAACATTATATTCATGATCAGTGATCCTATAGATGAACCTAGTATCGTTTGGTCTGATGGACACGACAAGGATTTTATATAATTTAGGCCGGAGCCGTGTCGCCGCTACGATACTGATCAACTCTACTCACAAGGGGGATTCAAGATACCCTGCAGACTCCCCAAGACGAAAATAGGCAAAGTCATACTTAGTGTGATTGCTACAGTCTGCTCTCTCCGTCGAAATCTTATGGTGGGTAGTGCACTTTTAATGAATATATCTTATAATTAGCACTTTCTCAGAAACACTTCTCAATAATTAAGACCGTCGAAGTATTCAGACAAGTACACAGACTTGGCGGGATCAAAGGTGACCCGCGGAAAGTAATTGTCCGACTCACGCCACAGAATCGCACGTCGGTCACAAATCTTATAATGAGTGGATCAATAAGAAACCGAATTCAAAACATATTCTCATTTATTGAAATAATTCATAAAATGTAGAAAATAAAACTATTCAATACTTAGCTAATGTGTATAAGGCAAACATCAAAGAGCACCACCACTCGGCAAGCCGTTACCTCCCGTAGGAGTGTAACTCATCCAGCATCAAGAGAACTATGACAATTGACTGTACAAAAAGATTCAGACTCCCAATTAGTAATTTTTGTAAAATGTATGCGAAAGTTTTTGAAAATTATTCACTTTGAATTTTGCACTAAAATTATCGAAATAATTGTCAAGATGCTTAAAGGAGCTGTCTATATGAGTTCGATTGTTTTCCTGCTTTTATAAACGTATTAACAGCATCGAACATAAATATACTTTTTTCCGTCGACTCGCCTTCGAGCGATTAGTATGGCGTTGTCCGCCTGTGCCGGGACAAAAAGCAACTTGGGTTCGTCGGAATCGATCCTCCGAATTTGAATTCTTTGACTATGTTTCTGTACGTTTTTGAGGTTCTGTATGAGGATTATGCTCCAACCCTTTGAGGAATATTAAATGAGGATTTTGATATTTATTGGAAAAACCGTCCCATTGACTTTTTCCTAAATTTTGACGTTTAAAATAGCTACTCGCTACATCCTGACTGAGGATTTCGACTTGTGAACCACCAAATTCTTGATACTTTCAAAAAACCAAATTCGTGGTACTTTCGAAAAATTCACCTCGAGGAGCGGTTTACTGCTTTATTTACGTCTTGCTATTGTATTTTTATAAAAATAATTTTTTGAGATTTTCAAAAAATTAAATTCGTTGTTCCGAAAAATTTGTTGTGCGGAGCAGTTTTCCGTCTTATGCGATTTTATTCATTGCACTTTCGAAAAACCAAATTCGTGGTACTTTCGGAAAGTCAAATTTGTTGTATTTTCGAAAAGATCTGTTGAACGTCCTGTGTGATTTTATTCGTTGTACTTTCGAAAAACGACATTCGTGGTACTTTCGAAAAGTTCGTCGGGCGAAGCGGTTTTCCGCTCCGTGCAACTTGAAATTTTTGGGGTACTTTTGAAAATTCGAACGACTCAGCCCAAAAGCGATTAACCGTCGTCCTCCAATATTTTGGTCATTTTTAGTGAAATAATTTTTTACGTAGATTTCGATTTAATATGATGCCAAAGGTGTTTAGTAGTCTTTTTTCTGGTTTAAATATTATTTAATACACTGAACTGAACTTGTGGTAGGTACCTTGTGAAACATCTTGAAAATAATTGTTAATAAATTAAACACTGCTTTTAGATGAATCAATCAATATATTATAAATACTCTACATATGTTTCGGCTTATTAGGCCTTTATCAAGAGTATTACAGAGTGAATACAGTATTCACTATGTAATACTCTTGATAAAGGCCTAATAAGCCGAAACATATGTAGAGTATTTATAATATATTGATTGATTCATCTAAAAGCAGTGTTTAATTTATTAACAAATATTATTTTTTTCATGGGATTTTTGTCTGAATTTACTTTTATAGTAAATTGGATATTTTTTCAAATTGATCGTTTTGCTTGGTTCAATGACAATCCCAGAAACCCCCGAGTAATTAAGTTGGACTAATTTCAACTATGGATTAATAATAATTTATTTTTTTTATTAGCTCATATACTACACGCAAAAAAATGCATTCTTTCGATGCACAAGTGCAATTTCCCATTGGTATAAGATTAAAATAGGTAACAAATTGAATAAAGGCATCAAGGAATCGAATGCAAAAAAAACGCATTTTGATCCGACTTACTGCACGTTTTTCGTCAGTGGAATGCTCTATTTCCTCGGCTACTGGAGTACGATTTCAAATAGTATATTATTAAAATTTTATGAGCAATGGTTTCTACATACTGAAGTGCTAATACAGTGTCAATATGACTTCAGCTGTAATACACCTAGAGCATTGATAATACCGAGATAATTTTGTCGCTGAAAGCGTGTTGCTTGGTAATAGCCCGAGGTCGTAGGCCGAGGGTTATTACCTTTAAGCAACACACTTGAAGCATTCTCTACGACAAAATTTTGAGTATTTATCAATGTTCGAGATGTATTCGGTAAGATAATTTTTTACTACTTTTTGCTATTTTTAACCAATTAACACAGCATTTAACTCAATGTTTTATTTATTAAACCTGCAGTTACTTCTAATGGAGTTTTTGGGTGTATTTTCTAATACATAATTAATTGAATCATTTGAAACATTATCAAACCTTTGTAACATTTTTCTAAATTAATTTTCAATTAGACATTTTTGAATTTCAATATGACATTTGAATATATCATTTGTGCCTTGGCTGATAACACCACATGTATGCGCGTTATCGCTGTAATCTTGTACTAATTGGATGAATTTTGACAGATGACTTGAAATGCGAAATTTTGATTGGTTAATACACTTGGTAAAAAATGACCATTTAAAGACAGGTGAGGAATATGGATGTGGAAGGAATAATTCCGTAGGCAGCGGTTTTTAATGTTTGGTTACTTAAAACGTACTCTATTCAATCCTTAACAAACCATTCACTCAAGAAGTTGCAATGCTCACAAGTAGAGGGTAATTTGTGGACAAATATGACATGAAATCTTTTATTACCTTAATGTGTGCTCCCAATTCTTAAAGTAACAGATATTTTTTCATTACATTGATAGTATTCTACTGTTAAGATACAGCGTACAAAATGTTTGTACTTTCAAGCAAAGCATCTACTGCTATTGAAATTAGAGATCATATATATATTAGCTGACGACGTAAATAAAAGCTGATATGAATTTCTGCGTATTTGTCTTCAGTTGCCATTTAATATTTTTAGAATACTCATAATTAGAATTTTTCGCAAGATGTAAAGCAGTGATCCGTTTTTTTGTACATAACCTTACAAAGGCGAGAAAATTAAACTTTTTATGAAAAGCGACATCGTTAAAATATTAATTTTAGTGAAATTGTAATGTAAAAGAGAATAATAAAAAAAATTCAGAAGTCTTAATAATAACAAGAAAGTCACATTAAATTTATTACATTTTGAATATGAAATCATTTAATGGAAATTACTCGTTATGAAGGTATGCTGATGAATATTAATTCAAGATTTTCTAATAAAACGTAATCTGACTGTTTCAGAAACAGTTTTTAATTAAATGAGGGTCTAGGCAACCCTACATTAAACAATTTTCAATTTTAAAGAAGATACGTGTATATAAATGAGCACATTAAACTTGTTTAATTATCGTGCGAAAATATCAAACAGTAATGGATGGGGAAGCAATTTTCACTTATGATTATGAATAAACAGTAATTGATTCTTAGATATATTGAAGGCTACTTGTAAATGGTAATAAATAATACAATAATTGGTATGACTTAAAAGTTTTTAGCGTCTTAGATTGGAGAACTGTCTTGTCTACTGTTTTTTTACACATGTAAAGATGTCAAATGCAAACAAGTCAAGTTTGTCAAGATCAGAATTCCGTGATAAGACTATAGTCCCTTCAAATTAGTCAAAAAAATCGCTGATTTATGGAAAAACTTCCTACAGTTATGAGACCTGTAAAAAGTGAAATATTTGGGTTGCCTAAGCATGATTTTCACCCCCGCAGTTCTAAAAAGGGTGATTTTTGAGAAATATATACATGTATATGAATTTTAGCGTTCTTTCGCCTTTTATTCTAGTTTGAGGAAAGACCATGCATTTTGGTAAAAAATATCAGGAGAGCAAAGTTGTAGAGCATATAATTTCCTACACATTTTCTTCGAATTTCGCATAGTCTCGCCGCTAAAAGGCGATAGGGAAAAACGTATATAGTATTTCGCGCCCTCTAGCGGGGAAACTATGTGGAATCCGGACAAAAACGGAGAGGCAGAATTTGTAGGAAATTTTATGCTCTACAACTTTGCTCTTTTGATATTTTTCGCCAAAATGCATAATTTTGGTTAAAAATCTTAAAAAGGCGCAAATGTCTATACACATATTGCTTTCGCGCCCTCCAGCGGCAAAACAATGCGGATTTCGGACAGGAATATGGTAAAATTTGTACAAAACTTTATGCCTTACAGCTTTGCTCTCTTGATATTTTCCACCAATTGCATAGTTTTTCCTCAAAATTGAAGAAAAGGTGAAATGGCGCTAAAGTTCATATACAGGGTGTCCACTTTTTCAATGGGATTGTATTGGTAACTTTTAAACCGTAAGAGACAGAAGGTCGGTTAAATTAGAAAAAAGTTGTGCATTTTAAAGCTCGTTAAGATGTCTTTTTCAGATTTGAAAAATGTTCAGTAGTTTCAGAGATATCCTGAAAATAGTGAAAATCGCCATTTTTAATTTTTGCTAATAACTCGCAAATGATAGGATTTATAAAAAAAATCTTTAGATAAAAGTTGAATGGTGTTCGGCTGTCTATTTAAAATTCTCAAATTTACATTTCTATCATTTCGACGCTAGGCGTCGCGACGTCCAACTTTTGTTTTTCTTATGGACGCCTATCATTTTTTAAAGGAAATTGAATTGACGGCATCTTACTTAATATGAAACGGTAGAAATTTCATTTTTAGCACATTGGTGCCGGGCGTCGCAACGCCAAAACTTTGAAATATGACAACATACGATTTATGTCGATACCTAATTTCTAATTATACACTAAAATGTAAGAATACATTCTTTACTGAAACGTTTTCAGGCTATCTTGCATTTTTTTATTGAAAAATGTAACTAAGTCAAATAAAAGATAGCTTTACATTGACATTTTTATTGAAAGACAAAACAATAACTAAATACGTAACAAACGATGAAAGACATAATTACCGGCTACATTAATTGTTCAAAATGTGCACCGTTTTGTTCAATACATGTTGACGTTCGGATGTCCATTTGGTGAATAGCGGCTTGAATTACCTCAGGTTCAATTGTTTCAAATGCTTCCATTATTTTTTCTTGCAGTTCTTCTATGGTCTGACAAGACCTATCATACACTTTAATTTTAAGATATCCCCACAGATAATAATCCAGAGGATTAAGGTCCGGAGACCTAGCAGGCCAAGACACTGGTCCTCTTGTTCCCATCCAAGAAGCGGAAAATTTCTAACATATGCCGCATTGTGAGGACCAGCTCCATCCTGTTGGAACCAGACCCTGTTTTGTCGAAATTGTAATTAAATTGTCAATCATGTCTTCAAGGATGTCAACATATTTTTGGGCATTGAGGTTGCCCTGAATGAAATAAGGACCCAATAGTTTATTGTCTATGAGACCACACCATAGATTTAACGAAAACCGAACTTAGGGTCGTATTTCTTGTATGAGGTGAGGGTTGTTAGTTGCATAGAAATGCTTGTTTCTCCAGTTAAACATCCCTTTATTTGTAAATGATGTTTCATCTCCCCATATAATCTTACAGGAAAAAATATTTTCGTTCCGTAACTTGCGCCTGAACCATTTACAAAACTCCAGCCTTCTTTGTGGATCATTAGGGTGTAGGTTTTGGACCGGTTGATACTTGTAGTCATGGTACCCATATTTTATGATTATTTGCTGAACACGACTTTTAGATAAATTACATTCAGTTGCTATTTTTCTACAAGAATTTTCTGGGGTTATGTGCATTTGCACTAAAACATTAATATCACTTACAGGTTCTCTTCTTGTCACTTAGTGATCTCTACTTCTATTGAAAGTACCGCATTTGGCCAGAGTTTTGGATAAACGACGAAATATTTTAGTATCCGGATGATTCCTCTCAGGATACAATTCTACATATCGTTCTTTTGCTCGTAATGAATTTCTGGAGCATTTAATGTAGAGCTCGAACATATCCTTCCTTTCTTCTAGTGTATATCTCACCATAATTAATTTCAAAAATTTGTATAATAGTAATAACAATTTAAATAATATTTTTGTCTATAATTTAAAACATAACTAGAACAACTTAAATTTCACAAAAAGAAAATTGACAATACTACGAGTAATAACATTTGTAGAACAGTAAATTGTTTATCATGGCATACTTTGGATGTACAAGAATATTAAAAAAGGTTGTGTGATAATAACACCTGTACAGATCCATTTTTAAATAAATTTCTACCGTTTCATATTAAGCAAGATGCCGCCAATTCAATTTCCTTAAAAAAATGATAGGCGTCCATAAGAAAAACAAAAGTTGGGCGTCGCGACGCCTAGCATCGAAATGATAGAAATGTAAATTTGAGAATTTTAAATAGACAACCGAACACCATTCAACTTTTATCTAAAGATTTTTTTCTAAATCCTATCATTTGCGAGTTATTAGCAAAAATTAAAAATGGCGATTTTCACTATTTTCAGGATATCTCTGAAACTATTGAACATTTTTCAAATCTGAAAAAGACATCTTAACGAGCTTTAAAATGCGCAACTTTTCTCTAATTTAACCGACCTTCTGTCTCTTACGGTTTAGAAGTTACCAATACAATCCCATTGAAAAAGTGGACACCCTGTATATGTATATATTTCTAAAAACCACCCTTTTCTTGAACTGTGGGGGATGAAAATCATGTTCAGACAACCCAAGTGCTTCAATTTTTACAGATCTCATAGCTGTGGGAAAAATGTCTTGAATTTTTCCTTGTTTGAAAGGATTACTAAGGTTTTTACTAACTTAACGCCATTTTTATTACTCCTTAAAATCCTCCAGTAAAATACGCAAGTTCTGTGCGTGTTTTACATATTTTTGGTGTCAGAGATTACTAAGTAACAGAATTATTGTTAAGTTTTTTGCTTGTTAACAAATTATCTCAATAGAGTTAACTAGAGTAAATCTTATACTCTCCGGCGATTTATAGAACTTTTGCCACAAAGACAGTGTGCCAAAAGTTCGATCGTGCACACGTTTTGATCCCCGGCACCGACACTATTGGTGGATAATAGATATGTGTCGGTTTTTCGAATGGATAACCTCCATTTAGACAGGTTTGGCTTGGAATTGTTTAATATATGTGATGTGTTTATGAATAGCAAACATATCACAAACGACCAACTTGGACAGTGACTTTTCAGAATTCACGGATGATACTCACTATGATCGAAGTAAAATGTACAATAATACTCAGGGTATTATTTGGTACTATTCATTCTTCTTTATTTATTTCTTTATTTATTCTCATTGTAAACACTAGTATCCTCTTAGCCCCCTACGACTATGACGAGTAAAAGTTCGGAACAAATAAGAACGACTTCGTTAGAAAAAACGTCGGAAATGCAACCAGTGGGGTCCAATCACTCATTTAATTTAGTGAGGTCACTTTACCATGGCGAATTCCGCTGGTTTCATGTTAATTTGTGCGCTTTAACTTAGGTTTTCTAACAAAAAAAAAGAATCTGTCATTGGTTTCACCCTATTGTTCATTCTCAAATAGTATGAGTGCACCAGTGAATGCACCAGTAAATGACCAGTCCCCACTGATTGACCGAAAACTTGAACTCTAACTAAAATACAGTTTAATTTTGACAACTGTATACTTTTTAGCATCTAAAATATCTAAATGGCAGTAGAAGTGATTGTATTATTTTTAATCTGTGTCAGTCTATGAATGTGCTAGTGGTGTTAGAAAAATACTAAGGCAAGCACCGAGATACTTTTATTTGTAATAGATTTTCTCTAAAGTAGAATTAACCTTCTGCCGTTACTCTTTTAAATTTTGCATGGTATTCTGTTAAAATTGCATGTTTTTTAAATTAGAAGAGACAAACTAACTGTTAAAGATTACAATATCTAAATGGTCAATTACTGGATCCTAAGATCATCTGTTCTCTAGTCAATAACCATGATCAGTAATTTTCTAGATTATTGAAATTAAAGATTTTTAAGCAGGATCGGATATCAGATTTATTATATTTTACAATAATCACTATAATTGAATCACAGGTCTGTACCTAATCTTTTAAAATGTGTTTTGTATTTGGCATTCAATGGTTCTGCGATGGTCAGCAATTGGAACCTGCTGATTATTTAATAGAGAAGAGCGTTTAACTTTATTTTCAAACAGGAGTTTTAAGACTTTTTGCTTTATATAAGTTTTAGTAAGTTTTAAAATATAATTTAATAAGTTGTTCGTTTAGAAAAAATAAAGTAACTATGAAAAATTTGTTTTTATAATTATTTTTGCATCTTACCGCAACTCTTTGTTAAGTAGTTATTCACTGGTAAGGCATTCATCCTATTTCGTTTGCACACTAAACGTGCCAGACAGTACTAAGACAGTAGCGCAGTGAGCTAAAATGTGCTTGAATTGACACAATACAGTTGTGTTGTTTCAATTCAAGCACGCTGTATATTTCTCAATTGTTAATTATGATAAAGTAAGACTACTACCGCCTTAATAACATATTTAATAGTTAGTACATAGTATTGGTCTTTGCTTACCTCGAAGTAGATCCGTCCATTGCAAAAAGTAAAATTGAACCACAGAAAAGTGGAAAAATTTGAAAAACAATCATCCATTGTATCCGATTCACATCGTTGCTTAACAAGTAAAATTTTGGACTGATATGTATCACGTTATGGAACCCCCAAAGGGATTTTTTTTGTTGGGTGTGCTTATCGATTCATCGTTTATCTCTAGCCAGTCAGGATCACCCTGTGAATTTTGCCTTTTTAGGTATTGTCCAATTTGTTCTAATTTTCACGTGTATAAAAAAATGTGAAAAAAGAATGAAAAACATACTCACTGATCAAATTGAGAACCTCCTTGGTTTTGAAATAATTTAAGTCGGCTAAAAAAAGCCAAACTGCCGTAATTTTTCTAATTCAACCGATGAACCTAAAGGTGACAATTATCATCCTGTATTTTCTAGAAACTAGAAATTATCAATCGCAAAACTTATGACCCATTTCTTGTTAAAACTGAACGCTGCGCTGGCCTGATTTTTAATTATCACTGCTTTTCCCACTACGTTGTTCTCTGGTTTAGGTTTATAACGTGGTCGTGATTACGCCTTATATCTTTCAGCTCTAAGACTCTATTCAGGAAACTGTCTTCTCATCTTCTGAGTAGAAATAATAACTATAGTTACTTCCCGTCAGGCATTATTTATCGCGTCTAAGCAAGCAATTAGTCGGAATATTGTGTTTGAAGGAATGGGGGTGGTTTACTAAGAGAGTCCTCAATATGCTGCCGTCATTAATATTAGCGAACAACAGTCAGGGAGCCAGGTATAATATCGTTGATATACACAGAAAACTTTCACTTATGTACATAAAAATCAGCCATAATTTTATGGTGAATCTAAGACTGTAGCACAATACAATTTCTCTAGAAGAAATCCATTAAAGAAGGTGGTGAAAATATATTTGATATGTACCGAGTGTGACAAAATATTTGCTTTCTTCTGAATGATATTTAGCAATACAAATATTTTCAGTATACAGCGATGGTAAACCAAATGTAAAATCCTTTGAATGTCAATTATACAGGGTGTTCCACTTAAAACTCTCAACGCCGATTACTCGAAAACTAAGAGAGGTGTTAAATTTCTGTAAAAGGCAGATAATTCGTGGGGTCAAGTGCTCTATTTCGACTTATAATAGAAGTCGACGCATTTAACGGTTTAGGCGTCGCAACGAACAGAACAGAATTATCGATGGCGTTTTGAAAACTAAAGATACTAACAGTACATTTTATTTTGAATTCATTTTATTTTTAAGATTTTTTTTTGCTTTTTTCGTTCGTTTGGTAGTTATTTAAAATTGAAAGTGTAAATTCCCTTTATTGAAATTTGCCAATGTAGTAAATTGTCTTCATCTAATATGCTTTGACTAAATTTTAACTGTGAAATTGATCAAATTTTTGTTTACATAGAAACATGTAGGTAATTGAAAAATGCAAATGTTTTAAACATAGCCATTTTTTTAATCTAAAATTCATAGCAATTAGAATATTTTATAACAATTGTTCAAAGTTGTCTCCATATCGCCGTCTTAACTCAAAATCGGTAGTTCTTAACAGAGCAGCACAAGATGGAATCATTTTATATTGGAGATCCGTTATATCCTCAATGGGCTCTACGTCTTTCAAGTGACCAAAACGGAGAAATGGAGAGGGGTCAAATCCGGTGACCGTGCTGGCCATTGTTGTGGACCGTATGTCCCAAACCAACTATTGGGGTACAAAACATTCAAACAGTGTGATACAATTTGCGCTTTGTGCGGTGGGGCCCCATCTTGTTGACAATTAATGTTCCGCCTAGTTTCAACCGCGACATCTTCTAAAATGCCGGTAACGATCACTATTTAAAGTGCTTTCGTATAAGTGGAGTTCTATTAAATGACCATTGAGTATACCACACCATGCATTAATTCTAGAGACGCGATGGTTACCTCCTTCAGTAATCCATTGAGAATTGTTTCGTGTTTAATAACGGCAATTATGTCTATTTACAACTCCATTGTTGTGAAATCTACTTTCACGTTCAAAAGAATTTTTTTAAAAGATATTTTCATAACAGCTAAATAAATAATCAAATCTTCATCAAGTCTCGTTTTATAAGGATGGTATTTATTTTGTTTAAGAATTCTTCTGATAGAACTTATTGAGATATTAGCACTTATCTTAATTTCTCTCAAAGATATTCTCGGGTTATCATTTATCTGCCGAAATTCATTTTACCAGGATAACGCTGTGCGTAAGCATCTTTCGCTTGCCATGCATTTCGCTTACACTGACCGTAAACCAACACCATTTCTAGCTTTTTTTGTTTCGTGTATTGAGCCATGACTTCAAAAAAGTGAATTAAATATTAAATAATTACTTGAATACAAACTCTAAAACCAGAACCTAATAATGTTAAGCTTTTGACAACCGTTTTGACAGTTAAAATTTAGGTAACAGAATAGTCAAAGCCTACTATGTGAAGATAATTTATTAAATTGGCAAATATTAACAAACGGTAATTCACTCTTTCAATGTTAAGTAACTCCGAAACGAACGAAAAAAACAAAACAATTCTAATAATAAAAAAACTCAAAATTAATATACTATTAGTATCTTAGTTTTCAAAACTCCTGCCATTGAAAATTAGGTTCCAGTCGTCGCGACGCCTAAGCCGTTAAAGGCGTTGGCATCTATTATAAGTCGAAATATATCACTTGACCCCACCAATTATCTGCCATTTACAGAAATTTAATGTCTCTTAGTTTTCGATTAATCAACGCGGCGTTAGGAGTATTAAGTGGTACATCCTGTAGCGTGCGGAACATATAACTGGTTTAAGATTTGTAAATTGAAAATGTAGTAATTAATAATAATAATAATAATAAACACCTTTATTTTTGATATTAAAAAATTTTCAAAGCAAGTAACTTTTTAATTTTTCTCTGATTATATTTCAGCTAGTTTATCTTCAGCTGTAAGGATGCAACCATCTATAACTTTTTAAAATTTAATTTCATATCACGTGACACATTGTTTTAACATTTATTTCGAAACTAATACAGTGGTTTCTTTATTTTCTTTACATCCTATCCCAAACGTGTTATATGCACTACAGAATCCTCTCCTAAAATTGCATAGCTTCTACGTAGGCGTTGATATAGAAACCATTAGAAAGTGAGGCTGTAGTTTCCGTACAAGTACTAAACGCAATTGACGTTACTTAACTTTTCATATAGAAATACAAGTATGGTTCTCTCCATATATTTAAAGCACATAAAAAATGTCGGCGCCTTTGACTTTGCGGTAAAGATAAAAAACCCCGAAATTTTTTATTTGCCTTAAATATATGAAGATAACCATATAGTCAAAACGCCTACACTCGCCTCTTGATAAAAAACTATATAACATGTTGATAGTTTGCATTTTGTATCTTGTCGCAACTTTCTGGTGGTAACTTTTTTGCCAATTTTTTTTTGCGGAATCCTTGTTTATGTCAATCTAAAGAAACTGCTGAAGTTAGTTTTCATATATTATTTGTGAGTTTACAAGCTCTTTAAACTTAGTTCAGAAATGGCTTATTTAACAAGTGCCCTTCGAATCTAAACTTTAATAATGATCAGGTGTGGTGAAAGGTGTCAAACTCAAGCTGGGATTGTTCAATTATTTAAGCAACAATTTCCAAATTTACCACGTATTAGTCAAGACATAATTAGTTAAATTGAAGTAGGGTATCGGAAGTTGACTCATATTACGAATATGCCTAAACAACGACAACCTATTCTTGGATTTGATAATAAGTTGAAGGTTGTTAACTATTCAAGAGAATCCAGAGACTTCAGTTCGGCAGCTAACCCGTGACAACAATATTCAGTAATACTACTATTAGGCTATTGATATGTCTTTCAGTAAGGAACAATTGGGTGAAAGGGTTTTTATTGTTTAATAATATGTTGGGTTAACACCTAGAAACTATAAAATCACAAAGTATTACTGTATTCCGGGGTGCGTTTTTGAGAGCCATCCGAAGAAGCCCATTTCTAGTTTTGCCAAATAACTCAAAAACCATGCAAATTTGAAGATTTTTACAAGAATACTTTCAAGGATGTTGTTGAAAAATTTCTTATTCTTAGTGTTAAAAATAATTAAAGAGCAAAGTTATATATTTACGAAAATTCAATTTTTTTTTCCTCCATAAATTTCGCCCAAGACATTGTTTTACGGTCTCCTAGGTATATATAAGTGTTCAGCCAAAAAGAAGTCATTGAAAAAACAAAAAAAACCCTTTTTTTATCTGCTCCGTACGACCAACAGTGACTGACTTATCGGAGTTCGCCATTTTTTGCTATATTTTAACGCATTTGCTCTCATACATTTTTTCTTTTAATTTTCAGTAAATTTATTTATTTTTGTGCAATAAAAAAATAATAATAGTGATAATAATAATACAAATTTTACTAATTATTTAAAATAAATTGAGTTTTAAATAAATAAATATTGTAGCAAAATATTATGAACAATAAACGCACTTCAAAAAATTACATTTTTGTTCGTGAAGGTAAACAAGTATTGTACACTATTAATTTTAAAAAGTCGATTTTTCAATATTAATACTTTCGATGGCAATATCAACTTCGTTGTCGATATCTTTATCGACATCTTCTTATAATATTTCTGGCACATTTGCATTTTCACAATTAATTCCTGCACATTCCTTGTAAAATAAGGTCAGTTGGGGTATCTGGGCCCAGGGGGTAACTGGGCCGTTTTTTTTCCGTAGAACTTGTGGGGGGTAATTTCACTTCAAGCAGTTGGCAGCACTGAAGGACAATGTCATCTCACTACAACAATTAGTCTCATGTTTCTGAGTGTTGTTGCTTTCATGTAGCAATTTTTTAAATTTTGTAGTGCAAAATTTTGATAGCAACGTGATGTAATCTTGTTTTTTATGAAATATCTACAGTTTTACTGTATATATTATCAACGTCACAGTTAATTTAGCATAAATTAGAAGCATGATATATCCCTAAAATGTTATTGCAAGCAGGTATTCTTCGTTAGGTCATGACCTTGAGTGGGTGGCCCAGTTACCCCCACAATTTTTCAGAAATGGGGTAAGTGGGCCAGTTAATTGGGGCATCTGAGCACGGCTGGGACCAAGTTACCCCAAGCACATTAAGTATGTTGTATTTGTTTTTATTTATTAGGTAGATGTAGATCACTGCGCACAGTCACACAAAAATAGCGATCTGAACCCGGTGCCCGACATATTAATCCCTATGTATTTTGTTGAACACGAATTTGATGTCCGTTTAGCTCCATCACCCACCATTTTTTGTAAATCGCGAAAATAGCCTAAGCAACCTCATTTCTTTAGATTATTTTCGCGATTTACAAAAAGTTGGTGGGTAACGGAGCTAAACGGACATTGGATTCGTGTTCAGCACGTCGAAATACATAGGATTATTATGTCAGGTCCCTGATGCAGATCACTTTTTTTTGTGGGCCTGTGTTATTTATGCTTACTTGAAATTGGATGTTTTTTACATTTAATTTTGCCCTTTTTACTTTAACAGAAGTTGTGTTATTCCTAAATTTGAATAAATTTCACACCTAATTGTTATGTAGTAGTTCTCTTACATCGTCGGCAACTAGACTATGGTGTGGTTTAAATGACTTGTGGTAATTTTTGTACGAAGTTTACATGTTTACCAACACGCCTACTTACCCTAGTTCAAATATCAATCGTTTGTATGAAACCAAGACACGTATGGTCCAGTTGCCCCAATTTCTAGGGGTAACTGGGCCCATCAGACTTTTTATTATCTAATTATAATTATAAAAAAAATTAAATTTGACTCGGGATTTGAATATCATACATTTAAAGACAGTATATTGTATTATATATAAAAAATATTTTAGATATTAATATAACTTATTAGTGGTTCTCATGCAAGTTCAAAGTATAATCTTCTCGCTCAGGTTGTAAAATCATGGCCCAAATACCCCAAGTGACCTTATGGAGCATTTGATACTAAACTTTCCTCAACCAC
Source organism: Stenurella melanura (assembly GCA_963583905.1). Classification (NCBI taxonomy): domain Eukaryota; kingdom Metazoa; phylum Arthropoda; class Insecta; order Coleoptera; family Cerambycidae; genus Stenurella; species Stenurella melanura. The sequence goes on from OY757309.1 coordinate 213,674,075, forward strand.
AATTTCCATGACAGCCTTTTAAACAGCCACATGATATTTTTTTTCCATTAAAGATTTCGGTGTAGGAGACGGAGTCATGGTAATTGGCATCAATCCATTGTTTGTCTTCTTCCAACCCCATTGGAGGAAATTTAACATATTTTCCTTCCAATCCTTCCATTATTGGATCTGTAAGTATTTTTGGTGTTCGTGCAAACTAGCAGTGTCAGCTATTGGAGGTAACTGTGATAGTGTAAACATCGCATTCTTCGATAATAATCGTTTAAATAACACAGTAACACAATAAAAAAAATTATTTCTGGCCCAAGGATCACGACCCAAGATCACACTCACTATATGTTTCTTGGGTGGCTGAATCCGAGTCCGAGGTTTGTTTACTCCATCACATCAGGATTTTGCCATAACCTCAAAAAACCCGTAATTTAAGCGATCTCGGCATTTCTTCACATAAATCGTTGCAGCTTTTTCTAGACAAAAATTACCTCCTCTTTCTGCTAGATCGATTGGAAATTAAATTTCCAATCCGATGATGTGGGTTACGGTACTGTTCTGACGCTTTGTAAATGAGATATCGGTCGCCAAAATGAAAGGTCCGAGGATTTCGCTGCTCGAGCGATACAACCCAGCTTCAAGGGCCATTTCTGCCAAACCAAACTTAACAAAAATCTAAAAAATTCAGAGGTACGTAGAAATATGTAAGAAATTGTTTGACCAAATCTGAGGTTGGTTTTTGAGATATGGACGCTCGAAATCACCGGAAGGTGAAAATTTTCTAGATGCTTCCTCTTAGAAATGGGCTTGTTCGGCATTTTTTTTTATTTCATAAATCGAAAGTGCAAGTATAAATTAATGGATCTGCAAAAAATCAGAATCTTATTCGCACGTTTAGTATCTTAAAAACCATTACAAATCTCCATCTCGCGAAAATGGGGCGTGGCCAGGCGCTACGTCACTATACGCATAGACTCGGCGATCTCAATAAACTTGATGCTCCTTACTTGTTACTACATTTTGAAAAAAAATGTAGTATACGTTTAGCATTTTTCCGGTGGACCATCGAAACCCGAAAAAAACGTCGGATCGAAATGAAAGTCATATCTATCGATTCGAGAGCGAATTTAGAAAATTCCGTCCGTCGGTCAGTCGGTCTGTCGGTCTGTCGGTCTGTCTGTCTGTCTGTCTGTCTGTCTGTCTGTCTGTCTGTCACGCCCAGCCCCCTTAATCCGTTTTCGGATTGCGATGAAACTTGGGTAGTTAATAGGAGGTCTTTGGAAAACCTTAACGCCCGAAGCTCGGCTCCGTTCGGAAACCGGAAGTACCCGATATAGACGTTTCGAGTTATTCGGGAAAAATTGAATAACTCGATAACGGGTAGTCGGATCGAGAAGTTTCGGAAAAGAAATGGTGCCGCTGGCAAAGCTCTACAAATAAGTATACCAGAGGCTATGTCGAAAAACAAATGAAAATTTATTTTTTTTGCAAAAAACTGGTTTTCTCGAAATCGGGCTAGGAAGCACGATAACTGTCCAGAATATTGATCGATTTCGATGAGACTTGGTGGGATCAAAGGTACCCGGCCACAAATCAAGCCTATTGCTGGCGGCCCGAATCCGTTGGCCGCAAGTATGTTTTCCGGAGCCGAGTATGATTTTTCAAAGAAATTAATAACTCCCGAACCGAAGGTCCGATTTTGATTTTCAAAAATGGCAATTGTAGGGCTCGATTAGGTCTTTAGTTGACGTTTGTGAGAAATTTGAGAAAACAAAAGCGAATCTACAAATCCTGGAAAACTTCATTTTTTTGATAAATTCTACAAATTCCGAACAGTTTCCTAATAAAAATCGAAAATTAACTATTCCGTCGATCGATCTCTATAACCAGTATAAGGAATGGATCTTTTTGGACAAAAAATCTCAAATAGAGTTTTTTCGAAAAATTTAAAATAAACGAGTTATTTACGAAAATGCATTCCATAGAATTATTTAAAAAAATATTACAAATTGATAAATTCTCCGTGCGATATAGGTGCAAAAATAATGTAATGTTATATTTAAAATATCATCATTCATTTCCTTATTTTCATTTACTAAATAAAAATAGAATGCCCTTTCTGTGTTTCAAAATGTAGTTAGCTTTTACTTTAGTCAATGCAAAAAGAAAAAAAAAATAAAACATGTCAAAGCACTGAGTCATCTTGCGACCCTCTGCTGAAAATGTAATAAATCATCCCAACAAATTGGACAATAAGCATATCAAAATGTAGTTTTTTTCACTTGTTATAATTATAAGTGTTTTCGAAGTATTGTTTGTTTTGCTTACTACTTGACAGTAGGGGAGTACAATTTGGTGAAATGTCAAAAAATGCAATTTTCTCTCGCTCCTGCCGGGACGAATTTTCGATTTTGTCCCTGCAATTTAGGATTAGAATTCATCGCAGACCTTCTCCTTTCCGTAGACACATAGAACGAACTTCCACTCGACGTATTTATTTAGTTACCAGCGTTTAAAAACTCCATGTTTTTCGATTTTTCAGGTTAAAGTTGAAAGGTCCCAGAAAGCCATTTTTCTTACGTCACTTGCGTATAGTGACGTCATAAATGAGCGCTCGGTTTTTGCAACTATTGCTAATTTCAACTCCTTATATCTCGAGAACGGAAAAAGTTACTAATACGAAATTTTAAGTGTATAATGAGAATATCGAGTACTATATGAAAAAGTATAAAAACCATATAAAAAGAATATCATGGAACAAGCCCGTTTTGCAGAAAAATGAAAAGTCCAGTAAAAATATGAAAAAATTCAGGGGTATGTAGGAAGGCGAAAGAAATCGAATGGCTTAAACCCCAGCTCTATATCTCGTTTCGTTTTCGAGATGTGGACTCGAGAAGTGGTAAAAAAATTCAATCCTCACGTTCTAGTGATTTCGAGCGGTCATATCTCGAAAACCAAGGCGCGCACCAACCTCCGATTGAGGCCAAACGATTTCTTACGTCTTTCTACGTACCCCTGATTTTTTTCAGATTCATTTTAGGTTTCGTTTGACAGAAATTCTCGGACCTCTCCTTTGGCGGCCGATATCTCACTTAAAAAGCTCCGGGAAAATATCGTGCCCCATATCATCAAATCGGAAATTTAATTTGCAATCGATATGGAATAATGAAGAGGGGGTTATTTTTGTCTAGTATAAGTTACAGCGATTTATGCGAGGAGATGTCGAAATCGCATAAATTATGGGTATTTTGAGGTCATGGCAAAATCCTGATGTGATGAAGTTAAATAGACCTCTGATTCGGATTCAGCGACCCCAAAAACGTATAGTAAACACGGTCAGATCCCCAGAATAGAAAATATTTTTTTTGTATGGCTATATAATTGTAAGCGACATTTAGCTAGGCATTTATCGTTCGCTTTTGAATCATGTAGTAAAGCTGAAATGGATTCACTTGCAACACCGATTTCCTCCTCTTTTACATTATATGTTAAAAAAACTTTCACGTGTATGAGAGCAAATGCGGTAAAATATGGCAAAAAATGATGGTCCAGAGCAAGGCAAAAAAAAACGAAATTTCTGTGTTTCTTCGAGAACTACTTTTTCTCTGAACACTTATATATACTTAGAATGCCGTATAAGAAGGTATGAACGAATTATTGGAAAAGAGAAAAATAACGAATTTTCGTAAATTACTTCCACATCCACGTAGTGGATTGGAAGTATAGTAATCGTAAAAAAAATTTCAATTTTTTTTTTCTTGAAATCGATTTAGAATGTCATGAAACGTCGAGATTTTAAATTTGAGCGCTAAAAAATTTTCTGTCTGTCTGTCGGTCTGTCTGTCTGTAACTTTTTTTTTTTTGTCCGCACGCTTTATCCGGAACGGTTTAAGATATTGACTTGAAATTTTGTACACGTATATATTATAATGAGATCTGGAACTGGATTGTTTTTTGAAGATATCCGGTGAAGGGTTGGAGGGTAAATAGGGGTAAATATGGGGAAATATATAGAGCAAGCTGATAAGAGTACGGAAACTTGAAATTCGATGCATGTACTACAAGCCAAGGCCTCAGATTTTTTTTATAATATCCACCACCCCTTCTTCATTATTAAAGGGGTTGATAAAATGAAAATGAGATATTGGTTTGAAATTTGGTACCCGTATGTATTATAACGACATCTGGAACTAGATTATATTTTGAAATGATTCCGTTGAAGGGTTGGGGGTTAAATAGGGGTAAATAGGGGAAAATAAGTAAAGCAAGCTGGTAAGAGTACAGAAACTTGAAATTCGGTGTATGTGCTAGAAGCCAGAGTCTCAGATTAATTATATTATTTTTCAACCCCCACCACCCCTACTCCATTATTAAAGGGGTTGATAAAATAAAATTGAAATATTCACTTGAAATTTGGTACACGTATGTATTATAACGACATCTGGAACTAGATTTTATTTTGAGAAGCTACCGTTGAAGGGTTGGGGTTAAATATGGTAAAATAGGAGAAAATAAGTAAAGCAAGCTGGTATGAGTACAGAAACTTGAAATACAGTGTATGTACTAGAAGTTAAAGACTCAATTTTTTTTAAATATTTTTCAGCCCACCCTCCACCCCTACTCCATTATTAAAAAGGTTGATAAAATAAAATTGAGATATTCATTTGAAATTTGGTACACGTATGTATTAGAACGACATCAGGAACTAGATTATATTTTGAGATGATTCCGTTGAAGGGATGGGGGTTAAATAGGGGTAAATAGGAGAAAATAAGTAAAGCAATCTGATAAGAATACAAAAACTTGAAATTCGGTGTATGTACTAGAAGCCAAGGTCTCAGATTATTTATATTATTTTTCAACCCCCACCACCCCTACTCCATTATTAAAGGGGTTGATAAAATAAAATTGATATATTCATTTGAAATTTGGTACACGTATGTATTATAACGACATCTGGAACCAGATTATATTTTGAGATTATTCCGTTGAAGGGTTGGGGGTTAAATAGGGGTAAATAGGGGAAAATAAGTAAAGTAAGCTGGTGAGAGTACAGAAACTTGAAATTCGGTGTATGTACTAGAAGCCAAGGTCTCGGATTATTCATATTATGTTTCAAGCCCCACCACCCCTACTCCATTATTAAAGGTGTTGATAAAATAAAATTGAAATATTCACTTGAAATTTGGTACGCGTATGTATATAGCGACATCTGGAACTAGATCATATTTTGAGATGATTCCGTTGAAGTGTTGGGGGTTAAATAGCAAGCTGGTAAGAGGATAGAAATTTGTGATTTGGTGTATATACTAGAGGCGATGGCCTCAGATTTTTCCATAATATTTTCCATCCCCCCATCACCGCCACTCCGTTATTAAAAGACTTGATAAAATTAAATTTAGATTTTTACTTGGAATTTGTTACACGTATAACGATATCTTAAACTGGATTATATTTTGACATGATTGCGTTGAACGAGCGGTGGTAATTGGTGGAAAATAGGGAAAAATAAGTAAAGCGAGCTGGTAAAGGTACAGAAACTTGAAATTCGGCGTGTGTCCTAGAAGCCAAGGCCTCATATGTTTTAGTAATATTTTTCAACCTCCACCACCCTTAATCCATTATTAAAGGAGTTGATCAAATGAAATCAAGATATTCACTTGGAATTTGGGACACGTATGTATTATAACGACATCTGGAACTAGATTATATTTTAAGATGATTCCGGGTTGAGGGTTGAATAGGAGTAAATAGGGGAAAATAAGTATATCATGCTGGTAAGAGTACATAAATATGGGATTTGGTGTATATACTAGAATCCAAGGCCCCAGATTTCTTTATAATATTTTTCAAACACCACCATCTCCGCTCCATTGTTAATGGGTTTGATAACATAAAATTGAGATATTTACTTGAAAGTTAGTACACGGATGTATTGTAATGACATCTGATTGAGATGGTTCCATTGAAATGGTGGGTCGTGGTAGGTTGTGAATGGGGGAAAATAAGTGGGGTAAACTAAAAATTCATTTTTAACGCATTTGGTAGAAACCAACGCCTCAAACTTTTCTATGACATCTGCTCCAAATATTATTAAAATCCTATGACCAATAATTTTCACATACTAGAGTGCAAATCTAGTCAAGATGTTTCCTTTAAAGTGACTTTGATGAAAAATCTGGATGTGGAAGTAGTGATTCCTTAGGCAGCGGTTTTTTAAATTTTGTTCTTTAATTATTTTTAATACTATAAATAGGTAGGCAAAGAAAATTTCAACAAGGTACTTGGATGGGAAATTTAATTTTCAACAAGAAAATATTCTTGTAAAACTCTACAAATCTTCATTGTTTTTTAGTTTAGTTTAGTTTTGACAGAACTAAATAATGGGTTTCTTCGAATGGCTCTCAAAAACGCACCCCCGAATTTAGTAGCACTTTGTGATTTTATCATTTTTAGGTATCAAATTAACATATTAAACAATGAAAACCTTTTAACGCAATTGTTCCTTTCTACTACTTAATTTGGACATATTCAATAGCCTGTATACTGAAAATACTTAAATATGCATCCTTACAAGATATAGATATATCATAAATTGAGGATGACTTGGATAGGACTGAATTTTGAGAACAAGTCATGTATTTCTACTATTTCTACTAACTATAACCAAATATCTCTGCACTATATAACTTGACTTGATACATGATAAAGTTAATATAGCAGACGATAACCCTCACTGGATGTAGAAAACCCATTCAGCACTCACAAGAAGTAAATGTGTGAGATAACTAGTGATAGAAAAATAGGGCCAGTATTCTTCAACAATAATTTAATGGACCAATATATCTTACTGTTTTCAAGAAAATGTCGCCTAATGTTGGGCTTCTTTATTTGCAAAAACTTACCCAACGAAATGCTCTAATATCAACTCTGGTAGACAAAAGATAAGTGGACTGAAGAGCAAGATTCAACTGATTGGACCCAGGAAAGCTCTCCGGGTCTTACTTCATTCGATTTGTTGATGGGGACAAGGCTCATGTATGTGTAGCAAAATCAGATAACATTTAGGACTTGCAGCAACGTATCAGCCATGAAATCAGACAAATGTTACCGGAGATATTATAAAATATACCTACAGACGGGTATTATTGTAATCGATTAATTTTTTGCCAAGATATGGAGCACATTATTTAAAATTGTATTTTTAGAATATTTACAAAAGTAATTCGGTGTATTCCTCTCCAAATTTATATTTTTTGTATAGCTGCTATTGCGCATTCTCCATATTTTTAAAAATCATTGTATTATACAATATTTCAATAAAATCGCTCAGCGACATCAGGAACTTTCTATTAAAACAGTATAATATATTCATCCTGTACATGCAAAACTCAAATAATAATATTTTATTACTGTACCAAAACCACTGCTTATTCATCAAGTTCAAATAATTCCATAGGTAACAATATATTTCACAGCTTTGGAGCCACTAAATACAACGTACGGGTATGTATTAGACATACATAATCGGTCAAGGAATGTGAAATCAGAATTGATAAAAGAAATTTAATTAAGCACCACTTTATGATCAAGTCTGTTGAATGCTTTCGAAAAATCGGTGTAAATTTCATTAGTCTGTAACTGGTTATCTAAAGATACATACAGGCATTGTGTAACGCAGAATAAATATATCGCTGTGAGGTGATCTTTCATTAAGCCGTCTTGGAGAATTGTGTTTTTTATTAATACTGTTAGTTGTAATTAATTACTTAATTCTATTAAATTAAATCAATTTGTATGACTTTCTATTAAATAATTAAACTTTGATTTCAGTTTCTATGGGATCTTTTAATGTAGTTTTTGATTAAGGATTCTTCATGTATTTTATAGCTTAGAGCCTTACCAAGTCTAAATCCGGCATTCCAAGAGATTTATACCTATATAGAATGTGATGTGAACAAAAATTGGGATAATAAGAATTTTCCATCTTGGAATAAAATGGAGCTATTGGAACGTTGAATATTGTGAAAACGTTTACAGAATGTATTTAAATATCTTAAAAATATGATATTTCACAAATCAAACTAATCGTATCTATTCCTATCACACGTCCCTCCACACATATTACTCTCTTTTGGCGATAACATGTGGCATATATTTTATTTCAAATATCCTGCAGAGATAAATCATATTTAACGTTGCGACACTTATTCGCAGCTGCCATATTCAATAGCTATTTAATGTTAAAGTGATAGCAGCATGTCGTTATAACGTATAGTCTTTAAATATAAACCGTAAAGTATTAATTATTCATTGACTGTACGACGAAATCTCTGCTTTGGTAAAAGTCGTCAACACTAAGTCCGATAAAAATCTTATATTGCTGGAGCCATTAGATGAGCTATCACACACACCCTCGTTTCATTTAAAAATTTTAAAGGAGATGAACTTGGGATTGAAGGGGAAAGTATAAAATTTTGCTCAAAATATTTTATTTTAGAATTATGAATTGACGTGTTTTAATATCTTACTCATAAACTGGACCTCACCAGCAGAGTGGAATAATTCTAGCCAGAACTAGTACATCTAATATTTACAGCTGATACTAACTTAACTGCAATATGAGCTCATGCACTTGCTGAACAACTTCAAAAAATTTACTCTGATTACAGTTTAAACGGAACGAAAATTTTGATTTTAGGCCGAGCAAATGAAAACTACCCAGACATGTTAAGGATAGGCTACTGTGAGATAGTGAAGAAGGTGTTTGTTGACAATATCAGTATCTGCAAATATGAAATTCAACGAAGAATATAGATAGGTCAATCGGCATCGTGTTTGTCGTGCAACATTTGACATACAGGGATATCATGAAACGAACAAAGTTCAAACTGGCTAACACACTACTTTTATCCATCTTTCATTAATTAGGTCTCTGAGCCGTTCGAAAGACAGACAGCATATAGATTGTTACAAAATGTGGGTCTAGAGACGTTTGTTACGTAGTTCCTGTATAGCCCCACTGACCTTATTCCGTTGTAGAGTTGAGGAGTAAATAAGGATAAATATGTAAATCAAGGTAGGTAGTCGAATTTCAAAAACTTGGAATATGATGTATATACTGGAGATCAAAGTCTCAATTTTCTGTATGACATCTGCCACCCCCACCATCACCTCCGATATCCCCACTTCATTATTAAAGAAGTTATCAAAAGAAAATTGTGTTTTAGTGTGTGGGTGAAAATAAAAGTTATCAACAATTTTTTTTGGGCTTCAGCCATCCGTATTACCACCTTGGAGCAGATAATTTTAAATATTATATTATTAAAACTCTGTGTGCATTATATATATCAAGATGTGTTCGTTTAAGGAGACTTGGATAGGAAATCTGGATATGGAAGTAGTGATTCCTTAGGCAGCATACGAAATCGACCGGAAATCTAGCATGGGACGGTAAACTTGGAATTACGCCTATGCCGTATCAGGACTTAGAAACTATTATAACTATTAAAATATGCTGCGACTATTAGGAATATATAAATTATTAAAAACTGTAATGACTATATGAAAATCAATGTGAATACCCAGAGGCTTATTTACTATCTTATATACAAATATTTGTCACAACTTGTTTAGGTTTAATAAATCTTTCTAAACCCATGACAGAAACTTATCACCCTGCCATAAAACATAATATTAAGCCTTGTCACAATACATATTTCAGCAGAATAAAACACTTCAGTTAAGTCTTTAGATAGCAGTTATCAAACCAGTCCAGACCCACTTAATTTTCTTACAATATTCCAGGCTTTGCGAACATCGCTCAAAGGTCTGACAAAATGCTGTCACATCGGTGAAAAATGATGAAAGTTTTCAGTTTAAACGAGTTAATTTTTACTTAGCGTTTTTAAACATTTCACTTTACTTTACCTCTTTTAGTATTTAATGCTTATGTGTAGACCATTTATATTTGTGGCCATTATTTAACAGCGTTGGAATATTTTTTAATCTATACCGATCTTGCAGAATACACTCCTTAATATTTTTGTACTCAGTGATATCGCTAACATGAAATTATTTCGACTACTTACTTTATATTGAGGCTTGATTCTTTATAGCTACCATGTTCATGAAGGGCAAGTTTCATATTTACTGGTTTTAGTCACAACTATTTTGTTAATACATATAAAAGACATATTACATATTAGAATATAGTAGAGCAGTAACTACATCTTCTTATTCATAATACTTTCACAAACGTCTTGTGATTCACGTATTATTCTATTTGGCATCCCGTTACTGTGTGGTATGTGTGCTAATATTACGCAATCTATTTGTGAGAGTAAAATTTACAAGCAAACTAGAAAAATTTGAATTTGAACAAGAATAAAATTCCTTTACTTGGTAAATGTTCTATTCATCTAATCCTTGTCAACTGAACCTAAAACTTTTAATACTTATAAAAACTTTTCTCTAAAAGTATTTTCTATAGACATTATTTGTTGTTTTGTTTTATACTCCCGCATTGCAACAAAATACTATTATAATAATAATAGAGTTCTCAGGTCGCAGAAGAGCGAAGATGTGGAATCCCTGGAGAAGGACGACAGCGTCGGTCCAGTCAGCAACGTCCGACATAAGATAGTAGTTATGGGGGCGGCGAAAGTTGGCAAGTCTTCCATAATAACACAGTTCCTATACGGGGCGTTTTCAGCTAAATATAAACGCACAATAGAAGAAATGCATCATGGAGATTTTAACGTTGCTGGGGTAAGTAAATTATTTTCTAAAATTGTAAAACCTGGAAACCAGTATTTATAGTGGAGACAATGTAGCGTTCACCTAGAAACTCTAGTTCTATGTATGGATTTTTGTAATTATATTCTCTCTTCTTTAGATTATGTAAATTCATGTTAAAAGACCCTCAATATCGGCTTTTTATTTTGGAGTGGTTTCCATCCCTTAAAGAGGGGTGAACAGGAAAATAAACTAGCCATTGACTCTTATAGAGAATAAAACTGTAAGGAATAAGTTGTATACAATTTTTCATCATAATTCATATTATTCAAGTTATAATGATTTGAAAATTCTAGTATCAAAAGATTAGTAGCTTGAGATGGTTTCTGGTAAATAACTGAAAAAGCATTCAGCTAAAGAAATAGTGATGTGGTGCAAAGAGATAATTAGGAAATAATAAATACTTTAGTCTCTTCTTATTTCTGTAAGAAGAATAGTCCTAAGAATCAGATAGTATGAAAATGTTGCACGAACATTTATAGTAGGCCGAGAGTCGACTGTACAGACTTTCTATGAATAAGATACATGAAAAACTTTATGTGAGTGAATAAGTACTACTACAAACCTACAGGGAACCACTTCTCATATAGGCAAATTTTGCCCGCGTCATAGAATTTTGGCATGTGCGAGGCAGCCATGAGGGGATGCGGGCAAATAAGAAGAGGAACCCTATTTTTTTTTTAATAACCAGAATGTTTGTACTTTCATTTAAAGAAAAATAATGTATGTGTTCGATGACTTAAGAAAACATAAAAAACTTTAATTGAGGGTGTATCAGGGTTGCGGGCAAATTAAGCATGGCACGCTGCTTTAATCTCCTTGTATGCCTCAAAACCTACATCTTGACGTAAGATTTATTCATGTGTTCGAAAACATAGAAATCATGATCGGAAGTGATACCAAAATTCCATGTCGCGAGCAAAACTTGCTTATACGAAAAATGGCTCCCTGTAGGTCTGTGGTAGTACTTATTCACTCACATAAAGTTTTTCATGTATATTATTCATGGGAAATCTGTACAGCCCGCTCACTACCTATAGGTAAATTTCAAATATATCTAAAATAACACAGGTTTACAAATAGAAAAATGTCCGACCAATGGGACTCCATTACCGTACTCTGAACGTTTTTGATGTGCTGAACACGATGCCGTAGCCTGTTTTGCGCCATCGCGTCAGGATTTCGAGAAAACTTAACCTAAAAGTCCTAAAAATACCTTTTCGCCTTCGTTCATGCACAAATTAATTCATTCAATACTATTATGGATTACACCCCCTTGAAACTAGAGATTGATACGCCTATGCCTAATAGTGAGTGACTGGAAACTTGTAGAGTTTTCTAGACTCTCGTAGAAGAAGATTCTTGATTGGTTCTCGATGGATCTAGAAGACAATTTCAGAGTATATAAGGCGCGATTACCGGCGCAGGAGGAGGAAGTTTATTAAAGAGAAGTTTATTTAGAAGTGACGTTCGGTAAAAAGTGAGGTTAAATAAGAGGTAAATAAAGTGTAAAGGTTATTTTGAAGTATTGTATAGTCAGTAAATTATTAAATAAAGTGTTAAATTATTTTAGAACCCACGGATTCATACAGGGTGTTTCCTAAGAGGTGGAAATACGTAACAATATTTTGGCCTGAAATCTATTGCAAATTCGGATTGTCTGACTAAAAATAGGCTACTTTTGTTCGAAACATTTTTTCTGAAATTGTCACATTTTTAGATATCCGGCGATAAAAAATCAAAATTTTAGAATTTTGCGATTTTTTTCTCGAAAAAGAAGAAGTTTGGACAAAATTTGCAAGAGGCAAAAAGACTTTGGAATCATCCGGGAGATATTCTAAATTTTTTTCGGAATTGTCCAATGTCCTTTGCAGAAAAGAGCATTGTGGAGTTTTCAAGTGCATCAAAAATTTTTTTTTGAAACTCCCTTTTTACTAGGCTAATATAATTTATCGCCAACCATCAGTAAAGCCATGCATTACCATAGCGATTTTCGGAAGTAAACTAACACTTTATTTTACTATTATATGCATATGTAGCAGGTAAAATACTTATTCAGAAATCAACAGAATTAATTTTTATAAAACGTCGGGGTGTTCGTTTACGTTTAATATAACAAATAATAAGTAGATTTGTTTTGTATTTGCTGTTTATTTTGTTATAATAAAATGTGATAAGCTATCATATTTCAATTTTTTTAAATTATACATTTTTACGGTTGGCAATAGAATTTTGTATACACCATGTCAGTAAAGTGTCTTTATCGAACTCACCCGTTACTCGCCTCGCTCGCTCGCCTCATAATCTCAAACTTGTTCTATAAAGACTCACTTTACTGCCTTGATACATAAATAACTATTATCTCAGACTTATTCTTGGTATCAAAAATGTCGGCGCCTTTGATAGAGCGGTAAAGAACAAAGATCCCGACATTTTTAAAGGTACCGATAATCGACAATAATTTTGGAATAAAGCATACTAAGAAAATGCATTTGCTAAGGCTTGAAAATAATATGTATCCGACGTTACTATTATCGTTTATTTAAGATTGTTGTCGTTATCATTTTGAAATGATTTCTTGTATCAAAACTATTTCTTATAAGGGTCATCCTATATGAATATTTCCGTTTATATAGAAGACTGATTGAGACATATATCAAAATTTGCGACAAGTTATTATCGTTGCTTGAAATGAACAACGGTTTTATCTCTACGTGTGGCCTTTTTAGATCTGCTGACTCCTGGGGCGCTTTTAACACTGCGTGTGGATCGAAACTCTCAAGATTCGGCTTACGGATGGCTGTGTCACTGGGGATTTATTCGGATAACGTTTATTGAATTAAGTGAGAACCTCTTTTCGGGAATCTTCTGGCTGCCACCACATCTAGCTCTAGTTCAAATTCCAATACGTATTTTAATTATGTATATAGATCGTATATAGGGTGCACCACTTAATAATCCCTAAACTTTCTTATTTTTTGAGCGACGACCGTGTCGGGCCCATCTAATTATATGTATTTTTAAGACCTTTAAACGTGCATACGGAATGAGTAGAAACAAATTTTGTTGGAAAAATTGTTAAGAAAGGAAACTTAATATCCTTGAATATTTTTTTACCTCAAACTGTACATGAACTGTAATAATGTTTTCTTACAAAGGTTTTAATTAGCTTCAATTTATGTAATTGCGTCATATTCGAAATTCTTTTGGATTTTAAGGAAAAAGATTATAAACACTGATTCTGATTCCAAATTGAATTCTTTCTTTTGAAATAACTTTCAAACGACAGTAAATATTAATGTTATGCTTTATTTGTAAAAAACATCATAAACAATATTGAAAGTAGCAAGACAGGAACAAGAAACAAAAGGAAAAATATTTTTAAGAACAAGATTTTGTTAATATGTACTAAATAGGAAATTACAAAATTTCTGGGGGTAAAATCCTTCCCTTTTTCCCTAAGGAGAAAATTGAATTACAATATTTGAATTATTAAGTTGACAAGTGTATTTAAATAAAAACTTGTAATAACTTCCACTTCACAGTAAATACTAATTTTTAAAGTGAATTGAATTCAACCAGGTAAAAAAAATTAGACATTACAGTTGTTCATTACAAATATTGATCAAAATTTTGTCCATTAACGTGAACACACTAACTCATTCTCTTTATTAATTCACCATTAACTGTACATAATAGAGTAGGATGTCAAATAGAATACGTCCATTCCTTATTAAATTTTTCAAATCGTCTGCATTAACACTTCTACTACCATGCTCGTTATATCGGCGCACATGGCCTCTGCGCTGATCGCCACGTGCGTCTTATCGACGCACAGGTAGAATAAGTAGTTTTCATGAGATTACATATAAATATCGATTTCGTCCAAATTTGAAAAAAAAATGGCTAGTCAATCTAAGTTGTCTGGCAGTTAAAGTATTGTCTAAATGTTGTTTGTGGCATTACCTTAATTGTTTTTCTTCTTAAATTCTTTGGGACTTCCTACCACATGTATGCTTTCATTTTAAGAGGTGCTCGGGGAATCTACAAAATCTCACAATTAACCAGTAGGTTACTGGTAAATAACCTCTACGCCTGTGACTTTTACGTCAAAGGATCATTTAGGGGTTGCTTTTTTTATATAAACAACACAAATAAGTGTAAAACCTTGAAATTCAATATTTCGCCGACGTTTCGAAAATCTAATCTGTTTCCTTTTTCAAGGCTTTTTTGAAAAACCTTTTTTGCTGTATATGATAAATACAGAGCTCTAAGAATGTTCGTTATATTCAATATCCATAGATACTTACTATTTACATAGAACTGTTGATATAGTTAACAGTCTTTTTAATGTTAAGTTTGTGAAGTTCTTCTTTTAACATTGGTTAAAGTGTTAAGAAGTTGGGTTTCAATCACAAATGTCTTAAAGTAACCCCATAAAAAAATATCCCACAGAATTAAACCTGTCAATCTAGATGGCCATATTTTGGTCCAAAGAATGTACCCTTAAACTATGGCCTATTATTAATGGTTTACCCTGTATATTTAGTTTTAATTTTATTACATCTCGTATCTCTGTTTTGGCTTTGATAATTATATAAACATTTTACAAACAGGTTCATTTAACGTTGGATATTCTGGATACATCTGGAGCCTACGAGTTTCCTGCGATGAGGGCTTTGTCTATTTCATCTGCAGATGCTTTTATATTAGTTTACGATGTCACCGACGCATCAACATTTGAAGAAGCGAGGACATTACGAGACCAAATACATGAAACAAAATGTTCGAGCAATGTACCTATTGTTGTTGTGGGGAATAAAATAGACTTGACTGGAAATAGAGAGGTGAGTGACCATTAATTTTTTATATAAATGCCGATTCATTTATTAGTTATTCACAAATATAATTTGTCCTAATGTCTTAACTCAAGATAAAACCAAATAAATGTTGCCATCCACAGACACACGTTTCAGCATGTATACCTCCTCAGTGTGGCTTCTTCTATAACTTCTTTAAGCTCTATAAAATAAAATCAAATAAATAAAATATTTGTGCGTAATATTTATAAAGATACATGAAGCCAAATACGAACATAGATAGACACAATATGTCCAATTGACTTTGATCCACTGGCAGGAGTCGATTTGAGATACGACGATCTTCTATTCACTCTTACTTCTGTATATCAGTAATTTCTAGATTAGACTGTTGTTTTTGTTTAATTTTAATTCTTTTATTTTTGAGAACTAAATTTGTTTGTATATTTGTTTGTTTCAAAAAGACAATGTAAATTTTTGTTTATCTAATAGAAAGTGGCGAGATGCGCAAATAGTTTTCATTCTCAGATGAAACAGTAGTACATAACACTATTACTAATGGGACGAGACTGACGAACTGCACATGGACTTACAAGAGTCTAAACCCCAAGCCGCAACAAAAAATTTCGCATGAAATTGAAATATTTTGTGGAAAAGGAGCAAGGGGACAACCCCCATATGAAAGAATGAAATCATTATAGGAAAAAGAAGGAAAATATTATTTCTGCTATCAAATCAAAATCGTTACAAAATATTTAAAGAAAGTTCGGTGTGTACAAAAATTGAACTCGGGACCTCTCGCACCCTAAGCGAGTACATTACCCATATGCCAACCATTCACTTGACAATCAGCGCTATAGCACGGAGTATATTATTACAATAACCAACTAGCACTAATGTGCATACGGGATTACTTGTCTTCGCTTGGGGTGTAGACGCTAGTCATGGGCATCTGAGCTGTTTTGTACAGCTCACTAGCGTTTACACCCCGAGCGGAACAAACAATCCCGCACACGCATTAGTGCTGCCGCGGTGGACAAGTAACGCTTGGTATTGTACCGCCTTGTCAACCTATTTATTCCATGCTATAGCGCTGATAATAGTGATAATCAGCTGGATGGTTGGCATACGTGTAATGTTCTCGCTTAGGGTGCGAGAGGTCCCGAGTTGAATTCTTGCACACACCGAACTATTTTTTAAATACTATTTATGTATTTTTCCACAAATTCAGGTTTGATTTGACGGCAGAAATAATGTTTTCCTTCTTTTTCCTGTAATGATTTCATTCTTTCATGTAATTTCTTTAGGTTAGGTTACTTAGGTTGATTTTTATTTTGCTACCTAATTGTTAATAATTATCAGCGCCGCAGGCAGTATTAGCGTTGCAGACACAAAATAACGCAATGTATTTCATTTTCCAACTCTAAGCACTAATACGCATTTGGGATTATTTGTCTTCGCTTGGGGTCTAGACGCTAGTGTACAGCCCGGCCTATAACATGTTCAGAGCAACGATACTTGTCACGGGCAAGCATCAATTGACATTATTTCTACACATATGAGTTGTTCACAACGTTCGCGTTACGATAGACTAATCTATATATAATTTTTAACATTGAGTTTACAAATTTCTTATATGAATATATTACAGTATACATCCATTTGTATTGGTAATTAATTTATTTTTTCTTACGTCCCCTTTTCTGGTTAGTTCTTAGATCCTGGTAAAGTGTATTTTTTTTTTCATGAATTCGATGGCCAGCATTATGCTTTGATAATAATTAATTAATACCTATCTCATCAACATCCTCTGCAAGTAACTTTTGTCTCTAGGACATTTTCTTCCTTCTCCCGGAAAAAAATTACAAAAAAAATAAGTCATAGACCTTTATTAATTAGTTTAGGGTGAAGGAAACGTTTTAAACGTTTTAAAGAATGCTTATTTTTTCCCAAAGAATATGTCTGTTAGCTGAAAATCATATCAGACAAGATTTTCCCTGATTTATTTTTTCCCTAGATTTTCTTTTCTTCAAAGAAATTCCAAAAAATTCAGGTGTATTCTTTATACAAAAATAAACAACTTTTGCCTCTTGAACTTTTTCGCTAAAATGCTTATTTCTCCCAAAAAAAAAAAAATTATAATAATGATTCTTTTCCCTGTTAAATCAGGGTGGTGGCAGCCAAACTACCAACTAAGGTAAATGTTGTTTATTTTTGTCTAAAGAATGCGTATGAATTTTTCGGGACTTTTCTGAAGAAAAAAAATCGGTAAAGGTATTTGCACAGAACTTCCCTCTTTATTTTTGTGCATGGCGGTCACTCTAAAAAAATAATAATTACGAAATTACATTGAAAATAATAATCGATATATAGTTATCACTATTATTACAAAGCAATCCTGATAAATTTTGGTCAAAAGAATATACAGAGTGGTCCTCCAACAGGAATAGTTCAGTACTAAATAACAGGTGCCAAATATGGAAGGCTTGCGCAAATACCTTTACAAATGTCCACCATGACTGAATTATTTCTTGGGATGACCACCTTGTACCTTTTTCAATAAAAGTGTAATAGGTGCATATGCCAAATATTATTGCCATCTGTCACATTTTCAACTCCACATTCACGTAGTGGAGTGGAAGTATAGTGGTGGTTAAAAAATTTCATTTCTTTTCACATTTTTCAAAAATGTTGATAAAAAAATTTTCAAATTTTTTTTCTTCTGAAATAGGTTTAGATTGTCATGAGGCGTGGAAATTTTAAATTCGAGCAAAAAGGAAAGTTTCCTTCTATTCTATAGTAGTGGTAATTTTTTTTTTGAAATAGGTTTAGAATGTCATGAAACTTGAAATTTTTAAATTTGGGCAAAGAAAAAATCTTTTTATCTATTTTAGAGGCAAGAATTTTTCAAAAATGTTGGTGAAAAAAATTTTCAAAATTTTTTTTTCTGAGATTAACAATAAATTTATTAATATTTTGTGTTACTATTTGTCAAAATGTGTATTGTACACGTGACCATGAGGACATACATGATTAACAAGTATAATTGTGCGTTATTCGGTACATTCTATGAATCGAATTATTTTTTGTACATGTTTATATAAAATTTGAACACTCATTTTTACATAATATGTGTGAGCACGTGCTAGAATATAACAAACAACAGTATTGATTTATCTTTTAAGTACTTATTTATTATTCTAATAAAATCATTCCAATAGATTATAATAGCCAAACAATATCGTAGAACGCAATATTGTGTAAAATAAACAAATTTGTATAACACTTTTTGGCGAACGTAGCCTTATGTTTCGGACTTGACTGACTACTCACGGTTAATATTTTTACGTGTTTACACCCCAAACCGTGAGTTCGAAAATTATAACATAAGACAACACTAACACTAATTTCTTACTTGCTAATCACGTCTCCGATTGCTTTCTTCCAATTTGCTTTTTAATTCCAATCAGAACTTATTAATACTTCGTAGGCGGTAGGGGTGAAATATTTTTGCCATAGTTGTCATGACTTGAAACATTTAAATATTTTATTTTCAGAATATTAAAAAATATTTTTGATTTTTTTGGTATTTTGGGGATGATTTCACCCCCTTCGAGGGCCTATGGGTGAATTTTTAACCCTTCTTGATAGAAAATACATTTCGCTTTTTTAGGATTGATTTAATAGAAATAATTATATTTATTGAAATTTTTTAAATTTTGTTAAGATTTGGGATCATTTCAACCCCTGAATAGTGGTAATTACTGAACATTTTCAAAAACCAATAAAGAACAATGTCACTTTTGGCTTTTAATGACGATTAATTTGAGACCTGCTAAACCTCCGTCTCATGATATTTCCCAAGGTCACAATCAACAACGTAAAAACAGGCGAAACAACAGCTTTTCTTGTGGTCACTCCGTGATACACAGTTTAGCTAGTTTCAACAATTTATGCCAAAAACCCACTTTAACTGATTTTTTTTAATACTAAAAATTATTTACTCTTTCATGTGTCTATTTACTTACTTCAGTTAAAGGAGTTTTGGAATAAATTGCTGAAACTAGATAAACTTTGCATCAAGTTGGATGAATTTTTAATAGTGCATTTATGTTTTTCGTAAAGAAAATGTATTTAAAACAATATTTAGTCACAAAACGCATTTAGGTGATGACTTAAGTAAAACTAAATGATTTCATGCAGGTATTATTAAATTATCTTCAGAGAAAAATGCTAATACATTTCTATTTAAATTGCAAGAGAATACAAGTTTTACTAAATCGTTGAAAATTAGTACACTTAAATAAAATAATATTAAGCAATAAACAATTTTTCTCTTACGTTTTTCTACACTTTGAGAAATACCGCCAATTCATGCCATTTAAAAAGAAAAATGTCAGATATGGCATATGAAAAAAATTACGTGATTGTTTTTGTGCAAGTAGTCTGCCATAATTATTGACAAAATCAAAATTGACTTAAATTTATTCATAATTATTTTTCACAAATTATGTGAAATTTATTGGTGACACTGTATATACTAGCAGTAAAATTTAAAAGTTATAGAAATTACAACTCTAGCTTTATTAAGATGAAATGTGGTAATAATCAATAATAAATTATTTAAACACTTGTGGATTGTATCAAAAATATTGTGTTTTCTAAATATCAGTAAAGTCCAAATAGTGGAGTCAATAGAGGTTGAAAATATGCATTATTTCGGAAAAATTACCGGAAGCTTTGATTTTCCTAAAACCTTTTGATATTACTGTTACATGGCTTAAAGTAAAAAGTTATAAACATGTAATTGTGAGGAAATTGTTTATTAATTATTTATACAAGAAACAATTTCTTTTAAAACAAAATTATTACAAGTTGAGAAATTTTAAAGCAATTTAATTAAAATTGACATATCAGGGGTTTTCGAGGACGCTGAAGCAGATTATGATGTCAAGAAAGAGTTATTCAAAATGGCTGATCCAATATGGCAGACTTTTCACTAAAAATTTTTTACTATCATATCTGACTTGGAGTCTGAATCTTTTTGTACAGTCGATATATACAATACTCTCGCCGCTATCTAAGTTACGATTCCTCGAAACGTAACCTCTTGCCAAAGGTGGTGCCTCTATGAAAAGTTGTTTTATATACGATTAGCTTAGACTTAAATATTGCTATTTTTTGTATTTGTTGAATTTTGCTTCAATAAATGAAGATATATTTTGAAGTAGACTCTTAATTGATACACTAGATCTAAGATTGACGACCTGCGTGCGATTCTGTAACGTGAATCGGATAATTGCTTACCACGGGTCAATTCCTATCAACATCGAGGCCAAATAAAAATAAAAAATTAAATTTTAAAATTTTTAAAATTTTTTAAAAATTTTTAAATTTAAAATTTTAAATTTTCTTAAAATAAAGAGGGTCAATTTAATATTTAAGGTAAACCTTGAAGCATCTTAAAGTACACATTTTAAGCTTTAAAGATCACACCTATAGAAGTCTAATAACGCGATTTGAACCAGAGTAATAGGTGGTTAAAGTTAGCTATACATATCAAATTTTATCACTTTCTCAAAATGTTGAAATTTTGGATTTTTACTCATTGGATCATTTTATGCATTACTTCAAGAGTAATATGTGAAAATTTTAGGTTTCTATCTTAAAAATTGTAGAAATGGTAGAGCTTCTACCGATTTCATCGGAAATCTCTTTGTTTCGACTTCATATATGTACTATTCCTACATACATTCATTTTGATATTTGAAAATATAATAATCCAATATCCACATGTTTCTTCTTTCATTTACGCTTTGTTGAGCTCAATTTCAATAATTCAAAGGTTACAACATATTTGGTGTAGCGAGTCCGAGTCATCGCGCGCTATACTTACTTATCACCGCGTACCATTTTCAATCTGGAGTCTACATTTTTGATCGTACAAAACAACTTCATGTACATTTTTTATGTGATAATTCCTGTAATTTCGAATAGCATAATTAATTGTTTTAAAAAAATATATTTTAAGAGTTACTTGAAAAAAACTGGTATCTTGCAACTAATTTGTTTAATAAAAAATGACGTTCAAGGACTATTGTTGCTAACTTTTGGTATGTTATTCTTGACATGCTCAGAAATGTATCCTAGAAATTTACCACTTCCCGGAATTATTATACCATTTTCTTGCTGATCCTTGTAGATATTAAAAGAAGTGTAATAGAAAGTTCTGCATTAAGTCTCAGACTAGGAAACGAAATAGGGTTCAAAATTGTGGTTGATTGCAGGTTTCTTGAGAAGCAATTAAGAAAAAATAGAGATTAAAATTTTTGTTTGGAATTTTCACAGCATTTTTATTTATAAGCACAATTATTATTTGTAAGCGTCGTAAATTTTTGTTTTTAGAAACTCAAATATTTAATATTTTTAAATACTTAAAAATTAATGAAGATATCTTGAGAAATTAAATCCCTGTTCTATGTATTTTTAAACGTTTCTAGCATAACAAATCATTCATTCTTTCAGCTATTTTCTAGGACATATTTTCTAGACTCTTTCGCCAACTTCTGCTTAAAGAGATTACATCTTCTTAGTACAGCTTTAGTACGTACAATATGTCTGAACTCATATCCGCTTTCCCTGTTAGTTCTATCTCTATTTTACGGTGTTAGTAGACAAATTATATTAAGTTCTACTCCAATGTTACCTTGTATGAGAGACAGCCATTTAAACTTGTTGCGTTATGATAAATTAATGTTTTCTTCATGAACTCCCGTGCTAGCTAATAAGTAGACTCCTGGGTTAATGTAAATGAACATAGTTACAGGAAAATGAAACCAATTTATTTTCTATTGATCTTTTATTGATTCTACTATGATGAAGCAGAAAATAGAACTAATATTTACTTAATTAGTCTTAATATTCGTTATATTTTTTTTTTTTTTAGCTAAAGCATGCTTAACATTTATACAACAGTCTATTTTTAAATAAATAGATTTTTAAAGTATCCGCTTTTCAAATACAGTACCTTAATCATAATGAAGCTCTTAATAAGTATTAAAGTAATAATATAACGAGATCTATTTATATCAAAACGCAGATGGTTCTCTAGCAAATTTTAATTAGAAAATAAACTACGCCCTCAATGCTTTAGTTCTAGAATATAGTAAATAGAGAGAAAGAGCTACTGTATTGCCCAGGGAAAGAATTCTTATTGAAAAGGTTTACTAAATATAGCATAAAATAATATTTGATGGGGCAATTTTATAAACCGTATAAAAGATGCCACAAAATAGTACGTGTATATTTTAAACACTTTTATGAAAAATCAATTAACACCTAAATATGTATGTATCTATTATAAGTTAAAGGGTTGAGAACCACCACCGCTAAGTTTACTTAAAGATTACGAGAAAAATAGAAAAAAACTTAAAATCCAACATGATTTCTATTTTTATGGATGCTACGATTGGTTGAAATTGCGTAGTACCCTAATATAGAACTTAGTACTATCAACGTTCTACAAAACAGAGAGATACTAACGGATTTACATCTTTATGGATGCTATGATTGGCAAAAATCGCGTTGTACACTCAGAATTTGAAACGCATGTCCTATCAATGTTATTAAGTAACACCCCCAGAAAGAATGTTTACTACCGTTATTTAAGATGCAAAAAAAATGTTTCAGTGACTACTGAAAAAGCTATACTGTTGCTTATTCGTTTCATTTCCATAGTTTTCCTCGCCACTGGTAAGCGGCAATGACAGTTGCACACACTACAGATTTGCTTCCGTTTAAATATGTTTAAATATTCCCGGAAGAAAGTCTCTTGCAAATGTAATATAATATTTTTGTTAATAAGTGCTCTTATCTGCTCTTATTAGATTATATATTAATTAATCAACTGCTTTTGAACAAGTAAATGTATCCATAAAAAATAGCGTGATTTATAATAACTCATAAGTAATTTATTATAAATCACTGCGTACAGCCAATCACATTTAACTCCATGCCTATCTGCCTAATCGATATATCGCGCAAAATAAAATAAAATGTTCCATTGTTATCGAGGGTACGAAGGTGATTTGACATGTTTACACAATTTGTAAGTAATAATTGTGCCAAAAGTGACCGGTTAGTAAAAATGAACTATTATCTTAATATTTATTGTTATGTACTGACCTGCGGCTCGTGCTGCAAACTTCATCTGCGTGAGTTATTACTTACATTATCGCTGGTTAAATAATATACTATAATTGATTCACACAACTGACTAATTATGGTAAACATACTCCCCTTCGTATTCTTCATTACATGATACTTCTAATAGAAGAAATTTCTTCAGAGCTGTGATCTAAATAGAATGTTCATGCCTTAAAAGTTGATTTTTCTAGAATCGATATCTTTTTTGTCACAAAAATACTTTAATAATGTAGAACTAGAAATATGATATTACTTACTCTTACTTAATACTTTTATTATACTGTATTGAATGTTATAATTACTACTATTGGTTTAGCTTAGTTAAGTTAGCTTTCAAGAACACTTGCTTGCGCTAGCCGATATGCATCCATTCTTCTATAGGAAAGCAGTACAATTATAGACAGATCTAAAATTATGTAATTTCATAGCATTATTGAAGCGTTTGGTGACAAGGTACTAAATTATTTTAATTAAATATTATCATTTAGTAGATTTTTACTGTGACTAGTATCTCTAAATCAGAGATCATATACTGTAATATTTGAATAAAGTTGCTTCATGTAAATATTTCCTTAGTTATCTAGCACGTAGATCTATGTATATCAATCTACGATTAGATGCATTCTCATTTCGCATAAGACAATATGCATTTTTTAACAAATTATATTGTAACGGGTCATTTTATTATCCACTCGGTGATAAGAGTAATTTAACTAAAATACTGCTTTAATTTAATATTTTGTTCTAAATGTATTTTAAGCAAAGATTAGGGAATTAACAAGATAGGACAGCCGGCCTAAAACCTTTTATCTTTTAGCAATTGCGCCATTGACCTCGCGCAGTTGCCACAATGTGACAATCAGACGGAGAAGATAACATTAGAAAGAGAGGCCAATAGTGAAAAATGGACAACACTGTCCTGATAGAACGACCGAACTCAGCTGACTGTCACTAAAAAAACAGGTTGCTTTGTAATATATGTCACATGAAGTATTTCTATGTTTATATGTAAGGTATCTATTTGGTTAGGATAGAATTATAGATTGAAAGAATAACTCTGAAACCGTTTTCATAAAATGAGGAAAAAACAACCACACGCAGCTGTCATCGAGGTCTATACGTGACGTAGCACTTGTCGATTTTAATGAGCTAACCTATCTTTTAGTAAGCTTGGTCAAATTCGTTTAATGCGTAAATGACAAATCCCGAAACCGTTTCCGCTGGATGTCGTGTCCCTTTAAATTGGAGTACCTACCTTCATCTATTTCGTCTTCTCCGTCTGACTGTCCTATCTTATTAGTTCTCTAATCTTTGCCATAAGCCTAGCCTGCTAGTACACTAGAAATCCATACGAATGAATAAATAAATAGATTCATTGCGCGTAGAGGAATAGTCGTTTTATAAATAACCAATCAAAAACGATCTCGCCAAAAAGCATCAGCACGGTGGAATCGCATAGGAAACAGGGATTCAAGGTAGGACCTTCGATCTAAACGAGGGTTATCGAGAATTTGTCGTCATGATTTAAAAAAGTCTATAACTGCGGTCATCCAACCTACCTGCTCTAGTAAATTGATATCCAGAATTAATGTCATCAATATTTAAATAATTATATACTGAAGTAGTGCAGTTCCAAGTTACAGAATAATTAAACTGTGTGGCGTGTTCTAGTGTGGGCCACCCTACGAGCGACGTGGTTAGCGTCACTGGTGTAACCTGGCTAGCACAGTAAATATAAGTAGAGCAAAAGGGCGTCGAGTTCAAGGCTTGGGCGCCATTGATTACTGAGTGTAATCAAGGAAAATTGAAGATAAAGATAAAAATAAACAAAAGACAAATGTTACATATGTACAATATAACTATATTACAAAATATTATATTACAAAAAATATGAGCTATCACATCATCAGCGATACTGTATAGCAAAATATTAAACCGAAATATGTACAAGATAAACTATATTACAAAAGATACGTCTCGCAACGTTACCTCAATACTAAAAATCATATATTACAATAAAATGCGAACATTTACCAGATTTAAACCGAACTATAATACAAAGGTATCTCGCAAACGATCCGACAACAAACTATTTACAGCACTAGATATACTAAAGTGCAACAGAAGAGATATTACAAAATAAGGCCTGGGGCTACTTGAAAATCTTACGAGAGACAAAATAACTATATTACAAAAAAAATGTCTCGTAACGGTTTCTCAATACTCACAAAACATATATTACAACGAAATGCCCCATGGCTTTACCACATCAACTCGATATACACTTGTTACACAAGATGCACCATGACTATTACCATATTTAACCAAACAAAAGTGCATATACAATACTACGATAGAAAATTTCAACAATGAATTAAGATAAAGGTAACTGTGAATTAAAATATATTACAACGAATTCACAAAACTAAATCTTACAAAAGACGCTTGATTTTACGATTTAAACTTAAGATACTTGGCTTTATGAACCAAAACTAAGTACATTGCTTTCATGAAGCGAGAACCACTACGAGTGAAAATAATCCCTTTTATATGAGATAATAATCAAAAGTACTTATCTTTTGTTTTAAAAGTCCTGATGAGAGAAATTCCTAAGTGCGCTCCTGTTCTAGGATGAATACGGATTTATATGTTATGTAGGCTGATTTTTGGTACCTCCATTTTGCTGACTTGGAATGATTTGCTTAGTAGTAAAATC
The DNA here is from genome assembly GCA_963583905.1 of Stenurella melanura. Taxonomy (NCBI): domain Eukaryota; kingdom Metazoa; phylum Arthropoda; class Insecta; order Coleoptera; family Cerambycidae; genus Stenurella; species Stenurella melanura. Next base: position 213,700,604 of record OY757309.1, read on the forward strand.
TCAAAGATGCGTCATGTCGAGAAATTCCATAATAAAGAGAAACGTAGCATTGTAGAATTAATTTACTGATTCTTAAGAAAAGCTGAATATAGGTAATTGTTCACGAAGCAAAGGTGTAACATCGAGATCACTTCGAAGTTAAAATGAAATTTGTAATTGTATAGGAAAAGAAAAAGAACCTAAAACAATATTTTTATTACGTTAGATGGTATTTAACGATATATAATTATTTAACTATTACCTTATACGTCTATAAGGTTCCTTCCTATTTTAATATCCCCATTAGGGTCTTACAAAATTTCTATTAGGTCCACCTCGAAGGACGGCTCGAGTGAAAGAGAAGGAATTTAGTCTAACGCGGCGTATTGTGACATATGTCCCGGACCGACAGTAACATGGCTTCGCCCAAAAAGTAGTTCTTTTATTTGAATGAAATATTTAATTAGCTAAAGGATCTATATTGTTACTGATAGTTCTACGTTTCATGTGGCTCTCCGACTTTATTATAAATACTCGACTCAACTTCATTTTTCAGTTAGTTTGATTTATTTATTTAATTTAATTTGAATATCATCGAGCGTGCGCTGTTCAACACACCGATGCGTAAGCATAAGCTACTACCAACTTCTCATCTGTTTAGGAAAGTTCGTTATAGTACCAGAGCATAGGATAATAAAATGTTTGATTATTAAAATTTTTCTAATAAATGTTAGAAAATGTAACGAAGGATGCTTTTGTGCATTCCGCACGTTACAACTGTAAGTACATGATAAACTTTTCTGCATGTAAAATGGCCGACGCAATAAATTACGTTTGCTAACGTATTTAGTATGTTATGATTTTATATTCCCTGGGATGTTTGGCAACCAGAATTATTTGTTCCGGACATCACATCATGTTGTTAGTGTAGATTTGACATCGATGGCTTCCCTGTAAAAGTAATAATCAGTGAAGTCATTGCGAGTGTGCGAATTTACACCTCGACGGTGTATTCAATTACATTTCTTTCTTAGTGCGCAAAAACATATGTTAGTTATGCAACTAACCAGTCCAATAATAAGTTGTTGGTCCTCATGTTGTAACTAGTTTATATCTTTTTGTATTGTTGCAAAAATTGCTGTGTGTTAATTAAGATATTTATCAGATAGTTATTTTATGCAGAACTGGCCAGACGCGACATTTGTGTATAAACTATGTATTTCCATTTAATAACCATTCTGTATATTTACTCATCGTTGTGCACTATAGTTTATTATTGCCCTTGTATATTCAAAGAAAGTGTTTTTGTTCATCCACCCTTGAGAGTCTCATGCTTAATTAGTAAATCGAGTACATTTATATTTGTTTGTTTTATCTTTTTAATTAATTTCAGATATACTTAGTATGTCATTTTCTTTTGCTATTTTCTCTAAAGAGGCTTAAAATCCTTTAAGTTTCAATACGTGAGTCAGTGTCAACAACAGTATCAGAAAGAAAAAATTCTAAGCTTTCTGAGGGGCAAAAGTTGTAAAATATATTGGGTAATTGTCTATTGTATCGGTTTGTAACTGATATTCCGATTTTTAGCTTAACAAAAAAAACTAATATTTCCATCGATTTTTCTTCCGCATAGAATATAAAGACAAATGACAAATATTTACGAAACACATTAGTCATATGTTTGTATCCTAAAATTATACTTAGTAAAATTGCTTTTTTCATACGCAACTCTCCAGGAATTTTATTTTTACGTATTGGGGCAACATGAATATACAATATACATAATGAATCCAACATCAAAGAAATTAATCCTAAATATTTACAACGACAGTCAACAAACTCGAACACATGAACAACGAACTGGGTAAAATTTTTCTCCTTTGACTCTGATAATTAAAAAATGCAGGCTATTAATTTCAAAGGTTTCCACCTCTAATATTTAGAAAGGCAAGAAGGGTACCGAGTCCAATACGTTTAACTAGGATGAAAGTCCACGTCACGTCCCAGTTCACATCCCTATCCCTATGAACAACGAACTGGGTAAAATTTTTCTCCTTTGACTCTGATAATTAAAAAATGCAGGCTATTAATTTCAAAGGTTTCCACCTCTAATATTTAGAAAGGCAAGAAGGGTACCGAGTCCAATACGTTTAACTAGGATGAAAGTCCACGTCACGTCCCAGTTCACATCCCTATCCCTAGTTTGTCTGTGTGATAAATCAAATTAAAATATTTTTTGTTAAAATACTTTAATTCGATTTATCACAAAGGCAATGTTCTTAATGTTTCAAGGATATCTAGATCTATCAAGTCATTGGTAAAAAGTGTTTTAACATTTTAACATCAAGATGAAAGATTTCTTATTTAATGAAATATCTCGTTGAAGTACAAAACAAATGTTTTCTATTATTACTTGTTAAATTACACCTCCTGGGTACCTCCTCCTTGTATTTGAAAGGCACAAAAATAATTTATTGTCAATTAGAAATTGTATACTTTAATGGTATAGTGGTGGAAAAAAAACATCGGTTCAGGACAATAAACGCCAACGTTTTGTTTACTAATGGTAAACTGCTGATTGCTGACTTTAGCTAGCTTTTCGTTTATCTTTAGGGTTCATGGACACAATTTCTCATTGACCATAATGTGTAGAGTTAAAGCTAATTTTGGTATGGAAATATATCAAACATTACAAGAATTCCTGAAGACAAATTAAACGCTAGGTAATGCCAACAATAGAAAGAATTGTTACTTCAATACGGCTGTGATTAGACCTGAGGTTTCTCGCGTCTCCCATTATTTTAAATAAGGCACGAATCGGTCTACAGAACCGCATAAGGTGTTAATCTTAAAAGTACGAGTTCAATAGAAAGGCATTTATAGACATAGGTGCAATATTTGATAATAATTTCAATGTATATCCTGGTAAAACAAGATCTCAATAAAAAGTGTATCTAATAATTCAGATCTAAGTACCACACATGGTAAGTTTTAAACCTGTTCTTTCGATTCCTTGAGTTGCTTGAGTTCCGACGTTTAAGTGTCGACAGTCAGTCTTAGTCAGGCAAGATTGTTTAAGTTTGTTATGTGTTCCATTTTTACTATAAGTATTACTTTTGTTGATTATTTGTATCTGTTGTTTGTTAGTTATCCCCTAAACCAGTGTTTTAATAAAATCACGTAAAACCTCAAAGTCGCTCTTCTTAACACACCTCCACCATGGTCTCAGGTCCTCGCCTTAAGCCTATCGTGACATATGGTGGATGCGCCGGGTATTATAGGCAAGATAATTCAAACCCTACGTGACATATCTCGACAATGTTTAATCTTAACTCCATACGTTGGTTAGAGTTAGGATAATAATAATCTGGCACAAAAAAGATTAAAATTTCTAGAGGGACATGTTTGGACTATTTGATTTGGTGTTGAAAGAATTAAAAAACAATTAGCACATTGACGCTTTCCAGAGAGGGTGTGAAATGACTTGTTACGAACTCAGAACCTATCGCCATATTAACCGAGAAAAGGCAATATAGGTTAATAGTTTAGGGAGAAGTAGTCGGGAGAGAAAAGAGCGCCCTCCAAGATGTTGCGTGTTGGACCGATGTCGTCAAGGAACTAATAGGAAGAAATTTTTATGAGATTGTCAACCACTGTAAAGGTGTAATGTTCTCAAAAGTGCCATACAGCAAAGGGAGACAAACCTCAAAAACGCATGGATTACAATAGTCTGTAAAGACATTCTGAAGTTGATGATTACATTATATTGTTCCAGAAATATCGACATTAAGGAAAGTAATTGTTTTTGTATTCATTAGTACACCTACGTACCTCTCTCAAGAATAATGAGTCTCAATGTACAAAGACTATAAAACGCAGTTTAAAATATTTGCAGAGTGATATTATTTCAAACAAAACAAGAAAATAAAGACGCTTAAGACACATACTTTCTAATTAATGGCAAACATAAAACAAAAGAATTTGTTCTATTGACTTTTATGATTGTTTCATTGCTTCAAATTTAACAGAGCAGTATCTCAATGTGAACTCTCAGTAATTAGGATTTCTGTCTCTGTTGCTACTAAATAGCATAATTAAGCACTAATACATGTATATTAATTTACTCAAGATGTCTCTTAGAACGTAAAAAACTGAAATATGGTTTCAAAGCGACGATTTATTATAAGAAGAAACCAAACTAATAACAATAATAATTTATAATAATTCTTTTTAAGGACTTCACACAAAATACGTGAAAATTTTATTTTTTGTTGAAAAATATAGTTTAGAGTATGACAATTGAAAGTTGTAAAGGTCATGACCCATGAAACCCCATATTTCTGGCTCTAGATAATTCTAAACACGACAATAAATGTGATAAATGGTATATAATATTAATTAAAACAAGCTAACCATTATACTCTTCCCCGATTTACTGCACTTTTTATGTAACTGTTGCACATTGTATAGAATACTCTCCGCATTTTAATCGTAAAAAGAAAAATATTTGAAAAGAGAATATTAATGTTAGTTTGTATTAGCTAGTGGGAGCCTTGTCTAACTGCGAGATGAATGAAAACCGCCAAAGCTTGGTCCATAATCTTATCGCACTTGTGACAAATTTATTGTTGTTAAGTTGATAAACCTTAGGGACCATTGCTTAATTAGCCAGTTTTGTAATGTAACAATATTATATAACATGAATATTTAAATTTAAAGAATTTAAATAATTAATAACTTTCTTATTTATTGATCGATTTTGTTCAAAGACAATAGAGTTTTTCATTTAGCTAACTTACTGTCCTAATTTCACTACAATCCGACTTTTCGTTCTTAAGTTATCGTGCTTACAAGAAACGTGACGGACGGATGCCCCAGTGGGGCCAAAATAAGTAATTCTTGGAAAAAAACTCCAAATAAAAAAATAACAAGAGACCAGCATAAATGCCTCAATTCGAAAGTTAAATGCCTACTAAGTACTATACTGTAGCAGGAAGAACAGAAAACACGAATGTATTCTTACCATGCCAGTCTAAATTTGTCCTTCCTCACTACTAACAGAGCTTATTGTGATTTAGGTGAGATAAGATACGTGTTCTTTTTGAAATCTTATTTTAGTGTTTAGAAATATTTTACTGTTTTTAACATAGCGTCATTACCTACAGGTAAGTTTTTTTTTTTGTTCTCAGGGATCGTCTTTTAATAAAACTCCGAGGGCACTGCAGCCTCCTGGGCTTATTGTGCTCTCCCTGTCATGCTTCACTCTGCCCACTCCAATACCCCTGTACCCCTAATCAGGTGATACAGGTTCATGGTCGGGTGGGTGCTGATGAGTTCCGGGTCCGTTCGTGCTTGCCCGTAGATACCATATCTTCTGCGAGCCAGTGCCTCGCAGTTGAATATGATATGATCGACCGTTTCCGGCTCCTTGCTGCATAGTCTGTAGTCTAGGTTGCCGTCGAATTTGCCGATTGTATTTAGATACTTCTTTACCGAAAAATGTCCAGTCAGAAGTCCCACTATTGGTCTTAACTGCGTCCTGTTCATTGTGAGCAGTTCTTCAGTTTGTTTTGCACATGGACCTGTAATGAGTGTTTTCCCATGTCGATTTCCTGGAATGTTCCTCCAGTGATTTTTGTGTTTGCTCTTGACCCAGTCTTTAATCGCCCTTCTGGCTGAGCTTTTGGAAATACCCAGCGCGAGTTCTGGGCCATAGAATGGATTAGCTGCCCCTTGTCTAGCAAGTTCATCGGCTTTTTCATTGCCGTCAATTTTGGAGTGTCCTGGCACCCAGAGTAATTTGACTCTGTTCTGCTCACCCAGAATTTTCAGCCCTTCATGGCAGTCCCATACCAGTCGGGATGACACTCTGTTGGAGGCTAGTGCCCCAAGTGCCACCTGACTGTCTGATGCAATGGAGATCTGCTGGTTGACATATTGTCGACTTGCATTCTCACGTACACATTCAAGTATAGCCAGAATTTCTGATTGGAATACAGTGGCATGTTGCCCAAGGGAAAGACTTATACTTGCCCTGAGTCTTTCACCATGTATTCCAGCTCCAGCTCCTGTGCTCGTCCTAGACCCGTCAGTATACCAGGTTAGGCCCTTACGTAGTATGTCAGGAGCTTCTTTTAACCAGTCCTTCCTATCTCCAATGGTGATATTGAACGGCTTGTTAAAGGTGATTTTTGATATCATGTAGTCTGACCTCATATTCAATATAGGGTCTTCTACATTGTTTATTATCCTCAAGTGTCCCCCAAGTCTATACAGGTAAGTTAATCATTTTATAATTATAGTTGTTAAATTATGTTAAGTAATAATTTTTAATCTTGATTAACAAAAACAGTCTAAAAATTCTTAAGAATCTATGGTAACAATTTTGGTTGGTAGAGTTTTAGTTGATATCATAGAATACCATGTCTGTAATTTTTTAATTATTTGCTCACTTATAGGTTGATCTTGATGGAAAATAAAGAAAATCATGAGCATATTTGCGCCATTTTGCTTTATAAATTCCTAAACAAATTAAAGTTAAAATAGAGAAATCGCCCTCTTTCTTATACTTAATATATTTAATTTATTTTTACTGCAGGATCTGGTTCTATGAGTATATATTTAACTAGACAAACATTATTTGATAAGATGAGACAATCTGGGTAAATTAAATTAGAAGATCAAGTGCCTGAAATGAAGAATTTGTCAAGGAACCTACAACGTTTCCAGTGAAATACATTCATGATCTTCATAAGAAAATTTCATTTTTTGTGTCTGAATTCAAGAGAAGATGGCTAGAGGCCAACAGAAAAGAAGATTCTTGACTAAAAACAGGAACTGGTTAAAAGCATCATTATATTTTTCAACCTCTGCTATTTCAAGTAAGAAAGTGGGTCGACCTCAGATAAGTTTTCAAGAAGCTTGTGATAGAACTATACGTTTAATGACAAGGACATTGAGAATCAAGCACTACCCCGAAGAATTGTGTTTTGCAGCCCAGATGAGTTTGCGTTCTGCAGGTCAACTGGATTCATCCAAGGTTGTCCAAGAGGTTACTGCGACAACAGCAACAAGAGCTGCTAAATATCGAACTGCTTACAAAAATGACAGCGTCGTAAAAAAATCTTACAGGAACAGAAGCCCTTGCTCTGTGTGTAGAAGGTAAACTTACCAGGCACCAGTATAATATAATTAGAGAAAATGACAAATTCAGATTCCCTTCCTACAAGAAAGTACAATTAGCTAAAAAGGAATGTTATCCACAAAAATAAAACATTGTCGTTACGGACACTACCGTGGAAGTAAAATTAGAAGCCTTACTTGATCACACCGTATCTCGCTTATTAAAAGCTCAGAAAGAAGTTCTCGAGTTACAACATGTAGGAGACATAAAGCAATTGGTCTTAATTTGCGAATGGGGCTTTGGTGGATCTACGCAGTCAGTATATAAACAAAAGTTTAGCACTGACCCCAATGCCTCTGATGGGAATATTTTTATTTCATCACTTGTTCCTTTAAGGCCTATGTCGGATCCTCTAATTACTATCATGAGAAAGTGGCCCAAGAGGAGAAATGCTACGTTTGAGAAAACTGTTTTGGACCTGTTGATACCGCCCAATGTTAGTATTACTTGGAATGTTTCGACCGTTTCTACCATTATCAGTACTGACGATTCCGAAAGTTCAGGAAGCTCAATGGAAAATGAATAATTAGATATATTTTTATTAAATTTTGCTAAATTGTTAATGTATTTTATTTTTATTACACTGACAGAATATATTTATATGTTTGGCATCTTTTATTTATTTTTTTTTTTATTTTACTGCGTTAAGTTCATCACCTGGTTAAGAGTTTCAGAATTTTACTGAATTAATTCGACTTCTACCCCCTGAAAACCACCCCAACTTATCAGTCTTATTTTTTAAATTAATTTTCCTGTACTCGCGAGGCTATTTTGGGCCGGCTTCAGAATTTTCTGAGAGTTGTTCAAAATTCGATCACCAACACAGTGATATGAAAATGTTTCCCTAAGAGCTATATTGCGGGTTTTAGAAATGTGCTGATAGAATGCAATATACTCTTCGTTTTATATTTGCGAAGAGCATAACAAATGTGCTCTTATGTTAATAGGAAGCTGCAAAAATACAATAATTTTAAAAAAATTAAACAATTTTAATATGCAGAAAAATTGGTTACAATAAACCAACAAAATTGTCTTCTACTTAATGACATATTTTATAAGAAATCAAAATTCAAAACAGTTTACTGTCGTTTCAATAGATATTTTGACTTGAAATTTTCTGTGATGGTTAAGATCCATAAAAAGCATATTTCTCCAAAATTGTATCTGTCTGTACAAAGTCTGAACATTATGATGAAAGTTACATTAACTTGTTTAAAAAAAATGCATATACGCATTTCCATTTCTCTTAGGTTAAGTACTCATTTAATAGAAGTCATGTATATCCAGATCTGTTCATGATTTTATTGCTAACAATTTTCACTTTTTATTTTTGCTCTTAGATCGATATTTCGAGATATTTGCAAAAAGCCGACAAAAACGATCTTTACGAATTCAATTCGTTAAACGAATGTTTTCTCAACCTCACCCAAAGTTCAAAACTTACAGTTATACTTCCTTTTATATGTACTTCATATTGCAGCAAAAACATTTCCCACTCCAAGCAATTTTTAAAAAAGGACCCCGTATAAATTAAGTGAAAATTTACTTTTTGTTGAAATTTTCCATAATTCTGGAAAAGTTTAGAGTATAGCGATTAAAAGAATGTCGTGACCCATGAAATTCCATATTTTCTGCACTAAAGGATTCTAAACACGACAATAAATGTGATAGTGTTATGTAACATATTAAATAAAATAAATAATAGTGTTTGTACTTGTATGTGTATGCGAGAAAATCTATTATTCTACCATCTACCTAAAAGCTTTTAATCACCAAACTATCTTCTCTGAAATACAAAAAATGTCCACAGAAGATGAATTTCCATGATTTTGTGCGAGGTCCTTTATTTTCACTTAGTTAAGTTGGCAATTCCCTAGAAAGAGACATCCGATAGGGAAATATTTATTATTTTTAGCCATAACTTTTTTTTCTTAGTACGTATATTTAAAAAACTATAAGAGTACCTAAGTAGAATCATAACAAGACTATTACTATGAATTTTCACTCAATGATTTTAGTCGTTTGCAAAATAGCTCGATTTAAATTTAAAAATTATGTTAATCTTCCTATTTCGTAGTTTTAAATCGAGCTATTTCGCAAATCACTGAAATTATTGAGTGAAAATTCATAGTAATAGTCTTGTTATAGTTCTACTTAGGTACTCTTATAATAGGGAAATAATAAATATTTCCCTATCGGATGTCTCTTTTTAGGGAATGACAAAAATGTTTCTATGTGTAGAGTGTTTTTTTTATTTTTATATACTTAACTAAAATTAATGAAATATAGACGAAGCAAAATAAAATCTTCAATGATAATAATTATTCGAACAAACTTCTAAATTATTATCAAAACTGAAATATTTCTACCAATGAATTTTATAACATAGTGCTATGCTAGAAAAATTATGCTCATTTGAATATTTTCACAAAGGAATTATATTCCATATACAACATAAAAAGCTTACCCATTACTGGATGCGCAACAGAGGTAATGAATTAATTAGGTGAATTTTGTTTTAAAAAATCCAGTCACCTGTAAATGTAACATCGTTAATTACAACGCTGTCATCAGCAAATGCGCTAATCCTTTTAGCTCAAGCTTTTGTATGGTATTAAAAATTATAATTAATTTTTTTAAGTGGCCGCATGGCAATGCCACTTTCAAATGAATGTCTGCATATATTTCACGTAAATCTCGGAAGAATAATGGTTTCGTCGGTTGTGCAGCTTGAATTACTGAGCAGCATCAGCCCTGCGAATGCTGTCTCCTTTCAGGGTAATGGTTATAAATGACAGGTGGTTCGGACCCTCGCTACATAATTTATTGTAGGAGTCCAGCAGCTGGGTAAGGGCTTGTATTTTTTTAAAAAAGAAAGACGTCTAGAAATAGAGATCTAGACACGACGTTGTTATTTTCACTGTGGATATTAGTCATGTCGTCTTTTCCTGCGTTACATATATTATCCAGGAAGGTACAGCATTGGTAAAAAAAGTTGTGTTTCTAATGCAAACAAAAAGTCCGTTGGTGTTCTAGTTTCGAACAGAAATAAATTATTGTTTAAGCTGAGCAGTGGTGTAATGTTGGAATTATTTATTTATACATTTATTTATTGTTCAAACAGGCCTGACTGGCCTAATTACAAGGATAGTAAGTAACATTTCATCATAACAACTATAATACATTTGCATCGGTAATCAAATATTGTTCAATATTTCTTATATAATTTTTATGCTCAACTTTTATTAACTTTCTTAAATTTCTTCTTATTTCTATATATTTATTGTAATGATATTCTGAAGCATCCTTTAATTTTCTATATTTCTTTTTTTCCCTTAATAAATGTTTCATTTCTTTACTAAACCAACTAGGAAATTTGTTATAATTAGGATTGTACTTCAGTTTGGGAACACATATTTCAAAATATTGTTTATAATTCGGTACATTTCCTCTATTAATATTTACATTACTGTAATAAACTGGGGTTTTATTCCCCTAATTACATGATTTAATCAGACATTGCCATTGGCAGAGTACGGAGTGTCCCAATTACTTTTGGAGACTCCGTCGATATTATAGTATATCCAACGGAATCAAAACTGTGCTTACCCTTTTCCTTCTAGGTGTTTATGACCTTTATGGTGCCTCTCAACCAGGTTACTTCACAAACAAACTTTACTGAATATAAAATGAACTTAATTTCTTAACAAGCAAATAAAACACGTGATTTCTCAAAACACTTAAACCACTATATTTACAGAAGAAAATGAAAACAAATGGAAATGACAATCACAAACGTTTACGATTAAATGAAGTAACAAACGGTAATTACACTATATCAAGAAAAGAAATGGTCCGCGGCAATTTCAAATCTTTAGCTAAACCGCGACCGAATATTCTTAGCTCGATTACAACACATTAGTTTTCTACTTATTAAGTAGATCGGACGTTAAGCCAAAAGTGGTGATAATCTCTCCATCGAAATAATACGTTTCAAAAGTGGGCCGTAAACTTTACACCCTCGACCAATTAGGACCTTCTTTACTTTAAACCGTACGCATTTGAAATTACCTAACGGACCATGGTATTTATCATATGGTCTATCTTTAACATTTTAATACCAGTCCAGCAGATAGAAAAAAAACCCTTTTGTTCCTTGCTTTGCCTTTGTATAGGGAAAAAAACCTGCCTTCTTTGGTCTATCTATCTTAGTCTATTACATATGTTCCTGGAATCATATTTCAACTGCCTTAGTCTAGAAAATTTAACTATACCCCCCGTGGATATTTCAACAAGTGCCCTTAACTTCAAGCGGGCAAAGCAAATTGGACATGAAATAATTTGGATGCTTATTTATTGTTTACAAGTGGCTAACGTCGACTACCTAATAAAGAGTAAAGTTAACAAAGCACGTTTCCTGGACTCTAAAGTTTGCAAGATAAAACAGATGTTTCTATGGCCAGTATCTTACGTTATTGTCCTAAATACGGTGATTCTAAGCGACAGGGTCGGACTTGGCTTCCCTTAATTTGACTTTTGTTACATTACTTTGAACTGTAACGTTTTCCCAATTAACATCCCTAATATTTTTGCTCAAAAAATCTGCATTTTTGAAATTATGTTTACATTTTTTATTTGATATTTCTTCATTAATCTCTTTACTACGATCTCATTCCATTTTAATTTCCTGAGCTGGGTGATATAGATCTTCACTTACACGGTAAAGTCTCTTTATATGCATTACATTTATCCAAACTGTGTTCTGAGCTAATTACTTAATGTAACGTCTCCTAAAGAATTTATTATATTATTGAAGAGCCTAAACGAATTGAAATTTCAAAAATCATATAAGCAGCTCAGTTTTTGACTCATATTGTGAAATACTGTATCTACCGCCTTTATTTCTGGTATTATTACTATTATTGATATCTCCTTGTAAAAAGTTTAATAATTCAATGTAACTGTTATCAGAACTATTTGGTGGAATAACAACAGCAATTAAACAGTATTTTTTACCAATCGCCTCCTCTTCCGTATAAATACCATCTTTTTTCCTTCATGGAGTAGGATAACTCTCCCATTCTCAATCAAGCATAAATTCTCTTTTACTTCTTATGAAAGTTAATTTGAAATATTGCTACACATTTAGGTATACAAGGCTTCTGAAAATAGAATTCAGTTTTTAACAGACTCTCAATTTGACCTTTATGTATGGCGCATTTGCCAAATTCTCGATAAATAAAATCCCTATTTTTTTCTCACCTTATACTAGACATAGCTTAATGAAACTAATATGGGACCACCAGTAGATTTCATAGAAATTACTTAAGTCATCCAGGGAAAATGATTGAACATACATAAAAAAGTTATGTATGTTCAATCAGTTTCCCTGGATGACTTAGGTCATTTCTATGAAATCTACTGGTGGTCCCATATTAGTTTCATTAAGCTATGTCTGGTACAAGGTGAGAAAAAAATAGGGATTTTATTTATCGAGAATTTGGCAAATGCGCCAGTGATCGATTTTGTCCTGTTTTTATTACATACGGGTATCTCATTTCGTTTCGAGAAGACTACGGTGTGTGATTTTGTGGATACAATGTATATTTTATGTTGATTAAAGGTTGTCATTTATTTCGTGAACGTCATGACGAGAAAGCTGTTCGCAGTATTTAATTCTAGTCATTCTGATTCAAGTCTCTTCGTAGCGTCGCACAGTGTGGCATTTACGAGTTATTCAGGTCAAAATTCGATATCGCCTTTGCAATTCAACGAAAATCAATCTACTTAGACTCAAGATTTTCCTAATACTGAGCACTTTAAGGAAAGACTGCGAAAATTGAAATTCAGCCTATTTTTGGCACATGACAGCTGTCAAAACCTATAAAAAATGTGAAAATCCCATAAAGGCTGAATCTACATACTGTTATTTCCTATATAACTCCTTGGAAGTCCATCAATTTTATCATGATTTTTGACTTGCAGAATCTGAATTTCAAGGGCCCAAAACCATATAAGTACCTAAATAATTTTAGAAATGACCATTTCTTGGCCGAAATTGGTAATTTTTGGCTCCTCTTATGTATGTAACAAGATCTGAAGTACCAAATACCCTTTTATTTTAAGTTCTTCTGTTCGCAGAATTTGTATATAAGTATCACAAACGGAAAGGTCAAAGGGCTATGTACTACGACCATCTTTTGGTTATTTCTAGTCATTTATCTGCTTGTGAACTGTTAATTGTACGCAAACTAAATAAGTATCCATGTGTGTCACATTCTGTAATTTTTACTTCCCTCGCATACCGAAGGGAAGTATCGTATTCGAGAGAAAATTACCCTCCGAGATTTCTTCGGATTTTCACATTTCACATCATGTACGTTACGAAAATATAGGTTCTTCAATTCCGTCAGTCTGTCTGTCTGTCTGTCTGTCTGTCGGTGTATTAACTATATTAAAAAAAAAAAAAAACTACTTGGCGGAGAACAGTCAAATTGGTAGGTAGCTAACGCTACTGTCAGCGAAGAAATGGTTAAATTTTCACTGGAAAATATACAGGGTGGACCGTCTAAAGGGAATCAATAAGTAATGAAAAAAATTTTTCTTGCTCAAATTTTAAATGTCCACGTTTTATGACATTCTAAACCTATTTCAGAAAATAAAATTGAAAATTTACATTTTTGATAAATTGTTTACCACTAGAATAGATGGAATTTTTTTTTCTTTCGCTCAAATTTAAAATTTCCACGTTTCATTGCATTTTAAAAAAATAATTGAAAATATTTTTGAAGAAATTTGTAGTCTTTTTTTACCACTACTATAGAATAGATGGAAACATTTTTTTTCTCAAATTTAAAATGTCCACGTTCATGACATTCTTAGCCTATTTCAGAAAAAAATGTAGACTTACCAACATTTTTGGATAATTTTTTATCACTAGAATAGATTTAAAAAAATGTTTTTGCTCAAATTTAAAATGTCCACGTTTCATTACATTCTAAACCTATGACAAAATTAATAAAAAATTTTTGGAAATAATTAATTTTATTTTTACCACTATAGACTTGATGGAAAAAAAATATTTCGCTCAAATTAAAAATTTCCCCGTTTCATAACATTCTAAACCTATTTTTTTTATAATGAAATATTTTAACCACTGCTATACTTCCACTCCATTACGTGAATGTGGAAATGAAAATATGACAGATGGCAATAATATTTGGCATATGCACCTACGAGTGCACCTATTATAGTTTTATTGAAAAATGTACAGGGTGGTCATCCCAAGAAATAATTCATCCATGGTGGGCATTTGTAAAGGTATTTGCGCAAGCCTGCCATATTTGGCATCTGTTATTTAGTATTGAATTTTTGCTGTCGGATTACCACTCTATATTTTTACCAAAATTTATCAGGTTTTCTTTGTAATAACAGTTATAACTATTTTCCGATTTTTATTCTCAATGTCATTTCGTAGTTAATAATTTTTTAGAGTGACCGCCATGCACAAATAAAGAGGGAAGTTCTGTGTAAATATCTTTACCGATTTTTTTTTGACAGGATTCAAAATTCATGGTGCTGAAACCTAATAGTCGAAATAATTTTAGAGATGGCCATTTATTTGCCAATATTGTTAATTTTTGTGTCCCTTTTTATGTGTAACAAGATCTTAAGTACCAAGACCCTTGTATCGTAAGTTCCATTATTCGCAGAATTTGAATATAGGTATCACAAAACGACAAAGTCAAAAGGCTATATGAAATGCGAACATTTTTTTGGTAAATTTTTTTTCATTTACCTCTTTCTACATTGGTGCGTAAGCTGCATAAGTTTCCATGTGTATCACATTTTGTAATGCTTCTTGATATGCAGAGTCCGAATTTCTTAAACTCGAAATCCAATTCAATTCAATTTCAATTTAATAAACAGATAAATGACTGTGTGATACTTATATTCACATTTGCAGAAGAACTAAAAATATATGGGTTTTGGCACCTTAGATTTTGTTACACACAAAATAAGACCCGAAAAATATCAATATTGGCAAAAAATGGCCACTTCTAATTATTTGGACTATTGGGTTTCAGAACCATCAATTTCTTGTTTAATTTGCGCACAGTTAACCGTTCACAAGCAAATAAACGAATAAAAAATGATCAAAAATAACCAAAGAATGATCGTAGTTCGTAGCCCTTTAACCGTTTCGTTTTTGATACTTATATACATATTCTGCGATTAAAGGAACTTAAAATAGAAGGATATTTGGTACTTTAGACTTTATTACATCCGTAAGAGGTATTAAAAACTACCAATATCTGATAAAAAATGGTCATGTCTAAATTTATTTAGGTCTATGGCTTCGGACCCCCTGAAACTCAGATTTTGCAAGTAAAAAAATCATGATAAAGTATGATATTGATGAACTTATAAGGAGTTATATAGGAGACAAGCTAACCATTATACTCTTCGCCGATTTATTACACTTGTTATATAATTGTTGCACATTCTATAGGATAATCTTCGCAGGTTTTTTTGTAAATGATTAGTTTCAAACATTTTTTGTTTAATTACAAAACTATTTTTTTTATTTCAAAAATTAATAACTTTTTTATTTATTAATCGATTTGGTAAAATACAATAGGGTTCTTCCTCTAGCTAACACTAACTTACTGTCCAAATTTCAATACTATCGGACTTTTCGCTCCTAACTTATCGTGCTTACAAGAACCGTGACGGACGGACAGACAGACAGACGGACATACAGACAGACGGATGGACGGACGGACGGACAGCCGGACAGATGGACGGACATTTTGAAATTTGTTCAGAATTCGATCACCAACACAGTGATATGAAAAGTTGTGTGTTTGCGAAAAGTATAATAACAGTGTCTACATTCTGCCTCTACAGGCTCTTGATAGCTGTCATGTGTCAGAAATAAGCTGGACTGCAATGTTCACAGTTCTTCATTAAAGTGCTCATTATTACGAAAATTTTGAGCCCTGATAAATTGATTTTGGTTGAATTTACAAAGGAGGAGTCGAATGTTGACCTAAAAAACTAATAAATGTCACACTGCGCGGCGTCTGAGTAAAAACCAGTTTAACTAATATACTACCTGCTTCTTAAATCACATTGCAGATTCACATCTGCAATGTAGTAAAATAACCACAATTTTATATTTCTACTAGGATTCCCTTGTTTAGTTAGATCCGCAACTTTTATGAGAGTTTTATTTTTAATACCACTACTAAAATGGAAAACGTAAAGTTTAAAACAATATTATTCTTAGAGAGAATACTCTGCATCTAAACCGCATTGCTATGAGGCATATATATAAAATAGATGTTAGTTTAGAAGCTGCACTTGAAACTGAGTGGCTTGTAAAGTAACAGCCTTATTGCATAATTAAAATATAATCCGTAAAGCTGATTATAAGATGCATACCTTGAAACTTGTTTGTCTGCTGCTCGTTATATTATCTTGTAAATTAAATGGGATGGGAATAGTCTGGTAAATATTTCGCTAGTTGTTAATTAACCAATATATGATTCAAATATTATTAAGCCCTCACCTTAACCGCGAATGTCTCCACAACGGAGAAGTACAAAAAGTTGGAAAAATTGTACATTCATTTTTTGTCAATTTTAAACTGCTCCTTGAAATTTTAATAACTTAGATAAACATTAAAATATGTGGATTATTTAATTTATACCTTACCGAGACTGTTGGGGCAAAATTGCCTCGAACGGGCCTTTTCCATTGAGTTTATTCCCGTCTCAGCAACCAAAATTAAATCAGCGTTTTTATCCAAATTTTTCAGTGTTTTCTTAGTTTCAGTGTTCTTAAATTTAAGTTTTAAATATGTAAAATTTTAATGACGATTTTAAGCTGCCACAGGCGGCAGGAGTTTTGTCTATTTTACTTAATTTTATTAAGCCGAACCGGTCGCGATCCGCCCAACCGCACTAACACTACGGCGCTGTGCGACGTGGTTGTACGGTTGACTTCGGATCACGATCCGGGGAGGCAATGTTTTGTACGATTTTAATATTGAATAAATTTGTTATGTATGTATGTATGCGTCTTAGTGGCGAGCGCACTTGGTCAGACTGCCTAACGTGTACTGGGTTCGATCCCCAGCACCGACACTTTCAGTGTTGGTGGGTAACGGATGTTGTCTGTGTTTTTCAAATGTATATCCTCCTTCCGGACAGCCCATGGGAGCCTTTGGATTTGGGGTTGTTATGTTTATGTTATGTTATAATATATCCAATTTTAATGAGATTCTCCTTAGAAAGATTCTGGCCGACTATGGAAAATTTTGTAGCGGTATAAAGGATTACCGTTTTATATGTGAAACTTAAAAGGTTTTTAAGCTTCTAATTAATAATATCTTAAGAAAATTGCTGAATAATTATACCTGAAAAGTTATTAAAAAATGAAACAAACAAACGACAAATGACTCTATTTATTAAATGAGCATGAGACTTCAGGGGTGAGTGAATAACAAAACACTTTCGTTAAATATACAAAAACAATATAGCATAAACAATTAGTACATATACAAAAAATCGGTGAAGGTGTTTACACACAACTTCCCTGTTTATTTGTACATGGCGATCATTCTAAAAAATTAATAATTACGAAATGACATGGAAAATAATAATAGGAATATAGTTATCACTATTATTACAAATAAAACTTGATAAGTTTTGGTCAAAAAAATATACAAAGTACTCATCCAACAGCAAAAGTTCCATACTAAATGACAGGTGCCAAATATGGAAGGCTTGCACAAATACCTTGAAAAATGTCCACCATGGCTGAAGTATTTTTTGGGATGACCACCCTGCACATTTTTCAATAAAAATGTAATAGGTGCATATGCCAAATATTATTGCCATGTGTCACATTTTCAATTCCACATTCACGTAGTGGAGTGAAAGTATAGTGGTGGTTGGTGGTAAATGTCATTGTTTTTTGAAATTTTTCAAAAATGTTGGTAAAAAAATTTTCAAATTTTTTTTCTTCTGAAATAGGGTTAGAATGTCATGAAACGTGGAAATTTTAAATTTGAGCAAAAAAAAAGTTTCCTTCTATTCTATAGCAATGGTAAAAAAGATTACAAATTTAATTTTTTTTTGTAGGTTTAGAATGCCATGAAACGTGAAAATTTTAAATTTGAGCAAAGAAAACAAATTTTTCCATCTGTTTTAGTAGTAAAAAAGTTTTCAAAAATTCCAAATTCTTTTTTCTGAAATAAGTTTCGAATGTCATGAAACGTGAAAATTTTAAATTTGAGCAAGGAAAATTTTTGTCCATCTATTCTAGTGGTAAATTTTTTTTCCAAAATGTTAAAAAAACGTAGCAAATTTTTTTCCGAAATAGGTTTGGAATGTCATGAAACGTGGAAATTTTGAATTTGAGCAAGAAAAATTTTTCATATATTCTATAGTAGTGATAAATAGTGCAACACGTCTCCTCTAGGTCTACTGGACGGAGACACGTGCAGAGCGCGACAGCTGATATAGTCGGGAGCGGGTTGTGGGTTCGTTATGTTTTTTACTTGTGATTACGATTAGGTAAACCTAAATTGGGCGCCAGTCAATAATCAGATTGATTATTGACAAAAAAATAAATAAAAACAAACAAAAAACTTACAAATGAGGGGCAGAATAAAGAAAGGAGTAAAAAAAAAAATGATCAGCTAGAAATAGGTTTAATAAGCTTAAACCTGGTAGATACAATGAAAATGTATACTACTATAATAATAAAATTAATAGGTATAAGTATATAAACAATATGGCGGTAAAATATATGTAAATAAGTATATAAAAAAAAATTTAAATAGAAATTACGGGAAACATATTCCTCAAAAGAGGTTAACACTAAATATTAATACATAGAAACACGCAGATCTACACACAAAAATACTATGCTATTAATAACAAAGAACGCTAAAATATCGATTTAATTAATTGAAATTTTAACCAGTGAGAAATCCTGTATTTGGAAATTCGTTCTCCTGCAATTCACCGTACTGACAAAACTAGTTTGACAGCGCTGTCTTGCTTTAAGCACAGTAGAAAGAAGACCAGTAGTTCGACTCCTCCCCTTTTCTTGGTCAAAATTTACAGTGCGCTTATTCTGCTTCTGGGATACAAATTCTTGATGCGCAGTGAACAGCGGAGGCGTGGTAAGGTTTGTTGATATTATTTCTATAGCAGTCGCCATTGTTGTATTTTTGAGTTTTGAAATTATGCTAACATCCTAGTATTTGTTTTTAGTAAAGTGCCTAATTACTTTCTGACAATATTTACTTTGTGTTTGTATGTTTTACAACAATGATTAAAATTGCATACAAACGTAATTCCAGGAAATGCCCTGAGATAACCTTCTTTAGATTTCCTAAGGACAAAAATAGGTAAGTTTTATACTTTTCCTAGGCGGTTACATATTCTGTATACCTACTAAAAAATTTAAAAAAATATAAGTGACAACAAATTTAAATTGTAAATAAAAGTAGCTCATAGAATCCTAAAGTTTTTGGTTACGTTAGGTTAGGTAACCCTACTTATTATAATGGTTAAATATCACATTTATAACGCAATTTCTTTATTTTATGTAGGTAACTGCTATTTTCCTAAATTAAAAATAGATTTCTAAAAATTAAATACTACCTACTAAATTTGAAAAAGAAGAGAATAAGGTATTAGCGGTTATGGCTCAAAATAAGAGGAGAATATATATATACCCATCTGTTTGCTTATAAAATAATTAAACTTATTCTGACCATAGCAGCATATTGATATTTTTTAGTGGGTTATAGATTTAATACTATGCCTACTATATCAGTGATTAAAGTACATACCTACCCCATATATACATATTATATGTATTATTTTTATATTTTAGGTGCTTATTATGGAAAGCAAATGTAAAAAATTCAGATTTGAATAATTACAATTCAACATACTGCAACATATGAACATTTTAGAATATGTAGTTTACATTTTGAGTATTCAAGAAAATCGCCTAAAAAGAGACGCAGTTCCATTTATATTTGAAATCAACAGTGTTTTATACGAGGGACAAAGAAACAGTTCTGATGATGATTCTACAGGAGATGTGGAAGATATAGGTACTTATATACTTTGTAATTCTCTTGCAACACTTATCTACTTTTCCAATTTTAGAATTATTATCACAAGTAACATTAATGGATAGAACACCTGCTAGTATTTCAAAAGATATTAATGTTCTTGATGCTCCTGGTCCCTCAACATATTATCCTAGGAGATTATCTTTTGAAGATGAACATGAGGCTTTTGGTATGTATATAATATTTATATGTATCATAACGGCACCAAATAGAATAATATGAAGGCTGTAAGTGGTTAACGTGGTCTAAGTTTTAGAGTACTTATTTCCAGAAGATATCACATTAATTTCAAGATCTAAATCATCACCAAAGACTTCACAGTAATACTGTTAACTTTGAATATCTGTAATTGTTTTATAGAGGACTTTAACTGCCGACATAAATTTAAAATTTTTCCACAAAAATACAAATGTGAATATATATGTGTATCGTACCTACAAATATTTAAAAACTCCACTAATTTTTAATTTTATTATTTAGGTAACGAGGCAGGTGAGGGAATGATTGGCTTTGAACGTCCTACAAGTCCGACAGATCAGGAAGACTTACAACAAAAATTAGCAGTCCGAAAACCCAACATTACATTAAATTTCAAAAGTTTTCGATGACAATTATACAGCGACTATCAAACTTCATGAAAATTCAAATGACTCTTTCACGTCCACTGATGGAGTGATAAAATGTCAACAGTTTGTTTCTGACGGCATTTTTTTAGGTAATGAATTATTTCTTTGTATCAATGTTTGTAGTATATTAAACAGAGACAATATGTTGTACAAAAACTGTAGTATGCAACTCACACAAAATGGTAACTTTGCCCTAGTGTCAATTGCAGAATTCACCCTCGACTCTTCTTGCAAACTTCCATACTCATGCAAGATGAGCATCATTTTGTGCCTGTTGCATCATATACTATTTTGTGATTTTGTGCTTGTTACTTTGACTTTGTATGATGTAATGTACAATTGTATGTATTTTTGACGTTCATAAAGTACTGGTACTAGCTAACTTGAATAAATTATTTAATTAGTTTCCTAGTTTTATTTAAAAAACTCCGCTCTCCAGCCTTCAATTATTAGGTAGAGATGTAAAAATAAAAAAAAAATATGCATACATTATTAGAGTCGGATCTGGTCATTAGTATTAATTACGTATAATTACGTTCCCAGTTCTTTTAGTAGATTTATTAGTCGTTAGCTACAAAAATATTAAAAGATTTAAGTAAAAAGTACAAACATGATTAGATACATTTATTAAACAATATACATACCTATAAAAATGACCAGGCACAATAATAAAAATTATTCAGCAATATATAACTATTACTAGAACCAAAAAGGTATATAACTAGCAGACTTGACCAGACAATTATCTCTAAGAAAGTGCTCTCTCACCAGGAAGTCAGCCTGGAAAAAAGTCACCAAAAAAAGTAGTGTTCATCAAAAAAGAGGCAATTTTTGCAATACCTATACCTATTCATTTCCAAGTGCACTTAGATACCAGCATAGCGCCGCCGCCATAGGCAACAACCTATACAAATTTTGTCAAACGGGTTGCATACATTCACACTAAATTATTTTTGTTTTGCTACAGGAGATATTATTATTGTTACTCAATTTGTATAACAGACAATAACCTATATCAGTTAGTTGCAATTCTAACACATCATTTGTTTGCAAGCAGGCACCTATTTGTAGCAAGCTGTACACATTTGTGTTCCACCGTCGGCATCGCTGTACAACTTTTAGGTAATCTCCTGACATGGCAGTTAATGTAATTGGCAGGCGCAGCAGCCTAATCGATAGTTCACGGCCTATTCGGCAGCCGTACACAAATTTTTATAGGTGCTTGACCCCTTGGTAATAATATAAAGTCATACATTTTCAGTCTGTGACGTCAGACGCGGATGTTATGTAATAAATTTAAGTAAAGGTAGGTCAAATTTTAATTCGTCACTTATTGATTAATCAGTAAACATTAAATCCAATGTCCAAAAAAATATTTGCCAAGGATATAATATCTTCGAACCAAAATTTAGTGTCATTGCAAGTGTTGGCCGGTTTATTAGTATTTTCTACCTCGACCAGTGTATATGTGGATGGCCGTGGGATACAAATATCGGATGCGCAGTGGATTCATAAAAAATAAAATCGAGTACAACAAATCTCAAGAGTAAGTGGGACTACTGGTCTTCTTTCTACTGTGCTTTAAGTAAACATAATGACATATTATTGTAACTTATCAGATATCAAATGTACAATGCACTCGCAACGTTGTAGCCTGAGGTAGGTGTGAGCACATCAAACTATATACTAATATATATACTAATTAACTCATTGTTATAGCCATAATCACAATTTTTGTGGATACCAGCAAATAACAGCTGTTATTATGGAGGTTTACACGGTGCATATGCCTTGAAAGGAGAATTACTTTAATATGGTATTTATGACAGTTATTTTTATTATAATTAGACTAAACTACTAGCAGTATCTAAACCATTACATCAAGCTTACTGTAAATTCACTATTTGCATGCGGCTGTTACAATTGAAATTTATTCTTAACAAAACTACCCTCTTGTAGGCGATAACCAAAAGGAAGTACGCATGTAGGGCTACCATGAAACGTATAGTTCTTCAGTGCATTAAAGAATACTGCTCCGTTCCCACAAAATCTTCCGTAGATAGGGAAGTAATAAAGAAAAATTACTTACAGGAGTTTCTCGTTACGTGGCAGGCACAAACCTCCAAATACGGTTAATTCCCAAGACTCTTGGCGTATTAGACAAAAACAGGCTTAGCAGGTGGGTGCTTATTTCCAACATACAATTATACCATCAAATTCCCATCGGTATTGATAACGATAACCATTTATGTAATGAGAGATGTACAGGA
The DNA here is from genome assembly GCA_963583905.1 of Stenurella melanura. Taxonomy (NCBI): domain Eukaryota; kingdom Metazoa; phylum Arthropoda; class Insecta; order Coleoptera; family Cerambycidae; genus Stenurella; species Stenurella melanura. Next base: position 213,723,827 of record OY757309.1, read on the forward strand.
CAAAAAGGTATGGCCAAAAACTAACGTGAAAATCAGAACTTAGAGTTTCACCAAAAATCTCACATAAAAATCTGACCATAAGAGCCTAAAAATAATTTCTGTGTAAAACTTCGAGAATTAAATAATTTATATCTCAAAATATGTAAATAAAACTTGAAAAGAGTATTTACCTTAGGTGTTCTTAGGCTTAAACTTATTTAATTCAACACACAGCCAGGACCTCACAAAAATGTGCACATGGCTCCTTAGCTGGCACCAAAAAAGAAAGAATTTCTTTTTTGTCACAAAAACTCAAGTCTACCAATCTTGATACCAATAATAAGATAGGGAATTTGATTTCAAATTACATGCTTGGAAAACACACACATATCAATTTTAAATAAATTGGTAATTTATTACTCATTGTTTTAGCAAATGGAAATACAAAAAAACAAAGGGCTACAGAATTATTACCAGTAACACTACCAAGGGTGTTTTCAGTTGCCTATCTTAGATATGATGTTCTCAAGAAAAATTCAGACAATCCTTTACACAGTGAGCCAGTAAACCTCATACACTGTGACCCACTAAAGTGACGGTTACACAAGATTAAAAATTGTTTCAAAAATTTTTTTAATTTGTTTGAATAGGTTTGGAATGCCATGGAAACGTGGATATTTTAAATCTGAACAAAGAAAAAAAATTCCATCTATTTTAGTGGTAACATTTTTTCAAAAATGGTAAAAAAAAGTTCTAAACTTTTTTTTAAATAGGTTTAGAACGCTATGAAACGTGGAAATTTTAAATTTGAACAAAGAAAGAAAAATTTCCATCTATTTTAGTGGTAAAAAATTTTTCAAAATTGTTGTTAAAAAAAATCATTTTTGAAATATTTTTAGAATACCATGAAACGTAGAAATTTTAAATTTGAGCAAAAAGAAAGTTTCTATAGTAGTGGTAAGAAAAGATTACGAATTTATTGTTATTTTTTTTAATAGGTTTAGAATGCCATGAAATTGTGAAAATTTTAAATTTGCGCAAAGAAAAAAAAATTTCCATCTATTTTAGTGGTAAAAAATGTTTCAAAAATGTTGGTGAAAAAAATTTAAAAAATTTTTTTTCTGAAATAAGTTTCGAATGTCATGGAACGTGAAAATTTTAAATTTGAACAAACCAAATTTTTGTCCATCTATTCTAGTAGTAATTTTTTTTTTCCAAAATGTTAAAAAACGTTGCAAATTTGTTTTCTGAAATAGGTTTGGAATGTCATGAAATGTGGAAATTATAAATTTGAGCAAAAAAAATGTTTCGTCTATTCTATAGTAGTGATAAATAGATTAAAAATGTTTTCAAAAAATTTTTTAAATTTGTTTGAATAGGTTTAGAATGCCATGGAAACGTGGACATTTTAAATCTGAACAAAGGAAAAAAATTCCATCTATTTTAGTGGTAAAATTTTTCCAAAAATGGTAAAAAAAAATTCTAAACTTTTTTTTAAATAGGTTTAGAACGCCATGAAACGTGTAAATTTTAAATTTGAACAAAGTAAGAAAAATTTCCATCTATTTTAGTGGTAAAAAATTTTTCAAAATTGTTGGTAAAAAAAATTCATTTTTGAAGTATTTTTAGAATGCCGTGAAACGTGGAAATTTTAAATTTGAACAAAGAAAAAAATATTTTCATTTATTTTAGTGGTAAAAAAATATTCAAAAATGTTGGTGAGAAAAATTTTCAATTTCGTTTTTCTCAAATAGGTTTAACGTGTGATGAAACGTGGAGATTTTAAATTTGAGCAAAAATAAAATTTTTTCATTATTTATTCCCTTTAGACGGTCCACCCTGCATATTTTTCAGTGAAAGTTTAACCATTTCTTCGCTGATAGTAGCGTCAACCGCCTACCAAATTTGACTGCTCTCCGTGAAGTAGTTTTTTAGTTAATGCACCAACAGACTGACAGACAGACAGACAGACAGGCAGACAGTCTGACGGAATTGAAAAACCTATATTTCCCTAATCTACGTGATCTGAAACATCAAAATACGAGAAAATCTCGGAGTGTGACTTTTTCTCGAATACAATACTTTCCTTCGGTATGCGAGGGAAGTAAAAATTATAAGATGGAAATGCAACACATAAACTTAAACATTCGCGCCTGGCCAGTTCTGCGTAAAATAAATGTTTTACTATTATAGAAACAAGAGCTAAATGATAACAATTTTTATAACAATATCAAAATCTATAAACTAGTTACAAAAAGGGAACCGACAAGTTAATATTGGAAGTGTTAGTTATCGAACTAACACATGTCATATTTTCGCACACCATAAAAGAGAGTTACTTGAGAACACGCCGAGGTTTAAATTTGAACGACGTTTTCACTAATCATTTTTCAGGGAAACCATCGATGAAAAAAACAGTTTATAACAGGATGCAATGTCCGGAAACTATAATTCTGATTACCGAACAGAGACTACAGGATCGTGACTACCTAAATACGTTAGCAAACGTTGTTTATGGCATCGGCCATTTGCAATGCAGAAAAACGAAGTAGACAGTTTAATACTTCTGTAATTTGGCACTACGCTAAGTCACTATATAATTTGATAAACATTGAAAACATTAATTTTAGGTATCAATTTACTAAAGCAGGTAGACTGGATAACCACTATTATAAACTTTTTAATGTGTCAGGACAATTCTCGTGCACAACAGCCCCGGGTAGGAGTCCTGCCTCGGATAATGCATTTCGACGCGATTCACCGTACTCACGCCAAGAATGGCGGGATAGTTTTTGATTGATTATTTATAAAATGAAAGTTGATGTACTTAATTGATCTAATTAATTACAGTGTCTGAAATAAGTAAATAAAGAAAGAAATCATGCAGGGCGGGATGTTCAGGGGTTATGCTTTCAACTGCTAGCCAGGGCGGGACTTAAAAAGGCTTTGTACGCATTTCTATTTGGAAATATATAATATAGTAAACATGAAACTATGAAATGTTTGATTGCATTGCATGAATTCTCGATTATTTAATAAAATTCGTTGAAATATATGAAAAAAAAAAATAGAAAAATTTATTTAACTTTAATCGTTAGGTAATTTTAAAGTTTTCAAAAGTGATATCGGCAGATTTTGGAAGTGGAAGCTTAGGGATTATTCTTCAAAACTGCACCTAAGTTTTGCTTTTATTTTTATTGTTTTTAATGAAATAAACATTGAAACAAACAAAAAACCGTAAAACGTTGAAAATTACGTTGTTCTCATTATTGTGACGACAGTAACAAAACTTTTCAATGTAAATTGACTAAGTACATGACTGTACACTGTGTACGTTACCAAATTCAGACATGGTTAGGTAGTGAATTATTACTAAATGAATGGGGATGGACGAAAAAAGATGTTCTCTACCCAGTGAGTATAACTGATCCACTAGCTTCGATTACAAAATTTATTTTGAAGCTGTCAAAGCAACTGCGAGAGCAACTGTGGCTGCTGGAAAACCGGTTTTCACTGCAGTGAAGTGGATTGTTCTAATACTCCACAAGTGGATGATAATTCGGATAATCCATCAGAAATACTAGAAGTTGTAAAACTCGAAGAATGTACAACAGAAGCTGAAGAAGGATAAATTATTAATACAATTTTTTTAGCAAAAGTAAATCAGCTTTTTTAAAGAAGAGTATTCAAAAATGTATTATTTATATGTATCCTAAAAATTATTATTTCTTTAAATAAATGCATCAATAGGTTTATAACTTTTTGCCTTAAAACTACTTAAAATATACGTTATTGTAGGTAAATTTCTTTTGTATGATGTTAGATTTATAGTCAACATATTGTAAAATCACGAAGAAAATAGCTTTTTTGTCGGCCAGTTTTGCATATTTACTGCATTTAAGTGAGTCGTTCTGTAAACGCCATTTTGAATTTCGCAAATCTAACATCAGATTCATATTGAGCATAGCCAAAAACATTTAGAAATTAATTTTCATAATTTTCCAACGATTCCTATTCAAGTTATTAATTTTACAACAAATTTTACATTTTTCGCTATGTTCTATTCGACCATTTTGTACCCGCCATTTTGAATTTCGCAAATCTAACATCAGGATGGTATTCAGATTACCCAAAAACATTTACAAATTAGTTGATAGACTCGACCTTTACTTGGTGAAAATCCATTGTCACTAATGAAATAAAAACCACTAAACTGTTTTTCACGTTTTCACATGTATTACGTCAACATGACGATCGTTTCGCTAAAACATTAGCTTCATCAGATGAGCGCTCATCTGATGAAGATAATGTTTTAGCGAAACGATCGTCATGTTGACGTAATACATGTGAAAACGTGAAAAACAGTTTAGTGTTTTTTATTTCATTAGATTTACAAATTAATTTTCATATATTTAAATTTACAACTAATTTTGCAGTTATTTGCCATTATTAAAGAATCCAACAATTTCAGCAAAATTCTGGAAGTGGCATTTCTCTTTGACACTATTTGGAGAATTTTCCAATTAGCCAAAGCGAAAACCTCGTCTTCGTGTGAAAAAAATTTCCCATACAATTTTCTGCGTATTCATGTTCCGAACATGCCCCCGAATAAGGATCAGGAGTTTGCCAGACGAAAATCTGGTCCCAGTTTATTTAAACTTTTTTTTTAAACAAATTGCAAAAATCGTTTTTTTTTACCCGAATGAATTTTTTTTAAGTTTTTTTGGTCATCCTAATCAAAAAAGGTATCTTGTAAAGTCGACCATTTCCGACTTATAAACAATGTAATGTTTTAAAGACGCAAAGACAGCCTTTTTCAAGGTTGAAATGCAATATTAAAAAATGATTTTTTTGAGTTCGCCGAAACTCTTATACAATCTTTGAACATCCATTAACAAAATCTTGAAGAGTAAGTGCAGATTTTTTCATTCTTTCTTGGTTATTTTAAACAAAAAAGGTCTCCTGTCATATTGTCGTAAAGCTGACCGTTTTCGACTTATGAATAATTGAAAGAGCGCGCGTCCGGCTAAAGACGTCTATTTAACGATTAACAGTTTAAGCTTTAAATTGAAAAGCTTTCTCTTCAGGATTTTGTCAATGGATATTCAAAGATTGTATGAGAAGTTTGGCAAACTCAAAAAAATAATTTTTTAATATTGTATTTCAACCTTGAAAATGGTCGTTATTACGTTTTTTCAAACAAAGATACCTTTTTTGTTTAGAATGACCAAAAAAACCGAAAAAAATTCATTCGGAAGCGATTTTTGCAATTTGATTAAAAAAATTAGTTTAAACAAATTGGGACCAGATTTTCGTCTGGAAAACTCTTGATCCTTATTCAAGAGCATGTCCCGAACGTGAATATGCAGTAAAATTACATGGGACTAAATAAGTTTCATAAAAAAATATGAATTTAGGAATTATTCCGAAGTTCGGGTCCCTTTTTGTCTAATTTGACTCCCCTACAACCCTTTAACGGAAAAGTTCAAAATATGGTCAGATTCCAGATTTCGTTAAATTTCAAGTCAACATCTTAAACCATTTCCAAGAAAACGTGCTTACAAAAAGAATAACAGACAGTCCAACAGACCTACACATAAACAGACTGACAGACAGTTAGTCCGTGAGACCGACAACTTTTTTTTCAAATTTACAATCTCGACGTTTCATGACTTTCTGAAACTATTTAAACAAAAAATAATATTTATACATTTTTTAATGGTTACTATGTATGCTTCCACTCCACCACATGGATGTGAATGTACTTGTTCGGAGTTCTTACAATTGCCTTCATTTTTATTCGAGGTAATCGTCTAATAGCATTTAACTTAAATACCCTATATAAGGAAGTAACGTTATTCTAGTAACAACATCTAGTGCCTGAAACATATTCTTTATAGGATTTTGCAAACAGCGGGAAAAAAACTATGTATGAGAACCAAAGGAAAAGCTATATGTAAAAATATTAATGAAATCTTTGCATTCTTTGGATACCTGACTTCTGGTTATGCTAGCAAATCAAGATTCTAAAATAAATTTTTTCAATTTCTTATTGGCATTCTCATTATAACACTAGCATCCAACATAGTCCTCTGCGGCTAATCAGATTAAACTAGTATCTACATGACCACCTACGGTATGAAGATTCAGTTAAAAATGAGAACAAATGTCTAAAATAAAGTCATTTATTTACCTACCTTGTATTAAAAATTTGTTCGTTCTAATGGATTACATTTTCATCAAATCTCTCATTCAATTTCTTTGAAACGTTTTTCAATTGTTCTCATTTTTAACCTAAATCTTCATACCGTAGTGGGTCATGTAGATACTAGTTTAATCTGCTTTGCCGTAGAGGACTGTGTTAATTTATTTTAGAATCTTGATTTGCTAGCATAAGAAGTCAGGTTATCGAAAGAATGCAAAGATTTCATTAACATTTTTACATATATTTTTTCTTCCGCTGTTTGCAAAATCCTTTAAAGAATATGTTTCATTACTATAAGCAAACAAATAATAAATAATTCACTTTTAAATCTAGTGCCTGCATTTCGTCTTTCAATTCATTATCAACAAGTTCTTTACTGTGAGAAAAATGGATGTACATCATCTTTCCTTCCCTGCTGTTTGCATAAAATTACATTTAAAGAAAAAGGTTTCACAAATTTACCCTAAAAATATATACGACCATTTCACAGCTTTCCGATATAAATTTGGATTTTTTCCCGTTGATGCTCCTAATTCCTTTTGTCGTCAGTGCATTTTTATAGGAAATCTGAAAACATATACCTAGAGTAGAAACGAAAGATCATGTATTGTTTTTACGTACAATTTGCGAACAGGTTTTCAGGAGTATTGAGTATGCAGAAGAGCTGTAATAAAACGTACCTGTTATTTCCGGTTCGATACATTTTAAAGGAAATTGTACCAAATGAATATAGAATATTTCCACATTATTTCTCACTCCCTATGTTTCCTTCTTTCAAGCTTGAAGGCTTGAAGTATAAGCAACTTTTTATTCAATATAAAACATATTTGCTTTCTCTCATCATTGATTTAAAATAATCCAGCTTTTTTCGACAATAAAATTGCATCGTTTTTCTAGAGTGAGTGCGATTTATAGACAATATTAGTTTTATTCAATAAGTGAGATATAAAGGTAAATATATATAGTTGGTATGTAGTAAAATAACACCGAAATAGCAAATAATTGCTCTGTGGGCGCCACCAATTTTTACTTAGCTCGCATCTTCACGCAAGTACTAGTAGTAAGAAGGAACAGTTATACGAGATACGCTAGATGAGATACAAATAATTAATTTCATCAACAAAGGTAAACATTTCTTCCACTACGGCAAGTTGAATAGAAAATGAAGGTACTTACAGACAGAAACCACTATACTAAAGTTCTTGGCTGCAATAAGCAAAATCGAGTTTGTTATTTCACTATTTATTTCCCATTCAGTGATGCAAGAAAATATATACGAGGTGAGTTACTAGTGCGTGGACGATTGATACCTCCTCAATAATTTTCAAAAATTGTTTTTCTTGAAACAGGTTTAGAATTTTTTTTCTTCTTCACTTCTTTGGGACTTCCTGCCACATGTATGTTTTCTTTTTAAGCGGTGCTCGGGGAATCTACAAAATATAACAATTAACCAGTATGTTACTGGTAAATAACCTCTACACCTGTGACTTTTACTTCAAAGGATGAGTTAGAGGTTTCTTCTTGTAAATAAACAACACAAATAAGTATAAAAACCTTAAATTAAATATTTCGCCGACGTTTCGGAAATCTTATCTGTTTCCTTTTTCAAGGCTCTTTTTGAAAAATCTTTTTTGCTGTGTATGATAAATACACAGCCTTAAGAATGTTTGTTATATTCAATATCCATAGATACTTACTATTTACATAGAACTGTTGATATAGTTAACAGTTTTTTTTAGTTTTTATACAATGTTAAGTTTGTGAAGTTCTTCTTTTAACATTGGCAACCAAGTTGTACAGACATCTAAGGAACAACTCGACACGCATCTATCCTCATTCAATAACATTATAGCGGATTTTTTAGTTTTCTTTTTTTTCTATCTGCCTCTTTTGTTAAAATTTTTGCCGAGTCCCAGTTTATTCTATGTCCGTTCTCCCAAGCGTGTTCGCAGATCTTGGACCTCTGAATTTCATTTTTTCTGATATAATTTTGATGTTCGCCCAATCTTACACTAAAAGGTCTAGATGACTCACCCACGTATTGTTTGTTGCACTCACACGGAATATTATAAATTCAGTTTTTTGAATTTTGCTCGTGGTTCTTCGGTTTCGTCTTTGTCAGAATAGATCTTAAAGTGTTGCTTGTTTGAAATACCGTCCTAATATCAAATCTATCACCGATGTGGCGCAAATTTTCGAATAATCCGCATACGTAAGGAATTAACGCTGTGTAATGTTTTTCAGGTTTTTGTCGTACCTGATTGTTATTTTCAATATTTATGAAGGTTTTATCGACAAAACCCCCAGGGTATTGGTTATTTATAAGAACTTCCATTATAAACCGCTTCTCATTGTTTAGTATTTCATCATTAGAAGAAACAGCAATAAACAATACGTGGGTGAGCCATCCAGACCTTTTAGTGTAAGATTGGGCTAACATGAAAATTATATCAGAAAAAATTAAATTTAGAGGTCCAAGATCTGCGGACATGCTTGGGAGAACGGATATATAACTGGGACTCGGCAAAAAATTTAACAAAAGAGGCAGATAGCAATAAAACAGAAATTAAAGAATCCGCGATTATATTACTGAATGAGGATAGATGCGTGTCGAATTGTTCCGTAGATATCTGTACAACTTGGTTGCCAATGTTAAAAGAATAACTTCACAAACTTAACATTGTATGAAAACTAAAAAAACTGTTAACTATACCAACAGTTCTATGTAAATAGTAAATATCTATGGATATTGAATATAACAAATATTCTTAGAGCTGTGTATTTATCATACACAGCAAAAAAGATTTTTCAAAAAAAGCCTTGAAAAAGGAAACAAATTAGATTTCCGAAACTTTAATTTCAAGTTTTTATACTTATTTGTGTCATTTATTTAAAAAAAGAAACCTCTAACTGATCCTTTGACGTAAAAGTCACAGGCGTAGAGGTTATTTACCAGTAACATACTGGTTAATTGTGATATTAGATTCCCCGAGCACCGCTTAAAAAGAAAACATACATGTGGCAGGAAGTCCCAAAGAATTGAAAAAGAAAAAACATTAAGATAATGCCGCAAATAACATTTAGACAATATTTAGGTTTAGAATGTCGGGGAAAGGTTAAGAGTTTTAAATATGAGAAAAAATGTCTGTCTGTCTGTCTGTCGGTCTGTCGGTCTGTCTGCCGGTCTGTCTGTCTGCCGGACTGCCTGTCTGTCGGTCTGTCTGTAACTTTTTTTTGTCCGCACCTTTTCTCCGGAACGGTTTAAGATATTGACGTGAAGTTTTGTACGCATATATATTACAACGATATCTGGAATTGGATTGTTTTTTACTTATTTCCGGTGAAGGGTTGAGGTGTAAATAGGAGTAAATAGAGAGAAATAAGTAAAGCAAGCTGGTAAGAGTACAGAAAGAAACTTGGTGTATGTACTAGAAACCAAGGCCTCAAATTTTTTATAATATTTTTCAAAATAAAGTTTTTCAACTCATTTTGATGTATTCTGACCCTAGTGGGTGCCTTCTTGCTCTTTAGGAGACTATTCACTCATTCCGGATGACTTTTAATCCCAGGAGGGAAACTTTAACTAAAGAAGGTGGTCTTTGAGCTCCAGGGGGCCGACCTAACAGGGTGACTATTGGTCCCAGTGGAGTGTCCTTGCTCCAGGGCTGGATTCATTACACAAGCTTTAAAAGCTACTCTTATTTAATTAACGTGAGTTTTCGTTGAAAAAATGAAGAAGTTGAATTTTGGGCCTGACGCACGCGGTTTGGAAATTCTTAAACTACCTTAATAATGGCTTTATTTGGTCGTAAATAATGTGATGAAATAAAATTTTCCGCACCTCATTATAATAACAAAAATATTCGACTTTTTTTAAGGGCCGTAGTGGAGCCCAATAGAGCCCCAAAAATGAAACTACAGGTCTTTTCGATTACTGTATGCATGAACTTTTTCAGAATTTTAAATTAATTCCATTTTTGTAAAAAAAATTAAAACTGAAGTTGGCCCTCTCTTGGGCAGGGGAGGCAATTTTGATATACGGACCCTGTTGACCTTATTTTTCAGGCCCAAGAAACGATCCTCTCAGGTTTATTTCCTGTCACGTTTAAATCCGTGTCAAGGTATCCCGAGGTACCCTTTAATCTATTTTAAGTATATTATACGCTGCATTAATATTCGATCAAAGTATTTAGAGTTTCAGTTATAATTGTATCTACTTATATCAGTAATAACAGAACTTTGTAGCTGAAATATTTAATTTAATTATTTAATTCATTTACTTTAATTAAATGATTGCAATGAAAGAGATTGTTTTTTTTAAAACGCCCAACATGTCATTTTAAATGTGTACAAGCATACTCACCGCTACCAAGGTAGCTGACATATTTGATTACGTTCATTATGCGTTAAATTAACTGCTGATCAAGTTTCACCCATTTACAAATAATTCAAAGGGCCTATTCAAAATAATATGATCATACACTTGACTGACTGGCAATACACCACCACCAAGGTAGCTGACCGATTTAATTACGTTTATTATACCTCAAGTTACCTGCTGACCAAGGTTCATTCATTTACAGATAACAAGAAAATTTAAATTACACACCCACGCCTCCCTCGCCGCTCAACGCATTGCTACCGGTCTGGCTGACTGAAGGGCGAGTATTCAAAGCATCATCGCAACCTATTAAGGCACATTTTGTTCACTTACAAATAGTACACATTTTGTGACACTAGCTCTCAGATTAATACGTAATATTTGGTTGTATTCTATTATTTATCGTTACTTTCTGTGTAGTAATTGTATCTTGTATGATGAACTGTGTAAATACTTTTGCATAATACACCAATCTATATCTTACCTTCTTGCTTTCGAAATGCAAAATTCTGCTCTATTGCGAATGATACTAGTGTTTGCAAAGATGAACATCATGCTTCAGGTTGTGGATCTAAAATGCATATCTACATAACCTAATTTTCTGAAGTTTTCAGACCCATACAACATTATAAACAAGCACTAATAGATTTTTCCATTTTTGATGGATGATGATTTTTTTTTCTCTGCTAAACGTTATAAAAAATAAAACATCGAATTATAAGATAAGACGAACTAGCCCGACTATTAATAATTCTGTTGAATATAGAGTAATTGTAGTTAAGGATAAACTTGAAAGTTAAGTTCACTTGAAAGGAGTTTAATTCTGTATTAAGTATGAACCACAAAGCTTTGAAACTTGAAATGCATCTTTCCAGGTTGCTTTAAAAACAGATCAAAGCAAATTATAATGAAATTAATGAATTATATAACGCACAGACAGTTTGCAATTAATTTTTGAGAGATAAATCTAGTCTTGGGAATATCGCGGATTTGCCACTTTAATAATTGAATTAGAAAATTAATTACTTTCATGTATGAAATGTAGTGGTTACTAAACATGATTAATATTCCCCTGAAAGTAATCTATTTGCCATTTTGTGCTATTTTACAAAACGGGTCCAAGTTTTATAGAAACGAACTAAATAATGTGAACTGAACTTAAATTAATATCCAGGCAGGCTCCAGACAGAAACACAACGTTTCAAAATACGACGGAATGTATTCAAGAGTTCGGAACTTGAATGGAATTACCTGTGAAACACTTCAAAAATAGTCCACGATAATTAGCCGAAAAAACAACAAATAGAAGAAAAAATTTATATTCAAGTGACATTTCGTCCAGGAATTGTTTATAGGAGTAAAAATAAGAACTCGAAAAGAACCCACCCTATTCGTGGATGGAATCACCCTTTTTTACGAAGAACTACCCCTGGGCGGGATTTAACTAAGGTTTTTTGCGTCTTTGTTCGAAACCATCACTCTGTCGGGGAATAGATATAGACAAAAATATTTTCCAGTAAATTGTACGTAAAGAATGTTATATTGATTATTGATCTATTCCCCACTGTTTTCCTTTTATCGGCGTTCAAAGCAGGGGGTAGTTTGGAGTGCTCGGCGAAAATTTGTCCTACGCCATTCACAGCGAATATCTCTAAAACGGCAACTGTGACGTACAAAATGACTAGAATGGAACTTGCAAAGCGAAATCTTCTCTACCAGATTGATATATTATTTTTTTGTTTTGATTCACTTTTGTCGATTTTGTTCACATTTTGCGCAAACACGCATTTTGTAATTTTACATTAGTCTCTATACCAAACTTTTAGCATTCTGAGTTGTAAAAGTGTCCAGCCAAGCTACGAAATACCATCAACAAGTGAATCTCTTTCTTTTACAATTACTACGACGTCTGTCATTAATCTGTGTACCTCCTTTCGTTTCATTTTAATGCAGGTGTACGATGAAGGTAGAGACGTACAAGACTGTCGAATGTTAGGCTTGCGCTTTTGGAAAAAATGTCTTTCCATCACGGTTTCATCAGTGACTGAACACCTGCACGTTTAACTTAAAACGCTGTAAAATCCGTTAGAGAAACGGAGAAAATGGACGTAAACAATTTTATAGAAAATTAAATTTTCTGTAAAAATGTCAGTAGTAGCATGTCTATCTCAAATACTTTTGGCGAGAAGATGGTTGAAAGTCGCGCACTGGACAACTGCAAATTTTGTACCTATTCAAGTTTCAATCACTCTCACACCTAAAGTATTGAAGATAGACATGCCATCCGTGACTTTTTTATAGAAAATTAAATTCTCCATAAACTTGTCTATGTCAACTTTTTTCATAACTCTAACGGTATAATTTTACTCATGTTTTTTGGCACAGTAGCAGGCAATTTAGATAATAATATTAATAATGTACTATATTATTTGCAAGCAAGCGTACATGCCCGTTGTTCAATAAGATTTAACTAACAAAAAGTATTCAATAAGACTTCAGCCAATCCAATTTAATCCACAATAGAGTTTACTTATGTGTCCCCAATTATTTATAGCATTGTTGGAAAAGCAAAATTCTAATATTTTAAGTTCTTGTCGTGCAGACGAACGTCATGTCATTAGATCGAGCGCTTCTGTTTTACGACTTAAACTGCTATAAGTTTGGTACTGTTTATATACGCATTTCTTTTCATCTAACTCTATTCATAGTACACGCAAATTAGACTTTTTAGGAGAAAAGATTCATATACAAATTATATTTGGGCCATGTATAGTTCATAGTAGTAGAATTAAGGATCCGAATAGTTCCCACCTTACCCTTTTGGGACGAGAAACCACCCCTAGACAGGACTTAGTTACGATTATTCTCATTTTTCTTCGAATCCTTAATTCCCACGAAAACAGGTATAGGAACAAAAATATCCCTCATTGAATTCTACACAAGAAAAGTTAAATGGTCGATTTACGTACTCCCCACCGTTTTCTCGCCATCGACGTTCATAGTAGGGGGTAGTTTGGAGCGCTCGGAGAAAAGTCGATGGTGCGCGATTTTTCACAGCTAATATCTCCGAAACGGCTACCTTGGCGTCAAAAATGGTTATAATGAAACTTGTAGAGCGGATTCTCCTCGGCAAAATTCATCTTGTACTTTTTCTTTTTTTATTATTATTTTTGTTGAATTTTCTCGCTTTTTTCGAGGATACGCACTTTGTAATATGACCTCGTTTCCACACCACCAATGAGGTAGAGGTCTCGGTGCGTTTATTTTAAGTGCTTTCCCCAGTAGGCCTATTCCACTGTCGTCATTGTTGGTTTCAGTCATCGATAGGGTTTTCTTCAATCAACTCATCTTCGGCAGGTGAATTTAAGCAGCCTTGTCCGTGACAGTTGGAGCACGTGGTTGAGCAGCGCAATCCTATTTTTACACACCCGCATCGTTTCCCGCAACCCATCCTGTGTCATCGGGCACCAAGGCCCAGAGGCTAAAAATGCCGAAAAATTTACAAATTTTTTCATTAGGACTTATGCCAGCATACCCCACTTTAATCTCATATCAATAGTATTTACTTGTTGCTAGCATTTACCACTTAGTTATAATGTGTAAGGCGTTCAGTTATAATACTGCATAAATATTTACTAATATTAATATTTTTTTACAAAGCATATCAAGTGCGAACATAATAATTAATTATATTAAGCCATCAGCAATAACCTCCGATGTGCACCAGGAGGCATAAAGCTCCCTCTGAGCACGCAATCCTAGATGTATACAGTTCCGATGTCGACAGACAAATGGAGAGGCACGCGCCAATATTCATGACTTTGATGACGGTATCGGATGATCAGGGGTCGAACTTTGAGCTCTTTGCCCCAATCATTGTAGACCTGGACCGGCCTCGTAAGGGGTGGGCCTGCTTTATTTACTACCCCACCTGCAAATGCAGACGACGGTGTAGGCGAAGTTAGCAGACCTCCCCTGGTCCTGGCTGTTGGAACCTGCCAGCTTGGTCGTTTCTTCTGGCGCTCTTCTGTCTTGAGTTCCTTCCTTCGCTGGCATGTCGGCTCCCGGGAGCGTCTGTCGTAGGAGGGAACGGCTGTTACCGCACCCTTTCGGAGCTTCCAAGGGTTTGGGAGGGTGTGATTAGTCGGAGTTCAGGGTGCCTATTGGCATTATGTGCTCGGATTTCGTCAAAGGAATTTTGGACTGTGTAGCTCAAGGATTGTGTTCGGCCAAGGACGCTTGTTTTAGCTTTGGATTCCGGCACGAGCTAGGATAAGAGTACCTATCTGGTTATCTGCTGGATACCCCCAGGATCGCGTGATTTGGGTGTTTTGGTCATTGTTTCCTTGCGGCATGGCTTGAAGATCGGGCTGAAAGGAAGGTTAATTATACTTACCCATTATACAGGATCTGCAGCTTCGGCCTCTTGTGCCTACGAGCGTCGTTGGGGTCGTAGTCAGTCGCCTGTCTGACAGGTCTGCCCATCTGCACGGGCACCGGTGCATGGTGCATCCACGGCGTACCTGAGTGCGACGTTTTCCATGGCCGTTTCGAAGATATTCGCTGTGAAAAATCGCGTTCCACCGATTTTTCGCCGAGCGATCCAAACTATCCCCTACTATGAACGTCGATAGCGAGAAAACGGTGGGCAGTACGCAAATCGACCATAGAACTTTTTTGTGTAGAATTTAATGAGGAATATTTTTCTTCTTATATCTGTTTTTCGTGGGAATCACGGATTCGAAGAAAAATTAGAAAAATCGTAACTGAGGCGGTTTTTCGCCCCAAAAGGGTGTTTCCATCGACGGGTAAGGTGGGAACTTTTCGGATCCTTATTTCTACCCCTATGAACTATCCATGGCCCAAATATAATTTGTATATGATTTTTTTCTTCTATTCGCTATTTTTTCGTCTAATATGTCTGGACTATCAAGCATCGAAAGCTATCAGAATTCACCATAAAATAAATATATTTTTTGGATAGTTATTATTTTTTGTACTTTCTGTGTTGCTTATTTTTTAGTTATTTTTGTCTCACCCGGTGGTAGTTTTTCGCGAAAAAGGGTAGTTCCAACCACGGATGGGTTGGGAACTTTTCTGGTTCTTATTTCTACTCCTATAAACTATTCCTGGACGAGAAATATCATTTGTACACACATTTTTTCTTCTAAAAAGTCTAATTAGCGTGGACTAAAAGTTCCACAAGTTTCGAGATAAGTTTTGTAACTCTCAATAATAAGAGTGAATTAACTGGACTAAGGTGAAATTTTGTTTCATTATTTTAGATGACCGATTTTTTAAAGGCGGTTCGATATTTCGCAGTTCTCTTTTCCGGGTATGGAGAATATGTTACGCCAGATGTTTTAAAAAAGTTAATAACTAATTTTGATGAATGTTATATGCTTTAAAAGCTTGGACACTTATTTCGAAAGCACCTTGTATGTAAATGAAAGAATCAATAGTTAAATAATAAATAAATTATTAAATAAATTGTAAATTACAACAAATACGTAGAGCCTTGATTTAATCGTCTCCAATTTAAACTTAATGTGCTTAAAATATATTTAGCAGATAAATATACGGATTAGAAATTATCCCATTAATCTAACCCAAACAACTTTGATAATTAGTATGCGGACGTTCTACGACCCTGTAAAATACCAATAACCCTCATAAAGTGCCAAGGGGGCCTACGATAACCAGAATTTATATAATTCGCAATGCCTTGCTAATCGAATGGGTTCGAATTGTTGGATCAAATAATCATGCCTCCGTAGGTGGTTTGAATGTATAGGGATTTGATCTAGATACTTCAAAATGCTTTAACAGGGATGTCGAAATGCCCTAAGCTAATATAACTGTATTTTATACCAGAATATAAACTAGTGGAAATATTGCCTGAATCCACACGAACTGATACTGAATAATATAGAGTTAATCGTCACAGAATGAACTCCCTGGATGTATATAAACAAAATAAAAAGAATGTTGTTGAATGTTGTATTTGTCATACACAGCAAAAGAGATTTTTCAAAAAAAGCCTTGAAAAGGAAACAGATTAGATTTCCGAAACGTCGGCGAAATATTTAATTTCAAGTTTATATACTTATTTGTGTTGTTTATTTTGAAAAACCAACCTCTAACTGATACTTTGACGCAAACGTCACAGGCGTAGAGGTTATTTACCAGTAACGTACTGGTTAATTGTGATATATTTTGTAGATTCCCCTAGCACCGCTTAAAAAGAAAACATACATGTGGCAGGAAGTCCCAAAGAATTGAAGAAGGAAAAAAAAAATTTTTTTGTACCATAATTTTTAATTTTCCATTTAAGTGTGCCATGACGATTCGAATTTATTTTAAATGACCCGTGTAATGCTACAAAAATCGAAATCCCGTTAGAAACACTAAATTACGTGATTTATGAGCAAATAAAATTCACCAAAATTGTTTTTGGGGCAAAACTCAATTTTCAAATGGAACCATATCGGTACCGTGGTACCATTTATTAGTACTATTAATAGGGAACTTATTCATATGTCGTATTAAAATGTGCGATAAATACAACCAAAATTACAGCTAAAAGAAAATAAGAAAATACAATTTTATTCTAATTACCTTGTTACACCAATAAGGTGGTTTTGGAATACAAAAAATCAACACGAAATATTATAACAGTTGTTCAAAATGCTGGACCATTGACGGCAATGCACTTCTTAACTCACATAGCTGTTTCTCGAAGAACGTTCGCCAATTACTGGGCCGTTATGATATTAATTGTTCGTCTTACTCGTAGCTCCAGGTCTTCACGGGTTGTAACGGCGGTTGCATAGACAATATTTTTTAAATGGCCCCAAACAAAGAAATCAAGGGGCTTTAAATCAGGTGACCTTGGAGGCCACCTCACAGGAGCATTCGCCGAAATTACGTTTTCTCCGAATCTCCGTTGAAGGCAATCAATTACTATCCTTGAATTATGGGGAGGAGCGCCATCTTGTTGGAAATACATTCCCTGTCCTAAATCTAAAGGTAACTCATCTAAAATGTCCTCAATCTCATTTTCCAGGAATCTCAAGTATCTGGCACAAGTCAGATTTCAGATATTATTAGACCAATGATTCTACTGCCGAATATTCCAAGCCGAACCGCACTTGAAAATTACCTCCCGTAATAAATTTTTATTTTCTTATGACCAATATTTTGTATTTTGTCGGTTAAATAATCCCAAATTTGTAAACCTTGATTCGTCCGAAAACAAAATCAGTCCCAAAAAATCCAATTGCAATATTCCATCCTACGTTCGTAATCACTTTTGTACAAATGCTGGTGCAATTGGTATTTAAAAGATTTATAGTGGTATTTGTGCAAAATTCGGCTAACTGTTTGGTGACTAATGTTCAATTCAAACCCAACTTACCTTATAGAAACAGTCTTATCAAGTTCTATTCGAGCCAAAACATTAATTTCCGTTCCTTTGTCAATAATGACGTTTTCTTCGGGATCATTATTGGGATCTCTTCAGAATTGGTTTTCAACACGTTTAAAATAATCTTTCGCTGGACATTGTCTATCAGGATATTGTCGCCCATAAAGGTCCATAGCTGCAATTGCATTTTTTTACTTTCCCCATAAATAATTAACATGTCCACTTTCTCATCTCCTGTATAAATTTGCGGCAGTTTGAACACAATTAACAAGAATTTTAAATAGTTTTTAAAGACACAATAAAAACACCATTAAACCAACAAATTTTTGACAAGCTAAATATTTCGTTGTTTTCAAAGCCACCTTAGTTACTTCTTAACATTTAATTAGAACAAAATTGTATTTTCTTATTTTCTTTTAGCTGTAATTGTGTTTATATTTATCTCACATTTTAATACGACATATGAATAAATGCCTTATTAATAGTACTAAGAAATGGCATCACGGTACCAATATGGTTCCATTTGAAAAAATTGAGTTTTGCCCCAATAACAGTTTTGGTGAATTTTTTTAGGAACTTTTTTATCTCTTGTTAGAATTTCATAATATCGACCGTTTTTGAGAAAAAAGTCAGTTCAGTTAAAATCGACGAGCACTATTACATTAGTCAAAAGTAGGCTGGTGTCAAATCATAATTTGATAGTATTATGTAGCGATATGCTCATTTGGTGCTTATAAATTATTTTCAGACAAAAATTAAAAACCGTTTTTTTTTGCGCACCTCTTTAAGGGGTATAGCTGAACAGGGGAGGCCTATTTAAAAAAAAAAAAATTATGATAATTTCCATCTTCATTTTCAATAAGGTAGTTTGGTAGTTAAATTTTTTACACGTTATTACGGGACACCCTGTATAATATAGTTTAATATATTTGTAAAAGGACACAAAGTTTTGCTCAGCAGACTTTACTCCCTAATGAAGTTTTGACCAATTCTAAAGAATTTTGTTTCTTCATTAGTAAAGTATCTCTAAAATTTGAAATTAAAAAATGTTGTTCTCTTTGGTTTTTAAAAGGAATAGTAATCTCTTGCTCTAAGACCTATGTTTATCAATATGTTATAAAAATACAGAATCAACGAACATGGACAAAAAATTTAACAGAACAATATTTCTACACAAATACACATACCAACAAATAACACATTGTAAATGCATAAACTGCACAATTAAAAAGTTAATTAGAGATAACAAGTTTTATTTCAAATTTTGTAGAGGAAAAATACATTGAAATTAAACTGAGTCCAATGCAGTCAGCTTTAAACAATATCCACCCACATAAACCCTACTTTATGAATATAACGTTTCATTTTAGATTGTCATCTTTTATCGTCATAATGTGGAATAAAAGAGGCAGACAATGGGCGAGACAATGGCCTACTGAACAAGGGGGATTTTCGTATATTATAATAAATTGATATCTAAACCCATAGAGTTCCCCGCGTTACATCTTCATTCAGGATAATTTCTCTTTTACTGTATCCATTCCAGGTATTATATGAATTTTTATTTTGCATTCAGATAATGGTTCTAGAGGAAAGATGAGAAAGGAACACTCATAAATAATAATCATATGTTCATGACACGTTTTTATAGATCAGAATGGGGATATTTGAATGGTAATTATTGCTAGTAAGCTGCTGTACACGTATATACAGGGTGTAATTATTTTCATGTCAATAAAAACTGGTAATTGGGATCGACTAAATAAACAAAAAACATATATGACTCTTTTCTCTAGTGCACTTTGAAAATATCTCCAATGTCGAAAATTTGAATATTAAGGTAGAAGACATTTGAGAACCCCTACTTTTCTAGATCAATTGACGTGTGGTTCGGAATCCTAGAAGTTATCAAAAAGTGCGATTACCGACTTGTGTCCTCGCCGCCGCGCGGTCTCAATGCAAAAAACGCGGAACTTTCATGGGACCGCTTGAACTGAATTTTTTAAATCAATTATGAAAATGTATGAATTCGTTATCTCTTTCTGCACAACGCAAACACAGGATGGTCGCAGAGGTTTAAATAGGGGGTTTGTTTACATGTGCGTTTTTTAATTTGGAACACAGTTATAGGAGCTTTTAATTTATGAAATTTAAATGTGATTTATTAACATTTGCAACATAAAATAAGTGTTCTGTTTTAAAAGCTTAAAAAATGAGTAATTATTTCACGAAATTGGAAAACGAACAGATGATAACAGAAAACATGTTTATTTTAAGAAAAATCTTATTTTTTTAACGAGTTGCGCCCATAATTTTTTTCAATCAGATATCTAAAACTAAAAATCGAGTCTTTGGTCTCTGTGGAAATCAATGTAAGCAATAATACACAGATTAGAACAAAACAGCGATTATGAATAATATTAATAATAATAATTTTATTGCCCAACTCTCCGAGCTAGAGCAAAAAGTAATAATGAGAGAAAATGCGTCTTGTTTCATGTCAATTATTAAAAAGCAGAAAAGTTTTGAACATTCACAAAAACTGCTCGATATGACTGCCACTATTTCCTATGCAAAGTTCATACCTACGAACGACCAACTGAGCAGCTGCACGTCACTCTGATGGTATAATATCCCGGGTTGGTTGAAAAATTCTTTCCTGGAGGGCTACTTCGTCGTCGACAGGCTCCGCATAAACCTTGTCCTTCATCATACCCCATACAAGAAAGTTCGCAGGAATTATGTCCGCAGAGCGAGCAAACCAAAGGCGGGAACAGTCTCGATCGCGACGGGTTCATCTTCCCGGAAAATAGTCGTGCAACCATCGATGAATTGGTAGAGTGTGATGTAGAGATGGGAGGTTCGATATCTTTAGTGGAATCGGGAATCGGTCCGTTTGGAACCGTTCCGCTTGTGGACCCGTTCAACTGAATTCGTTCCATTGAAGAACGAATCCACTTCAAAATTGTCTCGTCGTGATATGTGACTATGTAATTTGAGTATGAGCCACTGAATACTCTTATTTTTCTTTCATTATTTTATTATTATACTACCTCATTTTCTTGATAAATCATATTATAATAGGATAATTTTGCATTAATACAAATTGGCTTGGATAAATAGTAAATAAAACCTTTAAATCACGAAGCACTTCCTAAGTATTAAGTATGCACGTGGGGTATTTACTACTTATGGGGCGACGACAGTCAACTCAAACTTCATTAAATCTATTTAAATACTCATTCAGAGCACAGGGTCAGGAGTGCTCAGGTACTCAGCTCAGGACAGTACCAGGATATACATATCGTAGCAGATCAATGGACCGCAGACCTGGTTCAATCGACATCCTGGATTCGGTCCGACCCGTTCCACCTCCGGATTCGTTCACTTGGAACAGATCCGCCCAGACTGTCCATATCTAGTGTAATGAGCTGGACATCCATCTAATTAGAACCATCTGTTTACTCTATCATTTAAAGGCATGTCGTCTAAGATTGGTTGAAAATCATTTGCCCAAAAATTAAAATGCACTTAAAATGCACTACAACTCCAATTAATCAATTCAGTCAGAAAAATATCAAAGGTTGTCAAAGTTTGACACCCACAAAAACCTCGTCAAAAATGAGAGCACACATTTCATGGAGAATTGTAATCAACGACTAAGCTGTCGTTCAATAAAGGCTTGTTCAAGCAGCTCGGGAGGTCATGCCATCAGAGTGCTGTGCAGCTACACAGGCTGTCGGAGGGGGTCTACTTTTTGAAAAAAACTTTGCTTTAATGCTGTTTGATGCAAAACTTTACCACATTTTTTATTTACCCCTTTTTTCGATAAAATGCTTAATTTACACAATATAAGCAAAAAAACTATTTTTGTAGTGATTTTTCTGCCGTTCTCGGGGCGTTAGGCTACTTATCCTTTTCGGGACTGTTTATTGATACTCAGGCACATCTACCAACAAAAATGCAGCTTTATGCCAAATGTGGCAATTTTAGGACTTCTTTAATTGGACTAAAAATTAATATGCAATATACGCAAGCAGGAATGCATTGTAAAATTTGTAAGGTTAGAACACTTACATTAGTGAAATAGTCAATTTTCTTACTTATTTTCCTGTGAAACCATTTCCAAACTTTTTTTATAATGTACTATTTACACATGGTGATCTCTCTCTTAATTTAATTTTTTATAGGTGGATACTGCTACAACTGAATCAGTAGTGACGGTAGACTGGGAAAATGGTTTCGTAGAGGCATCAGCTAAAGAAAATATCAACGTCACGAAAGTTTTCAAAGAATTGCTAACACAAGCAAAGGTAAAGTACAACTTGAGTCCTGCTCTTCGACGCCGTCGCCGACAGTCTTTACCTTCACAATCGGGACCACCACCACAAACTCCTTCTCACGCTGCTCTGATTCCTTCAGCCGTCCAATTACAACATCTTCAGCAGATCAGGGACCGTCACGGTAAAAGAAATTCTTGTATTATCTCTTAAATATGTTTCTAGTCACTTTTCAATTATCTATTATACGTGCATAACAGTCTGCGAAGTCCACCATACTAATCATTTGGAATGTTATTGTTTGTTTTCCATTTTTTCTTATAAACTTTGTTATAGTTAAAAGCTATATTACTGTTAAGTAAATTTTTCTTGAAGAAGTAGAAATTGTTTTGATTTATCACAAACATATTTCATTAGAAAATGTAATTTCTAAGTTATAAAAGTACTCTTTCATATGTTTTACCTATAAACGAAACAGAAGTAAGATTTGGTGAAATAGTTGAAAATTTATGTCCACAACTGTTATTATAGCATCATATTTTACAACATTGAAAAAATCGGTCTTATATAGATGCATCTCTACAATACTTTCTCGTTAACCAATATCCTGAACATATTTCTAATTTCTTAAAACGGTTTTGGTAAAACAAAATTAAATATGCTGTCGATAAATTTACTTTCGATAGAATTTTCTATCCTAAATAATTTTTATTTGAAACAATTTTTAAATCGATGAAAATTTTTTCTAGATCCTCCCTCTAATCATTCCTAGTTGAGTGACAAAAAATGTACAAAACACAATTTTATATAAATTGTAGCTACCAAACTATCGAGGAAATTTGTTTGAATAAAGAAAACTACTTTTCTTCATCCTTACAATCATATCTTTAATTATCAAAATTTTGGTTAAACTTCTTTGTTTTTAAAATTAGTGATTACACGTATATAATTTAAAGAAAGTTAAGAAGCTCAGATAATTAACTGTTTTGAAGTTGATCTAATTCTATTTTTTTAAATTGTTAATATATTTACTATTCTGTATATTTTTCACTCAGATATAATGTAGACCTTTTGTACCAATTAAATATGCAGAATGATTGACTGGTCTTTTTTATGGACAAATATGTTATAAAATATTATTTTTAGTTTGTTCTACTGTTGAAATTCAGCTCTAATATCATTTTTACACTTAGGCGAACGTCTGTATTTCTTGTTTTAATTTAATTAGTACGGAAACTTAAGGATTTAATGGAGACTTCATTAGTAGTTATATTAATTTTGAAACATTTGCTTGAAATAACAAACGGTATACTAGAAATTCTCAAGGATTTGACGTCTCGCCGTTGGTTGTTGCGGTCTTTATACATTGAGCCATCCCTGGGGTCCAAATCTGTCCTCCCGGCATTTAAATGTCAAGTGAGTCGCTGTCTCCATTAAATAACAGAATTATCACCTAACAGTATGGGATGTTGTTCTCATCGTACATATACATTTTACTTGATTTTTTTAACACTGTGCCCGAACATATTTTTAATGGCTTCTTCACCAAAGAGGTTGCTTAAACGTCCTCATCAATGTACTCTGTGACAATTGAGATGACATCAAGGATTTATAGTTCTAACTTAGTGTATTCTCTGCAGCGTTCCTTATTTTTATAATTGCTGAATTTCGAAATAGTGGACAATAAATAATCTCGAAAGTGTTTTAAACCGACCGACCGATTTAAAAATTTATAATGATTGTTCAATCTTTCTTCTGGAATTTCTTAAACGATTTCTATGGAAATCTTTTGCAAACTGTAGAGTAAGGCTCGGCAGTAGTCCCCTATTAGTGTCATCAAACTATGTGTAGTATAAAGTGATAAGAAATCGGAACATGTTTTTTCTGTTCGTGTATGTGCGATAATTTAGCTAGTTAAAATTAGTAGTTAGATATTCTCGGAGTTGCTGATACTGAATCTGTTGTTAAAATTCAGAATATCGAATCCAAGAAGACTGTCATATTTGCATAATCTTTGCAGATTTACATGAAATATCGTGTATGAAGATATTTTTTTTATTTTGTAGATATGTTAAATTTTATAAATAAAAATTTTTGGTTCCCTTTTTTTAGAGACCGTTCAATTTTTCGATTTTCTTTTTATTTTAAGTTTGTGAAGTGAAGTGAACAGACAACTAAATACATTTCTAGGCTTAATTGAAAATGTACATACGAATATAAAATTTACCATAGAAAGAGAACAATATATTTAGTGGAGTCAAGGAATCGGACGAACATGTTACAAGTGAGGACCG
This sequence comes from Stenurella melanura, assembly GCA_963583905.1. Lineage (NCBI taxonomy): Eukaryota > Metazoa > Arthropoda > Insecta > Coleoptera > Cerambycidae > Stenurella > Stenurella melanura. The sequence goes on from OY757309.1 coordinate 213,748,392, forward strand.
CAACCAGACCACCTCCACCCCCTATTATCGAAGGTGAACACGAATATGAGGGTAAAACAAGTTTTTATTCAGGGCATCCCCTTCGAACGGTCAAAAACAACCACTTTCATCGGTTTTCGTGCACGAACGCGCGACAGCAAGGATTTCAATGCGAATTTCTGTCAGAGACAAAATTGACATTATCGGGCATTACTGAAAGAATGCACTATAAAGGGGTGGCTTTTATCCGTTTACGGGGGTAGGAAGGGTCAAACTCATCTCAAAGTATTTGTTTGTCATCATCATACTCGAATCGGATGGGGGGTAAACGTGTAAACAGAAGAGAAGAGTAAAATCACTTTCCCATCCCCTGGGAGGGTGGAGTCCACCCTTAGGAGTTGTCCAAACCTCCCTGACTGTCACCCTTAATGTATAGTTCGACTACTATTAAATTTCCATCCATTCCCCTCTAACTAAGTATTGCTGAGCACTAATAAAAGTATACACACGATAGGGGAGTGTTTTGGTCATTTGAGGGGCTAGGAAAAGGGTGGTTTTTGACCGTTTGAAGGAGATGCCCTGAATAAAAACTTTTTTACCCTGATGTTCGTATTCAGCACCCTCGAAAACAAGGGGTGGAGGTGGTCTGGTTGCGGTCCTCATTTGTAACAACGGAATAAACGCAATATATAATTCAGTTCCAGATCTCATTTAAATACACACGTGTACCAAACGGATCAGTTTCATAACTTTATTTTATTAACCATTTAATACTGCAGTGGTGGGTGTGGCAAATTTTGTGTCATTTTGGTGAAAAAAGGAAACATTTTATAGTAATGTTTATTTAAATCAAATGTCAATATCGTGATTTCATATTTATAAACCTGTGTAGTATTGTAATCAGTTTTGGAGTCGTACCTAACGAAGCCACTCTATTGGTAGACAAAGGAGGGTATAATAAATAACATGAAAATTGTAATTTAACTCACTTGACGACATTACCGGTCAAACATAAGTCGCTAGTAAGCTATCAGATATGCTCTAATAAAAAAATCACGTCTTCCTAATTTCTCTTGAGGATATTCGTCTTCGAATTTTGATTTTTTTATGTAATTGGCATTTGGTTTAATTGTATATTATTTGTATTGTATTTTTTTTAGTATTCTAATAGTAAATAACAATTCCTATCAAATACAAGAAAATATGCCATAACCGCATACTATAACAAAACTATTTCGCCTGCAAAATAGCGAGATTTTTTTCACTGATTGTTTACTAACGGTAAACTTAAACAAGGCTAGTAGATTAGATTAGGTAGGAGGAGCCGGCTGACTAGCCTTAACCACAGCGACTTCAGTAGATCCATTGTGGCGCTCCTGTTCCGTTAGAGCTCCTTATCCAGCTTTGTCCTGTATACTAGACTTCATAGGCTTGACAAGGCGCTCTTTGGTGTGTACCTATTTCAAGTGCCTTTGGCTTTCCTCGCTAAGTATTGGAATCTCAGTCCATTTAGGCCGTCACAATGGCTCGATGTATGAACTGGGATTCCGGATCCTGCCAGTATTGGTTAACTTCGCTGATCGAGTATCCGGAGATCAAACTTGATGACAGTACCTTTCCCCAAAACAATGCTTAAACTAAATTTGGTTTTTATGGTTTTGAAATTTTTTAAAGCCACGTAAGTTTACCTAATGGTTTCATACATAATCTAGATTTATATCCACAAACGAGAAAATGCAACTTTCAATGTTATGAGACAATCTCTGTTGTTACGTTTTATGAAGATATCTCGACATTCCCCATTAAGTTCTCATTCTACATGTGAAAATAAGAAGAAAACTCCCCACAAATATATTTGTGAAAATGCTTCCTACGATCATCTGTATATGACGTAGGTTTTCCTTTGAAATAACTCTATAAAACTTGGTTCTCAATATAAAGGCTTATTTTTGTACGATACTAACCAAACTATTTTATGCCAAGGCTGAGAAACAAGGAGCAAGTTACCTTTTGTTTCTTCTAGTTTACATTTTTAGTGGTTAAAGTCTTAATTATTCCTATGCTATTACATGAAAAAGGCCCACTTTCCATTCAGACGGTCTACCCTGTATATTTCCAGTGAAAGTCCAACCACTTCGCTGGCAGCCTCTTCGCTGGCAGGAGCGTCAACTACCTACCAAATTTGATTGTTCACCGTGAAGTGATTTTTTAGTTAACACATTTTCTTATTCTCTACTACGGTATGTGTTTTTGTTATACTTTTCGGAACTAGATGTTATTCTTATATGAACAATATATAGGGTGTCCCATAATAACGTGCAAACAATTTAACTATTAATTGCTTATCGAAAACGAAAGTGGGTTCTTCATATATTTTTTTTTAAAATAAGCCTGTCCTGCCCATCTGTACTTCTCAGAGGGGTGTGGAAGAAATTATTTTAAATTTTTATTTGAAAAGAATTTATAAGCACCAAACAAGCTAACCATTATACTCTTCGCCGATTTAGTACACTTATTATATAATTGTTGCACATTCTATAGGATACTCTTCGCAGTTTTTTTGTAAGTGATATTAGGTTCAGACATTTTTTGTTTCTTTTTTTTTCATTTCAACAATTAATAACTTTTCCAAATTTCAATACTATCAGACTTTTCGTTCTTAAGTTATCGTGCTTACAAGAAACGTGACGGACGGACAGATAGAAGACCAGACGGACGGACATTTTGAAAGTTGTTCAGAATTCGATCACCAATACAGTGATATGAAAATATTTTCTCTACGAGCAATATTACCGGGTTTAGAAATGTGCCCATCGAATGCAATATACTCTTCGTTTTGTATTTGCGAAGAGTAATAACAATCATACCGGTACATAATACTGCCAAATATGATTTGACACAAGCTTACTTAGTGTTTTGACTAATATAATAAGGCTCGTCACTTTTGACCCATCACGTAAGCAGATGTAATTTAGTTCATTTTTCTCAAAAACGGTTGATTTTACGACATTTTTTCAAGAGGTAAAAAATTTCTAAATGAATCATAATTAGTTCTTTTTTTAATTGAAAGAAAAAAACAGCAGACAGAAAGACATTTACAAAATTATAAGAAGGGTAGTTAATATCACCCCTTTGTATACACGCTAGATGGAGGAAATTATTTCGATAAAGGCATCTATTGAAATAATTTCCTTTGAAATTTTGAAAAATTTTGTGAGGAACCTTCATTTTCGATAAGGAATTAGTTGTTAAATTTTTTGCACCTTATTACGGGACACCCTGTATATCACACTTAACTCTTTACCGTTCATTTTTCATTAACAAAGGATCGTTCAGGTCCTGTGACGACGAGTCTTTTGGAATATTATGATATTTCATCTACGTAGGCTACGGTATACCGTACTTGATATCAGTGTCAGAGCTTTGAGGTTGAGAATTTCAAATATTGTAACAAGTAAACAATGTGTTACGTTAGTCTAAATTTTAAAGTATTTGCATGACTATACTGTTTCGATTTATTTGCTCATGATAATCTTTTTAGATATTAGCAAATATTTCTTTTAAATGAAATAAAATATATTTTACCTTTTTATATTGGACTTTAAAGAGCGTAGTAGTACGTTCGATATCACTCTTTATTTAAAAAAATAACACAAGAACTGTTAAAATTAAAGGTCAAACTATCACTCGAAGTCAGTTTTAAGAAATTATGACTTTAGATCTGTCTGTACATTCAAAATGACTTCATTAGCAAGAAATAAAATCTCTTAATTTCTTAGAATGATGTAAAAATTTAAATTGCAAATGATTTTGTAATTTTTGTTGAAAATCTCATTCTGACGGGGTTCGCAAATTCCGAGTCCCACAATGGCGGGTCATTTAGTATAGATTCTAGCATCCTGAATACATTGTTTGTAATATATATGAATATTTAAAAAACTGTGAAATGATAAATCAGACAAAAAGATACAAATTGATATTTATTGAAAATAACAATTTTAAACTATTTAATTAGCGCAAGGACTGTCACAAACTCTACTAACATGATAGCAAAATCCATTAATCACTCATTATTACTTACGGAGAATTTGCTTCAAGATAATTGCAAGTAAAAGATAAACAGTTTCAAATAACTCTCTTTAAACACTTAAAGTGTATAATATATTAGCTAGAGAAATAGCATGAAACTTTAATTAACTGAGCAAAGAAAGAACAGCGTGATATAAATTAGGATTATATAAAGTAAAAATAATTATTTGGTTAAACGAGTACGCCACAGTAGTTCCTCAGCAAGGTAAAGCTGTCAAAAATCAGACTATCATCGTGCTGAATGTTCAATCTGTCATACAGAGTATTCCAACCAACACAAATTGTTTTACAAGCGCTTTATAGTTACTAATTCCTTTATACAGCTACTATAGGTGCTAAATGAGAACCCACATCTCTGGAATTGTCGATTGGTTATGAAGCGACATTGCGAAAATGGATAAGAAGTCTAGAACAATCTTAACAGTGGACGAAATTCATCATCAGCAAATGTGCATAGGTTGTAGATACGTCAAGAGAAAGGATATCGGCCAATACGACTAGAATCTCCTTATGAACCGCCTATTGTAATATTCAGAGCATATATGCAACAGGATATCGGTATTGGAAAACTATTGATGAATATACCCCTGAAAAAGTAGTTAACACCAATGATGTCACACTTATGTGGGACACGCCTATTATACCTGACGGAAATTCGTGCAACAACTGCCTGGTCAACCGAGTGCGTAAGAAGTGTAGTAGATTGCACTACTGGGAACGGCGCATATTCTAAAGAAAATTCTGGAGTAGAAGTCTTGTTGAGACCTGAACTCTTATCAGACATGAGCATTGCCGCAAAAAGGGCCCAAAAATCTAGAACGGTCTGCGCCAGAGCTGCATTCCAAGACAATAATAATATTATTAACAATAATAATAATAACCTGCAAGACAACAATACTCGAATCAATCACTTACTATTCATGGACGACATAAAACTGTATTCAGAAAACCATACTCATTTGGATATAGTTACTAGAAAGATATTCGGATGACATTTGTCTTAGACAAATGTCTTGAAATCCACCTTAAGAATGGTAGGCTCACTTAACTGCCTAATAAGAATAATATTTAGAAATCCAGCAAAATAGACACATGAACCACACTCAGCTAAAACCGGAATTTGAACACAAATACAAGAGTAGGCTCAATAAATTATTGTTAAACACAATACTAAATTCAAAAAATCTGATGAATGCAATAAATACCTATGCTATACCTGTGCTGACGTATTCTTTTGGAATTCAATGAGTTGGACAGACTAACTGGAACCACTCTCACAAAGTTCAGATTCCACTATCCAAAAATGCCATCGAAAGACTATACCTACCTAGAAATGAAGGTGGCAGACTACTAATTAATATATTTCACATATGCAGATCCCAAGAATCTAAAATTCACCAGAATTTTCATAATTTTGAAAATCCATTTATTCACAAAATAACAGAAATAGATATAAAGTATACTCCTCTTAATCTCCGGGATCGACAAGCAGCCATTCCAGCCAACAGGACAAATGAGTAAGCTCATCTCATTTGGCAGAATAAGGTTTTACATGGAAAATATCCAACATCACTTAACAACCCCATAATAGATAAGGCAACTACAGTACTGTGGCTAAAAGAAGGTTATCTCCACCTCGAAACAGAAGAATTTTTTATCCAGGACTGCAGAATTCGCACAAAACATTACGAGTATATTTTGAAAACTCCAGGAACTATAGGTATATGTAGAAACCATTGAACATAAAACAGCGGGATGCCTTCCATCCTCCATTATCCAACACCGCATATTTAGGAAGGCATAACCAGATCGCCAAGGTTGTACATCAGCAGCTGGAAATAAGGTACAACTTAATAGAAAACTCACCCCCTCTTATAAATACTCACCTTCTGCAGTTCTGGAATTGCAAGACACCATATTTTATTTGGACAGACCAATAACTACAGACCGATCCGTGGACTACAACTGCCCCGATATAGTAATTATCGACAAATTGAACAAGAGAGCCGCCCTTGTTGACATTGACTGCCCATTGACCAACAACCTCCAAAAAACAGAAAAGTGAAAGATCGATAAATATCCTAATTTGGCAATAGAGATCCAATATATCTGGGACGGTTCGAATAACACCTATCATATGTCAGTAACGGGGGTAGTAACAAATCAGTTGAGGAAACATCTGAACCGATTAGATCTTCCAAAAGGTCTCATCAAAACGTTTCAGAAAGGCGCTATTCTACAAACTCTTCATATCGTGTACAAGTTCCTAAATGCATGATATAACAATATGAAATTCTTCTGTGTTTTGCAAAGAGAAACCGAAAAAATTACTAGTAAATAATAATGTACAACAAAATAAGAATGAACATATTTATAGCTTCAAATACAGCTTTCGAGTAGGTGTGCAGTTTTTACGAACTAAATAAATAAATTATCAAATACAATGATTATCACATAAATTTGCAAATGAAATGAATGTACGTTCTAAGCCTAGTTTGAACATAATTTACTCACTCAACATCATTAAGAGGAACGTGTTGAAAATATTGAAATTATTTGTTTACGTTGCAATTTATTTGTTTGATATATCAGACCTAAAGTACTGTAATTTCAATCAATTTTGAATCACTATAATTACTCCAATAAACCGTGAACATAATGAAAATAAAATAATTCGTGAAACGCCGACCACGTTTTCACGTTTAATTGGTTTCACCACTGAATTTTAAAAATAGAAATACAACTCAAACCCTTTATTAGAATTTTCATTGTTACCATTATCGTTGTAACCGTTTTACAGTTTTTTCTAAAAAGAATATTATCCGAATATTAGCCAAGTATGGCAGATTTATGTAGTCCTTAAACAAAATCTAACCCAAAATCCTGCTAGTGTTTCATTAGTCTTTCATTATTTATTTGGTTTTAATTTTTAAAAGTATAATTAAATTAAAATAGTTTTCACCTAAATATTTCATATTTATGAATACATAAATTGCCTTTATTAGATTTTATCAAGAGAGATCAACATCCAAGAGTTTCGAATGCAATCGCTTTTTGGAAAGAGGCGACCATTGCTGTATCTGTTTTAATATTACTTTGTTAAGTTTCACAATATTCAAGGCACCTACACATTTGCAATAAAAAATTAATATGAGACGGCCTCAGTCCAATCCATGATTCGGCATTTTGTGATGACCACTTGAACGAAGTGAAAGAATAAGACTATAATACTAGAAGAAAGGGCCCAAAAGTCTCATATGGCGTACTACTGAAAGATTTCATCGTAGCACTAAATTTTTGTTATCACACCATCAGCCGGTTTTACAATCGCAAGTTAACTTTCATGTTAGTTTACTCTTACTTGCAGGTAAACTACAACTTCACCGACACTTGTGTTTTTCAATATAAAGTTAAGTAAAAGATTAGAGAATTAACAAGATAGGACAGTCAGACGGAGAAGACGAAATAGACGAAGACAGTTGTGAACTCCAATTTAAAGGGACACGACATCCTGCGGAAACGGTTTCGGGATTTGTCGGGTACGCACTAAAAGAATTGGACCAAGCTACTAAAAGACAGGTTGGCTCATTAGAATCGGCACTCTACGTCACGTGTAGAACTCAATGACAGCCGCATGTAGCTTTTTTCCTTCGTTTTATAGAAAAACAGTTTCAAAATTATTCCGTCAATGTACAATTTTATCCTATCTAACTAACCTAATATGGACCTAGGATTACTTCATGTGACATATGTTACGAAACAACTTGTTTCTTTAATGACCTTGGGTTCTGGCTGTCAGCTGAGTTCGGTCGTTCTATTAGGACAGTGTTGTTGATTTTTCACTATTGGCCTCTCTCTCTAATGTTACCGTCTCCGTATGATTGTCACATTGTGGCAACTATGCCAGAACTCCAATTTAAATGTCGGGCACCATTACTAAAGGATAAGAGGTTTTTCGTCGGCTGTCCTATCTTGTTAATTATCTAATCTTTGGTTAAGTGATGATTTGTAAACGAGAGGTTGTGAATAAAGTTTATAATGTTGTTACTTGAAAAATGGATAATACACATAAAATGTATGAATTTTTGTCACGTCACCTGTTATCAAATATACAAGTCAGAAGCAATTTATGCGTTAATGGTCTATTATTAAGTAAGTAAATAGTATTTTAGTCTCGATCTATTTAAAAAATCTCGTCCATCGTATTCTTTAAAAAAATTATGTCTATACCTTGGCTCCTCATCACTGCTATATGCATTTCCTTCGCACATATCCATTTTTAAGCGAAATATCAAAAAGTTATTTGGTGACAGTTATTTTATAGATTACAAATTGCCAGTAAACTGCCAACTTCTAGTTTATCCACACCTCATCTGCTAGTAAAGTTAACTACTAGCTAACTACAACATTGAAAATTACCAGCTATTGTAAAACCCAATTTCTATAATAACCTGAAAGTTAACTCTGATTGGAAGTTAACCAGCGATTGTAAAACCGGCTGTATACGACCGAATTGCACAAATTAGAACATGTCCTATTTTTCCGCGAGAAATCGCCGCAATTTAGTGATTTCTGTAGGAACTTTCGTATTGCCAACATATATTTTTCTATTGGCATCGGTTAGGTAGCTGATTAAAAGCTAATGTCACATCTGCTCAGTCAACTATACAATTTTATTGTGTATGAGTTATTATTTATTTTTCAATTTTCATTTATTTTCTTACAAAAGTGAGTGACACCATTTAATATTTGTAGTGATTTTAGGTATTAACTGATAACGCTGGAAACTTATGGTGACCTACCTCCAGAATATGTAATATTTTTATCGAGGGATGTCCACAAGAGTTGGCTGTGAGAAATTTCGAAAGATTATTTTCCGTTACTTGAATATTATTTACAAGGACTTGTTTCTATACGAGAAGTTAAGCTATGCCTCCAAAGATATACTGCAATCTCGCCTGAGATTATAACTGATTGTCGATCAACGCATATATAGAAACTATGCTATTGTAGGCGGGGATAGTGTTGTGGATATACTATCCTTCGGAAAGGAGGTCCTTTGTCTATTAAATGTTCTGCAAGAAGTTCATATTATGTATAAAAACCATATACCGGTAATTATATAACAGCAGTTTCTGTCTAGTTTATTGTATCGTGGTATGTGTTGCCATATTCAGCATATAAACATTTATTCAGTGAAGCGAGGTACGGTACCGGTTTCAGTGGCGACAAGTCGATCGGCTAAGTTAAGCAACGCCGGGAGAGTCCGTCACTTAGATGGGTGACCGTATCTCATTTCACCGTCCTGGTTAAATGGTGGAATAACATTAGCTAAACTTCGCAAGAACGTTAAAATAAATAAAACGTTAAAATGAAATTTTAAAAAAATAAAAATGTTCTCGCTATTTGTACAATTGTTTCAAAGGAAAGAAGTAACGTGAATTAAATAAACATAAAACTTATTTAATATGCTGAAAGAGAAATGAGTAAATATTTGATATGAAATTTATATTATAATGATACTGATATTTCGCTGCAGAAATTTTTACGTTCTATCTTTTAATCCATTTCTTTTATTATGAAGTTATAAACGCAGAAATTGGTGGGAAATGAAAATGTAAGTCATAGCGATGAGTAAATTAAATTTTAATTAGACTGTGATCTAAATAAACTCTGCTCTTCGCCAGAGTTACAAATTCTTGTGACGAGCTTCGCTTATAAAACGATTTTTAAGAGCGCGAAAAGTATACAAAGTAATTTAAACCCTCATATTCATTAGTCATGCACCATTAATTAAACTGTAAATGGTAAAAGTTCAGGACTTTAATTAATTATTTAATTGCTAAATGATATTCGCTATAAATAACATTAGTAGTTATTTCCTTTTCTACTTACAGTAAACTTTTTCTAAATTCCTATTTTATAAAGAAATATTAATTTTCTTTTACTTTTGTGATCTAATAATCAAAATATACACTTACAGAGTGTCCCAGACTAAGGGTAAAAAAAATAACATCCGTAGAACACTTATTAAAATAATAGAGAAATATCATTAATATGCTTCCTACAAGAGCTACGCATATATTAATAAGAAGAATTTTTGTTTAAAACTCTTAAGATGGCTAGTTGTAAGCCACTGAAAATTTGTTTTCGTGATGAACTTGTTAGTGACCCTGGTAAGTGATGGTTTTTAATGGGGGCTTTAAGTTAAGTACGCAATATAAGTAGATGTTGAATTTTACTAAATTGGTACGTTGGAAGTATTTATTCCTCTTCAGCTGCAAATCAAAAGTGTTTCTTGCCCTCTATTAGTTTCCTGACACTTTTCTGTTATTCTGTGCGAGATAGCAAGCATACTGTCAAAAATGTCTACTATATTTCTTAATTGGTTACCCGAATATTATACACTCATCGAAGATATGGTTCATTATTGTTCGATTTCTCTGTAAATGATAATTCAATGCGTTGAAATCTGGTCATCGAGCAAACCAAGATACCTCACGATATATCGTCGCCCAAAAGGGGTATTCATTTGTTCACCAACATCAACAACGAAATGCGGGGCACCATCGTTTATAAACTACATTATTTGTCGCTTTAAAATAGACATATGTTCCGCAAGAAAAGAAAAAGTTCAGTTGTTAATGATCAATAACATAATCCACACTTTTAGAACTGCGATAATAAACGACGTTTTCCTTTTACCTACTAGGTAAGATGGCCCAGCCACTTGGTCGCCTAACATGTCTTCCCATACATTTACGAAAAAATGGTATTCTTCTTTAACATCAATATAGCGACCAGTTTTTAAGAAAAATTTATTGTACTAATAGAGGACGACGAAATGCTAATGTAGTAAATGCAACGAAATACAACCGTACGAAACTTGTGAAAAAACAATTGAAAAAATGTAAACGTCAAATTTGTCAAGTAATAAATAATTAATTGAAAAATACACACTCTTTTTCTTAAGAAAATATTAAAATTTGTTAATTTAAGATAAGACACTGCAGAAATGACTTGTAAAGAGTTCGGTATGTAATAAAGGTTTATTGGCATACAAATTTTCATTTTCATTTTCATCTGGTAAACATGCCAACATGCATTTTGTGTACAAGCTTGCCATGTATAATGGTAATTTCTTCCAAATAGAAAGATGTCAGTCTCTGTTCTTTATCAGTAAAATCAATTTAACTTGAAAGTGGGTCGCTTCATTCATGTCAAACGGGAATATCTTTTTTTAGGAAACTTTTCAAGCAGTTTAGAAATATCAGTTAAGTTTCAAATATTTATTTCAAAATGCATAAGAGGTGGTCCACCCCTGGCTTCCTAGACAAGATCCGAAAGACTCCCTACTTCTAAGTCAAACATACTTACCTACTGTTTATACACTCCAAATTTTATTACAATCGATAAAATATTTTCCATGCTGTTAGCAAAGGATCTGTACAAAATTACCCTATAAGGGTGAATGGCTCCGAAGGGGGTGCATAGGACAATAATTATAGATACTTTTAGCATTGCTTGAACCCAAACTATATGCATTTGAAGTGTTGCCTCATAGTCCTTGTATAATCATTTGATATTTATTATATTTACTGAAAATATACTGAAATCATATCGGGGAAACAATAGAATGTAATATAAATTGAAATAATATGTAACAGAAAACAAATGATAATAATTTGCGCAATTCATCATATTTTAAATTTTTTTTTTTTTTGGGATGCAACTTTTGGACATACTTTTAAAATCAAGTCTATATTGTGCAAAATTGACTGCCGAATACATTTCCGGTGGGCGATTTGCGATAGAGGCTTGTGTTCATACCTTATGTTAATTTTACAACTCTTTTTGGCGATGCACGATATTTAAAGTTTTTCGAATATATCTCATGCTATTTCGAAAACGGTAAAAGCTTTGAGGATCAAATTTAAGGCGGAGGTTAAATAATGTGTTGTTGTTAAGATATAGCAGCGTTGAAATAGTATGTTGGTTATTTATCATAGAAGAAAATTAAAATTATAGAGAAAAATATGACATCGAAGTACTTTTGATATTTTTGGACAAATTTTATATAAATTTATATACAGTTTTGAATGTTATCGGATTTGAAGGAAATGATTCACATTGAACCCCTGCTGTCTATAGTTCTCCGAAATAAATCGATATCTTTCGCTGGAATAATCCGATTGTAAAATTCTTTCGCAGAAATTAAATTCGGACTTTTTGCTAGAATACCGCTCATACAATCGATATAATATTTCTAGAAATATCACAATAACTTCGAGGCTACATTTTTCTCTACAATATTTCAGCACCCTCGCGTTCTTTATTTTTCCTGAAGGATAAATAACCAAAATACTAATTCAACGCTGCTATCGTAATCGCCATACATTATTTAACTTCCGTCTAAAAATTTGATCCTTATGGCTTTTATAGTTTTCGAGATAGCACGAGTTATATTAGAAAAATTTTAAATATCGTAATTCGCCCTCCAGAAATGGATTCGGCAGACAATTTTACATAATAAAGACCTAATTTTAAAAGTATGTCCAAGAGATGCATAGGATTGAAAGTAAACGGTCTCTGAATCCCCTACTGTAATCACATGGATAATTATTTAATTTTCTTTAAATAATTTCGATTAAAACACCTATCAACTACTAATAAAAGAAACACATTTCTCCCAAATCATTCATTCTGATATATTCTAAATTTGAATGATGTAACTCATACAGTTATGTTTCGCTTTGAAATGTTTTACTTCCCTGGCAACACCTCATTTACATAATGGGCCAGACGTTGTTGACAGCAGCGAAACAGCAATACAATAGCAATATCATTAACCTCCTTCTCTAAGTCGAGAAAATATAAGTTAGCAAAGAGAAACATCTGAATTGAAATCTATAATTATACCAAAACCTTCCACCCTTACTTTATTTTTAGATAATCATTTATTATTTCTGTTCTCATAAAATCTGATCTCTGAACACCAAGGGCTGAGCAAGAACTGTTATGCACAAAACCTAATTCTTCCATAATTATTGTATAATATATGTCGATTACTTGAATGCTGTTAATACACTTCAATTAATTTTTGAGCAGTATTCAATACCATATTGAAGTGTAGTAATGAATTGTAGACTGAATCGATAATGTAAACATATTATAATGATCAATTCCAATAATAAAATGTAATCTTATATTGTATAGGATGGTATTATTCTAATAGATCTTTTTATATCTTGAGACTGTTGAGGGCATTTTGACGACTGGTGTACCTAATAAATTTAATGTAACACAATCTTAATTATCTGTTAAAATATTATATAGGATGTTATTTAATATAGTCATATTCATAAATATAATACATTGTCTACCTCTTTGTTAAGATCAATGACCATAAACACAGCAGATGGTTCAAATTTTAAAGAAACAACTATTTACTTCCAGTTGCAACGGTAATCGTTAATTTCTTAATAATAAAATTATATTGTCAATTTATGGTCAGTGCTAATAGTACGCAGACACTACATTATATCTATGGACTATACATATACAGTTTATTTTAAACTCGTAAGTACAATTTTTGCATTATAGTATCAGGTATAAATTAAACTTAAAAAATTAATATTGCAGCTTATATCGATAAGTCCTCGTTGGGAGTACATTTTTCTGGATTACCTTTGCACATTGGTCCATATGCAGTTTCTTAATGTGGTCATGATTTTAAAGAAAATTGTATCTCTCTTTTGTACCCAAAGAAACCGAACTAACATAAGATTCAAATGTATTGAGCCTTCATTTTACCGCAAATATCTCAAAAACGAAGGTGTGCTAAAATATTAAAAATTCATTCATTATCTGTTGTAAACCATTCATTGAACTTTTAATAGCTTGTGTTAAAACATTATGGAAATTAATTAATTTATACCACAAAATATACCCATCTTAAACGAGATTCTCGTCACAATAAATTTTAAGTGATTATCTTTTGAATTCACTTATTCGTGAGTACAATTTTGTAGAGATATGAGAGGATCTTTTACAAACGTGGCAACATTTTTGTTTATTTGTATCCAAACGCAACGTTATTTCCAAAAATTTGCTAGCATGTCCGTTCGGTTATCTGTAGCCTGAAAGCCAAAATCCTTTTTCAAACATGAACCTCTAATCAAATGAGTTTCAACAATTAATTAATTACAGCGTGCGCCAATATTCTTGACTAAAGATGACGGTCTCGGATGATTAGGGGTCGAGCTTGAGCTCTTTGCCCCAATCACCGGCCTCCTAAGGGGTGGGCCTGCTTTTTGGCCTACCCCCCCCCCCCCCCCGCAAATGCGGACGGTACTGACGATGTTAGCAAACCTCCCCTGGTCCTGGCTCTTGGACCCTGCCAGCCAGGTCGTTTCTTCTGGCGCTCTTCTGTCTTGGTCTTCTTTCTTGGCTGGCATGTAATTAAGCGTTTGGAATATGTAATTAAGGAGAGAAATAACATGTTCTTAAAAAGTGAAGCGACGCTGAAGGAGCATGCTTATAGCCGCTAGTCAGGACGGAACTTAGGACATATGTTCATTTGGCTATACCGGGCGGCCCACAGACACCCTTTTGTAACTTTAGAATTTAAGACGTTGTTTTCGTATTTGTTATAACGACTTGAGATAAAATTTCCAAATGTCAAAATGTCATGGAAATAACCAAAATGTCCGACTCCTAGTCTCAATGTAATTTACATGAATATGAGACTTGATTGGGACAACCTGTATATTTTAGCTAATTTGGATCCTGCTATCCAAAATACATATGATCCAACCTTTAGATGTTATTTTGATTTTCAAAAGATACATACAATGTTATAAATATTGTAAAAAATAACTGAATAAGCACGAGGTCAGGTTTTGAACTTGGAAGTTTTAAAATAAACTGCTGGCCACTCGAACTTACACATAGAGACTTTTAGGCAAAATTTAAAGTTCAATATTTTCAACAGGAATGCAAATTTTTGAACGAGGCTTGCAAATTTTAAGAGCTAGTTTTTTTCGGATTAAGCTGCATGACGTATATTTATCGTAGGACCATAAGTTTATTATATACGGGGTGATCAATGAAGTCATGCAAAAAATCAAAAAGTTTGTATGAGTAAAATTTCCGCAAAAAATTTTTTTGGTCGTTGCAATATGGTTCCTTACTAAGGTAACATCAATGGCTCTAGACGGTTTTGTCAGTTTTCGGATTAAGGCCCTTAGGCCTTGTACACACTACTCAACATAAAATTTGGATACCGAAATCTTTAAAATGCTATAACTTGACACTGGATTGACGGTTCTTGATGATTTTTGCGGATTTGGAATCCTTATTTCACGTAGATTTTCTATGGTCTAAGCATTTTATTTGACGGTTAAAATTTACACATTATACCGGGTCGATAATAAACAAAAACGTAGGGTACGACGCGCTCTAAAGTTTGGCATTATTTAAGTTTTTGTAAAAATAAATTCTCACCTCAAGTTGTTTTTATTTAATGTTCTTCTCACTGTTCTGTCCGAAACTCACACCCCAGTTTGTTGTCTCAAAGAATCATTCAGTTTTACAGAGTTCTTTGTCCACCCCCATGCCCATAATTATGATCGGGTGTAATTTCTACGCGACGCGTCAATTTCAAAGTAGGCATTGGAAAAACAAATTTGTTGCTATGGAATTAAAAACTGTTTACATTATTTTAGAAATAATCTGACATATTTCAATGTTTAATTTTGTAAAGTTTAATTAATATGAGGCGTTTAACCACGGCAGAAAGGGAAAATTGCATTCGACTTCTCAACGAAGGAATGTCAAAACAGCAAGTTGCGCACATTTACAATGTCAGCCGAAAGACAATTTATAATTTGAACCGCCGCGTCGAAACTACTGGTGATCATAATTATGGGCATGGGGGTGGACATACAAAAAAAATAAACCATATAACCGAAAGAATTTTAATGAGAGAAGCTATGCGGAATAGAACAAAGAACTCTAGAAAACTAAATGACTCTTTAAGACAACGAACTGGGGTGAGAGTTTCGGACAGAACAGTGAGAAGAACATTAAATAAAAACAACTTGAGGTGAGATTTTTTTTTTTAAACAACATAATGCCAAACATTTTAATTTATAGAGCCCGTCGCAGAGCAAAATGTGTGCGGTCATTACAACGCCATAGAGCGAATAGGCGGCCATGGGCAAATCGGCATGCGAATTGGGGTAATGCAGAGTGGAGCCATGGTTTATTTACTGACGAAACAAGATTTAATTTGTTTCACTCCGATGGCCGAATGTTAGTTTGGAGAAGGCCAAATCAGCGATATTTGGAGGAAAATATGGCCCCTCAAGAAGCATTTGGTGGCGGAGGTGTTACAGTGTGGGGAGGTATCATAAGAAATAGTAAAACCGAGCTATTCATTACCAACCAAACCATTAATGCTACTGTTTATCAGGAGGAAATTTTGGAACCTATTGTTGTTCCTTTTGCTCGACATTACGGCCCAGAAATTCTACTGGTGGATGACAACGCTCGACCTCACAGAGCGCGAAGGATCACAGAGTTTTTGCAGGCACAAAACATCAATAGGATGGGCTGGCCTGCAAAGTCTCCGGATCTTAATGTCATCGAACATGTTTGGTCTTATTTAAAACTTAAAGTAAGATCTCTTGATGTACTCCCTGAAACCTTAGAAACGCTCAGCGAGGCCATTCGTGAAGAATGAGAGAATATTCCACAAGATTTTATAGATAATCTTGTGGATACTCTACCAAATCGATGTCGGGAAGTAATATTCCGAGCAGGAGGACCAACAAAATATTAGCTTCTCTTTTTTTTAATTAATGTACCTAATTTTAATTAGGTAATTTTAATTTAATTTTAATTTAAATTTAAATTAAATTAATTTTTAATTTTTTAGTTAAATTTTTTTTCAGTTATTAAAAATTACCAGAATTAGAATTATAAATTTTTTAAGAATTGACTTTTGGTCGTTGTTAAGCAATGCTGTATATTGTAGAATTTAATGTAATAAACTTGTTCTTGTCGCTACGTTTTTGTTTATTATCGACCCGGTATAATGTGTAAATTTCAACCCTCAAATAAAATGCTTAGACCATAGAAAATCTACGTGAAATAAGGATTCCAAATCCGTAAAAATCATCAAGAACCGTCAATCCAATGTCAAGTTATAGCATTTTAAAGATTTCGGTATCCAAATTTTATGTTGAGTGGTGTGTACAAGGCCTAAGGGCCTTAATCCAAAAACTGACAAAACCGTCTAGAGATATTGATGTTACCTTAGTAAGGAACCATATTGCAACGACCAAAAAAATTTTTTGCGGAAATTTCACTCATACAAACTTTTTGATTTTTTGCATGACTTCATTGATCACCCCGTATATAATAAACTTATGGTCCTACGATAAATATACGTCATGAAGCTTAATCCGAAAAAAACTAGCTCTTAAAATTTGCAAGCCGCGTTCAAAAATTTGCATTTCTGTTGAAAATATTGACCTTTAAATTTTGCCTAAAAGTCTCTATGTGTAAGTTCGAGTGGCCAGCAGTGTATTTATGAAATAATTCAATCGTATAAAGAAGCTATGTTTTATCTATAAACAAAATATTGTTCACAGATGATGAACATTCTCCGCGATAAAACGGATTTAGAAAGCCGTCACTATCAGTCTCCTTAAAAAGAATTATATTTTTCAATATAACTTAGAAGATTTTCAAAACTGTTCAGCTTAAGTTATTCAGATGTCTTTGAGTGATTTACAATGGGCAAAAAATGAACAAATATACACTTTTTAAATTTTCCACTCCTCCGTTTTCACGGTTAAAGTGAATATTATTGAATCGTATTGTTCAACGCGTTTCATATGTTAAAATATTATTTTAAAGTTTTACAAGTTTGTAAAAATCTACAAAAACAATACTTTGTTCTGAATGACGGCATGAAGAAAATTTTACAGTTTAACTAAAAATATTAACCACCAAAAATTGTATAATTTAAACTATATGCTTATTGCAAAATGCAGCTATGTAAGAAATTGAAACAGAATTTATTTGGGAAAAAAGATGAAAACTGTTCTTACGACATAACGTATTAATAATAAAATTAGTACATCCTATATAATAAATCTATATTTGAAAATGTCTGTATTTGATGTCTGTGTATTTAATAACTTATATTAAATTTTTTTACATACAGGGTACCTCTAACTTGACATGATTAATGAAATTTAATGGAGGTGTGTATTTCCATTATAATAGGTAATATGTAACCATTTTTATTTGCAATACTCTTGTGAAGAAATTGTGAAATCGAATAGCAACAATATTGAGCAAAATGCTGCTACCAATCTATAATTTGTACAACTTACATTTGCAAGATATGTTGATGTCCAGAATTTATTTTTAATTTTTCGTCATAATTGATCACAGTTTTCTCTAACCGTTTGCTTCTGTAGAAAAGGTTTAATTTGGGCATGTATGCAACTTTCATCTGCAACACTCCCACTAAGTTTCATTTATTGAAAACATTCTATTAGAAAATAAATTAAAAATTGTACTGCAGCACTATCCAACCGTAAGAGTTTGAAGGTGAATAATTATGTTCATATTTAAAATATTCATGATTCATAATCTTTTTGTAAAAATGTAGTTAATAATTTCAAGTATTATTGAGACAACTGTAGTAAGTATATTTCCCAACAATTACTACTGCTGGTTATTACTATGCAAAGAAATTGATTGCTTGTACGTCCAACTAACTGCAGTGGTATCTTCAAGAATTATTTACACATGCTATTTGAGAGTAAGGTGCAGTACACCGCCAATCGTATAGACTTCTTTGAAAATATAACAATATGAGTCACATTTTTTACAGTTTCCTCAAATATCTCATTAAAGTTGAAATCCGTCGGTTCAACCCCAGGATGACTAAAGCTGAACTTTATTTAAGGTACGGAAATTCTTTGAACTTCATTGATTAAACTACTACAGATCTTTAGTGTTTGAACAAACTTCTTTTTGAAAATATGCGAACTTAATAAAAACATTTTATATTATATGTTTGACTGCATTTAGTGTCTGAGAAATGCAGTTCAACAAGTAATCAATTTATGATGCATTTATAAATTAACCCCCAGCATCTCCGAAATGGAGCGACATATCCCCATGTAAATGAGATCAGTTGAAATCGCATCGAACATAGTTTTGTGAAAAGCATATATTTGGCACGTATCAAATCGAAATTTAATGCAGATAGCTAATGACCGTATTACTAAGGTAAGATGAAATGTTTTACTTACAAGTATAGTTGTGCTCATAGTCCAGGCGATGACTCGATAAGGGTTTTGAGACAGTATTAATCGCAAATAACTGAAGTTTTATACTGGATGTTGACTAATATATATTAGTCCATCCAGTATTTTACTGATAAAAGGGGCTGTCGTGTTAACCATTATTGCCAGATCACCAAAAATGGATATTAACAAATATGTACAGGAGAAAATATAAGCAGTTTTCCCTTCCCAGTTGAACCATAAGTTGTCCAAATATTCTAAAAGATAGATAACTCACGCAATTTATTTTAATAAAATACATAATTCAACATTAATATTAATTTGTTTGTTCTTTAAAGGTCAAGTTTTTATATACCACCATGCGCTAGAATGGCATACTCAAAAGGCTTTCTCTACAAAATTAATTATTTTACATTATTTTCGTTTTATTACTTGATTTAGCGGTTGATGTCGCCTGCAGATGACGTAGAAATTGGTCCATTTAAGGTCCATATAAGGGCAAATTCGATTTTTAGTGCCTTTTTCCAAAAAATAAAATAAAATAAATAAACAAAATCAGCACCGTTCACTTCATAGTATATTTTCTTGTCTGTTTTCAAAATACTTGTGATCTTTACAAACATGTATTTTTTATGAATTTTGAAAAATATTTAAATCTTCATCTAGCAAACTGCCATAAGGTAACGAAGTTCTAAACTCAATGGTGTATCAGATGCATTTGTGGTTAGATGGGTCGAATGTGAATGACAATATCAATTTATTTTCACAGGAAACTCTGTAGCATTCTCATCTATTTGTTAATAATACATTTCATTTTCTTAACCTTAATAATGGCAATTTCAAAATTTTTGTTTCATCATAGAGGGCTTAAAAATCCTCAAAATTCGGAATCGCTCGACCGTATGTGCCATTTGGAAACTTTCGATTTGATAGACCTTGCGTTGTCGCCACTAAAGTGATGATCATATACCAAATAAAACACTATTTAGATTACATTATAGTAGGTTCACAAAAAGTGAAGAGTAGGGCCAAGAAATAGTGGCATTTTTATAAAAGGAAATGGTACAGGTAGTCGACAAAGGCGTTCCGCTAGACCGACTTGTCTTACAGTGGCGTCGCGTCGCTCTGATTAGTTTTGCATATTGCACAAAATAAATAAATAAATAGCAACCAAAGCGAAGTATGGAATTTGCAAAATCCGTACAACCGTACGCCCTTGGATCTACTTTTCACTCTTTATGAATAAACTATATATTATAAACGCAGAGTATAATGCGTGAGATTAAAGACAATTGAAGAAAATGTTTATAAATCGAGCAATCCCTGTATTTAAATATTGATTTTCTATTTCTATGTGCCAGTTGACAATCTATGTATCATCTGATTAGATTGTAAGTAAATAAATGTATTTAGGCTTCTTGAATTGGTTAGCATTTATTGGTTTCATTGTCTGTAACTAGAATTAAGATGTACCTAAGTGTATTTTTTTATCAGTATTAATTTTAGTCTTAATTGACTGACAAATATAAAACTATATCAATTTCACTACAATTATAGATTAGATTTGTGCTTGTTTTTAAACGGAATTGCTTTTTAAGAATATAAAATTTTCTACCTGATATCAAAGTCAAATTCCATGCATTTATGTGCTTGACATTATCAAATCAACTCAAATCTATAATACCAACAAGACATGAATATATTTAACATAATAATCAAACAATTACACTGTACTATTAATATTGTAATACCTATTATTTAAAACAATAAAACGTCAATTTTGCGTCAATGTGTTTCTTTTTAACTACCTATGCTATATTTGGGTAAATGTATTAGCAGAGAAATATTTTTTCGCTGACTGACAATGACACTTTGATTTTGTGACTTTTACCGCGTTAGCCATAAAAATTGTATTTCACCGCCTAGGTAGTAAAAGTACCATTTGCAACCTCCCAAAAGTCCATTAAATCTAATTTTACCTTTACGCAATAACCGCACAGCAATGTAATTGCTACGATGGTAGCGAGAATATTCAAAATAATCACAAAATTAGTGCTTATTACAAACAGTCGCAGAAAAAATTATAAGTTCATAGTCACGAACAAACATACCCGTCACCATATGATGTACAATGGGTGTTAGGAGCGTTTATAACGTAAAAGACTGTTACATAACATTTTTCACAGAAGTCCATTAAAATAGTTTATTAACTGTAATGTGTCTGTATCATTGCCAATCACCCTGTTATCCCCCATATTCTCCACCACCACTTCATTGACAATGTTAATAGCTTCTTGCTGTTGATCATCAACTGGTGGTATTGTGCAGTATGGCAGTTGCTGCAACAATGGCTTCTACTTTCGATCTTCAGTCGAATCCCCAAGGAAAGAACAGGAAATCGCATTTTCCAAACATCGATGCACCTTTCAACTGGATTTCTTGTTCTTACTTGGGGCTCGTTAAAAAGGTGCTTTTCAGGAGGGAATAATATTTATTCGTTCGGTAGGGGGTAGACCTGGGCTAACAATACACTCAAATGTTTCTATTATATCATCATATCATCACCCCAATTATAACGCAATTTTTACGTCGTAATAAAAGTTACTTTTTTACAAATTGGCCGCCATTTTGAATTTACATGTCCGGAAATCGAAGTGCTGCGGGTAAATTTAATACAATGACTGTGTACAAATCACATGCAAATTTTCTTGCTTTCTGCATTAACCGTCAGATTTTGCCGATTTTCTCGATGTACCGCTTAAACTATAACTGTTCTAGGGCGTTTTCTGCATTACATGAATGTAAGTGTCTAAATCTGTAATTTGCCTTAAAATAACACGCCACGTCACCTCCACGACTATCCCGATCTGTTCTCAGGATATTATAGTTTGGTATGGACACAAATTTACTAGTTTGTGTTAATACTGTTATGAGTTACACCCCCTAGAGGATGACGTTGACAGCTCATGAGTAGTAGCCGGAATTAAGTAGCAGTGGTGATAGGCATCCAGCAAAGCCTGCCATCCGCGTCTTCTCTCAGATAGTAGTAGTACATTTTCTGGAAGCTAAAAAACTGTAGATGGATCGAGATTTCTACATTGTTCTATACAGGGTGGGCCATTGAAAACGAGACACGCCTGTTTTGGGACACTTAGACTAGTTTCTTGAAAAACGCTCGGACAGGTCGATTCTTGAGTTTTGGGGGACAACTGTTGATATCAAACTTGACAGTAACACATCAACCCCCTAGCCCCAGCAACCCCTAACTCAAGAATTTAAATGGGGAAAGGGGATCGAGCGACCTATCATTTGAAGCGTCTTTCAATTCTCCATAGTCGAAATTAGTTTTTCAATTTTTTCTTCGTCCCCCATGCAAATCATTCTCTAAATTAACTAAGGTGAGGGCGTTGTTTGGAAGAATTCTGAAACACGTCACCTTTTGTCTTTTGAACGCCACATTTTGATGTCAAATTTGACTTTGTCAGGTCAACCCCCTACCCCCAACAACCTTCAACAAAAACAAAAATTACGGTAAGGTGGCCGAGTGACCCCCCATTTTAAAGGTTTTTTGATTCTCTATGCGAGTGCATGATTGTTGTTAGGCTTGATGGTGTTTTGTTTTAAACAACTGATAATATGCTTATTAATTTAAGTTTAAAAAAAGTATGCAATACGTCTTTATTTTCCTTCGGTGTTTATAAAGATCCCCCAAGACTCAGATAGAGTGATTTGAAAGCCCTTTCTGTCCTGAATACTAAACGGTTAAAATTTTTCAAATTTATTAGTCGTTTATATCATTATTTCGTCTAAATGTTCTTGGATATCTTATTTGATAGATAAAAAAGTTTCACGCTTGCCGTATTTACTCCTACAAATTCTTATGTTCTATCTATGTAGCTACTCGATATTTTCATATCAACACATCATAGGACTAGGTTAGCGTATAACATTATAAACCAACCTTTGGTGGTAAAGAATACTCACATTTTTAAATAATGGCGAAGGAGCCAAGACCAAACTTGATTGTCGTCAACTCAACAATATCTTGATTTCCAGAACTATTAATAATATTTATGTGGCATCTTTCGCAACGTAGTTACAGGTTAACTTATGTTCGCTTTTCTTGGGGTCGTCTGATTTGATGCTCCATCGAGCGGACCGGGTGGATAACGAGCGTGGTGATGGAACAGTTCGAGCGTGCGAATTCGCTCTGTTGATTCGAATATAAGCAGTATTCTCATAATATATTTTTTTTACGTTTTCTTAGCAAAAATTGAAAGTTTTTTGTTTAGATTGATTGTTTTGGAGTGTGGACCTCAATAAAATTTCAGAGACTGAAAATAGTGTTTCATTTTTGAAATATTTGACAACCATGCATGATCCAATATATATTTTATATTATGTTAAGATTAATTTTGAAGTCAGTTTTAGACTAGTAATTTTACTGTCCATTTCTTCAGCCTTATGAAATATATGTTACCTAATTGAAAGCGTTAAATAAATTGAAATTCTAGGTGTAGAAATAACTATAAAAAATGTCCAGTGAAACAGTAGTCTGTAATTTCATTGTTGATTTTTATGTTCTGCCACGTTTTTTAATAATATAATGAGAACAGAATTACACTATTAATGCTTTAATTGCAAGAAACCAAAAGGAATTACAGAATCTGAAGTTATAGTTTCCACAAACACCAGAATAACTCTTGAACACACCACTCCGTTCTTCTCCACTCTTCTAATGGCTTGTAATCAGCGCATGCGTAGAAGGTATGTAACTTTAGGCGGAGGTTACATAGCGGATATACCATCCTTCGGATATGTCGCAAACATGTCAGAATTCAATTTATATGAAAAATATGTTTACCATCGGGATTGAATGACATTGAAAAATCACGGGGTATTATTGTAATATTTTATTTATAATTAGTATACAAGGTGTCACAGATTTGGGTTCCCGGACGGGAACCTGTGATTCCTGATAATTCAAATAAACGAAAATTCGTGCGCATTAAAAATACAAATTTTGCAATTTTTTTCAATATCGATTTTCTCAAACACCATGGCATATACAAGAAAATTACAAGAGGACTTTTTTTTAGGTGATTAGTCAACTTTCTTTCTTGTCATGTACAGTTTTTTTATATCTTCAACGGTTAACAAGTTATCAGTAAAATAAGGCTTCTTTCATCGAAGGGGTGGTTTTTTGGGGGCTTGCGCGGTACCCCCAGAGCTGATTTTTGTGGTTTTGTGATGTATAATCCCTCTACTAACAGTTACTGGTGGAAAATCTCAGATTATATGTTTTGCTATGGAAATCTTTATAATTATTGGACTATATTGCAAGTTCTATAATATTTTTAATTTATGGTGGAGGAGCCAATATCAAACATTTGACCCTATCGCTTTCATTCGATGGATCAATTTATTCATTTTGATTTGGATTTAAATTACAATTTTATGTTTGATTTCAGATTGTTCAAATATGCTATATCTCGACAATTTGTTCATTGTTGTTTTTTAAAGTCTGCCTTTAAATGCTATTTATGTTGCACACAAATCACTTGGAACAAAGCATTGTGAGAAAATAAGGCACAAGTACTCTCACAATATCTTTTATATTTTATGTTAGCCCATGCAGTGATAGCCGCTAGCAAGTACGTATGTCGCAAACATGTTAGAATTCAAGTTATATGAAAATATATTTACCATCGTGATTGACTGACATTGAAAAATCACAGGGTATTAATGCAAAATTTTATTTATAATTAGTATACGTATAATTTCTGAGTATTTATATTTGTGGAGCATTTTTTCAAATGGAAATAACTCCATTTTTTGAGCTATTGACTTACAGATGGCGTTATGTGAGTTTAGGTGAAATGTATCAGCTGACAAAATATTTCGAGCAATAAGAAATAAATACTATCTATAATTCGTAGGTAAAACATACGTTTTATTTCAAAACGGAATAACTCCAAGTGGTGTTTAATATCAAAAAGGAATAATTTTTATTTTCTGTCAAATGGGAATAATAATTATTTTGTACTTCATGTGTTTCGGTTACGTTTGTTTCGTTTGTGTAAAATTACTTTGATTTAGTGAGTTTCTTTTGCAACAAAGCATGTTTTGTACGAAATTTTCTTCTACTCAAACAACTTTCTTGCTATTTCTTAATAGATTTTCCTGTCATTACCCAAGTACGGAAGAATTTGAAATGCCATGTAAACACAAGGAGAACAGCATTTTTTGTTGCGCTAAAATAACATTACTACACGCCGACAGTTTTTCGAGTACCCTAATAAGATCAAACAGGATGAGAAAATTGCACACATGCTGAATTTTCAAGCATACCTTCCCTTTGTCAAAAAAGGAAAAAAAAATGAATTCTTGCCAACTGAGTGAAATTACACCAAAGAAAGTTAAAACGTTAAAGCCTTTGCTCGACTCTTACAATGCAAATTGGACTGAGCTAGAAGAGTACTCCTGGCATAAGAAAATGTTATGTCACAGAAGAGAGGTTGCTGAGAATAACATAAGTAGAATCCGAAGAAGCAGAATTCGATGAAGAAAGTGAAGAGAACGTTTGCGAATGCTTGAGCGGGGAGGAAGATATGTTTTTTCAGCATTTTACCTAAAATTTTCATTCTAGTTTTTTACCAAAGTGGCAATTTTTCTATTGGAGAAAAGTTAATTTTGTATTTTTCAGATTCGGACCGAGTGGTAGCTAATACTTTTTTAGAAGTTTGTTTTTTATCTTTTTTTTTTAAATAAGAATTGTGCAAAAATTTGCTTCATTTTTTAATAAAATAGGAATAAATTTCGGAATAAAGTTAAATGATAATAAATCAAAAAGAAATAGATTTGGCTTGAGTCTTCAACGGGGAATAGATCCGAGGAAAAACTTAAAATTCCGAAATAGTTATAACCTACGGACATTTTTGACATAGATACTCTTAGACACTGGCTAATTAGTGAAAATATAAGATTATTAATTTTAAAGAATTCTAGGGCCTAACCAAGCTAGAGGTTTTCATAGCTTTATTCATTTTCTTCTAAATGTGACTTATTCCCATTTGAAAAAATGCTCCACATTTATACAAAAATAAAGTAACGCTGGGAAAGTATGAAAAACTTTTTTAAGTACATTGTCAAACCTTATCTTTTTTTGTAAAAATAATTAAGCTGGCAAAATATATGGCAATGACTAGTTTTTGTTGTTGACACTTACTTCCTACAAGAATAATTGAGAAAGTTCTTGCTAGACTCCTTAAAGTCGTGGAGTAAAATTGCATCAAAAAGTCGAAAATACAACATACAAAAAATGCTAAATTTCCAAATCATGTAATTTTCGCATCTACACAAAGGTGTAAATTTTTTATTTGTTTTCAAATATTTATAAAAAATAATTTTTATATTAAACTATTGTAAACTATAAGGTGATGTATCCCTAGTTTGAACATAGTATATCCCATTTCTGAAAAATAAATAAATAAATTAATATACATGAATAACTCTAAATATTTTAGTAAAAATTGTGAACCACATAAGTAGATAGAAAAATAATGTATGAATTGGTAAAAAAATACGAAAGTTTGTTGTATCATTACGAAAGTGTGAAATTAGTCGTCAGTAAATTTTCGTTCGGATAAATGTTACAAAAGCACATCAGCAGTTACCATCGAACGAGCTAGTATTCATCTTTCACTGCATTGATAGAGTTTTGTAGCACGAAGGTGAGTATTAAAACAAAAAAGTTGATACTTTTTTGTTGATAAAATTATTTTTATTGAAAATTTTATGCTGAACTGTATTCATCTAATTTTCTTTTTCTCTTTGTATAAGCCATTGATGAATTGTCAGTAAAGATACCACTTTATAGACCACCGGTACATAACCAGTCAGGTGCAACGTTTTAAAAATGCATGCCAATCATATATAACAAACAGGTTGATATTATCTATACGGATTTTTCCAAGGCGTTTGATCGCCTGGATCATGGTATTCTGATACAAAAGCTTAGCAATTTCGGAGTATCAGCGTCATTATTAGATTTAATTACCTCGTATTTAGGAAATAGGCGGCAGTATGTAGAATACCATGGTTTCAGGTCATTCGACGTCTTGGCTAGCTCAGGTGTCCCTCAGGGATCTGTACTGGGACCACTTTTCTTTAATATCTTTATTAATGACATTGTCACAAATATTGACGTTGAAAGCCTGTTATATGCGGACGATCTAAAAATCTATTGTGTAATTGAAACTGATGAAGATTGTGACAAGCTTCAAAATAACTTGAATAAGATACATGATTGGTGTCTACTAAATCAACTACCTCTCAATGTATCCAAATGTAGCGCATTTACATTTTGTAGAGCACGCAATTATATTAGATTTAATTATCATTTAAATAACCAGGAGTTACAAAGACCTGATACAATTAAAGATCTGGGGGTGACCTTTGACAGAAGTCTAAGTTTCAATGAACACATAAATTTAACTGTATCATCAGCTTTAAAAGGCCTAGGATTTGTAATAAGGAATTGTAAGGGTTTTAATAATACGGACATTATGAAATTATTGTACTACTCCTTTGTGCGATCAAAATTAGAATATTGCTCACTGATATGGTCCCCGGGCTATGCTACGTATATAAAAAGTATTGAAAACATTCAGCGTCGTTTTGTTAAGTATTTGTGTTTTATTGAAGATGGCAATTATCCCACAACTGGTTATTCGCAAAACCTCATGTTAGAAAGATTTGATATGTCGAGTCTAGAAAATAGGAGAATAGCACACTCTGTAATATTTCTGCATAAAATTATTCACAATATATCTGATTGCCCGTCTATTTTGGAGCAACTGTGTTTCCGTGTACCTCGTATAGGAAGCAGAAATCGTGAAACATTCTATCTTGCTACTCCCCGAACAAATTTACTAAAACTTTCACCTATACATTTTATGTGTAAAAATTATAATTCAGTGCAAAATGAGCTTGATATATTTAATTGTAGTCCTGCATCAATTAAAAGATTACTATGCGTGTAACCCCATATCCCTTATTGCCGTTTCATGTTTTTTTTAGAGTTATGTGATGTGTATATATTATTTTAAGTCAGTTTTTTCTTAGTATTACATTTGTATTTTGTTCACAGTACGACACGTACTGTGAATTTGGTATATATAATACTTATACTGTTTGTGCTTACTAGTGTAACATTCCCACCCTTTAATTGGTTTTCTGTTGGGTGGTTGCATCTAAATAAATAAATAAATAAATAAATATATACGAACGTAATTACCTTAAATATGCCAGAAAGACGAATTTTAGGCAGTTGTCGCGAGCAGAAGGGTGTGCAAGTCGGTTTTCCGTTTGCGTGGAAAATCGGTGTCTGTGAACGATTTTAAAATGGATGCCAATATTGCCAAATAAAAAGCCGTGAAAAGAAATCCAGCGGAAACTTATTGGCATGCAGTTTCCGTGCGCACAACAAATTTTAGTGCGCACATTAAGTCTTAAAATTTTTTGGTATCTCCGAACGAAGTTAATATACATGCCAATATGTTTTATGATAAATTTGTACTGCCAAACGACGATATACTGATTGGCATGCAGTCCTGTAATGCAGAGCGTTATTAAAAGTTATTCCTGAAAATGCAAAAAAAATTCAGGTCTCTCCGAACGACTTTAAAACGTTCGCCGGTCTATTATGCGCCACTCTTCCACCACGGCTAAAACCGGCGTCGAACTTTAGGAAATCTAGTAGGTTATCGAGTATCGTCACTATTTTATGTCACAAGGAAATATCGTTTTTTTTCCGATCTTTATTATATTCCAAGAAAGACTGACATATTAGCAGTATGAGCATGAGCATATAATATAGTAATTGATTTGTAATTGAATTGAATATATAGTAATTGATTTTCGACATTATTTCATCATTTTTTTTCTATATCTTATCTATTGTGGATATCATGACACTATGTCTATAGTAACTATTTATGTAGCACAATTTAATTCAATGTTTACACTAATTACTTCCACATCCACGTAGTGGATTGGAAGTATAGTAATCGCAAAAAAATTTTCAAAAATTTTTATTCGTGAAATAGGTTTAGAATGTCATGAAACGTCGAGATTTTAAATTTGAGCGAAAAAAAATTTCTGTCTGTCGGTCTGTCTGTCTGTCTGTCTGTCTGTCTGTAACTTTTTTTTTTTGTCCGCACGTTTTCTCCGGAACGGTTTAAGATATTAACTTGAAATTTTGTACACGTATATATTATAACGAGATCTGGAACTGGATTGTTTTTTGAGGATATCCGGTGAAGGGTTGGGGGTTAAATAGGGGTAAATAGGGGAAAATAAGTAAAGAAAGCTTGTAAGAGTACAGAAACTTGAAATTCGGTGTATGTACTAGAAGTTAAGGCCTCAGATTTTTTTATAATATTTTTCATCCCCCACCACCCCTACTCCAATATGAAAAGGGTTGATAAAATAAAATTGAGATATTCATTTGAAATTTGGTACACGTATGTATTATAACGACATAACCCCGTCTGCCGAATGTGACTGCGGAGCGATTAAACAAACCATCCAACACATTATCACCGAGTGCCCACTTAGGAAGTACAAAGGAAGCATGAGCGACTTCACCTGTGTGACGCCAGCGTCAATCGATTACATAAATAAACTGGACATTAAACTTTAAATAACTATGTTGTGTATACATATGCCATACGCTAAATAAATAAATAAATATAACGACATCCGGAACTAGATTATATTTTGAGATGATTCCGTTGAAGGGTTGGGGTTAAATAGGGGTAAATAGGGGAAAATAAGTAAAGCAAGCTGGTAAGACTACAGAAACTTGAAATTCGGTGTATGTACTAGAAGCCAAGGTCTCAGATTATTTATAATATTTTTCAACCCCCACCACCCCTACTTCATTATTAAAAGGGTCGATAAAATAAAATTGAGATATTGATTTGAAATTTGGTACACGTATGAATTATAACGACATCTGGAACTAGATTATACTTTGAGATGGTTCCGCTGAAGGGTTTGGGGTTATTTAGGGGTAAATAGGGGGAAATAAGTAAAAAAAGCTGGTAAGAGTACAGAAACTTAAAATTTGGTGTATGTACTAGAAGCCAAGGCCTCAGATTTTTTAATAATATATTTCATCGCCCCACACCCTTACTCCATTATTCAAGGGGTTGATAAAATAAAATTGAGATATTCACATGAAATATAGTACGCGTATGTATTATAACGACATCTTGAACTAGATTATATTTTGAGATGATTCCGTTGAAGGGTTGGGGGTTAAATAGGGGTATAAAGGGAAAAATAAGTAAAGCAAGCTGGTAAAAGTACAGAAATTTGGGATTTGGTGTATATACTAGAAGCGAGGGTCTCAGGTTTTTTTATTAGTATTTTCCATCTCCCCATCACCCCCACTCCCTTATTAAGAGTTGATAAAATTAAATTTAAATTTTCACTTGAAATTTGGGACATTTATGTATTATAACTATATCTGAAACTAGACAAACTGGCAAACAAGTGTCTGCTTGGATGACGTCTGTTGGGATATCGTTGCTGATACAGTTCTGCAGCTGCAGTTGAATTTTTGAGACGCTCTCCATATATCAGTAACATATCGACCTTTTCATTTGCACTGCTAAAATTATTCATTTTCTTTAATTTTTACTCAAAGAGATTTCCGCAACGCTTTATTTTGTATCTGTCTGACAGCTGATATTGTTTTATTACATTCAATGGCTACTATGATTTTTCCAATGTTATTAGGTTACCAGATTTACACAGAAATGGGCCATTTTAGTTTCCAAAGCCAAACTAGTCTATTATCTATTAGCCGTATGTTTTTAAAAGCTTGGTTGCATTGTATTTTGGCTGAAATCTCAAATATTTCTGAGCGGCTTTTCAAAATTTTGGTATCATTAGATTCGTATGAAAATGAGGTATTTAAAAATGTTGGTGGACGATTAAATTCCCATTTGAAAAACCGAGTTAGTGGGTAAAAATCACATTTAAAAATTTTAAACGCCTCTAGAGAATTAAGTAATGCAATCATATTGCTCATTTTATTTTTATAGTAACGTAGCACACAAACTAAAATATATCTTGGGCACCACAGCACTCTGGATTCAGAAATAGATTTTTTAATAAAATTTTTAATGTTTATCAAAAAGTGACCAAAATGGATGTATTGTATTCAAAATTTCCTCTAGATTCCAAAAATGTAAAAATATGTAGGATGTTCCATTTAAAAATCGAAAGTTGTGGGCATTTCCGGTCAAACCGGATGTGCACCAAACTTGATTTTTTATTGAAAAGATGGCATTTTAGTCGCGTAATAAGGCCTCCAAATTTCAATTTTCTATTCCAAATATTTTAGGAAATATCGGGGCGAGCGCAATTCGTGACTCACCCGGTATAGGACCAACATATAAATATTGGTTCAATATTGGTCCAATATTTTGTGCTACTAGGGTATTGTTATCTTACACATAAGTTTCTTGTTGACCCATACGAACGTCGGTGTCTTCAGTACATCTGCCATAGTAGGCGTCATCCACAGAATTACATTTCTTACTTTTGAAGGCATATTTATTTCTTATTGACTCAGCGAACAGGTAATATGCCCGTCCATGGTTGCATAATAAACTGTCTTTAACTGTCCCTTTAAACAGAAAAAAACAACTAATACTTTATCATTGAGAAAATTTCATTTAATAAATCGATTTCCGCAACTTGGGCCTCCGACATTTTTTCGAAAAAGTCCAAGATGCCGTTTCCAAGATATCATCATTTGATACCTGATTCCTTGAAAAATTATTATCTGGGAATTTTTGAGGTTGCAGATTACAAATATGTGATTGAAATTCAATAATTCAAAATGGAGGCGTCAAAATACGCCATATTGATGCCGTCATTTTTGAATCTTGATCACATATTTGCAATCTGCTACCTAAAAATCCCCAGATAACCATTTTTAGTAGAATAGAATACTAAATGACAATAAATTGCCAGCCACCTTGCAAAAGCCCCCCTGGATTTATCTATAATAAATGTCAAAACATATTGTCATGTAAACCATATAGGCGAGTCTGCCTGGGGTAAGAAAGAGGTGATTTTACAAATTTTATATACCATTTGAGTTAGCAACGGATTCTTATAGAAAGAATTCCGCTGAACAAGATTTTCTTATGAAAAATTTTCTTAAACCGCGAGCTTCATGGTCAAATTATTGTTTAAACAATATTTTTTTCGTTTTTATTTAATAAGATAAAAATGGTAATTGTAAATATTTGTAATTAAAACAATAAAATAATAATGCCATTGAAATAGTTAAATCTTTTGATTATTTCTCATTTACAAATAACAGAGTGTGTGTTTTTTTCATGAGACGTGAACTTTTACATTGTAAGAAATACTTCCCTTCGGTATGCAAGGGAAGTAAAAAGTGAAAGAAAATATTGTTTCTTTTTTATTTTTGGTCTTTTTTCGACAGGCACCCCCCTCATATAAAGTAAAACAAGCCTTCTCTTTCACAAAAAGTGGTAAAAGAACAAAAACTACCGACAAAACCTCGTTGGACAAGAACAATCATATGTTTGTTGCAAGATAGCCATTTATTTATTGAAAATTGCAAGAAAAAATTATATTTCTCAGAATGTAAAGACATTTATTATCATAAAAAATACTTGGTTACAAAAAAGCAAATTTGACGAAAAAAAATGTTTGCCCACATCGAGGATCGAACCCGCCACCCCATTGCGCGTTAAATTTTACTAATTTCACGTTGCGGAAGAGATTTTGTTAGAGGTCAAAAACGCGTATAATTCTTCAGGGATTAAATATTTTTTGTAGAACTTTTTGTTGTTGATGGAAAAACTTGTTAGCTTTCATTTGCACCGAACCCCCTGTCCAAAAAGTTGTTAAAAAACAAATTGGAGCCTCTCACGCACTGCCACTTTTATTTCCGGTTTCGGTTATCCGATCAAGGTCTGTGTGGTCTCAAAATTTTCCTTTTTGCAAGCACTTTCATATGCACAAAACCCCATTTCGACACGCTTACACAGAGCCGAGATATTCCATTTGGTAATTTACAAAATTAATTTGAAGTCGATCAAACTATCGAAAAAAAAGTTATTTGCTAATTAACAAATTATGCCAATTGTTTAAACAATTAAAAAGTATTGAAGATATCGGACCAAAAAAATATTGCATATTCTTTGGTATAAAAGGCATATATTTTGAAAAAAACAATATCCTGACCTCATTAGTTTCGGAGTAATCAATTTGTTAATTATGAAATTTATTTTGGCTATAACAAATGAACGGGTTGACAAAATGAGTTGGTTGTACCTGACGCCAAACGACGCGTATTGAAAATATCTTTCGATTGAATCAAGATTTTGTCAGATCCGTCAAACTGTTTTCATTTTATTAAATAAAAACGAAAAAAAATCTTTAAACAATTATTTGACCATGAAGCTCGCGGTTTAGGAAAAGTTTTCATAAGAAAATCTTGTTCAGCGGAATTTTCCCTATAAGAATCCGTGACTAACTCAAATGGTATGGCCATTTTTTGGGAAAAATCCCAGGCAGACTGGCCTAATATACCATTATAGACACACACAAAATTTCAAATCAATGCGATATGTGGAAGTGGGTGAACGTCGAGTTGCGAGTTTTTGTACATAAAAACCAATGTGGTGGGCTGCAACTCGTAGAGTATACACTTTAATACCTAGTAAAATGAAGTAAAGATAAACTTGGAATATTTTAATTATCCATTCCCATATTTAAAAATATTCATACCATGTATATGTATACTTAAATGCAATTTTATTTATCAATTACAATTGCCCAGTATTTCAATAGTGATACAGCTATGCGTTTTGAAGTATACTTACAAAAATCCTTTAAATCTGGACAACCTGGTTGAAATTTTCCCCCGTTTGGATAGAAATCTACGTGTCCGATTGCCTGAGGTAAACTTAACACTCTCATGTACGTATGTATGACATCTACCAATACAGCGTCTCCAGAATCCAATTTGTTTTCATATCTCGTGTCACCATAACCGGGTTTTGCAGGGTCTAAACCTAGAAATGCTTAGTTATGAATAATTCAAATATTTTTACAATTCTCCTGTTGACAATTTCCATATATACGTACTTTACTCTGTTTATTTCGATGTTTGTTAGTCAAGAATTAAAGACCTTCATTTATATAGCTACACAAATTTGTTTAGCGACCTTTCAACATGCATCATAAATTTTAACCGAATAATTATATGCTGGCTTTTTTATAAATTGAATAATTAGTTATTAGGACAATGTCAGTACCTTCAATCTAAAATAGTTGATGTGCTATACTTTTAAATTGTTTATAAATTAATTCGCCATGTTCTAATTTTGTAAAGTACTTACCTAAGATTATTAATCTTAATATCTGGCAATACCGACTTATATATGTATAAACAATAGTAAACATTTTATAGAGAAATACATAAAAACAAAATTCATGACACATGCCTTATAACTATACTTATTTATGGGGGAATTTGATGTTAGACATTTTCAAAATTTTATGTATAAACCGGTTTCCTGGTGGAGATATGTTGACGACATTTTTTCAATTCAACATTGTATTAAGTTTTCATTAGAAGTGATAGTAGAAATGAACTACCATTTTTAGATGTTTTAATTAAAAGAGTAAATAATGCAATTGAAATAAGCGTTTATAGAAAACCAATACATGCTACCATATATACTTTATCCCAAACTTATTGTTGGTATAAAAAAATGTCGGTATCATTGTTCTTTACCATACTATCAAAGGCGCCGACATTTTTTATACCCAAAATAAGTCTGAGATAAACTACACTTGTAGATTATTCAAGGAGTGCTTGGCTCTTCGGACCTTGACCTAAAGAGTCCTATGTGAATTACCGTACAATTAGTTATAACCCGGCACTCGCTTTTTACGAAGCGTTTGATTTTCCTTGAAGCTAATTTCTCTGTGTTTTCAGGCGTTAATTCTACCTTTTCTAGGTACTTTAGTCATATGCGGGCCAACTATTGCATTTACAAAAAAAATCGGTAAAGGTATTTACACAGAACTTCCCTCGTTATTTGTGCATGGCGGTCACTCTAAAAAATTA
Organism: Stenurella melanura; assembly: GCA_963583905.1. Taxonomy (NCBI): domain Eukaryota; kingdom Metazoa; phylum Arthropoda; class Insecta; order Coleoptera; family Cerambycidae; genus Stenurella; species Stenurella melanura. Next base: position 213,783,987 of record OY757309.1, read on the forward strand.
TTAATTACGAAATGACATTGAGAGTAATAATCGGAATATCGTTATTGCTATTATTACAAAGAAAACCTGATAACTTTTGGTCAAAAAAATATACAGAGTGCTCATCCAACAGCAAAAGTTCAATACTAAATAACAGGTGCCAAATATGGAAGGCTTGCGCAAATACCTTTACAAATGTCCACCATGACTGAAAAAATTATAATAGGTGCATATACCAAATATTATTGCCATCTGTCACATTTTCAATCCCATATTCACGTAATGGAGTGGAAGTATAGTGGTGGTTAAAAAAATTTCATTTTTTTGAAATTTTTCAAAAATGTTGGTAAAAAAAATTTTCAAAAGTTTTTTTCTTCTGAAATAGGTTTAGAATGTCATGAAATGTAGAAATTTTAAATTTGAGCAAAAAGGAAAGTTTCCTTCTATTCTATAGTAGTGGTAAAAAAAGTTTACAAAATTATGTTTTTTTTTTAATAGGTTTAGAATGCCATGAAACGCGAAAATTTTAAATTTAAGCAAATGAAAAAATTTCCATCTATTTTAGTGGTAAAAAAAGTTTCAAAAATGTTGGTGAAAAAAATTTTGTAAACTTTTTTTTTCTGAAATAGGTTTAGAATGCGAAACGTGAAAATTTTAAATTTGAGCGAAAAAAATTTTTTTCCATCTATTCTAGTGTTAAATTTTTTTCCAAAATGGTAAAAAAATGTTGCAAATTTTTCTTTCCGAAATAGGTTTGGAATGTTATAAAACAGGGAAATTTTAAATTTGAGCAAAAGAAATTTTTCGTTTATTCTATAGTAGTGATAAATAGATAGCCATTTTCTGGTGGAGCAATATGCATTCTTTTTCAGATAGGTCTGTACGAGTTCATCTTCAATAACATGGGAGTCAGGGAAGTGAATACCTAAATGTATTCTTATATTTTTCTGCTTGCTCTTCTGATGAACAACATAATATAATTAGATACAAGAGATATCTGTAGTTGACGTTCAGTATTATATGTATATATGGCTTTATTTTGTATTTTCAGAATTTTTAAACAATTCAGCTGAGAATAGTTTTAATAAAGAAAAAAATAAGTTTTTTTTATATTTATATAACTAATAGATCTTTACATTATTTATATACTGCTGCACCTATCCTAGGAATTTATTTTGCACGCACATGTTCATAATGAGTATTCTATTGTTATGAATTACACCCCCTTGGAACTGGAGATGATACGCCTATGCCTACTAATAGTGACTGGAAAGACTCTAGAAAGAGCCATGGACTTTTCTAGAGTGTGGTGGAAGAAGATTCTGGTTCAATCTAGAGGTAATTTCAGAGTATATAAGGCGCGATTACCGGCGCAGAAGTGGAAGTTTATTAAGAAGGCAGTTTATAAAAGTGAACAAAATGAAAAGTGAAAAGTGAGGTTAAATATTAAGTAAACAAAGTGAAGTATTGTATAGTCAGTAAATTGTTAAATAAAGTGTTAGTAGTGTTTATCTCTTGTTGAAATTATTTTAGAACCCACGGATTCATACAGGGTGTTTCCAAAAGGGTGGAAAATACGCAACATTGGTGTCAGACGCGGGATCTTAACAAGAGGATTTTTCGGAAGTGTTGAGAAGACTGGGACAGTATTCTCGGAATTAGTGCTAACACAGGAAGGCATTTACTGAACATTGTTCGAGGATTATTTTCGAACAGGAAAACAGTGTTAAGTGCATTTTTGAGACATTTTATTAGGTCATCAGTGATAGTGATTAAATCGTTTGAACTAAGAAGAGATTAAAGACTCTGAACAAGACTTTTTCGTGTAGTTAATAAGTGCATTTTCGTGAATTTTCTAGAACTTTTCTATTTGGACATTAGTGGCTAAGTGACAAAGACTCTAGATAAGACTTTTTTTCGTGCTGTTTTGCGATTTCTCTGGACAATTCCATTACCGATATTGACGTAATTATAAAATTTTGTTGATTTCATCATAATTATGTGCCGATAACAACCAGTAGCATGGCATCCGAAAAACAAATACAGAACTTATTCGCCCAAATGCAAAAGATGATGATGAACCAAGAAAAGAAACGCCAGGAAGAGAAAGAAGAACGGGAAAGAAGACGACAAGAAAAGGAACGAAGACATCAAGAAGAAGAGAAACGACGTCAGGAAGAATTGAGAAAAATCGTGCAAGACTTGGACATTAAACAACAAGAAGAAAGAGACGAACTAAGGAAAATTATAGAAGGCCAACAGAGTTCCATATTTGCCGTCACCGAAGAACTCAAAGGTAAGGTAGCGGAAGAAGTCAGTGGAGTTAGACAAGAGCTAAGCGTAGTTAAAGGAGAAGTAAATGAAGTCAAAGAGAAAATGCACCAGGTAGAGGGAGAAATAGACCAACTTAAACAACAGTTGAGGGAAAGAGGAAACCAGCAAGTGGTATCACCAGGCCAGCGATTAAAAATTCCCTCCTTTGATGGTCAAAGTTCCTGGATGACTTACAAGACACAATTTGAGGCAGCAGCGAGTGCAAACAACTGGAATGACGAAGAGAAGGCTAAGACATTAATTGTGGCTTTAAGAGGCCAAGCGTTGGAGTTGCTCCAGACAATTCCGGCAGACCAACAACGGAATTTTAGAGTTTTAGAAGCTGCCTTAGATCTACGATATGGAGATCAACACCTTGCTCAAGTATACCAGACCCAGCTGAAATTGCGCGTTCAGAAAGCTGGAGAGAGTGCAAGAATTTGAAGCTGCGGTGGAAAGACTGGCACATTTAGCATATCCTAATGCGCCAAGAGAATTTAAAGAGCAATTGGCAGTGGGGGCATTCCTAGACGGGATAAGGGACGAGGAGATCAGGCGAGTCCTCAGGCTATCCCGACATAAAAGTAGTAGTGAAGCCTTGGTGCATGCACTAGAGGTAGAAGCTGTCTATAGGGATACTCCAAAGTCAAGAGTACGGGCTATGACACTTGAAGAATCGCAGCCAGAAGAAAGAGACCAAAAGCCTATCTTGAACGCGATTCTCAAAACGAATAAAATGATCAGTCAATTACTAGCTAAATGGAATCCTCCGAAAAGACAGGAATCACAGCTAAATAGAGAGAAGCCAAGCGGGGGTATTAAATGCTACAACTGCGGCAAGATAGGACATATCAAACGAGACTGTCGACAGCGGAACTCGAGGAAAGTGAATGTTGGAAACATGGAAGAGACACAGAATAAACAAAGTAGTGGAAGGCCAAGTGGACGGCGTATGAAATGTTACAGGTGCGGAGAACTAGGACATATCCAGCTTGAATGTTCACGGAGAAGCTTGGAGAGAGTGAAGGCCGGAGATGCTGTGAAGCTGAGGGGAAAATCAGAGGAAGCTGGTACCAGAGAGACTGTGTCAGATAAGGAACGTGGTGCCTCGAGAGAAGTAAAGATTTCCCAGCTTCGAAGCATTCCGAGAAGTCTACTACTACCAGGACGTAAAAATAAAATGAAACCCCAGAAGGATGCTGATATTTCATCCGGAAAAAGGTGCAAGGAAGATTGCAAGTACTACCACCAGGAGAAACTGCAGGTCACGGAAGCAGTCAACAGTGTCAAGGTGGAGGTGCCGAATGACACGACAGATGAAGCGCTCAGACAGGAGCAACTAAACGATGAGGAAATTGGGCCTATATTGAGAGCCAAAGAAAGGGGAATTCGTCCAAAATGGAAGAATGTTTCAGGCAAAAGAGTGGAACTGAAGGCACTATGGGCGCAATGGGACTCACTGAAAGTCATGAACGGGCTATTGCGGAGAGCATGGGAAAGCCCGGATGGAAAACAGGTGGTTATGCGTCTAGTGATTCCCAGGTGTCGAGTACCGAATGTGCTTCAGGAAGTGCACAATGGAACATCCGATGGACACTTCGGTGTTAACAAGACCATGAAGAAAATACGAGAACGATTTTATTGGATAAGAAGTCGTCAGGATGTGGAGGTTTGGTGTCGCAAATGCGAGATTTGTGCAGCCAGTAAGGGACGACAGACTGGAAGCAAGGGTGAAAAGAAGCAGTTCAACGCCGGAGCTCCTTTCAAGAGGTTGGCTAACGATATAGCGGAGCCATCACCAGCCAGTAACCGAATGAAGACTCGATACGACCGGAAGGGTAATTCAGAAGGGTTCAAGGCAGGAGACCTGGTTTGGCAGTACAACCCACAGCGGAAGAAGGGAAGGTCACCGAAAATTCAACCACCTTGGGATGGACCGTATACTGTTATTACCCGAATTAATGACGTCATCTATCGGATTCAACGAAGCAAAAAGTCCAAGATGAAGATCGTGCATTTTGACAGACTGGTGAAATACATCGATGATTCTGGTTTGCCTGATCGGGACGATCAGGCTTAAGGAGGGGCAGTGTTATGAATTACACCCCCTTGGAACTGGAGATGATACGCCTATGCCTACTAATAGTGACTGGAAAGACTCTAGAAAGAGCCATGGACTTTTCTAGAGTGTGGTGGAAGAAGATTCTGGTTCAATCTAGAGGTAATTTCAGAGTATATAAGGCGCGATTACCGGCGCAGAAGGGGAAGTTTATTAAGAAGGCAGTTTATAAAAGTGAACAAGTTGAAAAGTGAAAAGTGAGGTTAAATATTAAGTAAACAAAGTGAAGTATTGTATAGTAAGTAAATTGTTAAATAAAGTGTTAGTAGTGTTTATCTCTTGTTGAAATTATTTTAGAACCCACGGATTCATACAGGGTGTTTCCAAAAATGTGGAAAATACACAACACTATTTTACTCTGTTATCTGCATTTTGGCCAAGATAAGGGTATTGTGTATTAATATTATGACATAATACTACGATCAATTGATTCTTCTCAAAATTGTGTCTTTTTCAGATCCAGATATTCTGGGCGTCTAGTACTCAAACGATAGCACTCTATATTTTATTTATACGCATTAGAGGAACAGAATTTAATATTTTTATTTATTATTTTCGCTTTTTTGAGAATTAAAAAACAGGGCATATCCCATTAAAAGGCTCAGCGTCTCTATATTTTATTTATACGCATTAGAGGAACAGAATTTAATATTTTTATTTATTATTTTCGCTTTTTTGAGAATTAAAAAACAGGGCATATCCCATTAAAAGGCTCAGCGTGATCTCGAATAAGTGCCAGCGTTGTTAGAATTGCCTACTTAGCTCAGTTCAATCATTATACCATTAGTTGCTTACACGCTTACCCGTAATTCTTGCAACTTTTCCTCGCTTAACGGTGCCGCCACCTATACCAGCAACATGTGCACCCATGCTGTGGCCTATAATATGTATACTCTCTAATGGAACTCCCATCTGCTCCAGCCAATTAAGAAACTCTCCTAGATAATGGCCAGCGGTTCGGGCACCTCTCATGGCTGACAAATACTCGAAATCGCACAAAACAGACCAATCCATTCCAATTATATTGTAATCTCCAGTCTCTAAATATGCTGAAACAGCCATCGTAAGTAGCATAGTGTTCTATTCAATAACAGACAAATATAAGTACAGGATGAGTTATAAAAAATGGGACATATAGTAAGTGCAGATAATTTATCTCAAAATTTAACAATACATGCTTAAATTAAAAAGGGGTTCTTAATACGGTTGCTTATTTGTCCACATCTCAGTGTGTTTCAGTGGCGAGTGGTGGTGTGTATTTTTCTATAGATCAACAAAAAGCTGTTTTCATCCTTCGTCACATAAGTTTCCGCTTAATCCCATGTACACGTAACTTTCCATCTTTAAAACATGACAGAAATTTAGTATTTGGGCAATGACCCATATAGACCATTGCCGACTTGGTCATTCTCGCTGCTTTTTAATCGAATGCTCTTGAAGTATTGAAAAATAGAAATCTTTTCTATTAAGGAACCCCGCACAAGTCTTATGCAAATTGGTTCCCGGTCCAATTGGCTGAAAATTCACTATGACATATTTTAGGTCATTCTGATCAAAAGTTTCCACGGTCACAATGCCCAGAAATGGGTAATAATAATAATTTATTGGTCAACGTTAGATGCAAATTGTATATGTGACAAGTCAAGAAGAAAATAAAGAAAAAAAAGTATAAGTGCAAGTATATGTCGGCATAATTGAAATATAATATTAAGAATTAAAATGAGGAACAAGTATAAATAAATATAATATTAAACATGAAACAGAGAACAAACATTATTGATTGTAACAAAAAAATCGTAATAAACAAACAGATAGTAAGTATATATCCGCATATGTTATGTTATTACAGAAACATTGAGATAGTACTGATTATAACTATTTATCGTTAAGGAAATCTGATACTCTATAGTAGCATTTCTCATATAAATAGTTTTAATTTATTTTTGAATTTCGCGAAGTGCGAAATATCTCGGATATAACTGGGAAGAGCATTATATAGAGATATGCAGTTGTAAAAAGGCGATCTCTAATAAATGCTTTTGTGTTGCATTGGTATACTCAAGAGATTGCCGTCTTGTGGTGTACTCGTGATAGTCTGACCTTCTTTCGAATAGATTTGGATTATTTTTAGCATAGGTTGGACATTTATAAATAGATAGAAGGAGCGGTAAGAATACGATTTTTAATAGAAGTGTCTACAACTGACATTTACTTTGAGGTCAAAAATGAGCCTCATTATTCTCTTCTGGCAGATAAACACTGTTGCACAGTCGGAGGCTTCACCCCACGCGAGAATACCAAAGGACATGTGACTATAGGCCATGGAATAGTAAATGTTCATAAGGCTTAACCTGATCTAGAACTGATTTCATCTGTGACAGTGCAAAAAATGCTTTGTTTAGCTGACTACATACATGGTCAATATGTTTCTGCCAGGAATGTGTATGATCCAAGAATACACCCAGTAATTTAGCTGAGTTACAAAATATAAGTTCCTCATTGTTCATTAAATTTATAAGCAGCGGTTTTTGAAGGTGAAAATTAAGACACACAGTTTTTTTTTCATTTAATATTAGCTTGTTTCTTTGGCACCATGTACTTAGAGATTCTCTGGTGTTTTTGACCAATTTATAAAGTTTATCCGGTGTATCGGCTGACACTGTAATAGTGGTGTCATCTGCGAACATATTCACGTAGCCATGGTCTATGATGTAAGGCAGATCATTAACGTACAGCATGAACAATTGCGGACCCAGCACAGGACCCTGTGGAACTCCAAGTGTAACATTAAAAGTCTCAGACATTACTCCATCTAAGCTTACTCTTAGCTTTCTATTTTCCATGCAGGAAATTACCCATTGGAGAATATTTCCTCTAATACCAATGCTATATAGTTTTTGGCGTATCGAAGGTTTTGGAAAGGTCAAATAGTAGTGAAACAACATACTGTCCCTTGTCCAATCATACACAAATATATTTAAGATGACAGGCTGCCATCTCGACAGATTTGTTTGACCTAAAACCATGTTGCGCAGTCGATATTATGTTATAGCTCTCTACATCATTGGAAATTCTATTGTAAACCAGTCTTTCAGGTATTTTAGAAACAATACTTAACAGCGATATTTACCTATAATTATCTAAATTGGAAGGATCATCCTTTTTGAACAGTGGAAAGATAGTAGCCAGTTTTAGAATATCCGGAGAAATTCCTGTTTCTATTGACATATTTACCAGATACGTAAATGGTTTCAGGATATTGTTTCGACACTTTTTATGATTTTGGGTGTTAGACCATCAAAACCACTAGAGTTTTTATTTTTGAGTTGTATTATAATATTATGTATTTCTTCACTACTAGCGGGTTATCTGGAAGGCTGGAAGTTATCGAGCCTATAATATAGTAGAAACCGTGCTAAAAAATGCTATTTTTTTCCTTTTGTTATAGGACTTAATTCGGCTAGAACATAGTTTTATGAATAATTCCAACAGGATTTTATTTATTTTCGTATGCTAATAATGAATATAATAATTAATTAGGATAAATTGTATGTAAATTTCGATATGGGACTGATTTTGACAGACAAAGCCCAGCAGACAAACTGTTTAAGACGGAAAAATGGATTTGCTCAGTTTGTACAGCGTTTAAGGACGTGAAAATGGGTACCCGGGGGGGGGGGGGTTACTGGGTCACTAAATTCAAATACGAGGCCAGAAAAATAAAAATCCAAGATGACGACCGGAGAATTGCGTTACCTTGGGTAGATAAATCTGAATTCAAAATCGGTATCTGGGGGTCTTTGAGGTCGCTGAATTCGAATCTGAAGTCAGAACCGTGATAATCCAATATGGCGACCGCAAAATCACGATATTTTGGGGTAGGAAACTCTAAAATTAAAAATGATCACTAATCTGAATTAAAAGTGAGTACTCGAGGGTTTTTGAGGTCTGAGTTTATATCTGAGGTCAGAACAAATGAAAACCCAATATGGCGACCGGAAAATCACGATATCTCTGGATACGAAATTCAAAAATTGAAAATTATTATAAATCTGAATTAAAAATGATAACAAGAGGAAAAAATCGGTAAAGGTATTTACACAGAACTTCCCTCTTTATTGATACAGGGCGGTCACTCTAAAAATTTATTAATTACGAAACCACACATGAGAATAGTAATCCGAAGGTATTATTACAAAGAAAACCTGATATTTTTTGGTCAAAAGAATATGTCTGATAGCAAAAATTCAATATTAAATAAAAGAGGCCAAATATGGAAGGCTTGTGTAAATACCTTTACAAAGAGTGACCGCAAAAAAGGCCTAAAATTCGCCTGTTTTTGCATAGTAGATAGTGGGCCAAGGGAAAAAGCTAAATAAATCCTATAGGACTTAAATCAATCTTTGAGAAATTTTTAAAAGATAAAACAACTCTGTTATTACTCAGATTTTATATTGTATGAATTTTTTACGGATTATGTATTATTCTATAGCGTATTTAGAGGAATTTAGGAAATTGTCCTACAACTTTCCAACACCTTATAATAATTAAAGTACCAACACCAGAAAACGAAAAAATTCATAGGTCCTACCCACATGATACAATCGTCATGGGATTTTCACCAAAAAACATTTTTTTATGAAATAGGTTTAGAATGTGGAACATTTTTTGAGCAAAAAAAATTGCCATCTTTCTACTGGTAAAATTTTCTTTAAAAAGTTCTGAATTTTTTTTTTCTGAAATAGGTTTGGAATGTCATGAATGGTGGAAATTTTAAACTTGAGCAAAGAAAAAATTTTCCACCATACTATATTCTTGGAACAGTTGTAAAAGAATTTCAAAATATTTTTGCTTTCGAAATTTTTTCTTCTAAATAAGTTTAGAACGTCATGAAACGTGGAAATTTTAAATTTGAGCAAAAAAATGTTTCCATCGTATATTCTATTAGTAAAAATATATTTTAAAATATTATAAAATTTTCGACAAAATTTTCAAATTTTTCTTTTTGAAAAATTTTTTTTATGAAATAAATTTAGAATGTTATGAAACGAGGAAAATTTAAATTTGAGCAAAAAGAAATCCCATCTTTCTACTGGTAGAAAATTTTTTAAAAAGTTTTGAATTTTTTTTTCCTGAAATCCATTTAGAATGTCATGAAACGTGGAAATTTTCCTTTAAAAAAAAATTTTTTATGAAATAAATTTAGAATGTCATGAAATGTGGAAATATTAAATTTGAGCAAATAAATTTTTTTTTCATTATTTACTCCCTGTAAATTTTTCAGTGATAGTTCAACCATTTCTTCGCTGGTAGTAGTGTCAGCTACCTACCAAATTTGGCTATTATTCGTCAAGTAGTTTTTTAGATAATGCACCAACAGACAGACAGACAGACAGATAGACTGACGAAATTGAAAAACCTATAGTTTCGTAATCTACATGATCTGAATCGTGTAAATCCGAAAAAATCTCGGAGGATGATTTTTTCTCGAATGCAATACTTCCCTTCGGTATGCGAGGGAAGTAAAAAGAAGGGAGAAAAAAAAGCATTATTTTTTGCACGGTTTCTATTTATTATAGGTTCTATAACTTCTAGCCTATTCATTTCTGGGCATTGTGACTATGGAGACTTGATCAGAATGACCTAAAGTATACCATACTGAATTTACAGCCAATTTGACTCGGAACCAGTGTCCATAAGATTTGTGCTGGATTCTTTATGGTTCCCACGTCAAAAATGTAAGAAACGACATTTTCAGAAGCAATTGTGGACAATGTTAGTTAGAAAACATAAAATATATAAGAACACAATTGGTTTGTTTCCTCAAAACTGGATAGATATTTCTGACGATCTCTTTTCAAATACTGCTATAATTTTAACTTAATTTAGGCAACAAATTTTCAGGTAACACCTCCAACTGTGTGCAGTATATATGTACTCATTATTTTTTTTTTTTCACTTTTTAAGTCTTATCATCAGGTTCAAACCAGAAAACAATTTACCTCTTACAGATTATGAGTGCGGGAAATGGTTGGTACTAAATTATTTCTGTCTCTTTGAACCTAAATCTCGCCTCACAGGAATTTCTGCCACTATGTTGCAAGCAACTGGATGAGTGTCAGGAAAATGTAAATGTACTGCCACTCGGAAATGCTCTGCACTTTTTATGATTTGTCCGTATAAACGGTTCATTTCACGTGAAGCAAAAGTCAAAATTTATTTTTCAGCATTTTATGAACTTTCGACTAGAGAAATAATCGACTAAAATGGTTAAGTGGGTCATGAAATATAGTGTGTTATCTAGATGCCGGGTTTCCACAATTTTTGCAAGATGGCGAACTCGCGCACACGAGATTAAGTGGGAACTTGAGGATGTGATAAAGATAAAACGAGCCTACATCTATGTCTAGAGATCTTAGCACAAACTTTTTCTCATTTGCCCGGTCTGTATACAGTGTGTCCCACTTTTCACGGTAACACCTACGTAGCTCAATTATTAATAAATCAATTTATTTTAATCTAGCTTAAGTTATACGCCTCTTGAAAGTAACTAAAAGCGCATATAAGTATTTAATTTATTCCATAGACGTGCGGACTAAGGGGGTGAAAATATGGTAAATTTTCAGGTAAATTAAAACTAACTTTTGTTAAAATGTCTCTAGTAGTTTTAGAGTTATAAACAGGTACATGTGACGTTTTATCAAGAATTAATGGCCTTTAACTCGGAGCGAGGTGCATTTAGAAACAAAGTTATTTTACATTTTTTGCTGCAAAGAAGTAATAATCAAAAATATCTTCGTACTCGCCAAAAACGCTAAGATTCTGCCCATTTATACGGACATACAATCTTTGATACAGACCGTTCTTAGCGGTTTTGGCGAGTACGAAGATATTTTTGATTACTTCAAATTTGCAGCAAAAAATGTGAAATAACTTTGTTTCTAAATTCACCTAGTTCCGAGTTAAAGGCCATTAATTCTTGACAAAACGTCATATGTACCTGTTTATACCTCTAAAACTATTACAGATGTTTTATCAAAATTTGCCACAAAGGGGTTTTAAAGGATGCCCTATGAGATGGTGGTAATCTTTAAAAAAGGGAAGAATCCCTAATACAATTTACCTGGAAATTTACCCCGTTTTTACCCCCTTATTCCGCACGTCTATGGAATAAATTAAATAGGTACATGCGCTTTTAGTTACCTTCAAGATATGTATAACTTAACCAAGTTTAAAATAAATGGATTTATTAATAACTGAGCTATGTAGGTGTTACCGTAAGAAGTGAGACACACTGTTTATTCTCAATATTATTTTAAATCGATACAATGGTTGCATATATTTTAAAAAATGATTCATTTGGCACTACTAGGTTTGTAAATACGAGAAGGAATGGTCTATCCCGAGGGATCAAGTATCTATAAAAAAATTTGCATGGACTACCAAGAGTGCCGCGTCTGCGCGACTACCAACAAGACTCTGCACTGCACCTGCGTGGCTGCACTGCTACACCTGCACGACTGCCAATTAACATTACCTCGCCTGCACGACTGCCGTGACTGCCGACTTGAGCGCTGAATGACTGCAACTGCTGACGGTGATTTACCCCTCGTATCGGTGTATTTCTAATATTAAATTCGAAACAGCGGGTTTGAAGTTTACGGACACGGAGATGTTTTAGTCACCTTCCATAATAAAATATATGTATACATAATTTTTAAGTAGGTATTTAATAATGCACTCACCCTTTTGGTTGACAACAAAGACATCTTCATTTATGCTGCTTAGATACCCGTGAATTATTATTTTTGTTGGGTTGCTAATATTAAAACCAGAATTTGAAAATTTCTCCTTATCTCCAGTTTTCAAGTTAATCGATGGATAATTTCTACAAACGAGAAAAAATTATATACAGGATGTCCCGAAACTCCAGCCTTCATCTTTAGGTTCTAATTCTCCATGCAAAAATAGTAAGAAAAGTTCCTATAAGCATGTGTCCGGAAACGCTTCCTAAAGGAGCTACGGCCTTCTAAGAATGGCGCAAAAATAGGTGTGTTTACTAATTATCTCGGAAATAATTTAGGACAACTTTATGAAACTTGGTTAACTATTTTCGATCATTAAAGGTTATTGTTTTACAGTATTATCCAAAATTAATTTTATTCAGGGGCGGAGAAACGAGGGGTCGGTGTCCTTTGTTTCTACATATTATTGTTTCAAGTTGACATTTTTAGTATTTTAATGCCTGGTTATGATTCCCTAGTTAATTCTGCATAAAAAGGGTCCTCTTTACAATTATCCATATGGCAAGCCGTTTTCGAATAAAAGCGGTCTAAACGAAATGCTGCGTATTCGTTTGCTAAATGCGCATTGTTTGTTTTTCAAAGTAGCCGTATGTCATTCAGTAACAAATATGACAGAGTACACCTCATAGGAGTATCTCGATGTGATTGTCTGTTATGATATGATTTACTAAATGAACTAATTTCAAGTATGTGGTGATAGTGTTAAAAGAAACATTGTGCAAAAGTCTAATGAACATTTATGATTTAGAAACCACCCTGAATTAACATTATTATTATTACAAAATGTGCTCAAAATGCCTTCCTTCCTGCTCAATGTAGGTGTCTGCACGGCGAACAATATTATTTGTGGCTCTTTGCGCCATTTCCCTGGTAATAGTGTCAAATGCCGCAATTATGTTGGCTCGCATGTCGTCCTCACTAATTATCTCATTAAAATGAACCAAATTTTTTATATGGCCCCATACAAAATAATCCATCGAATTTAAATCCAGCGATCGAGAAGGCCAGCTTATTGGGCCACTTCTTCCTATCCAGCGCCCTCGAAAAACTCGGTCCAAATGACGCCTTGCTACCCTACTATAGGGCGCCGGAGCCCCATCGTGCATAAAAATCAGATTCAAGCGAGAAAGCAGCGGGATTTCATCCAGTAAACCGGGTAGTTGTCTCCGGAGAAATCGTACATAATTGGGTCCATTAATCGTGCGAGAAGAAATATATGACCAATCTGCAAATTTGGTGGTAAATATTATTTCAAGTTTTACTTAACCTATTAGTTACCCAATGAAAATGTAAATGTACTTACCATAAGATTCCCTGTTTGTCCCGCCCAAACATTAATTGAAAATCGGTATTGAAAATGTGTCTGTCGAATTAAATGAGGATTTTCATGGGCCCAGTAAACAAAATTCCTTAAATTAAATATTCCATTTGGAGTAAATGTCGCTTCATCAGTCCACAACATCTGATTAAGAAAGAAAGGATTGGCCAAATGATTTTCCAACATATCTGTGAAATTAAAAAAAACATTGGTCGGTTTAAGTGGTAGAATACTTTAAATTACAAATCTATCACATTTGTTTAAAATTTGTTTTTATTTCATGTAGATACTGCATACAAAATTCAGCTTACTTGTACAGAAGATCATTCGAGGTTCGTGGTCTCGTGGCAAGAGTTGCTGAACCCAACGATAACGATAACAATGTTTCACGTCGAAGGGTTCGATGAATACGTGTTCTTGTAGTCTAGCAGCTCACCTAGTACTCAACCTTGACTGAGCAGCAAATGTATCAAGAATCATCTCTTCTTCAGCTATTAACATCCCTTTTGGGAGACCGTTACCACGTCTGTCAGGTAGGACACCTTCACTCTCTCGTATACGATTGAGGCAGCGCGTGATAACTTTTGCGTCGGGAAACCGTTCTCGATGGCCGGTACAGCTTGTTGGTGAGCCATACCATAACAGATAATCATATATCGAGATGCTCATGTGAGGTGTACTCTGTTATTTTGTTACTGAATGACATACACCTACTTTGAAAAATAAATAATGCGCATTTAGCAAACGAATACACAACATTTCGTTTAGACCGCTTTTACTCGAAAACGGCTTGCCATATGGATAATTGTAAAGAGGGCCTTTTTTATGCAGAATTAACCAGGGAATCATAACCAGGGAGTAAAATACTAAAAATATCAACTTGAAACATTAATATGTAGAAACAAAGGACACCAACCCCTCGTTTCTCCGCCCCTGGATAAAATTAATTTTGGATAATACTGTAAAACAATAACCTTTAATGATCGGAAATAGTTAACCAAGTTTCGTAAAGTTATTTATTATTTCCGAGATAATTAGTAAAAACACCTATTTCTGAGCCATCCTTAGAAGGCCGTGGCTCCCTCAGGAAGCATTTCCGGACACATGTTTATAGGAACTTTTCTTACTATTCTTGCATGGAGAATCAGCACCTAACGGAAAGGGCGGGAGTTTCGGGACACCCTGTATATATCATGTTGCATAGATAACCAAATAAGGAAATATATATTATGAGTTTTATTGTGTTAATTCTTCCACTTTTCTTTTTGAGACTTCCTGTCACATGTATTTTCACTTTTAAATAACGTCGAGGAATCTACAGAACAATACAATTATCCATGTTACTGGATTATGCTTCTACGCCTATGACTTTTATTTCAAAGCAACCGAAATTAATTACTGCAAAAACATCAACAAATTCTCATACAGGGTATCTAAAACATTCTCTCAGATCTCCTCCTCATTTGCAACTCCTGTAAAAGGTTCTTTTACCGCGATATAGATAACAATAATTTTTAAAAATCTCTTACAGCAAGTTAATATAACTCTTGAAAATCAAATAAAATGGATACACTAATACAGGACGTTGAAACGAGAACACAAAAATTACTGGTACAAAAAATCGACTGCGACGGGAACTGCCTATATGGAGAATTAAGTCAGCAACTGTAGGGAGAGAATATACCATACCAGGCACAAATCAACGCAATGAAAACTCTGGAAACTTAGAAGAAGCATAGAAACTTTAAGGAAGTATCTTGCAAACACCTACACTTCCCGTGCGATGACGAAGATGGAAACTTAAAAGCAGCATAGAAACTTAGAAAATGCATCTCAAAAACGCCTACAGTCCTACACTGCCCATCCTATATTCCTATCCAATGCGTCATGTGGCCCTCAATTCTGGCAACAAGCATGTCCCCTGTCCAATCCGGCCAATGCAGCCGCTCTGGCGGTATATAAAAATATCCAGATTGGATATCCGAAAGTGGCAGCAATGCCTACCTTACTCTGGCTAATCAATCAATCAAAATAAATGAAAGGATCAGTTAAAGATTGCTTTTTTTTCTTTTAGAAATGACACGAGTAAGTATAGATATATAGAATATTCTGCTTCTTTTAGAAACAAATAAGCAACCTGCAACTGCTTCGTTGACGTAAAAATCACAAGTGTAGAGGTTCTTTCCCAGTAATTAATTGTCTTATTTTATAGATTCCTCGGACGTTATTTAAAAATGAAAATACATGGGGCGGTCGCCCCAATATAAAAAGTAGAGGAATTAAGAGAATCAAACAGCTACTATTTAAACGAAAAAATTTATGGGTAAAAATGAAAAGGTATTAAATATGATAGTAATGAAATAGGAAATAACCCGAATTGGAAAGCGGTAGTTGAAAGTAATTACTGTAGAAACTAATATACAGGGGTGCAGAATATTCTCTCGGGCCACTTTCTCATAACCAACCCGCCATAAACAGCTTTCCACCGTAAATGGATATTTACCTCTGGAACGGATAATAAAAAAAAGCTCTCTGCTGTGAGTCTTGGCTGACAAACGAAGTGAACGAAGCGGGTAGTAGGAGGTGCATACTGCTAGATTCAGAAACAGAAGACTTGGAGGAAGAATAAATAAGGAGATGATGATAGATGGAAACTAAAAAAGAAGCACGAAAACTTAAAAGAAGCATCTTGCAAACGCCTACACTTCCCATCCTATTTTCCCATTTTGCGTTCGCAGTCGAGTAGTGTTTGTAATAGGGCGAATCTGTCATTGTTTTGTTTTGCAACGGTGTTTCCGCCGACATTTTAATATCAGACAGTAGGGTCCGGTTCCAAAACGTAACATAATCATCAGATGGGTTCAGAATTTCATAACGACAGAACGACTGCATCAGTGATAGAACTCTGAGCGCTGCGGCTTGTTTTCAGACAGAGCGCTGTGGCTCTGAAAGATCTCTTGTCTCACTCTTTCAACGATAGGCAGTGTTCTTACACTTCGACTACGATCACGAGGTTTTGGATTCATTGTCGATGCAGTCGTTCTGAAATTCTGAACCCATCTGACGATTGTGTCACGTTTTGGGATCGGATCATGGTGACGGATATTGAAATGTCGACGGAAACGTCGTTGCACAACAAAATAATTCGTCCGATTTCAAATACTCATGAACTGCGAATGCACACTGTTATTTCATCCAGATAACCATTGTGACTAACAAATGGCGTATCCCCCTGAATTGAAAAGACTTTATCCACAACACTCTACTCCTCTCCGTTAGCGTATACCAGCAGTCCCAAAATCACCCAACTTTTCTGCCGCACTCTGTACATATATACAGAAATTACATTTTGCCACAATTCTATGCATGAAGCTGTTGGTTTTCTTGTTATTGACAATCTGATGGCATACGCTTTGTGACACATCCATGGTTCTGGTAGACGGACCCTTATTTGCTGTAAAGCACATTTCACAAGTCGTAATTGTCTGTTATGCCTATAATGCCTCGCCAAAACCTATCATGTCGGATTTTTGGCAAGACTCCAATGTTTTGGAAATCGCCGCGTACCATCTGATTTTCCTAGACCATTAATTATATTATATCGTCCTTTTCCGTTCTCAGAGAATCGAGTTGATAGTGCGATGGGCTGTTCAACGAATTTGCAGCAAACGTCTCCAGATTCTCTAATAGGCTTTAATATACCATCTGTCTTCCTCAAGTACAAGGAAATATGGAGAAAAGTGGGGTGTTTTGTTTTGTTGTAATTCATGTTATATGTAAATATAATCTCATCATTTTTTATTATTTCTCAATAGTTAAAAGGTCAATCGCACTTCATATACGAGTATAGTATTAGGGTATCTCGATGTATTTGATGAAGTCTCTTGTTAGAAACAGACTTATGTTTTTATAAAGTGTTTTTGCTAATATAAACTAATAACCTAACTAATAATCCATAAAGCCATAACAATCATAATATTCTTGCAGTGTTGTTTAATAACATGGATTTAGTATAATCAACTTTCTTCTATCTTTGAAATAATGTAGAGGAGTTTGGGGGTGTCTTCCTTTGTTTCTGCAGCTATATTAATTACACCATACAGTTAAATTATTTATAGTATATAATATTACATATTTAGATAGCAACCATTATTTCAAAATTTTAAAATTATCTTTAAATAAAAAGTAATAACAGATACTCACTTTGTAAATAGTATAAATTGAACGCTAGGTCCATCTGGCTCAATCCACTCTCCGTTAGATTTATTTCCGTTCAGTTGTGACGACCAATTTGTGGGTAATTGACCATTAACCACAGCTAAAAGATAGAAATCATAATTTACCACTTATATGCGTACTTGTTTTTATAGCAATAGTTTTTGTCAATCAATTAAAAAACATCAGTACAACAGTTTTATTGAGGCCTAGTTTTATTTTAGCAGCTATCAGTAACATCAGCTTTATACAGGGTGATTCATATAGATTAAGCCAAGTCAAAGTAGCTGATATATCCGCAAGTTGGAAAATAGTTTCCTTCAAATAAATGAACTTATCTCAAAATTAGGCCTAATTTTGTTAAACTTCTCGTAAGCATTGAAGTGTGTAAATCTCACATTCATATGCAGAAAATTAAAATATTATTTTCGACAAAAATGCGATATTATTGTTCACCTCATATGTGTATTATAAATACCAAATAATGAGGCTCATATTTGATCTGGAGTACCTCGAAGTTCTAGATTGTGACCACTCATTTTTCTAATTTACACATCTGATCTTCACATTGAGAACTGCAACATGTAAGCTCATGTTCACCATTCACAGCTATTTTATAGTTTTCATCCAGGTAACCACGGTCATGCAGCTAGATAGATTAACGCGATTCTTACATCAATTTATACTTATAATGCAGATCTTGATCTTATTTCTTATTCTTATCCTTCCTACTCAAAACATTAGAGAGGTTGGTTGAAAGGTACGTCAAGGACACGGGGCACTGACGTCAGTGCCTCTGCACCCGTCACAACATGCTTACCAGGCCGGGAAGTCAGTGGAGACGGCCCTTCATCCGATCGTTTCGAGAGTCGAGAAGGCGCTGCTCCACAAAGAACTTGCGGCAGGGGATTTTCCTAGACATCGAAGGAGCGTTTGACAATACCTCCTTCAACTCAATCTGCGCCGCTGCGGCCTATCATGGCATCGAGGATACCATCATCAGATGGTTGAGGGCCTTGTTGGCGGGAAGGCAAATCACAGCTGCCAGCGAGGAAACGGCAATAAAAGTTTCAGTGAGAAGAGGCTGCCCACAAGGTGGTGTCCTCTCTCCTCTGCTATGGGATCTCGTTCTCGGCGGCCTATTACAGGAACTCGAGAAAGAGCATCTCTTTGCGCAGGGTTACGCGGATGACCTTGCAATCATCATCTCGGGAAAATCCCCAAATACGGTCAGCGGGCTCTTGCAAAGGGCCCCACAGATCGTACAAAGATGGTGCACCGACCAGGGCCTTAGAGTTAACCCTTCCAAGGCGGAACTGGTCATATTTACAAGGAGACGCAGGCTAGACGGTTTCGTCGCACCCGTGCTCTACAACACCACTCTAACGATCTCAAAGACAGTGAATTATCTGGGGGTCATCCTAGATTCTAAGCTGACCTGGAGAGATCGCATAGAGAGACAAGTACAAAGAGCCAGTACAACCCTCTGTGTATGTAGAAGCCCCCTTGGTAAAACTTGGAGGTTAAACCCCAGGGTAACAATGTACACTGTCATAGTTAGACCAATAATCACGTACGCTTCTGTCGTCTGGTGGCCTGCCGCAACCGGACAAAACATGCGGCAGAAGCTAACACAACTCCAAAGACTTACCTGTCTGGGAGTCACAGGAGCAATACGCACGACCCCACGGCAGCTCTGGAGGTCCTTCTGGACCTCGTGCCCCTTCACTTGGTGATTGTGGTCGAGGCTCGGAAAGCGGCCTACAGGCTGAAATGTGGTGGTCAGTGGGAGTTCGGAGGAAAACAATTAGGCCACACAAGGGTCCTATCTGATGCGGTAGAGGTCCACCCACTCCTGGAGGCCAGGTGTGACGACGTAGTGCCTACCTTCTCCTTCGCACAACCTTTGAGGTGGTCATCCCCAAAAAGGGAAGACTGGAACCCACTCGAGGACATAATCGGGCCTGCCGATATCGTCTGGTTTACAGACTGATCGAGGCTAGAGGAAGGTACTGGAGCAGGGATATATGAGGATAGGCCCAGGGCTGAGCTTTCCTATGCCCTGGGCAAATTCGCCACAGTATTCCAGACTGAGATTTTCGCTATCTTGGTCTGTGCACAGGAGAATATCCGAAGGGAATACTCCAACAAACACACACTCATATATAGTGACAGTCAAGCGGCCCTCAAGGTCCTCGCATCGACAAGAACCAAATCAGAATTGGTTCAAAACTGTAAACAGGCTCTCTGCAAACTTGGCTCATCTAATTGGGTCAGGCTTCTCTGGGTGCCTGGACATAGCAGCATTGAGGGTAACGAGCGGGCAGAAGCTCTGGCCAGAGGGGGCTCTCGGAGGCCTCTACTGGGTCCGAAGCCGGCCCTAGATTACCCTAGATCCAACGCCAGGTGGTTAATAGAAGACTGGACCCGCTCCCAGTTCATTGACCACTGGACATCCCACCCAGGACTCCGACAAGCAAAGCTCCTCATCTCAGGGCCCTTGCCGGAGAGAACAGAACAAATTCTGCGACTATAAGCAGGAAACAAGTCAGAGTCGTGACAGGTCTTTTGACCGGACTCGGCTCTTTCAGGAAGCACCTGCACACCATGAGGGTGGTGGACCACCCCTACTGCAGGTTTTGCGAGGACGAGGAAGAAACTTCCATCCACGTCCTGACTTCCTGCCCTAGGTTGATGAACCTGAGGCACAAACACCTCGGCATTGGCTTTTTAATGCTGGAGGAAATAAGAAATTCCCCCATAGGTAGGATTTTGGCCTTTGGACTAGAATCCGGCCTATATGGGGGTTCTCAATAAATTGGTTAGCGGTTGCACAATGGGCCACAAGGCCTGAGTGCGGCGACTTTTGGTCGCCCCGCTAGAAGAAAAAGAAGAAGAATTGTTTAAATAATTTAATGAACATCAAAATATTGATAATTACAATGTAACTAATTAATAAGAATTTGTAAGTAAGTAATAAGAAAACTCAAATAAACGATAATAAGCGTCAAAATTATGCGATACTCTACTTTTGCCCTTATAGGGTCATTTTGGGGCTCTATTAAAGAGTCTCATAAGGCTTTAATTAAAAAGGGAATGATTAATTTGTGTTCTCTGAACAATTCTGAAGAGTGTGATTTTTATTACACAACGTTTTGACGATTCTATCGCAAGTATAAAATGTCTTTTACCCATAAAACTTATATTTAAACGACTACCTACCTTTTGCGCAATAAAGCAGATTGTATTAAATAAAAATATACTCACTAATCACTACTACAGCTGCTGTTGTTGCTAGAGCTATTCCAAGAAGCGTTGCAACCGCACTCATTTCATAATAACAAATATTTGTAAAGTATCAAATAACAATGCTTACCATGTACCTCGCATGCGAAATAATTAGTTGGTAATGTATGAATTCAATTTGATATATTTCCGCATTTCGTTTATTTATTGTTATGCTGAATGTTGAATGATGTATATCTCCTTTTGTTTTTATCTTTGTTATCTTGATGACATCCATCCACAATAATGTATAATGTATAATAATTTTAATATAATATGAGGACAAATAATTACATGGATTTTGACAATACCCAAAATGAAGAAAATTTATAAATCAACGAAGTATAGAGATGGTAGATCTAATTGTCCATAGTGTAGGTTATAAGTACTATAAGCCATTACAAATTTAGCACAAGAAACGCGCCCCATCAATATGTTACCATTTTGCAGAAAACTCTTAGAACTAGTGGCACGTAACGTAACTGTGCTAGTATTTAGTATATAATCAAATATTAGAATATGTAAAATGTAACAGTTTGCTGTGTAGGTACATATCAGTCAGGATTCAGGGACAAACACTCTTGCGAGACTGCATTACAATGTGTAATATCTGACAAAGAGGACATAAGTCAAGGACTTGGCATATGTGCTCTTTTCATAGACCTAAAGAGAGCTTTTGAGACAATTGATCGCCATACGCTAATTTTAAAACTTAAAATATATGGGTTTTCTAGCACTACCTTAATGTGGTTGGAAAGTTATTTATCATTTAGATGCCAAAAAACAAAATATGATGGTCAATATTCTGAAAGCAGCTATAACAACAATGGAGTCCCACAAGGGAGTGTTCTTGGTCCTCTGCTATTCATCCTTTATATTAATCATTTGGGTAAAGTATTAGTCAATTGTAAAATACATCTCTTTGCAGATGACACGCTAATCTACTTTAGCCACGAAGATTATAACATTTTGATTTGCACGGTTAATGAAGATTTAAACAGACTTACTCAAAAATTTGATGCAAACCGGCTAAAAATAAATAAATCAAAATCAAAGTGTATGTTTATAGGATTCGGCTGGGCGTATAGAAACTTTTGTACAAATAAAAGTCAAAATTGGCGATAAGGAGCTGGATTTTCAAGATGATATTAAATACCTGGGAGTACTAATAGATCATGTGGATTATATTTCTAAAAAATTGGTAAAAAAATAGAATACTTTTACCAATATCTGGTACACCACTGCGCACGAAATATATTTTTTTACTCAAAGACTACAAAGTACTCTAGCCGTATCAGTTCACACTTCCGCCCAACGACGACAGGTTTTCTTTTTCCCTGATAACACCAAACGTCCCCAGGACGTTCACTTAGGTCCTCGTTTGGTCTGAACGTCCCGGGTTTACATGGTACGTCCCAAGGACGTCCGTTTGCTATCGTCCCTAAAACGTTCTGAATAAAACGTTTTGAGGACATCCTGCTAGAGTCTAGTCAAGACAAACCTAAACACATTTGTGAAATAACCTCTAGGAGTGATGTTTTTTTGAGCAGATAGGATATGATTAAAAAAGGAAATTAAAAATTGTAAAAATGAATTACAATCATTAAAAAGTTTTACTAATAAAATTTCTTTTGATAACAAAATATTTTCATATTTCATGGTCCATTTAAATTTTGTCAATTTGATTTTTCTGATTTCAGAAATCTTATATTCCTTTCAACTATTTTTTTCATGAGTTTCGGTTATATTACAGCCATTTTCACCGCAATATTTAAGCAGAGCTTATGTAATGTGACTCAGTTGCTGTCAAACTGGGAAATTCAATTATTTCAATTTGGCAGGCATTGCATCATTTTTACAAAGAATTCATATAAATTCTTTGCATTTTTATTTCTTCCGCACACTGGCACTAGTCACTTTTAACGGCTACAAATGAAAGTACCAAAAACAGGTAAGTCTATTTAATTGATTTATTAATATATAAGTATTTAGATCGATATTTTATTCTAGATAAATTTGGTGCGGCTTATTTGTAGGTTATAATAAATATACTACAACCCACCTTATTTGGCTCTGTTAAAATTCTGTGGGAGATCACCTGTGAACCTGAGTATGTAGTTTTTAGTTCTTTATCATGGAGCGAACTTATTCACTTAAAAGAAGATTGTTGGTTAAACATTATAAATACAATACTTCCCTTCGGTATGCGAGGGAAGTAAAAATTGAAAAGAAGTACCTACTCATGCAGTGTGTTAAACGAAGTGTTATATATGGTTCGACATCTCTGATGAACAAGTGGAGGTGATGAAACTTTTAATAGGTAAGGTTTGATACATCGAGTAATAAAAACATTTGCCAGAAAACATCAACAAACTTGTAAAGTATATTTAGGGATTTCAGTAAATTAATATAAGGAAAAAACTAATAAAGGTACTTTTTGAGGAAAATTTACAAATTTGTAACTTATATGCCCTATTTGTTATATTTTTCTGAAATTATGCTGTACGTACGTACGTACAAAAACTTTTATACATCATCAATGTTCAACCTAATAAACCTGCTTCTAACCGTAAATCCTGATGCATCTTAACCCATAGCCATTTTCTTTACTTGTATTCTGTAATAATATTGGCAAAAAATATAACGTTAAACTTATAATAATGTTATTAATCTGCATTAGTCACAACATATATTTCTGCTTCTCTCGGTCTTTGGTATTATTTGTAGAATCGATCATTCATATAAAGAGGTGTTCTTAAAATTTTTAAATGAACAAGGGAACCTTTCAAATGCAAAAGTCAGTTAAACAAAAAAATGTTCACATTTAAACTGATTTTTTTTTTAAATAGGACACCAAGAAAATTATAACAATTTATTTTAAATATAAGCTTGCCATCAAGTGGCATATATTAGTCTTAATGTTTTTTGTCAAGATTTCATCTGAAATGTTAATTTTTCTTTTATTTGCACAGGGGCTGCTGCAGTCGCTAACGCTTCAAAGTCTTGGAAGGACACCGAAATGGCTATTACATCGTGATTGAAGAGGGCAAAAGAAAGAACAGAGGAGGGTGTCAAAAAAGAGAGAATATTAGAAAATAATATAAACTAAGATAATTATAAAAAGACGAAGTGTGCAAAACGTTAAGAGAAGGTGAGATATACATTTATCTTACGTTTTATTACATACTTGGCTAATTTCTTATAATATTCAATATGACTTAATGTATATATAACTATATTATACTGTACTAGGTATTATAATATATAACTTTTAAATCCCATAAAAATTGTATTTTTGACACTTGACACTTGAATTTGTAGAGTAAGAAGTTAATTTTAAAAAAATACAAATGCCATAACATATTTTTCAATAGCACAATAGAAATAAAATGTTCGCATAAATTTGTCATTTGGTGTTGACAAATAAAAGTACTAAGTATTAAAATCAATCTAATTGAATAATTTTTCTACATGGTAATTATATATTGTCATTTTTTTATCTTAAGGTGTATTCACAGCAGACGGTATGTATGTTCCTTTTTGGCTTTTCTAACCACATTTATTCCCTTCGAAATAGAATCCAATCACTGGATTCTATTTCGAA
Source organism: Stenurella melanura (assembly GCA_963583905.1). Taxonomy (NCBI): domain Eukaryota; kingdom Metazoa; phylum Arthropoda; class Insecta; order Coleoptera; family Cerambycidae; genus Stenurella; species Stenurella melanura. The sequence goes on from OY757309.1 coordinate 213,808,625, forward strand.
AGAAATGCATGTGGTTAGAAAACCCAAAAAGGAACATAAATACCCTCTGCTGTGAATACACGTTAAAAGTGGTGGAGGGGGAGGTACCTATATGTTTTGCATAGTATGTCCCAACAACGTTTTCAGGACGTCCTCTCTAGACCTACATTCGTCCCACATAAGTCCTGGGTGGGACGTCCTCGGGACACCCCGTTTTGCTGACACGGAACGTCCCTCAAACGTCCTCGGTACGTCTTACGTCGATAGAGTACGTCCTCGGGACGTTTTCATGTCCTGTGAGTACGTTCTTGGGACGTTTTCGGGACGTCCATGTGCTATTAGGGTTAGTTTTTCAGCATTTCGTTAAATTTTAATTAAAATATAGTAACTACTTTTACCTATCTCTACATAAAAATATGAATATGTATATACAATAAGCGAAAGTTCTACACAAGACCAGGTAGACCTGAGAATAGAGCCACCAACTGCAACTTCAACTGGTAGACCTGTGTCGTAGGTTCGCATCCCAACAGGATCCCACTATGCACTCTACAAGGTAAGTGTATGATATCTGAAAGTTTCTAAGTTTATTAGTACAGTAAAAATTATAAAGTAATATATGTATGCCATAAATTCTGGACAAAATATATGCAGAACAAATATTTTTTTATTTAATTATTATTATATTTGCAACATGTACTTAAATACACTAAAGGTACATTGACATATACATAACTAATAATCTACATGCCATGATAGCGGTTCGATACATTAAAGTTTATTCAATCTAAATCCAAAATATATCGTGACGATAGCGAATCGATAAATGCTAACTTTATTCTGCCTATACCCAGAATGTATTCAAACTCATATCTTCGCTGTACTAAAAGAATATAGGCTACCTTTATCGAGTAAAGATTTTAATATAGACCCTATACAGCTTATATACAGTTTAGTTATACGGGGTTTATAAACATCATTTTTAAGAACTTAATTTTACTCCTGTTAAAAGTAGGTATGTTATTTTTTAAATTCTGTCGTGTTTTAGCTCACTTACCTTCACTGATATTTTATTTGTACCTATACATTATCAATAGGCATTTTGTGATTTGCTTATGATTTTAATTAAATGGTAACTGAAACGGTCACACAGTCCTATCTTTTTTTATATTTACTATTACTCCTGCATTTCACAATACAAACCTCTGATTATTGTTATTAATGTGGTAAACACTCAAACTTATTAGAAACTGTTGAGCTTAATGAAAGTAAGATATAATCAATAAAAAGTTCATGGGAAATAATTTAAATTGTCTAAAAATGTAAATTTCATAACAGCCCACTAAACATGAAAACATTACCGAAATAAAACAGTAATGTATCATCGTTACTTTGTAACATTATTCAATAGATAATTTTAACGTTTATACAACAAGTATGTTATAGATTATGTCCCAGTCAGCAATGTTACATAGTTATATTATTAAAAACACAACATTAAAGCAATATCCTCTCAACATATCTACATTAATGTTTTAATGTTATATTTTAAATACTACATTATGACTACATTTTTTAAATGTAACAAAATAAACGTTTTAATTTGATTACTACAATAATATTTCAGTGATATTAAAAAAAACATAATTTAATTATGAAAATTATATTTAAATAATGTTCTTTTGATGTACTGTTTGTTAACATTTATACAATTTTATATTTTATAAATATTTACAGGGTGATCTCTAAATGATAGCTACAAGATTCTTTAATGATGCTTCGCCTCTATGTTCTTACTTTTGGTTTGGAGATGACTGAATGACATTTACACAACTCTAAAATTGAATGGATAAAAAGTGGAAATGTAGACTCATATTTAAAAATCTAATAGCTCAAAATGTAAGGTACTGCTACTGTACAGTATAGTTACCATTATATCCCTTGCATTTTGTGCTGTTAGATTTTTAAATGTGATCTTATATTTTCACTTTTCATCCCTTCATTTTAGAATTGTGTAAATGTCATTCAATCATTTCCAAACAAAAGTGAAAAAGCAGAAGAAACGTATTATGCGAAAGAACCTTGTACCTATCATTCAAAGACCACCCTGTAAATAATTATAAAATATAAAATTGTATCATAGAATCATAAAAATTAATTTGAGAATTTATAAAACATAATCACACATGTGCATGTATGATATAATACACTTAGCATTTCAAAACGGCTCTCATTTTACAAATTGTTCACTAATTATTAATAACAAAGCACCAAATATAACTTTTGTGCCTTTCGATCAATGTTGTTTAGAATAGGTGAATTTTAAAAAATAGTTAATTACTTGAAATCCAGAATTACTTAATATATTTATAGTTATATTTCGAATTTTAAAATCAACTAAAGTGCATGTATTAGAAACATCTTAGAGATCACTTGTGCGACAACTGAACAGAATTATCTAAAGGTTTTTGTATGGAAAATAAAATAAAAATTTGAAAATGCACAATTATGTGTAATAATTGTGCGTTTATACATAGTGTATTACCTGTTCTGAACCAGCTTATAAATAAAACCAGCAGAAATGTATAAATGTTCTTTATTATTCAAACCCGGTTAAATTATTAGTACGGATGATATAATATTTACCACACAAAATTTTTTCTGATGGACTTTATCATAATCAATTTGGTTTTTATAGTGTATTTTGAGATAATGTGCATTATTTAATATACAAAAAATAAACATTGATTTATAAATAATTGTGTGAAAATAGCATAAAATATTTTGTGTAGACATTCTTTGCTTTGAAAATCGTAGACACTCGAAATTTCGAAACATTCTTTGGTGGTATTCGGGAAGCAACTCTAAACCGCATCTGAAATTAAAACAGAGCAAATTGTTAAAATTATTGATAGTAGATGGAACAGAAGTTTAGAAACGAACGCTCGTTTAGGGGGGGGGGTCCATAAATGTTACAAGGGAGAAGGGGTTGCTTTTTCCAAACATGTTTTTGTTTGGATAGTCTCTTAAATGTCAAATTTATCACAACACAACCTATAAGTTTGACATATACTTATTAACAAATTGAATATTTAAAATTAAACCATGCAATAATAATACTGAACTAATGGAGTAGGTAGGTATATTAAAAAAATGTGGAATACCATTCTTGCAATCAAAAAACTTTTATTTAATTTGTTTTAGTAAATATTAATAGTCAATTTGTCAGTTGATCCGAACTAATTACTATACGCAGGAGCAATGAAGCATAAGAAAAAAAACTACAATGAAGCACATATATTTTCACCTTTGTAGTCGTTGTAAATTTCAAATTATTAATAGAGAAAAAAATGCTTGAATAAAAGTTGCAACCTTTATTTCCTACAATATTGGTAATAACTAATTTCAGGGTAGAACTAATGGGAAAGCAGAAAATCAAGACAAAATTATTTTGACCGACAATTTTCCAATATAAAAACTTAAAATGATTGTTCCATGTATAGGTATATATATAATATCAAAATTTATTTTTAAATATTAAATAAATATCCTATATAGTTTCACTTACCGATTCTCCATGTTATTATCTGTTTTTAGTTCTTTTACTAGCAGAAATTCATCGAATTTTGTCGTCTTTCAACAAGTCCTTTTTAGTAGTTTCACCACTTTCATTTACTGCTTCTAAGACTAAGATCCGCTGCATCAAGTAAGAGTTGGAATTTATATAAGAGTTGCTTGATCTAGATTAATTGCTTTCTAAAATAGGGATTTAAAACATTAGTTCATTAATTTCAAATATACATAAAACACATTTTTACATTTTCAATAAGTGTGAACCGTTAGCTAGGTAAGTACCAAAGTATTTTTCATCTCTTCTCAATGTAATTTATCAATGTGAGCTTGATTTTTAAGGAAACCGAACTTCCGAAAAAATGTTAAATATTACTGAAACTTAATTACAAAGTAGCCCTGTGCAGCACAGTACATCTTTTTAGGATGAAGGCAACAGTTTTGTAGCAGAATATATGAAATTATATTTTCTTAAATCTAATATTAATAAGTGTAATGAGCTTTTTTCACTTGGATTATCAGAAATTCCCACTTGCGAAAAGAAAAGTATCGCATTCGTTGCATAAATAAATAACTATCAAGTACGTGTACAATAAACACTTAATCTACTTACCCTTTATTGTTTTCGGACATATTGAACACTATATAACCAAAGATAATCTTTGACTAAACTATTATATAAAGTCGCCTTCGCGAACAGGACTTCAACAATTTCGGACATACTGAACACTATTAACTATTATAATGCTATCTTTGCAAACAAATTCGAGGCAAAATGGCGTGTGAGACTATTCTCCTTTTCTTCTTGTTTATCCGTCTCGGATGCGTCCGGTCCGGAATGGCCAATAAATAGCATTTAGGCTTATCACGTGACTATAGATGAATGTTGGTTTAATAACATTTATCATTATAACCTATAAATGTAACTTTAATTTAACAACAATGTTAATAACAGGTGTTGTTAATATAATTTTATAAATATTACATAATAACATTATGGAGCTGTTATAGAATAATATTGCATTATGTTACATTCCAATAATATTATCAGAGTGTTTATGAACAATATGGCATGTATGTTATATTTTAAACACATAAATAATATTGATTTCTTGTAACATAGCTGTTTTAATAAATAATGTTTTTTGGATGTATTAAAATAAAATTATAATTACATAAAAACAATATTACAAAAAAACATTGACAAAGTAACTTTAAAAAAATGTTTTTTAATATTTTAGTTATGTTTCATGTTTAGTGGGAGGTTAATATGAGTATTAACATATTATTGATACATTGGCATAAATTAGTGAATATTGTGACAACTTTTAACCTAGTGTAATAATACTACCTAACCCATATCATTGCGTAGCTGTAACTGAGCCAATATTAATTAAACATTCATTAAAATATGTCGTGATATTATACATGTACAAAAATAGTCAAAAATCCAATATAGCCTTTATTTTCACTAATTTATAGGTTCACAAAGATGTCACCGTACGTAACATCAAATTTTACACTGGTAAAAACAATACTAATAATGTATATATAAAATTATTTCTCACACTAGGCTTTTAAAAAAAAACATTAATAAATATCACTATACATATCTACGAAGGCGTAGAAGGGCCACACGAAAAAAAAAAGTTGTATCAGAATTCTGACTTAAAACTCAGAATTCTGACTTTTATCTCAGAATTCTGACTTAAAATTCAAAATTCCGACTTTTTATCTCAAAACTCTGAGTTAAAACTCAGAATTCTGACTTTTATCTCAGAATTCTGACTTAGAACTCAGAATTCTGACTTAAGACTCATAGCTGCCGTCACCTATCGTGTTGCCTATTAGAAAAAAACATGACTGCGTATGAGAAGAAGATATACATTACAAGGATTACGCCATCTGTGTGTTATGTAATACATGATGGCCCTTTGCTCTATGATGCGTCTGACAGCACCATATCATTTACCATGGACTGGCCGTCTATAAGAAAAGCCATCTGTCTGTTAGGTGGCGCATGATGACCCTTTGTTACAACACATCTCACAGCGTCATATCATTTGCCCTGGACTAACCTATCAGAAAAATAACATGGCTGCATATAAGAAAAAAGCATTACGTCATTTGCCTGTTAGGTAGTGCATGATGACGCTTTGCTGCATGATACGTCTAACATCCCCATAACATTTACCATGGACTGGTCGTCTATCAGAAAAGAACATGGCTGTCCATAAGAAAAAACCGTTAAGTCAACTGTTTGTTAGGTAGGACATGATCGTTTTACCCTTTGCTGCATGATACGTCTAACAGCATCATATCATTTACCATAGGCGGGTTGCCTATCAGAAAAGAATATGTCTACCTATAAGAAACAAAGCATTACGCAATATGTTAGGTAGTGCGTGATGGCTTCACCTTTTGCTGCATGATACGTCTGACAGCATCATATCATTTGCCATGGACTAGTTGCCTATCAAAAAAGAACATGGCTGCCTATAAGAAAAGAAACATTACGTCATCTGTCTGTTAATTCATGCATGATGGCTCTACCCTTTGCTGTATGCTACGTCTAACAGCATCATGCCATTTGTCATGGATACCTATCACTCAAGTCCGGTCCCTCTGAACGTAATGCATTTCTATATCATTATAATGCAAATATCCGTTCCTTTCTGATAGGCGGCAGTCCCCGGTAGATGGTATGATGCAAAGGGTAAATCTAACAGACATATGGCGTAATGCTTTTTTCTTATAGGCCGCCATGTTTTTTTCTGATAGGCAATCAGTCCATGATAAATGATATGATGCTGTCAGATGTATCATGCAGCAAAAGGTAAAGCCATCATGCACTACCTAAGTATAGTATCTTATAGGCCATCATATCCTTTCCTGATAGATGGTTAGTCCGTAGTAAATGATATGATGGTATCAGACGTGTCATATGACAAAGGGTAAAGCCATCGTGTACTAATTAACTTATTTTCTTATAGGTAGACACTATTTTCTTATAGACGGCCAGTCCGTGGTAAATGATATGATGCTGTCAGGCGCATCATACATCAAAGGGTCATCATGCACAATATAACAGACGGATGTCGTAATGCTTGTAATGTATGTCTTTTTCTCATATGCAGCTATGTTTTCCTATTAATAGGCGGCCACGATAGGTGACGGCCGCAATTAGTTTTATTCTGAGTTTTAAGTCAGAATTCTGAGACAAGTAAATTATGTATTTTATTTTATCAATTTTAATAGGTACTTATAAAATGAATTTCTTTGTTGTGCCTTGAGACACCAACTTTTCAGGGTATTTTGACACGCATGCGCGACAATCTTATGGCTGAACTGTCAAATAATGGAGTTCCGATTCAGATAAATAAAATTACTATTTTTTATGAAAAAGCAATTTTTTTGCAGTGTGTAAAAGGTGCATTGTTCTAAAAAGCACCTACATTGTGGATACGGGATTCGAATCGGTCAAAATCGAGGTGTTTTTGGTGTTTACACTGACAAAAAGTTCGTGTTATGGTGGAAAATTTCAAAAATTTTTTTTTGGAAAAACTATGCATTTGCATTGAAAACCGACTTCAGATTCGTGTTCTACGACCGCAAATTAGTGTACCCTGAAAAAATTACGCGAAAATTCCAATGCCCCGTTATTCTCCAGAATTACCGTAAAGTTTTTAAAATAACTATTTTAAATTCTCTTTTGTGCAAAATTAAGTTTTTTAAGTTGTGTCAGTTTTACTTAATACGTCAACGTTGACCATGAATCGGTTTGAACCGACCACAAACCCGATGAACGCAAAAAATAGCTTAGGTCACTTTTATTTCTCTTGTCTGTCATTTCCTGACGCTTGACGTTTACATTTGAGATTGTTAGTTTACTGCTTACTGGGCTCTGTTTTTGATAGTCATTTAGAAATTTAAGCAATATCTTCTTTTTTTATAATGGAATTACTTACAAAACACTTAAATACTATTAAAATTCCAACGGCCTCAGATAAAGTGTACAAAGATGAATGTGTGTTCTCGTTCGATAATCCTGTAAGTAATAAAATGCATTCAACGTAGGTAGGTAGTTAGGTTATATTTTTTTTTATAAATATCTATATTTAGGAGACCGACACCGGCATATACGTAAGTTTGTCAAGTTTTATTGGATTGGGACGTGATCATCTGGAAAGATATTTTAAGAAGACTGGTCAACCCATATATTTGCATTTAAGGAGAGAAAGACATGAGGTAAAATCAATATATTCAATTATACTTTTTGCTTTTTTACTTTTGTGTAGTGTGCTTTAAGTACCGAATAATGCTATGTAAGTTAACATTTATTGTAAGTATTGGTTGCAAGTTTTAGTAGATCCTATAAGACGATTATGGTTATTTACCATTATAAAATGTTATGTAGTTGTTCAGTACCATTGGGAATAGCAATATGATATTTCATGTGCTGCCACCGTTATGTGATTATTATTGGTGTGAGAATGTTTTCAGTTGATATCAATAAGGAAACAATTGTTTAAATTAAGATTTTAAGATATAATACTTATCTTACCTGATACATAGTGAACGATTAGCTTGATAATAAGTAATAATTTAATTTACCCTTTGTATTTGTCTCTTACTTTGTAAGGGATGACCACAACTATTTTTATAGGCATTATTACTAATTATTAAGAAGTAGTTGATGTGTTTTCAGACTAGTTTTGCTGTAATATATAAGAAACAAATTATACATTTTATCAGGTTTCTTCACCACCACAGGGCGACGGTCCAGAAAAGAAAATTACTCGTCTAGCAATAGGAGTTGAGGGTGGATTTGACCCAGACTCAGGAAAGAAAAAAATTGAATTTGAGGACTTCTACCATATCGTTATTCTACCTAGTTTCACATCTATCCCATGGCCAAGTGAAACATTACCTGAAATAGTAAGAACAATTTTTTTAATCATGTTTAAGCAATCTGTTTTTTTTCACGTAACAATGTAGGTAGGTACTTAGAATTTTTCATTATACCTATACCTGTGAAATTTTTTAAATATTTCTAACAAAAATTGAATTTGGTTTTTAAAAAGGTGTAGCAGTGCTGAAACTAGAGTTTGGCAAAGTGGTGTCTACCGTAGGTGCAAGCCTTCGAGTGGCATAAGATTTGTTTCACTGGCACGCTTTATTTTTCAGTACTACTATAGACTTCATTGAGCCCCAGTTCAACTGGGAATATCTCAAAAATGGAGGAGCAGAAAAAATTTTCAAAATTATGTGTTCATTATATGTCCAGTAAATCACTCACTGAAATCTGAATAACTAGCATTGAATAGTTTTGAATATCTGCAAAGTTATATTGTAAAATATCCTACTTTTTAAGAAAATTTAGACCATACCAGCTTAATTTCATTAGGTATACCTAACCTGAAAAAAGTGTCTAATAATGTAAAGATATTTTAGAAATAATTTATTTTTCCTCACTTTATTTAACGCCAGCCTATTTCTGCTACTGTGAAATTTTGCCGAACCTCTTCTCTATCGAAGAGTAGGGATCTTTTACTTGCCTAACATTTAATAGGCAAGGGACCAACTGCTTTACATCCCCTCTGAAGGATCGTATATTTGCTATGTAACCCCTGCCTAAAGTTACACTACTTAATATACAAACCGTTAGAAGGTGGAATGTGAATACTGTGTTTCCCTGAACTGGTTGAGCCATCCTAATACTAACCAGTGATGCAGATTTTTATATTTTATTTTGTAAGTTTCAATCTCAATTTGAAACTTCTGAAAGTTTCAGTGTACCTACTCTCATAAATTTCTGAAATATGTGAATTTTATGAAAGTTTCAGATTAATCTGAAAATTATCACATTTTTGAAACTTTCATAAAAGTTTCAGCTGCAAAATCTGTATTTCCGTTACATCAAATGAAATTTCGCATATTTATTTTAGAAGTTAGGTTAGCTATTCTTTAAATGTAAGAATTCTGGTTGCCATTTCTTTCGTTCATTTCTAGGTTCCTAGGCCCTATTATTTTTACATTAATATATAAGAAAAACTTATTTTGAATGAAAAAATATATCAATAAGTATAATTTCACTGAGGTCATTAATTAATGGCATTGTAATGGTAATGTATTGTGTTAGAGTTTGGATTTTAATATGAATCTACTAGGGGCAGGGACCATATTCTTGAATCAGATAGTGTAAAATGTGAATGTTTTATCTCTTTTCATCTCGCTGCATTTCCTTTCTCCCAAAATGGGCATTCTCTCCAGTGGAGAATAGGGGTCCAGGAAATTTTGAAAATTTATTGACAAATTATCTACTCGTGTATTTTGAAAAATGTATTATTATTTTTACTTTTCACGAATATAATTGTAAGTTCTAATCTTTTTAAGGAGAAAATAAAATATTTTTTATATATTGAAATGGAACATTGAAAAGTAAAAATTTATGAGACTAGTTCCAAAGTGGGATTTATTAGTCATTAACCCTCGAAAATTGAAAAAAGTACGAATGTTATATAGAACTTAAGTTTCATATCATTTCATGAAATATTTCAATGAAATTTCACTTAACTTTCTTAATATTAAGGAAATATTCAAGTAAGTTTCATAAAACAACAACTGACAAGTTGAATACTTGAACTTAGATCTCAATAGCATCCTCAGATGGTCTCAAAATAATGGTCTCCTTATGAACCCTAACAAAAGTAAAGTGATATTACTAGGTTCTCGGATCAGAATAAATACTATAAGACAGCTTAATCCAAGGTTCTATCTTGGTGAATTGCAGCTGGAAATGACAGAAGGAACAGTAAAAAAATTGGGTATCCTATTTGATTCACAATTAACGTTTAGTAGTCAAGTGTCAAAAATATGTAGGGCATCCTACTCAGGGCTGAGACATATGTATCAATTTAAGGACTTATTGCCATTAATATTGTCAATATTTAATTATGGGGACTGTATATACGGACCCCGTATCAATGCAACTGATAAAAGAAGACTCCAAATCATGCAAAACTGCTCAGGCAAACATTTTATTCTAATTTGAAACAAAAACCTACTAAATACTATGCACACCATTAGTATATTTTTCAATTATGTTCCATAGAAAAGTAACAAAAGGAAACAATAACAGCCTGCCAAGAAACAGTTGGACATGTTGGACATTAGGTTGGAGCGATTTTTTAGGATTTATAAACTTAAACACCCTGTGTGCTTAAAAGGTGCCTATTATACTCCTAAATGAGTGACTAAAATCAGAGCTCCCAAAAATTACATCTTCGGCTGCCGAAACCTCAAAATTTTAGAAATTCAATTTTGTTTCAGTTTATAAGTTTAATGAGACTTTCACCAAACTCATAGCCTATGTTATTATTGTTGCATATAACTAGCCTTTAATGCATTTGGTTAAAAATGAATGATGATATCAAGATTTATACTGATCTATATTTGTAAATAAACTAAAACATTTACGATGGAATTTTTACACAAATCAGTTGATTCAAAAAAAACTGTGACCATTGGTTGTGATGGGACTGACGTAGGATCGGATCTAAGGAAACCGTTGCAGTGGATGATTTGTTTACTTCACACTAACGAATTACCACTAATGAATCAATTTGATGGAAAGACTACTAGACCAAAAGGGTTTTCGGGAGAACTAGGCAAGGCACTTGCATTGTTTGAAAACTTGCCTGTGGTATTTGAGGAAATTCACACTTCTTTACCCTTGGTTGATTTGAAAGCGCTAAGTACTTACTAAAAGTACATGTGTCAATTAATTTCCGCCAGGGAAAATGTCACAGATGGCTTACCACAGCTAACAGAGTTCTGAGGTTATATGTTTCCAGCAAAGAGCCCTTTCAAAATATTAACTGGATTTATAGTCAATTAAATTCCATTTCAAATATGATTCTCGCCACTTATTTAGCTTGACCAGATCTCACTACCTCTCTGATGAACTCAATAAAGTATTATATCCCGTAATTGAGAGAAACGGATATTTTGGCCACCCAGAAAACATTTTAATAGCAATGTTAGGGGAAGGTAGGAAACACATTCGAGAATTGTGTAAGGAGAATTTTGTGATGTAGAAAATCAACTGCAAGAACCTAGGGCATCAAGGTATTTCTGGTGAGTAAACTGGACTTTGATTGTCAAGATTATTTGGACTTAATTGACTAGTAATATGTTACTATAAGCGAGCCCCCGTTAACAATATAAATATGAAATGAAGAATTAACCAACATGATTTCCGCGATGATTTTAATAATGATAATAAATACTTTATTGCCCAACAGAATACAAAGTAATCCAATTACACGACAAAATTTCAAGTTGCATAAACCAAGCTAGTGTAAACTAAACTAAGTTAAAGTTATTTAAATTAAGTTAGTATATTAGGACGAATTAATTAGGATCAGGAAAGATTCTTCTTCTCTGGTTCCGAATGAAATACATTTACTGAAATTTCCTCGGCATTTGCAGGCAGTGAAGCGATGCACTGGTCACCGAAGCCTCTCTATCAGTTTATTGCCCTGAAGTACAAGACGGATTTATAAGGGCTCATATCAAATCAAGAGAAATTTTGCCATGACTTGAAACAAATAAACAGTTTTTGCAACTTCTAGGACAAACAAAATAGAAGTTTTTACTACGGTTAGGCTGGAACTCGAGATGCAGCCATCTCCACCTGGCGATTTCTGGGCAGTTCTTGAAGAAAAACTAACTGAGAGTTGCATATTTGGGTGTTTTATCTATTTTCGAATTTTTCTCTTTTTGTCTAATTTTCAAGGTCATTTCGGCAGCCGAAGGAATCGTCTTAGGACAATTTCAAAATGCATCTTTTGCATACACAGATAACTTAGTTTTCAAAAATTTGTTTTTTTGTACATACTTCCGCTCTACCCTATTGGACATTCTCTTCGATCTTACGCCTGCAATACTTATCAAAACGGGACGTGTTTCCATGTCTTGCATCTTTAGGCGATTTATATCTAGGGAGGGCATGCCACGCCTAAAGATAACTTAATAAACTTTCCAACTTCGATTGTGAAAGTACATTGAAGTCTCAAATCATTTTCGTCTGTGGCGCTCTCAGGCCGCCAGTGTTGTCAACCCACGAAATATGAACACAAGGAAACCAGGCACGGTTCAAATGTTTCACAGGACTTAAATCTTTTTACATGTCCTCTTTTATCGTCTTACCTAATTTTTCATAATGAGACATTATTTTTTTACATTGATGGGTTGGTTGTATTATTGATAACAGGGTTCTGGTTCTTTCGAACATATTTTGTTTAAACATTCACTGGGTTCTTTTTTATTATATAAACACATAATTCCGATTAGAGCTTTAGCCTGGATCTCGATTTATTGTATTAAATAAATAGAATACCTAATGTTTTTCTTCAAATGTTCAAAAATATTTGTTTGATTTATGCATGATTAATCTCTGACATTTGGTTCGCTAATAATTTTCATTAACACACTGTTCTATATTAGGTAAAGCAATCAGTCCAGGCTATAATAGATCTGCCGTCTGCAAGCAAGTTAGCAGAATTAGAAGCACTCAGTGGTACATGGGATGGTGAAACCCGTGTAGTGTCAAAACATGCAAATAATCTGTTACAATTAAACAATGGGAAAAAAATTCCACCGATCGGATGGAAATGCGAGAAATGTGACAAGACAGATAACCTTTGGCTAAATCTCACAGATGGATCTATTCTTTGTGGTAGAAAATTCTATGATGGATCCGGAGGTAATAACCATGCCATTGACCATTACACTGTCACAGGCCATCCTTTAGCCGTTAAATTGGGAACAATAACGAAAGATGGAAAAGGTGACGTATTCAGTTACAGTGAAGATGACATGGTTGAAGATCCCAACTTGATTCAGCATTTAGCTCATTGGGGTAAGATCTTTGCATTATATGTATCAAAATGTTTTGTTAACCATAAAAAAAATTCAAAATTTTTGTAATTTCGTATTACCCTTCCATGCCAGTCCCGACTTTTACATCAATGTAAACTGAGATACTTATGTGCTTTGTTTATACAGTACGTTTGTACCCTTAGGAAGTTAAATTTAAGCTTGCAGTTTTAAATATATTCGCAATTATTTTGAAATGATGTCAAAAATAAATATTAAATATCTTTTTGTTTCAGGCATTAATATAGCGAATTTGGAAAAGACGGAGAAATCAATGCTGGAATTAGAATTAGAGTTAAATCAAAAAACAAATGAGTGGGCTGCTTTACAGGAAAGTAGTGGGCCATTGAAACCAATATACGGTCCTGGGTACACAGGAATGACAAATATGGGTAATTCATGTTATTTGAACAGTGTTATGCAAATGATATTTAGAGTACCAGATTTTGTTCACAAATACTATGAGGGAGCGTCTGAAATTTTCGAAAAAGGTGCCTCTGAACCTGCTGAGGATTTTAATATTCAGATGTAAGTTCTTAACATAATTAAGAATAAGAAACATGTATCAACTAATTGACTCATAATAATTATGTATATAATACATAATTTTCTGAAATTTTCATAGTGTAAGAATTGAAGTACATAAATAGAAGCCAAGTTAATTTGAACTATACAGATTCCATCTGGAGCATTTATTTCTTCCTCAATTATAAAATACACAAAATTTATTTAAATGTTTAAATTTCACTAGAAGATCAAATGATTTTGCTTCCGCTCTTGCTGCCATCGCCTAGCAACATTGTGATTATTCCAGGGATTTATATCCCTATAATGGGCTTGTTACCGATATTATTTTTTTTTTTCGTTATTTTGTTATGGTATTCAATAATATTCGATCATCTAGATAAGCCAATAAAATTTCAGCTTTCCGCTGTTAAAGTTTGGGTTTCAGTACAAAGACAAAGTGCTTCGTCGACTCGTGACGTCATTGTGCATAAACACTACGGTGAAAGAGTTTCAGTTCACTGCAGTAGTCCATTATAATCCGTTAAACTTTAATATCATGAAATGAGTTAATCTGACATTTGAAGAAAAAAAGATTAATTTTTAAGAGAAATAGATGGTGCCTGCCTAAATTTTATTTCTATTAAAAAAGGAGCATACCTAATCCGACACAATATCTTTTTAGGACAAAAACGTTCGTCTACATTGATACTAAAAAATACTTACAGGAACTTCTTCCTTATGCCTCATATTAGCCAAAATGTTTTTGGTAAAATCAAAGCTGATCCTTTTCTCGAGAAATCATCCGGAGAAGTTTAAAATCTAAAACTATCTGAGCTGAGACTAAATTTTTAAGCATATGTGTTTACTGTTTTGTATGCTTCCTAGCATTTCTTGATTTAATAAACAAATACAAAGCACGTCGCAAATTGTTATTGATACAATACAAGAAAATTACTAGTTGACGATTCGCACACGCTCTTGTAGCTTCTAGAAGTAAATTACTTTTGTAATTTGGCATTTTTTGTAAGGGCCTTGTAGTCTGGCGACAAGTCGATCATATACTAAGAGGAAATCTCTCGTTCTTCACCTTATAATTTTTACAAATAAATTCTCTTATTAACTGCTCATAACGGTCTGTTAATCTGAAATTTTTGATTTTTTTCTTCCCAACAATGATTTTCTTTCCATGTGGCCCACAAAAATTTCTTTTATTTTCAGCATGTGTAGATATATGATTTGGTTGTGTTGGCATAATAGAACTTGTGAGCAGAGTAAACAAAAATATAAATACAACAAATGATACTTCATAACAATCTATCGATTGTTGGCACTTTATTATCAGACAACGACAAATAAAAAACTGAAATGACTTTAAATAATTCGACGCACATTTTCTACTAATATTCTTAAATAATAAAAGTAGCAACAGAAGAAGACATTTGCTGTGCTGGTTAAAGAGAAACTGAAAACCGAAAAGTTTACAATGTAAAAGTAAAACAGTAGAAAAATATAGTGATATAGATATTTTGTATCTATACTAAGTTGCGAAGTGCTTTGTTTTTGTTTATTCGATCAAGAAATGCTAGGAAGCATACAAAACAATAAGAATATATGCTTAAAAATTTAGTCTCAGATAATTTTAGATTTTAAAGTTTTTCGGCATACCCCAGGGATCTGCACTAGGTCTCTTACGGTCTCTTACTCTGTACCATTTATATCAATGACCTTGCCAGCACCAGTGCTGATACTGATTTCACATTGTTTGCTGATGATAAAACGACTAAACACGAATATTGTGCTTTGGGAACTGAATTTAAATGTTATCTCGACAAACGAGAGTATTAACGAATGGTTTTTATCCAATTGATTAAAGCTAATCAAAGACAACACACAAACTTTAAACTTCACTCTTCGATAACTTGACCCAGCAGACCAATTTGTTCATAGAGATAAAGTGGTAAAATTTTTAGGTGTATGTCTAGACTCAGCATTATCCTGGTAGCAACACATTTTAAAATTATCAACTAAACTCTCCAAAAATATTTATTTGTTACGGAACCTAGCTAACACTTTATCCCAAAACTTCTTAATTATGGCTTACTATGCCCCATTTCATGCAAAAATGACATATGGTATCTTAAACTGGGGACACTCAACTCATACCACTAAAATATTTGGTTTGCAATGCAGATGCATTCGGATACTTTCGCATTTAAAGTATAGAGATGATTGTAAAGATCAATTTATAAAACTTAAAATTCTAACATTTCCCTGTGTTTATATCTTAGAGTGTATATTATAACTGAAACAACACGAACACCTATACGTTACACACAGTCATCCACATTAACATGAACATAATACTAGAAACTGTGATAAAATACATATAAATTTTCTTCCGCTCACCAGAGCAAGAAACGGAACCAGTGATGCAAAATATCATGAAACTTAAAATTTGCGAAAATTTCCGTGATATTTTTGTGAAAGTTTCGAAATTCATCTGAAATTTATGAAATTTCTGAAATATAAAATTAAACATTAAGTATCATGAAACTTTCGTGAAATTTCAATGAAACTTTCATGTTATGAAATTTAATTGAATAATTCCCTAATTCTATGAAAGTTAAGTGAAATTTCATTGAAATATATTCATTGATGAAACTTAAGTTCTGTATAATATTCGCATTTTTTTAAACTTCCGAGAGATAATGACTAATAAATCCCATTTTTGAAACTAGTCTCATATATTTTTATTTTTCAATGTTTTTCTTTAATATAAAAATATATATTTTGTTTTCTCCTTAATAAGATTAGAACTTACAAACATTGTCTAAATGTTATTTGTGGCATTATCTTAATTTTTTCCCGAGCACCGCTTAAAAAGAAGAAATACGTGTGGCAGGAAGGCCGAAAGAATTGAAGAAGAGAAAAACTTACAAACGTGAAAAGTAAAAAATAAATAAATTAAAAAAAAAATTTAAGCAATGGCTTTCTTTTAAAATTGAATTGCACTAAAAAGTAGAAAATAATATTTATACAGTGATTAAATTACAAAATAATGATGAAAAAGAAAACCATTGGATGCTCATAAAATATAATATATTACCTTTATCAACAATCAGCATTGTGATAAAACGTTATGAATAGTATGTTGTAATATAGCAGCAACAGCCAATACTTTATGAGCGCCCAATGGTTTCCTTTTTCATCATTTTGTAATTTAATCACTGGATAAAAAGTATTTTCTTCTTTTTAGTGCAATTCAGTTTCAAAAGAAAACCATTGTTTCAAGAATTTTTTATTTATTTATTTATTTTTACTTTTTAGTTTCCTGTCTGCCATTTTCTTTCATTCAAACGCCAACATTTAGATTACTCTTGTCAAACTTTTTCATTTGATACTCATATCAAAGGGGTTGTAAAGAAATAGGTAATCCGCCATTTCGTGTCGGCCGCCATATTGGTTTTAAAATAACGTCACACAGCTTATCGTATTCTACTTGTCATACCCTTTCATTTGATATCCACGCCGAGGGAGTTGTAAAAAAATAGGTGATCCGCCATTTTATGCCGGCCGCCATATTGGATTTAGAATGACGTCACACAGCTTATTGTATTCTACTTTATATGCCCTTTCATTTGATACCCATGTCGAGGGGGTTGTCAAGAAATAGATAATTCGTCATATTGTGTCGGCCGCCATATTGGATTTAGAATAACGTCACTCAGCTTGTTGTATTTTACTTGTCATACCCTGCTTTCATTTGATACCTATGCCGAGGGCGTTGTAAAGAAATATGTGATCCGCCATTTTGTGCCGGCCACCATATTTGATTTAGAATGTCACACAGCTTATAGTACCACTTTATATACCCTTTCATTCGATACCTATGTCAAGAGGGTTTTCAAGAAAAATGTAATCCGCCATTTTGTGGTGGCCGCCATATTGGATCTACCATAATATTGAATACACTATATTGTATTGTCAAAACCAAAGTTGTGTGCAAAATTTCGGCATGATTGGATATAGGGAAGTGGTCAAAAATTCAAACAACAAATTTGAAAATACATGCGTACAACATTTCGAGCTAAAGAAGACCATTGTAAAAAATAATAATACATTTTTCAAAATACACGAGTAGGTAATTTGTCAATATATTTACAAAATCTCCTGGACCCCTATTCTCCACTCGAGAGAATGCTCATTTCGGGAGAAAGGAAAAGAAGGAAACGTAGCAACATGAAAAGCGATAAAACATTCAGATCTTCCACTCCCTGATTCAAGAATAGGGTCCCTGCCCCTTGTAGATTCAGATTGAAATCTAAACTCTAATACAATACATTACCATTACGTCATCAATCAATGACCTCAGTTAGAAATTATGCCATTAATATATTTTTTCATTGAAAATAAGGAACCTAGATATGAACGAAAGAAATGAAAAGCAGGGGATTCTTATACTTGAATAGCTAACCTAACCTCTAAAATAAATGCTTTAAACCAGACTATAATCCTCATTGGTTGAAAACAAGTTAAAAAGGCGCGCGAAATTCAAATTTCTTTTGATGTAATGGAAATACAGATTTTGCAGCTGAAACTTTCATGAAAGTTTCAAAAATATGGTAATTTTCAGATTAATCTGAAACTTTCATAAAATTCAGATATTTCAGAAATTTATGAGGGTACGTTGAAACTTTCAGAAATTTCAAATTGAAATTGAAACTTTCAAAATGAAATTTGAAATTTTGCATCACTGAACGGAACAGGCTACTACTCTACCAGATTCTATAATGTTCTACCTAATTCAGTCAAAAACTTGAATTTCTTGAAATTTAAAATCAAAATCAAACACTACCTAAAAGCCAAGACCTTCTACATGTTTAATGAATTTCTGAAAAATGACCTCTGATTTAACTTAATACTACCTAGCCACTGAATACATGTACAAACGTGTACTACCCATTATATACTCACATTTTACTAATATTCATCTTATATTTTATGTACCTAGTTATACTATTGTCTGTTTTCTGTTCCTGTATTTTATGTACTTAGTTATACTATTGTCTGTATTTTGTTGTTTTTTGTATTTTATACACTTCACTCACTCCAATTTGTTTTGACTTGTGTAAGCATTTTAATATGTATATTAGCACCAATAAATTCTAAATCTATCTATCCATGTGATTTCTCTGGATCAGCTCTGATTTCATCAAAAACATTTTTGGGTAATATGAGGCATAAGGTCCCGTAAGTATTTCTTAGCTCAAATGTAGACGAACTTTTGTGTTTTAAAAAGATACCATGTGCAAAGTGACGTCATGAGAAGCTCCTCTTCGTTTTCATGCGATCCAACTTTGATCATTTATTTACAGACTTAAACGTTCGAATAAAAATCTAAAAAAATTAAAAATTGTCTTATAAAGTGTTTCTATTTCTAAAATTAAAAAAATGCTGAACGGACCTATTGGTTGATCTTGAAATTTATAGATGTCCAAAGACCATAATTAGCCTAAATCCGTATGTGCCATATATGTTCCTCGTTAACCGAATGTGGGGATGATCAATTTCTCGAAAAGAGGCATTAATCCTAGTTCATCTGAATACTGACTGTATGGTCCTCAACTCAAGATGTGTATGACTGTAAATAGAAGTGGCCTAAGGGTGCTACCTTGAAGCACTTAATAATTCTCAACAATCATTTCGTATAACAATTTAAATATGTACATTCAACTTTTTAGGGCAAAACTAGGTGATGGCCTCTTATCAGGGAAATACTCAGTTCCGCCTCCTCCAGGTTCACCTGTGGATGCTGATCCCCCAGGTATCTGCCCTAGAATGTTCAAGACACTGATTGGTCGAGGACATCCAGAATTTTCCACTAAGAAGCAACAAGACGTTCAGGAGTTTCTGCTCCATCTTCTGAGTTTATTAGAACGCAATACAAAAAATCAAGTTAATCCTGGAGAATGCTTTAAATTTGAAGTGGAAGAGAGGTTTCAGTGCAATACTAGTAAGAAAGTCAAATATTTGACAAGATCTGAACTTATACTGCCCCTTTTAATACCCATGGATGCTGCAGTAAATAAAGATGAAGTAAGTACTTACCTGATTAATTTCCAAATAAAACATTTTTAGAGTTATTCAATTGGTACATAATATGAAAGCATATTATGCTTTCTGGTTAGCGTAGTCAGTTGGAAACATGTTAATTTTCTTTACTGATCGTAGCATTAATTTAAAGGTTCATTTTCCATTTTGCATTGAAAAACGCAAATATTCACATAAGAGATTATTGAAATAAAATGTAAAACTAGTAAAAAAAAAAGAGAGATTTTATATAACTAAATGTAAACACAGCGATTGAAAATGAGTTGATGTTTTAGGGATTCTTACTATTATTTGTTATTTTAATTGTCTCCCGATGATGCAATATTGATTGGCAATGCGCTTGTCATTAGGCGATGAAGTATTTTTGTGTTTCTATGATTTTATCTAAAGTTACTCTTCACTATTCATATGAATATATAAATGGTAAATGCTTCATAACCATCATATTTACTGATCCATTTTTTTTTTAAACGAGGGTTCTTCTTCAGCTAATATTAACTTACTGTCGAAATTTCATACAATCACATTTTTTTTCTTAAGTTGTTGTACCAACAAGAAAGTTAACGAGTGGGCGGACAAATAGCAGACATTTTGAAAGTTGTTTAGAATTCAAGGACTACACATGGTGTATGTTTGCCTGAAAGAAAACTCTGAAGAAATTTTATTGCAAACAAATTAGAACAAGTGACTGCTGTGAAAAAATATGCGACAAAGACTATGCCAAGTAATGATCATGTGCGGATCAATATCAAATTTCGAATTTAATTAAAGATTTGGATGACATTGTTGACCATACA
Organism: Stenurella melanura; assembly: GCA_963583905.1. Lineage (NCBI taxonomy): Eukaryota > Metazoa > Arthropoda > Insecta > Coleoptera > Cerambycidae > Stenurella > Stenurella melanura. The sequence continues at coordinate 213,829,531 of OY757309.1, forward strand.
CCAGAGAGCTTAATACTCACATCACAGACAAAAATGAAAGACTGAATTTTGTCATATATACTATATGATATACTCTTCCCTAGTAACTCTCACAGCTGCTCCAAGGGGTGCAATCTTGCAAATTTTTCGTGCGCGGTTTTTAGCACTCGGAAACGATACAGATCGAAGCAGGACGAAATTCTACTATTTACTCACATATCAAAGTCAGCTATCTCTTTAATGACAATATGTTTCTGATAACACAGAAAATTCCATATTGGATACAAAAGAGGAAACTGTCAATTGAGATCTCATCGAAAGTCCCATAATGTTACTTTTTGATATAGTCGTGGTGCTTTCAATTTGCAAATTTCGACTCAAGATGTATGACGCACATAAAATACCACTTTTACACTCTCCAATGAGACATTGTCCAGCCGTCTAACTGCTGCTGTTTCTGTGCCACAAATGTACTTAAAATTTACTAATTTGTTAAATAGCTAATTGTTGCATGTCGCCACTGTAGAGCTGCATGAGAATCGTCACAACAAGATACTGGGGAAGCGTATACGTGTGCATTTTAGTATTTTAGTGCATTAAGTCGGAATTTTGTAAACAAAGGAGAAACGCAACCAGACCACCCCGTTTTCGAGAGTGCCGAACATGAATATGAGGTAAAAAAAAAAGGATTTTATCAGGGTAACTCCTTCGTTCACAGGCGCGTGACAGCAAGGGTTTCTATGCAAATTTCTGCATATTTGACATGATAAAGGGTGAAAGTTAATGTCAGAAACATGACCACCCTTGGGGGTTGAATATACCCTCCCAGGGGGTAGGAATATGATAAAATATATCTTTGAAACTTTTACCCCCATTTTCGAGGATGCTTATGATGAATAATATAATTTTTGGTGACTCCGACCCTTCCTACTCCATCAAATGATCAAAATCCACCCCTTTCGCATGTATACTGTCATTGTCTGTACTGTATTCGTCCGACTCCTTGACTCCACTATTTCTGTTCTCATATTTTTTAAGTTTCTATTGTTTTTCGAACTTCGTAATATTTTATAGGTAGCTGGAATCTATAGTTTGTACAATGAATCTTTCCGTGTGCGTCATAAACAAGAACTGTATGAAGTAATCTGTTGAAGGTCACTCCTTCTCTTCAGCAGTAATGTGCATCAAAAAAATGAAAAATTTGTTTTTACTCTCAGTCATCATCCGACAAATTAGAAGCCATATTTTTTGGAAATGACAAATAATTTTGTAGAATAATAACAGATATATTATTTACCACTAATTATGGTTATAATAGTGAAGCTTAAAAATGCATTTTCATCAAAAAGCAAGAACGCCACTGATCTAAAATGACAGATATTATAGCCGTTGATAGCACATCACTACGACAACTGTTCATATCGACGTCTCTTTTTAATTCCGCTTGAATTTATCGTTCGGCTGTCTTAGCATGCTCGAGCGGTTAGAAGATATACGTAACTAAATATTTGCTCTTCTCAATGCGTTCAGCAACCGCACATATGTCCTACCTAATTTCATACTTGCGCAAACATTCATCGTACAGACTGTACTTAATATTTCTTTTTTTTTTATACACCTAAAATGGTTCGTATATTTTTTTTTATGTTGAATATGTTATTAAAAATCTTGGTATTTAATATAGGTATACTTATTATTATGTAGAGTTCATCCAAATCCCCCCTCTCCTCTCCACCCCGGAGAGCACATATGGATACATTTATTTTAAAAACATTCACTGACTAAAAACAATTTATTATTTGATTTTATTTGACATGGGGTACTTTGGAATGAGTTTGATGTCACCAATCAGTCTATGTACTTTTTATACTCACAACAGCCTGTATATTTACGAAATATGTTTGGTGTTTTTTTTATAATTTATCCGTGACTAAAATACTTTTCCTATTTAATAATGATAATACATTTTGTAGGTAACTGCCTATGAAGTTAAAAAAGCTGAAGCTGAAGCCCAAGGTAAAAGATTGGAACCTGATTCAATTGTTCGACCAAGGATTAAGTTTTTCTCTTGTTTGGAGTCTTTCACACAGTCCGAAATTATAAATAATTTTTACAGCTCTGCAGTTGGTGGAAATGTTATAGCTAGGAAGTAAGTTTTAAAACAAAACAGCATAAGCATATAATTGTAAAAAGTACACTTTGACCAAAGTTAAAATGCAATTAAAGGAATTCAATTTTCAAAGATGGTACACACACAAATTAGGGTTATTTTCATAATCTGGCTATGTTCTAATGCGTTTTCTATTACCTAAACTCCTAAACTATATCATATCATCATTTTAAATTACCAATTCTACATGTTCGCAATTTTAAGAAAACCTATGGATAATAATTAGGTATGTTTTTATGGTGAACTATATACAGGTTTCAGACTCGTATGGAAAACCTGGAGAACCTGGAAAACTCAGGGAATTTAAAAATCTTTTAAAAATACCTGGAAATATTAGGGAATTTTATAAATTGTATAAAGAATCAGGGAATTCTGCGTCTTGATATCGAAAACCATAGAGTTTTTAAGAATTTTCACTGATCCAAATCAATTCAAGGAATAATTTTATGTCAGATAAAAAATTACTTCACTAAAAAATATATGGAAATTAATATTTTTGGTAATGGAAAACCTGGAAAATTCGGGGAATTTTTTCCGCTTCACAAAGTCTGAACCCTGTGTAATTAACAGTTTTTTTCTACTTGTGCTGCTTTGTGAAAACAATGGAGCACATGTAGTATATAACCAACCTAACGTCAAATTTTGCTTTTTTGTAAATTCTCATTTTTGTTTTTTTTTTTTTATATCTAGATTGGAACCACTATAATATTAAAAAGTCTCTCAAATAATATATACAGAAATTTTTTATATTGTTTATTTTCAAAAAGATACTGATATTTACAGGTTGGAAATCCAATCTATAATTAGCAGTTTATTTTTAATATCCAATAATATAAAAAAATTATATGCATTCTAGTTCATTAATGTTACACTGGTTCCAATCTAGAAATGCAAATAAAAACATTAAAACTGAGTATAAGCTTGCAGAAATGTAATATTTGAGGTTATGTTAGTCATACAATGAACACGCACTATGGCAATATTGAGATGTGTTTTATTAATTTATTTGACAGACAAATGTAGTGGATATGGAAAATGTGGAAAATTCATTTATATGAAATGATCCAAAACACAGTGTTGTTTTGGTTCTTTCCTGAAGAGTACAATAGGGTAAACATATTTCATTAATTAGAAAATGAAGAAAATGAAGAGTAACGGTACTCCTAAGAATAACCAATAGAAGTTCGTTCTTGATTTCTGAGATCTCAACTAACTAGTAAAATTTATCTAATATCAGTAGGAAATTCATAAAAGAAGACCGACCATAACACCAGCAATTTCATGAGCGTCACTGACAATTTTTTAATTATTGGAATAAATTGAATATTGTTTTACTAGTTTATATTAATTAATAGACCTGATGTAAATTATGTTTTTATCATAAATATTGTTAGTTTAATGAACAATTCCATAGATGATTCAATAAAAGTAATGTAACGTATTTTGCTTCGGTAGCTGGTTTGGAGATGTTATCCCAGTGTTCAGTTTAGTAAATAAAATAGCCCAAATACAAATAAAAGGTTTATTTCTCTTCAACAAGCACCATTCATCTGCAATTCTTGTCTGAATCATAAAATATTACTGAGTTGATATACCCCAATACATTAAACCATAACTAATATTTGGCTGTATTAATCCATAGTGCAACTTAAAAATTTCTAATGAACTGAGTAATGATAAAGCAAGTAGTATTTAATTTCTTTTAAATATGAAATTTAGCAACATAGCTCGGGAGTTTTATCTCGGTGACGACAAAATCAGGGTTGGCTGTCAGCACGAGAAGATTTTTATGCAGGTATCATACAATATATCTTACCTTGTGCTCTTTTTTAGGGAATTCCATAATATCCAAAGTTAATATGGTCAGCTTATTATAAACACTGACTCGAAGAGGAGGTATTGGAAGATGTAACATTGAACTAACACACACGCACACATGTATTTTTCACTACCTTAAGAATGAACACTATGTAAGGCTAATGTGGAAGGGGATAAAGTACCAAATGAGAAGATATCTCCCTAATAATCCAATTTTAGCCAAATATATTCCTCAACAACCCTGTAGTATTTTCAGTTAAATAACATCACCCTATTTGCAAAAAACAGCAATTAAAATTATAATTAACCATAAGCTGTTTTTGGCAATTTGGGTGATGTTATTTACTGAAAATTAGTATAAGTTGTACATAAATAAATAATACAGGATTGCTGAAGACCATTCTTGGCTAAAAGTTGATTATTAGGGAGATATCTCCTGATTTGGTGCTTTATCCCCCTCCCCACTAGCCTTACGTAATGTTCACTCTTAAAGTACAGCTTCCTGGGAATGCCTTCAGATGTGATGCCTACCTTGATCAACCATGAACTGCCCTTTAAAGTTCCATTTCTTGGAAGAGACAAATGGGATCGAAACTAAACCGACCCACAAAGTGCAGACAGTTGTTGGTTCACATACAGCTCCAAAACTTCTTAGGGAGCTGGTGTATATAGTCGCAAACCAAAGGAAAAGATAATTTCGAGCCATGGTGATAATGCAACAGCTATATTTCAGGCAGAAATCCATGCTATTGAACTGTGTGTATGGAGGCTAGAACAGACGCAGCCACCACAGATCAATAAAAATATTTTCAGACAGCCAAGTGGATGTTAAAGCCCTTGGATCCTACCGTTGCAACTATAAAATGGTTTGGAACTGAGCTCTTACCCAACTGGGCAGAAACAACAAACCGACTCTGATCTGAATATCTGGCCACTCTGGCATGGAAGGCAAAGAAGTTGCTGATTCCTTAGCCAGAGAAGACGCTGCAACCAAATTTATAGGCACTTGGCAAACTCTGCCAGGGCTACTATCCTAGCCTGGGCTAAATTGAAACCAATCCAGCACTGGCAGTAACTACCAGGATTAGTGTGCTTAAAGAAGTTTATTACACACCCCTTGAAATCAAGAACTAAAAGACTATTAGAGTTGAGTAGGCCACACCTAAGAACTCTAATTGGCCTATACACTGGGCACTGCAGATTAAATCATCACCTACACATAATTTGACTAGTGGAAAATGTCGTCTCTGTCTGGAGGATGATGAAACGGCAGAGCACGTTTTGTGTACCTGTCCTACTGCAGAAGGAACCAGATTATTACTGTTTGGCAAAGGGCGACTGGAGCCAGAGGACCTGGACTCTTTCTCACCCAACAAGATTATCAGCTTTATTAAAAATATGAATCTGTTGGGTGAACTTATATCTAGGAGTAAGCCACAATAGACCTGATGGTCACAGTGGAGGATCTGACAGGAGCCCACTCACATATTAACCTAACATTAAAGTAATACACACATACGTAATTTTTTATGAATATAAAAGTATATTATTAATATTGGTTCTAAATATTCTGAAGTTAAAGTACAGTTTGCGAAACTGAGACCTTGGATGGTCTACCCTTTCCCTTTATTAAATGTTGATGTAAATGCCAAGAATTGCTACAGTGTAGGTAAAAAGGGATTTTGTCAAAGCAGTGTTTCACAATTTCGGCGGCGTCATCTAATTATAGGAGATAATAGAACCGCATTATCGAAAAACATATAAAAGTAACGCTGTACACTGAAGTCTAATGTTGACTCATGGTCACTGCAATTATTTGGAAGAGAACCAACTACGTTTTTAGATAATTGTCAGAACCTTTCACAAATGTAGTAGATTTTCGATAGAAGTAGGTTACACCTATTAACATTTTAAAATGAAGTAAAGTTCACTTTTTCATATTGTGCGTATTTCTGATGCACATGGTTTGCAATATAATATTGTCTATAAGAGAGCCATCTGTGGCGCCGTGATAAAATTCCCGAGCTGTGTATATAATTTATAATCTATTTACTTTCTTGTAGGAATAATAGTTCAATTTTAAAGTTTGTTGCTTTCTTGAGAGTTTCAAAAAAAGTAAATTACCATAAAGTTACCTATTTCTCATTTGTGGGTTAAATACTCATATAAAAATAAATATTACATTTTCATTTAACTACGAATGGAAAGTTTTATTTGTAGATATGATTTATTTTCAGAACCACAAAATTGGCTACCTTCCCAGATTATTTAATAATACAATTAAAGAAATTTATGTTGCGTGAAGATTGGGTACCAATTAAACTAGATATATCAATTGAAATGCCAGATATATTAGATATTTCTTCCCTTCGTGGGGATGGACCACAACCAGAAGAGGAACTTTTGCCGGAGCCAGTGGTTCAACCTCCTGCTCCTGTAATGGATGAGGCTGTGTTATCGCAGTTAGCTGACATGGGTATGTTGTTCGTAGAATAAATATTGATCTCTTGTGCACGTTTGTGGGAAATGAGCTTTAACATGTTAGCTGCCGCATGGAATTTTTGTATCATACTCAAAATGTCAATTTGCCAGCTGGATCGAGGGCACTTGCCTAACACGCCGACTGGTAGCCTGCGGTCATTTACTTTTATCACTTTAAATGCACCTTGGAGGCCCGCTATTCATTTAATATGAAAATGCTCATAGGAATAGATTATTCGGCATATAAGGAATCGTAGGTGGAAATGGTTGGCCGTTACAGGTATGTTTAGTTCAATAAAATGTATATAAAAGTGACAATATATGCCTTTATGTCTTTTTATAATTATTTCAGTAATATGCCTATATATACCTACTAATTTGTCCAAAAAAGAAACTGAAATTTATTTATTATATTATGTTATAAATAAACTTTCTAACTATTAAATATGTTCTACCTTTTCAAATACTGCATTTAGTTTTCAAACTAGACAAAACTTGCAGCAGAACTAAACACATGGAACCTGAAACTATCTTATCTGCACTGGATGTAGCTTAAAAGACAAATAAAGTTGTATTGTATTGTATTACGAGGTTATATTTTCAAATGTCTACCGGCGGTCATTTGGCACGCAGAAAATGATTGTATTATGTCCATGCCACCCGACTGCGGGTCACCATTAAATGACAAGTGTATAGTTAAATTCAAATTAAGATGCTGTATACCTCATTTTTTTTAAGTTTTTTTTCGCATTGGAAACCCAAGTTATGATATGTGCATTTTCGGTAATAAGCATATAAATGAGGGTGACAAGAACAAAAAAACGATCAGATGACAGCCGGTGGTCAGGCGGCGGCTAATGTGTTAAAATGTCACTGTGAAAAAATTATAATTTTAAACGTTAATACAAAATACTAATAGACGATAAACATTGTCGTAATCACTATTATTTAGATGTGCAAAATGTTCCTATTAAGAATTTACAATTAAAAACAATGTTTTGTATATTCAGGTTTTCCTCCCGAGGCATGTAAAAGAGCAGTATTCCATACTGGGAATTCAGGTTTAGAAGCAGCCACAGCTTGGATAATGGAACATATTACGGATGCAGATTTTACTGATCCCTTTGTACCTCCAGGTACAGAAAGTTCGCATTTTGTACCTAATTCGGATTCTCTAGCTATGATTGTATCGATGGGTTTCACACCAGAACAAGCAACAAAAGCCCTTAAAGCTACAGATAATAATGTTGAAAGAGCAATGGACTGGATTTTCTCACATCAGGATGATTTGGATAATGTTGCTTCGCCGCCTGCTCCTGCATTCAGAGATGGCGAAGGAAGTAAGTAATATAATAATAATATTGGTGTGTCTGCCTTGTATGTTTGTTACTAAACGCTTCCATTTACTCCACATATTCATAAACAAAAAATTAGAGATGTAAAGATTCCCATTTGTTGAACATTTTCGGAAAATTTCTTTTACAGTTTCTCAGAATTTGTAGATTGTTTAAGGGGTCGCTCGGCTCTAAACAGCCCGTCTTCAGATCAATCTATAGAGTAGCCGTTAAAAGGTAGAGCGAGAACGCGGTATTTCCCTGGACTCCCATGCAAGTACTAACCACGCCCAACGTGGCTTAGTAAAAACATATATTAAGGCAATATTCTCAGTATGTAGCTTTCTTAGGAGTTAGGGAGGCAGTTATTTCTATGAAACTTTTTTACTGTACTAATACTTGTATGTACAATCCGCATCTAAAGGAGAATGCAATCATTCAAGGATACACTATACACATATGTACTCAAAAGCCATCTCTGGAATTTATTCCTGTAATCCAGACTTTGCTTATAGTACTCTGGAAATTGAGCATTGCTCATTTTTGATATTAACAATGTTTTTTATTTTTTAGAATATAAGTTGATTGGATTCATTTCTCACATGGGAACATCTACGATGGTCGGTCATTATGTTGTACACTTGTTAAAGGATAATCAGTGGGTTATTTTTAATGATAATAAAGTGGCCCTCTCAGAGAATCCACCAAAAGATCTAGGTTATATCTATTTATATGAAAGATTGTAATACTAATTTTATTGTAATTTTTATATTAATAAATCAAAATAAATCAGATTCTTTTTTTAATTTCTCCTTTCTAACTTTCTTGATTCGCAAGGAACACTAATATCGGTACTACTGAAATGGACTTTACTACAGTCACCGCCGATTTTTATCCTGTTATCAAAAAATACCTCTGGCATAAATGGAATCAATATTGGCAAGCATATGGTGTACAAACTAATACCTATTATTACAACATTCACCCAAATATTCCTACGTCACAATGGTATCATAATTGTCACCTTAGTAGAAAAACCATATCTACCATAAGTAGAATTAAACTTAATCATGGTAAATTTCCCGCTCACCTGTATAAAATTGGAGTACGTGAAGATCCACACTGCCCCTGTGGCGCAATCGGTGATATTAATCATATTATATTTAATTGTCCGTTAACAGAACCTTAAGCAAAACATTTTCTTAAATTCCTGCATGATAATGATTTTATGTCACCCATATGGTTACCACATTTTCTAAGTCTAAAAAATCCTGCTTTAATGAAAAAACTTGTCTCTTTCTTTTTTGACGCCAACATTGATATTTAGGTATCTTACCCAAAACCCTTGTTTCATTCCCTTTGTTTATTAAGTCCTTCCAACCGTGGCCCACCTGTGCTTGTCTTATTAAATGCCCTGAAAGGCCCCTGGGCGAGAAGTGAGTCGTCCTTGTTTGAATTCCTTACAAACCTTCCTTATAAATGAGTAGGGCAAGAGTTTTTTATTGTTGTTATTTTTTTTTTTTTGTTTGTCTTATTTTATTGATGAATTTTTTTTTAACTTATAAAATTTGCTAGATCTGTTATTTTAAGTAATTTTCTATTTTTAATAAATTTATAATACATATTTAGGTCTCGGTAACGGGTACCTTGGTACCTATTTCTACATTTATGGTGTAATATTTTATATCCTCTAATCCGGTTTATTGTCTCATAGTAGGTAGTTATATGTTCGTGGCCAAAACACTTTGCTTGTAAGGCCAATAATCGGAAGAAAAAAAAAAAAAACTTTCTTGATAAGTTCCCAAAGGTGAATAATTGACTTAAATAGGAATAACTTCATGGTTTTTATTGGCTTAATAAGTTAATTTTGTTTCATTAAAATAAGGAAAACGTGGTAATACATTTAACTATAATATAACTACACAAAATTTATGACAATCCATATGACTGAAAACTGTAATTTGACCTTGAATCAAATAGACTCAAATTGCACACTATGCCATCCTAAATCAAAGTCGAATCATAACCTAGAAATCACTACTCTCATCTTACGCATATGATCAATGTCAATTTGAAAATCATAATAAAGACTGACTAAGGATCAGCTCATAATACCAACGATGTCATGAGCGTCGACGAACAATTTTTAAAATCACTTTAATTGTTGTGACAAATTGAATGTTGTTTTACTACTTTATATTAATTTTAATACTGATATAAATTATTTCGTTATAATAAATAATGTTAATTTAATAAACAACTCCATAAATGATTCAATAAAAGTAAATAAATATCATTTAACCTACGGCTATGCTACTGGCAATATTAAGAATGAACCAAGACTCAAGAGCAGGCAACGGATTTGTAATGGTGAGCCAAGTATACAATGGACTACTTTCGTTTGAGGTAAGGGCATAACATATCTGAATAACTATATACGTCAGTGGCGGCTCGTGATATTGTCTGCAGAGGAGGCTTGATATTCTGAAAGACAACTGATGTGCAATATGACTACAATTTGTGCATTTCCCCACCACCCCTGAGGTAACGGCGCGTTACATTTTTTTTGCCGTGGGTTGTTCGCCAGGATACCGATTCACGACTTGAGAGAATAGAACTAATAAAAGAATAGAATGAAAGGGAAATAGAAAATATGATGAGATGAAAAAATCATTCTCATGAAATTCTCGTTCCTACGACTTGAGTATCGGTATCCAAAGGAGCCCTACTATCCCACTTGTAATTAAATTATATAACTTTTAACAAAAATAAAAATAGTTTTGGTAAAAAAATTAAAGTGTTTTATTCTACAAACAAGAAATAGTATTCAATATCACTGCCAGGAGTGTAAAATTATAACGTTTATTAAAAATTAAAATAGTTTTGAGAAAAAAGTTATATGAAAAAAATATAACCGTGGAACTCTATATTATGGAGAATTAAAAAATATTTCCTAAAAAATAAATAACACGAATAAATATTTTTTCTAAAATAACAACTACCTATATTAATCTCTGCTTTAAAGCCTAAATATTTTTATAAATGAGTGGTAACCTGCGATTTTCGGAACTAGCAAAATGGTTGATGACTTCATCATAAAATGAATCGCGTTTCTTCAATTCTGACAAAAGACGTTTTTCTATTGAAATAAGCGATACATTTGAGAGGCGGTCTTGACTCATTTTGTTTCTAGTAAAAATGTTTTTATGCGTTTAAGTGCTGAAAATGATCATTCTACAGAAGCTGAGATTACCGGAATTGTCTCAAAAAATAGTGGCGTTATTCAAAAAGTTCTCTAATTTTTGGTCATAAGTTTAAAAAAAATCTAACAGCTCTTTGAAATTTCCTTTATTGCACGATTCTCGTTTTTCGTCATGTCCTCGGAAAAAATTTTTTTGTGAAGATAAATATATAGCGGCATCTATTAACCTCTTTCCCAGGCAGCAATGTCACGTATTATTGACGTCATTTTTTGGTCACTAGTTGGTCAGATTAACGTCATTTTTTCCGTCATTTTTACGTAAAAATGACGGCCTAATGTCACAGCCCATTGACGTCAATTTTTTACGTCAAATTAACGTCAGCTAATGACGTCGTACAGACGTATGAAATGATACAAATATGACCTATTTTGAAATATTTATTATACTGTTAATTGGAAATACTTTAATACTTACATTATTGAATCAATTATTTGAATGAACATATTTCAATAATTTTCAAAAAATAGAACTATTATACAGTGTGTCCTAGGATAGATGTAACAAACAATTTTGGAATTTTGGAACGGTATTTGGGGATTGAGTCCTGGTTGTTGTAAAACTAAAGTATACCAAAAATGTCTTAATTTGGTGTTCTACAGGGTGTTTATAAGCAAAGTTGTAAAAATCACCACTAATAAAGTACTTTTATTTTTCAAAATATGAAAATATTCCACTAAGAAAAGTTATTTAGAATGCAATTTTATACCCCTATACCAAATTTCAGGAATATAAAATTATTTTTTTTAAACTTCCCATTTTTTCAATAAATTAGTATTTTATTTTGAACCATTCAATTAAAACTGCATAGAAATTATTTTTTTAAATTAATATTTAAAGTTATGTAGAAGCTAAAAGTAGGCTACGAGAAGTCAATTTTTTATTTACCAATAGCCTACTTTTTGAGATGATTAACATTTGCTCCTACACAACTTTAAATATGAATTCAACTCTTAATTTGTAAAAAATGGAAAGTTTCAAAAAAATAATTTTATAATCCTGAAATTTGGTATAGAGGTATAAAATTGCATTCTAAATAATTTTTCTTAGTGGAATTTTTTCATATTTTGAAAAATAAAAGTACTTTATTAGTGATTTTTACAACTTTGCTTATAAAACACCCCGTAGAACACCAAATCAAGTTATTTTTGGTATGCTTTAGTTTTACAACAAGCAGGACTCAATCCCCAAATATCATTCCAAAATTCCAAAATGTTTGGTCCATTACACCTCTCGTTACATCTACCTGTATATTGCCATAATCAAAATAAATATTCTATTTACGTGTAGAAAAAAAATTCCAAATTCCATGTAATTAAATATAATTTAAGCACCTGTCCCAAAATAGGTGAATTTCTGCTGCTCATAGGCGATGAATAAGGTGGTGTTGCTGTACTGCTCAAAAAAGATGTTTCGGGTGAATTTACACACCTGTCTGGAACAAAAAATTAAGTTAGACAATGACTATCATTAAAAACAATATTATTTACCATTTTCTTTATTGCTGGGGGACGTTCAAGAAGTCGGCCTACTACATCCACATCGCTGCTACTGCTGTCATCCAATTTTTTTACTTCTTTTTTTCCTCTTTGGTCTCTGGGAGGTTCTCTCATCTAATTCTGATTGGAGGTCAGAAGTTACTTCCGCATTTTTAATTTTTTTTTTAGCGCTTTTTCATACTCATCTACATAAGAAACACAAATAAATTAAATCAAATCTGTAATAGAGAAATAAATAATTTTATATTAATAAAAAATAATAAATAATACTACCTACTACTTCAGTTTGAAAAAAACATTTACTAATATAAATAAACATTTGGCAACAAATTCTTTAATAAGTATTTATTTTTTACTAACCAACTGCAAAAAATGTTCTCAATATCTTGTATAAATTACAAGTGTTTTCATCTGGAGTCTCCTCACTTTTCAAAGCCTTATATCTCTCCTTGTTTTTGAATGGGGGTCAAAATACCTCAGATTTTCGGGGTGTTATCCACTCCTGTGATACTAACGCGATACCACCACCATCGTTTTCTTGGAATTCGATTCCTATGAAAGCCATACCTGTGAAGTTTAAATAATTTATATAACAGACCATTCTATTATGGTCTATTTGGTTTCAAGTTATTTTATCACTGTCTATATAAACAGCTCTTAACAACGGATATGAAGATATTTGTCCTACCTACCTATACCTAGCATAAGTATTGCTAACTTTTGTTTATACGTCGTATAATCGAAGAATAACTCTGGGTATTTCAGGCATTGCAAGGAAAATACCATAGATTTAAAAAATTCAATTAAATAACTAGCAATGAATTTCTACAGGTTTCTTAAGGGGTAATGGGAGTGCCGTTTATTGTAGAGTAATAATAATTGTCAATTATTAGGATAGGCATGAAGAAAGTAAGATGGGTAGGTATGTGTATTTCATTATTTTTGTTGCATAAATAGCTTCATTGAAATACAAACTTAATGAAAAATATAAGTGAAAATGTGAGGTTACGATGTTTAAACTTTTGTCAAGAATATGATAGTAAAAAATAATAATTTTACCTGAATGAATCTCAAGATTTATTAACACCACCTTTTTTTTCACCATCACAACACCAGAACTGATATTTAAGTAAATTAGATCTTAAACACCTCTGTTAAACAGTAAATGACGCCAACACGACAATGGCGACAACTGCGACAACAAGTGGATGCAGCATGCGGGCGTTCACAGCGCGGGCGCAGACCATTGGGGCGTGTAATCTCTTTTAAGTGGGAGAGGCCGGGAAATTCAAAAGACAAAAAAATGACGTTTATAAGACGTCTTTAATACGTTACAAGTATCACGTATGTAATTGGTCATAATTATGACGTCAATAAAGACGTGATTTATAGGGCATATGACGTTAACGACCAATTATGACCAAAAATAGACGTGAATATAACGTGACGTTGCTACCTGGGTTAATATTTCCCTATTCTCACGGACCTTTTCGTTAAAATTTTCTATTTCTCTCTTATGTGCAGAATCCAACAAATTTTACAATATTTTGTTTACCAAACATTTCGAATTTAATGCAAGATGAAATATGCTCCTGGGATGTTTCGTGCCTTTCTAAACGTCGCGACAAATTTTGCAAATTATTAAACCCGGCCCTGCCCCAAATTGAGGATTGATCATTAGTAAATAATAAACATCTCCAACAATATAATTTGTTTCTAACTGTTGATGCCATTAACCACTCGACTTTTTTATAATTGTTATCACAAAACCCTCTGTTTTGTTTACCACTTTTAAAAACTAACGAAGGCATTGCTGGTGTAGGCCTAGCATTTCTTTTAATTCTTACCTTTTCGTCATAAGTAAGAGTAGTAAATCCATTTAATAACAAATAATCCACCACGTCTGGACAACAAGACATATTTTCACCTAGAGCACTTATTTTTAGCCCGCCTATCAAATGTTTTATGTATTTTTACGTCAACTTAACCGGCTAAAACGCAACTAACAGTTCGTTTTCTTTGTGAACCACCAGAACGAGCTGTGCACAATGTGCACATGCGCTGTAAAGAACTGACGTCGGAAGCTGGCTTCCTTTGGCTATTCGAAGTACTCTGCTATTTTACACACCGCAAAGAAATTCAAGGTCATTCATGTTAAAGTAAATGCATTAAAGTTGGAAGCTATTTCGTATTAGCCTCCAGCGAACCGCAGTGTTCGTTCAGTAAAAGACCGGCGGACCGGGAAATATGCAAACAAAGACTATCCGGACTGTAACGTTATAGGTATGTTTGTGGAAAGGAAATGCAAAACTTTTATATATACACTGAAAATTAATTAATGAATTATAAACAATAAAAAATATTGAAAATTGAGATATACCTAATTGAAATTTCTTAAGATAGACTTTTGAAGATATGGTGGTTCTTCCAAGGGGAGGCTCAGCCTCCCCTGCCTCCCCTGACGAGCCGCCACTGATATACGTGTATCGTTTGTAATATTCAAGTACGGTCTTGGTGTTATATATTCTATCACAAGGAGGCTTTGTAATGATTTATCCTAGTAGCAACTCTTTAGACTGAATTTCTCAATTACTGGGGATCATCCAGTGAGATGCAGCGCCTCTTAAATGTTACAACAAAAATTATTAAATTGATATATAGGACCGACCTCAGAAACCTGTGCTCTACTTTTCAAATCATCAAAAATTATATATTCTCCCAATTGCTTCTTTCTAAAGGACAACTTAAATAATTAAACGTGAGCATCGAAGAAAAGTAATAATAATGTGACTGGTGAAATTCGTGTTAACTTATATCGTGTTCGATGTGCCAAGCTACAACTAATGTGTTAAAATTTTTAGATAATGGTAAAATAATTTATTGTGAACTGCTGAATAAATGCATCTATCTACAAGTTTTATTTATGATTATAAACAAAAGGGCATCACCATCCAGGAATGAAGGGAAAAATTACTCTGTTTAACAATCATAAAATTGTCTTGTCTGTTTCATATACATTTTGCTTTATAAGTTTATACTAGAAAAGTCTGTGATTTTTCTACCTCCTACCGGAGGGGTGTGAGGGCTTCACCCTCAAAGTTGATTGCTTCGCAATTAATTTATCATTGAATAGAGTTTCATTTTTCAGTTTTTAATATTTTTCAGTTTCGATTTCAGATTCGTTATCAGCGACCTGAAAAACATCCAGATACCGATTTTCAACAAAATCGCACCATAAATGACATATTTATCCCGCCATATTGACGCCGCTATCTTGAATTTTTAAGTTTTGATCTCAAATTTGTAATTGGCGAACTTGATTATCTTCAGCTACCGATATTTAGTCCAGCCGGACAATAAATGATGAAGCTGCTCCACCATTTTGAATTTTTAAGTTTTATCTCTCTAATTGGCCGCCGGGTTACCTTCAGCTACCTCCTTTCAGTCGGTTCAGTCAATAAATGATAAAGCTGGTCCGCCATGTTGACGCCGTCATTTTGAATTTTTAAATTTTGATCTCAAATTTGTAAATGGTGATCTTGATTACTTTCAGCTACCGATTTTCAGTCGGGTGAGTTTATAAATGATGAAGCTGATCAGCCATGTTAACGCCGCCATTTTGAATTATTAAGTTTTGATCTAAAATTTGTTGACAATCTTGATTACCTTCAACTACCGATTTTCAGTATGATCAGTCTATAAACGAGGAAGCTGGTCCGCCATGTTGGCGCCGCCATTTTGAATTTTTAAGTGTTGATCTTAAATTTTTAATTCGCGACCTTAATTACTTACCTTCAGCTACCGATTTTTAGTCTAGACAGACTATAAATAATAAAGCTGGTTCGCCATGTTGACGCCGCCATTTTGAATTTTTAAGTTTTGATTTCAAATATTTAATTGACGACCTTGACTACCTTCAGCTGCCGATGTTCAGTCGAGACAGACTATAAATGATAAAGCTAGTCCGCCATATTGACGCCGTAATTTTGAATGTTTAAGTTTTGATCTAAAATTTGTAAATGGTGACCTTATTGGTTACCTTCAGCTACCGATTTTCAGTCGGATCAGTTTTTAAATGATAAAACTGGGGCGCCATGTTGACGCCGCCATTTTGAATTTTTAAGTTTTGATTTCAAATTTATAATTAGCGACCTTGTAAGTTATATGTTTTAAAATTCGAATCATGGAAATTGTGATATTAAGAGATGCAAGATAGACACCTACAATGGAGACATAGGTATATGCCCACTAAACATGAAAACATTACCGAAATAAAACAGTAATGTATCATCGTTACTTTGTAACATTATTTAATAGATAATTTTAATGTTTATATAACAAGTATGTTATAGATTATGTCCCAGTCAGCAATATTACTGAGTTATATTATTGAAGACACAACATTAAAGCAATATCCTCTCAACATATCTACATTAATGTTTAAAATGTTATATTTTAAATACTACATTATGACTACATTTTTTAAATGTAACAAAATAAACGTTTTAATTTGATTACTACGATAATATTTCAGTAATATTAAAAGAAACATAATTTAATTATGAAAATTATATTTAAATAATGTTCTTTTGATGTACTGTTTGTTAACATTTATACAATTTTATATTTTATAAATATTTACAGGGTGATCTTTAAATAATAGCTACAAGATTCTTTAATGATGCTTCTCCTCTATGTTCTTACTTTTGGTTTGGAGATGACTGAATGACATTTACACAACTCTAAAATTGAATGGATAAAAAGTGGAAATATATAGGCTCATATTTAAAAATCTAATAGCTCAAAATGCAAGGAATATAATATGCTACTGTACAGTATAGTCGCTATTACATTTCTTGCACTTTGTGGTGTTCGATTTTTAAATGTGATCTTATATTTTCACTTTTCATCCCTCCAATTTTAGAATTGTGTAAATGTCATTCAATCATTTCCAAACAAAAAGTGAAACAGCAGAAGAAACGTATTATGTGGAAGAACCTTGTATACCTATCATTTAAAGACCACCCTGTAAATAAATATAAAATATAAAATTATATCATAGAATCATAAAACTTAATTTGAGAATTTATAAAACATAATCACAATTATTATATTGTTCACTAATTATTAATAACAAAGCACCAAATATAACTTTTGTGCCTTTCAGTGTTGTTTAGAATAGGTGAATTTAAAAAATTAGTTGATTACTTGAAATCCAGAATTACTTAATATATTTAGTTATATTTCGAATTTTAAAATAAAATAAAGTGCGACAACTAAATACAATTATCTAGCGGTTTTGGTATTGAAAATAAAATAAAAATTTGAAAATGCACAATTATGTGTAATTGTGCGTTTATACACAGTGTATTACCTGTTCTGAACCAGCTTATGAATAAAACCAGCAGAAATTTATAAATGTTTATTATTCAAACCCGGTTAAATTATTAGTACGGATGATATAATATTCACCACACAATATTTTTTCTGATGGAGTTTATCATAATCAATTTGATTTGTATTATGTATTTTGAGATAATGTGCATTATTTAATATACAAAAAATAAACATTGATTTATAAATTGTGTGAAAATAGTATAAAATATTTTATGTAGACATTCTTTGCTTTGAAAATCATAGACACTCGAAATTTCGAAACATTCATTGGTGGTATTTGGGAAGCAACTCTAAACCGCATCTGAAATTAAAACAGAGCAAATTGTTAAAATTATTGATAGTATATGGAACATTCTAAATTCGGTGTCATGGGAAACAGGAAGTTTAGAAACGAACGCTCGTTTGGGGGGGTTCCATAAATGTTACAAGGGAGAAGGGGGGGGGGGTGCTTTTTGCAAACATGTTTTTTTGGATAGTCCCTTAAATGTAAAATTTATCACAACACAACCTATTAGTTTGACATATACTTATTAACAAATTGAATATTTAAAATTAAACCATGCAATAATAATACTGAACTAATGGAGTGTAGGTATAGGTAGATTAAATAAATGTGAAATATCAATCTTGCAATCAAAAAACTTTTAAATAGTTTAGTCAATTTGTCAGTTGATCCGAACTAATTACTATACGCAGGAGCAATGAAGCAAAAAAAAAACTACAGTGAAGAGTGAAGCACATATTTTCACCTTTGTAGTCGTAAATCTCAAAATAATAGAGAAAAAAATGCTTAAATAAAAATTGCAACCTTTGTTTCCTACAATATTGGTAATAATTAATTTCAGGGTAGAACTAATGGGAAAGCAGAAAATCAAGAAAAAATTATTTTGACTGACAATTTTCCAATGTAAAAACTTATTAAAATGATTGTTCCATGTATATATAGATATATATAAAACCAAAATTTATTTTTAAACATTAAATACCCTAGTTTCACTTACCGATTCTCCATGTTATTATCTGTTTTTAGTTCTTTTACTAGCAGAAATTCATCGAATTATGTCGTCTTTCAACAAGTCCTTTTCAGTAGTTTCACCACTTGCATTTACTGCTTTTATATAAGATCCGCTGCATCGTAGCTTTAATTGCCAAGATCAAGTAAGAGTTGAAATTTAAATATAAGAGTTGCTTGATCTAGATTAATTGCTTCCTAAAATAGGGATTTAAAACATTAGTTCATTAATTTCAAATATACATAAAAACACATTTTTACATTTTCAATAAGTGTGAACCGTTAGCTAGGTAAGTACCAAATTATTTTTCATCTCTTCTCAATGTAATTTGTCAATGTAAGCTTGATTTTTAAGGAAACCGAAGTTTCGAAAAAATGTTAAATATTAAATATTAGGTACTGAAACTTAATTACAAAGTAGCCCTGTGCAGCACAGTACATCTTTAGGATGAAGGCAACAGTTTTGTAGCAGAATATATGAAATTATAGGTATTTTCTTAAATCTAATATTAATAAGTGCAATGAACCTTTTTCACTGGGTTTATCGGAAATTCCCACTTGTGAAAAGAAGAATCGCATTCGTTGCATAAATAAATAACTATCAAGTAGGTACGTGTACAATAAACATTTATTTACTTACCCTTTGTTTTCGGACGTATTGAACACTAACGTGACACTAACCAAAGATAATCTTTGACTAAACTATTAAGTATATAAAGTCGTCTTCGCGAACAGGACAACAATCAATTTGTTAATAACGAAATCAGGACAGCTTACTATTTTGTTTTCGGACATATTGAACACTATTAACTATTAGGAATTATAATGCTATCAGAGAGAGTCATTCTCTCTGATGCTATCTTTGCAAACAAATTCGAGGCAAAATGGCGTGTGACTGACTATTCTCCTTTTCTTCTTGTTTAGCCGTCTCGGTCCTCGGATGCGGCCGTTACGTTCGTTCTGGAATAGCCAATAAATAGCATTTAGGAGTATCACGTGACTATAGATGAATGTTGGTTTAATAACATTTATAATTATAACCTATAAATGTAACTTTAATTTAACAACAATGTTAATGACAAGTGTTTTTAATATAATTTTATAAATATTACATAACAACATTATGGATCTGTTATAGAATAATATTGCATTATGTTACATTCCAGTAATATTATCAGAGTGTTTATGAACAATATGGCATATATGTTATATTTTAAACACATAAATAATATTGATTTCTTGTAACATAGCTGTTTTAATAAATAATGTTTTTTGGACATATTAAAATAAAATTATAATTACATGAAAACAATATTACAAAAAAACATTGACAAAGTAACTTTTAAAAAATGTTTTTTAATATTTTAGTTATGTTTCATGTTTAGTGGGTGGCGAATTGAATTTTAACGGTGACATTCCGCTGGCTACTGCAAGTGAGCGGATTATTATACATCATCATTGCATACTAACTTCTCTTTCTAGCATTTAAAAATTAGAGTGCAAAGCTTCCTTTTATTTATATTTAATAATGTTTATATGTGAATACAAAACACTCGAATTATTTTAAAAAATATATCACTAATATTAGTGGGTATTTGTCTTCAAACAGGTTAGGATTGATCAGTAAATTAGCCATTTATTTTGGAAATAATATATGTATCGAGTATCATTGTAAAAGCGACCTAGCCAGACATAAATTTTATAGATTCTTCATGAGATTTCAAGGCAGGCCAATAATTTTTTTTAGTTTTTAAATTCAAATGCAGTCTTTATTATATTAAAGAAATTAAACAAAATTTCACACCGCCATTTTTTAAGTTACCATAGCAACCCAAAAAAGTTCCGGAAATTTTTATCGTCCCTGAGCGAAATTAATAAGTGGAAATTTTTCTGTCAAATTTGACATTTGGTTTTACATCAAAATACTTTTGCTACTTACCTTTAAAAAAAATCCAAGCGAAATAAAAGCGATGTACTAAGCTTTATAGTTAGAGTGTAGCGGAGTGGAATAAAAATATTATTTTAAAATACTCGAAACCATTGAGAGCTACCGTCCCCATTTAATATGTGCTCTAGTTTATAATACCTAGTCAACACCCATAGTATTGAGAGTCATTTCCACACATTTTTCACCTAAAACAAATGACTTTGGGCAATTTACCTACTTAATTTATGACGTTTCATTAAAATAAATATTTGACAAAAAATAAACGTTGTTGTATGTTTCATATTCACTACATGTAGTTTACAAATACTTGTTCCAATAGGTTGATATTGATTTTGTTACATGGGAAATTTTTTTAAATTTTGTTGCCTTTGACACTCATAGCAAGTCATCTGCAATAGAAATATTGCGCAACGAATCGAACGTTTCCTTTGTTTGAACATGACTGTCCATTAAAGTCGGTTCAAAGCCTAATTATACAACCCAGGCACTTAGATTTTTGTGTTCCTTGCCGAAATATACAGTCCATTCAAATGTTATATTGATCTTGCATTTTGGGTAAGACAGGAATGTCTTTTATTGATGTGTAGGGAGTCAGTGTTTTCGCGGTTGAAAGGCCCCCCCCCCAATTTGTCCGCCATCTTAAAAAGGGGGGTAGAGGGAAACTGAGACGACAGAAAATTGCATTCGTCGAAAATTGGCATCAGCGCGTCAAAATAATTCAGAAAAGTTAGATCGGAACCTTAGAACAAGATCCTTATTTTGCCATTTTTAGGGGATAAATGGGGTGGTATTAGTATAATTTTTTTGTCTAAGATTGGCTTCAGCACATCAAAATACTTTAAATTACACCGGAACCTTAGGATCTTAGAACTTGTTTCCTAACTTCGAAGAATAATGTACCTAAGCCACTGTAATACTATCCCGTCAATTTATTTTTTTGTTTGTTTTTGTTTTAACAGAAGTAGATCTTTGTTATGGTAATATAAATAATATAAAATATGTTATGTTGTAAACGTAGAATATGTAATTAAAAAAAATCTTTTTTTTCTTAAATCCATCCGCCTGACACACTGTATCTCTTTAAACATTAGACCTACAATAAAAATGTGTATACAAAAATATAGGAAATTTTATACTTTTGAACTTTGTCTGCATCATATATCTGGTAGGATCGAGCGTTGCCGCATTTTTTTGAAAGAACCATTTTTTTACACCTTCAATTCGAGATGGCGGTTCGCGCCTCACCACACCCCCAAGGTCGAAAACTTGCGTTTTTATCAGGACCTCGACTTAAGGAGGTTGAGGTGTTACAGTCCCAACCAAAAGTAAGCCGAATTCTAAAGCGGAACTTTTCCATAATAAATTATTACAAAAGGTTATAAGTCGACGACACCAATAATTATTGTCATAAAGGCATAAATAAATCATGTTTTATTATTAATTGATTATTTAAGTAGATTTAATTATTTTACTTAATGAACTAACCTTTGGATGTTTTGTCCAAACTTATTGAAAATAAATAAATTTATGTAAATATCTGTGTATTTTACAAATTTGTTTTAGTAAATAATTTAAAAAGCAATGAGAAGCAGTAAAAATTATCATTAATAATTAAATAATTGAAGAATCAGTTAAAAATCATAAACGCAAAGAGAAATTTAACAGTTTACAAATGTTTAATATTTTTTTCTATTTATTAAAAGTCTCCTAATTAAATTGGAAACAATATTAAATATACGTAAGACATCAATGCTTTACATAGTTAGTTTTCGGAACTGCTGACATTATTTAGTTAAGTATTTGCTATAAATTAAAATTTACCAAAAAATTGATTGAAGAAGCCGTTACTCTGTGGTAGTTAATAATTTTGCACAAATAACTAAATAAAACACACTACTACATTTTCTACCATTATGTGGTAGAAAACATAGTAGTATGTTTTATTTATTTGCATGCTGGGTTGACATATTTCCCATAAGACTACAGGTAAAAGTTTTTAAAAAATTTTAACTTTATGAGTTCCTAATGACTGAATTTTTTACAGAAAATTGTGTCATATAAAAATCTATTTAAAAAATTTTATTTCAGATTTTTCTCATTATTTTCGTCTAACGCCTCAACCTCCTTAAACAATATATATATCAAAATAATTACTATTCCACATTTTGAAGGACAAAAACCCGGACTGATTGGACTATTTTCCTACCTTGACACTTTTTGGAGTAAATGGGAATATTTCTGAAAATCAGCGTGCACGTCAGCCAATGTTTTCCTTATGGATATAAAAACTAACGAATTAAAACCAATGTGAAGTAGAATGAAATGACTTAATAGCGCTCTTTTTTGCAAGTCAATTACTTTTATAAAAATCGGTAAAGGTATTTACACAGAACTTCCATCTATATTTATATGTATAGGGCGGTCGCTCTATAAAAATATGAATTAAGTAATGACATATAAGAATTATAATCGCAATGTAGTTAGCCCTATTATTACAGAGAAAACCTGATAACTTTTTTCCATCATCTACTCTATATAGTGGCGGGGAAAAAATTTTCAATTTTTTAAAATTTTCAAAACATTTCTTTGTTGAAATAGGTTTAGAATGTAATGAAACGTGGAAATTTTAAATTGAAAACATTTTTTGCCATGTAGTGGGAAAAAATGTTAAAAGAAAATTTTTTACTTTCAAAATAATTTTGTTTTGAAATATGTTTAGAATGTCATGAAACGTGGAAATTTTCAATTTGAGCAAAACATTTTTTTTTCCATCCATTTTATAAAAAAAAAATTATTTTTGATTTCAAAATTTTTTTTTAAATATGTTTAGAATGTCATGAAAAGTGGATATTTTAAATTTGAGCAAGCAAAAAATTTGTACCATCATCCATTTTATACAATATTTTAAAAATTTCAATTTTTTTTTTCAATTTTAAATTTTCAAAAAAAAATATTGTTTTCTGAAATAGGGAGCTTTAGAATGTCAGGAAATATGGAGATTTTAATTTTGAGCGAAAAAATTTGTTTTCCATTATCTATTTCTTTAGACGGTCCACCCTGTTATATTTTCCAGTGAAAGTATAACCATTTCTTTGGTGGTAGTGGCGTCAGCTACCTACCAAAGTTGACTGTTCTCCGTCAAGTAATTTTTTAGTTAATGCACCAACAGACCGACAGACAGACAGAGCGACAGACAGACAGATTGACGGAAATGAAAAATCTATATTTTCGAAATCTACGTGTTCTGAAAGGTGAAAATCCGAGGTGATTTATTCTCGAATACATTACTTTCCTTCGGATTGTGAGGGAAGTAAAAAAATCAGAGGCATGGACTTCAACCAACCATTTTTTTATTTATATTTTTGATAAATCAACAATTTTATAGCAATGGCTGAAACTAACTCGGTAGCTGCTCTAATCGGTCAGTTATATCGATACGTTCATTCCTTATTATTGTTGGGTCTCTAAACTTGATGGACCATTTAATGGACTGTGTACTTGTACCAATGTTTTTTGTTAACTTGAATTAGTTGCTATTGTACTCGTTACAGTAAAGTCTTGACTTGTAAATAATAAAACACCTGTAGTAGCTTGAACTTCTTTACTGCACCTTTAACATAGCGTGTGTACTTAACTACTAACTAGACTACTTGGTACTTAGCTCGACTTGGTTGAAGATAATAATGTCTGTACTCGCTTGCTTTCGTTGTGCCACCCCCTACCCTCGTCCCATTGCACTACAGGCGGAGAGCTGCCATCTTTCTTCTTTAGAAGACCGATTTAAACGAATACACAAGAAGATCGATTTACATGCATAAACAAATATTTAACTCATGGTGCCTCAACAACTACAATGAAATCATATACCCACCCCATTCCCATATTGCCACCACCTCCCTAGCTATGATGGTTAAGTACTTTCCACCCGAATTTTAAAAAATCGCATTGTTAGTAGAGGAGCTGTGATATTTCAGTCATGAGAAGTGAGACATACTGTATATAAAACTGGGTTTTCAGCCACTTTTAACTCGTCCGTTTGCACAATTGAACAGATGAACTTCCCGCTCTGTTTATCGCAAGAGGTTTATTTTTCACTCACTTTACGCAGAATTGTATATGTAACAAAACACTTTATAAACACCCTTGATGTAGCTTTTTCCGTTCTTTTCTCTACTTACAACTGAGAAACAACTAAAAAGGACCTATTGAGTTCAAAATTTTTAAACTACCCATATTAACTAGTTCAATAACTGAATTTTTCTATTTTTTACATAAACTATTTTATCAAATAAAAAAAGTTTTCGTGTTTCAAGATCGAAAGAAATCTAATGCTAGGCATTAGTTATATATCATATTAGTGAAAATGTAACTTTTCTTTCTACGCCTATGGATAAATATTACGTTTAAAAATAGTATGAGTTTAAATAAACACAAACATAGGTATTAAAGTAGATATTAAACTTAATGCAAGTGCCGTCTTACATATATTAAATACAACGTATAAAACAAATGTTTGATGTAAAAAGTAAATATAAATAATGATACATCAATATAAAAAATAAAGTGTTTGAATTAAATTATTTAAAGGCCAAAGAAATAATTCGTGTACATAGTGTTCCAAATAAAATTTAAAGAAATACTCATTCATTTTAATAATATGGTGACTCGACAAAGCGTAAGATCTAAGTTGTCCAAGTTGTAAGTACCTATGTTAATTTTTATTTTCCATAAAATATCAAGGGAAATATAGATAATTGGAAACAGAAACTGCAAGACTTGAGGGTGGTACACGAATACCAATTCGATTAATATTTTCCTCGAGGATGCTACAATTCACTTTTACATGGTGACACTGACATTAAGTACGTAGCCAATAAGTTTTTTTATGAGACTGAGTACAAATCTCTCAACTATACAATATATTCTAACATAGACAAAAAACAATACTTACTTGCTGTAATTTTCGATTTATCTAAAGCCTTTGACGTTCCTCAAAAGAAATACTTGAAGTATTTGGTCTTAGAGATAATGCTCTAAACTGGTTACCTCCAAAGTCTTTATTATTATTAACATTATATTAAAGTTTACTATGATATTGATCTCGGAGTTCCACATGAATCAATCTTAGGTCAGCTTATATTCTTATTACATATCAACGCTTTGGTACTGGAGAGTAGCGCTGACTGTAGATATTATTTTTTCCGACAATTCATCTACACCGGTACCGTAGAATGGGGTGAATAGAAACTTAAGGGTCAATAGAAACAAAAACTGTGAACGTAATTCAGTGATACCTACAGAGCATCAAACTAAATTTGGTGATCTTCTGTAATAATGATCCCTTCATTATTACAAAAGATCACCAGATTTAGTTTGATGTTCTCTAGGTATCATTGTATTACGTTCACAGTTTTTGTTTCTATTGACCCTTAAGTTTCTATTCACCCCATTCTACCCGGTACCTGTATTTCCCCTAATCATATCAGAGCTGCAAAATGACCTAAATATCATATATAGTCAACTTAAAAACTGGCGCAATAAAAATAAATTACCGGTGAATGCAAAGAAACCGATAGGGGCCAATTTTTATAATAAATGAGTGATAGCTTCTACAATAACTGTTAACTGGTCGTATTTTCAGTGCTTCGACAGTGTAATTTTTCTTGGATTATACATCGGCTCAAGTATGAAGTGGTAGGCACACATAGATTTAATCTGCCATAATAATTTGTAGCGGATACTCTGTAATTGTGCAACTAAAGTCTTCTCCCGAAAATAAGTACTTAATGAACATAAGCATTGAGATAAATATCATGTTATCATCATCATCATCATCAAATAGCCCGTCCTGTCCACTGCTGAACATAGGCATATTATGCATTAATAATTTCCACTTAATCGATTCTGGGCGTCCTGGATCCAATTTGTTATATTCGCTCTATATCGCGCTCTATTTCTGACTTCATGTTGCCCGTGTCACGTCTCCATAATCCCTTTGGTCCATTCATCATTGTGTATCTTTGCGGCATGTTCAATTTCATCTCAATTTTACTTTAGAACGAATCATGTGTTCAACGTAATATATTGTATCAATAACCCTATTTCTCTTACTAGTTCCTGTAGAATGCGCAGAAAAAGGTCAAAACCCTGAAGGTTTTGGGGCTTGAATTCAAAACATCTCCCCCTAAATTTTCGATCGTGAAGAACACGATCGTGATAGTCAATTGTTTGCCCCTTATATCGAAAAAAGACCCCTTTCATTTATTTTTCGATACTAGGGATGCGGGAACTTGGCGCCTAGGGTGCTTTCTCGAGAAAATCTCAAAAAGGAGTCTTTTTCGCTTTCAGGGTAGTTGGGGAAGGGTAAGGGAAGGAATTATGTCACCATCGTGATCCCTGCCCTCCAAAACACGGAAAGTGAGCATTTTCTGTTAAGTTAGTGGCATTTCAGTATTGAGGAGGGCTAGTTTTAACCCCTGGAGGTTGCTTGGGATCTTTCCTGGCCAATCTCCAGTCAATTTATTTAAATTCATAAAAAAAAACGATCAGTGGGTAGTCTCAACTACCATCGTGTTTCCCAACCACGTAAACGGGGGAGATGACTTGCATTCTGCTCCCATAGCTTTTGATGTCAAAACGCAATCTACAGGGACTATTAGTACATATACAAAAATCTATCGACAGTTAATATCTTCCGTAAAAAAATCAAAGCCTGGTTCATTAATTCCAACAAAAACTAGAATATATTCTTGGGCACCATTTTGTGCTGTGTTTATGATCGATTTTTTATTTAGTTATTTTGAGTAATTAATTTTTTAGTATTTCTATAAATATATTTTATAAAGTGTATACCGTCCGCCTATTACATTGGACTATTGTAATATTGTATTGTATTTTTGTATTTTAATGTTTTATTTTTAACTTAATTAGTTAGGTAAGTGATTTATAAGGTTAAGTGTAAGAATAGCCACATGGCTAAACTTCGCCTTGTAAATTGCTATTTGTAATGTACTTGTATTTCCAGCCCTACTTCAACAGGGAATGGACATACTTGCAACACCCCTGTGCACACTATTCAGGGCCAGTTTGGCCCTGGGTTACGTGCCAACTGAATGGCGGAAGGTAAAGGTGGTATTTATACCAAAACCAGGGCGTGACACTTATGCCCAGGCCAAATCCTTCCGACCCATCAGCTTAACATCATTTCTCCTGAAAACCCTGGAGAAACTGGTTGACAGGCACATCAGGGACGATAGAATGAGCATAAAACCTCTACATCGAAACCAGTAAGCCTACCAAACAGGAAAATCTTGTGAGCTCGCAATACACGAGCTTACGCAAAAAATAGAAAGGGCCCTGGACAGTAAAGAAACTGCCATAGGAACCTTTCTAGACATCGAGGGTGCTTTCGACAATACCTCATTCGACTCGTTAAACGAGGCAGTGAAGAGGCGCGGAGTTGAAAAGTCAATTACAAGATGGATCGACTCAACACTCAGAACTAGAAAAATTCAGTCCACGCTAGGATCCACAACAGAGGAGGTGTCTGTGACCAGAGGATGCCCGCAGGGGGGAGTCCTATCTCCTCTCCTGTGGTGCTTGGTTGCAGATGAGCTTCTATCTCGACTGGAACGGCGAGGAATATATGCGCAAGGCTATGCAGACGATATCGCCATCCTGGTAACAGGAAAACACGAGGGCCCTGCATCGGCAAAGATGCAGCGAGCCCTTGTCACGGTAGAAGAATGGTGCACACAAGAAGGTCTTTCTGTGAATCCGGGGAAGACCACTGTGGTCACCTTCACAAGAAAGAGAAAACTCAACCTGGATAGTCTATATCTCAGAGGAAAAGAATTACAGGTGAGCACGGAAGTCAAATATCTGGGACTGACTTTAGACACCAAATTAAACTTCAATGCACATCTAGATAGAGTGACTACCAAAGCTACGCGGGCCTTATGGGCTAGCAGAAGAATGGTAGGTAAAAACTGGGGACTACAACCAAGAATGGCACACTGGCTGTGCCAAATGGTTGTAATACCAATAATTACCTACGCCTCCCTGATCTGGTGGCATAAAGCCGGAAAAGGGGAGGCAATGAGAAAACTAAGAAAAGTACAAAGACTAGCATGTCTAGGCATAACGGGAGCAATGTCAACAACGCCTACCGCAGCCATGGAAGCACTACTTTGCCTGCCTCCACTACACCTAGTCGTGGAGAGCGAGGCAATGTTAGCGGCGTACAGGCTGAAAACAAACGGACATGGGACCATTCCAAGAAAGGGGCACCATACAGAAATATTTCAACAAATAAGGAAAAATCGCATACTAGATATGCAGTCGGATAGAATCAGCACAAGCCACAACTTCACAAAGACCTTCAGGGTATACATACCCAATAGGGAAGAGGAAGGAACAAGGCAAATGCGAAGACACTCAAATGATACCATATGGTATACTGACGGATCAAAGACGTCAAGTAGTACTGGAGCAGGCGTTGCGGGGGATCAACCAGGGATAGATATCAGTCTAAACCTAGGCAGTACCGCAACGGTGTTTCAAGCAGAAGTCACAGCTATACAAATCTGTGCACAAGAAATGATGCAGAGGTCATACACAGATAAGAGAATCCGCATCATCACTGACAGTCAAGCAGCTCTCAAAGCTCTGAATGCAGTAGAGGTACGTTCTAAAACGGTAAAATACTGCCTCGAATCCCTGGCGAAACTGGCGGAACACAACAGCATACAACTGGAGTGGACGCGAGGACACCAGGGAAACGAGGGCAACGAAAAAGCAGACAAGCTGGCCAAAGAAGGTGCCAAAGCAGCCTTGATAGGTCCCGAGCCATCTTGCGGGATATCATACAATACCGCAAGAAGAATGGTAAAGGAATTATTGAGACAGAAACACAACTTGTACTGGACTGAGACGCCGGGGATGAGACAGTCACGTATGCTCATCATTGGCGGACCTTCCAAGACAAAGACTAACGAACTGCTGAAGCTGAGCAGAAAACAGCTGAGATGTGCAGTAGGCATCCTGACAGGACACTGCACACTGAACAAACACCTAACCAATATAGGTGTGAAAGACAATCCATATTGCAGGATGTGTGAAGAGGAGGAAGAAACTCCCTACCACATACTCTGTGATTGCCCGGCCTTGGTGGCTGGAAGGTTCTCACACTTCGGGGGGCCAACCGTGACCCCGGAAGAAATAGCCAGATTTCCCATTGATCGTACACTCTCCTTCTGGAGAGGAACGGGATTAATGGGGTAATGAGACTATGGGGTACAATAAGCTTAAGCTTCAGTACAGCGGGGATCTGGTACCGCAACCCATAAGGAAAAAAAAAAAAAAAAATGTACTTGTAAATGTACATCTACACCCTTTGAATAAAGCCGTTTATTATTATTATTATTATTATTATTATTACAGTCGGTAAAGTCAAAAACACACCAGAGGCTCGCAAAAAATGTTATCTGAGATTTTCCTTCCGTAACTGTTAGTGCGAGGATTAAGCATCACAAAACCATTAAAATCAGTTCTGAACCCCCCAAAAAACCACCCCTTCGGTGAAAAGAGCCTTATTTTACTGTTAACTCGCTAACCGTTGAAGATATAAAAAAAAACTAATAAAAAAGAAAGCTTGACTAATTGCCTAATTTCCTGTTGTAATTTTCTTGTATATGCCATGGTTTTCGAGAAAATCGATATTGACAAAAATTGAAAAATTTGTATTTTTATCGCACGCGAATTTTCGTTTATTTGAAATATTTTGCGCGCGGCCTATAGAAAAAATTGAATTGCTGAAAAACCAAACAAGCTAGGAAGAAAAATAAAAATGAGTTTTAGAGGGGATATAAAATACTCTCTTGTGTTGCCATTTTTGAGTGCTATTGATATTTATTAGTATATAAAAATAACAATATAACATAATTATCTCTTGATTTTTTGTACATCTAACTATTCATAGGCCCATAAAAATAACTGACTATAATATAAGTTATAAATATATTATCTTTTAGTTCAAGCTAGTACTTCAATGCAGAAAAAGTTAGGAATAAAAATATTCACATTTACAAATATAGCGGCATATTAAAGTTAGCCAAAAGAAATCCAAAGAAGGCTGTACCTATATTCAATTTATTGATGATATTTTTTTAATGCATTTTTCTAAATTGAATGATTAGAAACAATAGTTATATGATATATAAACTGAAAAAAAAATTTTTTTCAGTAATATTTTTAAGATGATTGGGTCTTTTTTTATTCCTAGGAAACGATAAAAAATTGGCCAACATTTAGCTAACTTCAACGTGCTGGTAAATTTGTAAACGTGACTATTTTTATTCCTAACTTTTTCTGCATTGAAGTACTACCTTGAACTAAAAGATAATGCATTTATAACTTATATTAGTCATTTATTTTTTATGGGCCTGTGAACAGTTAAAAGTGCAAGAAATCAAGAGGTATCTGTATTATATTGCTATTTTTATATACTAATAGATATCAATACCATCAAAAATTGAAACACAGGAGAGTATTTTATATCCCCTTTAAAATCCATTTTGATTTTTCTTCCTAGCATGTTTGGTTTTCGAGCAATTCAATTTTTTCTGTAGGCCGCGCGCAACAACTTTCAAATAAACGAAAATTCGTGCGCATTAAAAATACAAATTTTGCAATTTTTTTTCAATATAGATTTTCTCGAAAATCATGGCATATACAAGAAAATTACAAAAAGACTTTTTTTAGGCAATTAGTCAAGCTTTATTTTTTCATGATGAGCAATTGTTTTATATCTTCAACGGTTAACGAATTATCGGTAAAATAAAACTTTTTTCACCGAAGGGGTGGTTTTTTAGGTGGGTTGCTCGGTACCCCCGGAACTAATTTTTATGGTTTTGTGATGTACAATCCCTCCACTAACAGTTACTGAAGGAGGATCTCAGATAACATTTTTTGTTATGGAAATCTTTATAATTATTGGACTATATCGTATTTGCTCATTTCGAACTTTTTGGAACTGTTTTATTGCAATTCCTATAGTGAGTCGCGTCATTTTAGCATGGATAGTTTGAAAATCTCCAGATTGAAGGTCAGAGTCAATTGACTTCATTTTTGTTGCAAAGAGACATTTAGAAAAAACAGTACCTACCTTTTATTTTAAACCATTTTTGGTCCAAACTCCTCGTTATTATTTACAAATATGAGCCGCCATGTCTATTCAGTTATCTTAGGAGTCGAGACGAAAATTCTGTATCGGATGTTCACTTTTAATCAAATAAACAGTTATTCCGAAAAAATATCAGATTTAAAAAATATCAATTGTTAATTAATTATAGCATTTGAACTAAGTAAATAGAGAAAGAAATTATTCGATCCCAAGAGGTGAGGTGCCGTGCAGCGCAGGCTTGCTTGCTTACTGCTTAGACGTTCCTTCAATCTCGCTATCTTATCTGCATCTCTCTCTCTCGCATTAATGTTATTTATTGGGCTTAATAACTCAGTTAATACTTGATACACCCGAATTCTGTTTTCTGAAAATGTTTACAATTTATGTAATTAATTATTTTATCAAAACATTTTTGGATATCTTGATAAATAACCAAATAAACTTGAGGTCACGTTTTTGAGAATAACTGCAAAATTTTAGAATAATAAATTATGAAAGAATGTTCTCGTATAAAAAATTCCGTGCTTAATGGGTACCTAAAATATTAATTAATAGTAGGCATATTTTCCAAGATATATGGATTTAGAACTGGTGTTGTCAAAATTTCCTTAAAAAGTAGGTCATTTTTCAATATAAGTTAGCAGAACTTCAAAACAGTCCAATACACATTATTCAAATTTTAGTGAAAGATTTACAATTAGCGCATAATGAACACAGAATTTTTTCAATATTTTCCGCTCCTACGTTTTTGAGATATTCGCGGTTAAAGTGAGGGGTCAATAATTTGAATCGTATATTAGAGCAAGCATATGTTAATTTGGGGAAGTTTAATAATGCTGAAAGAACTTTAATTTTACAAAAACGGTTAGTTAAGATAAAAAGGGAATCCTGCAGGCCTTATTCTGTTGTGAGTGTATACCGGGTGAGTCACGAATTGCGCTCGCCCCGATATTTCCTAAAATATTTGGAATAGAAAATTGAAATTTGGAGGCCTTATTACACGACTAAAATACCATCTTTTCAATAAAAAATCAAGTTTGGTGCACATCCGGTTTGACCGGAAATGCCCACAACTTTAGATTTTTAAATGGAACACCATATATAGGTATATATAGGGTGTTCCATATAAAAAATCGAAAGTTGTGGGCATTGAAGAACAGGGAAGTTCAAAAGTATATTAAAATTTATTTTGATTTCCAAAGACATAATATTATTCAGTTATGGAAATGCATTCCTTAAAGGAAACAGTTTTAAGCAGTAAAACCAACTTATGTAAATATTATTTAATCTACTGTTATCATGTTGTTGTAATTATTTTATTATTATATTTATATCATTATTAAATTAAGGATTTAATGTACCATTTGCAACAATTATACATTTGTTTTGTTGTAAATTATTGTTTAAATATTTGTATGTATGTTGTGTCTTAGGTTTTTGCGGGTGTTGAATGAAGTATTGTTGTACTTCCGGGTGTTTTTCCGCGTAGATAGGAGACTCCTGCAGGAGTCACGGTTGTCTAAAGGACGTTTCGGCAGAATCTCATCTGCCATCGGCGGGTTTTCGCTGAAAGCTGCCTATACTGCTGCTCCTCGTTGTTCGAACTGAACTAGTTCAGTTCGAGGTTGTCAGTCGTAGTAAACTGAGAAACCTTAAAAATATGATGGAATACACGTTATTTAGTAGTCATAGTTGCAGGGAGCGACTAAACTACTTTAATTTTGGTGAATAAG
Source organism: Stenurella melanura (assembly GCA_963583905.1). Lineage (NCBI taxonomy): Eukaryota > Metazoa > Arthropoda > Insecta > Coleoptera > Cerambycidae > Stenurella > Stenurella melanura. The sequence goes on from OY757309.1 coordinate 213,863,344, forward strand.
CCCCTTAAGGAATAATAATCATTTTCTTGTGACAAACCAACTCTTATAGTAGTTTTATAAAAGGTACAATGCTCTTTTACATCATTTCATGTAGATCAAGAGATATAAAACCTTTCAACTTTGAATCTATTAATTTTCAAATTTTTTGTTCCTGAAGTTTATTATGAAAAAATTGTAACTAGAATAATACATATGTCCCAAAACGTTTTGTTGCGCATTTGCGCACCCTAGGTGCTGGTAGCATGAGTTAAGTAGCAAGAATGATAGGCAACTACATTCATTATTAGCATGTCTCCACACCCAATCAGTATTCATTTCATGGAAACCTGTAATGTGTTACCTCCGTGCACCATCGCTAAGGCACTAGTAGTACGACTTTTCTACAAAAATATGAATCGAGACTTTTGCTAGCTTGTTCTAGATACCTGCACCAGAAAGTTGTGGACCTGGAATTCTCCAGATGCATTTTGTGGTATATAATACGAGGCAATAGATTCACGGTGGGAGAGCAGTTTTGAAATCAGTTGGAATTGAAATAAATCCGAAGCGATACAAAGTGAACAGTAGAGCGAATACCAAATAATGAGCATTGTTTAATATCACATGTTAGTTAGTAAAAGTGTGTTGTAAATAATAAATTATGAGGTTAAGTTTAAGTTATTCAGTAAATAGTGTGTTAGCGGGATATATCGTGTTATAATTGTCAATCACTCGGTTTAACGGTGGTTTCCTAAAGGAAAGAAACTTGTGACAATATAAAAAAGATGAATAAAATGATACAGCATTATAATTGTGAAAGCTAATTATCACTGGATCCTTTTGTGACATCTCGTGTGACACTAACGATGAAGTAGTATATTAGCTTCTGCAAATTGTACTTAAACCACAGGTAAATCGCGGTTCATGTGGATCTAAATTTATATGATGAACGAACAACTGTTGTCTAGACAACATTTGTACATTCATCGAGAGGTAAATTACCACTTTTAGGCAACGCAAAGGATATAATTGAATTAAGCGAAAAAATCAGAATATATAAAATCTGCTGTACCTATCTATGCATTGTAATTCGAACGATGTTGTATAAACAAAACGTTAATTTTTAACTAGATGCAAGGAACATCCCAATTTGGAAGAACTGAAAAGTCTAGTGTCGCCCAGCATATCTTTGATAACAATCATTCGATACATATCTATAACTTATGTCAATACAATGTCACGAATGCTTTTAAAAGCTTAGAAGTTACCCCAAATAGCATTTATTAGCTAACAGGCCTTAGATAGAAATTAAGTGGAGATAAATGGCTCGTTAAATCATGACATTAGTTTGGTATACATGTATAGTTAGATGCATTGTTAGATTTTCTTTATTTGTAATTATTTCTAGATAATTCCAACATTATTGGTGAAACGCACATATAAATAGTGTGGGAATGTAGTGTATAAATGTTTTGACATTTATGTAACTATTTCACAATCAGTAAGAGTTAATCAACTTAGTAATACAATACCGAGTTCAAGAAATCGCTAAATAATTTTTGAAAAACTTCAAACCAAATATAATTCACAGTTTTGTTTCACATATATTTGAAATAGAAGTATTTTTTTTATAATCAAATAAAATTAAGACAAAAATGTCTTAAAATGTATTTATGCGTTTTATAAATGATAAATGACGTCGGCATATAAGCGTAAGATCGTAACACTGAAATTCTAATATTACTTAACATTTCCCAAAAAAAAGAATTCACAAAATACTTTTCCCATGTATTTGAAATGAACACGAACGAGTCATTTATTGTAATCAAACAAAATGAAAATAAAAATTTATATAAATGTCTATGTATTTTAAAAATTATAAGTGATCTCGGCATATACGCCGAATCGTAACACAAAAATTCCAATTTTACTTAACATTTCACAATATTACTCATAAATGTACTGTATCTATGAGAATATAGTGATATGATAAGCAGTCTGCAATATATGCGTATTGTAAAAATCATAGGCGCACTCTTAAAAAAATAGGGTAGGAGAGAAGGTAGTTTACCCGTAAATCAGTCTCTTAGAAAATTTGATTTTAAAAAGTTTTTGCTTAAAAATATTGCTATTTTGCATAGGTTTCAATGTACCGAAATTAGAACAAAATGTCAATAGCCATTTGTACAATATTAAAAGAAAACATTTTTTTATTTCCAACTTTAGAGGGCTGTATCTTCATAGGGGTGCGATTTGGTTAGAGGTAAATTAGGTTGAATCAACGTTTTTTGACGCATCATCGTCTGGCGTCATTGGGGCGGCCTATCGTCATCAGCGACTTCTAGTCCATATATACCAACTGTCAACTCTCAAAATCTGCTTGGATTCCAAATTATGTAACCCAAAGAATTTATATAAATAGAAGCAGATATACATTTACAAGTGTGTTGACAGCATAGTTCAGACATTACATTTTATAATCATCTCTTTCTTTATGACCAAACTTACTATAGCCCCATCTTTGTTGCAGCCACCGTCATTTTGACACGACAAATAAATGTAAATATAACCTTAAATGCCCAATTTGTGAACCGTTTTGATCTGTAAATAAACTATTTTCAAGTGCTGAGGAGACAAAATATGACTTAAAATCGCATCAAATAACGTTTATATGCTGTTTCTCTAATACGATGACAGTTTAAAGACAAAATATGTATCGGTCGTCAACCTATTTAAGGGCCATGGATTCGGAAAAAGATGTGTACTAGAGTCAAATTAAGTAGAGGTTGTTTCATTTAATAAGCCGATTCAGAAATTTGTTTGCATCCCTTACGAATCAGAAAAGAAGTACCTAACTAATTTACAGGAAATCATGAGGCATTTTAGTTCTTAGGATTTGAAGTAAATGGCCACTTGGTTCATTTACATTTTTACAAATTGACCTAGACTTTTTTTATTAAAAAAAAATAATATACCTACTGTGACAAAAGTAAAACTACTTACCAACTGTTCTTAATTCCTACAAGGCTACAAGTAGTGGATTGTCTAGTAAAAGGGACTGTGAATTTGAGCATCTGCAAGGAATGTTAAGGGGCAAGGGAATAAAACAATACTTATATATTTTTGTACAAAAATATTTGCACTGAACATGAAAATAATTTAAACTCAACTAGTCAAACATGAACAGCTGTTATTAAATAACTAGATTTAGACATATGTCTCTGCTACACTCATATACCACGGCCTTGGACAGGCTGCAACAGAGATAGCGTTAAGGGCAATGTGGTATCTTAGAAAGAAATGGCGAGAAAAAGGTATCTTGGACATGTTGGCAACAGTATCGTATGACTTTTACACTTTATCTCTGCTTCTATTTATATAAATTCTTTGATGTAACCTTCTCTGGTTGGACCTGCTCGGAATTGACATACTTTTTAATAACACACTATATTAATACGCTTTATTATAATTTTAGAACAAAATGTTACTAAGGTTTTTTGTTAAGCACACAAAAATACGATTGTATATCGAAACTGCAATATACAGTATTTCTCGAACGAGCTTTACGTACATTAGAAGATATCTGAGTTTAGCTCTAAATGTTATTAAAGTACTTTTAACAAGACTCTTACTCTAAAGACTTTAAACTAATAATAGTTGCAGTCTGAAGTTGCCAAAAATACCTATGAAACACGATAACTTCTGTTAAAATGGTTGGAATCGGTTTTGGAATTTAGGAGAGATTGTCCAAATACCTCGCCAAGTCCTAAGTTTTTGGCAGTGTTATTTAACGTAATGTGGTTGTTTCCAAAAAAATATCATACGACATATTTTGTTTAGTTTTGGCACACAACGCTTTATTTCCAATGCACAGAGCTACTGTTTTCAAAGGATTAATCACCATATCGTGGTTCATAGAATATTCAGACACACGCTTTAAATTTTCATTTAGCACTGCAATTGTTCAATCAGGATTTTGTGAATCGCTTGCTATTTGAAGCTGCGCATCGTCTGCATATAGATGCATAGTACACAAAGAAGACAAGTTTTTGAGAGATTACTGGTATATATTATAAATAGAAGCGAACCAAGAATGCTTCCTTGGGGTACGCCTTTGCTAATGAGTAAGTCAAGGGAAAAAGTATTATTAGTTTTCACCATCTGGGTACGATGGGAGGTACATATACATATACATAACCTAGTTGGAAGACGCGGATGTACAAGATATCTAAACTGCAAAATATACAATCTGACTTTAAAACGGCATTTTAAATAAGACTATTACGTAACAAGTGAGAGTTACAGTAAGGCATTACTGACTGCGAATACATATTTAAATAATAAAAACTAAAAAATAATCGTTGTATATACAGGGCGTCCCAGAATTGAGTTCTCGGACAAGAACGTGTGCTTCCTGAGCTCATATTGGGTCCATATAACCCAACTTACCTTGGTCCAAAAATGCATCTCTGAGGAAGTACATTCTGTTAAAGTGAGACAGAATTTTTTTTTCCAATAATTTCCGTTATATTGAAGATAAAATTTTCAAATTTTCATGGGACCTGTATCTCTATAAGTACTCTATGTAGCTTGATAACAACTAAATATCTTTTTTTTCTCAAATGTGACAGGTTTCCTGTTTCACAAGCACCTTGGACCTGCAGAGAAAAAATTATAATTCTTGATTTTTCGTTGATACTACACAACATTTTAAAAGTATTAATTTGTGTACTGAAACAGGTGGACATCTGGAGCATGTTATTAGTGTATTTTTTAGAATAAACTATACTTTTCTGTTATTACAACATTTTATTCTAGAATTGTAAATAAAGGAAACAACGATAATTCCTTGTATTTTGATTAATATTACAAAAAATTTTAAGAGTACCTTCTTGCAGCCCTTTCAATGCTCTGAAAAACTATTCAAGTGTTTCATAATTTTACAGTGCGATTAAAAAAATATAGCCAATCATATAATAATTATTATGAAAACAAATTGAGGAACAAAGGATATTTAGTTGTTGTCAAGTTTACATAGAGTCCTTATAGAGATGTAGCTGCCATCAAAATTTGAACATTTCATCTTCAACATAAAGGAAATTATTGGAAATCAATTATTTTCTCTCTCTCACTTTAAGAGGAATGTATTTTTGGAGTAAGGTAAGTTGGATTATACGGGCCCAATATGAACTCAGGAATCACAGATTCCCGGCTGGAAACCCAATTCTGGAACACCTTGTATAAACGGGGGGAAAAATCTCAATTAGACTAATAAAAATTAAGAGAATACAAAATATCACATAAGGATAGTACCTATTAGACATAGTATTGCATGTTAGCGTACTACTAGACATTGCGGTTGTAACAAAAGTCAAATTAAGGGAGCCAAGTCCGGCCCTGTCGCAACATAATAACCGTATTCAGATCTTGGTAACATATTAAGGGTCGAGACTATAGTAAACTATCGTAAAATACCGGTCATAGATACATCTGTTTTATGTTATTTTAGAGTCCAGGAAACGTGCTTTGTTAACTTTACTCTTTATTAGGTAGTCGACGTTAGCCACTTGTAAACAATAAATAACTATCCAAATTATTTTATGTCCAATTTGCTTTGCCCACTTGTTTATTTATGGGCACTTGTTGAAATACCCACCGGGAGGTCTAGTGAGATTTTTCAGGACTAAAGCAGTTGATAGAGAATTCTAGGAACATATGTAATAGACCATAAGATAGATAGGCCAAAGAAGGCAGATTTTTTCCCCTATGCAAAGGCAAAGAAAGGAACAAAAGGGTTTTTTTTCCATCTGCTGGACTGGTATTAAAATGTTAAAGATAGACCATATGATAAATACCATGGTCCGTTAGGTAATTTCAAATGCGAGGGTTTAAAGTTTACTGCCCACTTTGGAAACTGATTATTTCGATGTAGAGATTATCTTCACTCTTGGTTTAACTTCGGTTCGGTCATCATCTACCCACGGGGTATAGTAACTTCTCGTTTTGCGAACCTTTTCAAGTTTAAAGTTTAAGTACATTGCTTCAGTATTTTGCCGGTTTTAATAAGTAGAAAATTAGTGTGATCTAGGAATATTCGGTCGCGATTTAGCTAAGATTTGAAATTGCCGCGGACCATTTTATTTCTTGATAATTATCGTTTGTTAATTTATTTAATCGTCTTTAAGTGTTTGTGATTGTCAATTTCATTTGCTTTCATTTTCTTATGTAAATATAGTGATTTAAGTGTTTTGAGAAATCACGTGTTTTATTTGCTGGTCATGAAATTAAGTTCATTTTACATTCAGTAAAGTTTGTTGGTGAAGTAACCTGGTTGATGGACACCAAAAAGGATAAAATCACCTAGAAAGCAAAGGGTAAGCACAGTTTTGTTTTCGATGGATATACTATAATATCGACGGAGTTTGCAAAGTGATTGGGCCACTCCGTACTCTGCCAATGGTAATGTCTAATTAAATCATGTAATTAGGGGAATAAAACCCCAGTTATTACACGGTTAAAAGTACTGCTGTAACTTGAAGTCTTAATAGACGTGGAAGAAAGTCCGAATTAAATAAACTGAAATTTAGAGAATATCATAAAAATCATGCACATACAGTAGACGCAGAAGTTCTTCGATCATAGGAAAGTTGAGCGCAATTTACACTTACCTAATCTCACTATCGTAAATATCCAATGAGGTATCCAGTATTGGCAGATCTCCTTTATTCATACATAATGACGCCAAGTTTTGTAGAATGATAGAATCTAATTGATTAAAATAAAATAAGATTCATATTTTTATAATTTATATTAAACAATGAAATCACTATGTTTAGCTCATTTGCTTTTTCTGGTGCAGTAATGCCTTGAAGGCTTTTTCTCTATTGAGCACGACAAGGACATCGAAACATCGACCGAGAGGGTTGTCACTGCCTCTGCCTATCTAGAAGACAGGTGGCGTAGGAGTTTAGTAATGCAGGAAAGATAACCTTTGGAAAAATTTTATAATTTGGAAACTAAAAAAGTAATTCTCAGCACAAAAGTAATTCTTAAAAATGGGTAAAACAAAATAACAATATTCTAAAAGTTTGTAAAAATGTACGTAGTTAAGGAAAACCTGTATTACTTACACCTAACAAGTTTAATGTAATAAATGCTCAAATAGACTTCCCTGCTGAGCTGAGCAATATCCCAAACGATTATAAAATCCATGGCGAACATTACCCAACATAACAGAGGTAACAGTTAAGCAGGCGTTTTCAATATTTAATTGAAGTTCCTGCAAATTGTTGGGCCTGTTTTCCTGAAAACCATAAATTTTTTATTTTAAGTAGCCCCACAAGAAAAAGTCACAAGGAGCAAGATCTGATGACCTAGCTAGCCATAAGATTACCATGCCCAAAAATAAGTGTATTCGGAAATGTTTCCTCCAAATACTGCCGAACGATAACTCGATTATGGGGAGGGCAACCATCTTGTTGGAACCAAATTTCATTAAACCTAGCACCTACTAGTTCCTGAATCCTAGGGACAATTTGCTCTTGAAGCAAATCCAAATATTTTTGGCCATTTAAGATACCATCGATATAAAATGGTCCAATAATATGTTCACCTAGTATACCGACCCAAACATTTAGTTTTTGAGTGCGAAGTTCGTAAAACTTATATAAATTTTCCCGCGACCAATATCGTGTCCGAGTAGAATTATGTTTACCAATTAATGGAAAAGTTGATTCATCTGTAAAAACAATGTTTCTAAGAAAATGTTTATCCGCATCGCCTTTTCCATTAATTGCTCACAAAATTCCATTCTTCTGATATTGTCCGTCTTAAAAATTTCATGAGTTTTCCGAACCTTGTATGATTTGTACCCACTTTTTTTTTTAACCGACCTAACCGTTGATGGTGTAGAACCTATTTCAGCAGCAATTTGGGAACTAGTAAGTACCGGGTTGTTGGTTGCCAGTGCACAAATCATAATATCTCTTTCATCTCGGGCTTCATTGGGAGGAATCGATTTTTTATATTGTTTATAATCAACACAACCATGTATTTCAAAATTGTGAATAATATTGTGAATTGTGGATAATGCAGGTGAAGGTCGGCCGGGAAATGCATCATTTAATGCGTTTTTAATTTGACGCCTTGACTTTCCTTGATAGTACCACTTAACCATCTGAACTTTTTCGGCCGTTTCAAACATTTTTAATAATTAATTTAACGACAACGTCACTCTTTCAGTTCCCGAATAGTACTAGCACAGTAGAAAGAAGACCAGTAGTCCCACTTACTCTTGAGATTTGTTGTACTCGATTTTATTTTTTATGAATCCACTGCGCATCCGATATTTGTATCCCACGGTCATCCACATATACACTGGTCGAGGTAGAAAATACTAATAAACTGGCCAACACTTGCAATGACACTAAATTTTGGTTCGAAGATATTATATCCTTGGCAAATATTTTTTTGGACATTGGATTTAATGTTTACTGATTAATCAATAAGTGACGAATTAAAATTTGACCTACCTTTACTTAAATTTATTACATAACATCCGCGTCTGACGTCACAGACTGAAAATGTATGACTTTATATTATTACCAAGGGGTCAAGCACCTATAAAAATTTGTGTACGGCTGCCGAATAGGCCGTGAACTATCGATTAGGCTGCTGCGCCTGCCAATTACATTAACTGCCATGTGAGGAGATTACCTAAAAGTTGTACAGCGATGCCGACGGTGGAACACAAATGTGTACAGCTTGCTACAAATAGGTGCCTGCTTGCAAATAAATGATGTGTTAGAATTGCAACTAACTGATATAGGTTATTGTCTGTTATACAAATTGAGTAACAATAATAATATCTCCTGTAGCAAAACAAAAATAATTTAGTGTGAATGTATGCAACCCGTTTGACAAAATTTGTATAGGTTGTTGCCTATGGCGGCGGCGCTATGCTGGTATCTAAGTGCACTTGGAAATGAATAGGTATAGGTATTGCAAAAATTGCCTCTTTTTTGATGAACACTACTTCTTTTTTTGGTGACTTTTTTCCAGGCTGACTTCCTGGTGAGAGAGCACTTTCTTAGAGATAATTGTCTGGTCAAGTCTGCTAGTTATATACCTTTTTGGTTCTAGTAATAGTTATATATTGCTGAATAATTTTTATTATTGTGCCTGGTCATTTTTATAGGTATGTATATTGTTTAATAAATGTATCTAATCATGTTTGTACTTTTTACTTAAATCTTTTAATATTTTTGTAGCTAGCGACTAATAAATCTACTAAAAGAACTGGGAACGTAATTATACGTAATTAATACTAATCACCAGATCCGACTCTAATAATGTATGCATATTTTTTTAAAATTTTTACATCTCTACCTAATAATTGAAGGCTGGAGAGCGGATTAGTTTTTTAAATAAAACTAGGAAACTAATTAAATGATTTATTCAAGTTAGCCAGTACCAGTACTTTATGAACGTCAAAAATACATACAATTGTACATTACATCATACAAAGTCAAAGTAACAAGCACAAAATCACAAAATAGTATATGATGCAACAGGCACAAAATGATGCTCATCTTGCATGAGTATGGAAGTTTGCAGGAAGAGTCGAGGGTGAATTCTGCAATTGACACTAGGGCAAAGTTACCATTTTGTGTGAGTTGCATACTACAGTTTTTGTACAACATATTGTCTCTGTTTAATATACTACAAAAATTGATACAAAGAAATAATTCGTTACCTAAAAAAATGCCGTCAGAAACAAACTGTTGACATTTTATCACTCCATCAGTGAACGTGAAAGAGTCATTTGAATTTTCATGAAGTTTGATAGTCGCTGTATAATTGTCATCGAAAACTTTTGAAATTTAATGTAATGTTGGGTTTTCGGACTGCTAATTTTAGTTGTAAGTCTTCCTGATCTGTCGGACTTGTAGGACGTTCAAAGCCAATCATTCCCTCACCTGCCTCGTTACCTAAATAATAAAATTAAAAATTAGTGGAGTTTTTAAATATTTGTAGGTACGATACACATATATATTCACATTTGTATTTTTGTGGAAAAATTTTAAATTTATGTCGGCAGTTAAAGTCCTCTATAAAACAATTACAGATATTCAAAGTTAACAGTATTACTGTGAAGTCTTTGGTGATGATTTAGATCTTGAATCTTCTGGAAATAAGTACTCTAAAACTTAGACCACGTTAACCACTTACAGCCTTCATATTATTCTATTTGGTGCCGTTATGATACATATAAATATTATATACATACCAAAAGCCTCATGTTCATCTTCAAAAGATAATCTCCTAGGATAATATTGTTATGAATTACACCCCCTTGGAAAAGGAGATGGCACGCCCATGCCTCTGATGGTGACTGGAAAGGCTCTAGAAAGAGCCAAGGACTTTTCTAGATTATGGTTGAAGAAGATTCTGGATTGATCTAGAGCTAATTTCGGAGTATATAAGGCGCGATTACAAGCGCGGGAGGGAAGTTTTATGAGGGAAGAAGTTTATTGAGAAGTGATACGTTCGGTAAAAAGTGAGGTTAACTATTAAGTAAACAAGTATTGTACAGTCAGTAAATTGTTAAATAAAGTGTTAGTAGTGTTTTATCTCTTGTTGAAATTATTTAGAACCCACGGATTCATACAGGGTGTTTCCAAAAAGGCGAAAATACGTAACAATTTGGTGTCAGAAGCGGAATTTTGACAAGAGGATTTTTCGGAAGTGTTCGAGAAGGTTTGGCAGAGTATTCTCGGAGTTTGTGCTAACACAGGGAGGACTAATTTACTGGACATTGTTCGAGGATTATTTTCGAACAGGAAAATAGTGTCAAGTGCATTTTTTGAGACATTTTTGGAACATTTTATTTGGACATTAGAGGTTAAGTGACGAAGACTCTAGATAAGACTTTTTCGTGCAGTTTTGAGGTTTTTCTGGACAGTCCCATTACCGATAGTGACGTAATTGTTAAATTAATTTGATTTCAAAGTAGTCGTATGCCTATAACAACCAGAAGTATGGCAACTGAACAACAAATACAGGACTTTATGGCCCAAATGCAAAAGATGATGATGGATCAGGAAAGGAAGCGCCAGGAAGAGAAAGAAGAACAGGAAAGAAAGCGCCAGGAAGAGAAAGAAGAACAGGAAAGAAAGCGCCAAGAAGAGAAAGAAGAACAGGAAAGAAAAGAACAAAAACGTCAAGAAGAATTAAGAAAAATTTTTGAGGATCAAGAACGAAGACGTCAAGAGGAGAAACAAGAAGAGGAGAAACGACGTCAAGAGGATAAACAAGAACAAGAGAAACGACATCAAGAAGAGGAGAAACGCCGTCAAAAGGAAAATGACGAACTAAGGAAAATTATAGAAGGCCAACAGAGTGCCATATTTGCCGTTACTGAAGAACTCAAAAATAAGGTAGCGGAAGAAGTCAGTGGAGTCAAACAAGAGGTAAGCGAAGTCAAAGGAGAAGTAAATGAAGTCAAAGAGAAAATGCACCAGGTAGAGGGAGAAATAGACCAACTTAAACAACAGTTGAGGGATAGAGGAAACCAGCAAGTGGTATCATCAGGCCAGCGATTAAAAATTCCCTCATTTGATGGTCAAAGCTCCTGGATGACTTACAAGACACAGTTTGAGGCAGCAGCGAGTGCAAACAACTGGAATGACGAAGAAAAGGCTATGGCGTTAATCGTGGCATTAAGGGGCCAAGCATTGGAAATACTCCAGACAATCCCAGTAGACCAACAACGGGATTTTAAAGTTTTAGAAGCTGCCCTAGATCTGCGATATGGCGATCAACACCTTGCCCGAGTGTACCAGACCCAGCTGAAATCACGTGTTCAAGGGGCTGGGGAAAGTTTGCAAGAGTTTGAAGCTGCCGTGTGGAGACTGGCTCACCTGGCTCACCCGGATGTACCGAAGGAATTCCAAGACCAACTGGCAGTAGAGGCTTTTCTGGATGGTATACAGGACAATGAGATCAGGCGAGTCCTCAGGTTATCTCGATACCAGAACAGCAGCGAAGCGTTGGTGCGTGCACTCGAGGTGGAAGCTGTCCTTCAGGATACCCCGAGTCCAAGAGTACAAGCTGTGAGTATCGAAGAATCGCAACCAGAAAAGAAGAAAGAGAACCCTATCTTGATCCAGATACAGGAGGTAAATAAAATGATTAGTCAGTTACTAGCTAAATGGAATCCTCCGGAAAGACAGGAATCACAAGTAAATAGAGATAAGCCAAGCGGGGTTATTAAATGCTACAACTGCGGCAAGATAGGACATATCAAACGAGACTGTCGACAGCGGAACTCGAGGAAAGTGAATGTTGGAAACAGGGCAGAGACACAGAATAAACAAAGTAGTGGAAGGCCAAGTGGACGGCGTATGAAATGCTACAGGTGCGGGGAACTAGGACATATCCAGCTTGAATGTCCACAGAGGAGCTTGGAGAGAGTGAAGGCCGGAGATGCTGTGAAGCCAAGGGGAAAACCAGAGGAAGCCGGTACCAGAGAGGCTGTGACAGATAACGAACGTGGTGCCCCTAGAGAAGTGAAGATTTCCCAGCTTCGGAGCATTACAGAAAGGCCACCACTACAAGGATATGACGATAAAACGAAACCTGAGAGAAATGCAAACATTTCATCCGGAAGAAGGTACAAGGAAGGTTGCAAGCACAACCACCAGGAGAAACTGCAGGTCACGGGAGCAGTGAACACTGTCAAGGTGGAGGTGCCGGATGACAGGACAGACGAAGCGCTCAGACAAGAGCAACTAAACGATGAGGAAATTGGGCCTATATTGAGAGCCAAAGAAAGGGGAACTCGTCCAAAATGGAAGGATGTTTCAGGCAAAAGAGTGGGACTGAAGGCACTATGGGCGCAGTGGGACTCACTGAAAGTCGTGAACGGGCTGTTGCGGAGAGCATGGGAAAGCCCGGATGGGAAGCAGGTGGTTATGCGTCTAGTGATTCCCAGGTGTCGAGTAGCGAAGGTACTTCAGGAAGTGCACAATGGGGCATCCGATGGACACTTCGGAGTGAACAAGACCCTGAAGAAAATACGAGAACGATTTTATTGGATAAGGAGTCGTCAGGATGTGGAGGCTTGGTGTCGCAAATGCAAGATTTGTGCAGCCAGTAAGGGACCACAGACTGGAAGTAAGGGTGAAAAGAAGCAGTTCAACACCGGAGCTCCTTTCAAGAGGTTGGCTAACGATATAGCGGAACCATCATCAGCCAGTGACCGAATGAAGGCTCGATACGACCGGAAGGGTAGTTCAGAAGGATTCAAGGTAGGAGACCTGGTTTGGCTGTACAACCCACAGCGGAAGAAAGGAAGGTCACCGAAACTTCAACCGCCTTGGGATGGACCGTATACTGTTATTACCCGAATTAATGATGTCGTCTATCGGATTCAACGAAGCAAAAAGTCCAAGATGAAGATCGTGCATTTGGACAGGCTGGCGAACTACATCGATGATTCTGAGTTGCCTGATCGGGACGATCTAGGCTTAAGGAGGGGGCAGTGTTATGAATTACACCCCCTTGGAAAAGGAGATGGCACGCCCATGCCTCTGATGGTGACTGGAAAGGCTCTAGAAAGAGCCAAGGACTTTTCTAGATTATGGTTGAAGAAGATTCTGGATTGATCTAGAGCTAATTTCGGAGTATATAAGGCGCGATTACAAGCGCGGGAGGGAAGTTTTATGAGGGAAGAAGTTTATTGAGAAGTGATACGTTCGGTAAAAAGTGAGGTTAACTATTAAGTAAACAAGTATTGTACAGTCAGTAAATTGTTAAATAAAGTGTTAGTAGTGTTTTATCTCTTGTTGAAATTATTTAGAACCCACGGATTCATACAGGGTGTTTCCAAAAAGGCGAAAATACGTAACAATATGTTGAGGGACCAGGAGCATCAAGAACATTAATATCTTTTGAAATACTAGCAGGTGTTCTATCCATTAATGTTACTTGTGATAATAATTCTAAAATTGGCAAAGTAGATAAGTGTTGCAAGAGAATTACAAAGTATATAAGTACCTATATCTTCAACATCTCCTGTAGAATCATCATCAAAACTGTTTCTTTGTCCCTCGTATAAAACACTGTTGATTTCAAATATAAATGGAACTGCGTCTCTTTTTAGGCGATTTTCTTGAATACTCAAAATGTAAACTACATATTCTAAAATGTTCATATGTTGCAGTATGTTGAATTGTAATTATTCAAATCTAAATTTTTTACATTTGCTTTCCATAATAAGCACCTAAAATATAAAAATAATACATATAATATGTAAATATGGGGTAGGTATGTACTTTAATCACTGATATAGTAGACATAGTATTAAATCTATAACCCACTAAAAAATATCAATATGCTATGGTCAGAATAAGTTTAATTATTTTATAAGCAAACATATGGGTATATATTCTCCTCTTATTTTGAGCCATAACCGCTAATACCTTATTCTCTTCTTTTTCAAATTTAGTAGGTAGTATTTAATTTTTAGAAATCTATTTTTAATTTAGGAAAATAGCAGTTACATACATAAAATAAAGAAATTGCGTTATAAATGTGATATTTAACCATTATAATAAGTAGGGTTACCTAGCCTAACGTAACCTAAAACTTTAGGATTCTATGAGCTGCTTTTATTTACAATTTAAATTTGTTGTCACTTATATTTTTTTAAATTTTTTAGTAGGTATACAGAATATGTAACCGCCTAGGAAAAGTATAAAACTTACCTATTTTTGTCCTTAGGAAATCTAAAGAAGGTTATCTCAGGGCATTTCCTGGAATTACGTTTGTATGCAATTTTAATCATTGTTGTAAAACTTACAAACACAAAGTAAATATTGTCAGAAAGTAATTAGGCACTTTACTAAAAACAAATACTAGGATGTTAGCATAATTTCAAAACTCAAAAATACAACAATGGCGACTGCTATAGAAATAATATCAACAAACCTTACCACGCCTACTCTGTTCACTGCGCATCAAAAATTTGTATCCCAGGAGCAGAATAAGCGCACTGTAAATTTTGACCAAGAAAAGGGGAGGAGTCGAACTACTGGTCTTCTTTCTACGGTGGTACTAGCTTGAGTACGAGTTTGATGTGATGTGAGATTACGGCTAGTCGATTACTAGTTACGCATGCGTATGAATTCTTAATATACCATTCGTTGTAAATTCGCCTGGTAGATCCTATGATCGAAGAACTTTTGCGTCTACTGTATATTTAGACAGTACTAAATATTAAAAGTGCACGTAAGCGTGTTACTAGACAGTGCATTTAAAATAACTACTGTAAATTGCAACAATCTTTCGCTTGTGTAGCGGCAGTGCGTTATCTCATATGGCATTCATTCTACTTGAATATAGTATGAATAGATGTGAGAGAGAATCTCAAATCGATAAATAAGGATTTAGAAAATGCCAGAAATCATATAGACAGTACCAAATATTAAATTTAGTGCACGTTAGCGTGCTATTAGACAGTGCGGTTAAAATTACTACTGTTTTCTGTAAACAATCTTTCGCTGCTGTGGTGGCTCTAGTGGCAGTATTACCCAGCTGGTATATAATAATACTATTTCTGCTTGAATATCTGATTCTTATTAGACGTGGAAGGAAATTTTAATTAAACAGATTAGAATTTAGAGAATGTAGAAATCCCATATAGACAGTATCTTTTAACAATTTACTTACTGCACCGGGTTGTGACGATTCACGAAATATTTATTTCGGTACACATACATTTTTCAGATTTCATGGCATCAGCTTATCTTCCGCCAACACGTGTTACATAAAATGACACATTTCTTTATTGTTTTACAATGAATACGGCATTGAAACGATATGATGTGAATTAGAATAACATCAAATAAAGATTTATTAAAGTTAATTGTTTTAAACACTATTTAATCTGATAAATTGACAACAGTCTATATTTGCAGCATATATAATTTTTGAAATGAAAATTTTCATTATTTAAGTTCAAGGATTGGTTCTAACGTGTGCCGATTGATAAATTTTAACGAAGTAAAGTTATTTTTACAATTACTAGTATGTAGACGACTGTGGTGATATAGCTATCTATCCGTGAAAGTTCAAATCTTTTTTATCTGCAGACGTAATAATATTTATTACTCTTTATAGCGCGGATTGCACAATGGGCAAAAAAACACCTTTGCCAAAAAGTAACCAGAATGACGAGCAAAAATTTGAAAAGGAGGAGAAACAGTAAGTACGCAGATTTTCCTTTCAAAACCGAGCTATTATTTGAAATATTTTGTGTTTTAAATATAAATAATAATATACAATTTGCCTAATCATATTACGTATATGTAACTTTCCTGAGCAATATCTAATACATTAATGTCAATGTTATCTCCAGATATGAATTTGATACATAACGGCAATTCGGTATATGGTAAAATTGAAATAAATTATTGCCAAAACTAACCCCCCTTGAAGTTTTACCAAAAAAGCAATTTCCATAATTTACACAAAAAGTTATGTTAACTTTAGTTCATTGATAGGGAAAAATAAAAATAAATGAATAAGTAAATGAGTAGTTAATAAGAAATAATTGGGAAGAAAACTATATTAGTTTTTGATTTTCACTTTATTTCTTGTCAACATGACAATTGTTTCGCCACACAGTGGCTTCTTCAGATATTGAGTACTGGTATACTAATTTTACAATGCACAAACTATATGGTTTTATACAATTTTGATGTATCCTAATCTTAATTGCTAAGCGGAAAAGTACAATATAATTTTAATTACTAAATGGAAAGGTACATATATATTAGGAAATTTATTGAATCTAATTTTAATAGTCTAAGTAAATAAATATAGTAAGGGAGATGAGTTTGTTTCAATTTGGTCATTTAATAAAATATCAGACGACTTTAGTTTATTTATTTCTAGAGATTCTAGTAAATCGAGTTTTAACCCATTTTTCTCGGTGTGTAAAATTTTAAACTCTTCGTTGAACACGTGACCTACTTCTATTAGGTGGTTAGCATAAGTTGAGTCTGTTTTATTACTGATGTAACTTCTTTTATGTTCTGACCACCGTTTACCAAAATTTCTTCCTGTTTGTCCAATATATACCTTAGGACAAGCACCACAAGTCAACTTATAGACGCCTGATTTATTTTCTGATGAAATTTTGTCTTTTGCATTTTTTAAATGTTTTCCTATTGTGTTATTAGTTTTGAAAGCTACATTAATATTACGTTTTTTTAAAAAAGTGGAAGTTTTTTCTGTTGGGTAGCCAATGTAAGTGAGAACTTTGAAACTATTATTTTGATCTTTTATTGTTGGATATACTTCTTTAATGGCTTTATTGAAAGATTTTTTCACAATGATATTGTCTATTACTTTTGGGTTGTAACCATTGTTGAATGCAATTTGTTTTATTATTTGTAGTTCTTTGATATAACTTTCTTCTGATAAGGGGACAGTCAAAAGCCTGTGTATCATGCTGTTGTATGCTGCTATTTTGTGTTGGCGAGGATGTGCTGAGGTGTTGTTCTTGGGGTCCTTATGTCAGTGTGGAATGGTTTATGAAAAATTGAGAAATCATATTTTTTATTGAGTCTTGTAATAGTCAAATCTAGAAAGTTAATAGCGTTTTCGGTTTCAGTTTCGAGAGTAAATTTAATTTTAGGGTGGAGTGAGTTTATGAAATTTAGGAAATTGTTGATCAAATCAAAAACTAATATAGTTTTCTTCCCAATTATTATCATGGATTTTCATCAAGTAATGGCCCAATCTGTTCAATATTTAATAAGAAATAAATAAATAAAAATATCTCTTTTTATATTTAATTGGAATTCTTTTTATTTTGTTGAAAAAATGTTTATAAGTATTAAGTAAGAATTGTTAATAATAAAGCAATTAAAGAAGAATTATTATTGTGTATTTGTGATTCTATTACGATAAATCAATTACCTGATAAATATATTAGAGGAAATTGGATATGGTTGAGTAAGAGCACTATTATGACTTTTAAAAGAGTATTTTTTTCTGAGCCCTTGGAGTTACTACATCAAGAAATGCAACTCTGTCGGGATTCTTTCCAGGTTTTTAAGACCGTGAGGTGACGCTGATAATGACCCTTTCAATGGAAAATCTTACTACCTTGCGTCTGAAGGACATGACGATATTTATAAGACAAGTGCATCAGTAATGCTTTTTGCAACATTTGGCGGTTACTTCCCACTCCCCGAGTGATTCGTTACAACTCTCAAAAATTCTCTTAATATTAACATTCTTAAAGTTAATAACTTCGCTAGTTTCTTTATGTTTCTGTGTAGAATTCTGTACAGAAGTGAAGAATTATGTGAAATTCTATAAATCAGTTGCCGATTCGAAACACAGAATCGCACTAAGTTCGTTAATTTCAAGAAAAGTAGTCAATGGAATATTTGAATTCGATTAACACTTGTGCATATTGACTAGAAAATTCTGCAAGGATAAGGCAAAATCATTTATAGCATAAATGGTTAATTGTATATAAAACATCTCAACGTACCACACATGGCAAGTGGAACACGTTTAGAGATCATACGATTTTCATATCATACCACGACGAAGTAAACAATATAAACCTTGTGATAATCGACTGGCGCAAAAAGATTCAAATTCCCTCAACTTCTCAGTTTTGGGATGGACACATTGGACAGCAAACAGAATGTTTCTCGACAATGTCTAGTTGATTCTCACGAACTTCCCTGTCTGTTATAACAATGAGTTTACTCCGATGGTGCCAAAGTAGCTGCCACCACGTAGCTGTTTTTCTGCCAGGTCGCACATCTTGCACTTGCTGTCAACAGGTTGTTTTAGGATCATCCTCTGGTGGTAACTGGTGTTTAGCGCTGTTATTAAACTCCAAGCACGAGGTGTTTTCTACATGGTAGACACATTTTTGTCTACTGGTGGTTGTTCGAAGTCGCGGAAAAATTGTCCATGTACCAGCTTTATTGGATATAGAATACTTCTAGTTTCGTCTATTCGATGGTAAATTCAATTTTGTTCTTGGGGTCCTTACAGGTGGGGTTCCCAAATATTCTTCCTGAATTTTGCGCACTTTCTTCTGGATCGAGTGCAAACTCCTTTTATTATTATTAAGACGTACGTCGGCACTAATTTGCTGAGTGCAAATTTCATTAAATAATTATTTAACATAATTATAACAATGAAACTACAGGCTGATAATTAATTTCAATAGGGTCTATTCTGACAATAAACGGAGAGAAAGACAAAAAATTATGTAAGTTCGTGAAGATTAAGATCTATAGAATGTTTCCGTACACACACCTTATAGACCAACAGAGAACAGCCAGTGGCGAACTTTGAGGTCGGTTTTGAAACAATATGAATTTCTATAAGTTTGAAGACGGCTTAATGTTATAGAAAAGAATTTTCTCTTTAAAACAAAATATATTTAATAAGGTCCCTCCAGTCATCTTGAGAAGAAAAGAAGTATGGACCTCTGTAATCCAAGGGCTACGAGAAGCAGGTATCAAATACCTGAAAGCAAAAATCGTCGCTGAAGGTATCGGTGTCGAACACCAATCCGCAAACGACTACCCCAAGATGACAAGGTTATTCTAAGACGAAAAGTGGGAATACCATTCGTATGCCCTCCCAGAGGAAAAGCTCCGAGGGTGGTGGTGAGAGGAATCCCTTCCGGTGTCACAAACGAGGATATCAAGGAGGACCTCAAGGCGCAAGGACTGGCGCCAGTGTCAGTTCAGCGCATGACATCCAGGAGAACCAAGACGGAGATGCCCCTCGTATGGGTTTCCACCTCTCTTGAAAACCACCCTTAACAAAATTCGTGGGTTCAAAATAATGATAGTAAGAGATAAACACTAACGCTTTATTTAATGACTTACTGGAAACTTAACAATACTTTCTTTTACTAAAATACACTTTACCGACTAAAATAAACTTTAACAATGTTTATTACTTCGTATCGCCTCGGATTTCTAACCTTACTTTTTGCTACAAAACTTCCTCTTCTCCCGGTATGGATACCGCCTTATATATCCAAGTAGAGACATCTAGAAGTATTCCAGCAACTTCCATATTTTTCTCGAGTAAGGTAGAAATCGCTATGCTTTTCTTTAAGCTTATAGAAAGGTACTTCTACTGTCTCAGAGATGGTGTGCACGAATCCAGTTGCGGAGACATCGTTTTGTAGTTGCCTACACTATTGCTCTCCACCACTTGTGAGCTTTCAGCTCCAGCCCTTAGGGGGTGCCAGCGCGTAACAATAATACGGATTCCTTGTTCACCTTATACTAGACATGATGGAACTATGATAGGACCACCAACGAAGTAACGGAAACATAAGGTGTTGAATTGGGAATCTTTTCCTTTTTAAAAATGTTTGAAGCCGGAAACAATTTCAGAAATTCAGATATATGGGTATACTAAAATCATACCAGTAACAACTTCCGTACTTCCGTGAGTTACTGGAATCAAAATTTCCAACTTCCATTGTTGTACTGCACCCTCACAGTGTCCACTATGTTTTAAATTATATGTCATTTTGAATTTACATAAGATTATTTTTCCAGTTATTCTTATATTCCTCTATCTTCTATTTTCTCATTTATTTCACAAAAATTCGTTCATTCGCGTATCTTCTAGTATCTTATAGTTCTTGTTAATTTCCAGAAAGAAACTGAAGGATCAAAAGAGTAACCAATCATCTGTGCCTTATTATCGCCTGGTAAGTAAACTTTAAATACTGCTTAAAATTGGTACGACATTTGGTACAATAGTTTGTGTATCGATGTATATATGTACAGGGTGTTTCAAAGTTAAAGGTACATATGTTACTTGTGGATACAGAGCACTTTGTCGGTTCCAAATTACCTGGCATTAATGCATCCATCGTCCTTTCTTACAGGATGTTTTACTAATTTTGGCCAAATCTTTCTTTGATCACAACTATTGAACCACCCCGTATAATCGGTCCATACTTAGAATTATGTTTCACTTATTTTTCTTGATAGAACTTGTAATACATAATAAACCAAAAAGAAATCCAGGTCCGGCTTAATAAAAAATTGGCAATATGTTGTATGTCAAAATCAACACCCTGTATGACAAAGTTTTGTAGATCTGTTTCAATATTCGAAAAGAGTGGAAACACTGAATAGAGTAGCTCACTTAATTTGATTGCGCATTTCATTCATCAACCTTGAATACTTGCCGTAAATCCAATTTAATTAGAATGGTCCAGGCAGTTGGAACTTGAATATTTATTTCAGGGTTAATTAGCAAAAAAATGTAACTTGCAGCAGTGACAATTCTTTCACTTCTAGACTAGGTAAGTGAACTATTGTAAAATAATTTTGAAAACAATGTAGATTTGCGCACATAAATCAAAATACTACTTAATTTTGTGAGCCTACGTTTAAAAATAATATTATTTTTAATGCATGTATGAACAATAACAATAAATACGTGAAAGTAATAAATACATAACTATAATAACTGTTCAAAGTGGCCTCCATTTCGTTGAATACATTTTCTTACTGTAGTAGTAAAATTTTTAATTGCACTTCTAATCATATCTGGATTATCTCTAATTTCTACGCAAGCGTTATTAACGCTTTCCAAAAGTTCCTCTCTACTGTTAATGGTTACGTCATATACCTTTGCTTTTAAATGTTCCCAAAGATAATAATCAACAGAATTGAAATCTGGTGACCTTGAAGGCCAATGATGAGGTCCATTTCGACCTATCCACATATTTGGAAGATTGTCATTTAGGAAATTTCTCACAATATTCCTAAATTGAAGTGGAGCGCCATTGTGCTGGTAATACATTCCCGCAATATTTTCGTTTTCCAATAACACGGGTAAAAAATTTTGCAAAAAGTCTAAATAAAGTTCACCTGATAATCCATCAGGGAACATATGTGGCCCAATCAAATGATGACGTTGAAAACACCGCACCAAATATTAACAGCAAATCTATGTTGGGATTTATTCTGTCTTACAGCAAATGGATTCTCTTCGGTCCAAACATGTGAATTTCTTAAATTATAAACACCATCTCTTGTAAATTGTGCCTCTGTTGAACATGAAATGGATAGAAATTATTTTTTTTTTAGTGTTCTCCAAACAGTGACAAGTGGAACACCTAAAGCATGACCCACTCTTATTGTGCTAATTTTTGGATTATTTGCAACAATATTTAATATATTCTCTTCTACAGCTAAAGGTTGCCTTACTTGATGCTCATTTAAGGTGGCCGTTGGATACCGACCATGATTTTTAGAATAATTAACAGCTCTAGCAAAAGTTTTATGATCAGGAGTTCGGCGTCCAGGAAATCCTTGATATTCTCTCACAGCAGCCCGTCCATTGCCATCACAAAATCCTGTGTGTATGAATTTTGTGATGGCAATGGACGGGCTGCTGTGAGAGAATATCAAAGATTTCCTGGACGCCGAATTCCTGATTGTAAATCATTTGCTAGAGTTGTCAACTATTCTAAAAATCACGGTCAGTATCCAACGGCCACCTTAAATGAGCATCAAGTAAGGCAGTCTTAGCTGTAGAAAAGAATATACTAAATATTTTCGGCTCAGTGGCGCAATGATAAGTAATTTGACTTGCGACCACGGAGCCCCGGATTCGAATTCTGGCGAGGGCAAGGATGTTTAGTTAAGTTTTATTAACAGTGGAGTAGACCGCTGTTGGGTGCCAAAATATGTCTAGTCGCTGTTATCTATCCTGAGTTCGAATCTCAGCTGCGGTAGATGGCAATATCGCAGGGAATGGTTGTTATGTTGATGTCTATGTGTAGGTGTCCTGGTTAAGTGGTGAAATAGCATTAGCAAAACTCCGCCAGGACGTTAATTTAAAGATGATTAAATACAAAAAAAAATGTTGCAAATATAATGTATGTGGGTAATAATATTAATACAAATAATAAATATTTTAGAATAATAAAACGCAAGAATGTCGAACCAATAAATATGAACTGTCAAATACTAAAATTTTCAGCATTGCCTACTTGACGACAAAACAGCTGTGTTATAAAATCATCTCTTAAGTTTTAGTAAATGGATTATTCGGAATCGAAGCACTCTTTACAGATGAGGCACAATTTACAAGAGATGGTGTTTATAATTTAAGAAATTCACATGTTTGGACAGAAAAGAATCGACATGCTAAAAGACAGAATAAATTCCAACATCGATTTGCTGTTAATATGTACGTACTTGGTGCGGTGTTTTCAACAATCAAATAACCTCCCTGATAGATTATCAGGTGAACTACATTGTTTTTAAAATTATTTTACAATAATGCACTTACATAGTCTAGAAGTTTAAGAATTATCACTGCTGCATGTTAAATTTTTTTGTTAATTAAACCCTGAAATAAATATTCAAGTTCCAACTGTCTCGACCATTTTAATGAAATTGTATTTACGGCAAGTAATCAAGGTTGATGAATGAAATGCGCAAACAAATTAAGCGAGCCACTCTATTTAGTTTTGTCCGCTCTTTTCGAATATCGAAACAGATCTACAAAATTTTGTCATACAGGTTGTTGATCTTGACATACAACATATTGTCAATTTCTTATTAAGCCGGACCTGGATTTCATTTTGGTTTATTATGAAGTTGTATCAAGTATAATAAGTGAAACATATATTCTAAGTATGAACCGATTATACACGGTGGTTCAATAGTTATGCTCAAAGAAAGATTTGGCCAAAATCAATAAAACAACCTGTATCTCAGTAAGGAAGGACGATGGATGCATTAATGCCAGGTAACTTGGAACCGCTAAAGTGCCCTCTATCCAAATAACGCATGTACCTTTAACTTTGAAACACCCTGTATTTCAACCCTAATTTTTGTTTCTTATATTGAAAGACAAATGCATCTTATTCCCGTATTTTTGAATCTGCTCCTCTGCATTATCTGTATCTCGATGTATATATATATATATATATAGTTCAAATCACGAATGTTGTCATTCAGGTCATCGACTGAAGGTCACAAAGAATGATAGCCATGGGCGTACTATTTGAAAGGAATCTTTTGTAAAATAACAATGATAACTTCATACAATTTTAATATTATAATATAATATTCTCGCCAAGCGACAACACTACTTCAGCGGTGGGAGAGACTAACAACAAAAACTACAAAGTCAACTACGTCACTTTCGGAGTACATTTTACAAATTGTCTCACATCCATCTTCCTTGGCTCTACCAAGTCTATTCTTTCTATATTTTTCTATTTTTCTTTCTTGGTCCATGTTTTGTCACAGTAGTATTTGGGGTATCCTGCTCCTCATGGGTTTCTTTACAAATCCTTTGCACCGTACGCAAACAAATACCCAATGCATTAGAAGTACGCTAAAAGAAAATTTACTTTATGAACATCTGCCACATTTAATTTGGCGATTCACCACCATGTTACATACTACATTCAGTCTTTTGCCGGGCATTTTTGCAAACAGTAAAACTAAAGCAGTCACAAACTATTTACACAACAACTTACACAGTTACATTAAACTTAACACCACGGTATAAAACACTACAAACTTATACAAATAACGAGAAGAAAGAGAAAATCATTAATTTTGACAAATGTGTCAAATGCACACTACTAACTGGCAGAATGTTGAACGTTGGTCGCGGCTACAACAAGCGATTGTATTATTGATCTCTAAAACACATCGTTACGTTTGAAACTTCAGATCTGACGTGACTTTCTGTTATTTACTATTGTTTAAGCTGATAGAAAAATCTCTTGTGTTTGATAAGTACATAAAGTGATGACGTGAACGACAACATTCATGATTCCGACTATATACTCACTTTTCATGACTCCCATGTCACAGCTCTCTTATTTACAATGCATTTTTTTAATTTTGAAGGAAGGTGCTTATCCGTTAGGAGATTATGTCACGGTAAAATATTTTAAAATCCACCAGTGGCGTTCGTCGCTATGAAGAAAAATGTACCTAATTTTCCAAAAAAGATATTAGGCGGAAGTTTTAACTGAAAAACAATGTCATAATCTTATTAGTTGTTATCAACAAGTCACTAATACCGAATTTCAATGCTAGGAAAAGAAAGAATCCTTTTTCAAGTATTAATGGGCTTGTTCGGCATTTTTTTTTTTATTTCACAAATCGAAAGTGCAAGTATAAATTAATGGATCTGCAAAAAATCAGAATCTTATTCGCACGTTTAGTATCTTAAAAACCATTACAAATTTCCATCTCGCGAAAATGGGGCGTGGCCATGCGTTACGTCACTATACGCATAGACTCGGCGATCTCAATAGACTTGATGCTCCTTATTGGTTATAATTATAAGTGTTTTCGAAGTATTGTTTGTTTTGCTTACTACTTGACAGTAGGAGAGTACAATTTGGTGAAATGTCAAAAAATTACAATTTTCTCTCGCTCCTGCCAGAACGAATTTTCGATTTCGACCCTGCAATTTACGATTATAATTCATCGCCGACCTTCTCCTTTCCGTAGAGACATAGAACAAACTTCCACTCGACGTATTTATTTAGTTACCAGCGTTTAAAAATTCCATGTTTTTCGACTTTTCACGTTAAATGTCAAAGGTCCCAGAAAGCCATTTTTCTTACGTCACTTGCGTATAGTGACGTCACAAATGAGCGCTCGGTTTTTGCATCTATTACTAAATTCAACTCCTTATATGTCGAGAACGGAAAAAGTTAATAACACGAAATTTTAAGTGTATAATGAGAATATCGAGTACAATATGAAAAAGTATAAAAACCATATAAAAAGAATATCATGAAACAAGCCCATTATTAGTCAAGTTTATTTTCGAATGTAATTAAGCTTAAGGAAGACGGTCGTCCCATTTAGAATTAATCATGTGATACGTTGAGCAAACTGTGATTTAGTTATCTATGTAAATTTTATTATTTATTGAATTGTTCGTGAATCAAATTTAATCTAAAATTGAACTTTCTTTCATTTCCAAGTCAATTATTGTTTGATTTTGACTAGAGATGTGCCGAAGCGGGGCTATGGCCGAATAGCCGAATACCGAATATCGGACCATCTCCGACCACCGAAGCCGAACAGCTTCGGTGCTTCGGCCGAATGTGGTACATGAAATTACGTTTTTAGGAAAAAAAAACTATTGAAACTTCTTTATTTTTTAAAACCAAATAGTAGATAAATGCATATTACTTACACATATTAAAAGTGAAACAAAGTTTGATTAGTTTACCATTAGTACTCAAAATTCAGTTATTGTAAATTGTGATGTAAAAAATAGTAGTTTCTCAGCATTTCTTGGAAGTAATCTATTTTTAGTTTCTTCATATATATATTCCCTATTTTTGAAAATAGCCTCTAATTATATACACTGGTTGCTGGCCCAGACAAAAATTTTCTAACCATTTCAGACAGTATTGGAAATCGTGCCTTTTTTTCATTCCACAATTTTAACGGATCGTCACTTCTTTTTAGCAATGGTATGTCTAAACATATTTTAACTTCTCGATCAATGTTCTGTTTTTTGTATTCTTCCATTTCTTTCTCACCCAAAGGTATTTTCTTTTCTGCGGTTGCGATGGCGAACCACCAGCTATTTCGTCAAAGCAGTCCCATATATTTGTCTTTTTCTTTTATTCTCGATTTTGCCGAAGCTCCGCCCACTTCGACCGAAGGCCGAATATTTAAAATTCAGCCGAAGCTGTCGAATACCTAAGCAGAGCCGAAGCTTCGACGCATCTCTAATTATGACTGTTAAGTAAACTGATTGACGTCACGTGATTAATTCTAAATGGAAATCCTGTCTTCCTCTAGCTTAATTAACTCTTAATTACGACCGAGAATTAAGTTATGAATGTAATAATTGGTAGTTTAAAAAGGGAAGTTTAACTTTTCTATTACGTGAACACCAAGTACACCATGTTATTAAAATTCGATTTCAGTGAGTTTTTGATAACAGCGAATAAGATTATGAGATTGTTTTGCAGTTAAAAATCTTTTTTTTGGAAAATTAAGTATATTTTTCTTCACGACGACGAACGCCACTGGTGAATTTAAAAATATTTTACTATTACACAATCTCCTAGTGGATAAGTACCCTCCACCCAAATTTTAAAAACATCGCATTGTAAATAATAGAGCTGTGATATGGGAGTCATGAAAAGAGACATGCTGTATACTAACTCGTTAGTGTAACAAGTTTTGTTAGTTTTGGAATTTTCATATATCACATTTTGATATCATGGTAGTCAAAAATGTTTCTAAATAGAAATTAAATTGAGTTGACATTTTTTGTAATTTTCGTGAAAGTATTTTATAATTCACAAAATTTTTATTTCAAAATTGCGACGGCGTATATAGACCAGGGTAAAAAACAATAATTCGTTCAATTGCCAGATTAAATCTGGCAATTGCCACATTTATTCTGTCAATTGCCAGATTAAATCTCGCAATTGCCACATTTAATCTGGCAATTGCCAGATTAAATCTGGCAATTGCCACATTTATTCTGTCAATTGCCAGATTAAATCTCGCAATTGCCACATTTAATCTGTCAATTGCCAGATTAAATCTGGCAATTGCCACATTTATTCTGTCAATTGCCAGATTAAATCTCGCAATTGCCACATTTAATCTGGCAATTGCTACATTTAATCTGTCAATTGCCAGATTTAATCTTTCAATTGCCACATTTTAGTACACCCCTAAAAGTACAAACTATCCCAAGCAGTTTTCATATATTTGATTTTCATGCATAATAACCGCGATAGCTGGAGGACCGCGTAAGTCGATAAGTAAGGGAGGCGCGAAAGGAGTTTTTTTTTAGATATTTTTTTCCATTTCACTGTATCGCTTCGACGGGCATAAAACGCATCATTCCTTTTTCCAACACGGTATCGTGCAGTTCCCCAGCTACCGCTACTACTACGCAATGAATGTTTAAAAATTGCAGGTTTGGGGTAGTTCATAACTTTAGGTGTACCACCTGTCATATGCTCGAATCCGACGCAACAAACTAACATTTTTATGACCTGTGCGTCCACAAATTGTCCTTGTGGAAATGATTCGAGGAATATCACCAGTTCTTCATTTTCAGCACAATTTAGAAAGGAACAGAAGTGAATTAAAAAATAAATTTAAAATAAAATTACATTCGAAATTATATTTATGCCTACTTATAGACCAAGATCTCAGAGCCGCCAGACCTACGTGATTTTAGCAAATCTAGTATTTTGACAATAAATAGTGATATGTAGTTAAGAACGTATGCATATTTGCTGGCTTGAAAGCGGGGCTTTACCGATAATAGGTACAAAAAGTACAAAATACCTTACTAACCTATGTTAAAGTATGATAGTTGGTTTTCACATATGTTTGACAAAATACGGTTAAAAACCAACACTCATTATTGCCAGAAACTTTCCGTGGGCTCTAACGTCCGCCATACGCTTTAAAGCTCAAAAAAACCCAACCTAATCTAACATAACTGTGTAATCATATCTACTCCCAACTATGTAAAAAGGAAGTGACAAGTTCATCTGTTCTGATATGTGCAAAATGACTGTTCAGATTTTTTTTTATCATTTGAAAGTGAACGATTTATAACATAGATAAAAGATTTGTATAAACCAATGGGAAACCAGTTCACGCATGACAAGAAACATTTGCGCCATTTGTTTTCGCAATTCATCTTCAATTGCAAAAATGGCGCAAATATGCCTTGTGTCCTTCTTGAACGAACAAAAGTCTGAACGGCCGTTTTGCGCATGTCAGAAAAGATTAGACCGTACTGCTATTTTTCAAGAAGCATTGTCCAGACAACTCTTTGGTATGTCTTTGGTCTCGACAGTGCACTAGTCACTGCCATGTAAAAAACGAAACAAAACAAAAAGAGTATTATGTTAGGTTAGGTTGTTTTTTTTTTCGAGCTTTAAAGAGTCTGGCGGAGGTTAGCGCCCACGGAAAGTGTCTGGCAATAATGAATGTTAGTTTTTAAAAGTATTCTGTCAAACTTGTATGAAAACCAGCTATCATACTTTAAAGTAGGTTAGTAATAAGGTTTTTGTACCTGTTATCTGTAAAAGGGCCCCACTTTCAAGCTAACAAATATACTTACGTTCTTAACTACATATCACACTATTTATTTCCAAAATATTAGCTTTGCTAAAATGACGTAAATAGGTCTGGCGGCTCTAAGCAGATCTTTTAAATTTTATAGTATATAATAATAATAATAATAATACACTTTATTCAATAAATTTACAAATGCACATAATATAACTACATAATAAATAAGAAACATTTATTGCTATTCATTATTCATTTATATCAATCAACAAACCAAAAAGTAAATAAAAATTAATTCAACATAACATTTATTTCGTTTCTAAGGATAATGTATACATCAATCATTTTATAGGGATCTTCGGATATGCATCCACTTATAACCATGCAACTGGCCTGATTTAGAATGTTCATTTTCCAAAAATAAAAATACATCTTCATAATTTGAAAATTGTTTGCGTCTATTTATACAAATTGCTGTTTCTGAGATATCTTTTTAAGGTACTCCTACTAATATATATGTCATGGCGGGATTTTAAGAATGCCAAAATTTCTACCTGACGCATACCTAGCAAGAAGCGTA
Source organism: Stenurella melanura (assembly GCA_963583905.1). Taxonomy (NCBI): domain Eukaryota; kingdom Metazoa; phylum Arthropoda; class Insecta; order Coleoptera; family Cerambycidae; genus Stenurella; species Stenurella melanura. The sequence continues at coordinate 213,893,044 of OY757309.1, forward strand.
CTCAAAAATGACATACTTTAAACTATTCATAGCTGTCTTATAACTTCTTTTGTATTATTTATCACACTTTGTTTTGTTATCACTAAATTTGTAACTCAAGAAGGCAACGTTATCCGTCGTAATATATACGCCGTCGTATAGATGTAGTCCACCATTCACTTATTATTAATTTAAGGTTGCGTAAATCATAAATTGCCAGATTAAATCTGGCAATTGACAGATTAAATATCGCAATTGACAGATTTAATCTAGCAATTGACAGATAAAATGTGGCAATTGACAGATTAAATGTGGCAATTGCGAGATTTAATCTGGCAATTGACAGATTAAATGTGGCAATTGCGAGATTGAATCTGGCAATTGACAGATTAAATGTGGCAATTGCGAGATCTAATCTGGCAATTGACAGATTAAATGTGACAATTGCGAGATTTAATCTGGCAATTGACAGATTAAATGTGGCAATTGCGAGATTTAATCTAGCAATTGAACGAATTAATGTTTTTTAACCTGATCTATATACGCCGTCGTACAAAATGCTCATTTCTTAGAATTATTAAAATTTCTGTGTCCATACACATGAAAAATACTAATTTTTACACTCACACGTTGGCCGGCAGCCCCATAACATTGAATCTTATTTTACGCGAAAACGATTGTATATATGAAATCAATTTTTTTTATAGAATTTTATGCTCTTCAAGTTTCATCTCTACGATAGTATTCGTATATTTCGTATTTTAAAAGTTATTTCCAAAATACAATTTTTTTTAAGTTTAACACCATTTTGTTTTATATTCCGCCCACAGTGGTCCTGGTTATTATAAAACGCTTTTCTATTATTAAAAACCTACCAAAGAATCAAAAGTTTCCATATAGTCCAGTCAACGAATGGCCCAAAGGGTTGTGTAGAGTGCGTGAGAAAGGACCTAAGCAATTTCTTTAGAAAGTTGTTCAGGATGTTTAAGGAGTGAACAAACTGAAAGTCCTGATGTCTAGGATGTGAGCCGGTGGGGGGGGGGGGGGGGGCGCACACACACACAAAGAAAGTCCCACTTTTGGTTTTTTCGCTTGGTGCATCGTAGGGAAATTTTTTTATACCAAATGAAAACTCATGAATTTCTCGGCAACTTTCATTTTACATACTTTTTTCGAATTCGCAACCGTCTTCGACCTACACGCTCCGGAATGTGAAAATTTTCGAAAAACAGATTTTAACCTTACGTCTTCAACTTTAAGGAAAAGCAAAGTGGGCTTCTCAAAATTGTACTTAAAGTCAGAAATCATCAAGGAAGTGATCTTTTACAACCCTATCTCCAGTCAAGTTGAGATTGAAGAGGCTGGGAATATTTACTTCCTCAAATGGTATGGGGCACCAGCAAGATAGACATCCCTCAACCAGTACCACTTCCAGTCGTTCATGATGTCAGAGGCAAATATTAAGCCTGACATCAGCTCCCTCCCAACAAAGTGCGCAGCTAAACATCATTCCCGGCTCACCTACCACCAACTGCAGCAGTGGCTCGGGAATGAACTGCCCCCTTTAGAGTGGGGGTGGAAACATGTAGGAGACACCCTGGTGCCAATCACAACAGGAGATCCACCAGCACCGGAGGTCCTACTGAAAACAATATTTTGCCGCTGCACCAAGGATTGTGGTAGTGGCAAATGTGGATGATGGAAAGCAATGCTGAACTGTTCTGCGTAGTGCTTCCACTGATAAGGGAAAAGCCTCAACGGCATGCCTATTTACGACGAGGACGACGATGAAGACGACGTAGTGCCCCTTCGGCAGGAACCACCCACCACTGAGGATGAGGATGCCATGGGCGAGGAACTCTTGCCAGGAGTCTCACGGCCAAAGAGGATGAAAACGTGAATCCAGAGAAAGTTGAGAGTTGAACGTTGAAAACTTATTGAGAGTGAGAACAATGAAAATTATTGAAATCGAATAAAATTACTTACCTTATACGGACTTTTTTTATTATTTTTAAAATACAATTTTCTATTTTTCAGGTAAAAATCTATTTTTCGAAAATTTTCACTTTTGCGGAGCGTGTAGCTCGAAAACGGTTGCGAATTCGAAAAAAGTATACAAAATGAAAGTTGCAGAGAATTTCATGAGCTTTCATTTGGTATTTTGTCGAGATTTAAGCGAAAAAACCAAAAGTGGGACTCTCTTTGTGCCCCCCTCCCCCTCCGGTTCACCTCCTAGACGTCAGCACTTTTAGTATGTTCACTCCCTAAGCATCCTGAACAACTTTCTAAAGGAATTGCTTAGGTCCCTGCTCACGAACTCTACACCTCCTTTATTGACTGAACTAATAAGGATTATTATTTAATCCTAGCAATCAATCCTACAAGTTTCCTATCAGTTCCTTGATGATTCTGGAACATAGTCCTGAAGAGCTTCTCCTCCGTCCCGTGCTATGCCTTTGATTTAATCAAAAATGTTTACTATTTATCGTACAGAAAAAATGCTTGTACAGAAATCCGTTTCATACCACACAGAATTCAAATAAGAATAATAAAAAAAGAGTTGTCTGTATGTGTGTGTATAAATATTTTTGTTTCAAATTTGGAACATGTGCAAAATGACATGGTAGGACACTTTCTATTGAAATCGAGCAGTATCCATCATATAAGGCGATCGCTATAGACGTGTCAATTATCTTGTTTTAGGAAAACTCTGTTGTATTATAACTTCAGAGCAAAATATTACTAAGGTTTCTAATACAAAAATACAAAGATGTACAAGATATTAAAAGTGTATCCAATACAGGTTGTGTCACAAGCCGTAGATTAGGTGCCCTCCATTGATTACGTCACACAAATTTCATGGTTTTTCTACCCCTTCCTCACCATATGCCACAGGTTGCTACATTCGAGTCACCCCCCCCCCTGTTGTGATATCTCACATTTTAAATTTTGAGGTAGAATTTTCTGATTTTTGGTTTTTAAATTTCGTTCAATTAGAACAATGGTATACGTAGATGTAAATAATGTGATGTCACAAAAGTTTGACCCCCTCCTCCCTCTTGTCACACTTTATGGACCCCCTCCTCCCCCCTCAAAGTGTGACGTAATTAATGGATGGCACCTTAAGGAATATATGTTTTACTTTACAATATTATTTAGATGTTTTTAATAGGACTATTATGAAAATAACTAAAATTGCAATCGGTTGCTACCGAATGCGAATACCTATTAAACACGATCACTTCTGTTAGACTTATTTTTTCTGTCAAATTTGTAACATTTGTAAAAGTCGTGCGAGGCGTATAAGCTGTTCTTTTTATATAGATATACGAAATTGTCACATATTTTCACCCCTGAACCACCCTTCGGGATCCGTGGGTTCCAAAATAATTTAGCAAGGGGTAACCATCAACACTTTATTTAATAACTTGCTGAACCTACACAATATTTTCTTTAAATAGAATACACTTTTACTGGTCTAAAATAACTATTAACAATGTTTACACTTTGTTATTTCTATCACCTCGGATTTCTAGCCTCTCACTTGTCACTTTTCAACTTCTTCATCTTCTTCCTTACTCTAAAGATTCTTCCAGAGTCATCTAGAACCAAATCAAGAATCTTCTCAGACCACACTCCAGAAAACTCGATCTCCTTCTACAAATTTCTGGAAGAGTCACTATTAGTCATAGGCGTATCAGTCTCCACTTTCTAGGGGGTGTAATGCACAACAATATCATAATTTTAGAGAAAACTGTTACTAAGATTTTTTATTAAACACGTGACGAAGATGTACAATATGTCGAAACTGCAATATACGGTGTTTTTAAGTTCGAACGAAAATTACTTAGATTAGGAGATGTGTTACATTAACCTTAAAATGTTATTGAAGTACTTTTAATAACACTCTTACAAAACGTATGAGAGGTGCAGCGAACCGTTGCGAGCGAGAATACTTATTAAAAGCTATAACTTCTTATCTGTTAGACCTAAAATTGTGATTTCGTAACACTTACAAAATAACATGTAAGAATACTGGCTATTGAAATCGAACCATATCCGTCACACAGAGTGATCACCGAAGGCATGTAAACAGTCATGTTTTATATGAACATTATTTTATTATAATTTTGGAACAAAATATTACTAAGGTTTTTGACTAAACATACAAAACTACAAAGATGTACAAATTAATGAAACTGCCATAATGCGCTCTCAAATTTGAACGACCCTTGCGTAGGTTAGGTAATTTATAAATTTTTTATTTCAAATATTATTGAGGTGCTTTTATTAGGACTGTTACAAATCTCTAGAACTAATATTATTTACATAAAAACTGTGGAGAGTATTCCATAGAATGTTCAACAATTATAAAAAAGTTCGGTAAATCGTGGACAAGTATAATACTCTATTTTTGTTATTATCATTAGGAATAGCTTTTGAAACCAGAAAAAATGAGGATAACTGCCACACATGTATTATAAGTGGGTACTTTAAATAATTCGATTCTTATAACCGCGATCTGTGATGACCAATATCCACAAATAACCCTTGAATTTAATTATAATGTGCTTGGATTATTGCTAATATATAGTTACATATTATGTAGTATGTCGATAAGTAGTCAATGAATAATTCATTTTTGTTTCAGTTTTCATTTTCCACGAAATTTGATAAACTATGTCTACTAGTAGCTACAATTTGTGCCGCATTATGCGGAATTACCCAGCCATATATGCTAATCATATTTGGAGAAGTAACCGGAGACATAGTAACTTATGTACAGCAATATAACGAATCTCTACCCGATGAAGAGAAAGAACTTATCAATGAGATATTGAGGCAAAATGTGAAAGATTTTGCAATAAATACGACAATAATTGGAATAGTTACAATTGTGACGACTTACATATCTGGAGTTTTATTTAGCTATAGTGCGATAAATCAGGTAAGGAAAACTAAACGACTAATTTATTTTCTTTTACATATAGCAAACATTTTCCAAGTTCAATTTTGAAATTGGAACCATATGTCTTTTATCTCTTTGAGAAGTTATCTCGGTGACATGAATTTTTACAAATTCGAAAAATCGACATCCTATAATCTCAAGGAATTACACAGTTTATTTTAAATATTGGATACTCAATTCTGACACAAGTTTCTTTACTTTAGTATTATCGGAATCGTGACCAGTCTATATGGTAGCATCTGTACAATGGTTGGATCTTTAAAGTTATATAATATTTCCTGATAGAGCATTTATGTCCCCACTCTTACCCAACTCCAACAGATCAAATACAATCCGATACTGTTACGAACATAAATTAATTTGAAAGTAAGATAGAAATATTTGAGACTATCAACTAAATTGAAACCAATTGCATGAATTAACTATCATTATAACAAACGCATTTGCCTTAAAAGTTGCTCCAATATCGAATACTATAAATTACGTATCAACAATTCACTAATTGAAAAGCGAATTCAAATTTAAAGATAAAAAAATAAATACAAATATGAAATACGGCGAGGGTAAAAATTAGAAAATCTATGTATTTAAAACACAAGAAGGTTTTTTTTCCCTAATTTATCAGCTGCTCCCATTTGAAAGATTTTGATGATGTTTCTTTCAAGTTAAGGCTTACTATGATGCCAGGCAGACAGTCGAAAATATTCTCGTATTTTCTGCATAGTTTGAAGCATGAAAAATCCGAACTTGGAGTGATTTTTCATGAATCGAAAAAAATATGAGATTATTTTGATCAATGAAGGAAAACATGTACCGGCAACCGCGGTGAATCGGGACAGTTTTTAATTATTTTTACAAATTATAATAAAGAAATGTGTGAAGATATACGAATCAGCTTTTGGCTCACCTACCTGCAAAATTCACAAAACAATGGATCCCTGCGTTTTAAGAAAAACGTTATTAAAAAAAATAAATTTCGCCCGACTCATCCCGTGTTTGGGGTGAATCGGAACAGAGCCTTATTTCTCATGTGTTTTCCGAATTACGTTTCCTAGGGGGTCTATCGGGACATAAAAAAAGTGAAAAAACTTGAAAGAACCTGTAAATGGCTCATAATTTAATAATAACATTAATTTAAACACAAAATAACTAAGTGCTAAATAATTTAATAATTTATTCAAAATCAAATCAACTAAAGGTTGTTTAAACAAAACAAAACAATAAAACATGAAAACAACAAACTTCTGAAGAATCTTTGTAATTTGGTTTTCTTCTATATCGCTACAATCCGGTGTTTGCGGGAAAATAAAGGCATCTCTTAATTTTCTATTTGGTCGCAATAAGTTTACAGTAATAATATCTAATATGTTTTTCACATTGTTTGTGATTTGGCCCAATAAATTCTTTTCCGTTTTCTTTATCAAGAACTTTACTTCAACAAAATCACCTACACTGATGTAATCTAAGGAAACTTCTTGGTTTTTCTCATGTCGCTCTATTGCCTCTTCGCCAGATTCGTCTTCCTCGTGTTCTCACTCAGATTTTATTTCTTCGATCTCTTGGGTTTCGATCGATGGAAGCATGCTTTTTTGTCATTATATTTTGCCTTTTCTTTGGAATTGAAGTAGTAGTTTCTGCATTATTATCTTCACTATCTCCGGTCGATGGAAGCCTTCTCTTTTCCATTTTCTTCGGTTTTCTCTTTGTAGTTGCTCTAGCATCAACAGTAGCAAGTGCTGCTTCTACATCTGCAACCGAATCACTTTTCCCAGAAGCAACTTGAAGATTTTTCTTCTTTGTTATCCTGGATCTTTGCGCCTCTCGAACATCAGCTAGCAAGTCATTGATTGTATTGGTTAAGGCATAGATGGCTGTGCGGGCTCTTGCCTTGTTCGGGGCAGTCTTTTTAACATCTGATTTATGTCAAGAGGAACTATACCTGTGGCGCGAAACCCACTTTTTATTTTTTCACTATTTCTAGCCCTCACTTCTATGAGGCATTAGTTTAACAAACTCGGAAATAACTATTTGGGGATGCATCCCTTATTTTTCTTTTTCCAGTCATTTACGTACTTTCTCCAACTCTTCTTAACTGGCCCGAGCACAGCGACATCTAGTGGCTGTGTGAGGTGGTTGCTGTTAGGGGGAAGAAAAATGAAACTTATTTCATTATTTTCGCATTCCTGAATCACTTTGTGGGACAAGTGGCTTGCCAAATTGTCTCCAATGATGACCTTAGGACCTGTTAATCTGCGGAAATAAGCTGGTGCAACATTCATGAACCAATTTTCAAACAAGGCTCCGCCGAATCATCCACTTTTGCTTCTTGCATAACGACAACCTATTGGTCCATTTCTCGTCCAGTTGTCATACATGTTCTCGCTTTTGTATACTACAGAAGGGTTCAAAAGTTCACCAGAGGCACTTGCAGCATACATGACAGATGTAGCAGAAGAAGAGTCCACTATTTTTTCTGCATGTTTGACTAATCTTCTCACAACCACCTTGCCGGGATCATTCACAGAATTCGTTTCATCGTAGATGATTATATTTTTAGGGTTTACTCCATCAATATTAGCAGTCAAATTATCTAAATATTCTTTTATTGATTCAGGACAAACGGCAGCCCGTGCTCTCTTGATATTTTCAGCCATTCGCATAGATAGTTCCTGATGTCGTCTTAGGAATAATGAAAGCTAACCTTCACCAGGCAAATTGTCTACAAATTTTGGAGACCTCTGACCTATTCTGTCGAGATATCCTTTCAGTAAATATCTTGTATCACCGCTATCAAAGGAATATCCCCATCTTGCTGCGCACAATATAACGTCTTTAATACTTTCTCCCTCGCGTTTTGACAACTGAGTTAGTCCTCCGACCGATTTAAGATTCCTCCCTTGTCTAAGTGATGGTGAAGTGTACTTTTCGGTACTCCATATACCTCGGAGTCTTCCCGAAGGGTCATCCTTTGATTCCGGAGGTGACGAAGTGCCTCTAGTAAATATCGTTCCTCGTAGTTTTGATTGAGACGCATTTCACGCGAGGCATGTCCCTAATCACCCCAGAAAAGAAAAATATTATTAAAACACCTTTAACCTCAAAATTGAGGCAAGTTTTTTTTAAATAAAAAAGATGTCTCTCATCAGAATGCCATACGTAACTCAAAAAAAAAAATATATGATCAGCTTCAGAATATGTTACAAGTAACTTACCCAATGCAGTATAGGTGCTGTTATAAAAACTGAGAAATTCTGAATAAATTTTATTCGCAAAATACTTCCAAACTTGCAATCGTCTGTGTAAATCTGGTTGTGTCTCATTAGTGCTGACAACTCTCTACAAGAACCCCTAGCTGTTTTTTTGCTTAAGTATCTGTTTTAACAACATAACAGCGGCAAAATTGAACAAATTCTAGATTTGTCCGATTCACCCCAAAGTCCCTAATCACCCCGGTATATAAAAAAATATATAATTTATTAACTGCTAGTTTTGGTACATTTTCCATGTGTACTTAAATACTTGAATTTAAATTAACATTTAAATGGCAGGGCAGTGTTAATTCATAACTTTAAAATATCATTTGTTTTTATACCCAGTTGATATCTGCCTTAGGCATCGATTGCACATGCTACATCCGGACGAGTATAAAAATCAAATTGCCGTCACGATGGTAGTTTAACTTTTACAATAAAAACAATAGCTATATACGAGGCTATAGAATTTATTTACTCAGCTAAGTAAATAATATTATCAGATCCTCTGTCGGTTCTTCCTGCCATTCCTAGCCATCGGAAGATAGGTTCATTTTGTATGGGTAAAAGCGCATATTGATCCAAAAATTAATGAAATCTTTAGCCAAGAAAAGATTTAACTCAGGATTTCTGTTAGTTTTGCCATTCCAATCCTACAACGTATACAATTTACACTTTTTCAAGAAGTATAAAACAATCTAGCAACAATGTATAACATAAACGTTCTGACTTCAGAGGATTGTGATGGTGTAATACTAAAGGTGATTTTAATCATATTTTCCTCCATTGCTCTAAATATCGAGCAGAAAGTACCAGATTATATAACAATTTTATAAATTTTAATATCCATGTTCCTCTGATTGTACTTTTTCCCTCTTAGACAATATAATATACAAATGTTTGTTTTTTGGAAGAGACAAACATTTTCTTATGAATTTTGCGAGTGAATGTTTGAAAATGTTTATCGCATCCTTCAATTTCATACAATACAATCATTTCTAGTCCTTTTATATCCACCACTAAAGCGGGAGCGATAAGAGTTAGTATGGGCAAAACTCGCACGAAATATGGAGTAAGACAAGATTTGTTTAATAAAAAATTGATACAATTAGGAAATGCTGCACTAGTATTACATATTTCGATCCCTGTTATATTTTACGCCCCAACCACCCCTAATATAGGCGTTGTAGGCTTACTTGCAAAACCTCAAGCTAAGATAGCCTTGCTAAAATCAAAAGAATGATGGAAACTGTTTCTGTTTACCTAGATTAGTTTTCTGTAGTGTCCCTAGAGGAAAGTTTTTTTGTTTGTCTGAAACTAATTACACCCTGTATATCTAACGCATATTTCGTATAAGCATTTTAATGTTCAAACGTATGTTTCTACAGGGCAGAATATTTATTAAATTAAATACGAATTGATTACGAATTGAATGTCTAATAATAACATTTTACCACAAAACGCTTGATTTTATTTTAACGTTCTTTAAAATCATTTTCATTTCTTTCACTTGGTCCCATAAAAAAAGGTTATGTTCAAACAGTGTTGCCAATTGGCGGACTTTGGTCCGATTTTCGGACTTTTTTAACGCTGTGAACATTTTTCGGACCTTGAATAAATTCGGACATTTTTGGATCATTTTGATAGGTATCGAATACAGAAATTTGTTTCTCTTTTTTTTTACACAAAGTACGTGATTTATTTTTAAAATTTTGCTTAATGTTATGGCAATGTAATTTTCAAGAAAATTCACTCTTCTTTGTTTTAGTATTTTTGAAAAAATTCTTAACTAAATTAGATTGCGGCACCCAAAATTTGCGCATGTGGCAACACTGGCAACCTTCTAACAATAATGAGACATTTTGGGACTTCTTCGGCGGATAATTACAGTTGATACTATTGGGGACACTATGTTCAAAATCCAAACTGTAGATTGCCAACATTGTGATCCATATCGTCCATTACATTGATTACTAGTTCTAGTAGTAACCAATTACTAACTAGTACTAACTAGTACTAATCAATCACGGATATTTAAGCGTGCTGAAAGGCATGTTTGTGTGTCGTTGCATTTAAAAAAATTAAATGATTAACATGCGATTTAATTTTAGATCAAGAAGCACTTAATACCCAAACATAATTCCTAAATATACATAGACAAGAATAAACATCAATTAATTTTATTTGTATAACGTATGTACGTAAGGCAGTATATGGTTTTATTTATCTGTGAAAATGAACAACAAAGAATAATTATTAATAATTCCTAAACTCGGATTCTTTTATCTGGCCGTGTACTATGATAATATTTGTTGTATTTTCAGATATTTAAAATGCGAAAAAAGTTCTTGGAAAAAACCTTAAATCAGGATATAGGATGGTTCGATGTAAATCAAACTGGTGACTTCGCCTCCACTTTTACAGCGTAAGTCTATATTTTAATACACGTATTAAAACGCTTTAGGAGAACAGCATTTTCTGGGCTATTTATACCGGCTGGTTCAAATTGGATACTCACTTTTGGGATCTCGAAAACCGTAAGATAGAGTGTCGGTTTTACTCAATAATATGACATAAAATACTCCTGTTGGTTTTTGAGATATTGGAAAAGAATCCAAATTAAGAATTATTTATTTTTCGAGGTATTGCGGTTACTATTAAACTTATTAAAAATCCAGGAACACTTTCTTAGAGCACTTTACACGTCTATAGTATCAATTTTATTTTGCAACGTTACGTCGCCTCAGATCCATCATCAACTTCAAAATTTTACATACGGACCTGGAGTTTTTACATCATTATTAGAAAGGATTTTGTAATACGAATTCAATGATATGTCGCACTTAAATATTTTCCTACGTTTCATTGCACTTAAAGCATTATTTAATTATAACAGATTGCTTGAATTCTGCCCTATAAGTTTGGTTTTTAAAAGCTTTTATTTCCTTCTTCCTACTTCCTCTTATCCTGCGAAGTTGAAATTTTACATGTTGATTCAGTTTCGATGCCAATGCATTTTTATGATAGGCATGACCTGATTCTACACCCAGGATATATAATGTGGTCAATTAAGTGTGCAACAAATGGAATTATTATTTTTTAGTTGCACAACCAAAGTTTAAATACCGCCAAAAGTGATTGCATGTCCGATAACCATTTCAGGTGCACTTAGAATGGCTTCAAGTTAAATAGTATACAGGGTAGGGTAAAAAATATTAAAATCGTTCAAAAGTAAAGTGTGCTTATGTCGAAAAAAATTATATAAAGAAAATAATTTCAAGAAAAAGCTTTTATTTAAAAAAAACTGTACTTCAAAGTAAAAAATATTTTTTTAAAATTCATACACCTGGAAACCAAATGCTTTGGAGGCGGTCAATTGAGCAAGTAACTATACAATAGTGCTATATGACCATCCCCAAAACTTTTGGTTTCCAGGTGTGTGAATTTAAAAAAAATATTTTTTACTTTTTAGCACAATTTTTTAAAATAAAAGCCTTTTCCTAAACATGTTTTTTTTACATAATTCTTTTTTTAACTAGCTTTCACAGACTTTGTACTGTTAGTAAGTAGTTCACCGTTCGATTATTCAAGTAAACATACATACGTTAGAAAAACGTTTATAATGTACAAACGCCATTTTAAAAGTGCGTGTCTTTTTTACATCCAATCAACTCAAAAATGTCAGGGTTTTACACGTTTCAAAAAGCGAAAGTATAAACGTTTCATTAAGGTTTTTAGTTAAAGTAAGTTAAATCTGAAAAGATAGGTTTAAGAAGTGTGTTCTTAAAACGTTTCTCTAGGGTCTTTGCATGTCACACTTTTAACGTTTGAATAAAATATTAATAGACGTACTTTTCAACGTTCGCTCTAACGTTTGTTTTGGACCTTCTCGTGTTCCACCACCTCTAAATTGTGGCGGTTAAAATTGAGACAACCAAAATTTAGAATCTGTAACTATAAGTTAAAACACATTTTTTTTGTCAATGACAAGAAGTGTTATTATAATGACTTGAGAATGAAAGTGCTCTCAAAATAGTTTCTTTATTTATCAAGAGATAATAGAGTTCATGACAATGTTTTTTATTGGAAAAGTACACTCACTTAAAACTTTCTTAAAAAATAAAACGACCGAATAACACATATTGTTTACATAATTTTTTTAGTGAGGCACTACGCGATTTCGAGAAAAATGCAAAAATTAAAGTAATTTTTAAAGCATCAACAATGGGCTTGTTCAGCATTTTTTTTTTATTTCATAAATCGAAAGTGTAAGTATAAATTAATGAATCTGCAAAAAATCAGAATCTTATTCGCACGTTTAGTATCTTAAAAACTTTTACAAATTTCCATCTCGCGAAAATGGGGCGTGGCCAGGCGCTACGTCACTATACGCATAGACTCGGCGATCTCAATAGACTTGATGCTCCTTATTGGTTATAATGATAAGTGTTTTCGAAGTATTGTTTGTTTTGTTTACTACTTGACAGTAGGGGAGTACAATTTGGTGAAATGTCAAAAAATTACAATTTTCTCTCGCTCCTGCCAGAACGAATTTTCGATTTCGACCCTGCAATTTACGATTATAATTCATCGCCGACCTTCTCCTTTCCGTAGACACATAGAACGAACTTCCACTCGACGTATTTAGTTAGTTACCAGCGTTTAAAAATTCCATGTTTTTCGACTTTTCGGGTTAAATTTGAAAGGTCCCAGAAAGCCATTTTTCTTACGTCACTTGCGTATAGTGACGTCACAAATAAGCGCTCGGTTTTTGCAACTATTACTAATTTCAACTCCTTATATCTCGAGAACGGAAAAAGTTAATAATACGAAATTTTAAGTGTATAATGAGAATATCAAGTACTATATGAAAAAGTATAAAAACCATATAAAAAGAATATCATGGAACAAGCCCATTGTACAACCTCACTTCATTTGATTGTCCACACCCCGTTTGTTAAAACCGACACCAACGTTGCGACAAAAGAAAATTTAATCAACTCGCTAAACTGATATAAAGATAAAGAAGCAACCGATTGGTACATATATAACACAGCATTATTATCCAGCACATTGACACGATAGACTGGAAACGTTTCCTACGCGTTTTGTATGTATTACTTGTATGTGTTACTTGTTTACGTAATGTTTAAACCTTACAAGAACGGTTTGTTGTCATTTAATAGAACAGTTTTACTCAATCATTATAAAGACGTTAACTCTAGCGTTAATTTAACGTTGCCAAAAGCACTGCCAACATTTTTGGTGAAAAGTCATGTATTTTAATGTTTCTATGGACCGTTATTCTTTCAACCATAAGAAAAACGTTGATTTTCTAATGTAGAACGAATTTCCAACCAACGACACGTTAAGAATACGTTTTAAAGGCGTATGTATGATTACTGGGTAACTGAACTTTATTACCCGATATTGACATTGAAGACGATTAAAAGCATATTTTCTTTCTTTATTTGTCCATTTTTATATGACCTCAATATCGATATTAGATCAAAAGCTTCAATTGATCGGGCGACGTTGAAATTTTATAGTACCTTCTTTTAATTTTTTTTTCTAATTGTTTTTCACGTTTTTGGTAGACTCCAATTTATGCTGTTATGTTTTAGCAAATATTTTTCTGGGTATTCTATCTTGTGTCAGTCAGACCTCCCCCTCTGCCCGTTTTAGCGCCAGCCACCCCAGAAAATATTTAAGAGTATAACACTTCGGGGCTTGGTTCTAGTTGAAGAGGGTATGTTGGCGATCAACATTCGATATATGCCAACATTTTTTCTCCTTTCAATTGGCAGCACTGGCGACATCAATTCTGGCCAAAATTGAAACATAGTATAACACTCTCTGACCAGGCGAAAAATTTTCGTTGTCAATGCTCATTACTGAAAAACCATATACCAACATTTTCTGCTTGCCCATTTTTCAGATTAGTGGCCATCTTTTATCCAAAAATTGAACTTTTGGCCAAAAACAGGCCAAAACTGGTGCTATTCAAAAATAATGTTGGCACCTTGTCAAACTTGTAGTTTTTGTACCAAAGATTAGTCTCTGTGAGTGCCAACATTTTTAAAAACGAACCAGTGCCCCCCAAAAAACCTTTTTTTTTTTTTTTTTCGGGAGGTGGGGACAAGCCATATACTTATTTCTTGTTTCTTCCTTGGCATGTTAAAGGGGTTTCAAAATTTTGTTTCTTTTGCGCCCTGCTGGATACCTCTTATTATTTTTGACCAATTCTTTACTTATATTGAATATTGAATATTTTCACAAATATCTTCGGCAGTTTATAATTGCATTTGCAATTAATTTCTGTACTATGATACAATTGCGTAAATATACGCAATAAATCTGTTTTTCAGTATAAAAATCTACGGTTGGATTTGAGAATTTATTTTGCAAAATTCGAAAATACATTTCTACATTCAGAAATATTCATTAATTCCCTAACTATAATCATAATGTATATATTTGTGTGTAAAGTAAGTGCAAGATTTATTTTATATAAAAAAATTTCCCTAAAGAACAGCATCATTCAATCCACTATATGTCCAAAAATATACATCTTTCGCATAGAAAAATGAGAATAGAGTTGATATGCTGGCTTTTTTTTGGGGAGGGGGGAGATTTTTTAACTTTGCTATGTTAAAAGGGATAATTTCTTGATCATTACTCACTAAATAAATGTGTCATTTTTGTATCCTTTTTGTCATAATATTCGTGATTTGAATCTTTGGGGTTCTGGGGGGTTACATCGAGAAAAAAATATTGACCCTCACAGAGAGTATTCTTTGGTACAAAAACTACAAGAAGGTGCCAACATTTTTTAAAGCACCAATTTTGGCCCGTTTTTGGCCAAAAGTCCAATTTTTGTTCAAAATATGGGCAAAAATCTGGAAAATGGGCAAGTAGAAAATGTTGGCCTAGGGTTTTCCAGCAATGAGCACTAACAACGAAAATTTTCCGCCTGGTCAGAAAATGTTATACAATTTTGGTCATAATTGATGTCGCCAGTGCTGCCAATTGCACGAAGAAAAAATGTTGGCATATATCGAATGTTTGTCGCTAAGATACCCTCTTAAATTAGCACCAAACCCCAAAGTCCATACTCTGTTCCAAAATTGAATATGTTCTGGGGCGGCTAAGGGGCCATCCATTAATTACGTCACACGAATTTCATGGTTTTTCTACCCCTCCCTCCTCTATGTCACAGGTTGCCACATTCGAGTCACGCCCCTCCCGTTGTGACGTCACATATTTTACAGCATTAAATTTTGAATTATAATTTTCAGATTTTTGTGTTTTTTAAATATCATTCAATTAAACCAATGTTATGATTAAATTTTTATTGTTAAAAGCTTTTCAGATATCTAAAAAATAAATCATCCTAAAAAACAAGACAAACAATGTTTTTTACTGACTTTAATTGGCAGTAATCATATCGGTTTTATTTGACAAAAAATGCTTGATTATTCTAATAAATAACAAAGAATTAAACAATCAAATACTTTCTGCAACAAAACCAAATACTTGTCTGCAACATAACCAAATATTCTTCATAAGGAGTCGGTTTATCTTCATCGAGGACGGACGTGTTGTGTTTCCACCGTAAATGAATATTTACCTGTGGAATGTTTAATAAATAAAAGCTCCCTGCGGCGAGTGAATGTGTCTTGACAGACAAACGAAGTGTAGGCAAGCGGGTAGAAGGACTTGTACAATGCTAGATTCAGAAGCAGAAGAAACAGAAAACTTAGAAGAAGAATAAATGAGGTAATGAGAGATGGAAAGTTAAAAGAAGCATGGAAACTAAAAAGAAGCATCTTGCAAATGCCTACAATTCTCATCCGATAACGACAGATGGAAACTAAAAAAGAAGCAAGGAAACTTAGAAAGAAGCGTGTCACAAACAGACTTCCCTCCTATATTCCTACCCCGTGCATCATGTGTCTCTCACTGCTGACAACACGCACGACAAGCATGTCCAACCCAGCGTATGCAGCTGGTCCAAAGAAAAAAAAGAATATAAGTGGAAATAAATTTTGAACAATTTTGTTATAGGTATTTCTAGTAATGCAGACGTAATTAATTGTTTCCATTTTTAAGTAATGCGATGTTACAATAGTTTGACCCCCTCCTCCCCTCTTGTCACGCTCTGTCACACTTTATGGACCCTCTCCTTCCCCTTAAAATGTGACATAATTAATGGATGGCCCCTAAAGGGAAAACGGGCAGGTGGGAGGTCTGACTCACGTAAGATAAAATATTCAGAAAAATATTTGCTAAAACATAACAGCAATGCGAGCATGTATATAACAGGCCCAATAGATGTAGCTATCTCCTAGACTGTTAGCTCCTAGGTAGTAAGAGAAAATATCACTCGTTTAACATACGTCTTGTAAGAGATATTTATAGAAATCCCTTAGACCAATTTAGAGTAGTTAAACAACCATAAAAAAAACATACATACTAGTCGAATTGAGAACTTTTTTAAATACTCTTTTTTTAAATATAGTCAGTTAAAAATACATATCTTGTAAATTAGCAGTAATTTCTATTGCACCATTACATGCGTTCATTAAATATTTCTCTACAGTCATTAATTTGTGCAATATAAATTCTAGAAGCCTAAAATTGCACTGTTCAACTATTACATAGACTTCCATATTTAAAATTTAAAACAACAATTGACCGGTGAACATGTACATGTACTAGTTCGTTGTCGGATCCTTTCATCTCTAGAAGTATTTTTGTGGGTAAGTTTCCCTGTGACCATATTTTAAAATATAAAAAACAAAGAACTTAAAACACTCCACGTTAAATCAGACAACCACCAAATCCAAAGCCAGAGCAAGTAAAACAAATGTACATTTTTAATTAATTTCAGTCTTAAATATTGTTGGATTATGAGGTCGTGGTAAGAAACAATACTGGAGGACACTTGGTTCAATGTATAAACGTTTTTATTTTAACTATGACAATTATTAACAGATTGACGTACACTTATGATATTTATTATAGTAACAAAACAAATGACTATTAGTCTAGAACAATAACATTAGAAAATATCCTTCTATTGTCGAATGATTTCCAACACTTCCCCTCAAAATAAGGACATTTTCTTAAGTTAAATTTATATTTCCAATACCAATCCAACTTCGGCATTTTTCTAGCTTAGGCTTAGTCACTACTTTGGTAAGGGCATCTGCAGGCATGTCTTCGGTAGCCATGAAATTTACTGACATTCTTTCACCTTTTAGCACCTCTCGAATGAAATGATGCCTTACGTCTATATGTTTGGTTCGGGCATGATAAACAGGATTCTCCGAAAGTTTTCGAGCTCCCTGATTATCGTTAAATATTTTAACGTTCCCAAGTTCCTCGAATCCCATTTCTGTTAGAAATCTTTGTAGTGAAATTGCTTCCTTCGCAGCTTCTGTCAATCCCATGTACTCCGCTTCGGTTGATGACAGTGCTACTGTTCTTTGCTTTCTGGATTCCCAGCTGATGGCTCCTCCACTCAATACGAATACGTATCCTGTATAAGAACGTCTGTCTAATATACAGTTGGCCCAATCAGCATCTACGAATCCTTTTAGGTTCTCATTGGTCTTTCTGTAGATTATTCCGAGATTTGAAGTTCCTTTAAGATATCGCATAACACGTTTTGCTGCCTTCAAATGCTCGTCCCCGTAGCATAAATTAAACTGGCTCAGATAACTTACTGTATATGCTATATCTGGTCGAGTCGCTACTGCCAAATACATTAGCGCTCCAACTAACTCTCTATATGGTATATTCTTCGTATTACTTTCCGATACACTGTCCTGTTTTATTAATTTAATTCCAGGATCCATCGGTGTTGATACTGGTTTGCAGTCATTCATTCCAAATTTCTCTAAAATATCTTCAATATATCCTTTTTGATATCCTCCTTCAGTTTGCTGGAATTCTATTCCTAAGCAATAATTTATTTCTCCCAAATCCCTTATCTCAAATTCTTGGCTTAAACTTTTCTTAAATTTACTAATGTTGGATATATTTTTACATGCAATGATAACGTCATCGACGTAAATAGAGACTATTAATATATCTTCCCCTTCTTTTGTATATACACAAGGGTCTGCATTAGTCGGCTTGAGTCCCAAAAATCTTAATCTGTCATCAAACCTCTTATGCCATTGTCGTCCAGCTTGTTTCAATCCATATAGGGATCTCTTTAATTGACATACTTTATCCCCCCTCGAAGGTGACGTAGCATTGCATTTGCTTTTCTTCTAACAGCTTCTTCATTCTCGTTGGATAATATTGCTTTTAATGATTGTTTTAACATCATTGGCATTTCCATGTATATCTCCTCTTCTATAATGCCGTTTAGATAGGCCGTTGTTATGTCTAGTTGATGAATTTTCATTTCACGATGCGCCGCCAATGCAGTGATCAGTCTTATCGATCCCAATCGAGCTACTGGTGCGTATGTATCATGAAAGTCAATTCCTGGTTTCTGTGTGAAACCTTTAGCAACTATTCTCGCTTTTCGTCTTTCGAGTGTACCATCAGCCTTATGTTTGTTTCTCAATACAATTCGAGAACCAATTACGTCGCGATTTCTTGGTCGATTCACAATTTCCCAAGTATCATTCTTGATAAGCGACTTGACTTCATCGGTGATAGCTCTTTTCCATTCTTGAGCTTCAGGACTCGAAATTGCTTTTCCTAATGGAATTTCTGCTAAATTCGCATATTTATCCAGTTCGTCCTCTTCATCCGATTCTTCTGCACCTGTGACATTTATCACTTTGTACACTTTTCTAGGTCGTCCTGGTCTGCCAGTTCTCTTAATTTGTGGTCTTCCAGGAGCTCTCTTCATCACTGAAATTGGTGTATTTCCTTTTTGTTTTTCTGGTTGTATCAGTTGATTTACGCCATTATCTTCTGTATTATTTCTTGGGATTTCGTCTTCGCTTTCAATTCCATCGAAATGAACGAGTCTCTCGTAATCAGAAGGTATAGATTCAGAATCGTTTTCCGATGAAACTTCATCATTCATCAAATTTTCTCGAATTCGATTATCCCCAATTACATCATTTATTGACATGACGTCTATTTCAGTTTGACGTTTATTTGTCATCTCATTTAAATTTGGTGATTTCCGATTGATTTCTTCCCCAAGAATTTCCTTGGTAACGAATCCTTCATCATATTCGGTTTTGTGGTTAAATTCGAATTTCACATCTCGAGTGATATCAATTCTACGATCCTCTGGTATCCATACTCGATAAGCTTTGGATTCTTCTGAATAACCAACCATGATTCCTTCCTTTGAACGAGGCTCAAACTTCCCCTTAATTGGACTTCTATTCAGAGTGAAGACCTTGGATCCAAATATTTTAAGATGTTCCACATTCGCGATTTTTCCTGTCCATTTTTCAAAAGGAATTTTTCCTTTAATACTTCGCGTGGGACACCTGTTTCTTATGTATGTTGCAGCTGCTACCGCTTCCGCCCAAAATGATGGAGATAGACGGATATTTTCTATCAAATATTGTACTGCTTCTCATGTTCTTACATTAGCTAGTTCAAGACGAATCTAACTCGATTTTTTTGCTTAAGAGTCAACACCACGTAAGGCTAGTGGGGAGGGGGATAAAGCTGCAAATGAGGAGGTATCTCCCTAATAATCAAATTTTAGTCAAAAATAGCCTTCAGCAATCCTGTTGTATTTATTTATGTACAACTTACACTGATTTTCAGTTAAATAACATCACCCAATTTGCAAAAAACAGCTTATTGTTAATCATTATAATTATGATTAACAATAAGCTGTTTTTGCAAATTGGGTGATGTTATTTAATTAAAAATAACTGTAAGTTGTACATAAATAAATACTGCAGGATTGTTGAAGACTATTTTTGGCTAAAATTTGATTATTAGGGAGATATTTCCTCATTTGGCATTTTATCCCCCTCCTCACTAGCCTTACGTGGTGTTCACTCTTAATGATGGCGGGTGATCACTGCTTACCAAAATACCAATGGAACATTACTAATAGTGCAGACATCATAATATATTAATTTTAATAAAATGATAATAATCTATTTTTATAGAAATATTTCTAAAATTGAAGACGGCATTGGAGAAAAAATTGGAATATTCCTCTTTTTCGAATCGACGTTTGTGACTGGCATAATTATGGCTCTAATTAATGGCTGGAAACTAGCATTAGTTTGCATGGTATCGCTACCGTTATCAACAACTATAATGGGACTTATTACTTGGGTAAGTTATAGTATGCACAATTAATAAAAATAATCTCTATTTTAAAGCCTTTGTTACAAGTTGATATAGGTATATATAACGAAGTAATTAGGTGTAAAACTAAAGTTGTTTATTGCTTATACACAGTAATTTATAATATCGCAAATTATTTGCATATTTTTGTTTCAATAAGGTCATTAGAAAGCTCGCTCTCACAAAGAAGAAATGTGGTAACAGTACGGGAGCCCATCGACAAAAGTGGCTTGGCGCAACGCAGTTGCCGCCGCCTTTTGGAGATATTGTAGGCATCTGTAGCTACCATCTCCCACCAATAGCGGGACACGTGACCTCGCTCTGTTTTCTTCCAAAGGTCTTCGTTCTCCCGGAAAAAAATAAAAAAAGAATTCATAGACCTTCATTAATTAGTTAGGGTGAGGGAAGCATTTTAATTGTTTATTTTTGTCCAAAGAACACGCCTTACGTTTTCCAAGATTTTTTAGCCAAAAGATAATTTCGGCCAAGAATTTCACTAGAATTTTTTTTTCTTCAGAAAAATCCCGAAAATTTCAGGCACATTCCTTACACGAAAATAAACACCGTTTACCTCCTGGACTTTATGCTAAAACGCTTCCTTCTCCCAAACAAAAATAAAGGAGTGGAATTCCAATTTTTTTGTTATTCATATCGGCCTATGAAATCTTTTGTGCATTACTCTACAATTCATTATTGCCCAGGATTCCCAAGCTATATAAAGCTTGTGATTCTCCTGAGGTTTACTTTCCCTATGTTTTCAGGCGTTAATTCCACCTTTTCTAGATACTTTTAGCATAGTGTGGTCTAATATCTTGCATTCGCAAAGAATATATTCCACAGTTTCTATTGCGGTATCACAGTATCTGCACATATCATTGTCTGCCTTGCTCATATTTTAAAGATGATCTCATGGGCAATGGCCTCTCAAGAGGCCTGTTATCAGCCTTAAGTCGGGCTTCTCAAGTTCGAGAACCCTTCTGGCATTCTTTGTCGAATAAGTGATGAACTATTTCGCTTGTCTTTGGCCTGGTGTATTTCTCCAGTAGGACTCTTTCTGTTTCTTTTTCATTTTAGACTCAAAGATATAGGACCTTAGAGATTTTAACGCTGTCTGGCTATCTGAAAGTATACAGATCTTTGCCCTTCAAATGCGTTCCTGTGCCAGTTGCTTCAGGGATTACTCTCATTCCCAGGCCATTTTAGGCTCAAAGGTATAGGACCTAAAAGGTTTTAATGCTGTCTGGCTGTCTGAAAGTATATAGATCTTTGCCCTTCGAATGCCTCTATTTATGCATTCCTGGGCACATAGATCTATAGCAAAGATTTCACGATATCAACGACCCCAAAATAATACACACTTTATTATGTTATAGGATACAGTGTTTTTCCAAGGTGCTCCACAGATGCATCAGATATTAGCAACTTGACTGTTTTTCGTACTGCTTTTACAAAGAAGTTACATCTTGAAACATTCTGCTCCATCATCCCCTCTCCTCCCGCCACAAATGTAGTCAGTGTGTCCTACTCGCGAGAGCCTATCTCTTACAGAGCTGTTCTCTCTTATCTTGGACATTCTTTCTTCGCAAGATGTCTGCGGAGGATCATCTGTCGCGGTCCTGCCTTATCTAGGTGAAATAAATTCTAGAATTTCCCGGTCAGAATTTATACCCGCTGTACTAGACCATGTGATCGCATATTGGCAGCTATAATCCATCCACATTTAGAGTGAAGTGCTCCTGGAACTGATTTATTCAATCACACCTTACGTTGCTTCCACAAACATTAAAATTCTTGTAGACAACTCTCAGCGCACGTTTCGCCGACCTCGTTAGCATAATTGGGAGATTATTAAATTATTCTGAATTTTAATATTATCCCGAAACGAGCATCAAGTGTTGTGTTTAGGAGTTCTGGTGTTTGTGGAAACTACGTCTCCATAGGCAATGGTACGTAGAGTATTCTTGCATTCTTCACAACACCATTAAAGGAAGTGGGGAGAAGAGGCCCGCCATCTCCCCTGCTCTCCGCGAAAGCGGCTGATTTTTACGCCGTTCCTGTCTATCCCAGAATGCTAAACGACGACTGTTATCTCAAAAAAGTTTATTGTGACAACACTAATTCTATTCTTAAACTGAAAATTTTACAACTTTTCTTAAAACTAATTATACTTATTGCAATTGCAAATTAAGTTACTTATAAATCAATAGACGAATTCGGCTCTCTTCACATCGTACCTTGATCTGCGATGAAATATTGTATACCGACACACATGTTGGTGCCTGCGATTTGTTATGTGTTCCAAAGTAATTCTGGGATGCAGAATCCAAAAATGCCGTCAGATTTGGTTTATTAGAACTAGTTTTCGAGATGCGGTATATCCGATCTATTTTCAATCGTTAAATAGATAATATTTATTGGTCCATTCAAAGGGGGGGTTTCACCTCTAACTTGAGTGCTAGTGAGTGGATTTTCATGAAGCTTGTGCAGTGCGTTTGTAATGACGTTAATAAAAAAGTTGAAAAAAAAAGAAACACATGTTTTTACTCTCGTGAATTTTTTTTCGAGAAATGCTTTTTTTTTGAGATATGGTCACTCGAAAATTCCTAAAAGTGGGGAAGGGGAAAAGTAAAAGTTGAAAAAGAAAATTTGAAAAAATATCAAGTGAATGTATCATCGAAATACAAAACATTTTTTATTTGCAACTTTTCTGCAAAGTGCGTTTTCACCAAATTTTTCCGGAAAACCATGAAAAATTTAAGAATTATATTGAACCTTTAAAAATTGTATAACTATATAGGTTTTATATTTTTTTATAATAATAACGGGAGGTCCACGCGAACCTGACGATTTTTAAATGAGCAATGCAGTTATTTTTCAAGTTATAAAATATTTACTTACATATTTCATTAGCCAATTACATGCCAGTTTATTTAAAAAAAATTGCATCAGACATATGCCGACCATCCTGCTCATAACACGATTTAACTCGGCTCATGAACTCCTGGTGAACGCGCTCCAATAAAGGTGTGTCGACCGCCTGGACTTGTGCACGAATTGATTCCTTATCCCCAGAGGAAGAAGGGAAGAAGTCACACATTGACAAATCTGGTGACCTCGGAGGCCATTGCTCGTCCCCAATGCGTGAAGTTAGGCGCCCTGGGAACAGCTGGCCCAGAACATTCATTGTTACAATGCGTCGTATGCGAATATACGATATCTCACATCCCCGTAGTCATGGTGTACACTAAACTGCTCATTAAGACGGGATCATTCAAGCGTCCCTACTCCGACTATATGCCGAGCACTACTCGTTCCAAAAACGTTAGGTTTCCGTGGTCCACCCTGTATATATATAAATCACATTCACAAAATAAACGTGTACATTGATCAATCCTCGCTTAAAATCTTTCTTTTATAAGACTTCCTTGCATGTAATTTACCAGGATAACCTTGCGAAAGACTCCAGCAGTTCCGCTATCATGTCCTTTGATATCTTTCTTCCATAGTTTTATATCCTGATGGAATCTTTTCCCCCTGCTTTTCAAATATCACTTAGACTTTCTGGAAAACGATCTATGTGGCTGTGGAGGTAGTGAATCTTAATGTTCATGTTACAACCTAGTTTATTTAAGTTGGAATGCATCTCTTCCACTAATTCTGTGGCTTATGCTTTTCAAGAACATTTTGAACTCCTTGAACAAACGAACGCTCAACCTCGTCCACTGATTCTGTGAAATGTGGATCTCTTATAACCTGCCTTCAGTTTTTCAGTACTAATCCCAGGAAATTTACGTGATAAGTAACCAAAATAAGTTCCATCTTGATTCAAGGCCTTTACCATTTGTTTAATTAGCCCTAGCTTGATATGCAAGGGTGGAAGGATGATTTTGTCTCTTTCAACCAACGGTAACAACGGTTTGTTGATTACATTGTGTGCTTCTTGAACCATAGACACAGGGGAGTATCGGTGAGCAATAAATTCATAGTGGGGACATCACGTGGTTGCGGGTTACACAGATAGGAAATTTGGGTCATGGGGAATACCCAGTACCTCAAATCGGCTACTTCGATTCTAATTTCAGGCAAGAAAATACTATTTTGTTCTCTGAATATACCAATATCTCATTAATTTTGCTTTTTACCGGTACTACCATTTGTCATGTTGTATCTCAAAAACTGGAACTACGGAAAAAACCGTAGTATACTCTTGGAATCGCCACACCAAAAATATCCAAAATCAATTTTATTTGTTTAGGGCTGTCTTATTTATCTGTTGTGCCAATTGGTTAACACTTCAACTAGGGTGTCGAACAACTATACATAGGTTCTCATTATCGATCACATTCCATGATTTCGTGTTTGGGAGTATCTGGTATGCTGCACGTTTCGCTTAAGTTGCTGTGACAATAAGTTGATTTTTTATCTAGTATGGTGTCTAGATATTTAAGTACATTCATTCACTAGATTGAGTATTTTCGTCTCTTATCGTTCGATTTGTTCGATTTCTACTTTCAGACAGGTTAGCAAATACTATTCCTTTGGTCTTATCAGGTGAATGCCCTCGTTTTTTTTATGTTTATCCATCCCGTCAGTAATTTCATAACATGTGGCTGCTGTCCCTTCTACCTTGTGTCTTTTATCTTCAAAAATATGTATTAGAATATCGTCTACGTCGCTATTACGCCTATTAATTGTGGCCACCTTTCCTGTGGCATTATGTATGGTGTGAAATTCCACACCATTGAAGCAAAATAATGCTGAACTGAGACTAGATGAGTTGACTATAAGTCACAAAGAGACGATTGCTGTGTGAATTTGTCTCACGATTTCGCCCATTAAAAGCTGTCAAATAGTTCCATATCTAAAACAGATGCTCCATTCTTAAAATAGACTCCTCTACTGGAGGTACCAGTTCAATATTTCCATGGGTGTTAATGAATGTAAACAAATGTTTCTTAACATCATCAATGTTCAGAATGGATTTAGAATAAATAATTTATCTTATTGAGTTAATTGAATCGTACAATATGCTCAACCTTTAAACAATTAGAAGCTGTTACATTGTACCATCGTACTGCAAGCCAAGGTAGAAAATTAATCAAGTATGTTATTACAGTGTACTAATAAGTTTTCCAAAGAAGAACTTGAGTCATATGGGGCAGCTGGAGCTATTGCCGATGAGGTCTTAAGTTCTATCCGAACTGTTGTAGCATTTGACGGGCAAGGGAAAGAAATAGAGCGATATAACAAACACTTAATTCATGCAAAGGCTAACAACATAAAGAGAAGCCTATTTAACTCCTTAAGTAATGGTTGTCTATGGTTTTTCGTCTATAGTTGCTATGCTCTATCATTTTGGTATGGCGTGGGATTAATTATTGAAGAAAGACATTTACCACCTGAACAACAAGTTTATACTCCTGGCAATATGGTATCAGTAAGTACATTTTCATATTTAGCATCATACTGATCGTACATTTACACAGGCCTGCAGCCAAAAATAAACTATAGGGGATGCTCATCACATTTCGGGGAAGGTCAATTCCGACTTTCGCAATTTGCGAAAATCTGGAAAATACTAACGTGACGATTTCTTCAGAGGATGCTCAAATCCCAGGGAGTGCCGGGCATCTCCTGGTACACCTCTGGATACAGGCCTGCATTTACATAAGAGAGTTGAGATCTATTTATTAGTAATATAAATTTTGTAATTAGGTGTTCTTCGCAACACTAGTAGCGACTTGGAATTTTGGAATGGGTGCTCCTTTCTTAGAAGTATTTGGCGCCGCAAGTGCTGCAGCTCAGAAAATATTTTACGTGCTAGACAGTGAGCCAAAAATAAATAAACAAAAGGAATGTGGTGTTGAGCCAAATGGTTTTAAGTCCCATATTAAATTTGATAACGTATTTTTTAATTATCCTTCTAGACTTGACGTAAAGGTATGTTGGTGTTTAATTTTAAAAATTGTAAATAGTTTTTGTATTTTATAAATGAAATGCGACAAGCTGCACTGTTCTAGATATTGCAAGGTTTTAATCTGAGAATTGAATATGGACAAACAGTTGCTTTAGTTGGAAACTCTGGTTGTGGTAAATCTACTTGCATACAACTCCTTCAACGTTTTTATGATCCCATCTCTGGAAACGTAAGTTTATCGAAAAATGTGATGTTGGTGTACTGCAGACTCCATGAGGGCTGGAGGGTACTGGGGAATATTTAGTGCAGACGTGGTTCATAATAACACTCTAAGTAATGCACGAGTTATCGCTAGTTATAGATTAATTTATAGCAGCACATTTGTATGTAAATTTTTTGGTCAACTATGTACTGCTACGTTTCCTACCTCCGCTAATCTTTGTGATAGTTACAGCAGTTATTACCATTAATAGTAATTATACAGTACCAATATCTTGTACCAATATCGATACGAAATATTTCAGATCTTCATCGACAATAATAATGTAAAAGATATAAATTTGGGATGGTTGAGGCAGAAAATAGCAGTGGTAAGTCAGGAACCTGCACTTTTTGCTACAACAATTGCTGAAAACATCAGATATGGAAAATTGTCAGCAACTCAACATGAGATAGAGGAAGCTGCGAAAAGAGCTAATGCTCATAAATTCATTTTAAATTTACCAGATGGTTACAACACAATCGTCGGTGAGAGAGGTGCTCAACTTTCTGGTGGACAAAAACAAAGAATAGCAATTGCTAGAGCTTTAGTGAGAAATCCAGAAATACTCCTTTTGGATGAAGCCACGTCCGCTTTGGACACAACAAGCGAGGCAGAAGTACAAGCAGCTTTAGATTCGGTAAATTACCTCAGCATATTCAATTAGTAATTCATATATTCCTTAATTTGATCAACGAGATTTTTATAGAATATCTGTAAATCAAATCAAAACTAATCTTTAAATTAACATTAATAAAGAAAACAGCTATTTTCCGCTCTTAATAAGTTGTAACTTTATTTGTGTATGAACTCAATTTCATTTGTACAAAATTAATTACAATTTGTAATAGCAACATTAAATTTTCCATCAAAGCAGACTTGTTCTCAAAACCGAATAGATCTCACTACATTTCTAGTTATAAAGATTTTATTCAAATATACTTGACCAGTTGAGTATCAGATGATATCTCAATTGATTCGAACAGTACACAGTATGTAGTAACAACAGCAGCTGACTGCTTTATAATTTATTTGACCTTACGTTTAACCGTTTGCATAGTTGATTGATATGTTCATTTCAAATGGTTCTAAAATCTACACATACTCTCAAGAATTTCATAAATAGGTTATCATTTTATTTATTTCCACTGAATGAAAGTTTAATCTCAAGTACATAGATTATTAAAACAAGGAGACCCAATACCGACCTTTGCGGAACTTCTTTTTTATGTAAATTAGGAACTACCTTTTTAATTTTCACTGCTTACTTGAGACCTATTTGATAAATTAGAGCTTATCGATTGTAACGCAACTCTATAATATTTTATTTTACACAACTAATGGCAGCACTAAAGTCTGTAGCTATTTCTAAATATAGTCCATTGTTTTTAAAAGTATTTTTTTATAGATTTAGTTAATAATATTCTGATATCAACCGGCGCACACTGGAGCAAAAAGCTACCTACATTTGTGGACAGCTCAAATTTCGGCCAAATTTAATATTTTCTTTTTAAAATAAAGCATAACGTAAAAAATCAAAAATAACACTAGACAATTTTTTTATCTAGATCAAATAAATCTGTTATCACAAAAAATTTTATGTAAGAAAATCTCAAGGTTGAAAATAGAGAAAAATACTTTCACGAACAACAATACATTAAAATATGTTACATATCCTAAAAATTTTAATAAATCAATTTTATTGGCTAACATCGCCTGTCAGCTTTATATTTAACCAATTTTTTTTAATGTTGAGGATGAATGCATTTTCAATGGAAATCTGCTACAAATTTGATAACAGTAAATCATAACCTAAAAAATCCAAAATAACAGTAGAACAGTTTTGTAAATTTTTTTTATCTGTATCAAATGAGGCTATTGTAGCAAAAAATGCTCTATAATTTACAAAGTAGCAAATGAAGAAAAATGCTTTTGCGTAACAAAATACATACAGATTTGTCTTACATTTTATCTAAAAAATAGACAGAGATATAAAAGAGCAGAAAGGTACATACGAGCAGAAAGTTACACACGATAAGTTCTAACCATAAGAAAACTTAGAGGTAAAGAGCCGGCCGTATAGATTTCCTATGAATAAGATACATGAAAAACTTTGTATGAGTGAGTAAGTACTACCACAGACCTACAGGGAGCCACTTTTCATATAAGCAAATTTTGCCCGGGTCATGGAATTTTACCGGAAGTGACGTCAAAATGGGAGAATGCGAGCAAATAAGAAGAGGCAGTCTATTTTTTTAATAACTAGAAGACTTGTATTTTAACTTAAAAAAAAATCATATATTCGATGATTTAAGAAAACAGAAAAAAAAACTTTAATCGAGGGTGTCTCAGGGTTGCGGGTAAATTAAGCCTGGCAGCCCCCTACAATCTCATTGTATATCCCTAAACCTACATTTTGATGTAAGTTTTATTCATGTATTCGATGACACAAAAAATCGTGACCGGAAATGACGTCAGAATTCCATGACGCGGGCAAAATTTGCAAAAATGAAACATGGCTCCCTGTATGTCTGTGGTAGTAATTCTTTTTTTTGAAACCCATCGTTCATTTCTTACACAGCTGCTCATAGAACGGTGCACCTAATAGTATGAACTACGCGCATTCAGCTGTAGTGGTCGTGATGGGCTTTTTTGTATATGTCATCCTTAATGTCATCTATATTAGCTTAGCCGGTAAAAAATATTGAGTAGAGGGAGGTGAAGGGGCAAAATACTACAGCTCTTCACGATGCCTATTTTTTTGATCCGCTCAAGAGTATTGAAAAAATGGTTTTCGCGTTCTAGCGGCAAAACCACGCGACTTTGAAAAAAAACAGAAAACAAAATTTGTCGAACATTTTTTTATCTACAACTTTGATATCTTGATATAAAATGCATAGTTTTGGCTTAAAATCAAACACCAAAAAAATGTATACATTTACATAAACTTCAGCGTGCTGTAGCGGCGCAACTAAGCGCAATTTCAAAAAAATGAAAAGAGCAAAAATTACTGAGAATCGCTAGATCTACAATATCAAATCAGGTAATATTTTTTCAAAAATGCATAGTTTTGCAGCAAAACGCAAGAAACCGCCAAAATGGCCAAGAAAAACATATATATGTACCTATTTCTAAAAAACAACCCATTTTTTTCATGCGCTTGGTGAAAAATATGTTAACACAACCTCAAGACAACTTTCTATATGTGTAGCTTAGCTGTAGGAAAAATTTCGCTCAATTTTCCTAATTTGAAGGGACTATTATTAAATTTATAGCAGCTGTCCATAGAAAATCCATTCATCCTGAACATTAAAAAAAAAAAAGAAATTTGGTTAAATATAAAGCTGACAGGCGATGCTAGCCAATGAAATTGGTTTATTAAAAATTTTTAGGTTATTTAACACATATTCAAATGTATTGTTGTTCGCAAAAGTTTTTTTTCTATTTTCTGCCTTGAGATGATTCCCTTACATGACATTTCTTGCGATAATAAATTCATTCGATCTACATAAAATTAACATTATATTTGATTTTTTAGATTACGTTTTATTTATTTCAAAATTGTAACAGTCGGGCGTTGAAGCTACATTCCTCACGAGCATTTGAAAAAAATTGTATTAAATTCTGTCAAAATTTGAGCTGGCGGGCGATTTTTATCTACAAATGTAGCTTTTTGCTCCACTGTGCGGCGTAGACAGATTTTTTCTGAAATCTGTTGGCCAATTTTGTTTTTTCATATCGTCAACTAGTTCATTATACAAGACAGTTTTTTTAATTTGAAAAGCAGAGTAACATTGATATTTGCGTAAGATTTTAAATAGGTATAATTGACGACTTTTTAAGTTATACCTATAGTCGATTCAGTATAAGAATGGTTTTAGCTAGGAAGGTATTCCTGTGGCCAAAATGCGATCCCAGTTCACATTAGAGTCAGCCCTTTCCGATGTATAGTCGAGCTGAACAGTATCCAATTCAAATTCTAATTATAGCACGTGTAACCGGCCTTAGTAT
The DNA here is from genome assembly GCA_963583905.1 of Stenurella melanura. Lineage (NCBI taxonomy): Eukaryota > Metazoa > Arthropoda > Insecta > Coleoptera > Cerambycidae > Stenurella > Stenurella melanura. The sequence goes on from OY757309.1 coordinate 213,923,727, forward strand.
TACTTCATTCTTAGACTGAATAGATTATAGTTAACATTAAAAAACAATTTATTTAATTAACTAAATTCTAGGTTAGCGGTGAATGTACGACTATAATTGTAGCACATAGGTTATCAACAATTAGAAATGCAAATATAATAGTGTTTGTATTAGATGGTCGGGTTATGGAGAAAGGAACACATTCAGAATTAATGGCGGCCCAAGGTTATTACTACAAAATGGTATCCTCGCAGGGAATAACTGAGACGACAGAATTGAAGGGTATTATATGTCCATAAATACTTATTTCTTCTTAAACTGTTACTCTGTTTAGATGATCCAAGGTTAAGCAGAGCATTAAGTTTGTCTAACAAATCATACACCGATGAACCAGATGAACCTGAAATAGTAAATGTAAGTAAGCCGTTATTCAAGGAGGGTATAAGCGCGCGGTTGGGAGGTGGAAATCGTGCGCTGAAATAGTTTGAGGTCTCTGATACATCCACACGCGGGCTACCCCAGTTTGAAGAGGCCTAAAATGTTGTCCATATGTATCACGCTATTTAGTGTATATATAAGGGTATCAATAATGCATACTGGGTCAATATCTCCTCAATCGTTGGAAATTTGAAAAATGTTTGAGGGAAAAACTGTGGAAGATCAAGCGTGGCTTGTTTTTTTTTAAATGTATAGGATATTTAATATAGTGGTGACAGACTAATTCTTGAATTTTTTAATCAGAGCTCCCAACATATTTCTATATGTTTGTGTTTGACTCTTAATTCTCTATTCAGGCATGTATTATTTTTGGATTCACATTGCGGCGTTGCCATGGAATTCCAATTTAAAAAAAAATGCATATGGAAGGGTCAGTAAAATCTTCAAAAAACGTATTTACATGGATTTGACCGTCGTTTCACTTTTCACTTTTGACAAATAAACATGTAATAATCATAAAAATACGAACAATTATGTTGCGGGTAACGACTTTGTATTCGTACACTAATCACCGCTACCAAAGCGATTAATAGTACAAAAAAAATGTTATTTAGATCTACAATATAGCTTTGCCGTGGACGCATTGTATATATAAACATATGTTGAGTGGCTTGCAATGGTTATATGAAACACCCATGTCTTAATCACTTAATATTTGTAGTATCTAAATAATAATTTTATAGGAAGAAGAACAAAAAGAAATAAAGGGCTCTCTTCTAAAGGTAATGAAGATGAGTAAACCTGAATGGTTTCCAATTGTAATAGGATGTATTTCGTCTATTTTTACAGGAGCCTCTTTGCCTGTTTATGGTGTTGTTTTCGGTGGTCTTGTTGGGGTAAGTAAAACGTTTCTTTACCAAATTAGAAACATTATGTTCTATATTTCTATTCTGTAATGCAAATTAGCAATACTAACTTTGTCGAAGCGACACTCCAATTACAGCTTTATATTTATATTTACATTTATATAAACCGATCTAAATTTTTGTTAACATTGAACAGATTGGGCCGTTACTTGATGAAAATCCATGATAATAATTGGGAAGAAAACTATATTAGTTTTTGATTTTCACTTTATTTCTTGTCAACATGACAATTGTTTCGCCACACAGTGGCTTCTTCGGATGTTGAGTTCTGGTATACAGTATACCAGTACTCAACATCCGAAGAAGCCACGTGTGGCGAAACAATTGTCATGTTGACAGGAAATAAAGTGAAAATCAAAAACTAATATAGTTTTCTTCCCAATTAAATTAAGAAGTTTTAACCGCTATTTCCTAAGAGAGGTAAATCCATTTTTCCCTGTTGTGATAAAAAATACATACACTCCAGATGCTCACTTTAAACTGTGCCGTTTCTACCTAGGCAGAAGACTAACGTCATTTTGTCGACATTTTCTAGTTAGACGACACGCCACTTTGACCTCTTCAAGAATAAAACAATGACGTGAAAATCATATGAATATGCCAGCCCAGGAATATCATTTTGTGGATTTAAATTGACGTCACTTTATGACACTTATCTGATCATATATATAAAAAACTTTTAATTAATTGGTGTAAATGTATATTTAAGAAACAATACAACCCAATTTTATACAGTATAACACATATTTTCCAGACGTCTTCAAAATTGCTAGAGTTATACCAATCTTTAAAAAAGGAGGTAAATGTAGTCCGGACAAGTTCCGTCCCATATCTGTCATCCCGATTTTTGCCAAAATAATAGAAATTATTCCAAAGAACCGTCTAATCAAATATTTTGAGAAATATTCATTACTATATAAATTCCAATTTGGTTTTCGAACTAACTGCTCAACAATAGCTGCAGTCTGCAAGATCGTGAGTGACAGTTCAGGGCTTTGAGGAGGGCAAGCATACAGCGATCACGCTGTGTGACCTCAGCAAGTCCTTCGACTGTGTTCAACATAGTCTTTTAGTGGAAAAACTTAGTTTTTATGGAATAAAGGGAACGCCATTATCTCCCCTTGATTCTTATCTGCAATATAGGCAGCAATGCGTTTCAATAAGTAATAAATCAAATTTTAGATCGGTAGCTCATGATGTGCCTCAGGGTTCTGTCGTGGGGTCACCATTATTTATTATTTACGTAAACCATATTTTATTACTTGTTTGCTAGCCGAATCATTATGTTTGCTGATGACGCTACCCTACGCGAATTAGATAAATATGCTAAAATTTAATCATGATAAAACACAAAAACTGATTTTTTTCCATTAATAACCTTAATACAAAAAGGGACAATGTCAAACTCTTAGGCGTGGTCTTAGATGTCTTAAATATGCGACAAATAATTGGTACATTACTATCAGCGTACTATTCACTGAGTCACACTCATATAAGTTGTGGGGTCGTACTATGGGGAATCTCAACAAATACGCTCAGGATTTTTAGACAACAAAAACAAGCTATTAGAATTATTGAAAATGCTAATTTTAATGAACATTGTCAACCCTTATTTATAAAATATGGTATTATGCCCATTCCTTCGTTATATATTTATTTCTTATTGCTAGAAATATACAAAACGCTAATCTCTTATGATAGGCCGGTTGATTATCATAATCATGACACAAGGTCAGCAAACTTATTAAAACCTCCTATATACCGTCTTGCTAAATCGGTCAAAAACTCCCTTAACTTAAATCTGTGTAAAAGATTACCCGAACTGATAAAAAACTTAAACATAAATAAATTCAACAAAATTATTAGGACACATATTCTTACATACTGTATTTATTCTGTTGATGAATGTTCGTACAATGAACTTAATATCAACTTATATACTGGGTGTTAATATGTGGGATACTCACAGATTTTTAAATTAATCTTTCTAATCTTTCTAATCTCTTTAATCTTTTTAATCGTTTTAATCTCTTTAATCTTTTACATGTTTTATATATGATTATGAAATAGTTTATACTGTCAAGTATTGTTAGTGTTTTTAATAACGCATCTTAACAATTCAATATTATCAAATTGTTATTCACTGTAAATTTGGTATTCGTTCATTTGGTTTGAAATTAATCTATATCATTTTTTTTTCTATTACTTTGTGTTAGTGTGTGCCTATTTTTAAAGTGTTTGTCTTTGTAAACTATGTTTTTAAGCACATCCAAATCCAACTGTAATATCAGTATTGTTGACTTGCTACAAATGTATGATCTGTATATAATGTGGTCAAATAAACATTTATCTTACACAAATAACTAAATAAAACACGCCATGCTTTTATTTAGTTATTTGTGTAAAATGTTTAACTAACACAGAGTTAATTAATTTTTTGAAACATCTCTCTATCTATCTATATTGACTATGGAGATCTTCTAGAGCCCTCAGGATTGCTTAAGGCTCTAGACGATCTCCATTTTCTCATGTAGTGGGTTACGGGATGAACTGCCATGTGCTGTAACTGTCAGAATAATATATCTTTAACCTAATCATTATAAGATCGATGAAAAATATTTGATGTTTCCTCAGTGAAAAAGAAAACGCAGCAAGCTAAATTCTTTGGAAACCCTGAAAAATATGTACTAGAAATATAACTTATTGATAATAATTATTGGAATAAGCATTACGTATTAAAGAAATATCTATGCGTTAAATCATAATCTCTATACAACAACTAATCAATTTCCTCTATACTTTCAGGTTCTTGCCAATGAGGATCCTGTTCAAGTTCGAGAAGAAAGTAATGTCTACTGTTTATTTTTCCTCTTATTGGGGATCGTTACAGGTTTAGCTATGTTTCTACAGGTAAAATATAGATATAATTAATTTTGAACAATATTAAATTTAGTTCTTTTTTAAGATGTTCTCTTTTTCTGTTTCTGGCGAGAGACTAACATTAAGGATGAGGAAAGAATCATTTAAAGCTATGCTTTGTCAGGAAATGGCATGGTATGACAAGAAAGAAAATGGAGTGGGCTCATTGTGTGCCCAGTTGGCTGGAGATGCTGGTAATGTTCAAGGGGTATGAACATAATTATATCGTTTATGGGTGTTAGTTAATGACTAGACATCACTCATAGGATGAATTGCTCTCATCGAAATAAGACAAAAAATTCTCAAAAATATGAATATGTATCTGAAGTAGAAGAAAAAAAATATTTCGTTTATTAAAGATATTGCGGGAGATATGTAAAGTTTCAAAAGAATGTGTTGTTCTCGGGATATTCTGCTGTTTATTATTTAATGAATCATCAAAATCTACAAGTGTTAAGAAAGTATCAGTGGGCCTATCAAAGTGTCTTAAAATTAAATAATAATTATTAGTGACAGCTGAAACAATCCTGAAACGTAAATATTTTCAAAACAGAATAAACTTTTTTGTTACTGATATAGGCTTTGCAAGAGACAGTTTACAAAATGGCACAGTTGAATAATTATTTGATCTAATCTTGGAATATGGAAAAAAATGTAGGTAATGGGTACCCAAATAAAATTAAAGGCAAGACAAAAATATTTGTCAGGCGCCACCAATGTGTAATTATCTACTTTCTGTCGCTAAAAATTAGGAAAGCGGATTTATCAAATGTTAGTAAATTTCGCACAGGAACTGATAAGACAATATTTTGAAAATATTACAAAATATATTACATGAGAGGGCGTTTACAGCATAAATCCTTAAAACCTGTAACAAAACGTATTACAAATATCAGTAAGCTAAAATAGATAAGTAGTTCACTGCTATAAGTTACATTATAAGGTAAAATGCAAAGATAAGTTCGACACTACTAAGTTTATGAAAGTCTCATGCATCATCAAACATGTATTTTCGATATTAAATCCCAAACCATATTGTCGATAGTTACTGTAGATGAGAAATAAATAAATTGTAATTACAGTTTCGGTCTACCTATTCAACGCTACTCCATTGGTGGACACATTATATATTGCCAACATGTTAACAACAACAACACTATTCCTTACAATTAACACTAGCTTTGGCAAGTCTGTATTTTCATTTCGAACACAGAAAAGGATAAGTTAACAAGTATCATTAACTGAACATTCATCAGCCCTTAGCTCTAACATAACGCATTTTACATTCCACTAAAAGCTTTCGAACTTTATAAGCTCCACATAAATGAATAAATATTTTTATTATTATAAAACGTAACCAAAACATAATTTCTGTGAGCCTGACCAAGGATTATATCAAAATACAAGTAATATACTAAAAAGCTCGTGCTACTCGCTTGTAAACTCTCGCCTTAAGGTGTCCATTCCCTAGAAAGAGACATCCGATAGGGAAATATTTATTATTTTTGGCCATAACTTTTTTCTTAGTACGTATATTTAAGAAAACTATAAGACGACCTAAGTAGAACCTTAACAAGAATATTACTATAAATTTTCCCTCAATGATTTCACTGGTTTGCAAAATAGTTAGATTTAAATTTAAAAATTATGCTAATCTTCCTAGTTCCTAATTTTAAATTAAACTGTTTTGCAAACCACTGAAATTATTGATTGAAAATTAATAGTAATAGTGTTATTATGGTTCTACTTATTCTTATAGTTTTTTTAAATATAGGTACTAAAAAAATCGGTAAGGGTATTTACACAGAACTTCCCTCGTTATTTGTGCATGGCGGTCACTCTAAAAAATTAGTAATTACGAAATGACATTGAGAATAATAATCGGAATATAGTTATTGCTATTATTACAAAGAAAACTTGATAAGCTTTGGTCAAAAAAATATACAGATTGTTCATCCAACAGCAAAAGTTCAATACTAAATAGCAGGTGCCATATGGCAGGCTTGCGCAAATACCTTCACAAATGTACACCATGACTGAATTATTTCTTGGGATGACCGCCCTGTATATTTTTCAATCAAAGTATAATAGGTGCATATGCCAGATATTTTTGCCGTCTGTTATATTTTCAATCCAACATTCACGTAATGGAGTGGAAGTATAGTGGTGGTTAAAAAAGTTCAATTTTTTTTAATTTTTCAAAAATGTTGGTAGAAAAATTTTCAAATTGTTTTCTTCTAATGTAGGTTTAAAATGTCAAACGTAGAAATTTTTAAATTTGACGAAATAAAAAAAAATTCCATCCGTTTTAGTGGTAACAAAATTTTCAAAAATGTTGGTAAAAAAAATTATCAAAAAATTTTTGTTTGAAACAGGTTTAGAATGCCATGAAACGTGGAAATTTTAAATTTGAAGAAAGAAAAAAAAATGTTTCATCTAAGTATTTTAGTAGCAAAAAATTTTTCAGAGGTAAAAAAAATTTTGAAAATTTTTTTTTTAATTAGGCTTAGAATGCCACGAACCGTGGAAAATTTAAATTTGAAGAAAAAAAAATTTTCAATTATTTTAGTAGTAAAAAATTTTCAAATTTTTTTTTTCCCGAAATAGGATTAGCGTGTCATGAAACGTAGAAATTTTAAATTTGAGCAAAAAAATGTTTTTCATCTTGGTAAAAATTTTTTCAAAAATGTTGGTGAAAAAAATTTTCAAAAATTTTCAAAAATTTTTTTTCCCGAAATAGGATTAGCGCGTCATGAAACGTGGAAATTTTAAATTTGAGCGAAAAAAAATTTTTTTCACTATTTATTCCGTTTAGACGGTCCACCCTGTATATTTTCCAGTGAAATTTCTGCCATTTCTGCGCTGACAGTAGCGTCAACTACCCACCAAATTTGACTGCTCTCCGTCTAGTAATTTTTTAGTAAATGCACCAACAGACAGACAGACAGACAGACAGACAGACAGACAGACAGATTGACGGAATTGAAAAACCTATATTTTCGTAATCTCCGTGATCTGAAACGTCAGAATCCGAAAAAATCTCGGAGGGTGATTTTTTCTCGAATACAATACTTCCCTTCGGTATGCGAGGGAAGTAAAAAAGTTATGTCCAAAAATAATAAATATTTCCCTATCGGATGTCTCTTTCTAGGGAATGGCCACCTTAAATTGCATTTCTGCACTGGTTCCAATTTTATAAACCACAGATAGACGCTTAAAACTACATCGGAGGATCTGAAATTACAGCACATCAATTTACGGTACTTACATATGATGCTATAATTCTAATTGCCTGAAATGAATTAATTTAACACTAGTTACCTTACCGCTATATTAAATCAAGCAAATTTTTTGAGATTAATTGTAATAGGTACTACCTACAATACAACAAATTAGTCCAAAGAAGAGTATGCAGATATGCACTAATTGTATGGCTTGGATGACGGTAAAAGTTTGGAAACTAGTCATCCATATTCCTTTGTCCTATCTATCATGGTATCTTGTATCTTTGCGAGCGAGGGAGTATTGTCAATTTTCATAATAATTTGTAGTCCGAAGAAAATCTACAACGCGTTTTTGAGATAGTATATCAGCAAAAATTTGGTATGAACATTTGGTCTGAAATATTGTTTTTGGTAAATAAAGTAATGGTTCTCTCTTTTAGTTTTTATCTTAAAGTTTTGTAGTACACTGCATGTAACATACATGGTTCGTGTACAATGTCACTGTATTTTCGGATCAAAAATATCATAATGGAACGGAAGGAGACTCGCAACATGGCCTCGCTCTTCAGACTTGATTTCGGAAGACTATAATATGCAATGACGTCTAAAGCAGATAGAGTACTCATCTCCAATATCCAATGTACAGTTTCTTCGAAATAGGATAGAAAATGGTTTCGCGAAACACCCTGAAATTTCCAATGTGTTAAGAATTCAATAATAAAATGTTTAGAAGTATGTATCAATGCACTAGGAGGACATTTTGAGCACCTATTGTAAATCTTAATTGGTAAAATTTTCTATGTAATTGTGTTGATATGTATTTATTGAGTATTTTCCTACTGTAATTTTTTGAACATTTAAGCAGCATTTCTGAAGAAAATCAAATAATAAACAGCGGAATATTCCGGCAACATATTTTATAGGCAAGATGCAAGAACACTTTCTATTTCTAAATTGATTGTATTGTTACGTATTTCCACCTCTTAGGAAACACCCTGTATGAATCCGTGGGTTCTAAATAACTTTAACAAGGGGTAAACCACTAATATTTTATTTAATAATTTACTGACTACACAATATTTCTTAATTAACCAAAATATTCGTTACACTTTTTACTTGATATTTAACCTCACTTTTTTTCTCTACCAAACTTAACTTTAATAAAACTTCTTCTACCGCGCCAGTAATCGCGCCTTATATACTATGAAATTACCTCTAGTTCCATCCAGATCACAATCAAGAATCTTCTCCCACCACACTCTAGAAAACTCTATCTCTTTCTGGAAGTTTCAAGTTACTATTAGGCATAGGCGTCTCAATCTCCAGTTTCAAGGGGGTGTAATACATAACAGTATGTTAAAGAAAATTGAAAATGAATTTTTATAATGCCAGTGGCGTCAAATAGTTGTATTAAAATTGACACTTGTAACACCGTTGCAACGGCACTGGTTGTTGTATAATAAATGGAATTTCAGAAGAATGTTGCTGTTCAAGATAATCGAACGCAATCTGAATTTCATCTATATATATTTCAAGCCGTTTACGCAATATTTTTAAAAAATAAATAATTTTTATAACAGTAGCGGTACATTTCGGACCCATATTTTTGCAATTTTTTTATCTTGATGAGAGAAATTCTCTTCCGGAGTGATATCAATTCAGTAATTAGCACTCTCAATATTTCATTGAGATTTTATTTCACAATAAAATATGTTTTTCAGGCTGCCGGAGTTCAGATTGGTTCATGTTTGAATTTTATTTCCACCTTTATTTTGACTTGTACAATAGCTTTATATTACGAATGGAAGTTAACGCTCATCCTGCTTTCTTTCTCACCCCTCATACTTTTTTCTATTTACTTTGAACAGAAAACATTGCAAAATGACGCCAAGAAAAACCAAAAGATTCTCGAAAAATCTGCGAAGGTAAATATCAGTAAAGGAGGATAGATAACATAATATAATTCCTTATTTGTTCTGATTTTCAGATCGCTGTGGAAGCCATTGCTAATATACGTACTGTTACATCTTTGGGTTGCGAGAACGTATTTCTGCAGCATTACTTGAATGAACTTACGCCTTTCCTAAAGGTGGCCAGAACAGAAGCGCATTTCAGAGGCGTTGTTCTAGGTATGGCAAGAAGTCTTCTGCTCTTCGCATACGCTGCTGGTATGACGTATGGTGCTAAAATAATTATCGACGGAGAGGTACCGTATGGAACTGTCTTTATGTGAGTATTTCTGATATAGGCGTACAGTGAAATTGATGAACATTTTTAGGCTAAGATAAAAGAATAATTTTTACTCATTTTCAGAGTTTCTGAGGTTGTTATTGTTGGATCTTGGTCTATAGGAAACGCATTATCATTTTCACCGAATTTTCAAAAAGGATTAACTGCAGCTGGAAGGATATTTGCATTATTAGAAAGAGTTCCTGCTGTAAGGAATGTTATAAATCCATTGAAAAACCTTTGGGTAAGTGATGATATAAACATAGTAAAAATAGTATATGGAATCCCCTAGCGGATTGTGCATTTCAGATGAACAAAAATTAATATGTATGTATGCGTTTTCACATAACATTTGACTGGTTCAGATAGAACGGTTTTCTTTTTACGGCGTGTTGAGAATTCATTTTTATTATGAACACTTTTCTTCTAGTTCTAATCGTTTTCGAGATACAGAACTAAAATTACAAAACAGTGTTTTTGCTTTCACCCCCTTATTTGTTGCAAAAAAAAATGTTGCGAAGGCAGTAACAGTTTTCAGCGACGCTCGACAATTACCACAAAATTTTGTCCAGTAGGAAAAACCATTTCTATCAAAATTATATGGGCCTCAATCTGGCGAAAACGCTAAGTGAATTCAAATATCATATACATATAATTTTATATTAACACATCCAGATTAAGTTAACTACCATCTTTGAAAATCGTTCAGTGGCACATGGTGAAGACTTTAAGCCCTTATATCATTTTACCCGCGTTAGATCAGTAAACATGTATTTTCCATTCAAATAATTGACAAAAATCCAGTCAGAAGGGATAAAAAAGGCCTTTGCTTTATAAAAAGGGAGGTGAGGTGAGGTGAAATATATGTTTAGGTCTGGACCCAGACGAAAGATCCAAGTTTTCAACCTCAGAGGCTGGGAGTGAGAGTCCCCATCTTGAACGACAGATGCAAAAATATGATGTTTCAAAATAACTCTGCAACAGTTGATTCAACGACAAAAATATCTATTATAGAGCAATTTTCCTTTCATTTCTTATATATAAATTTTTTTGTAAATCTAATAGTACGTAATACTTTTTTCTGATTATTATTTCTTGCCATTCATTACATAATTACAATAATTCTGTAAACTCAACTTCAACTAATTATCACACACCATGAGCTAGAGCAAATTTCTTAATTAAAAATAAGTGTTGAGTTTCTCTGTTGGTATTTCTAACGAATTCAATAATTTTCGTGGCAAGCTGGAATAGTCTAGACTTGAACCGACAATAAGAACATTAACAATGGAAAAGAAAAATAAAAAAAATAAGGATAACGTAATATATGGAAACTTGTATAGATTACTTGGTATTGGTTTTTTTATCGTCTTATTTATATTTACGTCATGGAGGAGTTTAACTATGGCTATTCTATCACTCAACCAGGACACATACACATAGACATCGACACAACAACCATTCCCTACTATATTGGCGTCTACCGCAGCTGAGACTCGAACTCAGGTGAAACTAGAGCGACTAGACATATACCACTCTACAACAGCTGTCTAGCACACTGCTACTATCTCGGTAACACGCCACTAAACGTCCATGCCCTGGCAAAGATTCGAAGCCAGGTCTCCGTGTTAGCAACCATTAACCTTTAAAGCCTTTAAAATTTCTTTATCACTTTTATCTAAGAATACATTTCAGGAAGGTATTATAGTTGACAATTATATATACTTCATTTCACATAACATACATAAAATAGTTCCACCCTCTATACAAACTGCTCGTCTAGATACGATTGTAATAACTGGGGTTTTATTCCCCTAATTACATCATTTAATCATACATTACCATTGGTATAGTACGGAGTGTCCCAATCACTTTTGTAGACTCCGTCGATATTATAGTATATCCATCGAAATCAAAACTGTGCTTACCCTTTTCCTTCTAGGTGATTATATCCTTTTTGGTGTCCTTCAACCAGGTTACTTCACATGCAAACTTTACTGAATATAGAATTAACTCCATTGCATAACAAGCAAATAAAACACGTGATTTCTCCAAACACTTAAACCACTATATTTACAGAAGAAAATGAAAACAAATGAAAATGACAATCACAAACATTTAACGATCAAATAAATTAACAAACAGTAATTACACTATATTAAGAAATGAAATGGTCCGCGGCAAATTCAAATCTATAGCTGAATCCCGGCCGAATACTCTTAGTTCAATTACAACAGATTAATTTATGCTTATTATAACCGGCAAAATACTGAACAAATGTACTTAAACTTTAAAATTGAAAAAGGTTCGCAAAACGAGAATTTACTATACCCTGTAGGTAGATGACGACCTATCAGACGTTAAGCAAATAGTGTCGATATTATCTCAATCGAAATAAGACGTTTCAAAAGTTGGCAGTAAACTTTAACCCCTTGACCAATTAAAAACTTCTCTACTTTAAACCGTAGCCCTATTTGAAGTTACCTAACGGACTATGGTATATATCATATGGCCTATCTAACATTTTATACCACTAAAGCAGATGAAAGAAACACCTTTTGTTCCTTACTTTGCTTTTGTATGAGGGGAACAAAATCTACCTTATTTGGTCTATCTATCTTATTGTCTATTACATATGTTTTCTGGAATCCTCTCTCAACTGCCTTAGTCTTGAAAATTTAACTAGAGCCCCCGGTGTGTCGTATTTAAACAAGTGTTTGACGATCCTTAACTTCAAGTGAGAAAAGCGAATTGGACATAATATAATTTAGATGGATATTTATTGCTTCCAAGTGGCTAACTACGACAACCTAATAAAGACTAAAGTTAAAAAAGCATGTTTCCTGGGCTCTAAAATAAATCAGTTTGCAACATAAAACAGATGTTTCTATGACCAGTATTTTACGTTATTGTACTAAAGTCTCGATCCTTAAAATGTTACCGAGATCGGAAATAATAGTGCAGTAAAAAAAGGACAAAAAATGAGGAGATAGGTATAGTCTGGATACAGCAAGATTATGATTTTATCTTGTTTGGGGTATCACTGGGAGTATATTACTAAGTTTTGGACCTCGAAAACCTTGTGCTACTTTTTTTATAAACAATAAAAAAATTTTTCCTGCGTTTTTCGAGCTTAAAATGTGAAAACTCCGGCTCTATAAGTCGGATCGGGCCAAATGAAAAACCAGTCTCTTTGTAATGAAATTGCCAATAAATTGCTGTTAGTTTCAATTTTCTGAAGTACGTATATAACCTACAAAACTGAAAAAAACCAGAAAAAAACAGTATTTTTTTCCTTTTGGTGCCCAAGACCGTCAACTAGACCAATTTGCATCAAACTTTCAGAAAATATACTTTTTGATGTAATAAATAGACTCTGAAAAATTGTTGTCAAAATGTTGAACCCATTGGCCAAAATTGCATTTGTTATCTAAAATTTGAAATGCCCGCCATTTTATGCCATTAAGTTCAAAATGAAAAATTTTTTACAAAATGTAGATCTCGACGCCAGCTTTCTAATGCTATTAAAAACAATTTTTTTTAATGTAATTTTGGTTACTTTTTTTACATTTGTTTATAACTCAAATAACAACAATTGCATTTGTTCGGCCATTTTGAAAAACAAATTAAAGTTTTTTATCAGATCTGGTAGAAAATTTTGGGTCCTTTAATTTAAAAAAAAGAAAGTTCATTTTTGTTAACGTGAACTCGAGATATTTAACTTTTTGTATTTTGGTCAATTGTTAATTAACAAATGCATATTTTGAGCTAAAATTTGGACTGTATCATTTTGAAACCTATTCATTTCATATGATAAATTCAAAAAAAAAATAAGTTTTATAGAAACTTATTTCTAAGCATTATAATGTAAGTATTGTTAATTGAGCTAAAAAGTGATTTTTAAATTTTTTCATAAAGCTCAGTTGCAAAATGCAATAACTTCCTCGTCTTAAAATTCGGAGGACTTTTTTTAAATACGTTATTTTTCCCTCGCAGTGCGATCATCAACTTAGCTTTTTGTTAATAATAATAATAATAAATATTTTATATTTTTAAATTTATATACAACCAACGTTTTCTAATGTACAAACCTATTTTACCTGCGGAGCGAATAGTTGCTTATAAATGAGGAGAAATGTTTACATTTTCTTTATCTTTCTTATTCCCCGCCAGTTCCATTCATTACAGCTTAGATCGGTTGCCGTGCAGTATTGTCTGTTTACATTTTTATATTTGAGAAGCTGTAAATTAATTTAATACATGTGTGATACCAAGGGGCACGTTTAGGGTTAGACCGCTTGGACATGTTAACAAGTACAATACTGATATTTCACTTAATACAATATTTAATAACAAAGTCTAAGTCTCCGCACGAATGATGCAAGTAAATAATACAGTCTTAATATCACCGAATAAATTTAGTAAAATAAAGGAACTAACGATCCGCTACCCGCTAGCCCGCAATAATCAAATCTTAACTCTTTCACAGGTAATCATAGAATGCCTTTCTGCCCCGGGCTAGCTGATTTTGTTTCGTTCGCCCTAAGCGTGTTCCTATGCCCATATAAGGAAATACATAGAATCTTAAACTGTTATTGGCTGGGATAAGTCAACCTGAATGTTTACATTAACAAAAATAATAAACAGTCATAAGTACTAGTGAAGGATTCCTGAGAATCATAGACGTGGAGAAATTATTTTCGGTGCCGCCGACATATAAATTAAAAATGTCTTCGAGTGAAGGTGAGATTATTAGGTGTTTAAAATATCATGAAAGTTTTGTATGGGTGTAATCTAATAAAACCTATGGATTTAGGTGATTTAAGATTTCATTGTTTCCAAAAACTTACATTGAAAACCGGTTGTAATTTGAAAAACCTTCCTCCGATCGAAGAAGCTACAAATGAACATTTATTGTGAGTGTATCTTCAAATACAGAAATGGCTGGAATATGAATAATTAGATCCACGATTGTTTGGTTGGGAGGATACAATTAATGGTTTAATGCCTATTACAATGAGAAAACAGCCAATACCACAAGAAATTCTTGAAATTCTCGCTTGTGAATGTAAAGCCGGCTGTAAAGACCTGAGATGTCGATGCAGGAAGTTCGGACTACAACGTGCAAGTTTGTGTGAATATTGTGGAGACATTAATTGCAGGAATTGTACAGAATGCACTGTAGTCAGTGAAGAAGAAAATCGTGAAGTTGAAGAAGACAATATAGATGAATCAGACATACATTCAAGGTGTACCGATATATCAGAATCGGAACCCCAAAGCGACTGCGAGCGCTTGCAAGTTAATGTACCCGATCTTAGTGTTCAAATTCGTGATGAAGAAGAAAATGGTGAAAATTTTTTATTTGAAACAGATTCAGAGAGTGAAACTGAATTGTATACATTACCAAGCAAGAGATATAAAATACATTAATTACGGTTTTGTAAATTTATAAGAATAAAAGTGTTTGTTTTGAAATAAAATGTTTTTACCATTTTATTAATCCTCGCCTTTAAAACTTTTTCTAACAAGTATTTATATTACAATATTTACTATTTCCTTTTTTAAATAATACTTAAAACATTATATTTAGAAGACAATATAAATTTAATCTAAGTATTCATATTTATATAGAAAGATTTAAAAAAAAATTATACAGGTTTATACGTTAGCAATCGTTGGTACATGCGTACATATGAATTTGGAAATAAAAAATACTCATTTGCATTATTAAGAAAAAACCTAAGTTGATTATCGCATTGTGAGGGAAAATATAACGTACTTAAAAAAATAAAGTCAGCCGAATTTTAAGAAACAAGGAAGTTATTGCATTTTGCAACTGAGCTTTATGAAAAAATCAAAAAAATCACTTTTTAGCCCAATTAAAAATATTTACATTATAATGTTTGTAAATAAGTTTCTATAAAACTTTATTTTTTTTTTAAATTTATCGTATGCAATGAATACGTTTCAGAATGATACAGTCCAAATTTTAGCTCAAAATATGCATTTGGTAATTAACAATTGGCCAAAATGCAAAAAGTTAAATATCTCGAGTTCACGTTAACAAAAATGAACTCTCTTTTTTTTTAATTAAAGGACCCAAAATTCTCTACCAGATCTGATAAAAAACTTTAATTTGTTTTTCAAAATGGCCGAAAAAATGTAATTGTTGTTATTTGAGTTATAAACAAATGTAAAAAAAGTAACCAAAATTACATTAAAAAAAATTATTTTTAATTGCATTCGAAAGCTGACGTCGTGATCTACATTTTGAAATAAAAAAATTTAATTTCGGACTTAATGGCATAAAATGGCGGGAATTTCAAATTTTAGATAACAAATGAAATTTTGGCCAATGGGTTCAATATTTTGACACCAACTTTTCAGTTTTGTAGGTTATGTACGTATTTCAGAGAATTGAAACCAACGTTAATTTATTGGCAATTTTACTGCGAAGAGACTCGTTTTTAGTTTGTCCCGATCCGACTTATAGAACCGGAGTTATTCACATTTTAAGCTTGAAAAACGCAGTAAAAAAAATTCAATTGTTTATAAAAAAAGTAGCACAAGGTTTTCGAGGTCCAAAACTTAGGAATATACTCCCGGTGATACCCGAAACAGCATAAAATCATAATCTTGCTGTATCCAGACTGTGCAAATTAAAATGCTTTTTTTACTGCACTATAAGAAAATACGGTGATTCTATATGCGACAGGGCCGGACTTGGCTCCTTTAATTTGACTTTTGTTACACGATATAGAAAGCCGATGGTAGGCCAAATCGAAAGTCCTGTCTGTCAAAATAAAGTGCGATAAGAGCTATACCACATCAGGGTATAAGTGTGCTCTAAGTTTCAATTTTAATAAGATATCTATTAAATAAATGAACGAGATTCA
This sequence comes from Stenurella melanura, assembly GCA_963583905.1. NCBI lineage: Eukaryota > Metazoa > Arthropoda > Insecta > Coleoptera > Cerambycidae > Stenurella > Stenurella melanura. Next base: position 213,940,341 of record OY757309.1, read on the forward strand.
AATTATTTTATTAAGAGGATATGGGCTATGTTTCAAACATAAATCAAAACCAATCCTGCTGCAGATAATGCGCCAATCATAAAAATTATATTGTATGAGTGAGATGTATACTCCACGATGCATTAAATGTCAGCGGGATGAACGGAATTTTGTGTGTGTTTACTTTTGAATTCTCCATAAAAATCGGCAGCACCAGCCCAGTTTTCTCGTAGGATCAACCGTTGTAGAATTTTTTTGAAAAAATGGCCGTTATCATCTTTCATTCAAGATGGTGGCTTGCGCCTCTCCCCCCAAGATCGAGAACTTGGATTTTCCATGAGGACCTAAACGGTATATACCAAAATCGTTTCTACCTCATCGTTTGTACGGCAAAAATTCTTACTGACTGGATTATTACTGGACGCTTGCTGAAAAAATATATTCAAAATCACACCTTCAAGAACTTCAAAGTCCTGCCCGAACTTTCCGCTAGCACATTTTCTTTTCATCTTTGCTAAATATGATACAGAGAAATAATTATACGTTATACCATTTTTTAGAATAATGACGACGTAGAGTATTCCCAAATCTACTTTTCCTACCCCAACAGATCATCAGTGTCCGTCTTAAACGGTTTAAATTTGTCGATAATGAAGGGAAAAACTGTAGCCTTGGTAGGTTCTAGTGGTTGTGGAAAGTCTACAATTATTCAGTTATTAGAGCGATTTTACGACCCGTGCTATGGGGAGATCAGCGTAGGTGACGAAGACATAAAAATGATGGAATTACAAACTTTAAGATCTCAGTTGGGAATTGTGTCACAGGAACCGAATCTCTTCGACAGAACTATAGCTGAAAATATTGCATATGGTGCTAATAATAGAGAAGTTTCCATAGATGAGATTATAGAAGCTGCTAAAGCCGCAAATATTCATAACTTCATAAGTTCCCTGCCATTAGTAAGTAATACGTTTTTTTATTTTGTCTTAAGAAATAAATATGCTTTCTTTAAAGCATAGTGAAAGGCGCCAAGTTTTTTTTGTATTTGAAAAAAACATTTATAGTAAATTTTCTTTTTATAAATAGATGCCCGGACTTTATTTGATTTCAAATATTTTTGGAGAGATCACAATTCTCGTTTTATATTTTTGTAGAGAGGAAAGATATTCTTTTGGACAGAGTGTACTTGGCGCTATTTTTTACCGAGTGTCTGTTTTTGTGGGGGTTATATTTGACATTGACTGATAAAAACAACAGATCTTCACCTATCTATTAGCTAACTAGTATTGGAGCCTATACCGGGTGAGTCACGAATTGCGCTCGCCCCGATATTTCCTAAAATATTTGGAATAGAAAATTGAAATTTGGAGGCCTTATTACACGACTAAAATGCCATGTTTTCAATAAAATATCAAGTTTGGTGCACATCGGGTTTGTCCGGACATGCCCACAACTTTCGATTTTTAAATGGAACACCCTATATATTTTTACATTTTTGGAATCTAGAGGAAATTTTGAATACAATACATCCATTTTGGTCACTTTTTGATAAACATTAAAAATGATATTAAAAAATCTATTTCTGAATCCAGAGTGCTGTGGTGCCCAAAATATATTTTAGTTGTGTGCTACGTTACTATAAAAATAAAAAGAGCAATATGATTGCATTACTTAATTCTCTAGAGGCGTTTAAAATTTTTAAATGTGCTCTTTACCCACTAACTCGGTTTTTTTAAATGGGAATTTAATCGTTCACCAACATTTTTAAATACCTCATTTTCATACGAATCTAATGATAAAAAAAATTTTGAAAATCCGCTCAGAAATATTTGAGATTTCAGCCAAAATACAATGCAAACAAGCTTTTAGAAACATGCGGCTAGTAGATAATAGATTAGTGGGCTTTGGAAACTAAAATGGCACATTTCTGTGTAAATCTGGTAACCTAATAACATTGGAAAAATCATAGTAGCCATTGAATGTAATAAAACAATATCAGCTGTCAGACAGACTCGTGTAGTTATAGGCAGTCTTGAGCTATCAAACATTTAATAATTGTGAGCGCAAAGAACGTTACAATTAAGTTTAGCATAGGTATGTGGAGGTAAACACAATTACATCCACAAGGACATTTGCAATAGAATGCGACATCAGTTCGGTTTTCAGAGTTTTATTTAAATGAACATAAATATCGGGCCTATAAATAAATAAAAATCAATTCCGTTTGAACAATTAAACTTAAACTAGGTAACAGTAGGTATCTTTAAAATAATTAATATAATTAAACCATAAATTGACATTTATAGATATTGTTCAAAATGTCCACCATTTTTTTCTATACACAATTCGGCTCTGCGTACAGTTGCTTGAATAGCTCTACGCAATTCAGCCGGCGTTATTTCATTAAGAGCCCGTACAACTTTTTTTTGCAGCTCTTCACGGGTATTTGAAGAAGTTTTATAAACTTTATTTTTGAGAGTGCCCATACATAATAGTCGAGGGGTGTTAAGTCAGGTAACCTAGGAGGCCACCTGATATGACCTTGATTTGCGATAAGGCGTTCACCATGCATGTTGTTTAAATATTCCATCACTCTTCTGGAATTATGTGGAGGAGCACCATCTTGTTGGAAAAACAGATTTTGTAAATAGGCAAGAGGAAGTAAGTCAAGAAATTCTGCTGTCTGGTTTTGTAAAAAGAATAAATATCGTTCGCCAGTAAGTGTTCCATAAAAAAATATGGGTCCGATTATTCGATCTCCAAGTACTCAGTTAAGCCAACAGTTAAACCCAAATCTTTCCTGAATATTCCCCCGCCCTACCAACCTCGGATTTTCTTGAGCCCAGTACCTAGTATTATTTCTGTTAAACATACCTTGGTTCGTAAATCTACTTTCATCTGAATATAAAATATGAAAAGGAAAACCTGGGTTTTGTTGTACTGCATTTAAGAACCAGTTGCAATATACTAGCCTCCTGTCGTTATCATCTCCATAAAGATGTTGGTGTATTTGGTATTTATAAGACCGAAACTTATGTTTCTTTAAAATTCTTCAAACCGAAGACTGACTAATGTCGCATTCCATTGACAATTCCCTTGATGTTGTTGGGTGTACCATCACAAATCCTAATACATCAATTTCTTTGTCCTCATTTACAATAAATGTTTGATGGTCATCTTGTTCATTGGGTTCGTTTCTTAATTCTTGTTCCACTCTGGCAAACAAGTGTCTGCTTGGATGACGTCTGTTGGGATATCGTTGCTGATACAGTTCTGCAGCTGCAGTTGAATTTTTGAGACGATCTCCATATATCAGTAACATATCGACCTTTTCATTTCTACTAAAATTATTCATTTTCTTTAATTTTTACTCAAAGAGATTTCCGCAACGCTTTATTTTGTATCTGTCTGACAGCTGATTTTGTTTTATTACATTCAATGGCTACTATGATTTTTACAATGTTATTAGGTTACCAGATTTACACAGAAATGTGCCATTTTAGTTTCCAAAGCCCACTAATCTATTATCTATTAGCCGCATGTTTCTAAAAGCTTGGTTGCATCGTATTTTGGCTGAAATCTCAAATATTTCTGAGGGGATTTTCAAAATTTGGGTATCATTAGATTCGTATGAAAATGAGGTATTTAAAAATGTTGGTGAGCGATTAAATTCCCATTTAAAAAAACCGAGTTAGTGGGTAAAAATCACATTTAAAAATTTTAAACGCCTCTAGAGAATTAAGTAATGTAATCATATTGCTCTTTTTATTTTTATAGTAACGTAGCACACAAACTAAAATATATTTTGGGCACCACAGCACTCTGGATTCAGAAATAGATTTTTCAATACAATTTTTAATGTTTATCAAAAAGTGACCAAAATGGATGTATTATATTCAAAATTTCCTCTAGATTCCAAAAATGTAAGAATATATAGGGTGTTCCATTTAAAAATTGAAAGTTGTGGGCATTTCCGGTCAAACCGGATGTGCACCAAACTTGATTTTTTATTGAAAAGATGGCATTTTAGTCGTGTAATAAAGCCTCCAAATTTCAATTTCCTATTCCAAATATTTTAGGAAATATCGGGGCGAGCGCAATTCGTGACTCACCTGGTATACTATATGCATGTTTAAAAGTGAATCATTATTTGTTTACTTAATTGTATTGAAACATATTCTTTACAGGATTTTGCAAACAGCAGAAAAAATAACTAATTATGGGAACTAAAAAAAAAACTGTAAAAATATTAATAAAATCTTTGCATTCTTTCGATAACCTGAGTTCTGGTTATCCTAGCAAATTAATATCCTAAAATGGATTTGTATAATTTTTTATTTGAAAATTCTCATTCAACAACTAGCATCCACACAGTCCCCTACGGCCATGCAGATTATACTAGTATCTACATAACCCCTACGGTAATGAAGATTCAGTTAAAAATGAGCACAAGGACCTAAAATAAATTTATTTTATTTCTTTTAGTTCCCATAGATAATTACTTTTTCTGCTGTTTACAAAATCCTATAAAACATATGCTTCAATTAGAGGGGACATATTGACGCAATTGTTTTAATATCCTGGGTATTTATAATAATGAAATTATCTGACACAGTACACAATAGTACTGTATTGTACAGTAATTTTATTCTGTATGAAAATAATATTAGAAACACCAAATTACAAATAATTTTCTTTTCAGGCATACGAGACCAGATTAGGGAGCAAAGGGACGCAACTTTCTGGAGGTCAGAAACAAAGAATTGCAATTGCAAGGGCACTTATTCGAAATCCTAAAGTTTTGTTACTTGATGAAGCCACGTCTGCCCTAGATAATGAGAGTGAAAAGGTAATACACAGATAAGTACATACATGTGTTCGATGTTATACATTCACGCAAACATTTTTTTTTTCAATTTTAGAAAGTGTTATTTTACTTGTAGGTCTTTTGAGTCTCCTAAATTTTTTGTATACAATGTTAATAACATTAACAGTTCTCATAGACGGTTTTTCCTGCTGTTTGCCAAATCCCATAAAGAATATGTTTCATTACAATTAATAACCCCTGTTAACTTATATTAATCTGACAACTAGTTTACTCCATTTACTGACCGATGATTCGAGAACTAATTAGAAACGCGATCGACTATTCTGGGCTAATAAGAATACATTAGCCGTTTAAAGTGAAAATCAAATACAGCCGTTGTTGGAAAAGATGCTCTGAAAATGCCTCTTGTTGTCGTAGACGTGGAATTACTTCAGCTATAGTAAGATTTTACGCAAACACCTTATTACTGCTGTCTTACCTGTCATCTAAGACATATATACTGAATTTTAATAAAACTTAATGTTTTACGATTTTCACAATATTTTATTTATATATTTTAACAAAAATATATACTACATGACAATTGTTTCGCCAACACAGTGGCTTCTTCGGATGTGAGTATTAAACTAACTTGTACAATGCTAAACTGGATGTTAAAATAGAGGTAACTGAGGAAATAAACAAACCTAACAAATTTATCTTTTACGTATCATAAATGGGAAAGCCAGGTTCTTGTAATTCAGAAGTAATATGGATCTATAATTAAGGTGAATTGTTGTTAAAATACATAGAACAATAGAAATCAAAAAAGGTTAAGTAATGGTGAAGGGTTTGTTTCCAGTTGATCATTCAAAATTATATCACAATTTTTTAATTTATTGATTTCTAACGATTCCAAAAGTGTTAATTTTAATCGTTTATTTTCTACATGTAATATATCATAATTGGCTTTAAAATTATGGTTTTCTTCCATTAAGTGGCTGGCATAAGTAGAGTCCAGTTTTTTATTCTGGAAGCTTCTTTTGTGTTCGGAAATTCTTTTTTTAAATTTTCTTCCAGTTTGTCCTATATATACTTTAGGGCCCGAACCACAAGTTAACTTATAGACACTGGATTTATTGTCATTTTCAGTCTTGTATTTATTATTTTTAATTAATTTATCTAGTGAATTAGAGGTTTTATATAAGACATAAGTATATAACTTCAAGAAGTATCGTAAGTATCGTTAAAGAGCAAGAAAGCACCGACGAATTATGCTTTGGATGAGATTATGTGGTAAATACGGAACTTTTGGTATCGAGTTCGTGCTCTTGCCAATGTCTTAAAACTTGCTGCTATTCTTTAGCTTCTTAAGCAGACCCTGCATAGCCAATAGTAAAGTAATTACTAATACAATAATGTCAGTAATAGTGACCGTGCAAGGCAAACAAAAAGTAATTATTGAAATTCGGATTTTCTGATTTCGACACATCATTACTTGTGCGTGGTAGAGTAAAGACCGTGTAGTGTGCGCTTCGTCATTAATTCTTCACTAATCATATGATGTCACTGAACAAATCAAACCAGGAAAAATCAACACGCTTCAATGTAACTATCGAAGTTTGTTTTAACAACAGGACTTCTCGCGTTTTTGTAGCCAGTCCTTCATCCAACGTTGGCGCTTTGTATTTCGTTTTGTGTCTAATGTTGACGTTATAGCAATACTAATTACTGAAGTCTATCTAAAAACCCCCAATAGAGCAAAAAAAAACGAAAATCGCAAGTCTCATTCTATTGTGTAAATGCTTAAGAGGCTAAAAACAGAAAAGTTCAAAGTAACCTAATAGCATTATTTATGATATTTGCTTTTCATTTACATCAGTTAACAATATTAATTATTTTTGCAGATTGTACAAGAAGCTCTGGATAATGCCAAAAAAGGCCGTACATGTATAACTATAGCTCATAGACTTACAACCATTCAAGATGCGGATGTTATTTGTGTTTTAAAGGAAGGCTTTGTAGCTGAAATGGGAAAACATTCAGAACTATTAGAAAAACGAGGATTATATTATGATTTTTATAAATTACAATCTGGACAAGTTTAATTTTACAAACACATTATTTAAATGAATTAAACTTTGATGAATGTATATAGGTTTTGTTGTACTGTTTACTGTTATTGAAAAAAAAATATATAGATACAATCTGGCTAAATTAAGTCCACATTATTCTTTGTTGTTTAATTTTTTGGGTCCAAGGATGTACCGATCGGGTCCATCGCAATGCGAAGATTGTGAACACCTAATATGCGAAGTATTAATAGTAGTGACATATGCCGTAGGTCTATCTTTTTTTTAAATTTAAAATAAATGCCTCTGGCGAGGCATTTCAAGGCATTTTTAAAGTACTTTTGTGTACCTATCCATTTGGATACGCGGTCCTTCCACTTGGATACCCAGTGAACATGAAATGGATACAGAAACTTGGGCCCTTTGTAATAAATAGTAATTTAAAAATTATTGATACTAGTGATATTTAAAAATGTAACAATACAAAAGAAAAGGAGTCAAATTAAAGTAAATTATAAATATTTAATTCGTCAGAAACTGCAGAAAGATAAAACACAATCCAGGCCAAAAATAAACCCTTTACTCTTTTTTATACAACATCGCCCGGCAGGAATGTCTGGCATTACAGTACAGCACTGTATTGTATTAAAATAAACATTTTGAGCTAGGTTAGGTTCAGTAATTAAACTTTTTTCAATTTCCGAGGTAAATTATTGAATGCGCTCTTCAAAATTTTCACCGAGATAAATAGTCTAATTTAAAATCTCGACCGAGGCAAATATTCAATTTGAAGAATGCCACCCCCCGGTCAACGACCTTTGATTGCTGGAAGTCGTAAAGTCGTATGTCATTACCCCTCCTGTCCTTGATGTTCTCTCGGTGGCCCTGTAAATAGGGCTTTTTGAAACACATGGACACGCAGTAAAAAATCACTAAAAGATGCCCTGGGGCATTTATAAATATCACAATCTGATAAAGGAGATCAATAAGCAGTTTTGCTCTAACCTAACTTTTCTAGCGTTGAAAATTCTTTAAGAAACTGTAAGGTCCTACTCACTATAGTGTATCTTTAGGGTCTGATAATTTGATTAGTTACAGTGAGGTTGGCATGTAACACTGAACCACACTATGCTCTGGTTTTAACTAGCACAATCACTAGACCAACTCAAGAGGCTTAATTCTCTTGAGTCTTCTCACTAGATGGGTGTTATCGAGAAGCTGGACAGCCTCGGCGTTCACGTGCTGGAGCAGCCGTTGTTCGTAACTACTAGATAGAAAATTTAGACATGGTCTTGTCGTACAGTCTCCACGTAGAGGTCACTATGAAGATCAGTGTTGCGGCAATACCAGGGCGCATCAAAGATATTCCTTAGTACCTTATTTTGGAAACTTTCAATGACTTGAATGTTACTTTTACTGGCACAGCCCTAAAGCTGGATAACATGCGTCCAAACGGGTTCCAACATCTACTTTTATACTAAACTCTTCACGTTTCCTTTTGACAAGGACTTTTCAGCCAAGTCTGATATCTACATCTGGAATTATATTATATTTTGAGATGATGCCGTTGAAGAATTGGGGGCTAAGTAGAGGTAAATAGGGGAAAATGTGTAAAGCAAGCTGGTAAGAGTACAGAAACTTGAGGTGTGGTGTATAAGATAGAAGCCAAGGCCTGGGATTTGTTTATATTTTTAAACCCCTCCACCATCTCCACTCCATTATTAAAGGGGCTGATAAAATAAAATTGAAATATTTAGATGTATGTATGAGATGATTCCGTTGAAGGGGTGGGGGTGTAAATTCGGGAAAATAAGTAGAACAATAAGCTAACAAGTGTCCAGAAACTTCACTGTTGGCGTATATGCTAGAAACTAACGGCTCAAATTTGTTTTATGACATCTGCCTCAAATATTACTAAAATTCTATGCAGGCCCGACGAGAGGGGGGAGATCGGGGGTGTTCCCTCCAGGCCCAGAGTTTTTGAGGAGGGCCCGGATTCCCCCGAATTTCTGAAATCCGAGAAAAGTTGGAGATGCATATGCAGATTTCAATTGTACTTGCATCAGCGATAGCAAGATAAATATTCCAAATTGATAATTTTATATGGCACAAAGGAATATCATCTCCCGCTCTTCGAAATTATATCACCGGTGGTGGGGGGCCCGTATGCTACTACTCCCGGGCTCCGATTTTCTCTCGACGGCCCTGAATCTACGACCAATTATTTCTACATACTTGAGTGCAAATATAGTCAAGATGTTTTGCTTTAACGATACACGAATGGAAAATCTGGATGTGGAAGTAGAGATTCCTTAGGCAACGGTTTATCATGACTATTTACATAAAAAAAATCTGAGACATCCTGACAATAGAATTAAAATAATGCTCACCACATTTAAGATTTTTAGTATTGATAATACTTATGGGCGCATGTATATGGGGACCGTTTAAGCATAAATTAAGCGACTTGCGACAGATTTGTTATCCTACTGCATATACAGCGGAGGTCTATGTGAAATTGGAGCGACATATGCAACGGGCCAACAGATCTCTTGACCCACCGGTTATGAAACATAGATCAAGGTGAAGATTAACTTTCAACTAATAAACCTAAATGTTGTAAATGGCAGTCGTCAGTTGTTTATACTTTTTGTTGTATAAATATTTATTAACGTGGCCCTAAACACCTCAAAAAAAAAAAGATAAGAAACTAAGTCAGATATTTTCTATACGCCTTTGATACTTTTTCATTTTTCTGTTGTCTATCAGTGTGCATTTTTATTTTCGTGTAAAATATTTTATTTTGCACAGTTTTTAAGGTTTTTAGAGGCTGATTAGAGGCTACTCTCAATTTTACCCAGCAAACACAGTATGTCTGGCAAAACAAAGGGCCATTACAGTTATCATTGGTATTGTGTTGGCAATTTTTGCCAATATTTAGAAACTGAGTATAAAATATTGTCTAACCATTATAATGTCCGTGTTGTAATGGTCTTGTGTGTATAAACTACTCTTTCTGTAATTGCGCAGTTGAAATTATTTTAACGTTGCTGGTACATTAAATAACTAAAAGCACTTTTTTGCCTGTGATAAATTAACATTTCTTAAGTGATGTAAAAAATCGTTTATTGCATGGTAATTTTGCCGCCAATTATTCATTGTTGGCCTGATGAATGTTAACCAATATACAGTAAATGTATCAATGTATTAATACTTTATTTTTAATGGTGTAAGCACAATATTTGTTAATACAAAAAAAACGTGCATAAGTGGTATACTTTGCATTATTACGTATTGTCATTGCATACTTTTAAATCTCCCGCGTTTCCGATATCTAGTGGAACGCTTTGAAAATTTGACATTTAGGTTAAATAAATGGCTAGGCGTGCGAACTCAGTGATTATATATTATTTTATTTATTATTCTTTATTTCGTTTTTTTATTTGAAATAGCGTTTGTACTGTTGTATTGTGGAACTGTGTGTGCAGTAACTAAAAAGTTTAAGTGTTTCACATGGCTTATGACAATAAGTGCATCATATTAATTTTTATCATCATAGAAAATTCGTCAGATATTACCAAACCTAGATTACAAGTTAACAGAGGAAAAGGAGCAGGCTGGAAAAGAAAATATTGGTAAAAACCTAAGAGAAGTACCTCGGGGCTTTGAGATAAATGTTGAGGTTAATATGGCCAATTACCTAATTAATTCTAATACTACAATAACTCAAGAAAATGCTGTTCCAAATATTGACTCTGGACAAAATAATACAAGCAGGAATAGTCATTGCACTATATGATACTACCCCGAGGATACATTATTAATATTTTGGTGCTTAATTCAACCGACTGTTCTAAGACATATTTAAAGCTAAAGGTAATTACTTAACTGTTTATGTGATCGTCATCTCTCCGATACATATAGGTTAATATCCCCAGTATATAACTTATCAACATTTTCATCAATACATGTTTAATCCATTGTAATGTTAAAAACAATTATTTACTTCAATAACATGTACTTGCCATATGAATGTTTCTGTTGGATTTTAGTACAACTTTCAAACATAAAATTAACAGAGTAGAATAAGCAAAAAGTTACGACATGTCCTCCAGTAAATCCAGTATTTTTACCGTCCAATAGTAATGACAACTCCAAGCATGTTATGTTAAGGACCCCCCAAATCGACGTTAACCCCTATTTTTTATTTTCGTGTTTTACTAGAGAATGATTTTGGAACTTTATCTACATCTGAAAATGTATATTTTGTACTCTAAAAATTGCATTGTGTGCAAGAAGAAAGGAAGTCACAGTATTCTTTATAAAAAGAAAAAAATATCTAACACTGGTTTTATTGTGTAGGTATACAAAAAGAACGTAGTATATTAATAATATAGTATATTAAATTCTTTTTATGAAGCGTTTTGTGATGGAGCAGTCTCTTTTTGTAAAATTTGATTTTTTTAAATTATCTGCTATTAATCGAGAGGTGTAGAGTAAAAGATTTCTGATAGAGCAGAGCAGAATTTTTGGACAAAACTATTAATAATGTAGCATAAATAATTGTATAAGTAAAAGAAAAAAAAGTCTGTTATGATTTGCACCTTAACTAACACCTAAAAAACTTTTTTAGATTCTGTAAGGTTAAATCCTTTATACAAAGATACCACCCAAAAAAATATTGAAGACATGAAAACTTGTTTATGAGGTTCAATCGACCATGATGGAGGACGAACATAAAGTACCACTAACAAGAGATGAAAATGAATTTTTATTAATTTGATAATAAATCTACTGACCTATTTGTATTGTAAGAAAGTAAAAAAACATTTTTTTTTTGTATCAATACATGCATTTCTTATATCTTCTATCTGGTGTTTCCTACTTTTCTTTAAGTTTCTATGCATAAATTTTTTTGAGAAACATTTCAATTTATGGACTAGGTACATGTTTCACTTGTATATAATAAGGGTTAAAATAAATGATACAATAAAGTAATGAAAATTAGATTATTGTGTTAATGTTTTGCAAAAAATATCTCTTCTTAGAACTGTCTGTAATTGATTAGTCTTGTATCAAAAGTAGGGAAAAATAATACGGTTTGACAAATGGAAACAGACATTTCTTTGAAATCATTTTTAAATGCCTAAACCTCGACTAATTTGTACAAAAATAATAAGCACGATTAACTTCTAGAAGATCCACTCATTGTTCTTGCCTATGACTGATGGTGACGAAGTCATGTGAATGTTGTAGGGAAATGCATTATCAGACAGTAGTATACATAGAATAACTTGACAGTCCAAGTTCTGTAGTAGTGGTAAGAGATCCTACTGTAGAGCAGTCAGCGTGGTAAGGTGGGTTGTCCAAAAGCTTTGCCAATAAAAGAGATCGCTACCGTCCTTACTACTATATGTATTTATTTAATTTTACGATTGCGTTTATTTTTACAGGATTTAAGATTTCTGAAAAGTAATATAAAAAAATTTAAGCCTTTTTTTATATTTCCGTTTACTTTAACAAATTTTAAAAATATGAGTAATGTCTTATTAGTTTGAATTGTAGGTAATACAGCCAAGGTTCCAAAGCATTAATAAAAAAATAATATCGTTACAATGGTTCTTCGCATGCAAGAAATAATGAGGTATATGCACTAGTGGCTACTTGAATTTTGGAGGTCACCACACTTTCATGTATTGTCCTAAAATATGAGAATAGCAAAATGTAATTCAAGCTGAAATTGACTGGAGACGAATAGCATTCAAATTCTAATTTATGGTAGTCAATGAAAAACCGTACATGACCGATTTTAAAGAAACTATAAGTGGTTTCTCGTTAATTATCATGTAACATGCTATATCATTTTCCAATAAATGTCAGCCTTAATTAATAATTAAGGTATTCTTTTATTTGGGAACAGCGTGGGCAGGGTCCGGAAATCTCTCCAGTTCTAGTAGCTACCACTGCATATATTGTAATGGCAAAGCAATCATGCTTTTCATTCGTGTGATGCAAAAGATGTGTTAAAAAAGCACTACACAGCCATCATTAGAAAAGTGTTGTGGCCGAGTGATGGCCGGTGTTGCACTTTATTCATTAATTTAGCGTTCCTTGCCAGTACTCTACCAATGATAAAGTAAAGGCATGTAGGCAGTTTATTAGCAATGGGCCAATAATTGGTGTTTGCTGGGTACTTTCCCCCGACCTTGAATATTTCAAAAAATGTACGAAAATCTTGGTATTTCATATAACATATAAAATTGGCGATTGAAAACTAAAATACGTTATTCTGCTCGATTTCTATCGAAATGCGAAATAAAGCAAAGTCTAACAGATGTCGGATTCAAAGGTTTTACAAGATGATAGTACCTATTGTAACACCGGAAACATGATTTTTATTAAGTTGTCGTACTTGCCTGTAGGCAACTTACAATACGCAACTGTGGAATGTTGAAAGTTTTCTCGGTTTTCTGCATCACGTTTATATTTACTGCGAGGTTTATTAACGTTGATCTTTAGTTATTGGTTACATCACAATCATCACATAATGGTAAAACAAAACATTTTTTTGTTGAAATATCTTTAGACTGTTTAAAAGTGAATTATTTATTATTTGTTTGCTTATAGTAATGAAACATATATTCTTTATAGGATTTTGCAAACAGTGGAAAGAAAAGCTATCTATGAGAACTAAAGGAAAAACTATATATATAAATATTAATGAAATCTTTGCATTCTTTCGATAACCTGACTTCTGGTTATGCTACCAAGTGAAAATTCTTATCAGCCATTCTCATTTTAACACTAGCATCCAACCTAGTCCCCTACGGCTAAGCAGGCTAAACTAGTATCCACATGATCCCCTACGATATGTAAATTCAGTTAAAAATGAGAACAAAGGCCTGAAATTAATTTATTTACGTACCTTGTCTTTAAAAAATTTTTTCATTCTAATGAATTACATTTTCATAAAATCTCATTCAGTTTCTTGGAAATGCTTAGCCTTTGAAACGTTTTTCGTCCTTATTGATGACTCATCAGAAAAGCCCAAAGGTTATCGAAAGAATGCAAAGATTTCATTAATATTTATATATATAGTTTTTCCTTTAGTTCTCATAGATAGCTTTTCTTTATATGTTTCATCTTTAGACTGTCATGAAAAGTGGAGATTTTAAATTTGATAGTGAGGAAAAATGAATGTCTGTAACTCTTTTGAGCTTACTCCGGTGAAGGGTAAATAGGCGTAAATAAATAAAGTAAGACAGTAAGAGGCCAGAAACTTGAGACTAGGTGTATATGACAAGGTCTCAATTTTTTTTATGACGTCTGCCATCCACTCCCACAAAGGAAACGATGAGACGGAGTGAACGTTTTCTAAGAAAAAAATTATTTGAAAAATAAATCAAAAAATTTAAGTTCGCTCTGTCATAACAAATAGATTATTGTGTTAATCAGTTATTTTTTTATCCGCAAATATAGTATAAAAGGAGGGTGGGGGAATTTACAGAAGAACATTCGCTTAAGGGAGTTTCAGAAATGTTATAATGAGGGAAAGAATTTCAGAAATAGCTCATTTCTGCTAATGTGTTTGTTGAAATGCCCTTACTTTTTATTATCTTCGTTTTCTTCTTCTTGTTGATCATGTTTTGACGATGTTTTACGATAGAAGTATTTTTTTATTTTTCCTCACTTCACTGCATAGCATGTCTGACAGAATCATGGCATTTATCGCCGCTACTTATTAGATTTATGGTTCCAACAACGCTGTTTTACATCAGCTCGTTGATGACAATTCAAGAGAGTTAGGAAGCAAACTCCCACAGGACACGTCTCCATGAACGGCGAGAACATCCAGTGGCAAGATACTGCCAAGTACCTTGGCGTTATCATGGATCGAAGCCTGACGTGGAGACAGAACACGGAAGCGATAACACAGAAAGCGAGGACGAGGAGGACTCTACTCTACCCTATGATAGGTAGACAGAGGCAACTGACCCTGAGAAACAAGCTCACTCTTATCAGGACCCTCATTGTACCTATTCTGACCTACGCTTCTGTTGCCTGGAGATGCCAAGCAGTCACCCACCTGAAGAGGACACAAGCCGTGGAAAACGTCGCACGTAGGTGCGCCGTGGATGCTCCATGGATTGTCAGAAACGCCATCTTCGGAGACCTGTAATACACCCCGGTAACAGAAGTCATCCAGGACAGAGCGAAGTAACTATACTCCCGTGCAGCAGAGCATGAGAATGCGCTGGTCAGACAGACGACTGACTACAACCCCAACGACGCTCCCAGGCACAAGAGACCGAAGCTCCAAATCCTGGATAACGGGTAAGTACAACTTAACCGCTTTTCTCTTTCAGCCCGACTTTCAAGCCACGCTGCAAGGAGACAATGGCAAAAAATGCCCAAATCACCCGATCCCGGGGGTAGTAAAGAAAATCAGCTCGGTACCCTTACCCTAGCCCGTGCCGGCCTCTGCGCTGAAACAAGCGTCTATGGCCGAGCACAATCATTGAGCTACACAATTCACACTTCCTTCCTACTAAATCGGAGCACATGATGCCAATTGGCACCCTGAGATTCCGACTAGTCAACACCACCAAAACCTCTCCAAACTCCGAGATGGCTTGGCAACAGCCGTTCCCTCTCACTACAGACGAAATACGCTCCCGAGAGCCGACATGCCCGCAAAAAACGAAGATCAAGACAGAAAAGCGCCAGAAGAAACGACCCAGCTGGCAGGGTCCAACAGCCAGGACCCGGGAAGCTCTGCTAATATTTCCTACACCATCGGCATTTGCGGGTGGGGTAGGCAAAAAATCAGGCCCACCCCTTACGAGGTCGGTCCAGATCTACAGCGATGATTGGGCAAAGAGCTCAAGCTCGACCCCTAATCATCCGAGATCGTCATCTTTAGTCAGGAATATTGGCGCGTTGATGACAATAATTCAGACAATGGTTCTTGAGGGTGTCTTTGTCAGCGCTTACTATCTGTTATATTCGGAACCATGAAGAGTGAGCTATACCTAAGATTGGTGGGGAAGGAGGATAAAGCGCCAAATGAAGAGATATCTCCCTAATAATAACATTTTAGCCAAAAATATTCTTCAACAACCCAGTGGTATTTATTTATGTACAACTTCCGCTTATTAAACTCTTCGCAAATACAAAACGAAGAGTATATTGCATTCGATCGGCACATTTCTAAAACCGGTAATATTGCTCGTAGACAAAAAAAAAAATTCATATCACAGTTTGGTGATCGAATTCTGAACAACTTTCAAAATGTCCGTCCCCCCGTCTGTCTGTCTGTCTGTCTGTCTATCTGTCTGTATGTCCGTCGGTCACGCTTCTTGTAAGCACGATAACTTAAGAAGGAAAAGTTCGATTGTGTTGAAATTTTGACAGTGAGTTAGTGTTATCTAGAGAACCAACCCTATCAAAACAAAACAAAATCGATCAATAAATAAAAAAGTTATACATTTTTTTATAAAAAAAAAATATTGTTTTACTTAATTACTTCCACATCCACATAATGGATTGGAAGTATATAGTCCAGTCAATGAACTATCAAAAGTGGGGTGTAGAGGACATGGTCGGGAACAGAATTTTTGACTTCGGGGCTGTGTTTGGAGTAGTTAGGAGGTAAACATACTAAAAGTCCCCGAATCTACGAGGTGAGCGGGGTGCAGGGGGGGTCATTGAAGGTCCCTTTTTTTGGTTTTTCTCTGATATCTCGAAAACAGTGCATCGTAGCTAAAATATTAATCTATTCAAAATTAAAGCTGACAAAATTTCCTACAATATTGTTCTTATTCATTATTCTTCTATTCCCAATGGCTTTCGAGATATCCGCTGGCGAAAATTACCAATTTTCAAAATACGCATTTATGCCTCACACTTGTTGACAAACTTTACCTTCTAGCGCCTCAGCCTTTAGTTTCACGGTAATATCTTCACAGTAGAGCATTAGTTGTAGAGCATTCAATTTTTTTTAAAGTGAGTTGGTATTAACACTCTTCTATTAGCTTGACCTGTAACGTTTTAAGCAAATTTTACAACTCACTTTTCACACACTTCCAGATGTAGGATTGACTTGAAATTTGGGAAGTGTATATGGTTCACGTAACAATACAATTTGGCAACTTTTATAAAAAATCCAAGATGGCGTTTCGAAAATGGCGGGTACTCTATTGTCATTTAATATCCGATTCTACTTAAAATTGGTATCCAGGGTTTCTAGAGATCGCAGATTACAGACGTCTGATCAAAACTCAAAAATTCAAAATGGCGGCGTCAACATGGCGGATGGGTTTTGTCATTTATCATCTGATTCGATTAAACATCGATATCTGAGCATTATCGAGGTTGCAGAGGACAATTATATATTCTGAAATTAATAATTCAAAATTCAATAAGTCAAGATGGCGGTTAAGTATTGTAATATATAGTTTGATTCGCATGAAAATCGATATCTGCGGATTTTCAAGGTCGTAGATTATAAATAGTTAGTCGAAATTCAAAAATTCAAAATGACGGCTTCAGGATAACGAATATGTTCTGTCATTTATATCTCGAAAACAGTGCATCGTCGTAAACAGGTTTATTCTATTCAAAATTAAAGGTGACAAAATTTCCTACAATATTCAATATTCGTCTAATCCCAATAGCTTTCGAGATATCAGCTGGCGAAAATCGCAAGTCTTCGAAAAATGTATTTTTTTTGCCTCAGACTTCTCGACCAGCTTTGCCTACTAGCGCCTCAGCCTTCAGTTTTACATCAATGTTCTCACAGTAGATCATTAGTTGTAGAGCATTAAATTGTCGAATTGTTCCGTGGATGTCTGTACAACTTGGTTGCCAATGTTAAAAGAAGAACTTCACAAACTTAACATTGTATAAAAACTAAAAAAACTATTAACTATATCAACAGTTCTATGTAAATAGTAAGTATCTATGGATATTAAATATAACAAACATTCTTAGAGATGTGTATTTATCATACACAGCAAAAAAGATTCTTCAAAAAAAGCCTTGAAAAAGGAAACAGAATAGATTTCCGAAACGTCGGCGAAATATTTAATTTCAAGTTTCTATACTTATCTGTGTTGTTTATTTAAAAAAGCAACCTTTAACTTAAAACGTAAAAGTCACAGACGTAGAGGTTATTTACCAGTAACATACTGGTTAATTGTGATATTTTGTAGATTTCCCAAGCACCGCTTAAAAAGAAAACATACATGTGGCAGGAAGTCCCAAAGAATTAGGTGTTTTCACAAATTTTAAATTCACTTTCATTGTGAAGATAATGCTTTACTATAGTTAAAAACACTTGAATTTTGAGAAACAGTCGAATAATGCGTTAAAATAAGCCATTTTAATTTTGTATTGAAATTTTTTCGCCAAAAACACACATCAATTCACTCATGACGCCATCAGTTATATTGTCAGTGTCATTTTGAGTCACAAACATGTAATTTTGCAGATGAATTACCTAAAGTAGCTTTTACAAATCCCGTATTAGGTAGGCGTTACTTATTTAATCACACGTAAATCGTAAATAACGTGAATAAAATGTATTCAGCAATTTTTAAACGCGATTTAAGAAACTAATGTAACCGATGACGTCACCGCGTGTTTTGCGTACACGTTCAATTACTAAAACTTTATGTTATTTATTTGTTGAAATTTTAATTTGATGGACGATAGAATGCTTTTTAAATATCAATAAGTGCTTTAGTATAACAAGTACTTCATTTTAATAATATCAAAAAAGCAAATTTGCACATAGTGAAAACACCTAATTTCTGAAGAAGGAAAACAATGAATTAATAATTTCAAAAATACGTATTTACACCCCCTGAAACTGTTAAAAAATGCCATAAAAGAAAAAAATAATGTTAATAATAAAAATAACTATGTTAATAAATGCCTGTTGGCTAAAATTCTCTGTTCATCCAGATGCTTTGAGCTCCCCACGCCTTTACGTTTATTAACATAATTATTATTATAATTGGCATTAGTTTCTTCTTTTTGGTGCATTTTTTAACCGTTTCTGTTTAAAAACGTGTTTTTGTTTTTTTTTTTATTATTTATTTATTATCTTCTTTTTAGTTCTGTTCCAACTGGAATAGTGTATCTATTCGATATAATTCTTTCTCTATAAATGACAAAACCTATTCGTCATTCTAAAGCCGCCATTTTGAATTTTTTAAATTTCGACCTTGAAAATTCGCAGATACCGACGAATCAAACTGTAAATTACAAAACTCATCCGCCATTTTGACGCCACCATTTTGAATTATTAAATTTAGATAAGATAATTGTACTCTGCAACCTCGATAATGCTCAGATATTTCAGTCGAATCAGACGATAAATGATAAAACCTATCCGCCATATTGACGCCGCCATTTTGAATTTTTGTGTCTTGATCAGATGTCTGTAATCTGCGGTCTCAAGAAACCCCGGATACCAATTTTCAGTAGAATCGGATACTAAATGACAATAAACTACCCTCCATCTTCGGAACGCCATCTTGGATTTTTTACAAAAGTTGCCAAATTATATTGTTATCTGAACCATATACACGTCCCAAATTTCAAGTCAATCCTACATCTGGAAGTGTGTGAAAAGTGAGTTTTAAGATTTGCTTAGAATGTTAGAGGTCAAGCTAATGGAGGAGTATTAATAACAACTCACTTTAAAGAAAACTGAATGCTCTACAACTAATGCTCTACTGTGAAGATATTACCGTGAAACTAAAGGCTGAGGCGCTAGAAGGCAAAGTTTGCCAAGAAGCGTGAGGCAAAAATGCGTATTTCGAAAATTGGTGATTTTCGCCAGCGGATATCTCGAAAGCCATTAGGAATAGAAGAATAATGAATAATAACAATTTTATAGGAAATTTTGTCAGCTTTAATTTTGAATAGATTAATATTTTAGCTATAATGCACTGTTTTCGAGATATCAGCGAAAATCCAAAAAAAGTGACCTTCAATGGCCCCCACTGCACTCCGCTCACCTCGCAGATTCGGGGACTTTTAGTATGTTTACCTCCTAAGTATTCCAAACACAGCCCTGAAGTCAAAAATTCTGTTCCCGACCATGTCCTCTACAACCAGTTCATTGACTGGACTAATAGTACTTAATCGTAAAAAAAATTTCAATTTTTTTTTTCTTGAAATAGGTTTAGAATGTCATGAAACGTCGAGATTTTAAATTTGAGCAAAAAAAAAAAAATTTCTGTCTGTCGATGTCAGTCTGTCTAACTTTTTTTGTCCGCACGATTTCTACAGAACGGTTTAAGATATTGACTTGAAATTTTGTGCACGTATATACCATAACGAGATCTGGCACTGGATTGTTTTTTGAAAATATCCGGTGAAGGGTTGGGGGTTAAATAGGGATAAATGGGGGAAAATTTGTAAAGCAAGCTGGTAAGAGTACATAAACTTGAAATCTGATGTATGTACCAAAAACCAAGACCTCAAAATTTTTAACAATATTTGTCATCCCCTCCCTCCCCCCTCCATTATTAAAGGGGTTAATAAAATAAAATTGAAATATTCACTTGAAATTTTGTACACGTATATATTATAATGACATCAGAAACTTGATTATATCTTGGGATTATATTGATGAAGGGTTGGGGGATAGAAAGGGGTAAATAGGGGAAAATAAGTAAAGCAAGCTGATAAGAGTACAGAAACTTGAAATTCAGTGTATCTAGTAGAAGCCAAGGCTTCAGATTTTTTCATAATATTTTTCAATCCACCCCCACTCTATTATTGAAAGGGTTGGTAAAATAAAATTGAGATATTCACTTGGAATCTGTTACACGTATATATTGTAACGACATCTGGAACTAGATTATATTTTGAGATGATTCCGTTGCAGGGTTGGGGTTAAATAGGGGTAAATAGGAAAAAATAAATAAAGCAAGCTAATAAGAGTAGAGAAAATGAAATTTTTTGAAATTTCGTACACGTATGTATTATAATGACATCAGAAACTAGACTATATTTTGGGATTATTCTGATGAAGGGTTGGGGGTTAAATAGGGGTAAATAGGGGAAAATAAATAAAGCAAGTTGATAAGAGTACAGAAACTTGAAATTCGATGTATGTACTAGAAGCCAAGGCCTCAGATTTTTTTATAATATTTTTCAACCCCCCACCACCCTTACTCCATTATTGAAGGGGTTGGTAAAATAAAATTGAGACATTCACTTGAAATTTGGTACACGTATGTATCATAATGGCATTTGGAACTAGATTATATTTTGAGATGATTCCGTAGAAGGGTTGGGGGTCAAATAGGAGGTAAATAGGAGAAAATAAGTAAAGCAAATTGGTAAGAGTACAGTAACTTGAAATTTAATGTATGTACTAGAAGCCATGGTCCCAGATTATTTATATTATTTTTCAACCCCCACACCACCCCTACTCCATTATTAAAGGGGTTGTTAAAATAAAATTGAGATATTCACTTTAAATTTGGTACACGTTTGTATTATAACAACATCTGGAACTAGATTATATTTTGAGATGATTCCTTTGAACGGTTGGGGGGTTAAATAGGGGTAGATAGAGGAAAATACGTAAAGCAAGCTGGTAAGAGTACAGAAATTTGGGATTTGGTGTATATGCTAGAAGCGAAGGCTTCAGATTTTTTTATATTTTGCAGCCCCCACCACCCTCATTTCCTTATTAAAAAAGTTGATATGTATAATTAAATTCAAATTTTAACTTGAAATTTGGTACACGTGTGTATTTTAACGATATCTGAAACTAGATTGTATTTTGACATGATTGCACTGAAGGAATGGGGGGGGTAAGTAGAGGAAAATAGGGGGAAATAAATAAATCAAGCTGGTAAGAGTACATAAACTTGAAATTCGGTGTATGTCCTAGTAGCCAAAGCCTCAGATGTTTTAATAATATTTTTCAACTCCCCACCACACTTACTGAATTATTAAAGGAGTTGATAAAATAAAATTGAGGTTTTCACTTGAAATTTGGTAGACATAAGTATTGTAACGAAATCTGGAGCTAGATTATATTTTGAGATGATCCCGTTGAAGGGTTGGGGGTTAAATAGGAGTAAATAGGGGAATATAAGTTAATCAAGCTGGTAATAGTACAGAAATTTGGGATATGGTGTATATAATAGAAACCAAGGCGTCAGATTCCTTTCTAATATTTTTCAAACCCCACTACCTCCACTCCGTTATTAATAGGATTGATAACATGAAATTGAGATATTCACTTGAAAGTTAGTGCACGTGTGTATTGTAATGAGATCTGATTGTGATGATTCCATTGAAAGGGTAGGAGAACATCTGCCTTAAATATTAATAAAATTATATGACCAATAATTTCCACATACTAGAGTGTGAATGTAGTCATAATGTTTCTTCCTTCAAAGTGACTTGGATGAAAAATCTGGATGTGGAAGTAGTGATTCCTTAGGCAGTGGTTTTTTTTGTTTGTTCTGTAGGTAGTTAAACTAATAATGTCAAAAACTACCTAATATTATTTACAAAAAAACTGCGAAGAGTATCCTATAGAATGTGCAACAAAGTGCAGTGCTTCTAGTGTGTACACCAAACGCCAAGTTTCTGTACCCTTACCAGCTTGCTTTACTTATTTTCCCCTATTCATTCATATTTAACCCCCAAACCCCTCAAACGAGTCATCTCAAGATCAGTTAATCTAGTTCCAGATGTCGTTATAATATATAAATGTGTATCAAATTTCAACTGAATATCTTAATGATATTTTATCAACCATTTAATAATAGAGTGAGGGTGGGGGGTGGAAAACATAAAAAAATCAGAGTCGCTTCTGTATTCAGGTCCCGGCACTGTGGGACAATAGTTTGGGAACGTATAGTTCGGGTCAAAATAACACTAAAAGTACCTATAATTTTTTTCTTAGGGCGCCCCCTACGGAGATATTACCCTTTAAAGGTAACATATTCATGAAGGTTCTTTGCCTATCGATTTTAATAAAATTTGGACTGTGTACATATTAAATGAGTACCTATCTGTATTCCAGAAATATGGCGTCCTTCGTATCTTATCTAGGAAACCAGAGGTGGAACACTCCTAATGCTTTCTACCCCTAAATATTGACATAAATTAATTTTTGAAAATTAAGTTCACATTTTTAAATTCCTTAAACAATTATCTAAAAAAATATATTCTTTTTCGACATCGATAAAGCTAGAGCCGTGCTTCAGTATGATGCGAGTCTAATAATTTAGAAATAATATAGACATCAGCAACATATTACTACAGTTTTACTCTTCCAACTTTAGTTTGGCAAATTCCTGAATTAAAGATGTGAAATCCAGAGTGGCAGCCAATTTGGTTTCAGTTGATATCAATGATAAATAAATCTTTAAGTTTTGTTTGGCTCAATGAATTTCTTAGATAATTTATTATTAACTTTAACTTCGAAGCGTTTCTTTTCTCGCTGGCTACAGAGACATAGAGTGGTAATAAAATCGTTAGTGCTATAATTGTATTCGGATACAAAGTAGTTAAGGTGACCATTTCGTAGAAAGAGACATCCGACTAGGAAATATTTATTATTTTTGGCCATAGTTTTTATTTCTTAGTGCGTATATTTAAAGAAACTATAAGAGTACCTAAGTAGAACCATAACAAGACTATATTACTACGATGTCATGTAATTCTTTTTGAAGATCAATTGCATTTAAATCTGAATCATTTTCGTCAGAAAGCATTGACTGGAGATTCGTACAGTAATTTTCTAACATTTCGTCATCTATATTTTTTAGTTTTGAAATGTCCTATAAAAATTGAAATATGTTGGTGTGGGTTTTCAAAAGCAAGAGTCGTTCATTCAGAAAATTAAGGGTGATGTAAAGAACATTATTAAAAAAGTTCGTTTTAAATTTGTTCTCCTTTGTTAAAGATTCATCGACAGCTTCGTGATCAAATTGACGCTTTTTGCTTCTAGCTCAAATTTTAGTTTCGGTCGGAAATTCTGTGCTACATTCAAGATCCTCTGCGATCTCATTAGCGGCAATTTTAATCTGTTCATATCCCGATTGTCTATATTTCTCAGTTTTTGTATGGTTTCTGATAACATCCGCACATAATATGACAAATTGCAATTTCTTCGAGACTGTATTTATTTCAACTAAAATATAATAACACTGAAAAGTTATCGAACATTTCTTGTGGGAAATCGGTCAGAAAATATTGTGTCATTGAAAGACTTTAATATTTTCTTTTATAAAATTGTTTTAAACAATATCAAACCAGGTTACCGCCTGGTAATATGGATTTTCATAATCGGTGGTGTCTCCTGAACCGATTTCAGCCAAAAAACTGCGTCCGAAATATATTCGTTACTCATGCGCTGGTCTGATAGGCAAATTTAAAAAAATGTCGCATACAGATTTTTCAGTATTGTAAAAATTGTAACTCACTGCTTGAAATTCCGCCCGCTGATGGTGCTGCCTGATTCGATCGCCTTTCCACATCATAGCACCGCACGGCCCTGGATAAAGCGAGCCGTTTTTGAGAAAAAATTATTTTACTGATAAGGTACTAAGGAATACTAGTAATACAAACTACTGGGGGGTCCCTGGGAACGGGAAGTTTTGAAAACATCATAATTTTGAAAGTAACTTTACTTATTTAAAACAAGATATAACAATGGCTAGGTAATTACATGCATTTTTTTATTTCTTAAAAATAATTCCTGGTAAATGTCTTTCCCTTATCTCTACGCACTCTTGAATACCATTGGTGAAATTTTCTATTACATGATGCAACATGTCTAACGGAATATTGGCAATTTCTTCAGGGATTTTTATTTTCAACTCCTGAATATTTCTTCGTTTGTCAACAAGAGCTCTATGCTTCAAGTAACCCCACAAGAAGTAATCGCATGCCATAAGGTGTGGCGACCTTGGGGGCCATTCAATGTTTCTACGACTGGAAATAATGTGACCAGAAAATCATCTCTGCAAGGCATTTATTGATTCTCTTGTGGTAACTTTATGGCATAAGTGGAAGGAACTCTCCCGTGACGAGGAAACGCAAAGTGTAGTCGAAATTGGCGCTGAACAACAACTACACTGTCGTTATTTTTATAACACGATTTTGTTGCAAGAGCACGCTGTTCACCGGACCACTGTTCCATGATTACCAAATGGCATATAATGACAGACAATATGACAAATAGATCCATGACCAGCTACACATTTTACAAAATAACAACATTTTCAAAAGTTCCCGTTCCCAGGGACCACCCGTTACCACATGAGACCTGTCAGAAAACAATTGAATAAATTTAAGCGTCAAATTTGAGTAACAAGTAATAAGTAAGTTGTATGTAGTTCTATGATAGTACTTTATTGACAAGGCAAATTTTTCATCTGGTGAATATGCCGACATGCAACTTATGTACGGACTTGCCGCCGGTAATGGTTCGGAAGCCAGACGGCTTTATGGGGAACACTTTACTAATAGAGTTATTTCAAACAGGAAAACTTTTGAACTGGTAAACCGTCGAGTACGAGAAACAGGTAGATATCCATCTTAGCAATAAAAAAACAAAATAATAAAAATTAAAGAATAAATAACTATTTGAAAAAAAAATCGGTAAAGGTCTTTACACAGAACTTCCCTCGTTATTTGTGCATGGCGGTCACTCTAAAAAATTAATAATTACGAAATGACATTGAGAATAATAATCGGAATATAGTTATTGCTATTATTACAAAGAAAACTTGATAAGTTTTGGTCAAAAAAATATACAGATTGCTCATCCAACAGCAAAAGCTCAATACTAAATAACAGGTGCCACATATGGCAGGCTTGCGCAAATACCTTTACAAATGTCCACCATGACTGAATTATTTCTTGGGTGACCACCCTGTACATTTTTCGATAAAAGTATAATAGGTGTATATGTCAGATATTATTGCCATCCGTCACATCAATCCAACATTCGCGTAATGGAGTGGAAGTATAGCGGTGATTAAAAAATTTCATTTTTATTTATATTTTCAAAAATGTAAAAAAAAAAATGTAAAATGTTTTCTTCTGAAATAGGTTTAAAATGTCAAACGTAGAAATTTTAAATTTGAGCAAAAAGGAAAGTTTCCGTCTATTCTATAATAGTGGTAAAAGAAGTGTAAGATTTAAAAATTACATATTTTTTTTAAATTGGTTTAGAATGTCATGAAACGTGAAACTTTTAAATTTGAGTAAAAAAAGTTTCCATCTATTCTAGTGTTAATTTTTTTTCCAAACTGGTAGCAAAATGTTGCAAAAATTTTTTTTCCGAAATTGGTTTGGAATGTCATGAAACGTGGAAATTTTAAATTTGAGCAAACCAAATTTTTCGTCTATTCTATAGTAGTGATAAATAGATTAAAAATGTTTTAAAATTTTTTTAAAAAATTTTCAAAAACAATTTCAATTTTTTTTTTTCAGAAATAGGTTTAGCGTGTCATGAAAGGTGGAAATTTTAAATTTGAAGAAAAGAAAAATTATCATTTTAGTAGAAAAAATGTTTTCAAAAATGTTGGTAAAAAAAAATTCATTTTTTTTTTAAATGGTTTTAGAATGCCATGAAACGTAGAAATTTTAAATTTGAGCAAAAAAAAATTTTTTCATCTTGGTAAAAAATTTTTCAAAAATGTTGGTGAAAAAAATTTTCAATTTTTTTTTTTTCAGAAATAGGTTTAGCGTGTCATGAAACGTGGAAATTTTAAATTTGAACAAAAAATTTTTTTTTTTATCTTGGTAAAAATTTTTTCAAAAATGGTGAAAAAAATTTTCAAATATTTTTTTTCTCGAAATAGGATTAGCGCGTCATGAAACGTGGAAATTTTAAATTTGAGCGAAAAAAAATTTTTTTTGCTATTTATTCCGTTTAGACGGTCCATGTATATTTTACAGTGAAATTTCTACCATTTCTGCGCTGACAGTAGCGTCAACTACCTGCCAAATTTGACTGCTCTCCGTCAAGTAGTTTTTTAGTAAATGCACCAACAGACAGACAGACAGACAGACTGACGGAATTGAAAAACCTATATTTTCGTAATCTACGTGTTCTGAAACGTCAGAATCCAAAAAAATCTCGGAGGGTTATTTTTTCTCGAATACAATACTTCCCTTCCGTATGCGAGGGAAGTAATAATCCGTGTGGAACCAAAACGAGGAGGTGAAGGTGGTCTTAGAACTGTACAGTTGTACTAGAAGAAGCTGTATTAGATATTGTTGCTGAAGACTCATCAATAAGCGTTAGCGCAATTTAACACTTGGTGGTTCACAGAATTTTTAAAGAACAGCTTCTCCATCTTTTCTACATCCGGAAAGTTTATGCAACGTCCCCGGACGACTACCCTGCTCGAGTTCAATATGCTAATTGGTTCCTACAGAAGCAACAGGAAGGCCGCAAGTCTATTGGTAGTATTTTGTTCACGGATGAAGCAGGATTTTGAAGGGCAGGTGTAATAAATTCTCACAATTTACATAGTTGGAACCATGAAAATCCTCATACAATTATTCAAACTCATCACCAACTACAATTCCAAATCAACGTATCGATTTAACAGGGCCATTTGTTTTGGAAAATCAGTTAAATGGGAAAAATTACTTAAGGTTTCTACAAGAAAATCTAGATGGTTTATAATAAGATGTGCTATTAGCAACTATAAGAAACATGACGTACATGCATGATGGAGCTCCTCCCCATTTCAGCATCACAGTCAGGGAATATTTAGATCAAAAATGTTCCCACCGGCGGATTGGCCGAGGAGGTCCAGTACCGTGACTTACTCGTTCCCCTGATCTAATCCCATTAAATTTTCTCTTCTGGGGTCATCTCAAAAATTTTGTGTATAAAACACCAATACCAACAAGGGAAGAAATATTACAAAGGATGACTGCCCAATGTGAAGCCATTCGGAACAACTCTGGAATGCTATTTCAGGTTCAACGATCCAACTTATCTTGCTTACGAGAATCTATTCTTGTAGAGGGTGCTCACATCGAACATTTATTGTAGTAGTGTGTAGTTATTGTAGTTATGTGTGCAGTATGTAGTTATATGTTGACGAAATGTTAGTCTTTGTCCCTTATCAGTAAAATCATTTTTTTCTCAAAACCGGATCGCTTTATCGATGTCAAACACGAATATTTTTTTTTTTGGAAAATTGTTTAAGAAATTTAAAAATGTGACCTTAATTTTCAAACAATAAGTTATGTCAATATTTAAGGATAAAAAGCATTAGGGGTGTTCCACCTCTGGCTTCCTAGACAAGATATGAAGGGCACCATATTTCTGGAATAGAGATACTCATTTAATATGTACACAGACCAAATTTTATTAAAATCGATAGAACTGTTTGGAAGTAATAGGCAAGAAAATCTTCATATTCAATATGTAACCTTTAAAGGGTAATATCTCCTTAGGGGGTGCACTAAGAAAAAAAATTGTAGGTATTTTTAGTGATATCTTGACCCAAACTATACGTTCCCGAAGTATTGCCTATAGTGCCGGGACACCCTGTATACATCAAATCTCCAATTTCTGTACTCTTACCAGCTTGCTTTTGTTATTTCCCTCTATTTACCCCCCAACCCTTTACCTTATAAGTTACAAATATAATCCAGTTCGAGATATCGTTATAATACATATAGGCGAATCTGCCTGGGATTTTTCCCAAAAATTTTCTATATTAATATTCCATTTGAATTAGCTACGGATTCTTATAGGAAAAATTCCGCTGAACAAGATTTTCTTATGAAAAATGTTCCTAAACCACGAGCGTCATGGTAAAATAATTGTTTAAACAATTTTTTTTTCGTTTTTATTTAATAAAATGAAAGCCGTTCATTTGCTATAACCCAAATAAAATTCTTAATTAACAAATTGATTACTTCGAAACTAATGAGGTCAGGATATTGTTTTTTCAAAATACATGCCTTTTATGCCAAAGAATATACCATACTGTCCATATTTTTCTTTGGCCCGATATCTTCAATACTTTTTGATTGTTTAAACAATTGGTATAATTTGTTAATTAGCAAATAACTTTTTTTTCGAAAGTTTGATCGACTTCAAGCCAACTTTAAACGATAAATATTGATGTCGGGCATAACCCCCTTAGAAGACTGCACGAATGCAACTTTTTGCTATTGTTTTTTAAAGTTTAAATTAATTTTGCAAATTAACAAATGGAATATCTCGGCTCAGAGTAAGCGTATCGAAATGACGTTTTGTGCATATGAAAGTGCTTGGAGAAAAGAAAATTGTGAGACCAAAAAGAACTTGATCGGATAACTGGAACCGGAAATGAAAGTGATATTGCGTGAGAAGCTCTAATCTGTTTATTATCAACTTTTCGGACACGAGGTTCGGTGCAAATGAAAGCTAACAAGTTTTTCCATCAACCACAAAAAGATCTACAAAAAATATTCAATCCCTGAAGAGTTATACGCATTTTTGACCCTTAAAGAAATCTTTCCCGCAACGTGAAAATAGTAGATTTGACGCGCAATGGGATGGCGGATTCGATCCTCAATGTGGGCAATTTTTATTTTGTCAAATTTCTTCGTGTAACCAAGTATTTTTTATGATAATAGATGCCTTTACTTTTTGAGAGATTTTTAAATAATTTTTTTTTTGTAATTTTCACTAAGTAAATGGCTATTTTGCAACAAATATATGATTGTTCTTGTCCAACGGGTTTGTCGGTAGTTCTTGTTTTTTTTACTACTTTTTGTGAAAGAGAAGGCTTGTTTCACTTTATTTGAGGGGGGTGCCTATCGAAAAAAGACCAAAAATATAATAATAATACGATTAAAATAGTTAAATCTTTTGATTAATTCTCATTTACAAATAACAAAGTGTGTTTTTTCATAAGACGTAATTTTTTTTTCATTATAAGAAAAAAGTAAAAAATAATTTTGTTTCCTTTTTATTTTTGGTGTTTTCTCGACAGGCATCCCCCTCAAATAAAGTAAAACAAGCCTTCTCTTTCACAAAAAGTAGTAAGAAAAACAAAAACTACCGACAAACCCCCGTTAGACAAGAACAATAATAAGTTTGCTGCAAGATAGCCATTTATTTAATGAAAATTGCAAAAGAAATATTTACATCTTTAAAAATTTGTCAGAAAGTGAAAACATTTATTATCATATAAAATACGAGGTTATATGAAAAAAAGCAAATTTGACGAAAAAAAGTTTGCTCACACCGAGGATCGAACCCGCCACCCCATTGAGAGTCAAATCTTACTATTTTCACGTTGCGGGAGAGATTTTTTTAAGGGTCAAAAACGCGTATAACTCTTCAGGGATTGAATATTTTCTATAGAACTGTTTGCGGTTGATGGAAAAACTTGTTAGCTTTCATTTGCACCAAACCTCGTGTTCAAAAAATTGATAATAAACAGATCAGAGCCTCTCACGCAATGTCACTTTTATTTCCGGTTCCATTTAGCCGATCAAGTTCTTTCTGGTCTCAAAATTTTGCTTTCTCCAAGTACTTTCATATGCATAATACCCCATTTCGATACTATTATCCAGAGCCGAGATATTCCATTTGTTAATTTGCAAAATTAATTTATGAATAAACAGAAGCGAAAAATTGCATTCGTGCAGACCTCTATGGGGGATATGCCCGACATCAGTATTTATCGTTTAAAGTTGGTTTGAAGTCGATCAAACTTTCGAAAAAAAAGTTATTTGCTAATTAACAAATTATACCAATTGTTTAAACAATCAAAAAGTATTGAAGATATCGGACCAAAGAAAAATATGGTAGGTATATTCTTTGGTATAAAAGGCACGTATTTTGAAAAAAAAAAAAAACAATATCCTGACCTCATTAGTTTCAGAGTAAGGAATTTGTTAATTGAGAAATTTATTTTGGTTATAACAAATGAATGGGTTGACAAAATGAGTTGTGCCTGGCGCCTCATTTTATTAAATAAAAACGAAAAAAAATTTGTTTAAACAATTATTTGCCCACGAAGTTCGCTGTCTAGGAAAATTCGGTATATGAAAATCTTGTTGATCGGAATTTTTCCTATACGAATCCGTTGCAAACTCAAATGGTATACAATATTTGTAAAATTACCTCCTTTTTGCCCCAGGCAGACTCGCCTAATACATCTACAAAATTTCAAGTCAATATCTTAAAGCGTCTGAAACCAGGGGGAAAATGTGCACAAGAAAATTTACAGACCGACAGACAGATTTTTTAAATTTTTTAAAATCTCGACGTTTCGTGACATTCTAAACCCATTTCAACAGAAAAATTTTTTTAATTTTTTTTACGATTACTAATACTTCCACTCCACTATGTGAATGTAGAAGTACATAAGCAGTGTCTAAAATAATTCAGTTTCAAATGGGGATGTCCTATTGTCATCATTGTTACCGATATATTTAGCAACGCGTCACGGTTTCGTATGTGCATTTTATATTACTATCCACTGATAGAAATCTAAATTGCTTGCATTGTATGCCTGAATATAAATCCGGGTAGATTAATTGCTTAGAACTCCGGGCAATGTTTATCAGTCCGTCTAGTCTAGTAGGAAGGGTTGCAGCTTTTCAGGCGCTTGCGCCCTCGAACTGTGTCAGCGTCGAACGTGAATGGGACGCCTCTAGAATCTTGGTTATGTTGTAATGTATTACAGCATAACACGGTTTCATTTATCATGTGTAATTTTCAAACATTATCACCACGTTATCAACCTTGGACTGTAACCCGGAGCACCTCGGCTCAGCGCGCTAGAGTGCAGTAATGTCGCGTCTCAGAGCCAACTATTTTAGTCCGAATTGATTGCGGTGGTCCGTCCGTACCTAGTCTAGTGTTTTTACACTAGTTGTCCAACACCGCATCGTAAGCGGCCGTTTTCATGGTAGTGAGTTGAGGGGTGTTTAACACCACTCAAAAAAAACCGCCAAAATTCCGCGTTCAATATATAATTTTAGTGATAGTGACAGTGAGATGAGCTATAAGGACCGGGGCTCACCGATACTGTTGGAAAGTGGTTTAAAATCATTCTTAGGACACCCTGGCCATAATTTTCCTCTTATAAACGGTGAGTGCTAGACTCTAGACATGTGAGTTATTGTTAGCCTGCCCTTTCGAGATAGATCTTGCGCGATTTTACTCTGCGGCAAACTAGACTCGAATATCGAACTAAATTTATACACCCTTGCCAAAACAAAATCAAGCAATACTCTCTCAGCAACACCCAAAATAAAACTGTTGCTAAATATAACATTTTAATTAATGATTTTCCTTTTAATATTCTAAACATTGTTCTCCTAATTTCATATAAACGAAATATTTCAAGTCACATGTTTTATTGTAGGTTTCGCATGCGCACAGCGGCAAACGTCACATTACTCGAAACATGGGCGCCGGTTCGGAGCATCAGGAGGGCTATGACCTTCCACGTTAAGGTTCTCGCTTTTGTTTACTTCAAAAAAAGTGTCTAGAGCGCAAATAAAGATACGATATAGTATTCGACATTAAAAAAAATCACAAAAGATTGCTTGGTAGCTAGAACTTCTTACATTTTGGCCTATTAAATTGTTATACTTATACCTATACAACTATGTGATAAAATATTTTTTATAGCTACATACTCCCGCTTGTAACATAAAGTAGGTATATTTTTTAAAATTAATGAGCTAAATTATGTAATTATAGTATTGGTAATTATAAATATGTTTCAGTTAATATATCATAGATAATTAGTTACCTACCGATATTAAGAACATGTGCTTGAAAATTGTTTGTTATAAATTATAATCGACAACAAAACTGTGATCCATTGCAATTATTATTTCTAATTGACATTATGACTAACAACAAAAAACTTTTATATGCAAAAAACCAGTACATGCTTATTTGAGTAAAAAATATATGTTTATTTATGTAATTGTATATGTGCAATGAAGGTTTAATATAAAGCAAAATTCTTGGACAGGAATGTTTATGTTTTTATTAATTTTATTTGGAAATGCATACATATCCTAGTTTTAATATTCCGTGTATGCTTTATAGGACTATCTTTGGTAATATTATGATTTAGACATGACAATATATAAGTGTAAAATGTAAAAAATAAGGGATTATTTTTACCATAATCCAGTGTCCAAAGATTTTAATTTCACATTAATGATAGAAAAGTGGGGTACTTATTTAAGTAATTCCGAAATGAAAAAACAAATTCTGTGCAAAAAAAGGTATTTTCTTTTTCGTAAGAGCAACGAATTTTTGGCAAAATGCAATCGAGAACTAGTGGCTTATATCAATATTTGGCAAATTTGAAATATCATGTTGCAGTACATAAATTGTCTTTTAGAAATTAGCGAAAATGATTCGTAATCATCTTAGCGGATGAATATTTGTCTATTATGTTATGATTAAAGTAGTCTTGAAAAATGAAATCAAAATTTTCACGATCAAGATCATGAATCTATAAACACAATAAAATAAAAACACAGTAAAATAAAAACGCAATAAAAAACAGAACAGTATCTAATGATACAATTTTCACAAAAGCTGATAAAGTGAATGCAGTCCGAGCATACAGTCATTGTTACAAAGTAAAGTAGGCTATATAGAGAAAACTGTCAGTTTTTTAGATACAGGACAGTATAAAATTCTCAATAAAGACGCCACAAATCTTTACCAAAGAGAAATACAATCAGCAAATAATATCTATGACATTATTATGATTACATAAGGAAAATCTCTCCATTAGACATGTTATTTCGTTTCTAACACGTCATTTAATATTTCAGACAAATGAATAGATATAATTAAAGAAAACATTGAATTCACTCCAAAATATAGTATTATAAATTTTTATGATTCAATAGACAAAATTTGTTTCCTTTGACGTACTGAACTTATTCCCTAGTATACCAACAAAAGAAATAATCACCTTAGTTGAAAATCTTTTTGAAAAGAATAATACAAACACTGTTAAAAAACAGTCACCCGAAAATTAAAGTTATTCTCAAAACTGAAACGTAAAACACTATTAACTACTTGGATTTAGCTATTAAAAGACTCGACATAAAACACGATTTTTCAATTTTTTAAACTATCTTACACTGATGTAACAATACAAGACACCTCAGTACAAACGGTTTGAACTGTTCCATTATCAGAAGAAAAATATATTAAAGAATTGCGAATAATAGAACAAATTGCATTTAATAATGGTTACAACCCCGAAATAATAGACAATGTTATTGTAAGAAAATCATTTAACAAAGCTGTAAAGGAGAATTTCCAACAAAAGACAAAAATAACACTTTTAAAGTCATTACACTTACATTGGCTAACCAACAGAAACAACTTCCTTCTTTTAAAAATAACGTAATATTTAATGCAGCTTTTAAAACTACTAACGCATTAGGAAAACATAAAAAAATGCAAAAGATAGAATTTCAACAGACTAAATCAAGCGTCTATAACTTGACTATGTATATAGGACAAACGGAAAGAAATTACGGTAAACGGTTATTAGAACAAAACAAGCACGGTCGTGACGATATAAATCAAACTGATTTTTTCAATTTGAATCAACTAATTTTTCAGTTTAAATCAAGGTGGGTAAAAACCGATAATCTAAGAAAATCAAACTTCAAAAAATTCGAATAAAAAGTACCGTTTATTTAAAAGCAAAATACAAATTAAACAGAAGAAAGTTTCAAATAAAAAGAACACTTAGGTTACATATATGTATAAAACTAAAAATTACTTAAATTAATTAATTAAATTTACGGTATAAATATCAATAAAAAATTTAAAATTCGTGATTTTTTTGGATTTTTTTGAAAATAATCGTAATTTTTGAGTTTTTTGATTCCTGATTTTTATTAACCCTGAAAATAAGTTACACCAAGATTAAAATAAACTCAATATATGCTAACAATCGAATAGAAGGTCACGTGATCAACGATGATTTGAAAATTTTACATACTGATAAAAACTAGCAAAAAATCGATCCATTAGAATCCCCATCGGTATTGTGCGAATGGCTTTACAGCCACAGCCACGTATTACCAATATAGATATAGAATCTCTAGAACTAAATAAACTTAAGTAGGTAAGCTGGATATTTTACTAAATGATCAAATTGAAACTAACTCATCTCCTCTACCTTAAACTTATTGAAATTATTTACTCCATCTTTAAAGATCTAATTTGCTACAATTAAAGCCCAAATCGAGTTCCGTATGTCTAAACCTTTTCGAGATACAGTTCCTCAAAAATTGGCAATTGTCCCCAAATAGTGAACAAATTTCGTTTCGATCATGTATCTTGTCAAATATCGGGAATAGTACTCATCCCACGAGGAAAGTCAGAGGTAATGAAATTGTAGTAAATTGATTTAGCTTTGATTTGAGCTCAGAAGAACATTCCTAAGCCTAATAGACTGGCTTATAGAGGGATAGCCATTTTTAAGCATTCCGTCGAGAAAGTGTTAAAATATACGTGAAAAAATAAATCATATATTTTTGAGTTCCTGCTTTAGCAGGCTTTTATTTGACAATCCATACAATGATCTCGAAAAAAAAAATATTTTTTTACTTCCTATTTT
Organism: Stenurella melanura; assembly: GCA_963583905.1. Taxonomy (NCBI): domain Eukaryota; kingdom Metazoa; phylum Arthropoda; class Insecta; order Coleoptera; family Cerambycidae; genus Stenurella; species Stenurella melanura. The sequence continues at coordinate 213,975,845 of OY757309.1, forward strand.
ATCCCCCGAACATAACTCAAATTAAAATTCAAATTTTTATATTTCACGTATGTAATTGGGCCACAACTTCTTACAACAGTGCCAAATTTCAACTCTCTGTGTCATATAGTCTCTGATAAAAATGCCTGTGACAGATGGACGGACAGACACCGAGGTAATTCCATGAGCAGCAAAAGATATGGGTCTGACGGTGAATGAGGGAAAAACTAAAGTTATGGCATCGACACCAGGTAATAGAGCCAAAAACATCTGACAATATATGACTATCGATGATTACAACTTTGAGGTAGTACAAGCATTTACTTACCTGAGGTCTTCAGTAAATAATAAAATTAATATATCGGAGGAAATAAAATGCAGAATAGTACTTGCCAACAAGTGCTATTTTGGACTTGAAATACACCTCAAAAGTCGGCAATTATCATTTAAGGCAAAGCTAGTGCTGTATAAACGTTAATAATACTTCCGGTCCTGACGTATGGACCCTGAGTAAAGCTGACGAAACTATACTCCAACTTTTGAAAGGAAAATCCTGAGGCGGATCTTTGAAGCTGTAATTGACAACGGTGTATGGCACCGTCCTTACAACTTTGAGCTCTAGAGAAATACAAACAAGTGGCAAAGGGTAAGGGGATATGTTAACAAGCATTAGGATAGACGACTCAGGTGGGAAGGCCATGTCAATAGAGCTGATGACAATTACCCCCAAAAAGGTCATGATCTCGGAACCAGCGGGACCTAGAAGTCGCGGCAGGCCATGATTACGGTGGAAGGATGGTGGTGTCGTTGAGGATGAAAAATTGGTGCAAGGAATTGGATGCAAGAGTCGCCGAATCGGCAGGAATTGCGAAAGAAGGATGATGATGATTGTATCTAAATATAACTAAGTAAAGCAAGCTGATAAGAGACTTGTATATACTAGAAGTCAAGGCCTCAGATTTTTAATAATATTTTTCAACTCCCCCCACCACCCCCACTGCCCCACCACCCCCACTGCATTATTAAAGGAGTTGATAAAATAAAATTGGGATATTCACTTGAAATTTGGTACATGTATGTATTATAACCACATCTATAATTAGATTATATTTTGTGATGATTCCGGTGAAGAGTTCGGGGTTAAGTAGGGGTAAATAAGTAAAGCAAGCTGGTAAGAGTACAGAAACTTGGATTTGGTGTAAATACTAGAAGCCAAAGTCTCATATTTTTTCTAACATTTTTCAACCCCTCCGCCACCCCTATTACTTATTAAAGTGACTGATAAAATTAAATTGAGATAGTCACGTGAAATGTACACGTATGTATTATAACGTCATCTGGAACTAGATTATATTTAGAGATGATTCCGTTGAAGGGGTGGGGGATAAGTAGAGGTGAATAGAGGAAAGCAAGCTGGTAAGAGTACATAAACTTGAGATTTGGTGTATATACTAAGAGGTCTCAGATTTCTACATCATATTTTTCAAACCCCACACCACCTCCACTCCATTATTAAAGGAGTTGATAAAATAAAATTGACATACTTACTCACTTTCACTCCAATTTTTTTTATGACATCTGCCTCAGGTATTCTTAAAATTCTATTATAAATTATTTCCAGATACTAAAATGCAATTATAGTCAAGATGTTTTCCTTTAAAGAGACTTGGATGGAATATCTGGATGTGGAAGTAGTGATTCCTTGGGCAGCGGTTTTTTTACGAGAATTAAGAAAAAACCTTTCACTTGTAGAATTTTTAACTTTTAAATTTGGTCTGATGGATATTTGTGTATTTTTCTATTTACGATTTTTTTCCAAAAACCGTTTTTCTTGAACTTTAACCTTTTTTAGAGGAAGAGGGGATGAGTGGGTACCTCACCCGTACAAACTTTTCTAAATTTCGTTTAGGGTAGGCACTTACTAAAAGATAGTCGCTCGTAAAATTTCCAGCCTGTTTGGTTTTAAATAGAAGTTACAACCTTTAATTTGAGTTTGGACACTGGGATAAGTTATGGCCTATAGCGAATAATCTGCCTCGCGTAGAAATTTTGTCTAGTCCGTTTGTAGATATTAGTAGACATATAGGTATAATAATTGTTAAAAAACTGCTTACAATATACTACATTTTCAAAAATGATTTCACAGAAAAAAATCATTCGACCGCCCATGATTTAACTTAATCAAGAGAAACCGTGAAATTAACTTGTTAAAATAATTTTAACTGGCTCGTTCTCGTGTTTGTACTATTTTTATTCTGAGCATGTGAATGTTATTTTTATAAATGCTTTTGACGTTTGTGCTTTTATCAGCGACCTTGTCTTTTTTTATTTAGCTTTACCGAGTCTATGTAAGTAATGATTAACGAAGATATTGTGGAATTCCGATAATTATTTTTACGCCACATGCTTTTGTTACGCACGTTACATTGTTTTTATGTATTTATAACATTTATTATATTTATATGAATTGTATTAATAGATTGATCGTATTTTCCACCTAGAAACATATTTTTGTTTAACTAGCACTTCCTTGGGTTAATTTGTAGTTTGGTATTTTGCCAGTGCCAAAATATTTATTTAAGAACCCTACGCCTAGTTCTGCAAATTTCACATTCGTAAGATAATGACCTTCATTTCCGCACTAGTTACTTCAATAGCTAATTTCTAAAAACGTTTCGAAAAACTGCTTTCAAAGAAGCAAAAGATAAAAATAGATCCAAATGAAAACCTGCAATAAAAAGGGAAAAAAATCTGAAACCAAAAATGCTCAGAAAATATAGGTACTTTGAGCTAGCTACAAGAATTTTAATTCACAAAATTTTCGCTAAAAATGTTTACTCCTGGATACTAGGTAGTAAATATCAAAACGTAATGTTTAGCTAAGTATTTGAAATACAGGGTGTAATTAGTTTCATGTCATAAAAAAAACTGGTGGTGGGGAACGACAAGACAAACAAAAAAAAACCTTATATAACATGGGGTCTAAAGCTCATAGTTTTGGAGACAAAAATAAACAAAAATTTCCAAAATACTTAATAACATAGTTTGAGAACTGCTGGCATATTGGGGTAGGTTTTATTGCCTCGCGTCCTGTCGCACATGGTATTCTGACATTCGTGTAAATAAGTATGCCGACGAAGCATTTAAAAGCGACCGACAGAGGACACCGCCATGTTTTTTGCTTCTTCGCGGCCAAATTATCTTAGTACGCGTGCTATACTCTCCCTTGTAATATTCTCAAGTAATAATTTCAGTTTGTGTCCTTACTTGGTAAACAACGTACATATGACGCGACCTACCCGTTCCTTGGTTTTGTCTGTTGCTTTTGTTCTTTTTGAATTTTGTGCCATTTATGTTAAGATTAATTTATTGACTTATCGTTCAAGTCGTTAGTACTTGGTTACGTAAGACACTATTTCTCGTTCGTGCTTTTTATGTTACTTTTTGGATTTTGGACCAAGTTTTTCTTTTTGTTTTCTTTATTGATAACGTTAATTCACAGTTAGTGTGGTGTTTTAAAACGCAGATTTTCGACATTATGGAAGATTACACTTATCCAGAGCTCGCGGATATGCACTTGGTGTATGGGGAAAGTGGTGGAAATGCAGCTGGTGCGGAAGAGCTTTAGAACAATTGCAGCAACGTATTTTAATGTGCATAGAAACCATAAAAAATGATCCTAATTTACCAAATGTGTTGAACGGAGTGCGTATGTTCTTAGTTCGACGTGCCGAAATGTGTATACGTGGAGATGGAGGTCATTTCGAACAATTTTCTTGAAAAAATTCAAAAGAATTGTTCAGTTATTAGGTGTTACCTATTGGGCATTAAAGGTATGATTATTATTATTAGTATTCGCTGTCTTGTTTTGATCTGTTTGTTATTGTTTACATTGCTTTTCATAGAGACCAAAGACTCGATTTTTAGTTTTCGCTACCTGATTGGGAAAAATTATGCGCTCAATTCGTTGAAAAAATCAGATTTTTTTCTAACTTAAAGTACACAACTATTTTCTATTATCATATCTCGGACGTCTAACTGTTCGTTTTCCAATTTCATAAAATATTTTTTTAAGCTTTTAACACAATGTTACAAATGTTAATAAACCACTTTTAAATTTTATAAATTCTTATAGACGACAATAAAAGCTACAATAACTTTGTTCCAAATTAAAAAAAACACATGTAAACAAATCCTACTTAAACCCCTGCGACCATGCTATGCTAGCGTTGTGCCGAAAGAGAAGGAATTATTTACATTTTCATAATTAGTGGTATAAAAAGTTCGGTACAAGTAATCCCATCAAAGTGCCGCACTTCTTCGGCGGGAACACAAGTCGGGTATTACATTTTTTTATTATTTCTAATATTTGGAACTATGACATCCATTAACCCTGAAAAGCAGTGGTTTCAGGTGTTTCCTACCTCAACATTAAAATGTTAAACCTAGGTCAGTTTTTTCAAAGTGCCCCCTAGAGAAAAAAATCATATAGGTATTTTGTTTGTCTAGTCGGTCCCTATTATCAGTTTTGTTAATGACATGAAACTAATTACACTCTGTATATTACAAACAAAGACGAAAAACTTGACCACCTAATCAATGAGAAAAAGAGCTCAGATTCATAATGACTAAGGATGCAAAACTAAAAAACAAAAGAATAAAGTAGATTTTCCAATAAACTAAGAAAAAACTAAAAAGAAAATTGCGATTGAGTTGGGATTTTCAAGTTGACGCAGTTTAGAATTTATACTGATCTATATAAAAATCAGAATGCTGTGCAGACGCGATGCTTTTGATTTTGTGTTTATACTTTTTAGTTTGAAGTTGATAGATATGGAAAATATAACTTATTAGAGATATGTAATATGTTTTTTGAATTAATACTCAGAACAAAAGAAATGGAAGAGAGCGAACAATTTAAAATTTTGTTTTTTGGTTGTACTAAAAGGATTCTCGAAGGATTGACAACGCCTGGTACGGTAATTTATGTTTGCATCGAAATTGAGCATTGTGCTACCTCAAATGTGTGAAACATTGCATGCAGTGGATTATATTATAGAGTTGGATTGTTAACATTTTTGATATGTGGTTTTTACGTATTGTGCTAGACATCTCCCGATTTCGTGAAGAGTATTTGCCTATAATTTTATAGCATAAACCTTTCTGCATACATAGTGAATCAGTAACGTGTGAACTATTAATATCTCCTCATCCCACAGTGGGCTAGAATCCGCAAAAGTGGACAAAAAACATTTTTTTCAAATTTCGCATATCATTTCTATATTTTGTGAACAGTCAAAAAGCGGGCCAACATATAATTTTTTAGAATGCCTATCTCATTAGGAAAAATCTCTAACTGCTAGGGGATCGCAAACACAACTCTTCTGGCTGGCATTGATCCACCGGGTTTCCAGCTAACTGTGACACCAACTTTGAGTAGATACTTAGTGTGAATTTAAAATGTGTTAGTTCAGCTCATCTGAGGCATGTACTTTAATTTAATGGTGTAAAGACGATTTTTAATTGAAATATTGAAATAAATTATTTTATTTATGGGGTGTTTGGCGAGAATTTGTATAAGTCATTCTAACTTTGTGTAGAGAAACACAAAGTCTTACTTAGACATGCCTTGAAAAATTACTTAAAAAATACCTTAAACCCCCCTTTATAAGATCAAAAGAAAACCATAAGTGCCTTCAAGCGCCTTCTTGAAATATGTTATTTTTTGTAACGTGCGACACATTTAGAGCGGTAGCACGGGAAAGATTCTGGTGAACAATTAGCTAACGTCTGCGTCTCATAGAGATCTTTCTTAAGCACGTAAAATCGACTACGAGATATTTTTTATCATTGCCACTGGCGCAAAACAATTTTTAATTCATTTTTTATTTTGTAAAATAAATGCATCATTTTTATCAATTAGTTCACGTCTGCGATGTTAATATTAGTTTACTTGAGGAAAAAAAAGTAACAGGAAGCGTAATCGCAGACGTGTAGGTGGCGCACTAGTCTTTGAAATCGGCAATGGCGTTTGTATCGAAAATCGGCTTTTAAAAACAATCGGTTCACGTCTGCGAAAGGCGTCACCCGTTATATAATGTCTTTTTAAGTACTTGAATAGTCTCCCAGACGATTTGGCTGTGTATGTGATATTTTTATATATTTTCGATTATGCTATCGATTCCGGTAACTTTGTACAATAAGCTCACTTTTCACACAAATAGATATTAAAATTTTTTGATATACCGATACTTATGGATGCATTCGCAGACGTTGCGCGCGTGTATAAGTGTAAGTAAAGAAAAAATTAATTTGTAAAAAATAACACACATTTTTTACCGATCGACTCACGTCTGCGAATAACTTGTTTATTGCTATAATGGTATAACAATATTAAAATATTTTTCACAGACGTTTAGCGTCCGCATAAATATTTTTAACATTAAGATTAAGAACTTTGAAAACCATATACACAGTGGAACAATCAGTTCACGTCTGTGTGTGCAAACCGCGTTAATAATTGATTTCTGCTTACTCATAGTGAATTTTGCAGACGCCTACTACTTGCATATATTTCAATCAAATTAATGTATCAGGTGCTCAGGAACGTTCCGCACGTTATCATTTTAGCTAGTGTATTCTATGGGTCTTGCTTTGTCATGAAATATATTATACTTACTATCATACCACTGATCGTTGAAAGGTATTCCCTTGATCCGGTACTGGCGGTACTGCTCCTTCTTGGTGATGTCATTTTTCCTATTGGTCCTCGAGCGTGCTAGGTTCAAAGAGTTTAACAAATAGAGGAGACAAGCTCCATAAGCGTAATGTATAAGCAGCGCCTTCCATAGAATTAGCAGCATTGCGGGAGCGTTGAATTTGAATAAAAAAAAAACAATTACAATACATGACTTACTTCGGTTTTACTATCACAATTTTCATTATCATATACGTATCTATTGATTCGTACAAGTGTTTTGTCTTATATGTCTGGAGAGTCTAATATAATTAGATGCAAGTTAACAACAATAATTTACTAAGAGTACCACTGTTGATTAATTTCTGTAGGAAATATAGGTGATTTTTCTGCACAAATGGACATTTTTTCTGGTAACACCCTGTAAAATATACTAATATTGGGCTACCTAACTTAACTTGTTTATATTTACTTACATGTCTGCTCTGCTAGCATCCCATTTTGCCACCCACCGCCCTTCTTCCCTCCCGAAAAATCTCAAAAATGAGCATCGGTCTTATGGGCCCGTTCTACGTCCAATTCAATGCCCAAAAGTTTTTATTTTTTATACCCATTCAATGATTTTAAGCAGTCAAAATGTAAAACTATTGACCTACCCCTTGCCGCCCCCGTAAACTTAGAATGCCCGGACAACTTTTGTTCGATACACAAAGGTCCAACCCACAGAACGTCACTCAAAGCATCCCGATCTGACCATCCTAATTTTCTTATATCGCACTTAAACCTCGGCATAATTTTATTAAAATAGTCAAAACGCAGACCTTGACTATTGACCTCCCCCTTGCCGCCCCCGTAAACTTAGAACCTAACAACCTACACAACTCCACTCAAATCACTCCGATCTGATCACCCCTGCGTCCAGCGGTGACGCCCGAACATATGTTTCACTTTCGATGTATATGTCCCCCTATATCTACCATTACATTCCCGATTCCTTAAATATTTCCAATGTTAAAATACTTTATTAAGAGTTGTATTTCAATGAGACTTATTAAATTATTTTATCAACTTCAATAAAATTAAACATGTGCAAGGGGCATCATTTGCCGATTGTGTGTTATTAGTATTACATTCTGTGTTTACATGAAAGTTGTTGTCGAAATGTTAATACACACATACAAGCAAACTGACTACAGTTCTCAATTAATTGATTTTAAAATGTATAATTACAAACGTTTTTAAGGAAGCTTAATGTTCGACTAATCTTAAGCTCCGCGTACGATAAAATAATTGCAAAATAATAAAGCAAATACAAGCAATTTCTTTTACCAATAGATGAGGACGACAATATAATCGCTGTGGATGAGGATGAGGAGAGCTGTGTTGATCTGGATGATGATGATGACGATGACGACGAATGAATGAATGTTTTACTCGCGTTCAAGATAATAATAAGATAACACCCATCGTGGCCTAATCGTTTATTTTACAAAATCCTGGCGACAACGAAAATGCTTTCAACAAGTGACCTGGATGTTGCCGCGTCCATCCCCCCTTTTCTTTACCATACTTCATAAGAATTGGTTTTTTCTTGCCATTGTCATTGTTTAACCGACTATAAAATCAAACAAAAACTCTTTCTTTGCAAGTATTATTTTTAAGAGACCGCAAATAAAATTCATGCGATCGTACTCATATAAGCAACTATGCACAATATACACATCTGCGAATAATCTCGTGGCCTAAAAGTGACGTACTTTGCATAAAAAACCATTCGCAGATGTAAACTAATTGTTCAAAAAAAAATATTTTTTTCACAAAGTAAAAGCGTACCGACAAGCGTCTGGGATTGTTCTACGCGTCTGGGAATAATTTGATACAACAGTTTGAGTTCAAAGTTTTTGATAATGCACTTCGCAGACGTTAGCTAGTCGTACAAAATTATCGGAATCGGTAGCATAATCGAAAATGTATAAAAATATCACATACACAGTCAAATCGTCTGGGAGACTGTTCAAGTACTTAAAAAGACATTATATACCGGGTGACGCCTCTCGCAGACGTGAACCGATTGTTTTTAAAAGCCGGTTTTCGATACAAATGCGATTGCCGATTTCAAAGACAAGTGCGCCACCTACACGTCTGCGATTACGCTACCCGTCACTTTTTTTCCCTAAAGTAAACTAATATTAACATCGCAGACGTGAACTAATTGACAAAAATGATGCATTTATTTTACAAAATAAAAAATGAATTAAAAATTGTTTTGCGCCAGTGGCAATGATAAAAAATATCTCGTAGTCTATTTTACGTGCTTAAGAAAGGTCTCCATAAGACGCAGACGTTAGCTAATTGTTCACCAGAATCTTTCCCGTGCTACCGGTCTAATTCATCACTACATGATACATCGGCAGACCGCACGCGGAACGAACAAGTGGCATTTTATGTGTTTTTTTATTATTTGAAAACAATGAAAAAAATCTGAAATTAAGATTTTTTAATAGATTTCTATATGACTCAATTTTCTGTAAAAGATCCAAAGTCGTTAGGAAACTAATAAAGTTACAAATTTTTTAACTTTTACATGTAGTCTTATGTCAACCCAGCATGCAAACGGTACATTTTAACATAAATAACTAAATAAAACACACTACTATGTTTTCTACCACATAGTGGTAGAAAACAGTTGTGTGTTTTATTTAGTTATTTGTGCAAAATGCTTAACTACCACAGAGTAACGGCTCCTTCAATCAATTTTTTGGTACATTTTAATTTATAGCAAATAACCAAATAATGCCAGATAACAACTGTGTAAAGCATCGATGTCTTACGCATATTTTAATACCGTTTCCAATTTAATTAGGAGACTTTTAATAAACAAAAAAAATTATTAAACATTTGTAAACTGTCAAATTTCTCTTTTCGTTAATGATTTTTACTGATTTTTCAATTATTTACTGAAACAAATTTGTAAAATATACAGATATTTACATAAATTTATATTCTTTTAAACAAGTTTGGACAAAACGTCCAAAAATTAGTTCATTAAGTAAAATAATTAAATCTACTTACATAATTAATTAATAATAAAAAATGATTTCTTTATGCCTTAATGACAATAATTATTATTGGTATCATCGACTTTTGTAATAATTTATTATGGAAAAATTACGATTTAGAATTCGAGTTGCTTTTGGTTGGGACTGTAACGCCTCAATCTCCTTAATAGTAAATGCATAAAAAAACTAAGTTATGTTATGTGGGGATTTTCCATTCTATAGAGGGTGGATTGCACTCCTTTTCAGGGGTGGCCAAAATAATTTCCATTGGAACCGAATGAGGATATTTTGAGAATAAGGTTCTATATAAATGTTTAATATAAGGTTAAAGATATAACGGTATAAAAATTGCGGTTTATCTTGAAAAAACAAGTATTTCAAAATGGTTTACGTCGAAAAACTAGAAAAGGATCAGATTTAGTCAAACAATGCCAGAGACCAAAAGCTTATACACTGAGGATGAATTTTTATTTATTATTGGTGGCGTTCGAACGTTTGATATTAAAATACGCGCAGCAAATTGTAGATGACATACATGTTAAATAAATTAACTGTAAATGTCAACATTTTCTGTTCACATTTTTAGTAATTTTTTAACTGTGGGAAACAGTTTTCGAAAAATGTTGTGATACTCGATTGCGAAATCCTTTTGCATTCTTGGATGATTTTTTCACTTTCACTTCATTCCATGTTTCATTTTAAAAAACTTTCATTCTCGAATGCCAAAATGGAATCTCTCAATCTGGCATAAAAGAATACTGTTTTAACTATAACGTCCTAGATTATTTAGTAATTTATTTATTTTTCACCTCCTGAAACTCACGTCATTCCAGGATGTGATTTTTTAAAATATTTTTCCAATTATTATTTGCTCAATATGAATGCAAACCTGAAGTTTTTTATTTTTTAGAAGTTTATTCATGTTTCACCCCCTGAAACTCACCCCATTCAAAGATATTATTTTTTTAAATATTTTTCCAACGTGCAGTTACATTTTCAGTTTCAGATTTTAGTCAACTGTTTGCGGATTCTGGCCCACTGTGTAAACGTTTAAACTTGAAGAAATGTCTCATATAAAAATTATAGATAAAGAGCAGCATATTCCAAAATTGTCTTTAAATCTACAGAGTGTTTTACATAGTTGTGACATACTAATATACTTGAATTCTTTAAATGGCACACCCAACATTTTTTGTTATATTTATATTTTACTTAATTCTCGATCTAGGCATCTATTATTTTTGGACTTACACTGTGGCATTGTCACATTATTTCACTTTTTTCAAAAAATAATGAATTTGCAAAGGTTAAAAGTAATATCTACTTATATAAAACGTATTTTCATGAATTTGACGCGTCCCGTCGTTTCATTTCGATTGGTAGTCATGACCGTGTACTAGTTTACAGAGCTCTCCAAGTTGAACCTAATCCTACATGGTGTTCTACATGATACTTTAAACTTTTATATATTTAAACGGTCAACTCAATGTTTGCTAATGGAACACCCCTCCGAATACTCTGTATATTTTTACGATCTCGAAAAATTTACTCTCTATATATGTCAACGTACACGTAACTGCTAAAACATTTCAAGTCAAAACGTACAGAATGTACGACGCTCTGTAGAATCAGGTTCAAGTTTGAGTGGGCTGGAAAATTTTAAGTATTAGCCTGCCACAACTGTGTGAAACACCCTGTAGATTTAAAAATAATTTTAAAATATGCCACCCGTAATATCCTACAATTTTTATTTGAGACATTTTTTTCATTGTCCAGTGACTCACCTTGTATATACGCTAATTATTTACAGAGTGGCTCATTGTTTAAATTCAAGGCGCTTAATTTTGTTCCTGCCAATTAACTACTTTTTATCGCATTGGTACACAAAAGATCACCTCAACATCCTGACCATATGATTTATTATTTTCTGGTTGTAAAAGGTGACCGGTATATAACAATAGAATTGATTGGCTTCCTCGGGGCCATTTTTGCGTTTTGTCTAGACCAGATGTACTTAATTTTTAAAAAATGCGCATTATTATATATAAACAAATACACCATAAACAGAATTTATGGGTAACCCGGTCTATACTGATTAATACTGATAGGAACTATCTAGATAGACTCGTAGATAGTTTTTATCAGTAGAGACTGCTGGGTCATCGATAAATCGAGTCTATGTTGTATTTATTAGTCTACATAAATATGCTCCTTAATTTTTTGAAAATTAAATATCCCAGGACGAGAGTAAATGCATAAATTATCCTGAGGATAGCAATGAATTGTGACGAAACATCTACTATTAAAAAAAAAATATTTATACCTTTATACCTGTCGATCTTCAGGATCTACAGGATTCAAAGACAGGCTATCAATCACATTTATTATTTTCGTCTAAAAATTCACGTGTCTCATATTTCAGTTTATTATAAAACGAACTAATAATAACTGTATACGATGGTAATATATCTATGCTATTGTGATTATAGTTCATTTTTACGGTACCTTGATTTTGTGTAAGTATTAATTATTACTATATTACGGAAATTAGATGATTGCGTGTACGATTTGCGTAAACATTTTTGACAATACGAACATTGAACATGTCATCAGTAATAGCGAAACAATTATAAAAAATTATAGAAGTGACAGAAAAAGAATGAACCATGTGATATGTATATTTTGTGAATGTTTCTAATTATAGATTAAAATTTCCTGAAAATTATGTATACCTATAATCCTGTTAAAATGCGAGTTTTGCTGTGAAATTGGAAACCAAAACGAGCTTACCTTACCGGTACGTTTTTTGGGTCGCTGAATCCGAAAATCGGGGTCCCGAGGGCTGGACTCTGTCCGTTCACCCTTAATTTGCAAAATACACCCCTTTTTAGGGTGTTTTTGTGAAATATTCTGCACTTCCGTCATAAATACTAACAAATTCATGTATTTGAGGTCTCAGATTACATTTTTTGGGTTGCTGAATACAATTTACGGGTCTCGAGTATTGCCAGCACCCTTAAATTTGAAAAACTACCCTTAATTAGGGTATTTTTGCAAGATTCTTAGTAAACTGTATCCTACGTGTAAAAGTTTGTTGAAATACAGTTTACTAAGAATCTTCCAAAAATACCCTAATTAAGGGTAGTTTTAGCAAATTTAAGGGTGCTGGCAATGCTTTTTGGACTCAGGACCCTGAAATTCGTAATCAGCGACCCAAAAAACGTATCCTACGTGTAAAAGTTTGTTGAAATACAGTTTACTAAGAATCTTGCAAAAATACCCTAATTAAAGGTAGTTTTTGCAAATTTAAGGGTGCTGGCAATACTCGAGACCCGTAAATTTGTATTCAGCAAGCCAAAAAACGTAATCTGAGACCTCAAATACATAAATTTGTTAGTAACCCCCTAAAAAGGGGAGTATTTTGCAAATTAAGGGTGAACGGACAGAGTCCAGCCCTCGGGACCCCGATTTTCGGATTCAGCGACCCAAAAAACGTACCGGTAAGGTAAGCTCGTTTTGGTTTCCAATTTCAGCCCCCCCCCCCCCTCGCATTTTAACTGGACTATATCTCTTATTCCAGAAATGAGATATTGTTACAATCTTCAAAATATCTTTGCCTGTGCGGTATTACCTATTTATATAATAGTTGAAACCACTTGAATTTCTGCAACCAGTTGACTAATGCCTTAAAACAAGCATTTCTAAATTTCAATACAGATTTTGCCACCAAAAACACTGCGTCATTAAATATGATCATGTGGGCTATACGCATGCGGAATACGTCAATTGTTGTATCAATGGTAAAGGCAAAGATTAAGGAATTAACAAGTTAGTACAGCCGGCGGAGAACCTTTTATCTTTTAGCAATGGCGCCATTGACCTCGACATTTGAATTGGAGTTCTCGCGCAGTTGCCACAATTTGACAATCAGGCGAAGAAGGTAACATTAGAAAGAGAGGCCAATAGTGAAAAATGGACAACACTGTCCTGATAGAACGACCGAACTCAGCTGACTGTCAGTACCCAAGGTCACTAAAAAAACAGGTTGCTTTGCTAATATATGTCACATGAAATATTTCTATATTTATATGTAAGGTATCTATTTGGTTAGGATAGAATTGTACATTGATAGAATAATTTTGAAACTTTTTTCTATAAAATGAGGAAAAAACACCCACAGTTAATGCGCAACCGACATATCCCGAAACTGTTTCCGCTGGGTGTCGTGTCCCTTTAAATTGGAGTACAGAACTGTCTTCGTCTATTTCATCTTCTCCGTCTGACTGTCCTATCTCGTTAGTTCTCTAATCTTTGGTAAAGGCCTTGGTGTAAATACTTTGTTATCTTAATACATAGAAGAGCGCATCTAAATAAGTTCTAGTAACAGTACCATTCGGTTCAGCAGGTATTAGATATCAGCTAAAAATTGGTGACCGGATTGAACTTCTTTGTTGAGTTAATAAATGATGTGATATCTTTTAAAGAAATATACCCAACAATATATTTTATTTCATTTATTCGTCAGACGACGAGATACCTCAAACCGGATATATTGCACCATCTATTCTCTGTGTAAGAGTAGGATTTTTTACTGACCCAACATCTAATAGACAAGGAACTAACTGCATTACATCTCCTTCGAAGGATGGTGTGTTATCTTCGACTCGAAACTGCGGAACATATTATTTGCGAATGCAAGATGTTAGTCCGCACTAGGCTAAAGTACCTCGAAAAGGTGGAATTAACGCCTGAAGACATAGGGAAAGTAGACCCCAAAAAAAGCACAAGCTTTGCAAAAAGCTTGGGAGTCCTGGGCAACAACTAATTCTAGGGTAATTCACAACAGATCTTTCAGGTTGATGTGAGGAAGGGCTGGAGGAGCCGAGCGACCCCCTAAACAATCTACAATCTACAACTCAGATTACGCAGTAGATTACGCAGCTTCTGCATTTATGGTCTATTATTGGGCTCAAAAACGACCGCTCGCGTCGTTGTCTTGCCAAGTTTTAATACGCTTTATTTTATTAAAATATAAGCCAATGGGATGACCAAATGCGTTGTTGGCATTTCTGAAAATGGATTTTTCTCCAGTAATTCAAGAAATGCGAGTAGGTGGATTTTTCAAAAAATCATATCTTTGGTAATATTTGACCAATGTTCAATTTCAAAAAAATGTAATTTACAAAAAAAAAATACTGGAATTAAAAATATTTAATACAATGGAATATTCCCAAAAAAACTAAAATTTTTGTTTTTTAATTTTATTTATCATTTTTTATCTTGATAACAACAGGCCATATGGAATAAAATTTCGAATAAAAAATGTGCAGAATTTTATGCTGAATCCAGCCATATACAAATTTATAGGTATTGGTTGAAAAATAACCCTATAAATGTGCAAGAATATGACGTGCTCCATTGAGTCGACCCATTTCAATGGGCTTGTTCAGCATTTTTTTTTATTTCATAAATCGAAAGTGCAAGTACAAATTAATGGATCTGCAAAAAATCAGAATCTTATTCGCACGTTTAGTATCTTAAAAACTTTTACAAATTTCCGTCTCGCGAAAATGGGGCGTGGCCAGGCGCTACGTCACTATACGCATAGACTCGGCGATCTCAATAGACTTGATGCTCCTTATTGGTTATAATTATAAGTGTTTTCGAAGTATTGTTTGTTTTGCTTACTACTTGACAGTAGGGGAGTACAATTTGGTGAAATGTCAAAAAATTACAATTTTCTCTCGCTCCTGCCAGAACGAATTTTCGATTTCGACCCTGCAATTTACGATTATAATTCATCGCCGACCTTCTCCTTTCCGTAGACACATAGAACGAACTTCCACTCGACGTATTTATTTAGTTACCAGCGTTTAAAAATTCCATGTTTTTCGACTTTTCAGGTTAAATTTGAAAGGTCCCAGAAAGCCATTTTTCTTACGTCACTTGCGTATAGTGACGTCACAAATAGGCGCTCGGTTTTTGCAACTATTACTAATTTCAACTCCTTATATCTCGAGAACGGAAAAAGTTAATAATACGAAATGTTAAGTGTATAATGAGAATATCAAGTACTATATGAAAAAGTAGTAAAAAGTAAAAACCATATAAAAAGAATATCATGGAACAAGCCCATTGGTATAGGAATATACGTTTTTTCTTGAATAACGCGTGTTACGAGCTGTTATTATTTACACTGCACTTTTTATATAATTGTTGCACATTCTATAGAATACTTTTCACATCTTTATCGTAAATAATATTAGTTTTGGACATTTAATCTAATTACAAAATATTAAAAATAAGTGTTTTAAAATTTAAACAATTAAGAACTGTTTTATTAATTGATCGATTTTGTTCCTCTAGCCAACACTACCTACCTGTCCAATTTTTAATACGATCGGACTTTTCGTTCTTAAGTTATTGTGCTTACTAGAAACTGTCGGACAGACAGACATACGCACGGACGGACGGACATTTTGAAAGTTGTTCAGAATTCGATCACCGACACAGTGATATGAAATTCTTTTCTCTACTAGCAATATTATCGGTTTTAGAAATCTCTCTTCGTTTTGCATTTGCAAAGAGTATAACAATGGAACTTAATTCTAGTACATGTTTTGTGTGTCAAGAACCCGTTGTAAAAAGTCATGCAAGGACATGCTAGCAACTAAAGACTGGTTGTCTAAGATTTTATTTTAGACCACGAGTCTTTTGTTGCTAACATGTGGGACAGGAAAAGAAGACTCGCTAAGAAACAACACAAAGACAAAAAGATGTCAAAAATACTCTGGCGCATCTTATCGTGTCTCAAATGGATCATTAATAAAAAATATTTCCCTTAAAGATTTTTTATCCAACATAAAAACCAAAAAGAAGCTCACTGAATACCTCGTCAAGAAAGTTCGGAATTGAGAAAGATTTAAGTATGTTGTAACTTCATATATTCCGCTGATAAACATAGAAGACAATAAACATGAAGAAGCTGATACTATTCTAATACTTCGTGTAATTCAACAATATGGAGAAGGCATACAAATTTCTGTGCACAGTCCGTATACAGAT
This sequence comes from Stenurella melanura, assembly GCA_963583905.1. Taxonomy (NCBI): domain Eukaryota; kingdom Metazoa; phylum Arthropoda; class Insecta; order Coleoptera; family Cerambycidae; genus Stenurella; species Stenurella melanura. The sequence continues at coordinate 213,992,645 of OY757309.1, forward strand.
GTGTTTGCGCTTCTGGTTAGTTTTTATGAGCAATTACCAAAGAAAGTCGTAATGGTAACCAGGCGAGGAAAAACTGAAAAAGAAATAGATATTGAAAATGTCGTCAAATCGTTAAGTATCGAACACATGCATCATACATTTTTTCCACGCCTTTGCTGGGACAAATATACCGGCAGATTCTCAAGAATTAGCAAATAATTTTGCACTAATGTATTTTTGAATCTGTAGGAATCATCAGCAATACTGAAATCGCTTGCATTGTTGAGAACTCTGAACACAATTACCATATAACTAGAAGACAATGTCCACGAATTAGTACGTTTGCTCTATAAAAATGAATTAATAAAGAAGGTAACAGACTATATAGATAACCTACCACCCACAATTGAGGGGTTTGAGGTTGATTGTAATTTTATTTTAGGGTCCATTATATTGCAACAGTATGGAGAAGTTCGAATGAAAATATCCATAATTTGCCAGGTGCTAATCTCTGTGGGTGGAGAAAAAATCAGGAATATTTAGAACCAGTCTCCATGCTTAACCCACATGCCTCAAGAGCTGTAAAATTAAGCTTGTCAAATCTAGCTGCAAGAAGCCGAACAATGATATGTTGAAAAAAAAAAATTGTGCAGAAGCCTGTCAGTGTTCTGCAGGAAACTTCTTTTGTACAAATACCCCAGATTCAGTAATGGGGTATTTTCCCATATTTTTTTAATTTGAAAATTGAAAACTAGAAATAAAAATAAGGAATACGTGTTTTTCCTTTCTTTTTTACTTTTTTATTTAAGCCGGAAAAAATTAAGCGATAATTCAAATAGAGCGCCAAATGTACTTATTTCTAGGGAGTTTCAAGTTGGTGATTTGTGATTTGACATTTCATGTAACTATAACCTTATTTTTTGTTTGTTTCATAAACAGATGTTCAGTTTTGTGTAGCACCTAATATCGACCTGTGAATGAGTGTAAAATTTCATTAAAAACGACGTTTGATCTACCTTCTACGTAATTAGTTTCCATATTTGTATGCTTGTATAGAATGTTTTCAAACAAATAGCTAAACAAATAAAATATTGAAAATTAATGAGTCACACCACTGTGACCAGATTAACAGTGTGGTGTCAGTGTTGCCAATATTTTTTTGGTGATTTACCTAGTTTTCGCTTAGTGACGTCATTATGAAAAATTGAAACTTCTAATTAAAATTATAATTTAATAGTTTTATATAACATATTTTTTTCTGTGCCAAAAATATTTAAAAAATATGCATTTTTCAAATATAAGCATTTCCACTTTCATCTCAAATTAATGAAAATACCCTATTCCATCGATCATGGAAGAATATGAAGATAAATCAGGCAAATTGTGGTATTTTTTCCTTTAACATATTGCGAATAACCAAAAATATTTTTTAGAAGATGATGACATGCAAATAACTTAAGAGTTATTTTAAGGCGAAGGATACAATTAAAAATGCAATTTAGGTCGTTAGATTATTATGTAAAATTATATCAAACTATTACTTTATGATGTGATGTTAATAATAAAAACACGTTTGTTTAATCCGCCGCCGTTTTGAAAAAGCTGTAATTCTTGGCCACTAAAAAATTCAAAACAGCTCTGACATGTCCTGAATGCCATTTTAAACTTAGAGAAGCTATATTATCGTATAAGTATCCCATTAATTAATTGTATGCCCGACCGAACTCACCTTGCGCAGCTTGCGCACCGCAATATTCTTCCACAATACCTGTAGCGCGCCATGGTTTTTAAATTTTAGAGCATTATTGTTTAACCAATATTCAGTAAACTATACAGGGTGATTCACGTAGGCCATTCATTAGCATTCAACTTGCCGTTGGATTAGAAACTTGAAATTTGGTATGCAGCCATAATCGATCATGCTCGTTCCATCTAAAATATTTTCAGTCCTCCAACTATACAGGGTGTGCCAAAAATTGGTACCAACTTTCTTATTTTAAATGGAAACCTATATTTTTCTTTACATGGTTCGATTGGTGTTCTAATTCTGAGTTTAGAGAACCTAAGTTATGTTAACTTATCTCTTACAATTTTTGACATATGTCCAATTTTTTGAAAAAAATTGCCGCTGTAGTAGTTTACGAACAAATGTGTATCTCGCAAACCTTTCAAAATTATGAAACCAAATTTGTGAAACAGTTAGCTGCAAGACCAGGCTAACTTTTGGTGTCACATCGGTGGTCCCATTTTGTACCATATGGGCGCAGTCGATTTTCAAATGCCGCAATCAAAAATTGTCAAAAAGTCAATTTTTTCAAATGGCACCTACTATTTTTTTCACACCATTCGAAAGAAAATTGAATTTTAGGGTGAGTTACTTAAGCATTCCCTATACCTAACTTCACCCCATATCGAGTTATTCAATAAAAATCAAGAAATACCTTATCTTGGCGAGAGATTCCTTACTTCATCAAGTATGCCATGGAAACAAAAGACAGTTGTAATAATTTTTAAAGAAAAATATGGATTCTTATTTAATTACACACAACACCAACAAATTGTTATTAACGAACAAGAACAATGTTGACGAAATTCTGTCGGTGAAAACGATGCACACATTGAGCATTTGTATTGAAATAATTATTTTGTTAATCTGTTTATTTGTTGTTATTTTGTTGTTATTATTTATTATTGCAATACGATTTTTGAATAAAAATTAAAATGAAATGATTGTTTCCAAAGCCTACTACCCTTGAGAAAAAAAAAACAATATTTTTTTCAAAAAATGCCAATAACTCAAAAACGACTATAGATAGACATACACAATGTTAATAAAAGTGGCCCTAAAATTCAATTTTGCATTAATTTCTGGCGTCAAAAATGGTAGGCGCAAAGATGTGCTACGCAATCTGTTGAAAGTAGAATAATAGAATATTTGAACAAAAATATGGTGGTCACATTGAACAATTACGTCAGAATTTCGTCAACATTGTACTTGTTCGTTAATAATAATTTGTTGGTGTTGTGTGTAATTAAATAAGAATCCATATTTTTCTTTAAAAATTATTACAACTGTCTTTTATTTCCATGGCATCCTTGATGAAGTAAGGAATCTCTTGGCAAGATAAGGTATTTCTTGATTTCTATTGAATAACTCTATATGGGGCGAAGTTAGGTATAGGGAATGCTTAAGTAACTCACCCCAAAATTCAATTTTCTTTCGAATGGTGTGAAAAAAAATAGTAGGTGCCATTTGAAAAAATTGACTTTTTGACAATTTTTGATTGCGACATTTGAAAATCGACTGCGCCCATATGGTACAAAATGGGACCACCGGTGGGACATCAAAAGTTAGCCTGGACTTCCAGCTAACTGCTTCACAAATTTGGTTTCATAATTTTGAAAGGTTTGCGAGATACAAATTTGTTCGTAAACTACTACAGCGGCAATTTTTTTCAAAAAATTGGACATATGTCAAAAATTGTAATAGATAAGTTAACATAACTTAGGTTCTCTAAACTCAGAATTAGAAGACAAATCGAACCATGTAAAGAAAAATATAGGTTTCCATTTAAAATAAGAAAGTTGGTACCAATTTTTGGCACACCCTGTATAGTTGGAGGACTGAAAATATTTTAGATAGAACGGGCATGATTGATTATGGCTGCATACAAAATTTCAAGTTTCTAATCCAACTGCAAGTTGGAAAACTTCTAATGAATGGCCTACGTGAATCACCCTGTATATAGTTGCATTCAGCATTAAATTCTACACATTTTTTGTTTAAACTGTTTTTCCATATAACTTATTGTTTTTCAAATAAAGAATGTTTAAAGAAGTTAGAAAACCAAGATTTTACTTTAATTCGATGAAAGTTGCAGGGTCTTGACGTACTACACTTTTTCAAAATTCTGTGAACATCTTATTTGTAGATATTCGAAATCTGAGAGCGTTTATTCAACAATAAATGTATAGAAAAGCTTTTAACAATTTATCTATACTTGTATTTCTTCGAAACATATGTTTGGTTCTCAAGTATTTGTGAGAACTAAATGGGATTGAGAATTTTGTTAGTTTTTATAAAAGTTTCACTTATTACTTGTAAATTGCGGTAATTAGTCGAACTACATTACTTAATCATCATTAATTTGATCGGTTAGCATAGAGTTACGCAATAATTAACACTAATGCAAATTATTACTTCTGTCACAATAGAAAATCATATCAGTCAATCAACTTTTTTTTTTAAAGATTTTATAAGTTAATTAAGTACGGAAAAATACTGAGAAAACTTAGGGAACAATCGAAACTTGCATATTCATTTTGATGCCTCTATAACGTATTAATTTTTCGACTTCAAGGGTGTATTGCGGGATGGGGGTAGGGAGGATGGGAAAGGACTAACATGGGTTTTCTCTTATATCTCCAAAAGGAAAAGATATACCTACGACAATGGTAGATACAAAAATGAAGTTTAGTTCTGTACCAAAAAGGTTGAATGCAGTTTTTCGTAAGGTAGAGTTTCTCTTAAATAAAGTTAAATTGTACTTTTTTCTGCTCTGAAAAACGATGTAATCCAATACATACCGGGCGTAACAGGATTATGGTATACCCACCTTTTCTCCTTTAGTTTTGAAGATAATCGATTGAAATTTAGAATATACATAAAAGGCGGCACTTTTTGACAAACAATTGATTTTTTTTCACGTCCGGTTTCGCCGAAAGTGACAGTAACTTTCCATTTTTAAATGGAACGCCCTATATATTATTGCATTTTTGAATTCTGCGTAATTTCCTGAATCCAACGGTGCCAAATAAGTGACATTTCAAACATCATTTTTTTTATAATATAATTTTTAGTTGTTCATTTAAGTGTGCCATGACGGTTCCGATTTATTCTAAATGACCCGTGTAATGCTACAAAAATCGAAATCCCATTAAAAACATTAAATTACGTGATTTATGAGCAAATAAAATTCACCAAAATTGTTTTTAGGGCAAAACTCATTTTTTTCAAATGGAACCATATCGGTACCGTGGTACCATTTATTAGTACTATTAATAAAGAATTTATTCCTATGTCGTATTAAAATGTGCGATAAATACAAACAAAATTACAGCTAAAAGAAAATAAGAAAATATAATTTTGTTCTAATTAAATATTAAGAGGTAACTAAGGTGGCTTTGAAAACAATGAAATATTTAGCTTGCCAAACATTTCTTGGTTTAACGGTGTTTTTATTGTGTCTTAAAAAAAATTGATGTTTGAAATGTCACTTATTTGGCATCGTTAGATTCATAAAATTATGCAGAATTCAAAAATGCAATAATATATAGGCTGTTCCATTTAAAAATTGAAAGTTAGTGTCATTTCCAACTGAAGAGAATTTAAACAAGCTTCATTTTTAGGGTTCCGTAGGACCCTTACAGTTTCAATATGTCCGTCCGTTCGTCTGTATGTCACACATCACAGCCCTCACATTCTCTCATTTGTATAGCTATTGAGATAAAATTTGGTATACAGGCGTAAATTGATAACCCAGTAACAGAAACGTAGATATTTTTGAAAAAAATATTTTTTACACCCCCTTCCCAAACCGTGAAACGTGAACTCTAAAAAAAAAAAAAATTCACAGATCTTGCATCTTTCGCAAGTATCTTAAGCGTATTGAAAATTCCAGATGCAACTATAATGCTTTTGAAGTCCAAGGATGGATGGCTAGGATGATAGGTATTTTCAGCATTTGCATTAGGTACCATTAGCGATTAGTGATAAAATAGAATAAAAATAAAAACTTTTATCAAACTTAATAATACCACTTGGGTTTATTGTAATTGGACCCACGTTCATTGATATTTTTTTTTAGATTAACCCAGCCATCATCTGTCAAATTGTGTCATAAAGCTTGTATAACACCCTGTATAGTGCTTTTCTACTCCACTTTTTTATATCATACTTAGATGTGTTTGATAATTTTACTTACATAGTTTTAAATATATTTGTCCATATGATCGAATTAAGCTAGTCCATGTTTTATTGGGTTATTTTGGTTTTTTAATGTTAATTTGAAAGTGGCGGTGTTCTGTAAGAAATAACGCAAGTTATGCAAACTAAGTGACATACGATATGACGGTGTCGGCATGTATCACAAGAGACCATTAAGTTTAGGAGTGTTTATGTTTATATTTTATTTTCGAGATAGTCTGGAATGAAGTGTGAGTGACAGGGAAAAGTCTGATTGTTAGAACTTTATGATGAGATAGACTTGATTATTCATACAGATTTAGTTCGTGAAGTACTTTGTAAATAATTAAAATGGTACATTTGTTGATTTGTTGGTATTTCTTACAGTACTAATAAAAGAATATTCGAATTCCATATACTTACCTTTTGCGTCTGATGTTGCAACTAGTTCAACATGTGACAGAAACAAAAGTTGAACTAAATACAAAATACGAAACCAGTAAATATATCTATCGTTTAAAGTAAGTGATAAGAGAAAATGAGAGGTGATATTCGATAATTTTTATTGCAATTGTCTTAACATTATTTTGATTTATTTTGTATAAAAACTAGCGATACAAAATTTGGCGCTTTATATGTAACACATATAGGTACTTATATTTAATTATATTTATGAAATAAGTGATAAAGACAAAAAAATCTTGGTAATAATTTTAAGCATTTCTTAAAAACGCAAGGATCTTTCGAGGATCAAAAGGCATTTTCTCATAATTAAAAGGATTTTTTTTGCACCAGTGGCGTCTGTTCAAACCCGTATACGTACTTACCGATTCTATTTCATTCTGCACGGCATTTCGTTTATGGAACTGAAAATGTCTCTCAAGGGACTCAACCTGTACATAACTGAATACACAAAATACAAGTTTAAGTTACAAATGTTCTTTTATCATCCACAATCAAATAACAGAATTGATTTGTGACAAGCACAAGGCACATGGTTAAACCGAGGCAATAATTTTCACTACTTGGATTGTTATTGAAACATGATATCCCTAATAGCATGGCGTTAAGTGAACGATACGGTTACAAGGCCGGCGCAGCGGCTCTCGATACGTTTTTCGTAAGATGGGTCCATATCATGCGCCCAGTAGTATTTTCAATACTAAAAAATTACACTTACCCCTTCGAGGGGATGTCATTGAATAAGTCTCCTATAATGCTACAAAGAATGTTCCGGAATCTTATAATTTTAACCCGTGAGTAATAAAATATTTGGTTTCAGTGTCGTTATGTAATTTTTGAACTAACGAAGCGAAAAATCTGAAGAAATTCTGAAATGTAGCTTTCACTTAGTAAATACTTTCAATTAGAATTATACCGGACGCTGTGGCAAAAGTACTTTCTGAGATGTTTAAAAGTGAATTATTTATTATTTGTTTGCTTAAAGTAATGAAACATTTTCTTTATAGGATTTTGCAAACAGTGGAAAGAAAAGCTATCTATGAGAACTAAAGGAAAGACTATATATAATAATATTAATGAAATCTTTGCATTCTTTCGATAACCTGACTTCTGGTTATGCTAACAAGCAAAAATTCTGAATGAGAATGGCAATTCAGAATTTTTACTTGTTAGCATAACCAGAAGTCAGGTTATCGAACGAATGCAAAGATTTCATTAATATTTTTATATATAGTTTTTCCTTTAGTTCTCATAGATAGCTTTTCTTTCCACTGTTTGCAGAATCCTATAAAGAAAATGTTTCATTACTTTCTGAGATATTCTCAAATCACTCTTTTTAGAGAAGTATAAAAATTACGGTGAAATAGCTCTTAATACGTAGTTATATAGCATAAAATTGAACAGAATGTTAGTGAGTATTGCTACGGAATCCTATCATGTGCATATCCAACATGCTCTTAGCCGCCTTTTTATAACTTTCATCGTCGTACGTCCTTTTATTTTTGAGTTACAGCAAACACGAATATTTTGGGCACGTCCCTTAGATAACTCAAATTGATAACATGATAACGCATTGTATTGAATCTTGGATGGCAGTGGTATATTCTTTTTATATTAGCGCTAAAGATTATGACAATTAAACGAAATTAGAACAAATTACTGCTAATTCTATGAAAATCTTTAGTTTTACGGCAAATTAATTGCTGCTTCAACGGTGAATTAAACTTATCTACGTCTAGATAAATTATCTACATTACGTCTGTCCTCGGGTAATCAAAATTATCAGATAAATACATTTCGGTACCTATTTGTCAAGTATTTGACACCAGTAAGTAGTTTTAATATTTACTAAAATAATGAATGTGTTTAAAGAAAAAGATAAAATTTAGAAAATGATGCAAAAAAGGATATCCCCATGATAGTACGAACAGAGCATTCTGAAATGTGCCTTTGAATTTTGAATAATTATATAAAGTTTAAATTAAATTCTCGTAGTTAGCCACTTAGGTGGTAAAACTAATTAGCTGCAGTTTAATGGCAAAGTTTCAGTAATTATTTTACCATGTTATTGAGATTCTGAGAAGCAATATTTTTAAAATACAGCGGCCCCCATTGCGTGTAAAATTAATTTCAAACCTAAAATAATAATAAAAGGTGTTAAAATTATGCGATGAGAAAATTAATAAAGAATTTGATTTATATAGTTTGCATAAACAAATTGTAGGGGAGACTGTTGTACCTTGAGTATAGTGTACCTTGGAACATTACCTGCTTTGAACTGGTTTCACCATCTAGGTATCCAGTTATTGCGAAAGTATATTATGGAGAAGTGTAAATAAACTTCATAAAACGTATTTTCACTAATTCACATTGTTTGGTGTGGTTTTCAAACAAAATTTGGTTATTATTGCATGTTAAAACGGCTGGTTCTGTGTTTTGTTTCGTGATTTTTCATTCTTGCTGTAATACACCTACAAAATTTCAAATTAGTGTCTTCGATATACTTACATATTTATGCTGAGTAAATGTGCATATTATTTTTTAATACATTGGGTTGATTCTACGGTTGGTTCCTTGTAAAACATTCTTCAATAATTTAAATATACAGGAAATTATCCTTTTTAAAAAGCATAATTTCCTGTATATTTAAATTATTATTTTTTAGTTTTGCCAGATGAGCTAGGCAAGTTGAGAACTTGCATACAAATTGCCAAAGCAAATGGAAAAAAAATCCGAAACATGGGAAGAAAATCGCATTGCTGGAGAAAAATGAATGCGTCTTTTTATGAAGAGGCATCGACCGTTATTCATTACTTTTTTAAATTTCGTATTCGAAACTTTAAAAATTTTAATATATCAATAAAGTTATATTTTCAAAGTAAGCATTTACCTATTTATCTTACCTTACTAACATAGAGGAACATTATTTTGTCAGGTTTTACTGAGATAAACGCAAGTGTTCCCAAGCTACAATAGTCTCCCCTATTTTGTCGTTGGTTAATGATAAATGTTGCTTGGTTCATTTTTTAATAAGACTAGTTAAATAGGATTTGACTGAGGTACTTGATTTAACACTTCCGATAGAAGGTGGGGACCAATTTTCAGATAAATTTAAAAACAATATGTATGTTTGCTGCGGAAAGTTTGTTTAACGGGGTTTGTTATGGCTCTATAAGTTTATTTTAACCAAAATGTACAGATTTACATAAATAAATAAAACACTACTATGTTTTCTACCACAATATATTCACAATATTCTGCTACTGCAGTTTAATACATTGTGGTAGAAAACATAATAAAGTGTTTTATTTATTTATGCAAGATGATTAAACTACCACCGACTAAACGGCTTCTTCAATCGATTTTATCGATAATTTATACATTAAAATCTATAAAAAACGCTGCCTAAGATAATCACTACTTTCACATCTACATTTCCCATCCAAGTCTCTATAAACAAGAACGTGTTGACACCATATTCGCACTCCAGTATGTGGAAATAATATATTTGAAATCGTCTGCCTCGTGGTGGTAATGGGGGTACTTGATGAAAATCATTGTTTTGAGAACTTTTGTTCTCGTACACACAATAAATCACAGTAATATTTTGTTAACTCTTTTAATAATAATGTGGGGATTGTGGTGGGAGTGGCAGATGTCATAAAAAACTGCTACCTTGGCTTCTGGTGTATGCACCAAATCACAAGTTTCTGAACTCTTACTAGCTTGCTCTACTTATTTACCCCCAAACATTCAACGGAGTAAGCTCAAAATATAATCTATTTCCAGATATCGTTATAATTTAAACGTGTACCAAAGGACCCCGCATTTTTTCTTATATAAAATGGTTCTCAGTTAAATTTTCTGAATTTTTAATATGTTATGGATCTCGATCTCCTGATTAAAAGTAACATGGGCCCAATCTAATCCTATTACTAGTTTTTGAGATATAGGGTATTAAAATTAAAAAGTGGCTAATTTTGGGAAATATATTCGTGGCAATTGAAGGGTTCGATTATTATTTTTTTCGCGAATATCATTCCTATAATGTCAGATAATATATTCTGATAAAAAGCTGTGCTCATATACAGGGTGAGCCACGAATAACACGAAAAATTTTGAGATATTTATTTTTGAACTGAAATGTACTGTTTCATAATTACCGAAATTCCCAATTTGTGTCTTTTATACAGTGCGTATCAAATATATGGAAATACGTGTCTCATTCTAATAAGAGGCCCTGTATATTTTAACATATGTTGACTTTTCATTGGCAGTTGATTCCAAATACATATAATTTTAGAGGGGTCTACAGGGTGATACAAGAACACAAGACAGATGCCGAAAAACTTTTTTTTTAAATCGTCCTGTAATTCAGAATTTCGTCGGTTAATTTCTATAATTCTTTCAAATTGTATTTACTGCGTTCCCAAAAATTAAAGATCTTACTACGACTAGTTCTCGAGATTTAAAGCGAATTTACCACATAAAAATGCCGGCCATGGTAGTGAAAGTTTCATAGAATAAGCGTAATTGTCCATAATATTTAATGATGAAAGGTATGCAGTCCTCTCATAATAAAGCTCCCTAATGTGATATCATAATCATAGAATATACCTTTTTTTTTTAAATTTTAACATGATATTGGTTTTGACATACAACGGACGCCACATTGGATATATTGTATAACCATGTAACCATTTACTCTTTGAATTACTTCTAAGTTACTTGCATATTGTAATTTATTAAATCTGCAACACAAGGATATCTATAGCAGTGTTAGTGGAAACCGAATTTAATGCCGTCTCTTCCAATGTACCCTCCATTTTCCCTACATTGTTAGAGTACCTTGAATATTATATTCATTTTACTTATAGTCAGTATGTTAAAGTTTATTTCATATTTACATCACTTTCCACTATTTAACTGAAAACTCATATTCGGTGATGATTAGATATAAACAAGCTTTATTCCTTAAGCTTACGTACCCACATGGTAAATTCACTTTTAATCTCGAGAACTAATCATAGTAAGATTTTGAATGTTTGATATTCTATTAATGTATACACATAATAAACACAATTTAAAAGAATTACGGAAATTAACCGATGAAATTCTAAATTACAGGACGATTTAAAATAAAACATTTTCAGCATCTTTCTTGTCTTTTATCCTTTGTATCACCTGTCGACCCCTCTAAAATTATATATATTTAGAATCAGCTGTCACTGGACAATCAGTATATATTAAAATATAAAGGGCGTCTTATTAGAATGGGTCATGAGACGTGTTTCCATATTTTTGACTTGCCCTGAATAAAATATACAAATTGGGAATTTCGGTAATTATGAAACAGCATTTCAAAAATTATTTTTTCAAAATTTTGTTTAGTATAAACACATCGATTTTAAAAATTCACTTCGTGTTATTTGTGGCTCACCCTGTATATAGGCGCATATTTTTATCACAAAATATATTGTTATCTGGCGTTACAGGTATGATAGTCGCAAAAAAAGAAATTAATCGAATCCTTCAATTGCCATGAATATATTTTATAAAAATAGCAACTTTTTAACTTTAAGTCCCTGTATCTCAAAAACTAGTCATTGGATTAAATTGGGCCCATGTTACTTTTAATCAGGAGACCGAGATCTATAACATACCTAAATTTCAGAAAATTTAAATGAGAACCATTTTGTATAAGAAAAAGTGCGGGGTCCTTTCTAGTTAATATTTTAATTTAATTTTGACTTCTACTATATATACCAAATCTCAAGTTTCTGAAGTCTTCTTCTTCTTCTTTTAGCGGGGCGCCTGGAGGTCGCCGCACTCAGGCCTTCTGGCCCATTGTGCTACCGCTAACAGATTAAGGAGCTCCCCCGTACAGACCGGATTCCAGCCCAAAGGCTGAAATCCTTCCCACGGGAGAACTCCTTATTTCCTCCAGCACTGGAAAGCCAGCGCCGAAGTGCTTGTGCCTCAGGTTCATCAGTCCTGGGCAAGAAGTGAGAACGTGGATGGAAGTCTTACTCTTGCTTTACCTATTTACCCCTAACCCTTCATCGAAATAAGCTCTAAATAGTTCTAGTTCCAAATCGTGCGCACAAAATAATTACAGACAGGCAAACCGACCGACAGACATATTTTTCTCTAAAATTTAAAATCCGCACGTTTCATGACATTCTAAACCTATTTCAGTAAAAATAAAATAAAAAATTATTCTATTTTTTACTATACTTCCAGTGCACTACGTCCATGTGGAAGTAATGGAAGGACATAACCATATTTTTTGGAAAGGCACATCATCGGTTTGTGAACAAATTGGAGAAGGGCAATGAAAAATTACTATTACAACTTTATTATTTCTTGAGGTTATAACATCGAAACTGCGATATTTATCGCCCTGACAAATCTGTCTGAAAGCAATTTAATTGTTTAATGAATCAACTATCATGAAATAAATCAAAAACTAAACTTGTTATAATACGTGTTCTTTAGCTCTTAAGCCATACAGAAGCACCTCGCTATCGCTATTGGATGATTAAGAAATTTGCCAATATTGTGACTACAGATTACAGATGAGTTACGATCTATAGGGTGGGTATCTTAAGTGACCCTGAAATGTAGCTGAAAAATATTTTCGAGTTTCTAAAAAGGCCGCTAGAGAGTGTAACAGCCATGACCGAACAGAAAATTAAGTTTTTCTCTGTATTTTTTACTCAATTAAGTGACTGTGAAAATATATACATCGTAATCCTAAGACAATTTCGAATCTTTTTAGTTTTCCATTTTTTTTGTATCTTCAAGAATAAAGTGGCGGGGAGATGCAAAAAAAAACATTTTTTTAAATGTCGATTACTCCAATTAACCTTAACGGAATTTAACAACCTTGGTCTCATTACAAAATGCTTTTCTTAGTCCATCGAGGGGGCTTTATGTTGTTTTTATTTGATTATTACCGTCGCCGCTAGAGGGCGTTATTTGACATCTCAACAAATATATCACTTTTTCTAAAAAAAATTAAATGTGATGGTATGTTTATTTATACACGGTAAAATAGAGAATTAAAAGCTTCAGATGTCAGTGAAAACCGCAACTCGATAACTTTCTTCTAGCAGTAGATATTAGCAAACAAAGTTGAAATTATGAATTTAAGCTGTGAAAACGACACAATTAAGAAACAGCATATATCAAACATACTATTCAGTAGAATATATATTACATAATATAAAAATTGGTAATTAATAACAATGACAACAAATGTAATAGTAATAACAATAAGCCATGCAACAAATCAAACGTCCAAAAAAGTAAACGCAAGAACACAATACAACACATTAAAAAATTTAGAATGTTACTAGTGGTGCCCTAGAGGTTCAAAATGTCGTTCATCATTTTCGATGCAAGAATTCTTTCTCTGACGAGTGGATTGAACGGAAGTCATAGAGACTGCCGTTCAATCCACTCGTCTGCCATCGAAATACTTTGAATGGCATTTCCTATTATTTCGATCATGACGTCTCTTTTAGTGGGTCTGGTGGCAAAAACGAGATCTTTTATTCGCTCCACAAATAAAAATCTAAGCAAGTTAAGTCTGGGGACCTGGCTGGCCACTGAAATAGAGTTCCGTGTCCTACCCACCTGCCAGGATATATCTAGTCTAAAAAATCCCGAGCGCTCAAAGAAAAATGCATCAAGTTGGAAAAACATATCACGACGATTTGGAAGAGGTATGTTTTCTAAAAGAAGTAGCAGTTCATTTCTTAAGAAATTTATATAACGTTCTTCATTAAGAGTTTCATTGAAAATAATAGGTCCAATTATTTGTCCACCTAGAATCCTACACCAGACATTTATAGACCAACCACCTTGAGATTGGATGTCTTGCATCAAGCGCGGATTCATCACAGACCAATAATGCATGTTCTTGCGTTTACTTTTTTGGGTGTTTGATTTGTTACATTGTATATTGTTATTACTATTAGAGTTGTTGTCATTGTTATTAATTACTAATTTTTATATTATGTAATATACCTATATTCGGCTGAATATGTTTGATATATGTTGTTTTTTCATTGTGTCATGTTTACAACTTACTTGTTTTCAACAGCCACTATTGCAAATTCCGTCGACAAGATCGGACAATATTCATAATTTCAACTTTATTTGATGATATCTATTGTTAGAAAAAAGTTATTGAGTTGCCATTTTTACTGACATCTGAAGCTTTTAATTCGCTACTTTACCGTGTAAAAGCGCCCTCGATAGACTAAGAAAAGCACTCACTCACTGTAATGAAACCAAGTTTGTTAAATTCCGTTTAGGCCAAGCGAAGTAATCGACATTTAAAAAAATGTTGTTTTTTTTATTGGTACCCTATTTTGCTTATTTAAAGTACGCCCCAGAGTGTTTAAATCCAACTTTTAAAAACGCGCGTGTTTTAAAGGTTACCATGGCAACAACTACAACCCGAGTCAAAATGTCAACTTTTTAATTATTGATCTGATAGGAATTTTTGCGGTATTAATCGCGAATTTGCTTTTTTTTAAGTAATCAATGTTAGAACTCATTTTAAAGCAATATGCAATCAATAACAACTGTAGTGACAATAATTAATCCTATGTGACAGATTGCAAATAAATTTTTGCATTCCCCATTTGACACTGACAGGTATCCTGATGTCACATCACGAATTGAACCATTTTACATTCTTAATTCTTATTCAATTCTTTGTAGTAATAATTTCAAAGTGTACCAATAAAAAACAATAGCGAAAAGTATTCGTGGATAACTGGTCTTTAAAACACTTGCTCTATTTCGAGCACTCCGGCTGCGCCGTCGTGCTCGAAAAATCGCGCGTGTTTTAAAGACCTTATTATCCACTTATACTTTAATATACTATTTTTGTCACTTAATTGAGCAAAATACAGAGAAAAAAAAATCTAGCGGTCATTTTAGAAAATTGAAAATATTTTCTAGCCATTTTTCAGTCACTTTACCCAAGGCATTTTTTCCCCTAAACTTGTGCGATAATTGGTTTCTGAGATATGGCCGGCCTCCATTCTTAGTTGCCTACCCTGTACATTACACCATAATGATAACCATGTTGTTACGTAAATTACCCCTCTATGCGTAGCAGTCATGTAAAAGGGTACGATTACGAATACCTATAGGCGTAATTTCAGCATTTTTATTAGGTAGGCAGGGATTTTTTACAGACAACCCAATAGATGGAAGCAAAGCGAACCCTGTAATTCTTGTACGATAACCCTATAAACCCAAATGACTTAGAGAAAGCGAGTCCTGCAAAGATCACTTCACAGGTAAAACTCAAATCCAAAATATAAGCAGCATTTGCGGCTTCCTTTATTCTTTTTTTACTATTGTCTGGAGGTGTGACAAAAAATGACCACAAATTAAATTAAGTAGTTTTTTGTATAAACTGCCGCTGAGGGAAGTAAATAAGTTACGCCCACTAAATCTGATTGATGGCAAATTCTGCTACAGATCTACTGATTGATCGAATTTTATTATGCGTATTAGTCTAGTATGTAGAGTCCACGTTGACTTGCAGAGCCGGAGTTAGAATTTCAGAGTTTGGCAAGTAATGAAACAATGAAAGTAAAATATTCCCTGCTTTCATAAATGTTGGATTTCACAGTTCTACCTATTATTAAATAAAAATACAACAACCCTACATTCGTTTTATTTAGGATTTAATTCTAGCATTATATTGAACCTACCTAACAATGGTTGTATAATTCTAATATATACATGTGTATATGTGTATTGCCAAAGCACGTGTAGCTAAAATACATTGTTGTTTCTTTTTTTGGTATATGTGACAAAAAAATCTTTCTCTTTGTATATTGTATAAGACAACATTATTATTGGTATCTACATTAAACCTACTTACTGCAATGCATGCGCCAATAATTAAATTATTCTTCTTCCCCGGAAGATGACGATGATGAGGAATCATTGGGATTTATTATAATTGGTTGTTGTTGAGGAACTGTGGCAAAATATTGATTTTCAATTTTGTTTAATATGGTTCACGCATCCCGTCCAATGCTTTTCTATGAGCTTCCCACTGTCTAATAAGTTGTATCACATTATGACTAAGTCGGGGGCTTGTGTTTCTAACGTAATTTTTTAATGCACTCCAAATTTTTTCAATAGGATTTAACTCGCAGTCTTAAAACTGTATGACCATATTGTTCTGCAAATTCGTCTATTACAAATGTTTTTTTAATGTTTGCATTTTTCGCTTTTTTTTTTAAATTCAATTAATTCAAACTTTCGCGTCGAAGTAGTTGGTATTTTCTCAGCTTGTCGCGAATGGTAAGAGGTATTATCGAACACTATGACCGAATTTGGCTTTATGTTACGCAACAGTTTTTCTGCAAACCGTTTTTCAAAGTGGCGTTCATATCTTGGTGGTAATCGGCCGATGACTTTGCTATGTTTTTTGCGGAAAGCATTAAACACCCTTTTACAAATCCATCTTCATTACCCGTGTGTACTATTATTATACGTTTACCTCTCGAGGAAGGTACATTTGGAGAACATTTTAAAGTGTCATCCGACCAAAAAAAGTTTTGAATTTTTTTTTTCTGAAATAGGTTTAAAATGCCATGAAACGTGGAAATTTTAAATTTGAGTAAGAAAAAAATTTCCCATTATTTACTCCATTTAGACGGTCCACCCTGTATATTTTCAAGTGAAAGTGTAACCATTTCATCGCTGACAGCAGCGTCAGCTACCTACCAAATTTGGCTGCTCTATGTCAAGTAGTTTTTTTAGATAATACACCAACAGACAGGCAGACAGACTGACGGAATTGAAAAACCTGTTTTCGTAATCTACGTGATCTGAAACGTGAAAATCCGAAAAAACCTCGGAGGGTGATTTTTTCTCGAATACAATACTTCCCTTTGGTATGCGAGGGAAGTAAAACATTTAAAAACAAACATATTTGACAGTAATAAAAGAAATGCTAAAAAGCTGAGTTCATATTTATAAAGCACATACGATGACTCCTTTGACGGCAATTTTTTATTCGCTGAATAAATATGAACCTAATGTTCTGTTATTTTTGTGGTGCGTGCTCTTTCTGTTGAAACTGCAGATAATAAGAAAAAAAAACTGTAGTGTAGTGCTAGTATTTTAATGAGATTAAGTTGGAAAATTTGCCAGTAGCGTTTTTTGTGATAATAAATATTTAAATGGAGAGTTGTCATACGACAAGTAAAATACGAATGTAGTCATAAAAATCTTGAATCCGGTCCTGAACGCATTAAGCAGGTGTTCGTTTGCAAGCGTGCGGCTCTCTGCGATGTAATTCTTAAGGGATGCCGCTTTGAATGTTATATTTTGGACACAACTTTAATATAAACTCAAAAGAGGGAAATCGAGTGGTGTGAAAAAACAACTTGGTAAATAAGTCTCACGCAAAAATTAGAGGACTTGGCGATCGTTCACCGAACGGTTGTGCGAACGTTCTCCAGATGTCGTTCGCGTACGTTCACTGATATGTTAGGCAGCGCTCGCTGATGTGTACAATTTGAATTTTTTTGCGATAACTCTGCGAGCATTCGCAATTTTATAAATATGTTGTAAATAATACGATTTACGATTCCAAACTACTTTTATCGTAAATTACGAGTTAAAACAAGAAGAAAGTCATGTATGTTATGCCGAAAAGGTTTAAGTTTAAAAAGTTGTTAACGTATGAACATTGAAAAAATGCGTTTTTTAGCCTTTCTACCTTTAATAACTGTGGAACGGAAAGCATTTTTTAGATTCTGAAAGTGCAAGGCTTTAATTTCAAAACGCCGAAGGAATTATAAAAATTACATCAATACAAAAGTTGCACCGATTTTAAAATAGGGAATTTTCGTCACAGCGCTTCATGCTTTTGTGGTTGCAGTTGCCTACCCTTGCCCCCACCCCCCCGAATTACGCCTATGGGAATGCCGTTGAAAGATTGATATTATACTAAGAACCTAAATGTCCTAAATGCCCTAAAATTGTGCGCGGGAACAAATATTTAATTCAGTATTCTTAAGCGCACTGTAATAAATACACTTCCAATAAAATCTCTTCTTTTTCCCACAAAAAATTCATAAAAAACTTCATGCATGATCTTGGAGGCACGTGGTAAAATCAACCAATTTCTGTCTTTGAAGATTCTTTTTTGGGATTTCCAGCAAATTGAGGGGAGGGGAATTTGAAAGAAAAAATTGAAATAAATTTTTTACATGTATAAATTTGAGCCAACCTAGTTCGAAGAGTATAATGTATAATGCCCTATATCTACTTTAAAATCCCCAAAGTCTTAACAGCAAATTATACATAATAGAGCTGACTAGTAATAAGTTGTTTGTATCAAATTGTTTGTTAACAGTATCGAATTAATACAAACATACTAACAGGGAATAAATACTAATCTAATTTTTATTTTACATAGATCGTTTAATATTACTACGTTCTCATACAGCTGATGTACTTGTTTATTAAGTTAATTATCATTAACATGTAACATTTATGATAGATCAAGGATGGCTTAATAAAGGCACATTATACGTCATACATTTTATGGCACTCGTTAATTTGTAGTTATTACATTATAGTTTTCTTTTCCTTATTATTATGGCTATGATTATTCTAATTATTCTTCTTCAGCATGTTTGTTTTTTTCGTGTGTTTGAATTTTTTTTCTGTTTGAGAATTGTGCCAGCAGTAACTTTCGTCGAGATTCAATTAAAATTGATGGTGTGGAGTAGATGATGCTGAATCTGATATCAAAAATTAAAATGTCAAATGGAATAAGGCTTTCACAATTGCAAAACTTTTGTAGATTTACATGAAACTTGTTGGAGATTGGGATTCTGTGATAATGAGTTTAATGTTAAAACTTAAAAATTCCGAACGACGAATATGTTCTTTTGCTTTGTAGAAACTTCTTACGAGGCCTTTAAGAAAATCGTTATTAAAAATTTAGAAATGAAATTTTATTTTCGCCCGTTTATTGACCCTTATTAGGTAATAATAGGTATTATCGATATTATTTTTAACTGACCGTTTTTTAAAGCCGATTATCATTTTTTTTACTTCCCTCGCATACCGAAGGGATAAAAAAATCGCACTCCGAGATTTTTTAGGGTTTTCGCGTTTCAGATCATGTAGAATACGAAAATATAGGATTTTCAATTCCGTTCGCCTGCCTGTCTGTCTGTTGGTGCATTAACTAGAAAACTACTTTACGGAGAATAGTGAAAAGTAGGTAGCTGACGCCTAGTGCCCTCGAAGAAATGATTAGACTTTCACTGGAAATATACAGGGTGGACCGTCTAAAGGGAATAGACAATGAAAACAAATTTTTTCGCTCTAATTTAAAATTTCCACGTTTCATGGTATTCTAAACCTATTTCAGAAAAAAATTGAACATTTCTTTACCACTAGTAGAATAAATGATAAAAAAATTTCTTTGCTCAAATTTAAAATGTCCACGTTATTCTAAACCTATTTCAAAAAAACTATTTTTTTTTTAATTTTTTCAAAAATAAAAATTTGTTTCCCTCTACTATAGAATAGATGATGGAAAAACATTTTTTTTTTGCTCAAATTTAAAATTTCCACGTTTCAAGTCATTCTAAGCCTACCAAAAATAAATTTTTTTCAAAATTTTTAACCACTGAAATAGACGAAAAAAAAAGTTTTTTCTCAGTTTTAAAATTTCCATGCTTCATGGCATTCTAAACGTATTAAAAAAAAATAACAAATTTTTAACCACTCGACTGCGTGGATGTGGAACTAAAAATGTGACAGATGGCAATAATATTTGGCATATAGTTAACATACTTGGCAAGGACGGCACCTATTAGTTTTATTGAAAAAAATATACAGCCTTCCATATATGGCACCTTTTATTTAATATTGGATTTTTGCTGTCGTATGACCATTCTGTATATTTTTCTGACCAAAATATATCAAGTCTTCTTTGTAATAATGGTGATAACTACATTCCGATTATTATTCTATTATGTCGTTTCGTAGTAAATAATTTTTTTAAGTGACTGCCCTCTATAAATAATGAGGGAAGTTCTTTTACCGATTTTTAGAGCGTCCAGCCACAATTCGCTCACGATTTATAGTCCAACAACATTACTGGTACAATTTCTGATAACTTTACACTGCTTCTGACTGCTGCTAAAATAAATCCATCTGTATGACGATATTTTCTTATCACCTATGATGCTGATTAGTAAAATCAGATTTTTATCATTTAAATTGTCAACGTAGGTAACTAAGATTAAAATACAAATCTCAGACGATTTTAATTATTTTATGTAGTAGACTACGTAGATATTCGTTTTTTCAATAAATTTTTATATGCCAATTTGAATACGTTTACTTATTCAACGACATCGCATCATAATTACTCACTTGAATCAAGATCTACACGATCACACGATTATATCTGGAGTATTTCTAATTTTAAACTTAAAGTAATACATATTTAAATATTAAGTGTTCATTATTTTATGTTGGTAGGAAGGTTTGTGCTTTTTACATACCCTTTTTGGTCTATTGACCGGTCAATAGAACTATTTTTCGTGAAGTACTACTTCTTCATTTACAACTTTTCTTTGACTTATATTAATCAACAGAAGAACCATCCAACACAATAAATAACATTAATAGAAAACAAAATACACATTTCCATGAAATACATAATTAAAGAATAGTTTATCTTCATATTCATAACGAATTGGCCAACATATTGTGATCCATGCATTATTCTAATTGCCCTCCCCTTTGCTGTTTGGTACGTTTGGCAGTATCGTGCCATCTTCCGCCGTTACCTGTTAAGCTCACGGCCTCACTAAACTGTGTCTCATCAGCTTCTTGGTTTCATCAATTCAACGTATTGAAGAGAGTCCTCTTCGTCTCTTGCAATCTGAGGATTGCCTCAGTTGTCAGCCTACCGATGCTGATGCTGTTAAATGATATACTTGATCATTGGTCCAAAATGCGACCAAGGATTTCCGCGTTCGGCGGTCGGATATTGGAATTTAAACCGATGGCCGTGCATCATTTTCTTAACCTTGTCTTAAAGAGGATTCCTAAAACAATTCGTTGTTGAAGCTCTTCCTTGGCCAAGGGGACTACTCATCTATTTCTGATTTATCGTATATGAAATACCAGATCACCAATGACAAACGGTAATTAACACCAATCTTTCTAAAATCTTTGGAAAACTACCTCCTGTTCAGTTGTATGTCTGTCTAACAGATATACGTTGCATTTAATGGTTTCAAGTCTGTCGAATACATCGTTACTTCTGAAGTCCCGCAAGGGTAAATAAACCCTTGCGGATCAAGGATCAAGGATAGATCCATTATATTTGCTAATATTTCAGATAATTTAGATAAAGACAGATATTTAATGTACACTGGTGACCTTTTTTGTGGAATCGATAGTATAGAGGATTGTAGTCACTTGTAGTCATTTACAAAAAAACATACAAAACTTTAACTGGTAGCTGGTGCATTAAATATAAAACTTTCACTAAACTTCCAATAAGCTATGTAACACGTGCAAATCTTCTATATCATGTGATTATGAAATTTATAATGTTGTATTGCATAAACATCTTACTTTGGTGTCTTTGGCAGTTTCTTTCATTTAATTGTACGTGAAGCTAGCAGATCATATTGGCTTATAGTTAGAAATCCTCGTGATTTTTTAAATATTGATATACTTTAGATGTTTTATTGTGGATATGTCAGAATACGCCTCAGTTGTTTGGTTCCCTCACTACAATGCACATATTAACAATATAAAATCAGTTTAAATCAGTTCACATTTCATGAAAATTCTTTATTTTAAAAGTGATGGTAGCTATACAGAAATCGGCTTTCCCCTTCAAAACCTACTTATCTTTTATAAATAGCCTAAGCCGTAAACGTGAGGGTATATCTTTTTTTTTGCACAAGCTCATTAATATAATGATGTGGATGCACAAAAATTAAATCTAAAATTAAGTGAATTAAATTAAATTTTTCCATTTCCAGAATAATTTCTCGTCACTGTATTTTACCTTCCTAAACCACACACAAATGAATTAAAATTATTTCCCCTTCATAGAATTTGCTAAAATCGCCAACTTTATCTGTATTAATATTAATAAATTTAATTGCAGACTGATGCTGCCACTCGTCTTTGTTTTTCTTTCTTATATTATTACATTAGTTAATTTTTCTTATTTGTGCATTGTGAATTTTATTTATATACATGTGCTCTTAATTTCTAATTTTAGTTACTATCTATTTTGATTTAATTTCTTCTGCATATACAATTTATGTTTATATTTAGCAAGTCTGTCAGAATCTTCCTGCCCTGTAATCGAGTCTAGTACCTCTTGGACCATGTATGAAATAAATAAATAGTGAGACTCCTGGAGCTTTTACTACTTAATTCTTCCTCCTCACTTTGTCCACTTATTCATGAGGTGGGGGGTTCACATAAAAAAACTGAACATTTAACTCCACCAGTCCCAGCAGTGTCATCGAATGTATAAAGCTATCCGGTGCTTCAATAATAATTAGTTCAGTACTATTGTAGCTGCAAATTTATTGATATTTAACCATTTACCTGTTTTCAGATGCCGTGATTTGAAGAAAATACTTTGAATATAATTGGTTGTTGAATATTCTGTGGCTCACAGCTTATATACTGTAGGCATAATTGGGCTAATCCTAGGTAGCTCTATCCAGTTAGCCAAGGTACGGAGGCCATATATTTATTTCTTGCGATGTCTTGTCCTCGTGAAGTTAATAACTTATTTCAAGTAGCAGTGACGGAGAAACGTAGAAAATCTTATTAAATCACATTAAACCTACCTATTCAGTCAGTAAGGCAATATGAGGGAAAAAATGAGAGAAAGTTGTATTAAGTTTTGTTGTCTTCCTAGAAATGTCCTTAGTAACATGTTAACTTTATATCGCTCAACCATTCTATATTTATTCGTATGGGACAATCTTATTGTAAACAATGTTGTTGCAAATGTTACTCTCCGAAAAAGTTAGATATAATTAATTATCTTCTAGAAACTGTAATGAAACTAATGAAAAACAGTTTCTGCAAAAAAATTCAAATAGGCAAAAATAAACGTTAAAAACATGCGACACTCTACTTTTGCCCTCATGGGATCACTTTGGGGTTTTATAAAAAGGTCTGATGAGCATTTAATTAAAAAAGAAATCATTGATTCATATTCTCTGGACAATTTTGAAGCGCAGATTTGCGTCCGATTTTTATTTCACTGCATTTTGACGATTCTCTCTTTAACATGAATCGATGTTCCTCAAATTTCTGGGAGTTCATTTTTTGGGATTTGGAGCAAATCTGGGTCGGGAGAGAAACAAAATTCTAAACAAATTTTTCACAAATATTTTGAGTATCTTTGTTCTCTTGGACTCGAGCCTCAGTTTCAACACTGGCGATGTTGGTGAACATTAAATAATGTCTGCATTTTTTTCTGCTCCCGGACCAACATGACTAGATTTGGAAATTGTCTAATATGTGTAATGTGCTTACGCTTATGCAATACTGACGTGATTTTTATGTACATTGCACGTCATTTTTTAAATCAAACATAATGTAACGTTTAACCAAGAAATGGCGTCAAATTACGGCGTCTGTCCACTACTTGGATTATGGCGTTGAGAGGTAACATTGCCTTGTTTCATCAAGTGTCTCTCACTTCTTTGTCCCCTATTAGAAAATCACGCTCGAACGCGATGAGGATTGAAATTAATTAAAGTAATTTGTAAATAATTCGGATCTATTGCAATTTAATTTATATATTTATTTCCTATATTATATATTTTTTTGTGTTTTGTTACTTTCTTACTTATTTCTGCAAATTACAGTTTATTATTTATTTTAACAAAAAAAGGTGTACGTATTTTCTGCATGTTACGTTCTTGAAGCTCCTGTAGTACCATTTGCACCATTTATCAGTGACAATTGTGTGCTGATGCAGCACAACGCTTTCAACGCCAGGACTATAGAGTGGTACGCTAGTATCTGCAAAATGTCGAAATAGCAGCAGTGGATTGACCCCGAGACGTCCGGATTTAAATCCTATTATACATCTGTGGCAACTAATGAACAGGCGAATTAGGATGTTACAACCTTATGAACTCCTTTAATTTTTATAAGGCTGTCTAGGTCGTCAAGTTTTGGGAACATATTGATCGAAATCAAATTATTTATAAGCATGCAGAGTAATACACTTTGTGGAAAAAAAATTATTAATTTTGGACCAGAGGAAAATTATGTTTCCATAGGTTCAATGTATTTAAGAAATGGGCGTTTGTGGAGTCAAGGAATCGGGATCTTAGCCCGATTTTGTTACAAATAAGTAACGCAACCAGACCACCTCCCGTCCATTTTCGAATGTGCTGAACACGAATATGAGGGTAAAAAAGTTTTTGTTCAGGGCAACCCCTTCAAGCGCCCAAAAACCACCTCTTTTATCGGTTTTCGTGCACGGATGCGTGACAACAAGGGTTTAAGTGCGAATTTATGAAGATTTGACCGGGATATAATATAATAAAGGGCAAAGGATAATGTCGGATACATGACTGTGACGACCCTTGGGAGTTGAGTCCCAAATGACCAAAACCCACCCCTTTCGCATGTATACTTTCATTAGTGCTGAGCAATACTTAAGAGAGGAACAAATGAAAATTTAATAGTAGTCGAACTATACGGGAAGGGTGACGGCCAAGGAAGTTTGGGCAACTCTTAAGGGTGAATTGTACCCTCCCAGAGGGTGGCTTTTATCCGTTTATGGGGGTAGGAGGGGTGAAACTCATCTCAAAGAATTTTTTTCGTTATCAGCATCCTCGAGATTTGGGGGGTGGGGTTTGGGGGTAAACGTGTAAACTAAGAAGAGGAGTAAAATCACTTTCTCACCCCCTGTTCATTATAAGCTAACACCGTCAAAATCAGAAATCATCAAGATACGTTCTTAATAACGGTTGATTTCGTCAATCATTTGTAAACAGGATGCATTACCTGGTTGTCTTTACATTCAATTCGTCTTTGTTGAATCGAACCTAAGGTCGAATCTGGAATCATGCCTGAACTGTACATGTTGGATACCTGTGTTATATTCTTTCCATCTGTTGTGATTCAGCTCTTTCCAGTCGCCTTATCCGATTTCATCATGGTAAAACTGAAATTCTACCCTAGTAGCACAACATATTGGACCAATATATAAATATTGGTCCTATATAGTCCAATATTCATATATGGATTATATATTGGTGCTACTAGGGTAGCATAAAGATGAGTTTCGAGTTTATTTTCTTTTGTCGCATGCGTAACATTACTGATACACTGCAATTCATTTCATAAGTGGTAGATAAGATGTGTCATGTTTCTTAAATTTTGAATTCGAGAAGCGTGTATCCCTGTAATTCCTCATTTTGTTCATCTCATTCTACTCATTTTGTGTTAGGTTTGTTTTAGTATTCCATATTATAAATTGCCCTTTTGTGACAGGCTGTAAAAAAAACTTGCATATATAGAAAACCAAAAGTTGAGTGATTTTTTGAGGGCTTATGCACATACTCCATCTGGTTTTTCTCTATACCATTTTCATATCTGCAAATGGTTCTAGCTCCGTGGAGCATACCACCTTGGTGTCTTTGTCAACATAATGTATTTCTACGTTAGAATGATTAGAATGTATGGTTTACCTCAAACTTATTATCCGTATAAAAAATGTCGGGGTCTTTGATCTTTACCTCAAAATCAAAGGCGCCGGCACTTTTTATGCCACCTACATAAATGAGAAGAAGCATAATACCATGTAGGTTTGATATGTGGTAACACTGTCCACTAAGGATAATGCTAAATAATGCCAACATTTATAGAATGATATAAGAACGTTGTCGGACACAAGAAAGATACATAGTAAATTGTAGTAAAACATTTCAGTCTAGACGCCTAGAAATTAAACTTAAATAAGACTTATATTTCAAGCTAGATTTAGCTTAAGGAACTCGGATGAAGCAAAACGAATATCAACTAGGAAGGTTTAAATTTAGACATTCCTTAAATATCACTGTGCAAATGAACTCTATTAATACCTTTTCAACCTGCGATTTTTATTATTCCATTATGTGTTTTATATACCTGCAGTGTATATTAATGACTGTGCTCTTGAATTGTTTTATCAATTCCATAATTTGATAATGCAAGATACTTCTCTTGAAAGTTTTAAAGGACAGCTTAAGAAACTACCGACATGCGTATACAATAGTATACAATATGTCATATGTATACTCTCAGATTTTAGCACCTTATTAAAAAAAACGGCCAAGAGCGAGTTGGGTACGCACATGCTATGGTTCCGAAGCCATACTCACTAACATTCTCTTCAACTTTATGACATATCCATCCAAGTAGTGGATTGGAAGTATAGTAATCGTAACAAAATTTTCAAAAATTTTTATTGTTGAAATGGGCTTAAAATGTCATGAAACGTCGAGATTTTAAATTTGAGCGGGAAAAAATTTCTGTCTGTCTGTCGGTCTGTCACTTTTTTTTTTCGCACGTTCTCTCTGGAACGGTTTAAGATATTGACTTGACATTTGGTACATATATGTGCTATAACGAGATCTGGAACTGGATTGTTTTTTTAACAAAGGTAAGAGTACAGAAATTTAGGACTTGGTGTATATATTAGAAGCGAAGGCCTTAGATTTTAAAATATCTTCCACCACCTCCACCACCACTCCATTATTTAAGGGGTTGGTAAGGTAAAATTGAGATATTGACTTGAAATTTGGCACACGTATGTATTATAACGACATCTGGACTTAGATTATATTTTGTGATTATTCCATTGAAGTGTTGGGGGCTAAATAGGGGACAATAAGTAAAGCAAACTGGTAAGAGTACAGAAACTTGGGATTTGTTGTATGTACTAGAAAGGGAAGGCCTCAGATTTTTATAATATTTCTTAACCCCCACTCTATTATTAAATAGGTTGATAAAATAAAATTGAGATTTTCACTTGAAATTTGGTACGTATGCATTATAACAACATCTAAAACTAGAATATATTTTGAGAAGATTCCGTTGAAGTAGTGGGGGAGGTAAGTAGATGTAAATAGGGAAAAATAAGTAAGGTAAGCTGGTAAGAGTACCGAAACTTGGGATTTCGTGTATATACTAGAAGCGAAAGTCTCATACTTCTATCTTATATTTTTACGAACAAAATGCTACATTTACTACGTAGGTACATCTCAATTTAAGAGAAGAAATTTAAATTATAAAAGTATTTGGTGATGGTGCTCGAACAAGCAGAGAAGTTGCTGAAGAATTCAACGTAAGATATCCCTAGAGAAATCGGCTGTCCCAAGTAGAAACACAGTAATTGTAGTCGGGCTAAATATAGGGAAAATTGATTTTTAATGAATTATGTTAGCCTCACAACATTTGAAGAGATATTGTTATATATTTTCACAGAAGTTTCGTAAATGACTTGATTTGTCATTCTCCATTATCAGAGTAAAAATATATTTAAAAATGTTTGATTAGCAGCTTATACTTTGTTTTTAAGTAGCTTCGAAATATGTATATACATCTTTATTTATGCGCAAAACAGTAACTGCATTTACTGTATTTGTAACTGGTAGATACTCAAAAAGTAAACATTAGATATATAGCGAGTGTGTTTGGGTGTAGGAAATTGACAATTGAGACACACGTATGTATTTAAATAGAAATGAAGGTATCTTAAATAATTGAATCAAATGCTGCCCATCATTACACTTGACACAGTAAGTGGTGGTAATTATGGAAAGGGTGATCTGACCACCATTTTCAAAACAAAGTAACTACTCAGACCATGCAAAAACACAGTAATGTCAAAGTACTTACTGTGTTTTCCAATGGTATTTGGTTAATACTGTGTTTTGTTCCGGTAGAACTACTCACTCAGAGTCACTTACTGTGTTTTGTGCACATAATAACTTTTAAATGTTCATTATTTAGTCAATTATAAGTGTTCCACAAGATGTGTTGGGACACAGTAAGTCCAATACTTTAGAAAACTCAATTTTTATAAATTTGTCAATTACTGTGTTTCTGTTTGGGACAGCCGAAATCCTGTTCAACGCGGAACTGCAGCAGCCATACATGCAAGTTTTAATCGAATTGGAAGTGTAAAATTAAAAAATAGTGACAAGTACATCCCAAATATTATTGTCCTCCGTCATCTCCTAATACTTTTTTAAAGTGACCACCCTACATGACTCATTAAAATTGTAACAGGTGCCTTCCTTGGCAATTTTGACAATTACATTCCAAATACTATTGTCCTCCGTCATCTAATACTTATTTTAAAAGTGACCACTCTATATAACTCACTAAAAGTGTAACAGGTGTCCTCCTTGCCAATTTTGACAATTGCGTTCCAAATGCTGTTGCCCTCCGTCATTTTCTAATTGTTTTTTAAAATGGCCACTCCGTATAATTTTCACCAAGATGTTTCCTTCTTATCTATTATTGTCACAAATATATTCTAAATATTGTCTTTCCCCGTTGTTTCCCAATTATTTTGTAAAAGTAACCACCCGGTATAATTTCTTCGAAAAACATAGGTTTCCTCCTTGTAGATACTTCGTTCGTTGCAAAAATGACAGGACTGGACTTTTTGTTTGTTCTTTCTCAGTAGGCGCAGGAAGAGGTGTAAACAATGCTTACTATGTCCGGTGGAAGCGGTCATGTGACCTGGTAGATTCAAATGGAAATTTCACATTTGTTGAGATTTTTTGCTTGCAATGTGTTATATGTTTCCAGACGTCGAGAACAATTCAAAAATACCCCTGCCAGCGTTTTCTGTGTATTCTTTAAAGTGACTTGGATGGAAAATCTGGATGTGGAAGTACTGATTCCTTAGTATGCGAGGCGAGTCCAGTTTTTTTTTAAATGTATTCATTCACTTGTAGCGAAACGAATTGTTCAAACACAAAATAATTTAGATAGTTATTTATTCCTTCCATGAAGTTTTCAAAGTGTTGTTTAAATTAAAGTGTTTAAAGGGTTGTAATGTCACATATTGTGGTAATGTCTTGGGGTCTACCACCAAATCAACGTTTTATTTTTCTTAGGCGTGACGAATTAATACAAGAATTACGTCCGTGTTTTTACCTAAATATTACCGGGAATTGAAAGAAGTAATACTGTTTGCTTAGTTTCGTACCCGACAGGGCCGTACTGAACTACCCTTAACTTGATTTTTGTTACATATGTATTAGGGTGGCACTCATTTTTCAACTTTCTAAAAGTTTAGCTCTCACCCCCTTATCTTGTTCCAATCAACAAAGAAAACGATCTGTGCAAAATTTTCGGACAACTGCGAGGTGACCCTCATCGACCATGAAATTTTGAACTATTCGCCCAGAAAGTCATTGTCTCAGATAAACATTTTTTTTTAGTTATTTTATTTGTAATCACTTGTAAGCACTAGAAATGGAAATCAAGACGTTGTTTTCATTCATTTAATTAGCATGCATTTTTTTTTCGATAGCTATTGCTAAGTTAATATAAATGATCACCATATGTACAACAGCAAACAACACAGGTCGAGTAAATGGTGCCTGTACAAATCTATAGAGAAATTGTTCAATCGTTACCTGTTATACCTCCCTTGCCGTCATCACATGTTTCAGTTAGTTGTGAGGAGCTGTTTCGACTCACTAATGGGTTCAACTTCTGATCCAGGCATGGCGCTTTTCAAACGATTAAGAGAATTCTGGACGAAACTCGACACGAACGTTTACAACACTGGTAGCCATGAAGTACCCGATGATGTCCGCTCTACTATTCTTGGATCTCTTGAACACCAAAACTATCTATGAGAACTAAAGGAAAAACTATATATAAAAATATTAATGAAATCTTTGCATTCTTTCGATAACCTGACTTCTGGTTATGCTAACAAGTAAAAATTCTTATTCGCCATTCTCATTTTAACACTAGCATCCAACATAGTCTCCTACGGCTAGGCAGGCTAAACTAGTATCTACATGATCCCCTACGGCCTTTGTTCTCATTTTTAACTGAATTTACATATCGTAGGGGATCATGTAGATGCTAGTTTAGCCTGCCTAGCCGTACCCTAGTAGCACCAATATTGCACCAATATATAATCCATATAGGACCAATATATGAATATTGGTCCTATGTGGTTTATATATTGGTCCAATATGTTGTGCTACTAGGGGGGGACTATGTTGGATGCTAGTGTTAAAATGAGAATGGCAAATAAGAATTTTTACTTTTTGGCATAACCAGAAGTCAAGTTATCGAAAGAATGCAAATATTTCATTAATATTTTTATATACAGTTTTTCCTTTAGTTCTCATAGATAGTTTTTCTTTCCGCTGTTTGCAAAATCCTATAAAGAATATGTTTCATTACATGATAAAAGGTTTCGCACAAATCCCTTTCATTCAAAGTATATCCGTAATACGCACTTTTTCATCTAAATGCACTGAACTGATACTATAAATAAATTATTATTTAATGGGGTTACAACTAATAAGTAATTTAAAGTCTCTTACAGCTGATACAATTTAACCTAGTTACCAAAATTATATCTCGATGGGACGAGTCTTAAAAACGCCAAATCTAAATTAAAACTCTTATCGTTTTAATTGCAGAAATTATCACATCACACATATAGTAACAGGAATTGCGAAACGTTTTGCTACGTACTTTTTTATCACGCGTATTTAAAATGTCTATAAAAAGATAATTATATATCATTTTTTATTCACGCGTATAATTATCTGATCTGTTTAATTCAAGGGGACTCCGTGGTCAAAGTTTAACATGGTATTTTTCCGTCCAATTGTTCAGCCGATAAAAATGTCTGCAATTTAAGTTACTAACAATGTTTCCATAAACCCAAACTAGGAACAAACACACAAGTAAATAATATAACGTGATACATAATTTTCCATGTTTTATTTATTATGAAGCTTGTGTGTAACAAGTAATTGTATTATGTAGGACTTAAGTACCTCCTACTATTTTAATCTTATCTACAAATTTACGATACTCCAGTAATATTTCAATTTTATTTAGTTATACGTTCGAAGATAAGTTAACAGAACAATACTTATTTTTTCTTATTCTATTTAAACACAATTTTGTTAAGTCAGCCTTGAGCCATAATCAATTGAAGGAATGCAGTTTTATATCCAGAAGAGTATATAAGGGATGCAGAGGGTGTATGAACCCCTTCGGGGGAATTGTTACCCTCTCGCTGAAGTTTTTGGCATTAAAATAGAAGAGTATGATAGATAAAAAGTCCCCATGACTTCTTTCCTTGATGATACTTATATTCATTAGTTTACCTTATTGAAGGGATGTTTTTGCCTTTACACAAAAACTGAAGGGCATAGAAATTTTTTTGACCTCAAATTCGGATTCAGCGTCCAAGAATATATAGAAACACCATGGTCAGTCATCCACATCAAGAACTTTTTCTGTGGGGCTGTATTATTGTCCTCCGTCATTTCCTAATTCTTTTTTTAAAACGACCACCCTGTATGATTTTCACTAAACGTGTAACAGGTGTCCTCTAATTTTGACAATTATCTTCCAAATTGTCCTCCGTCGTTTTCTAATTATTTTTTTAAAGTGACCATCCGGTATAATTTTTTCCAAGAACATAGCAGGTTTCCTCCTTGTAGATACTCCGTTCGCTACAAAAATGACTAGACTTGTCGTTTTCTTTCTCTTTGTCGGTAGGTGCAAGGAGGGAGGTGAACAAGGTTTACTATGTCCGGTAGAAGTGATCATGTGACCTGGTAAATTCAATTAATTTCACATTGATGTTTTGTTCAGACTTTTGATTGCAATGTGATATATGTTTCCGGGCGTCGATAGCAATCCAAAAATACCCCTGCCAGCATTTTCTGTCGTCAGGTTCGGCCCTAAACCCAACTTCCGAAAATCCCGGAAAAACGGATTTCGACCCAATGGTGCAATAGTGAGAACTTTTCAACGAAATTTGGAATTTATCTTAAACGTGGTTTTTCTCAAGCTAATGTGTTATTACCACCATTTTTTGGTGTCACCGGAAAGGTTAATTAATTTTCAAAAGTGGGTTTTGCAACTTGATCGGAAGTGAGATGTTTTTTGCCAAGGGTGTAAAATCGGAATCAATAGTCAATTGAAAGGTTTCATCCCTCTAACAATGTTTGTATGGCTCTTAATCAATAGTATTTATTACCCTTGCAAGCATTTTTTATCCAGTAGTTTTGTAGTTTAAGCAAATTATGGCCATAAAGATTATTTTGAAATTTTTCTTGGTGAAACCCGG
Organism: Stenurella melanura; assembly: GCA_963583905.1. Taxonomy (NCBI): domain Eukaryota; kingdom Metazoa; phylum Arthropoda; class Insecta; order Coleoptera; family Cerambycidae; genus Stenurella; species Stenurella melanura. Next base: position 214,025,479 of record OY757309.1, read on the forward strand.
AATGAATGTAGGGGTGACCGCAGGGGTGAATACAACCTTTTTTTGACTGTTGATTCCGATTTTACACCCTTGGCAAAAATACCTCACTTTTGACCAAGTTGCAAAACCTATTTTGCATATTAACCCTTTCGGCGACAGAAAAATGCTGGCAATAGCACCTTAGCTTTAGAGAAACCACGTTTAATACATATCCCAAATTTCGTTCAAAAGTCTTACCATGGCACCATTTGGCCGAGACCGTTTTCCAGGATTTCCGAAATTCTCTACAAAACAATGATGTGAAATTTCAATTTGAATTTACAGATTACATGGCCGCTTCCATGTAAACCCAGAATGAATGTAGGGGTGACCGCAGGGGTGAATACAACCTTTTTTTGACTGTTGTTTCCGATTTTACACCCTTGGCAAAAACACCTCACTTTTGACCAAGTTGCAAAACCTATTTTGCATATTAACCCTTTCGGTGACAGAAAAATGCTGGCAATAGCACCTTAGCTTTAGAGAAACCACGTTTAATACATATCCCAAATTTCGTTCAAAAGTCTTACCATGGCACCATTTGGCCGAGACCGTTTTCCAGGATTTCCGAAAGTCTCTACAAAACAACGATGTGAAATTTCAATTTGAATTTGCAGATTACACGGCCGTTTCCATGTAAACCCGGAATGAATGTTGGGGTGACCGCAGGAGTGAATACAACCTTTTTTTGACTGTTGATTCCGATTTTACACCCTTGGCAAAAACACCTCACTTTTGACCAAGTTGCAAAACCTATTTTGCATATTAACCCTTTCGGCGACAGAAAAATGCTGGCAATAGCACCTTAGCTTTAGAGAAACCACGTTTAATACATATCCCAAAAGTCTTACCATGTCACCATTTGGCCGAGACCGTTTTCCAGGATTTCCGAAAGTCTCTACAAAACAACGAGGTGAAATTTCAATTTGAATTTGCAGATTACATGGCCGTTTCCACCTCCCAGACAAAGTAAACCTTGTTTCCCCTGCACCTACTGACAAGAAGCAAGTAACATGTCCAGACTGGTCATTTTTTGCAGCGATTATTGGAAACTATGACACTACATTCCAGATATTATTGTGCTCCCTCATTTTCTAATTATTATTTTACACCCGTTTTTTATATTAAATAACATGTTTCGATATTCTGCGTATCCCACAATAAAATTGATATTCAACTTAAAAACAACATTTGAAAACTCAAACAAATAGTTTTTGAGGTTAGCTGTGACATCATGTGCAGATGGCCTAAACCCTATTATGTGACATTTCTCGTAGAACCAGTAATGTGAAATAGAAGGGAAATATTATTAGTTCACACACTTGAGCTAAATGGAGATTTATAATGACTCTTTTATAAAAAGTGAGTTGCTGCCTCATCAGATATATTTAATTTATTTGTAAATACTTAAAAATAAACTTAAAACACAATTAACGCAATTAATTACTCGTTCAAATCTTTTATATATAGCACGAGTCGATAAGGTAAACAAAATAATCAGGGTAAATCAAATGATCAATAAAATCACAATATCAGAGAGATTTCGAAAATTATATTATTTTGAAATCTCCCAATTAAAAAAGTACATCTTCATTTAACGTTCTTGTAATATAGTAACTTGAAAGTAATAAACTCAATCAATTGAATAGGTGCATATTATTTTTATAATTTTCTATTTATATTTAGTTATTATTTATAAATTATGTATATAAAATAAAATGATTTATGTATGATTGAAAACAATGTTACTTAATTATTGGTCGTTAAAAACAGCCAAAACAACAATTAATTTTTCTAATAATAATCTTAATAATATTTTTATCGTTTATGTTTCTACACTTTCCTCTCTAAAAACATGCACTTGCTATAATACTTACAAACAATTTTGTAGGTTCCGTAATGAATTATTTTTTTCATAATAGTGTGCTGCTTAGGGCTGTAAAACGCCTTCTCGTATATTGATACAAGTATTTCATATGATGCAACTTTTCAAATTTGCGTTATACACTTTGTTAATTTTAATATAGCTTTGCAATATAGACGATATCTATTATACGTCGCGACAGATGACATGATGCTATGAGACGCTCCATACAGCAAGGGAAGGCCAATTAAACTAAGGCTTGGATTGCAACACGTCTACAAAGTTGACGCGAATAAAGAGAAGAAATATATATACATATAATTTTTGGTATACACATAGACAAATGATTGAACACTCTGCATCTCTACTTTTCGTTAGTAATAATAGACACAATAAGGAATCGATTTACACCGATTCTGAGATCGGTCCCTATATGCACGGTGCCGGCATGGTGCAGCACGTCGGTCATGACGCGTTGCACAATTTTCTGTTATTTGTTTTTCTTTGACTAAAGTCTTGTCTTCATAAAAGTTCGCTCTCACGGCAAATATCTAGAGGAGGTTTTTGGTCATTGATTTTCTCATGTACTCAATCATATCACACATGTTTGATAAGTTATCTTAAAAAAAATGGAATGTTAATTTTCATTGCTATGTAATTCACATTTTGCGGACAGATGAAATTTTACACTTTTTAATTTCATTCTAACCCAATTCGACTTCGCCCTGTCCAACTATTTAACTGCTACGGTGATCAGCACCACGCATGTACGGCTGTCTTCGAAACCAGTGTTCGGAGAGGGCAAATGTTGTATTATGAAATTTACAGTAAATTAGTTTTAATTTGATTCGGTCCCTCATTCTGAAGCCCCAAGGTCGAATCCCATTTATGGCAACGAAACTTTTCAGAAAAAAATTAATTGCTGTGTATTCTGCTACTGGCTGTATGTCCGTTGCCTTGACAACTTTAATAGGGCTTCTCTATCCATTTCTTTATCACGTTTTTTGTAAATACAATAACTTAAAAGCTGAATAGCCGATCGCAGGCCCGTCGAGAGTAGGGAGGGTCGGGGGTGTTTCCCCCCGGGTCCGGGGTTTTTAAGGGGCCCGGAGTGTTTGAGGGGGCCCAGATTTTATGAGATACATATGCAAATTTCGATTAGGAAAATCGTAGCTGAAAGTGTCGAACGGTAAGAAGTACTACCTCCTGTTTTCCGAAATCTTACAATTGAGAGAAAAATTGGATCGTAGGAATACCACCCTTCGCTCGTTAAAATTGCAATCGAGGTAAAAAATGTTGGTCGCAAGGAATCAGCCCTCCGCGCATCGAATTGCAATTTAGGTAAAGAATTGTGCCGTTAAGTATCAACCTCCCTCCGCTCTTCGAAATTGTCACTGAGGTAAAAAAAATTGTATCGCAAGGAATCCCCCCCCTGCTCTTATATCGAAGACTTGGGAGGTCCGCATGTCACTACCCCCGGGCCCCGATTTTCTGTTGACGGCCCTGGCCGATGGTATTGAAATTTGAATGGTATGATAATGTTCTAACTGAAGGAAGAACCCAATTGTGTTGGAAAATTATTATCATCAATGAATGTAAAAAGCATTCAATATATTATTTTTAAAAATGTATCGAAAGATTGTTGCATCGTTTGAAAGGATCCTAAAAAACAAAAATAATGTAATTAAATAATAAATTTCTTTTCTAAAACATGTGCAGATTAACATGTAGACTTCTTTATAGGATTTTGCAAACAGTGGAAAGAAAAGCTATCTATGATAACTAAACGAAAAACTATATATAAAAATATTAATGAAATCTTTGCATTCTTTCGATAACCTGACTTCTGGTTATGCTAACAAGTAAAAATTCTTATCTGCCATTCTCATTTTAACACTAGCATCCAACCTAGTCCCATACGGCTAAGCAGGCTAAATTAGTATCCACATGATCCCCTACGATATGTAAATTCAGTTAAAAATGAGAACAAAGGCCTGAAATTAATTTATTTACATACCTTGTCTTTAAAAATTTTTTCATTCTAATGAATTACATTTTCATAAAATCTCATTCAGTTTCTTGGAAATGCTTAGCCTTTGAAACGTTGTTCGTCCTTATTGTGGACTCATCAGAAAAGCCTAAAGCCACTTATACCGATGTTCCATGCAAAACTAAGACAATATCCATGAACAAGTTTAAAATAATCATAATTGACATTGACTGATAAAAAACAACAGATCTACACCTATCTATTATCTAACCAGTATTGGAGTCTATATACTCTATGCATGTTTAAAAGTGAATTATTTATTATTTGTTTGCTTATAGTAATGAAACATATACTTTATAGGATTTTGCAAACAGTGGAAAGAAAAGCTATCTATGAGAACTAAAGGAAAAACTATATATAAAAATATTAATGAAATCTTTGCATTCTTTCGATAACCTGACTTCTGGTTATGCTAACAAGTAAAAATTCTTATCTGCCATTCTCATTTTAACACTAGCATCCAACCTAGTCCCCTACGGCTAAGCAGGCTAAACTAGTATCCACATGATCCCCTACGATATGTAAATTCAGTTAAAAATGAGAACAAAGGCCTGAAATTAATTTATTTACGTACCTTGTCTTTAAAAATTTTTTCATTCTAATGAATTACATTTTCATAAAATCTCATTCAGTTTCTTGGACGAAAAACGTTTGAAAGGCTAAGCATTTCCAAGAAACGGAATAAGATTTTATGAAAATGTAATTCATTAGAATGAAAAATTTTTTAAAGACAAGGTACGTAAATAAATTAATTTCAGGCCTTTGTTCTCATTTTTAACTGAATTTACATATCGTAGGGGATCATGTGGATACTAGTTTAGCCTGCTTAGCCGTAGGGGACTAGGTTGGATGCTAGTGTTAAAATGAGAATGGCAGATAAGAATTTTTACTTGTTAGCATAACCAGAAGTCAGGTTATCGAAAGAATGCAAAGATTTTATTAATAATTTTATATATAGTTTTTCCTTTAGTTCTCATAGATAGCTTTTCTTTCCACTGTTTGCAAAATCCTATAAAGAATATGTTTCATTACTATAAGCAAACAAATAATAAATAATTCACTTTTAAACATGTAGACTGTTGTTTATACTTACTTGCAACTTGCGTAGGTTGATAGTATTATCTTCGCAGCATAAAATTGGTAATCTTTTAGAAAATAACAGCCTACATAAATTCAGGAATATCGTGAACAAATAACTACATAATAACCAATGCTAGACCAATATTTAATCGAGTGTAGAAATCTATGTCCCCTTCATTTTTCTGGAAGCAGATTGTACTGATTCATTTAATTAAATGTGGGAGATCTAGAGTACTTCAACAATGTAATAATTCAAGAAGCCATATTTCCCCATTGAAAATGATTATAGATTGTAGATGGTTCTTTTTAATTGTAATACTATGTGTATAATGTAGATATCAAAATAAGACCAAATTATTGATAATTAGTTAATCTGTGTGTTCTATAATATGATTTCATCGTTCTTCTAATTCTGTCACATACCTTATACACCTGAATTTAATAAAATCCTACTGAAAGGTCATCTTGAAGGAAGCACTTATTGGACACAGTTTTGAAAAACGATTGGCATACAAAATACGATCCAATATTCGACATATAGAGACTGAATGTTAAAAAACATGTCTTTTAACTATTAACGATAAGATATGCAAAAAGTATAGCTTATCTGACAAAAATATCCACAGACCTTGCAAGTATCATAGGCGTATTGAAAATACCTGACAAGGTAGTTTTATAATTGAAAGCTAAAAAGCATTGTATTTGTAATAACGGACATATTTTCGTATCTTATTTCCTGAGGTATTTAGAGCCACCTTGATAAATATTTATAAAACCAACAAAAGTATAACCAACCTGCGACTGTGGTTTACAACATTTATGTTCATTAGTTGGATGTTCATCCTTGACCTTGATCGTTTCATAACCGACGCGCGACGGGTCGACAGATATGTCCTGTTGCATGTCGCTTCAGTTTTACGTGGATCTCAGCTCGTCGATCGACTTTCAGATTTGCCGCTTCCTTTATGCTTAGGCTGTCTCCATATACACCCTAAGAAAGAAAGTTTTTCTTATTACTTCCACATCCACGTAGTGGATTGGAAGTATAGTAATTGCAAAAAAATTTTCAAACATTTTTATTCGTGAAATAGGTTTAGAATGTCATGAAACGTCGAGATTTTAAATTTGAGCGAAAAAAAAAAATTTCTGTCGGTCTGTCTGTCTGTCTGTAACTTTTTTTTTTTTGTCCGCACGTTTTCTCCGGAACAGTTTAAGATATTGACTTGAAATTTTCTACACGTATATATTATAACGAGATCTGGAACTGGATTGTTTTTTGAGGATATTCGGTGAAGGGTTGGTGGTTAAATAGGGGTAAATAGGGGAAAATAAGTAGAGCAAGTTTGTAAGAGTACAGAAACTTGAAATTCGGTGTATGTACTATAAGTTAAGGCCTCAGATTTTTTTATAATATTTTTCAACCCCCCACCACCCCTACCCCATTAGTGGGGTTGATAAAATAAAGTTGAGATTTTCATTTGAAATTTCGTACACGTATGTATTATAACGACGTCTGAAATTGGATTATATTTTGAGATGATTCCGTTGAAGGGTTGGGGGTTAATTTGGGGTAAATAGGGGAATATAAGTAAAACAAGTTGGTAAGAGTACAGAAACTTGAAATTCGGTGTATGTACTAGAAGCCAAAGCATCAGATTTTTTAATAATATTTTTCAACCCCCACCACCCCTACTCCAATATGAAAAGGGTTGATAAAATAAAATTGAGATATTCATTTGAAATTTGGTACACGTGTGTATCATAACGACATCTGGAACTAGATTATAATTTGAGATGATTCTGTTGAAGGGTTGGGGGTTAAATAGGGGTAAATAGGGGAAAATAAGTAAAGCAAGCTGGTAAGAAAGACTACAGAAACTTGAAATTCGTATATGTACTAGAAGCCAAAGCGTCAGATTTTTTTGTAATATTTTTCAACCCTCACCACCCCTACTCCAATATGAAAAAGGTTGATAAAATAAAATTGAGATATTCATTTGAAATTTGGTACACGTAACGACATCTGGAACTAGATTATATTTTGAGATGATTCCGTTGAAGGGTTAGGGGTTAAATAGGGGTAAATAGGGGAAAATAAGTAAAGCAAGCTGGTAAGACTACAGAAACATGAAATTCGGTGTATGTACTAGAAGCCAAGGACTTAGATTATTTATAGTATTTTTCAACCCCCTACTTCATTATTAAAAGGGTTGATAAAATAAAATTGCGATATTCATTTGAAATTTGGTACACATATGAATTATAACGACATCTGGAACTAGATTATTCTTTGAGATGATTCTTTTGAAGAGTTGGGGGTTATTTAGGGGTAAATAGGGGGAAATAAGTAAAGCAAGCTGGTATAAGTACAGAAACTTGAAATTCGGTGTATGTACTAGTGGCAAAGGCCTCAGATTTTTTTATAATATATTTCAGCCCCCCACCAGCCCTACTCCATTATTCTAGGGGTTGATAAAACAAAATTGAGATATTCACATGAAATTTAGTACGCATATGTATTATAACGACATCTGGAACTAGATTATATTTTGACATGATTGCGTTGAAGGAGTGGGGGTTAAATAGGGGTAAATAGGAGAAAATAAGTAAAGCAAGCTGGTAAGACTACAGAAACTTGAAATTCTTTGTATGTACTAGAAGCCAAGGTCTCAGATTATTTATAATATTTTTCAACCCCCACCACCCCTACTTCATTATTAAAAGGGTTGATAAAATATAATTGAGATATTATAACATCTGGAACTAGATTATACTTTGAGATGATTTCGCTGAAGGGTTGGGGGTTATTTAGGGGTAAATAGGGGGAAATAAGTAAAGCAAGCTGGTATGAGTACAGAAACTTGAAATTCGGTGTATGTACTAGAAGCCAAGGCCTCAGATTTTTTAATAATATATTTCAGCCCCCCCCATCCCTACTCCATTATTCAAGGGGTTGATAAAATAAAATTGAGATATTCAAATGAAATTTAGTACGCATATGTATTATAACGACATCTGGAACTAGATTATATTTTGAGACGATTCCGTTGAAGGGTTGGGGGTTAAATAGGGGTATATAAGGGAAAATAAGTAAAGCAAGCTGGCAAAAGTACAGAAATTTGGGATTTGGTGTATATACTAGAAGCGAAGGTCTCAGGTTTTTTTATTAGTATTTTCCATCCCCCCACCACCCCCACTCCCTTATTAAAAAAGTTGATAAAATTAAATTTAAATTTTCACTTGAAATTTGGTACATTTATGTATTATAACTACATCTGAAACTAGATTATGTTTTGACATGATTGCGTTAAAGGAGTGGGGTAAGTAGAGGTAAATAGGGAAAAGTAAGTAAAGCAAGCTGGTAAGAGTATTGCAACTTGAAATTCGGTGTATGTCCTAGAAGCCAAGGCCTCAAATTTTTTAATAATATTTTCAACCCTTCCACTACCCTTACTACATTATTAAAGTGGTTGAAGTTCACTTGTAATTTGGTAGACGTATGTATTATAACTACATCTGAAACTAGATTATATTTTGGGATGATTCCGTAGAAGGGTTGGGTTTAATAGGAGCGACTAGGGGAAAATAAGTAAATCAAGCTGATAAGAGTACAGTAATTTGGGATTCGGTGTATATACTAGAAACCAAGGCCTCAGATTTATTTCTAATATTTTTCAAACTCCATCACCTCCGCTTCATTATTAATGGGATTGATAACATCAAATTGAGATATTCACTTGAAAATTAGTACACGCATGTATTTTAGTGACATCTGATTGAGATGACTCCATTGATGGGGTGGGAGGTGGTAAGTTGTGAATAGTAGAAAATAAGTAGGGTGAACTAGAAACTTCATTTTTAACGTATATGGTAGAAACCAACTGAACAAACTTTTCTATGACATCTGCCCCAAATATTATTAAAATTCTATGACCAATAATTTCCACATACTAGAATGCAAATATAGTCAAGATGTTTCCTTTAAAGTGACTTGGATGAAGAATCTGGATGTGGAAGTAGTGATTCCTTAGGCAGCGGTTTTTTTTGTATAATTTCTATACCTGATGTGAATCATCAAGTCAGCATAACCAGACAGCATAAATACAGAAGTATAAAGTGCTAATGAATCTTCAACTTTACCATTACGATAAACATTAATCCTAATGCACCGTCATTACGGTTTTCAAATTGTTAATAATCGCCGATTATGGACATGATTTAACGCAATTAATTATTGCTGCCTTTTAAAAAAGAATCCTACCGGTATTCTGTCAGTCGACATTAGTGTGGTAGTACATTTTGACGCATTTAGAAACATTGATGCACAGCGGTCAATTTTCAGAAAATATTCGTTAGAAAAGCGAAAAAATATTCAAAAAAGTTTAGACGCTGAAGGGGTGATTTTTGAAGGGGTTTAAAAAATTTGTTTAGTTCATAAATTCTGATACTTTGTACGTTCGATAATATAGTACCCGTGAATGAACTCAAAATGGTAAAAAAATTCTAAGAATCAAGGGGTTGATTTTTAAGGGGGTAAAAAATTAAATATTATTTTAAAATTACGTAACTTTTTGAATAAGATTTGTGACTCTACGAAATAAATGAAAAGTAAATGTAGTGAAATAAATGTAAGTTCTTAATGGATGGTTTTTGAGGAGGCGCAGCGAACAATGGTGTCGTTGCACGTATTTTTTTTGTTGAATATTCTGAAAATATAATGAAAAATATTAGACCCGTGTTTTTTGTTTTTTTTGTTTCATGCGTTTTAAGGGTGTAAATTAGCATGAAAGTTCGGTCTGTGACTCTTTAAACCCTTTAACTGATGACGTAGTGCGGGCAACGCCAAATGCCTCTGAAAATAGTCGGAACTTACCGATGTATCCGTGCCCGCTCCTGTCATTCAAAAACCTGGCGTCCGGACGTGGACCATGACCTAGGCCTACGTGTCGATCAATAATCCGGCGCTAGCGCATCAATGTATTCAATTTATGACGTAGCAGGGGCAAAGGAATTCTGCTGACGGCGCGGTTTATTTCAAAGTGGTGTAGTTTAAATTTTAGGCAATAGTTTGGTGAATTCATGTAACACAGGACATTAACAAACCCACGGTTACATTCTCTATACAAAATCAGTCTCAATTTCGATATAGTGCAACGACCCCATTTTATATTTCTGGGAGGACGAAATTATTTCAATTATATATTTTTCTGTTTTTGGTGCAAAATGGTTAACTTTATAACTTTAGACATGTAACTTAACTTGTATTTAAGATTAATTGCCCTATATACAAACATATATATCAGTGGTAATAAAAATAAAAGTAAGCAAGCAAAAAAAATTAGTCGCTATCACTATCATTACAAACAATTTCCTTGGCAGACCAGGCATACCGTTTATCGAAGAGAAATGTGGAATATTACTCGTAAGTGGATTTTAATCGGCTGTACTATATAGGACAGCTTTTTCTAAGTTTTTTTATTATGCAAACAACAACACATTTTCCACTTGCATGATATGCTTGAGTTGCTAAGCTTAACTGTTTTGAAAAATGTTCGGGTAGTGGTTGCACTTTTTTCTTTTCGTTCTTTGTTCACTATCACCAAAACTTATATTAGATTCACAACTGGCTGTTTAACCAAGTCGAATATATTTTTTTAAGCGAAGGTACATTAAATTTGTTGGACCTCCAGCGTTTAAACAAATTTCACAAGAGCAGTTTAATAATGTGACGAAATTAATCATTTTCTCCTAACATTCCACAATAGTTTTCTTTCTCATGTTCAATATACTCAATTATCTTGTGAATCGCCCTTAGAGATGCTCCATCACCCAGTAAATTCTCATTCCGCAGGAAATGAAATAGAGAAATTCTCTATGCAAATGACCACTGTAATGAAATCATAAATATTTTCTAAAGTAAGTGCAAGTAAGTGGACTTTCATTACATGATTGAAAGACATTAGTAAGGTACAACATAAATTTCGGTGAAACTTTGTGAAACTTGTTTTAAAACTCAAATACAAGCGCGCAAATACAGGCCTACACGGAATAAATCATTAATATGATTCTGCACTAAAGTATACATACCTCGTGACACTTTTTCGATAGCTGAAGACAGAAGACAGGTATTAACAGCACACAAAAATAGTTTCAAATTCTCGAGTGCAGTTAACAACTTGCTTGGACTAGTATCGACGGTAAATTTTCAGCCGTGGACCAGCCTAAATACTTTATTGGGTCAAAACTTTGTAGACGTACGGTATAAACCAAATATTCTTTTGGTTTATGATGTTCTGGTTATTCAGGTAGAGTCGGGTACAATTTAAGCTGACTTGTGTCATGGCCGCGAAAACGTCTGAACTAAGATTTTATTTGATGCATAAGAAATACCAGTAGTTCTCAAACAGTTCTCTCCTGTAACAGCAATGATGTCAATAATTATAAAAAAATATGAAAGATGTTATCATAAAATGTTAAGATTATTAATTTAGTAACTTCGTCATTTTAGTGGAATTCTGATTATACAGTGTCCGCCATAAAGTTGGCTACATATGGGAAAATATTGTATTATTGACATTTCCAAAAAACTCTATTGGCGGTTCGTTTATGAATGTCCGACAGCAAAAAATTACATTTTGACAAATATCATGTGATCACCGGTTTGGCAGGACTGTAAAAAATAGTTGACGGTGGTACCGAAAAAAAGGGTCAAATTGTTAAGACACCCAAAAATTTTATTAAGAAAAAGTGCATAAAATACAACAAGGACCCCATATATCAATTTTGAAGCAGATATGAGGAAAACAAAAAAGTGCAAATTTTTCCCCTACCATTAATTACTAAATGAAAAATCATAAATTCTTGTGTCTATTTCACAAATATTTGATTAGTTTCGACAAAAACTTTATGTATTTTAGTTGAATAAAGGTATTTGCATGTAAAAAAAGAAACGAACCCCCAATATAGTATTTTTTAGAAATCTCAATAATGCAAATTTTTCCCATATGTAGCAAACTTTATGGCGGACACTGTAGGTATATAGGCTCGGGCACAAATGAAACCGATAACAAAAAATGAATTGCCCAATTCAGTCAATAACAATTAACAATGAGTTATCAGAAAAAGAAATCAAAGACTAATATTGTTACAGTCCAGCAAGAACCACGGGGAGGTATGGGCATTTCTTGTCAGGAAAGGATAGGATCGTAGTACTAGTAGGGGAAATGATGTTAGTAAAAATAAAATATTCCATATAATAAAAAAAAATCTGAAATCTCTATGAGAATAACGAAAATAAATTATTTTTCTTTTAGCGGTAATAAATAAATATTCTGGTTGACAAAATATATATTAAAAAAATTAACAATAATTTTAAAACAAATAAATTAAAACAATTCTGAAAGAGCAACCCATTGGCACGTTTTCATAAACACTAAAACACTTGAACACTACACTTGAACACTACACTTAAACACTACACTTGAACAATTTACGACACGTTCTCATAAACAATACAACACCACACTTGAATAATTTATCTACTAGACGCACGTTTCACCATTCGTGTATTAATACATAACGTAAGAAAGTCGATTTTATTAGAGATAAACACGCGCTAGTAGTAATAAAAGACACATTTTTGGGGAAAATAAAGTTTTAACAAAACTCGCGGCGCTGCTTAATAATATAGAACTCGCAGCCACCCCATTTACATTTATTGCTGCTCGAGTATCTTACCGATTGAGCTACGCGATCCTATCTTCAAGATATTCTAAAACGTGTAATATGTACATACTAGAAAATTGTAAGACTTAGTGGTTTGACATTGTTCGTTTGACGGATGAATATCCACTATTTACCACTAAAAAATAACTTAAATATTTCATATAAAGACGTTTTTCATATTTAGAGTGGTGTTAGTTCGCGGGAATGAATAATATTCGTCGTCAAATCACACAGTTTGCGAATCGCTGAGCTTATGATTATGTTTCTCACTCCTCAGTGTACATTTTACATTTCCGTCTCAAAAGAGTGGGAAAGAATCTTGACAATGTCTTTAGGCTACTGCTTTATGTTTGTGTGCAAGAGATAGTGAAAGCGTATGCGCAACATTAATTCATACATCGGTCATTTTAAACTGGACCCGACTCTATCGGCGTAAATAATAATTGTGAGTGTGGGATAAATTTTATTTTTTAATTTTTTCCTCCTGATGTTGGCAAACTGACCACTGTGGCGACGCACAGTGGGAAAAAAAACCTTTTTTGGACAAAAATCTGCCTACAAGTCAAATCTTAATCAATTTTGATCTACCTTGGCTTAATATGTAGGTTATTGGCTACACTTTCAGATTAGACTACCTAAATTGCAAGCCCCGATTTTCTAACCTCAAAAATTGTATCAAATATGAGAGTAATCACTATTATCTATTTCTACAAGTCAAATCTAAATCAATTTTGATCTACCTTGGCTTAAATTGTAGGTTATTGGCTACACTTTCAGAGTATACTGCCTAAATAGATAATAAATGATTAAGATTTGACTTGTAGAAATAGAAAAAAGTGATTACTTACTCTCATATTTGATACATTTTTTGAGGTTAGAAAATCGGGGATTGCAATTTAGGCAGTATACCTACTTTGAAAGTGTAGCCAATAACCTACATTTTAAGCCAAGGTAGATCAAAACTGATTAATATTTGAGTTGTAGGCAGATTTTTGTCCAAAAAAGGTATTTTTTTCCACTGTGCGACGGTAGCGCCATACACCTAACTGAACCAATCAGCGAGATATACTCCCTAACGTCTTTGACATCGTTTTTCCGTTGCGCAGTACTACCTACGGAAAACTGCGGAGTTAAAGGATTACTTTATTATTATTTTTATCTTAATCTTGATTTTCATCATCTTAAAACCTTGACTTATAACTCAAGATTTTGAGTTTCATCACAGTCACTTTCCCTCATTCTCCTATATAACCTTCCTACTTTTCCACCTTCTCCTAGCTTAACTTCTTATGTTATCCATGCATCATTAGGGTTCGCCTCACTTTACTCACAATACTATTAACGTTAATATTTCATTTTACTTTCGGAAATATCTTTAAAATTTGTATAAATTGCGTGGTTCAAAAATTTGGATATACTGATTTCAATTTAAAATAATAGATACTTAGTAGTAACGTGAAAACAAGTATGTGATATGTAAATCTATAATAAAAGATCTGTTTTATCTGGCATATTATTTATTGCTTTCTCTTGTTTTAGGTAAGAAGACATTCTTTAGCAATCACTTGGGTATGTAAAATTTGTCTCATTAATACAGTATGTAATTTGTATAATCGATGTAGGTTTTTTGTAATTTATCTGCGAAATTTTTAAATACATTGGTAGTGATTTGTTTTCCTGTACAGAGCATGGGCTGTTAAAGCCCTATGTGTACTGTTCTATTCCCACTTGGTAACGTTAAAATAAAACAATGAACAAGTTTATGGAGTCCGATAAAAAAATTTAAAATCAAGGAAATAATTTTATCGTAAGGCTCTATACAGGGTGTCCTAGCTCTTTTTAGACAAGCTTTATCTGGAAAACGGTAAGACAGAAAGAAATGTTAGGTGGAAAAATTATTCTGTTTAAAAAAATGCATTTAATCATTTTATATTCAAATGTCTAGGACACCTTAAAAAGGCACGCTTTTATTTCCAAACAAATTTATTAACCATGTGCTATGCTTATCGTAAACGGGTTATGATATATCAATGGTTTAATCTTGATTCTAACATGTTCCATTTTCTTAAACTAATAAGGCTGGCCTTAATTACACACAAAGGCAGAAATTATTAACTGGAATTCAGTGGTAGTTTCACTGACAGTTGTTAATTACTTCCACATCCACGTGGTTTTTAAAACTCTCTCATATTCAAATCAGAAATATTCTGTCACTGTTTACATCTAATGAATATGTTGATATGTTACTTATTTATGGCGAGAGATTTGGAGGGAACTGGGTTGGTAATCAGAGACATGTAGTGGCCTGCACTGTCACCTGATATGTCGCCCCTCGATTTTTTCTTATGGGGCCATTTAAGTTGTATATGCTGAGAAACTAAATAATTGTAATGATTAAAAGAATAGGATAACTCATGCGTGCCAGCAAATATCCCCAGAAGTTATAAGGAATTCTAGTACACGAGAACTTTTAAGGAGGTATGGGTTGTGTCAAATAGAATATGCACGACAATTTGAGCATCTTTTATAATAATCACAATAGCTACTGTTTTTGTATTGTGTTATTTCTTATGATCACGTTAAGGGGCCGTCCATAAAATACGTCACTCAGAATTTCACCTTTTTGGACCCCTCTCTCCCCCTTCGTCATGCTAAGTCACACTTTCAGCGACCCCCCTAACAAATATTACGTCACAAAAGCTAGCCCCCCCCCCCATAAACGCTTTCTTGTGATTAAAAATAGCATACAGATGAATAATTTAAAATATTTCTTATGATCACATAAGTAATTAAATAAGTGTGTACAATCTGAAACATCATTTTTTTTACTATCCATATGTTTATTTACAGGCAGGCCGGTCGTGAAAAAATCGGGGCACAGAAATTTATTTCGAAGAGCAGGGGGTGGCATTCCTGATAATAAATTATTTGTTTCAATAAAAATTTCAAACAGCGGGAGGGGATGATATTCCCTGAAATTCCCTGAAATTAAATATTTACCTCCATCGAAATTTTGTTTTGAAAAGCGGGGGGGGGGTGATGCTCCTTAAAATTGAATATTTTCCTCGATTGAAACTTTGAAGATCGCAATTCTGAAAAACGGGGGGGGGGGGGCAGCAATTTCATATTTAGTCGTTCAAAACTCATTGTTATTTAAATCAAACTAATCATTTAAAAGTATACCTCTCTCATTTCCTAATTTGCCTAATGCAAATACTTATCTAACTTCAAATGATACCCGGGCCCCTCAAAAACCTCCGGGCCCCTCAAAAACCTCCGGGCCCGGGGGGGGAACACCCCCCCTCTCTCAACGGGTCTGTTTACAGACTTTTAGTACGTGATAATGACTTTCTATCGTACTGAAAAAAAATTAAAAACTGCCAAGTTAAGAGAAAAATTAAAATAAAATTGATTAACCGCGAACGTCACATTTCCTTAGACCCCCCCCTCCCCCTTGTCACATCTCGTCACGCTAAGCAATACCCCTCCCTCCTCCTTATTTGCGAATGTATTTTATGAACGGTCCCTAATATAAATGTTATCCCAAAAATTTAACTGTTAATATCTTAATGCCTGTACTTTTGAAAATAGAATGATCAAATGCATAATTTTAAACAAAATAACTTTTCCATTTAAAATTTCTTCTATGTCTCAGAGTTTTCCAGATAATGCTTGTCTAAATAGAGTTGGGCCACTCTGTATACTCATTGTTCTCACACTGTGTACTATCCTTTCGTACATTTTGCTACTATTGTAACAACAATCTCTAAAAAAATACACTGGGCTCATGATGAGCAATAACTCCGAAACACATTCTTGTTTCTTATTGGGATATATAGCAATCATCCTTGTTATCTATTAATTAAAATGTTTATGAAACAAGATTTGTATGTCCTGTTTGTATGGGAAGCTAGCTGTCCGCTTATAAAATTTAGTTTTTCACATATTTCTGTCTATATTTAAATAGCCGAACATTACTTTTTCATATTTCATATAGATTTCAAAGCATTACTTATAGCAGAGAGGTATATTTATTTTCTATTTATATTTTATATTCAATGGTTTGAAATATTTAGAGAATACACTTTCGACATTGTGAAGCTATTGCCAAAAGATAATTTATAGTTTATATTTCCTTGGAGCCGAACTAATGAAAATTAATTTTAAATACCTACCAACGTTTAAAAATAAATATGTGACTAATAATATATTTGTTATTTTACCCAATTAATATAAATGTACATTCATTCGGTTAACAAAAAACATATTTTCAGCGTTGGTCCAATATACAGAGTGGGGCAATAGTCCGTCGGACCTCGATATCTCGAGTTCTACGATAGCTAGAAATTCTTTAAAAAATTGCAAGTAAATTAGATAAAAAAGTCTATAACTGGAAATTATTTTCGAACATACAGGGCGAGCCAAGACGAAATTACAGGATTAAGTCCCTTTTTTTTAAATGGAATGCTGTGTATATCAGTACATTTTTTGAAGCCTCCTTCTAGGCTCTATTCATTCCTATATTAGCATTGAATAATCTCCCAACTTGGATGTAATGAATTTTTTTGTTGAAATAATGCAATCTGCAGATGAATATTAAAAACATCACCACAGTCACAGTTATGGGTTTAAAAAAAAGCTTATGTGAATACCAGTTACGAGACATCTAATTAATGTTTTTGAATCATTTTCATTTCCTAAAACTATATAGGGTGGCCAAAAATTATTTTTCAATTAAGAACTTTTTGAATTGAATTTTCTCAATTGTTTCAAATGGAACACCCTGTATATTTTCAACGATGTGATGTAGAAATGAAAAACGAACATTTTTTGTAAGTACTTCCATAGGGCTAATTGCAACCATTTTCGTTTTATAAATAAATAAGTGTCGAATTCAAGAATAAACTTAAAAAAAGAGGTTCTCTCAAATAATTCATTCAAAAAAAATATAATAGTTGCTCGACGTGTTGCCCATTTTGATTGACACACGTCTTTATGCAATTTTGAAATGAGACCATTTAGTGGCACCATTTCTGCCAATCCATTGAAATGAGTAAATAGTATTTAACACGTCCTTTACTGTAATGTTTTTTTGTATATTTTTTCGTTATTCGACAAGCAATAAAACCTTAGTTTGATA
Source organism: Stenurella melanura (assembly GCA_963583905.1). Taxonomy (NCBI): domain Eukaryota; kingdom Metazoa; phylum Arthropoda; class Insecta; order Coleoptera; family Cerambycidae; genus Stenurella; species Stenurella melanura. The sequence continues at coordinate 214,043,356 of OY757309.1, forward strand.
AATTGTCGTGCACAATGGAGCATTTATCACACTTACTGGTTGTTAGTTACAATTTGTATTGAATTTAAAATATTTGGAATTTTACAATATGAATTTTATTAAAACGGAACTTGTAGACATGACTTTTGCTTTGGGCGAGTCAGACAGAAATTGTTTACTTGACAATAGAATTTATCACCAACGTTATCCTGTGAAAGAAGGATTCCTGATGTTAGCAGCTTCCAAAACCTTCTCGATGGATTTCTGGAAACTGGAAATGTCGAGTACAAAAAAAGTGAAAGAATGAAACGTGTTGTGTACGAAGAAAATGGGTTTTCTCTGGTGCTGGCAACGGTTGAGAATCCCCATGTTAGTCAAAGAGAATTGAGCTCAATAGTAGGAATAAGTAGACGGTCTGCGGGTCGAATCTGAAAAACAAACAAGTTGCATGCATATCATATTCAAATGCACCAGGAATTATCTGATGACGATTTTCCAAAACGCCTACAATTTTTTAATTGAGCCAGAGGTAAAATGCAAGATAATGCTAACTTCTTCAATAATGTTTTATTCACCGATGACGCAACTTTTCATAAAAATGGATTTGTTAATAGGCACAATTTCCATTATTATGCTTCGGAAAATCCTCACTTTTTTATGCAAGTTGATAACCAACACAGATGGTCTATAAACGTTTGGGGAGGAATTATTGGAGAACATGTAATTGGGCCATATTTCTTTAATGGTACATTGACTTTATCTTCATTTTTTGGAAAACTATCTGCCACAATTATTGGTAAATCTTCCAGAAAGAATTCGAAATAAGATGTGGTTTCAGCAAGATGGTGCTCCACCACATTATTTAAATGCAGTTAAAGACCACTTAAATAATACCTACCCTCATCAATGAATAGGAAGAAATGGACCCACTAAATGTCCTGCTAGATCCCCAGATCTTACAAAAGCGGATTTCTTCTTATGGGGATACGTAAAGGAAATTGTTTATAGAGACGCACCAACAACAGTACAAATATGAAGGACAGAATAATAACTGCCTTTAGATCTATCACACCGGCAGTTTTATGAATAGTGGGAACCTCATTTCAAAAGCGCATAGAGATGTGCCAATCAAAATTTGGAACATTTATTATAATTTTTTCTATAGAGTTATTTGAAGAAACCTCTTTTTTTAAGTTTATTTTTGAATTTTGTAATTATTGCTCAATAAAACGAAATTGGTTGCAATTAGCCATAGGGAAGTACTTACAAGAAATGTTCGTTTTTCATTTCTACATCACATCGTTGAAAAATATACAGGGTGTTCCATTTGAAAAAATTGAGAAAATTCAATTTAAAAAAGTCTTAATTGAAAAATAATTTTTGGCCACCCTGTACAGTTTTAGGAAATTATAATGATTCAAAAACATTAATTAGATGTCTCGTAACTGGTATTCACATAAGTTTTTCTTAAAACCCATAATTGTGACTGTGGTGATTTTTTAATATTCATCTGCAGATTGCATTATTTCAACAAAAAATGCATTACATCCAAGTAATTGGAAGATATTCAATGCTAATATATGAGGGAATGGAGCCTAGAGAGAGGTTTCAAAAATGTACTAATATACATAGCATTCCATTTAAAAAAGAGGCACTTGGTCCTGTAATTTCGTCTTGGCTCGCCCTGTATGTTCGAAAATATTTTCCAGTTATGGACTTTTTATCTAGTTTACTTGCAATTATTTAAAACGTTTCTAGCTATCGTAGAACTCAAGATATCGAGGTCCGACGCAATATTGCTCCACCCTGTATATCTGTAGTCTATTTGGAAATGAAGAAGAGGAATAAAAGCTCATATAACGATTTTATTCCGATTCCATTAGGCTCTTTCAGGATACAGGACTGGTTGATCAAGGTATGCAGCACATCTGAAGGCATTCTGAGGATACTGTGACAATCTTCAGCTTGTGCTCCATGATGCTAGCCTACGACATGTTAATCACCATTTGCTGGAGTCTGTATGTTGCACATCTAGCCTCTCTCTCCAGGCAGATATGGAGAGGAGGTAGATCCAGGCGAATTTCTAGATCGGCTGAGGGTCTGGTACTTATTGTACCAGTTATTGCTAGTCTCTGTAATGCAGAGAGTTTGGCTTTGGTGTCTTGTTGTAGCCCTTTTGATTACCAAACTATTGAGGCATACGCTACACTTGGTTTTATGACTAGTTGTATTTATTGGAGACCCCAAGATTTTCCACAAATTCTCTGACCTGTCCGCAACGACTGCTTTATGAATTACTTTTTCGAAGTGGGATGTAGATATACATTGACGTAGCGGAGATTTTAGAACCACTGGCTAGAGCGAGGACGCTGGTAGGTGAAGGCTACTATCTGCAAGTGGCAACCCCTAGCTGTTCTGCAAGCAAGTGGTCCAATTAACTAACTCAAATGTACTACTGAAGTAAACCAGCCTGAAAGGAGTATACACAATACAATTTTCTATGTCCAATCTACAAGAATCCATGTAGGTTAAACGGGAAGTTTTTTTTTTTACTTTTACTACTAGGATGATCGATCATGTATTTCGGCGGATTTTGTTAACGAATTGACAAATTGGATCGTGTGGACCACGCATCTAATTTATCTCTACCAAACCATCGCATCGTGCAGACGAACCTGAAAAATCATATTGTGTGTGAACCCTATAAATGTTTTCGTGACACGCGCCGCGGAAAACGTCTAAATTATTCACTAGCGTTTCACGCTTCAGAATTAGAACTCAATAGTGGCCGATTCTAGTGCGAAACTCATTTTGTTTCATCTTTACCGAAGAGATCACATCGAACTTCAAATCGGGTAATTTGCTCGTAGATGTTCTCACTAAATGAAATCATCAAATCACGATTCAAAATCGGCACTGAGCCAACACGGAGCTACAGAGGTCGGAATTCGTTCGGAAATATACGCGATACTACAAAGTACAAAGTGACGTAAAACTTCCGATAGCCGTTAAACTACTTAAATAATAAACTACCATGTAAAAAACGATTAAGAATATTGATATTCGAAATGATAAATACAAAATCTTCGTTTAAATATTATCAATTTATTAGTAACCAAGAACCCCTTTCTTCAAAAGATTTTATATTGATTGCTCTTGTAAAATATGTTTGTTTATCTTTTACAGGACGCATATCAGTTGACACATAATAAATGTATGAACGGACAGATAATTTATGTTTATTTTTAAATAGTTATTTACTTATTTTCAGATAATAAAATTGAAAATATATATTGTAATAACAGTCATTGACGCCTTTCTGATGTTCTGCATAGGTAGCTAAAAATACTTACCTGACTCGATATAGTTTTATTATTTTTGTAACGGGCAACGCACATAATTAACGCAACTTCATTTATTTTAGCATGGGTCATAAGTTGGTGAACAATTCTATTTAAAAACACCCTTTGACGCAATGTGACTACCTAGTCCGAGATTCCGTGGCATATTATCCGTGATATTTTCTAGGACATCCGTTACTTAGTCGGTAATAATATTAGATACCATTTAAAATTATTTTTAAATCTACAGGGTGTTTTACACAGCGGTGACAAGCTAATACCTGATTTATTTAAATAGAATACCCAAATTTCTTTTGTATATTTATAATTACCTTAATCCTCTATTCCCAAAGACTACTCAAATATTCCCAAATATACCTCAAAATTCCCAAAGATTCCCTATGACGATACTGATCGTCTACGCACTAGTGACTCATCCCGTACTGGCCCGGCTTGGGGGTTCTAGGAGGTTGGGCCTATCTGACCCGGGATCTGAGCTGGAAGGGGCCCCGTATTGCAGTGCTGATATGATTTAAATCAAATGATTAAGAAAAATGAAATAACACAAGATTATCTTTGCTCACGTGCTAAAGCTCTAGTTTTCTCCTCTCTGACACATGGACTGTTAGTGGTTTCCACAATAACAAAATTCTTGACCACAACAACGCTCGAACATCCAATACTTGATGCACGTTTCGCCAATCCCACTAGCATCATCGGGAGATAATTAAAGTTTTAAGCATCACCCGATGATGTTAACGTGGTTAGCAAAACGCGAGTTGAGTATTGATATTCGAGTGTTTTGTTCAAGACTTTCGGTGTTTGTGGAAACAGCGTCTCTAGAGGCAACGTCATACCGAAGGTTTCAGCCCCCTCCAGGATTGTTACGGAGGCAAACAGATAATCGTATCAATCCTTTCGAAATGTAAGTCTAGAGACATTTGCTATATGATTTATGCGACCCCCAAAGCGGCTTAGCCACGTCATTAGGAGAGAAGATAATATAAAGTAGTTATAAAACGAGATTGCAAGAGGTGATGAGGACTACCTCCAATACGTTGAGCTGATCATCACCAAAAGACTTGGTGGCAGAGCTCTGGCGAGGCTATGCGCCTAACAGGCAGCCGTAATAGCTGGTGTGAAGCTGTCCGAGATGCTATACATCAAAAGGAAGCCAGCTAAAATATTGCCCGAATCACAAAATGTGTATCAGGATGTCGTGAAAAAAAGAGCTTTTATTAATGGATTCCTAGTCCTCCAGCATAGATTTGCGCACCCGATCAAAATCGATAATTGTCTATATTCTTCTGTACGACCTGACTCCAACTTTAGAATATAAAGTAATTGGTAGCTGAACAAAATCTATGGAGCAACATTTTAGGCTCCATCTCTGATCCGCTTGAACTGTTGATTGCAATTTACAAGCAGTAATTGAATATATCTATGGAGAGCTATGCATTGTAAGAATGTGAGCGAGCATGCAGCAAGTTTGCCCCCATTAACAGCTACATGCGAGCAACTGTGCTCCAAAAGCGATTAAATAGTTTAGCATCATTTTCGATCAAACGCTAAATAGCAAAATTGACTTATGATTACCAAAGTTATGGTCTTCCAATTTGATCACTCTGTCTGTTACTCGCAATTACGTTGGCATGTAGCTGACACAGTTGCAAAGGAAGAAACATAAACACACCATTCTTAGTTACGCAATAAATAAATTAATAAAATATTCAAGGCAGTAATGAAGAAAATATTAAACAGATTTATTAGCTTGAGTTTTTTCAATCATAACATGAGGAATTAAAATAATTCATTTTAATTTCTTGCACTATGATTGAAAAAATCTAGCAAATACATACTTGATTGCGTGATTATCAATCATAGTATAAGAAATTAAAATAATTTATTTCAATTTCTTATAATCTTATTGAAAAAATCATACAACTAAATTATTAAATATCGTCCAAATTATGAAAAATACCTTCATTATCAGCAATAGTATCAACTACTGTAGGTGATGTACTTAGAGTCGTAAGAAATTCGCTGTAGTATTCTGCTACTTTCATCAATATATGGTTGAAGTTCTGTTAAATGCTTTAGCTTGTTTTCAGGAATTCCTGATGGTGTATTCGAAACCGGAGTTAGTTTCCATAAATGCGAATTTTTTCTCATTAAATCAAGACCTTGAAATCCTTCATTACTATCAAACGATGATTTATAATACATTTGCGACTTGAAATTCTCATTCATTTATGTGAGTTTAATTAACATTGACGTTTTTATCTAAATACAATCCGAACAAATGTAGTTCATTGGTACCAATAAGTCATTATAAGGAAAAAATAAATATTGGCCCTTTTAGAACCAAGCCACAAATATAAAAAGTGCAGTAAGTTGGCGAAGAGAATAATGTTTACTATAGTTAATTGTTATAATTACTAATCTAGAAAACCATATTTTCATTTTATTAACCGAATTATTTTTAATGGTGTAATAAGTATAATAAAATTTCAAATTATTTGACATTAAGTGCAATCCTGGACTTAGATGCGTCAGCAAAATGCAACTGCATATAAATGCCAGTATGAAGGCATATATAGTCACGTGACTTCCTTGCACTTGTGCACGCAGCAATCGTCAACTGTTGGTAACAGGTTATTATCTTTCATATTGTGTGTTCAAGTTAACACAATAATAAGTACTTTCGATAACGCACTATATGTGAAAAAAAAATATCTGCCTATTGTGTTCCTTAAACAGAAATTTTAAATAACAACACAAGTCTCGTTAATAATAATTACGTTCCTTTATTATTTTTATTGTTTTTATATACACACATACAAATGCATACTGGACAAGGTTCACCATTTAAGAAGACACATTAATTTTATTGCATAGTTGTTTATATAGCTTAAAATCTTCAAGATCACGAATTTTCAAGAATAATTCGGTATAATTGTACCTAAAATGTAAAAAGTTCAAATTGACAATTAATAACATATATTCAATAAAACTTTTGATAGAACTCAATCACATTTATCTGTGCATATGTTGAATTAGAAATAAAAAGATAATCGATTTATGGTCAATGTCCGGAAATTATGTTCTACGTATGTGTTATAAAAATATTGAATTATCAGCAAAGAAAATCATGCAATTTAACACTGAAAACATAGGTATTGAGTAATTTGTGCAAAAATTTATGTATTCTTGTAATGCATTAGAAGGAAATAAGGTTTCTACTATTTGCAATATATCTTGATTAATTTGTGATGTTTCTCCCTTCTTCTAGGTGTAAAACACGTGCAGAAAGGGATTAGAAACGGGCAAATCTGGAATTCTAACTAAACAATGCGATGTCATGAAATCTTGAAGTTAGGCATCATATCTCATATCACCACTCGCGGTACACATAAATTGAAGGATTCTGCATTCTAAATGTCTATATTACAAGCTTAATTCTCACAACTCTCAAGCACAACCCACTTGGATACTAAAGTAGCTTGTAGGTAGAGAGCCGATTGTATAGATTTGCCATGAATAAGATACATAAGAAACTTTGTATGAGTGAGTAAGTACTACCAGGGAGCCACTTTTCATATAAGCATTTTTTTATACATACCGTATCTTTAATGCCAGATTTTTATGTGTTTTGTATAAAACGAAATTCAATTAAATTATGAAGATTACATCACAGTTAAAATAATTATTTGAAAATTATTTGATGATCGTTTAAGCGCAACTTTGTTTGACGCTATCGAATGGACATTAAAAGAGCTTTCGATAGGTGTATTATTATATTTAGTATTTTTGCTATACAGCTTTAGCATACTTATTTTGAAATATTTGGAAACGAAAATGAAAAATCACGATAATAAATGATCATTTATGTTCAAAATCATCTTAAAAACTAAACATTTTATACAATATTCTTTCTTGTTTTAAGATAATTTGAGTCATTTAAATCATTGTTTTCAGTTGCATCATCAGAATCATAAATATTTTCTTCTATTTCGCAAACTGGTTCGTACATGCTAGAATAAAAAATTTGCGTATCCGATTCGCTTGCATAATCTGTACTTGTTTCACTATCGAAATAGTCAGTACTACTGTAAACGGAATCTTCATTAGCATCACTGACCATTTCAGTGTTTTCGGATTCATCATCCGAAAAACAGCATTGTCTTCTATATCATCAACTATTAATTCAGTAGGCGCATTTGCACAATTTGTGCCTTTGTATAAACGTCAAAAAATACTACAATTTCTATCTTTAGATTTGCATAAGCATATATTTCTTTTATAACCTTTTCTCCAAGAACATTTAATTTTTTCTATCAAACTTTCCGGTATGGCTGATTGATTACTTGTGATTGGCATTAAGCCATCAGTGCCGGATCTGGACAACGACGTCGCCCATTTAAAACATTTAAACATATAAATAATAATTATTTTACGATTTTTTTTTAATTAATTAAGAATTACATTTAAATTAAATTTGTATGGAAAACTGGTAAAAAAGATACGGTATATATGAAAAGATGCCAAAAAAGTGAAATTACATTTTTTCTTTATTAAAAAAAAGCGGCATTTTAACTTGATAAACCAATTCTAGCATACGTTCACCAAAAAGTACACAATAAAACCTACAGTTAAAAGAAAAGTTTACCTTACGACCGTTAAATGGCAAGCGCTTTAATTTTTTTCGAAAATGGTCAATTTTTGGCGTAAAAATGAAAATATGTTTTGAAAATTAAATCACATATTTACAGCATAAGAATACGTACTTTCTCGAATTTTTGTAAAGATCTGAAGATTATTACCCCACGTATTGCATTATTAGTAAAAATAATAATAAATCGAGAAATTTGGATTTTTGAGGTTAGGATGTACATTTAATATAACTATACCCCAACTTTTCGATAGTAGATTCATTTGCGAGTATTTGAAGTTGTTTTATTTCTCTACGATCAGTTGAGCTTGATATATGTAAAAAATAGTGTAGCAATGCACTTATGAGTTATTCTCACGAAGCCGCAGCCTGATTTTGCTCATTTTCTCGGTTTTCAACTCATTTGCATGTATGAAAAATCGGTAAAGGTATTTACACAGAACTTCCCTCTTTAATAATACAAGACGGTCTCTCTAAAAAATTATTAATTAAAAAATGACATATGAGAATTATAATCGCCATGTAGTTAGCTCTATTGTTACAAAGAAAACCTGATAACTTTTTTCCATCATCTATTGTGTGGTGGTGGGGGAAAAATTGTTTCAATTTTTTTTTAATTTCCAAACATTTTTCGGTTGAAATAGGTTTAGAATATAATGAAACGTGGAAATTTTAAAATTGAAGAAAAACTTTTTTTCCATCGTCTTTTCTATTGTAGTGGTAAAAAAAAATATTATTTTAAATTTTCAATACTTTCTTTTTTAAAATATGTTTAGAATGCCATGAAACGTGGAAATTTTAAATTAAAGGAAATAATTTTTTTATCGTTATCCGTTTTATACAACATTTTCAAAATTTCTTTCTATTTTAAATTAAAAAAAAAAATTTTTTTTCTATTTAAAATTTTTAAAATGTCTTTTTTTTAAATAGGTTTAGAATGTCACGAAACGTGGAAATTTTGAATTTGAGCAAACAAAATTTTTCCCATCACCCATTTTATAAAAAAAAATCGGTAAAGGTAATTTACACAGAACTTCCCTCTCTATTTGTGCATGGCGGTCACTCTAAAAAATTAATAATTACGAAATGACATTTAACATGTTAATCGGAATATAGTTATCACTATTATTACAAAGATAACCTGATAAGTTTTGGTCAAAAAAATATACAGAGTGCTCATCCAACAGCAAAAGTTCAATACTAAATAACAGGTGCCACATATGGAAGGCCTGCGCAAATACCTTTGCAAATGTCCACCATGACTGAATTATTTCTTGAGATGACCACCCTGTACATTTTTCAACAAAAGTATAATAGGTGCATAAGTATGCCAAATATTGTTGCCATCTGTCACATTTTCAATCCCACATTCACGTAGTGGAATGGAAGTATAGTGGTGGTTAAAAAATTTCATTTTATTTTGAAATTTTTCAAAAATGTTGATAAAAGTTTTTTTTTTCTGAAATAGGTTTAGAATGTCATGAAAGGTGGGAATTTTAAATTTGAGCAAAAAGAAAAGTTTCCTTCTATTCTATAGTAGTGGTAAACAATTCTTTTTTAAAAAATTTTTTTAGAAAATTTTTAATGAGCAACGAAAAATTTTTTTTCCGTCTATTGGTAAAAAATTTTTCAAAAATATTTTTGAAACAAAGTTAATAAGTTTAAAATGTCAAGAAACTTGAAAGTTTTAAATTTGAGCAAAACATTTTTTTCCCATCTATTCTAGTGGTAATTTTTTTTCCAAAATGATAAAAATATTGCAAATTTTTTTTTCCGAAATAGGTTTGGAATGTCATGAAACGTGGAAATTTTAAATTTGAGGAAAAAAAAATTTTCATCTATTTTCCATATACATAGTAGGTTAGTAGTGATATAAGATTAAAAATTCTTTAAAAATAATTTTGAAATATTTCAAAAAAAAATTTAAATTTGTTTGAATAGGTTTAGAATGCCATGAAAATGTGGAAATATTAAATTTGAACAAAGGAAAAAAAATTCCATCTGTTTTAGTGGTAATTTTTTTTTAAAACTGGTAAAAAAATTCTAATTTTTTAATTTTTTAAATAAGTTTAGAACGCCATGAAACGTGGAAATTTTAAATTTGAACAAGGAAAAAAAAATTTCCATCTATTTCGATGGTAAAAATTTTTCAAAAATGGTAAAAAAAATTTCAATTTTTTTTTCTTGAAATAGATTTAGAATGCCATGAAACTTGGAAATTTTAAATTTAAACCAAGAAAAAAAATGGTTCATCTATTTTAGTGGTAAAAAATTTTTCAAAAATGTTGGCGAAAAAAATTTTCAAAATTTCTTTTTTCTGAAATAGGTTTAGCGTGTCATGAAACGTGAAAATTTTAAATTTGAGCAAAAAAATTTTTTTTTCATTATTTATACCCTTTAGACGGTCCACCCCGTATATTTTCCGGTGAAAACCATTTCTTCGCTGACAGTAGCGTCAACTACCTACCAAAGTTGACTGCTCTCCGTCAAGTAGTTTTTTTAGTTAATGCACCAACAGACAGACAGACAGACTGACGGAATTGAGAAAGTTATATTTTCGTAATCTACGTGATCTGAAACGTCAAAATCCGAAAAAATCTCGAAGGGTGATTTTTTCTCGATACAGTACTTCACTCCAGTATGCGAGAGAAGTAAAAATTCAAAACTTTCAAAATTTCAAACATTTTTTTCCATTTAAAATTTCTAGGTAGACAGACTGACAGACAGACAGACTGGCGGAGTTGAAAAACCTATATTTTCGTAATCTACATGATCTGAAACGTGAAAATCGCAAAAAATCTTGGAGGGTGATTTTTTCTCGAATAGAAACATCCCTTCGGTATGCGAGGTAAGTAAAAAATGATAATAAAATACTTCCCATCGGTATGCGAGGGAAGTAAAAATTCAACTTCCCGATTACATCACTTTTTATCAAATTTTATGACAAACTTCTGTCCACTATATAGTAAAATTTGTAACAGGCTTTGTATCAATTAAATCTCATGAGGTGAGTGTTGTTTGTAGATCTATCCATCACTTACATACACCATATACCATTTATATCTTTAATCAATCTAAGAAGAATTTTTCTTTAAAACAAGTGTAATTTTTCCAACTTAATAGAAATCGCGCATGACTAGTCGGGTAGTATCAAACGGTATTCCGTCTTTCTTTTTATTTGAAACGTTAAATTATATTTTTGGCTCTACCCACCCGGATAATATATACTGTCTACCTACGCTTTAATGTGATGTACACATAATTCATTTGATTAAATGTAAATTATTATAGGTGAGATTAAATGGTATTTGATGCAGTAACGTCTACTGTCATGAGATAATATGTTGCGGAAGGCGAATACTCATACACCGTAAACATTCTATAGCAGTAAGGTTTTAACAAAAAAATATAAACGTCTGGCATTGCCCCAGGAATTTCTCATGACGTTTTTAGCGAAAATCTGTAATCCCGAGCAAGTCGTCTGCCTAATAATAACACTTCCAAAAAATATTTCTATTTTCACTTGACGCAAACAAAATATAACAGGGAACGTTACTTTGATTTATACTAGTGTTTCCGAATGACCGAAGTAACGTCATTTTACGTGTTAACATATTGCGTACATATTTTCTGATGTCCGAGTTTAATATTGCGTTCATAATTAAATCTTGTGTAGGTACAACTGTTAATTTTACTTCTCTTTTCGTTTTTTTTTAGTTAGAACGTACTCCCATTACAAGATAATATTAAAACTTGTTATAAAGTTGAAATTTCAGCCATTTGGTATTCAAATAAAGTCGTTCTTTTTTATTGATAATTGTCGAAAAACGTCAATAATTGTAGTACACTTCATTAAGTAGATCTCAGCATCACAAACAAATACCTTCTGATAGAACAGGCTTGGGCAAAGGATGCAGGACCAAAGCACAAATACTGAAATTGAGACAACTTATCGAGAAAATTTGTATACATGTTAATTGTGGTATTCTCTCTAGTCTTCTAATTTTACACTCGAATACCAACACTCGACGCGCATGGCGCCAACCATGTTGGCGTTATCGGGAGATGATTAAAATTATAGTACAACTAATCCTTTGAGGATGGAGTTTTTTTTCTTGGTTACACGTCCCACCGTCCTGAATTATTTTGCACTCGCCTTGGAGCAATTGTCACCAATAGGTGATTTTTGATTTTATTATTTTAATTTTACTTTTTGAAAGTTTATTAACAAAATTGTCAAAAAGACAATATATTGGATACAAACTGAATCACTTGGTATGTGTATACGCGACATTCGGTCCACGAATCATTTTAACTCTGTCGCATATACGTGACATTAGTCCTTAAAGTGCTAAGATTCAACCAATTCTGCATATACGATTGGCTGCTGTTATTTTTCCTGAACTCGGGACTCAGCTGCGGTAAATGCCAATGTCACAGGAAATGGTTGTTGTATGCTTGCGCGTGAGTGCAGGTTATGTGGTGGAATAACCTGCGGCTAAACCCACCAAGACGCTAAATTAATTAATACGTTAATAAATTAATAAATAAAGAACTTAAGGTATGTTCCTTTCCCGAAATAATCATCAGTTTCACTTTTATTTTATATATCATAATTTTTTTCAAAATAGCAATTTCTTTCCCCGTATTTTAGAAATAGTATATTATTGCTGCGCTGCTGTCACTTTGCCAAAGAATGAGTCAGTTTATTGACATACTGAATTGATTGCATTAAATTAATACATATAGTACATCTACGTTTTAATTTAACAACTTTAGACACTGCTGGCCATTCTACCATTTCAAAAGTGTACTAATGCATAAGACAAGAACAAATATATTTTTAATGATTTAGATAAATAGGTAACACCTCCGCTGATGTCACACCGACGCAGGCCATACTTTGACAAAATTTTGTACACTCCAGACAATGTAGGCTTCTTTTTCCAGTTTACAAAATAGTAGAACAGATAGTGAGAAAAATATGGAAACATTGTGCTCGCCAATATTCTTTACTAAAAATTACGGTCTCGGATGATTAGGGGTCGAGCTTGAGCTCTTTACCCCGATCATCACTGTACACCTGGACCGGCCTGGAAACATTGTGGGAAAGTGGGAGAAGGTAGCTATTAGAAGATAGTAAGAGTGTGGAAAGATTTGGACAAAGTGGAAAAACCTGGTGGAAAGGTGGGGGAAAGTGGGGAAGGTGGTAAATGGAAGATGGTAGTAAAGCATAAGGTAGGAGAGGATTGGGAGAAAGTACTGGAAATGTGGGAGAAGTGAGGGAAGATAGTGAAACTGTGGTGGGGGACAGCAAAAAGAAGTGGTGATAAAGATAATATGGTGAGAAGGTCAGGGTCGTGGTGAAATAGTGGATGGCATAGTGTAGAGAAGGATGGGAAAAAATGAATAAACGCGATTGCTAGCTACGTACATAAGCTAGTAAATAATACATTTTACTGATGGATTAGAAACTATTGTTACGTGTTTTCGCCTCTTAGGAAACACCCTGTATGAATCCGTGGGTTCTAAAATAATATTAACAAGGGGTAAACCATTAACACTTTATTAAATTATTTACAGAATATACAATACTTCTCAATTAACCAAAATAACCTTTACACTTTGTTTACTTGATATTTAACCTCACTTTCGCTACCAAACTTCACTTTAATAGAACTTCTCCTTCTTCCGCCGGGAATCGCGTCTCTGAAATTGCTCCCAGAGTCATCCAGAACACAATGGAGAATCTTCTCCCACCACACTCTAGAAAACTCTATCTCTTTCTACAAGTTTCCAGTCAGTAGTAGTCATGGGCGTATCAGTCTCTAGTTGTGTGTAATACATAACACTATATTATTCCCATTCTCAAGTGTTATGATATTTGCTTTTATCAGAATTATTGTAATCTTAACGGATTATTATCTAAACTACTATAACCATTAACCAACATGTACGTTCAATATAAATTATTATCATTTCTCACATAGTAATTTCTCTAGGTTTTCCGTTGTGGTTAGTACACGAACTGATAAAATTGTAACAATTAGATCACCTTCCTTTAATTCACTTAGATCATGTTTATTATTTCAGTTCTACAAAAGCGTAATTTTATTATAAAATATTTTGTTCCTATTAGATACAACTGTTTTTGATATTAGTTGGCCAACTTTTTTGAAATCTATGTTTAAAATGCAAAGGGAACCAATTTTTTGTTAAGTGATCAATTTTCAGTACAATCTGTTATTAGACCAATCCGACTTTTAACAATGTTATTACCTATCTTTTGAACGCGTAGTTAATTTATTTATTCACAGTCATACAGCAATATCAAATTGTACTAGTAAACTAGTATGCCTAAAGACATGACTTATAACAATGAACCTTTGGGACCATTAATAATATGGTTGATGTATTTGCTAACTTTTTCGAGCAATCTTACTTCCTTAATATTTCGGACGCTCCAGCAACCAAGTCTAATAATCTTTCGTTTCGTTTGACTGTCCGGACATTATATGCTTTACCGAGACTGAAGTTTGCATGGCGTTAAAAAGGATTAAACCTAAAGTTATTGCGGGCCCAGATGGGATTGCAACATTTCTACTGAAATACTGTGTCAGCATTTTTGCATATCATCTCTGCATAATTTTTAATTTATGCCTTAGGAATTGCTATATTCCTGATATTTGGAAATACTCCAAAGTGTGCCCTGTGTACAAAAAAGGCGAAAGAAATGATGTTACTAATTATAGACCAATAAAAAGCATATGTAACTTTGGTAAAGTTTTCAAAATTTTGCTGCATGATAACATTTATGCCATGTTCTACTGAAAATATCTACCCAACAACACGATTTTATGAAAGGTCGCTCCACCGTAACTAACGCTATTTAGTACATTGCTGGATCAATTGATTCTCACATACAGGTAAATTCAGTTTATACTGACTTTTCTAAGGCGTTTGATAGACTGAACCATAGTAAGCTTCTCTGTAAACGTGACAAATTTGGATTATCTGACGGTTTACTTCAATTTCTTGGGAGTAGATAGAATTCAATTCGTATCTTTCAATGAATATGAATCTGTTGAATATCAAGCCACGTCAGGAGTACCCCAGGGATCAATACTTGGACCTCTTTTCTTTAGTATTTATATTAACGACATCAGTGACCACCTAGACGTTTATTCTTTAATATATGCCGATAACGTCAAGATGTTGCCATAGGATTAATGATTCTAATGACTGTGAAGAACTTCAAAACAAGTTATCGGCTTGGTGCAATAAAATTTATCTTAATCTAAATGTTGGCAAGTGCAATGTTATAAGTTATACAACCAAGGATTTCCCCATTATATATAATTGTAATGTTAATAGCGACATGCTAAACAGACCATCTACGTCCAAGGACCTAGGTGTAACCTTTAATAATAAATTAACCTTCACAAACCATATTGATACTGTAATTTCGCATGCATATAGAATATTAGGCTTCATCTTGCGTAACAGTTCATGACTTTAATGACGCGAAAACCTTAAACATGCTGTATTTTGCTTTCTCTCGATCTAAGCTGGAGTATGCTTCACTTGTCTGGAAATCTGGGTATAACACTTATAACGATAAATTGGAAAACATTCAGCATCGCTTCCTGGCATTATTAAACTGAAAACTGAAGGTACATATCCACGAATTGGACCTACCCAAAATCAATTAATTGGAAAATCTGCCATTACTAGTCTTTCTGAGAGGCGTGAATCCTTTGCTTTGCGTTTTCTATAGAGAAAATTCTGCAAAATAAAATAGACTGTAATGAAATATTAAGCCAACTGAATTCTCATAGCTTTTATTTATCCACTCCTAGATCTAACGTAATAAAGTTTTCTCCTCTGTTTAATATTTGTACTGGCTATGAAACTCATTGCAGTCAGTTGGACATATTTGCCTAGCAGCCAGAAATTTTATTTACTCTCGTTAGTTAATACCTCATATCTCGACAACAATGAAACTCATTCCACCTCGGTATGTAATATACTAGTAATTGGGTCACCGCTTCCTACAAATGTGCCAAATAATTTTCTACCTCAAACAGTATCTGAAAAAAAAAAAGTCTGTGACAGACAGACGGACGGACGGACAGCCACCGAGTTGATTCTATATGTGTTCCGCTTTGCCAATTTTGGTATCGAACACTAATAATCTGACATCAAACTTCTGAATAATTGAATAGTGATATTTGTGGTGTACGGAATATGAATTAATGATTATATCCTCGCATTATTAACTCAGTACAACCACTTATCACTTTCTAAATTGTTAAAAATTGGGCAAAGTTTATCAGCGTTATTATACACTTCGTAACTGACATTTATTTGCCCTAGAGAAGCAAGTTGTATGTCATACGAGCTGGCGTCAATATTTATGTTTACAAATACATGAGCTTACTGGGTAAAAATAGAGCTTTAATAGAAATCAATCGTATCTGCTATTTGTTTATAGATAATCGCGAAATTGCATTTCATTTTTAAATAACTTTATCAGTAAAATATAAGGAAATAAAAATTATAAAATACGAAGTTAAAACGTCTTTCTTTAAATCCCATCCTTGGTTTAAATTGACCCACACGAGCATAGTAAATAGATATTATGCAATTGATTAATTTGCAACGATTTACATTAGACTAAACGGCAACTGTAATTTGTTGCTGGGTAGGAAACAATTGCAGTAACAACAAATATGAAAAACAGGACAATAATAGTACATCAAGAAGAAGGAGAGCCTATAATCTTCCATCCTACTAACCAACAGGGAAGAGAGAACACACCACTAGAGATAGTATATAGGAAGCACTGAAACGAAAGAAATCACTACGATAGCGCGATTATTGCACAAGAAAAACATGAAGCAGAACAACCAGAAGAAACATACGCTCGAACTGGGGCTATAACACCCCGCCCAGAATTAGAGGAAGCAACGCACATAAACATGTACCAAATATCACAAAGAACAGAGGAAGCCAACAGTCAAGAATTACAACACGATGACATCATTCTGGCGACATGGAATGTCAGAGGATGCATAACGAGAGAGAAAAGAGAAAAAATCGATGAGGTTCTTATGATGGAACACATACACGTTGCATGCATACAAGAGACATACACGATAGACGGAACTGCAGTTACTCAAAACTACAAATGGCATCTAAGTGGAGGGGACAAAGAAAAAACCAGCAGAGGAGTCGCATGGGCAATAAGACGGAACACCCCTATCCAGATAAAGACAAGAAAAGTAAACGAAAACATAACCATGGCAGACTTACAAATTGGAAAGGAAAACATATGCATACTAGGAGTACATGTGCCTACCGACAAACGGGCAGGACGAGTATTCAGGCAGATTACCCAAGAGACTAGAAGAAATAGGAATAGAAAAATGAACACAATAATACTAGGAGACTTCAACGCGCATATAGGAAAGGACGACCAAACACATGAAGACAAGAATATCATAGGAAAAACCTTACTTCACACATGGACAAACGATAATGGAAGCTTGCTAAAAAACTTGACACATCTGTTAGATCTAACAGTTAGAAACACATGGAGCAAGAACCTAACCTGCCTTAATACCTGGAATAAAGGAAACATCAACCCTCAAATAGACCATATCCTAGTGGATAGAAAAATAAGGGACAGGGTCAAAAATATGAAGGCAAAACAAGCAACAAACGTCAAAACAGATCACAAAATATTATATGGAACACTAGTAATAAAGAAACAAGAAGAAAAAAAAGAAAAAAAAAAGATACAACAAAACAGCAAATGACACATGGAACATCTCACTGCTACAAAACAAAGGAATAAAAAAGAAATACCAGGAGGAGATAGAAAAACAGTTAACAGGAAAGGAACTAAATTGGTCAACAATGGGTTTAAAAATCAAAATAGCGGCGAGGAAAAGGTTGAAAAGGAACAAATCCCCTATGAGCCCAAAAAGAAAAGACACGAAAAGAAATTACGAAAAACTAAAGAAAATAAAGGCCACAGGAAAACAATATACACCAAACATAGACAAAAAGATAATAGAAGCGAGGAAAGAAAGAAGAGACGCAGAGAGGAGGCACGAACAGAAAAAAAAATGCAGGGAATTCTTCGAAAACATAGAATCCACTCCAGCAGGACAGAGATTAAACCAAACCTTTAGACACCCCAAAACATACAGGAGAAACAACAATACGCAGTCAAGAAAATACATATCACTGCAGCATTGGGTCAGGAAACTAGAAGAAGGAAACGCAGAGAGAAGTCAAATAGAACCAATACAAGAAATGGACCACTGGCCTCTGGGAAAGCCACCGTCAAAAGACGAACTACTAGAAATAATGGCCAGAGCTAAAAGAAACACGGCCCCGGGAATAGATAAAATAAATAACGAACTAGTATACTATGGACCGGACAACATAAAACAGCTAATCCTAGATATCATCACCAACGCATGGACGGAAACCACACCCCTGCCTGAGGAATGGAATACAACCATACAGATACCGCTCCCTAAAATCAAATCACCACAAAACGTGGACGATTACAGAAGAATAACACTCAGCAGTGTAGGGTATAAATACTACGCACAATTCCTCCTCAGAGAAATGGAAAAATACATCGGCGAACTACCAGATTATCAAACGGCATTTATCAAGGGTAGATCGACAGACGACCACATGTACACCACCAGACGGATCCTGGAAGAAAAGTGGAAAGAAGGAACAAAACTATATATAGTCTCAATTGACCTCCAAAAGGCATTTGATACTATAAGGCATGAGGCTATAGTCAACACTTTGCTCAACAGGGGAGTACCGCAATACTTAATAAACAGAATAATAAAAGCATCCCTACACGAAAACACTGCAATACAATGATTTGGACAGACGACGGAATCAAAAATGAAGAATATAGGAGTCAAACAAGGATGTCCCCTATCCCCCCGACTATTCACCACAGTCCTGGACCAAGTCAAAACAGCCTACAGAGTCACAAGAGCTCTACTACGCTTCATTGAGGACAACAAACCACCATGGTGCCTAACCAAAAAGGTATACACGACCATCATAATGCCTACTACGATGATATATGGAGTCAAAAACGCAGCAACGATAAAGGCCAACCGAAGAAGCCTGAGAAGAGCTGAAAGGGACATTATCCAACTGCTAGCAAAAACAGGAAAACCACAAAAACGACAGAAAACGTCAACATTACTAGAGGGAAGAACAATAATCAAAAGAATAGAATCATACGCAATGAAATACTGGAGACATGTCCAAAGACGGGACACGACACACCTACTGAAGAAAGCGCTGCGAATGAACAGCAACAAACTGAAAATAGGGAGGCCATGCTACACATGGATTACAACAATCGAGAGAATTATGAATAAGCTAGGAAAGGATTATACACACTGGGAAAAGTTTGCACAACAAAAAATGGAATACAATAAAGAAATATCAAGGATATACACACTGCCAGACTCAGAAACAGAAGAAACAGAAAACTCAGAAGTAGAATAGGAGAGAAGATGATCACAGACAGAAACTAAGAAGAAGCATATCACAAAAACCTGAAAGTAAAAAGAAGCACGAAAACCTAAAAGAAGCATCTCACAAGCGCCTTCACTTTCCATCCGATGAAGACAGAAGGAAAACAAGAAGAAACATCTCACAAACACCTACACGCTCCATCCTATACTCCTACCCCATGCGTCATGCGGCTCTCGCTGCTGACAACAAGCATGTCCAATGTCCAATCCAGCGTATGCAGCTGGTCCGGCGGTATATAAAAGCACTGGGGGTTTGTTCTGGCACACGGTGGGATGATCGGTGGGCGATCGGGCTGCGTGGTGGAACAAATCTCCCTGCACCGGAATTGGCAGCAATGCCCACCTTACGCTGGCAAATCAATCAATCAATCAATCAACAAGTCTGCATTATGAATGAAAAAGATGCATGTATATACGGCGCTAACGACTACTGACTAGTCGTCTATACAGTGTCAAGAGTTTTCCATAAAAAAAAAAACTCGTGGTGAGGAGCGACTAGGTAAACAAATAAAATGTGATACAATCACATGGAAGTATAAGCCCACAGGCGTGCGATTGTACAGGTTTCGTTGTCCCCTCACCCTATCTCCAAAAGTGTCGCCCAGAAAAATGTGGAAAAAATCGTGAATATTGGAAATAGGAACGGGATTTAACAAAAAACCGCTGCCTAAGGAATCACTACTTCCACATCCAGATTTCTCATCCAAGTCGCTTTAAAAGAAACATCTTAACTAAATTTACACTCTAGAATGTGGAAATTAATGGTCGTAGAATAATATTTGGGGCAGATGTCATAGAAAAATATTAGGCGTTGGTTTCTACCATATACATTAAAAAGAAAATTTCTAAACTTTTATTAGCTTGCTGTACTTATTTTCACCTATTCACAACCCCCACCTCCCACCCCTTCAAAGGAATCATCTGAGTCATATGTCATTACAGTACATGCGTGTACTAACTTTCAAGTGAATATCTCAATTTTATGTTACCAACCCCTTTAATTGAGTGGAGTTGGTGGGGGTGGGCGGTTGAAAAATATTGGAAAGAAGTCTGAGGCCATGGTTTCTAGTATATACATCAAATCCCAAGTTTCTGTACTCTTACCAGCTTGCTTTACTTATTTTACCCTATTTACCTCGTCTCACCCCCCACTCCTTCAACGGAATCATCTCAAAATATAATCTAGTTTCAGATGTCGTTATAATACATACGTGTACCAAATTTCAAGTGAAATTCTCAGTTTTATTTATCAACCCTTTTAATAAGGGGGTGTGGGAAAATATGATGAAGAAAACCTGAGGCCTTCGCTTCTAGCATATACACCAAATCCCAAGTTCTTGTGCTCTTACCAATTTCCTTGACTTATTTTTCCCTGTTTATCCTTATTTAACCCCCAACCCTTCAACGGAATCAATATACAATCTAATTCCAGATGTCGTGTACCAAGTTTTAAGTCAATACCTCAATTTAATTTTATCAACCCCTTTAATTATATAGTAGAGGTGGTGGGGGGTTGAAAAATATTATGAATAGATCTGTGGCCTTGGCTTCTAGCATATACACCAAATCCCAAGTTCCTGTGCTATTACCAGCTTTCTTGACTTATTTTCCCCTATTTATCCTTAGTTACACCTAACAACTAACAAATCTTGTACTATTAATAATAGTAGTAATGGTAATAATAATAATAATAATATTAATAATAACGAAAACACTTTTCTTCACCCTATTACCGATGAACTAGTTTTATACATATCACAGTTAAAAAATAATTCTGCAAATGGACTTGATGGAATATCTGTTAAAATCATAAAAACAATACACATATATTCTAGCCCCTCTTAAATTTATATTTAATTTAATCATTTCCAATGGACAAATACCTAAAACCATGAAAGAATCTATCATAACGCCTGTATATAAAAAAGGTGATAAAAAATTGGTAACAAACTACAGACCTGTATCCGTCATAAACCATTTTGCAAAATTATTAGAGAAGTGTTTTAAAACACGTTTAGTAAATTTTTTGGGAAGTGAAAAATTACTAAATAATAAACAATTTGGTTTTAAGTTTTAATCTAGGTACCCGACATGCAGTTATAGAATTTTTAAATGAAATTGTAAATGGATTTAATGAAAATAAAAAAATATCTAGCAATATTTCTGGATTTAGCTAAGGCACTTGACACTGTCAATCATGAATTATTATTGAAACGATTAGAATCATTAGGCGTAAGAGGTCAACCATTAAAAATTTTCCAGGAATATCTTACAGAGAGATATCAGATAGTAAAAGTAAATAACATACACCCACTTCCAGTTACAATGGGTATTCCCCAGGGTACTGTACTGGGGCCCATTTTATTTTTGGTATATATAAATTCAATTTCACAAATACAAAGTATAGATGGGGAAATTATATCATTCGCTGATGATACTGCTGTAATCTTTGTAAGTGATTCCTGGGAAAACATATATAAAAAAGCAGAACAAGGAATGGCAAAACTTAAAGTCTGGTTGGATGAGATTCTTCTAAGCCTAAATATTGAAAAAACTGAATTTGTAATTTTTTCCTCGACAGTTGCTGATCAACCAGAAATAAACAACATAAAAATCCACCCTCAGCCATGTAACAACCAAATGACGGCTCAGAAGACTGTTGCATAAATTCTATCAAACAAGAGATATTTTAAATAAAAAAAACTATTAATGATAATCTATAATGCCTTAGTTGAATCCATAATTAGATATTGCATATTGATATGGGGCGGTTTTTTAAATAATTATATATGTTGCCTTCAAACAATGCAAGACACCATTTTCAAAATATAATTTGAAAAGAAATATGATTATTCCACTAAATTGTTGTATGATGAGTTAGGCTTATTCACAGTAAGAAATCTTTATACTTACCACACTTTACTATGGGCATTAAATAACACTTCAAAGATGTCAAAGCTACCCCATAATTATGCAACGAGAACGAAAGATAAGATTTCTGTCACTTTACCATTGTGTATCAAAAGCCAACGATTTATATTTTACTACGGACCAAAGTTATATAACATGCTTCCAAAAAATGTAAAGGAAATTAAAAATAAAACTAAATTGCAGAATAACATAAAAAAATTTATTACTGAAAACTTTGAAATCATTAAAAAATGTACTATTAGTGTAATATACCCAACCTCTAAATAAATCTACTGTCACAAGAACTACGTTTCTCTTAGTCTGCTACTATATTGAAAATGAGACAAAAACATAAAATCTCTTTTTTTTATCATGAAAGTAAATAAATATAATAATTGCATCCATTACAATATCCTAAACAGTCCTCAATACCCTCCAAAAATTATTAAATTATTAAATTGTTCCTTTTTTCCTCTATGATACTGCAAACAAACTTTTATAGTTTAAGCAGGTCATAGAGGGAAAATTAGTATTGTACGTAATTAAAATAATACATATTAACACTTAATTAATATAAAATTGTACATAAATATAGCGTCATAAAATTGTAATTAATAAACTGAACTGAACTGAACTGAACTGAACTGAACTGAATAGTACCAGAACTCATCCTGATACATATGTGTACTAAATTTCAAGTCAATATCTTAAACGGTTCAGTTGCTGAGAAAACGTGCGCAAAAAAAAAGTTAGAGACATATTTTTTTATGCTCAAATTTAAAATCTCGACGTTTTATGACATTCTAAGCACATTTCAGCAAAAAAAGAAATAGAAAATTTTAAGATTACTATACTTCCACACTACGTGGATGTGGAAGTAAAAGAATGCTCGACGACAAACTTTGTTTTGCTGCATAATATGTATAAATCTATCAAATCTCTTTTAAAAAAACAGCTGATGGTATGGAACCCTAATTGCGCAAGTATAACTTGCACTTGGCCAGTTTTTAATGAATATTTTGCAATAATTGAAAATAATTCATAACATTCATAATAATAATTATTTTCCTAAAAAACACTTTGACAGAATGTACAAGAAACATCACAAATGTATTTAAAATGTATGTTACTAAAAATTAATACGGGGATATGAAAGTCTACCTTCTTATACGCATTGAGCATTGCTTTTATTTTTATTATTTTAGTACGTTTAGTAGACAACAATAGTTAAGTATTTCATTACTGGTTTTTGAGTTTAACGCGGGGTTTAAAGAGCTGTTCAAAAAAGTTGAAATACTTTTAAAAAGCGTTACTAAACATTAATAAAACAAATTTAATTTTTTGCTTATAAAATTCAGCAGAGAATTGTATCACTCCTTTGTCCACACGGTAACTTACAATTCGCAATCACGCAGTGTCTAGACATCTGGGTGTATCCGGGGTCATATAGCATAATTTCAGATCACGGTGTCTCGTGTACGCTATGATATAGAAACTTTTATTTTCAGCATATTTAATTTTGGTGCCCTAACCAGGAACGAAAATATCATATGTGTATACTCAAAATATTCGATATATTGTATAGACATTGTCTCTACGGATTTAGTTCGGAAGCAAAACTTTTGTACTTGAAAGCTTACCAAGAAAAGTCATTATTTATAAAAACGAATGCCTCATGTGAAGAGTCCGAAAATTATACTGTTTTCTGAAATTTATATACAGGGTGCTAACAATTTGGGCAAAAAGTGAAAGGCTACAAAGAGTGTATTATCTTTATAGTGTAGTAAATAAAGGCCAAATAAATGATGAGATATGCATAGTCTTATAACAGCAATATTATGATTTCATACCTTCTGGGATATCACCAGGAGTATGTATCTGAGTTTTGAACTTCCAAAGCCTATTGCGTTTTTTTATGAAAAATTTTGTTTTTTGAACAGCGTTTTTTTTAGGTAAATAGGTAAATATCTCTGGTTCTAGAGGTGTGATCGGGACAAACTAAAAACCAAAAACCTTCACAATTAAAATGCAAACAAATCTGCGTTAGTTTTGGGTCATTTGAGTACGTACATAACCTATAAAATGAAAGAAACCGGATAAAAAGCGATTTTTTTTCATTTTAACGCTCAGGAATGTCAAGAGTTCTGATCGGCACACTTTCTGAAAATATACCTTTTGTTGAAAACAATTTTGGTGTCCAAATATTGATACTTGTGGACACAAATGAATTTGTTATCTGAAATTTGAACTGCCCGCGATTTTGTGCCATTAAGTCCAAAATGGATCTTTTTTTTAAATGTTGTTCTGGACACGAGTATTCCGACAACAGAATATTCTTTTAAAGTCATTTTGGCCACTTTTTTGGCATTCGTTTATAGACCAAATGACAACAAATAGATTTTCTCGGCCATTTTGAAAACATTCTTAAAAAAAAATTATCACGAAAGAAAGAGAATTGCGAGAACTTTAATTTAAAGAAAAAGTTAATTTTCGTCCATCTGAACTCGAGATATTTAACTTTTAGCATTTTCACCAATTGTTAATTAACAAATGCCTTTTTATGACTAATATTTTAATCGCATCATTTTGAAACATATTTACTTCAATGAAACGTCCAAAAAACATTAAATTATAAAAACTAATTTTAAAGCATTTACATTTCATTGCTGTTAATTAGCTTAAAAGCTTTTTTTTTAATTTATATATCAAACACTTGTACACCCCAGCGGATGATGACAGATGGAAACTAAATAGAAGCAGGGAAACTTAAAAGAAGCATCTCACAAACACCTACACTTCCCATCTGGTATTCCCACCCCATGCATTATGCGGCTCTCGCTGCTGATAACAAGCATGTCCAATGTCCAACCCGGCGTATGCAGTCGGTCCGGCGCGGCGGCGGTAAATAAAACATCCGAGATTTGGTTCCGGCACGCGTTTTGTTGCACCGTACTCAATTGTTTCCGGCTTACTTAGATTGGTAGTTAACGTATGTATTTAGGGAAATTTGATATTCTGCTAACTTCTCTTTATAAAATTATAACCTTATTTTTCTTGTCTATTGTCAAATATTTGTTCTGTTCAGAGACAACTCTGTTTGTTTGTGTGTATTTACTGTTATTTATCTTTTTACAAGATGCTAAAAGTTAAATATCTAGTTCATATGACGAAATTTCACTTTTTTTTTTTATTAAAGTTGTCGCAATTCTTCTTTTCTGATAAAACTTTTTCGAAAATGTTTCCAAAATGGCCGAGAGAATCCATTTGTTGTCATTTCATTTATAAATAAATTCCAAAAAAATGGCCAAAATTACTTTAAAATTTTTTTTTAATATAATCGGAAAGTTGGTATCCACAACTACATTTTGAAAAAAAGAATGATCCATTTTGGACTCGATGGCACAAAATGGCGGCAATTCAAATTTCAGATAACAAATTCATTTGTGTCCACAAGGTTCAATATATGATCACCAAAATTTCTGGATGTTTTGTTTTCAACAAAATGTATATTTTCTGAAAGTTTGAAGCCGATCGGAACTCTTGACGTCCCTGGGCGTTAAAATGGAAAAAAAACGCTTTTTAAGCAGTTTATTCCATTTTGTACGTTATGTACGTACTCAAATGATCCAAGACCAACGCAGATTTCTTGGAATTTTAATTGCGAAGGTTTTCGGTTTTTAGTTTGTTCCGATCGGACCTCTAGAACCGGAGATATTCCTTTTTACCGAAAAAAACGCTTTTCAAAAAATGAAATTGTTCATAAAAAAACGCAATAGGCTATGGAACTTCAAAACTCAGATATATACTCCTGGTGATACCTCAGAAATGATAATATTGCTGTTATAGAACTATACACATCAATGTCCTTTTTTACTCCACTATTATTGGTAAAAATATTGAGAAATGGTATATAAAAAAATTATAGATTAAATGTTATAGTCAATTATAAAAGCTTGATCTCCTACTGCCAATTTATTTTCCTGTTTTTTTTTAGTCATTAACATTTTAACATTAGTTTTTGCTAACAGTTTTAAGCAGTCTTGCTAAAATCTAATCTAGTATACAGTATAACATCAAAACAATAGTTATATTTAACATAGCAAAATATTTTGCTAAATGTGCTAAGAAAGAAGCAAAAATGTTTATTGTTAAATATTATGGTTTGGGGCAGGATATTTCCTGTAGCGAAGTCACAGGAATATTTCATGGCCCAATTTCTTGACCTAGTTGCCTTGATCTGACCTGAGGATTTTTACTAACGAAATAAAAAAGATCTACGCAACAGTATTATTATTAATTTAAAGTTTCAAATATAGAATTAGGCAGAAACTGCTGAAAAAGAACAGGAAAATAATTTTGCAGTTAGGGGTCAATCATAAAAATTGACAACTTTTAATTCGCAACATTTTTTAATATAATTTTTCAGTCACTTTACTCTTTGCAGTTTTCACATTTTTGCAAATATTTAGCAATACAAATTTTGAACAATAATAATAATTTTCGGACTTTTCATAAATGGCTGGCATTTTTGTAAAGAATTTCCTCATAAAATTACAAATAAAGAAGTTTTCCGTCATCTCAATTTAACCCGTGGATGCACTGTATAGAAAAAAATGTTATGATAAATGTTACTTATTTCATATACTTGAAGTTTATTATACTGCTATATTGGATTTCATCGGCACATTTCTAAATCCGTAAATATTTCTCGGAGAAATAAATTTCATATCATCGTGGTAGTAATCGAATTCGGAACAACTCAAAATGTCTGTCTGAACAGAGGCATGCATCCTGATTAATGGCAGACATTTTGAATCTGCAATGGTGTCTACTTCTATGCCATACTTAGTAAATGTCATGCTGAATAATTTCAATTTATAAATTAGAGGTTTGCAACACTAAGAATTCTCTTCTCATATAACTTTTCTTGTATCATGTTCTAAGGCCAAGTACTAATCACGTCTCTTGTTGTTACAAATGTGTGAGGTAGCACACTGGCTCCTATATCATAAAAAATGTCCATGGGAACAATACCTAAAATTGAATAAAATCAGAAACATAAAAATAAATGATAATAAGTTAATTTACTGATTAGACGGAAAAATCTTACTGAAAAGACCACTACAGATAATGGAATACCAAGAGAGAGAGAGAGAGAGAGAGAGACTATGCCGTGCCGCTGAATTGATCATACAATTTTTAGTTTTGGTTCTAAATATTATGATTATTATAAATAGTTCTAATAATGAAACATATATTCTTTATAGGATTTTGCAAACAGTGGAAAGAAAAGCTATCTATGAGAACTAAAGGAAAAACTATATATATAAATATAGTTTTTCCTTTAGTTCTCATAGATAGCTTTTCTTTCCACTGTTTGCAAAATCCTATAAAGAATATATGTTTCATTACTATAAGCAAACAAATAATAAATAATTCACTTTTAAAGTTCTAATAATGTTTCGAATTTGAGAGCATAATTTCGAAACAAGAAGGCGATAAACAAAAAATGACAAAATGAAACAAAAACAAGTGAAAAATAGAGTAAATAGTTGATATTTTGGTAAGGATAGGGTGGCTTCATGTGCTGCCGAAAGATGAATAGCTTCTGGTGAGGTAATTTGTGTTTAATACGAAAATGCGTATTATGCCCTCTTATTTGTGTGATGTTGCTTGTTATCGAACTATCACCAAGTTTGTTTTGATAAAAATTTGAGGGATGGTTTTAAAGTGATACATTAGTGAAACGATGTCGTTACAACGAACGTACAAATCTTTGAGGGAGGTGTATCTGCAGGAGTTGGAGATGAGGCTGAGGAACCTGCCTTCTAGGATAACAGTTTCTTTATTGTCGTATTTAGTTTGCTACTCCCTGCTGTCAGAGAGCTCTAGCCAGGGAGTAAACTTTGCGTATCGTCTCGTGTTTGTGTTTGTTGTAGATCAATCCAAATGGACCTTAAGATACGTCACAGTTTCTCTTGTTTTAATTTCACCCCCCCCCCCTCTGATAGAGATATCGAGATTGGTGTAATGAATTTTAGCTATAATACGGAGGAGCTTTCTCTGTAAAGCTAAAATACGCCCTAAATGACAGGAATAACCCCTAGACAGAATGCCTTACAGGTTAACGACTGACAAATTTCATGAAATGTTTGTCGGGGTATATTGTGCAGTAATATTTTTAACAAATTTTCACGTAAAGAGATATTTTTTGAAAGTTTAGTTGCCAAATGATCTTGGTTTTCAAAGTTAAGTGTAGGATCGAAATAAGTATTCAGACACTTATTTTCAGTAGGATTATTTTCATTTGCCATTTTCCTGAGACTAAAAGTTATGTTGACAGTTTTAGATGCATTATGCATTT
Organism: Stenurella melanura; assembly: GCA_963583905.1. Lineage (NCBI taxonomy): Eukaryota > Metazoa > Arthropoda > Insecta > Coleoptera > Cerambycidae > Stenurella > Stenurella melanura. The sequence continues at coordinate 214,072,213 of OY757309.1, forward strand.
AGGGACGTTTTATTGGCCAGATACCAATTGTTTTTTGTTATTTTTTCCATAACTCTTTTCGATGTATTATCTTATAAATTTGAATTCACTAGTGTTGTGGTGTCTGCAAAAAGTATCAGATTATCTTTACGGGCTGAGGTATTGCAAAAATAAAAGTGGAATATCTGCTATTCTAGCACAAGACCCACCTTTTTGCTAAAATCGAAGAGATTCAAATAAATATAAACAGAAGCAGAAATAATTCTACAAGCTGGTCGAAAAATTTCACGAAAAATATTGCTATACTTCTGTCCTATTTCAAGAGTGTAGCGTTTTTGGGATCTTGTATTTATTGTAATGTTTGACGTGTCAAAGCACCACGGTGCATTTTATCACCAATAAAATCTGTCTCTATATATATTCAATGCTATAGCAAAAATCATGTGTACAAACATTTTCTACATATTATTAAATTCCTTTTTTATTTTAGACGCATTTTCATACGTTCTATTTTAAATATAAATAATTATAATAAGAATGAACGTAGAAATTGTATTTAACATTGAAAATGTTAATGTTCGTATATGAGGCCATAGTTCCGAGTTTTATCTAAGGCCGCCGACATGAAAGTGTCAAGGTCAGATGACGTAATTCTGAGTGGGAGCCTACTATAGTGTGGTGTTCATAGTATGAGTATGCGCGGAGAACATGAAGTTATAATGGACACTCGCGGTTGTAGTCGACCAGGGTCAATCGTAGTCGCCATGGATTCACAAAGTTTGACAAACAGTGAATAGTTATATTTGTAACAGGTATTGCCACAGGTCTTCATCCTCTGGAAATCTCCCTTAAACCGTGCGTGGGTTCGAAAATTATAACATGAAGTAACCTACTAACACTATTTATTTAGTAACCTACTGTAAACTTAACCTCACAATACGTTGATTATTTACAGCACACGTTTACTAACTAACATAACTTTAACAACGCTTATTACTTGATATTTTCACTCTAATGTTCACTTTGTATAACTTCGGATTTATCTGAACTCAATTAATTTAAAAACTGCTTTCCGCAAAAATCGGTCGCCTTATATACACCACAAAATGTATCTGGAAAATTCGAGCATCCATCCATACCCTTCTGCAGATTTCTAGGACCACTTAGCAAAGTCTCGATCCATCTTTTATAGAAAAGTCCTACTACTTGTGCTTCAGAGATGGCATATAGCGGTAACACATTATAGGTTTTCATGAAGTGAACACTGATTAGGTGTGGAGACATGCTAATAATGAATGCAGTTGCCTATCATCCCTGCTACTTAATTCAGGCTACTCATACTACCAGCACCTAGGCGGCGCAAATGCATAACAATATAAAACCGTTTTTATAACAGATTTTACATATAATTTTTGTTAGAACAGTAAATATCCCGGGTGCACTTTTAAAATATAGCTGTACACAGTTTTGCATTATTTTTATTATATGTAATTTCGCATTGCATGTTATTAGTGTTTCTTGACCACCCTTAGGGGCAGTTCATAAAATACGTTCACAAATAAGGGGGAGGGGGGGTATTGCTTAGCGTGACTAGCTACGACAAGGGGGAGGCGGGGGGGTCTTAGGAAATGTGACGTTCGCACTTTTATTTTCATTTTTTTCTTAACTTGGCAGTTTTTAAAATTTTTCATTACGATAGAAAGTCATTCTCAAGTACTTAAAAGCCTATTTTTAATTACAAGAAATCGTTTATAGGGAGGTGGGCTAGCTTTTGTGACGTAATATTTGTTAGGGGGGTCTTAGTGTGACTTAGCGTGACGAAGGGGGAGGGAGGGGCCCAAAAAGGTGAAATTCTGAGTGACGTATTATATGGATGGCCCCTTACAACTATTTTTATTTTTGATTATATTTACTTGAATCTCTACTTCTCTAACAAAAGACGGCTGCAACTTCCAAAGAAATTAAGAATAAGTGATGATATTCACTTATTAATTTCTTTAACAGTTGTACGGTACGTTTTTGATGTGGGCATGCTACTTAAAAATCATTAGAATATACAGTAGAATTTAAGAATGTAAAAATAATGAAGCTGGTTGCAATATGAAAATACTTTATGCTGCAGATATTTTAGTTCACATAGTACCATGGAAAAACTATCTAGAAAAAATATACTATGTATAGAGATGGTTTAAGATTCTAGTGACACATAAGTATATACTGTAAAAAAAATACACATTTGTTTTGTCTAACATGGGCCAAATATTAGATTAGGTTTTAATAGCAGTATTTCATTATAAATAATTATTGCATAATTATTATTAAAAGCAATCTGTAACACTTAAATAATAAAAAAGGAACAGGTTTTGTATTTCATTTGAATTCAATTGCTAATTTTTTGTACTAGCCAGTTATTACACACCTGTGTGATTATGCATTATTAAATGCAGGTAAACAGTTCAAAATGAAAACCGACAAATCAATCTCAAACAAAATAATTATTTTAATTCGTAAATATATTATTGTTCGTTACTAAGAAATTAATTTGTCATTGTACATATACATTCATTTGGCGGTTTGTGGTCGATAAAAAATAAAATGTATGTATATACAGAACGCTAACGATTCTTAGTCTCTTATCATAGGGGTCAAAAACGACCACTAGTGTCGATGTCTTGCTAAGTTTTAAAACGCTTTATTTTATGAAAATATAAGCCAACGGGATCACCAAATGCCTTGTTGGAATTTCTGAAAATGGATTTTTCTCCAGTAGTCCACAATTCAATATGGCGACGAGGCCGATTTTTCAAAAAATCGTATTTTCGGTAATAATTGACCAATTTTCAATTAAAATAAAAAATAAAATGTTCATAAAAAAACATAATTTACGAAAAAAAATACTAGAGTTGAAAATATTTAATATCTAATGGAATATTGCCAAGAAAACTAAAATTTTTATTTTGTAATTTTATTTATCATTTTTTATCTTGAAACAACAGGCCATATGGAATAAAATTTCAAACAATAAATGTGCAGAATTTTATGATAAATCCAACGATATACAAATTTATTATTGGTTGAAAAATAACCCTATAATTGTGCAAAAATATGTCGTGCACCATTGAGTTGACTCATTTCAATTAGTATAGGCATATACGGTTTTTCTTGAATAACGCGTGTCACGATCTGTTATTATTTACACGCACTGTTTATATAATTGTTACATATTCTATAGAATACTCTTCACAACGTTACCGTAAATAATATTAGTTTTAGACATTAATCTAATTACAAAATATTAAAAAAATGTTTTTTAAAATTTAAATAGTTAATAACTTTTTTGTTTATTGATGGATTTTGTTAAAAAACAATAGAGTTCTTCCTCTAGCTGACACTAACTTATTGTCCAAATACAATCGGTCTTTTCGTTCTTAGTTATTGTGCCTGTAAGAAACTGACGGACAGACAGATAGACGGACGGGACATTTTAAAAGTTGTTCACTGTGATATGTTTTTTTTACTCTACGAGCGATATTATCGGTGTTAGAAATGTGCCGATCAAATGAAATATACTCTTCGTTTTGCATTTACGAAGAGTATAATAATGGAACTTAATTTTAGTACATGTTTTGTGTGTCAAAAGCTCGTTCTAAAAAGTCATGCAAGGATATGCTAGCAACTAAAGACTGGTTGTCTAAGATTTAATCTTAGACAACGAGTCTTTTGTTGCTAATCTGTGGGACAGGAAAGGAAGACTCAAAACAACACAAAGTCAAGAAGATATGTCAACAATAGTCTGACACATCTTGTCGTGTCGCAAATGGATCGTTAATAAACTGTATTTCCCTTAAAGATTTTTTATCCAACATAAAAACCAAAAAGAAGCTCACTGAATACTTCGCCAAGAAAGCTCGGAATTGAGAAAGATTTAAGCATGTTGTAACTTCATATATCTCGCTGATAAACATAGAAGCCAATAATTATGAAGAAGCTGATACTATTCTAATATTTCTTGTAAGTCAACAATAAGGAAAAAACATGCAAATTTCTGTTCACAGGCCGTATATAAGATGTGTTTGTGCTTCTGGTTAATTTTTATGAGCAATTACCAAAGAAAGTCGTAATGGTAACCAGTCGAGGAAAAACTGAAAAAGAACTATATATAGGAAAAGTCGTCAAATCATTAAGTATCGGACACATGCATTATTAATTTTTTCCATGCCTTCTCTGGAACCACTATAACCGGCAGATTCTCAAGAATTAGCAAAGAATTTTGCACTAAAGTATTTTTGAATATATAAGAATCAGCATCAATACTGAAATCGCTTGCATTGTTGGGAACTCTGAACACAACTACCACATAACTTGAAGACAATTTCCACGAATTAGTATGTTTGCTCTATAAAAATGAATTAATAAAGAAGGTAACTGACTGGCGTTTTCCACCAAGAATCAAGAAGGAGATAACCTACCACCCACAACAGTTGATGGGTTTGAGGTTGATTGTTATTTTATTTTAGAGTCCATGATATTGCAACAGAATGGAGAAGTGCGAATGAAAATATCCGAAATTTGCCAGGTGCTAGTCTCTGTGGGTGGAGAAAAAGTCACGAATATTTAGAACCAGTCTCCATGCTTAACCTGTTCCTGAAAAAAAAATTGAATAATTTGCACAGAAGCCTGTCAGTGATCTGCAGGAAACTTCTTTTGTGCAAATACCCCAGATTTAGTAACACCATCGATCATGGAAGAATATAAAGACAAATCAGGTAAATTGTGGTATTTTTACTTTAACATATTGCGAATAATCAAAAATATTTTTAAAAAGATGATGACATGCAGATAACTTAAGAATTATTTTAAGTCGAAGAAGACAATTAAAAATTTAATTTAGGTCGTTAGATTATATAAGATTATGTCAAACTATTACTTTATGATGTCATGATATTAATAATAAAAACATATTTATTTAATCCGCCATTTTGAAAAACTGTAAATCTTTGCCACTAAAAAATTTAAAGCATTTCTGACATCGCCTGAATGCAATTTTTAACTTATAGAAGCTGTATTATCGTATAAGTATCCCATTAATTAACTGTGTGACCGACCAACTCACCCGCGCTCCGCAAATTTCTTCCACAGTACCTGTAGCGCATCATGATACTTAAATTTTAGAGCATTTGTTTAACCAATAGTCAATAAAATACATATCGTTGCATTCGGCATTAAATTCTACACATGTTTTTGCTTAAACTGTTTTTTCCATATAACTTACTGTTTTTCAAATAAAACATATTTAAAAAAGTTAGAAAACCAAAATTTTACTTTTTTTGCCAAATTTTCATTTAGATATCAAAAATTCTTAGGTCTTGTATTTTTTACATTAAAGCATATACTTTTTTGAAGTATTTATTACTGGAGAAAAATCCATTTTCAAAAATGCCAACATGCCTGCCATTCGATGATCCAGAAGAGCTAAGTAATCATAAAATAAAGAGTTTTCAAACATAGCAGGATATCGACGCGAGCGGACCCTATGATTCTTAGACTATCTGTTTAATATATACAGGGTGTAATCAGTTTCATGTCATTAAAAAAAACTGGTAATGTTGACCGACTAGACAAACAAAAAACCTTTATGACTTTTCCCTCTAGGGGCACTTTGAAAAACACTGATCTAGGTTAACATATTTAATATTATGGTAGACAACCATTGAGAACCACTGCTTTTCTTGGTCCATGGACTTGTACTTCCCAATTATACAACTTTTAAATTGTCATAAAAAAGTGCTGGCCGGCACACGCGGTGTCAAAAGATCATCGACCGCCTTTGATGTACCGCCTCAACTGAACTGAGGCAAGTATAAAGAGGTAAATATTTCGTTCTCTCTTCGTGCACAATTGCAAGCGAATATTGGCCATAGAGGTTTAAACAGAGCATTTCTTTACATGTGTGTTTTTTAATTTGGAACAAAATATTGGATTGTTTATAATTTAGAAAATTTAAATGTGGTTTATTAACATTTGTAACATAAATGAGTGTCCTGGGTTAAAAGCTTACTACCTACCTAAATGATTCAAAATCTCTGCATCTGTATCAATACACAGTTCGGTACGTCGAATTAAGTACATACGCACTTCGTTCAACACTAAACACTAAACTATCAACTAACGTTGTCAATAAAGAAAAATAAAATAAAAACTTGGTACAAAAGCCAAAAAGGAATACAAAAAGAACGAACAAGTAAGTTGTGTCTGTACGTAATCAAGAATTTAACAACTTGAACGGTAAGTCAATAAAATAAATCTTAACTGTAAATACACAATGACGCGAAATTCAAAAATAACAAAAACAACGAACAGCGGGTTGGACGTGTGTACATAACAAAACACCGACAGTAACTAAAATATTGCACAAGGGAGAGTTAGAGTATAGTTTTCTTCAGATCAGATCTAGATCTAAACCTACCTCAATGTTCCAGCAGTTCTCAAAATTTTTTATTGAAAATTTGCGAAATTTTTGTTTATTTTTTTTTCTCCAAAACTATGAGCTTTAGACCCCATGTTATATAAGGTTTTTTTGTTTGTCTTTTCGTTCCCTACCACCAGTTTTTTTAATGACATGAAACTAATTACGCCCTGTAGAAATTGGAAATTTTTCAACTTTTCAGAAGTTGAATGAGGATACTTATAATTGTTATTTTATATGTAGTGTAAGTGATAAAATCACTTTCATTAATGTAAAAAACCGCTGCCCAAGGAATCACAACAACACATTCAGATTTCCCATCCAAGTCTCTTTACACGAGAACATCTTGATACTATATTTGTACTTCAGTATGTGGGTAATGGGGGTGAAGGTGGCTGATGCCAAAATATTTATTAAGAACTTTTATTCACGTACACATACTAAGCCACAATTTTATATTGTCAACCCCTTTAATAATGGAGTGGGGTGATGGTCGGGGTTGCAGATTTTAGAAAAATGAGATCTTGGCTTCCAGTATATCACCAAACTCTAAGTTTCTGGGCTCTTACTTACTTTACTTACCCAAAATTTTCAACGGAATAAGCTCAAAATATAATCTAGTTCCAGGTCTCATTATTACATGTACAAAATTTCAAGTGAACATCTCAATTTTATTTTGTTAACCTCTTTAAGAGTGGTGGAGTGGCGATGACGGTAGCAAATGTCATAAAAAACTTGAGATTTTTCTTACTAAGCTTTACTTATTTTCCCCTATTTACCCCTATTAACCCCCCCAAACCGAAATATAATCTAGTTCCAGATGTCGTTATAATACATACGTGTGAAAAATGTCTTGCCTTGGCTTCTAGTATATGCATTATATCCCAAGTTTTTTGATTCTTACTAGCTTGCTTGACTTATATTCCCCTATTTATCCTTCAACGGAATAAGTTCAAAATATAATCTAGTTCCAGATGTCGTTAAAGTACATATCGATACCTGAGAGGTGAACAATTGTATATCCATTATTACAAATTTAAAGAAAACGGGGTTTAACTAGATATGACTTTTTACCTCAATGAAAATTACCAAGCGATTTTTTTCTAAATATTGTTTTCTAAAAACTAGTAGTAATGGACGTAAGAAAGATCATTTAACACTATATAATTTATTTTAATGCGTGTACCAGGTTCGACAGAAAATTTTCGCTCAAATTTAACATTTCGACGTATATGACATACTAGATCTATTGTACGATAATTATACTTCCTCTCCACCACGTGGATGTGGAAGTAAACCGAGAACATCCTGTATAATGATTCTTTACCTACTATGTTATGTACTTCATAGATAGAATTTATACAGACTGCTTCATAATGTATGAGGTTACCTATAAATATTAAGTAAGAAATGTGAATGTATCACTTTCGATATGCTTCCAAAGTGCAGCATGCATACCTGTCACCTGTTCAATTCGGAAGACTGTTTCATGAAAGATAACAAATTTGTTTAACTTTTTGTCTGTATGTATAACGTGTTCACAAGTTAGACTTTTATATTTTTGCAGTCTCGAAGATGGTGGAAATCTACCACCAAATCGTTGTCATATAAATAAAACAATATTGTAAGTAAAGTGGTTCGAATTACTTGTGATTTCTTCCTCCTTCATCTCACCAAAGGGACATGAATTACATGTCGCACGTAAGCACCAATGTAAAAGACTTCTGGAGTACTAGGTACCCATTTTAAGTGAAAACGATAAAATATTAAAAATAATTGTTTTGAAAATCAGTTTACTTTACATGTAATAAGGTACAGGTACATAAATAACATACAAAATTATATACTATTTTATTAAATAATGATTCAAGTAAAAATAACCATTGTCTACTGACGTTTCAATGACTTATGTACATTGTACACGTGCCAATTTAATGATTTTGTTGTATAAAATGCTTGTGATGAATTTTGTGAAAGTTAATATGCAATGCGTTTTATGCTAGGGATCATATGTAAACTGTATTAGATGTTATGCGGGAGAATAATAGTTATTTATTGTACTAGTGTGTAATTATGCACATTATTCACGCAAAAAAAGTTAGCCACGGGACCGTCAGGTCGAGTGGCTAATTTTCTTAGGTGACTAATGTGCTATTACGCACGTGTGCAATACAACATTTTATCCAACATTTTCTTTTAATTACATTTCATTTAAATATTTTTATAAATTTTACAATTGATTTGACAAATTAATTTTTATGTTTATAAAAATCATTGCAGTTGGGAAGGTCAGGGAATGGAAAATAATCATTAGTTGTAAAAAATGTATGTTTATAAAATCCTGTCAATTTGGAAAGTCAGGAAATGGAAAATAATAATCATTAGTTGTGATAAATTTGTAAGTCCTGGAAGAAACTAGGAAAGAAGCAATGTTCCTAATCAAAGGTACTTTGCACCATATCATTATTCTTGAATGTTCCTAATTAAATAATAAATAATATTAGAATTAGAATGAATGTTTTACTTTATAATTAATTTTTTACATTCACTCACTGACTTCTTGAATATTTTCACTAGTGTGTAATACATCACATTATATATCTAAAATCACCATAGGTACTAATAGCCATATTGTGTGCCTGTGTCGGATATATGCAATTATGGTTTTTTTTTACCTGTTCTAGAATACTGGAATATAGAAACTGAGTTTCGATGTTTCGAATAAATATTCAAGTAGAAATACAAGTTGTTTAACTCTTAGCCGCTGTCCTATCTATGTATACTTGCCGAATTTTGTGTAAATAGAACCAAACTTGAAATAATTTGTTAAACATACCAGAAACATGCTTTAAACTCAAACCCAGGTGCAAATACCACTGGCTTGCCAAATTTTGAATAAATTGACTCAATTATAATTTGTTAAATGTGTCAAAGTTATTATTTAACCGAATTTCATAATTTGGGTAATGTGCGCTAATTTCGGAAAGATTTAAAGAAATGATTTACATTCAATATAAACGTATTTAATTATATTTGACAAGTAAAATAAAGTCTAGCCATTTTGCTAACAGCTGATGTTGCACAAATACCTATAATTAAATATGGCCGCTTAATTTAGATCTACGATATCAGGGAAACATAGAAATATTTCGTTTTCTTAAACTTACCACATATATTTGTGAATTTAAAATTTTGGATTTGGATATATAATAGGATGTTATTTAATATAAGAATTTATCATATTCTATGAATTCCTATTTGGAAAAAATGTAATGATTTTAAAAAGAGGCGACAACTTGCCAATTTAATAAGCTTTTTGCTTGGAAGTGGGTCTCTAATGATTAGAAATATTTGTAGGCAAATTGTTTAAAAGTAACGGCCAGAAGACCAATAATATGATATTTTCGTGACATTTTGCAGTTCTTAAAGAATATTGGTGATAACTTAATGGTTAAAAATAGATAGAAGTTTTGATTGGTCCATTTTAAACAATTTTGTAGGAGTGTTTTATTTCCTATTTTTTTTTCCTTCTTCAATTCTTTGGGACTTCCTGCCACATGTATGTTTTCTTTCTAAGCGGTGCTAGGGGAACCTACAAAATATATCACAATTAACCAGTATGTTACTGGTAAAAAACCTCTACGCCTGTGACGTTTACGTCAAAGGATCAGTTAAAGGTTGGTTTTTTATAAATAAACAACACAAATAAGTATAAAAACTTGAAATTAAATATTTCGCCGACGTTTCGGAAATCTAATCTGTTTCCTTTTTCAAGGCTTTTTTTGAAAAATCTTTTTTGCTGTGTATGACAAATACACAGCTCTAAGAATGTTTGTTATATTCAATATCCATAGATACTTACTATTTACATAGAACTGTTGATATAGTTAACAGTTTTTTAGTTTCTATACAATGTTAAGTTTGTGAAGTTCTTCTTTTAACATTGGCAGCCAAGTTGTACAGACATCTACGGAACAATTCGACACGCAATTATCCTCATTCAATAATATTATCGCGGATTCCTTAATTTTTCTTTTTTTGCTATCTGCCTCTTTTGTTAAAATTTTTAATAATAGAATAAACTGGGACTCGGCAAAAATTTTAACAAAAGAGGCAGATAGCAAAAAAAGAAAAATTAAGGAATCCGCGAAAATATTATTGAATGAGGATAATTGCGTGTCGAATTGTTCCGTAGATGTCTGTACAACTTGGCTGCCAATGTTAAAAGAAGAACTTCACAAACTTAACATTGTATAGAAACTAAAAAACTGTTAACTATATCAACAGTTCTATGTAAATAGTAAGTATCTATGGATATTGAATATAACAAACATTCTTAGAGCTGTGTATTTGTCATACACAGCAAAAAAGATTTTTCAAAAAAAGCCTTGAAAAAGGAAACAGAAATTTCCGAAACGTCGGCGAAATATTTAATTTAAAGTTTTTATACTTATTTGTGTTGTTTATTTATAAAAAACCAACCTTTAACTGATCCTTTGACGTAAACGTCACAGGCGTAGAGGTTTTTTACCAGTAACATACTGGTTAATTGTGATATATTTTGTAGGTTCCCCTAGCACCGCTTAGAAAGAAAACATACATGTGGCAGGAAGTCCCAAAGAATTGAAGAAGGAAAAAAATTAAGATAATGCCACAAATAACATTTAGACAATATTTTACTTCCTAATCTCATTAATTTGCACTAATTTTTACTAGACAATATTCACCAAATTTTTCAAAATTTTTAACGTACTATGTGGTACGTAGGTATATTAGAGTATTTACCAGAAAAGATCATAGAATTTTGAATAAATTGAACTAAATTTGTAATGATTTGTTGGTAAACATACTGAAACATGCCTTAAACTCAAACCCAAATGGAAATACCACTGGCTTGTCAAATTTTGAATAATTTGGTTCAATTATAATTTGTTGTATCGTCTCAAACTTATTATTTAACCCAATTTTATAATTTGAATCATGCGCACTAATTTCAGAAAGATGTGCCGAAAAGATGCATATTCAGAATAAACCTCTTGTAATTAAATTTGCCAAATAAAATAATGTTCTAGCCATTTTGCTAGCAGCTGATGTTGCACAAATATCTATAATTCAATATGGCTGCTTAGTCTAGACCACGATATCAGGGAAACATATAAAGATTCAATTTTCTGAAACTTAGGACATATGATATTAATGGATTTAAAATTTTTCATTCAGATATATACCTAATGAGATCTAATTTAAGTATATGTTACATTTTACTTACTTTTATCATTTCATATTATATGAACCCCTGTTTGAAAAAAAAAACAACTTTAAATTGAAAGACACACAATTTACCGATTAACCAGTTATACCATATATATTCGTGGATATGATTTAAAACTGTCTTAAGAGCAATTGTTTATCTTATGCTATTTCCGTGCCATTTTACAAACATCTATAAAAAGACTATTGGTAACATAATTGTAAAGTAGCTAAATGTTTTAATTGGTAGTCCTTTGAATATAGGAGAATTTTGTTTTCTTCAATTATTAATTAGTACTAATTATACTAGAAAAATAACTGGTTTTAAAACGTCCGTAAATAAGCAATAAGCATCAACCTGCAACTTTTTCCGTAATAATTGCATAGGATGCAGGAAAATGTTCACAACTTATGGATACTACAAGAATCATACGTATTCCAAATGAAAGATTATCGCCATACTTTTTCAAAATGTTTAACTTGCTATATTGTAGGTTGTAGGCGTATGAAAATATTTAGTAAAAAACTTTCCTAAATTAAATTATAAATGATTAGCTTTTAGAAAAAAGTGACTTTTGATGATTTGTAGGCACATATTTTTAAAAATTGAGGGACAACGACACAGCTCAGGTCGGCCTGGATTTAAATGTAATTTATAACGCTATTACAAAACAAATCATCGCCATTTTCCAACGTATGATAACGCACAAAGCTCCATTCAATATGGCCGCTCATTTTCCACACACCATGATAATTATAAACATATTAATTACAAATATATGCAACATTTTGTTTAACACAACTATCACTCCTTTTAGGCACAAAATATAACAATTTTTCCGTATTTTTTTCTTTGTTAAACTGTATCACTGCCGAATTTCGACAATACGCTTAAAATTTTCCGCAATAATAAAAAAAAACATAAATTCTACCATACTTTCCACACGAAATTTGATAAAATAACTGGCCGCGGTTTTGCCACCTAGACGTGATTTTGCAGATAAGAAACTTTTGCAACTCGAGATTGCACTTTACCACCATGTTGGTTGTTGATGCATATGCCGAATGCATAATTTGAAATAACAAATGCAATGCCGTTCTGCGCCTGTCTTTTCAGCTAACTACCTCCTGCTATCCTGGTAGCTAGATGCAACAGAATGCGCTTACGTCACAGAGTGCAACTGCACAAATGCACTTCGGACACGATGTGGAAGTACAGGCAGGCGCTGGCACCGCTCGGTGCATGTGCATTGTGCATTATAGCCGTCATAGCCGACGGAAAGTGCAGGCACGAAGTACACTATGCATCTGTCTATGCAACTTTTCTTGTTTCTTTAATTATTGATTTACCTGGCCGCAACATTTCCAGACATATGCTCTGAACATTCCAACCCGTTTTTAAAGTTGTTTTTGTCTGGGCTTTATATATTTGTTTATACCACATCAAGTTAAAAATATATACGTCACTTATTTATCTCTTTAAGGCATGCAGGATATGTCCAAGAAGTTGAATATACTTATTTTTTCCACACATGTATTCTTTGTGTCAATGTAATTATCAACTGTTTTTCTTCTAATAAAATAACATAATATAATGACATAATTTTGTCTTTGATATACAGGACATTTTATTATCAGGACAAGTTAAAAAAATATTATTTTAGGTAAATTATTTGTAGTACATTTATATTCCGAATTGCTTCCTAAAGGAGCTACGGGATGTAGTAGCGAAACATGTTTTAAATAAATATAATAAAATGTACTTATTTTAATATACTTAATAGGATGTTGCACCAAATATCTTTGATTACATTGTACTTTTGTTGCTGTAAAATAAACAGAAGTGTATCATTTGACAATATTTTTTTCATTAAAGTAATTGGGATTCGAAGGAGGATTTTATAGACACAGCCGTGTGATATTCAAATCCATGAAACCTCACCCCCTTAGAGAAAGACCACGGAAGGAGGTGGTATCAAATGACGTAAAATCTTTGACAAATCAGTCTTCGGGCCCCAAGTAACTTATGCTTTAACATACATATATATCTGACGTATAATTATCCTCGAGTCGGTTAATAATTAGGGGTCCGTAGAAGGGCTTAATTGCGAAAAAATACTCAACTCAAGGTATTTTACTTGAAGCCTAAAAACGATTTGTCACAAATTTAACGTCATTTGAATAATTTTACTTGTCTTTATGAATGTTGCGCTGATTTTAATTCAAAATGTTTACAATTTTCGGCCAATAACAATTTGCTGCCCTAGAGGTTTTTTCCTTGTACACTTCCATAAAAAAAATCATGATTTGAATGATTCTCATCGCTCCAAAATTTGGAGAATTTTTTCCAAATGAAACCGTTACCAGCGCCCTTGGCCGCCTTGAAAAATCCTTGGACCAAGTTATTCCTGCTCGTTGGTATCTAAACTATTTACTTTTTAACATCCAAGGAAATTACTAATGATTCCAAATTTTGTTTCCTGTTGTTGGCTCTCAGAATCCCTTAAAAGTATTTATATTTTCCACTTCCTTCCGTGGCCTTAGGTAAGGTTAATATGTGAGTGGGCTCTTATCAAATCCTCCACTGCGACCACCAGGTTTATAGTGGTCACTCCTAGTTATACTGCACCTAGATTTTAGCTTTAGCTCTGCACCTAACAGAGTCAGCTTTTTAATAAAGCCGACAATCTTGTTGAGTGAGACACCGTCCAGATCATCTGACGCCAGTCGTCCTTTGCCAAATTGTGAGAACCTTGTTCTTTCTGCAGCAGGACAGGTATACAAGACGTGCTCTGCCGTTTCATCATCCTCCAAACACAGACGGCATTCGACGTTTTCCATCAGTCGTATTCTGTGTAGGTGATGACTTAGTTTGCCGTGCCCAGTATATAGTCCAATTATAGTTCTTAGGTGTAACCTATTTAAATCTAATATTTTTTTAATTCTTGGGGTATTTCAAGGGGTCTGTAATAAACTCCTTTGAGCGAACTAACTCTGGTAGTTCCTGCCAGTGCTGGAGTGTTTCCAATTCAGCCCAGGATAGGATAGCAGCCTTGGTAGAATTTGCAGATGTGCCGGTTCTGATCCTATAAATTTAGTTGCAGCTCCTTCTTTGGCTAAAGAAACGATCGGAAACTTCGTTGCCTTCCATACCAGAGTGGCCAGTTATTCAGTTCATAGTCAGTTTGTTGTTTCTACTCAGTTGGGTAAGAGCTTCCTGGCAAACCGTTTTAGAGTTACAACGGTAGGATCCAAGGGCTTTACAAACCGCTTGGCGGTCTGATGATATTATCATTGATCTGTGTTTAGGCCGCGTCTCTTCTAGCCTCCGTGCACACAGCTCAATGGTATGGATTTGTGCCTGAAATATAGTCGCATTATCACCCAAGGTCGAAGTTATTGTTACCTTTGGTGTGGGACTATATCAGCTCCAGATCCCTCAGAAGTTATGGAGCAGTCTGTGAACCAACAACTGTCTGCCCTTTGTAGGTGGGTTTTGTTCCGATCCCATTCGTTTCTTCCAGGAAACAGAACTTTAATGTAGGCATCACATCTGAAGGCATTCCCAGGATACTTTCCGTGGCCTTTCTCCCAGGAGGAGGATTTCATAGACTTGAATATCACCCGTCTCTTGGTGTATTACTCTTCGGTGGTCATAAATGCTAAAAGTGCATGAAATAGAATGAAGGCTTACTTACAACCTACTATTTCTTAGTTTACTTAACGTTTACTTGCTATAATATATCAGGGATAAGTCGCAAGAAATTAATGGAATATTTATTATGCAGAAGCATAAAGTAGTATGTAATGTCACTACAGTGCTTAGAATTTTGGATACAATTTTTTCGAAAGAGTAGTTGCCTAGAAATATAAACAGTGTAAGTTGGCAGTTCATCTGATTAAATGCATGAGTGATATTTGTGGAGAATATTTCGCGAATTAAGAATTCAAAATTTTGACGCCATATAGCGTTTAAGTTTTATCATTCAATGTCTGATTCGTCTGGAAATTGGTATCTAAGGGTTATCGAAGTCGGAAATTATACATTTAAGATCGAAACTCAAAATTCAAAATGGCGCCGTTAATATGACTTTTATCAATTATCGCCTGATTCTACTGAAAACCAGTATCTGAGAATTATCTAAGTCGCAGATTATAAATGTGAGATCGAAACTGAAAACTTCCGAATGG
The DNA here is from genome assembly GCA_963583905.1 of Stenurella melanura. NCBI lineage: Eukaryota > Metazoa > Arthropoda > Insecta > Coleoptera > Cerambycidae > Stenurella > Stenurella melanura. The sequence continues at coordinate 214,088,099 of OY757309.1, forward strand.
CGACGTCAAGAACGACAAATGAGTTGGATCGTTTATCGTCTGATTCGACGTGTTCGTCAATTTGTTTTATTCTTTTTTGTGCTATAGACTTTCTCATTATTTTCAATAAGGTCAAGCTGTGATATTCTGATAGGTTATGACCTGGCCTATTACTATGTTCAGGATTATCCGTTATTTACTCGACACCCTGTATACCCTAAACTCATAAAACCCAGCACTGGGGCTTTGGGGTCTAAATGTTTATTTATTTAGGATTTTTGTGAGTGTAGAGTTAATTTGAGTTTTTGGATTCTGAAGTCTATGGGTTTATGGTCTATTCGTTTATTTATTCGGATTTAATGGGTTTAGGGTATGTATGTTTATTTATTTAGTGTTTTTGGTTTGAGGTCTGTGGGTTCCTTTTTTTTTGGGTATGAAATCTAGATCTGTGGGTTTGGAATTTTTGGTTTGGTGTCTTATGGGTCAGTATCTATTCGGTTTTTGTGGGTTTAAGAACCATGGCTTTAGGATTAGTGGATATTCGTTCATTAACTTAGATTTTTCCTCGAAAACTTTAATTTTTATGGGTTTATTGTTATTTTTACACATTTTGAAAATCATCCTCGATCAAGAATTTTCAGGCTTCGCTAAAAATTGTCGCCTCTACGTGGTTTTATAACAAACGATCTCTATATATAGCCTTAGTGTGCAGCAGCTTGATTCTCCAAAAAATGCTCTTCTCCAGCTTCGTGTCTTCTCGAATCCGCTTAATTTTTGGCCACATCAACTGGAGAATGGACAGAGAAAACCAGATGGCAAGAGGAAGACCACCAAGACGTTGAGTTAGTGCCATTAAAGAGCTATTGGGAAAGAGCTTTGATGCGACCGTGCGCCTAACAGGCAGCCGCGATAGATGACGTGAATCTGTCAGACATACTATAGAGTAAATGGAGGCCAACTAGAATACCGCGTTCATCAATACGTTGTGCAAAAAAAGAGAACTCTAATTGTCAAGGAGCACATAAGGCATTAAAATATATCTGTATAAAACAATATAAATAGTATATTATTATATGAGCGATTATGATATCCATTATTCACGAGGATGTTGTTTAAGCCCACGAGCCGTAGGCGAATGGCGCAAATCCTCTGAGTGAATCGCGAATGTAATACTATGGTTTTTCAGTTTTTTTATACCTATTAAACAAATAATTAGACTGTTTGATAGCATTAATCAGTATCTATTCGCAAGGGCGGATCTAGGATGAAGTCAAGGGGGGGGCTTCATGGACTGTAGAAAGAAAAACAAAATGGCATCGCAGGTGAAAATTTTACATTTTCAAGGTCAAAGGCCTAAAATGAAAAGTTAGAAATAACCTTAGTGCGAAGTTAAATTGAAAGGAACGGGACTGTTCAAAATAAAATTTAATCATTTTAAAAACAACATTTTTTATTCATTTTTTATTCTTCCTTTTGCAAAATGTCTGAACCACTTCATTGACCTCAATTTCCCGTCTTCAATTTATATTAGCGAGTGCTAAGCCACTCAATCTTGCTTCACCCATATAATTTCGGAGATAAGTTTTGAGTCTCCTCAATGTCGAAAAACTTCTTTCTGCAGTAGCTGTTGTTACAGGTAGAACAATAATATGTGGAGCAGCACTCTTATCTTTGGAAAAAACATTTCATCGCATTTTATTAGTGTGTCAAGCGCAGTTTTTGGAAGTGCTTGTTGCCCCTGCACTTCTGCCTCCAAATGTAGCTCAGAAATAAATTCTAATATTTTTAAATCTTCATGTTTGTCGAAGTTTGCTGGAATCAGGCCTTCAAGAGTAATCACGCTGCATATATCATCAAACCGGGATCCAATTTGTGCGATTATATGATCTACAAATAAAAATACTGGTTCCATAATAATCTTCTGCATTCGATCCATTGATATTGCTTGTCTGAGTTTGCCGTTTACATTCGAGGCATTGAAATATTCATTCCAATATCACTGGCTGATTTACTTGCCTGGTTATACAGTGATCTAAATTCTGCTTCACCCTGTTCCCCCAGTTGAAAGATCTTGGTCAACACTTTGTAAACATTTACTCAGCGCTAAGGTATAAATGGTCTCATCATATTTTTAACACGTTTTCTTTAAAGATCTTAGTATTATTGTATTGTTATTGTTGTTATTATAGAGCCACTGGGGGGGGGTGGCTATAGCCCCTGTAGCCCCCCCCCCCCCCTAGAGCTGCCCTTGCCTACTCGTAAGACGTCGAAAACGTAAACAAACAATGGCGATACACTTGTTTGTCATCGAGTTGATTGTCAGCGGCAGCAAGAGTTAATCTCAGTCGATTTACAACATCATTGGATCAGTAAAACAGTGATTTTTGAATTTGTATTTGTGATTGGTCCGAAGCAGTGAATTATGAATTGATAATTCAGTATAGTGAATTATAGGTACGATTTTTCACAAAAAAAATTCTAATAAACGTCATGTAATTAAATAGGTGTAGAAAAAATGATTTATAGAAAAGAAAAAAATCGATGTTCTTTCACATTATACTAGACTAAGCTTAATGAAACTATGGGGGAATTAACGCTGAATAATACTTTACAGTTTGCAAATGATTTGATCATTTTTTTTGGTTCCAGTAGAGAACGAAGTGAATATTGCAAGGTTTAGAAAACGATTTTTCACCCCTTGGACGGGTTGTATCAACCCTATGGATGGTGTAAATCACCCACCAATTGTTTAATCCTTGCCCAAAACCACTTCCTCTACCCGAAGCTAAAAAAATATATCGATTTATCACCCCCTTGGGGGGTTGTTTCATTCTCCTAGTGGTGGATCAGAAGGTGTCTCAACTTTGATAGGGTTACACGACATCATCCTCTTGGCATAGCAAAAAGAACCCTTCTCTCTATCCCTAAACGGCAAAGAAGGCAAAAGAACTAAAAAGGATTGTTTTGCGATCTAAGGGTGTTTTCCTCCCATCCGCGTTCGGGAGAATTTTGTATTACGTGTCCTCGAAAACAAGGGGGTAGGGTAATTTCGTAGCGTCCCCCTTTGTAAAATCACGTTCAAAAAGTGACAATTTTATTGTACTAATACGTACGTGTCGAATCGAGAATTTTTTTTTTTAAGTTGAGGTCTGTTTATTAAAAATTCGTGTAGTCGGTTAATAAAAATGCAAATGGAATTTAAGAAACTGGTTGTAAATTAAATAAACCACATATATCCGGAGAGCCTCTTATATACTCGTAAGTAGGAAGGCAGTTAAATTATTATGCATGACGGACAAAGATCATATTTGATTTGATCATTAGGAATATAATGCAAGCAAACAGTTTGTTTGGGTATCATGTAATCTATTTTTTCTTTTAGTATATATAAAGTAAACATTTTTTTTTACTTCTTGTAAACCTGTCTAAAAAGCATTCTGATGCATAGGCGCCGATTTCTCGGGTGCTCCGGGGCTCGAGTCCCCGGCCAGAAGTCAGGTCGGGGGCGGAGCCAGAACTAACAGAACTGGGCTCCGTAGTAGTAGTAGTAGTAGTAGTAGTAGATAGTAGAATATTAAGTAGGTACTTTATTTTGTTCTTGAAGAGAGAATTTATTTTTGTTAATACTATCGTAAGTATCTAGATCTGTTAATATTTGTTGAATACTGCTTATTTTAATGTAAAAAATATTGAAATAAAGTTTTTGTTTTAAAATTATCTGAAATAATTATAGTCCATGAAAATGTTGCAAAAACATCAAAAGTGCTGTGACCAGTATGAGACCTGGGTACCCCCCAAGGGTCCTCAATACGATGGTTATATTTTTAAGCCCCCCACCCCTCGTGAACTAACCCTAAATGCGAAAAACCACCCCTTTTCGCGTTATTTCCATTCTAGGCATGCAAGGGCTTGTCGGATAGGGTTTATCAGGTAGGCCGCATGAACTTTTACCATCCAACATATTATCAACCCCGGGGTTTAAACTGATACTAAAATCCCCCAAAAAATTTCAAAATTGATCAAAATTTGTTTCTATTCGTTTTCAATGATGCTCAACACGATACCAACATACATGTCTCCCCTACCCTCTACGAACCACCCCAAATCCCCGAAATCACTCCCTTCTTAAATTTCTGGCTACTGGGCATGTGAACCGTTGGATCGAAGTTTTTGACAAGATTTTGGTATTATAAAGCATGCTGAGTGCCGAGACGTGCTATCGCCTCCGGGGTTAAAAACTACCCTCTCCCCTAATACCCACTAAAATCTTCCCAAAAATTCAAACTTTGTGAAAACTACTTATCCCCGTTTTTGAGGGTGCTCAAAACGATGGCGACATAATTTCCTCCACTAGCCTTTACTTAACCACCCACAATCCCCAATACCACCCCTCGTAATATTTCTTGATGCTGGGTATATGGGAAAGTTTTTATCAATTTTCAAATTTTTGAGATTTTAGTATCAGGGGAGGGGGTAGTTTAAACGCCCGGGGTTGATAATATGTTAAATGGTCAAAGTCCATACGGTCTATCCGAAAAACCCGATCCGACAAGTCCTCGCATGCCTAGAATGGAAAAAACGCGAAAAAGGGGTGGTTATTCGCATTTAGGGGTAGTTCCCGAGGGGTGGGAGACCTAAATATATCACGATCGTATTCAGCACCCTCGAAACGGGGGGGGGGGTACCTAGGTCTCGTCCTGGTTACTTTTCAAGTTTACCCCTTTTTTGAAATTTTCTCATGGATTATTATATAGTAGGCATTGCGGAAGAATTGGTCGGCTCCCGGACAAAATCCTGTTTCTTGAAATAGGTTTAGAATGACATGAAACGAGATGTTGATATTTTAAATTTGAGCGAAAAAATTTCCGTCTGCCACTCGGTCTGTCTGTCGGTCGGTTGGTCTGTCTGCCTGTCCGTGACTTTTTTGTGCGCCTGTTTTCTCTAGAATGGTTTAAGATATTGACTTGAAATTTGGCACACTTATGAATTAAGATCTTAAACTAGATTATATTTTAAACTCACTCCGCTAAAGGGTTGAAAAGTAAATAGGAGAAAATTAGTAATGTAAGCTGGTAAGAGTCCCAAAACTTAGGATTTGGTGTATATACTGTTACGTGTTACAATACTTTTAACCGATCGAAATCTTAACACATCTTTCTTTGACCCCGCCATTAGGAAACACCCTGTAAAAATCCGTAGGTTCTAAATAAATTTAACAAGAGGTAACCACTAACACTTTGTTTTATAATTTATTGATTACGCAATACTTCTAAACTAACTTTTACAATGTTTGTATTTACACTTCGGATTTATAACCTCACTTTTCTCTACCAAACTTCACTTTAATAACAGTTCTTTTTCCTGCCATGGAATCTCGCCTTGTGTACTCTGAAATTGCATCTAGAGTTATCTAGAACATAATAGAGAATCTTCTTCCACCACACTCCAGAAAACTCTATTTCTCTTTCTGCAAGTTTCCAGGACGTCACTATTTGTCATGGACCTATCATAAGGGGTGTAATGCATAACAATACTAAAAACCAAGGCCTCATTTTCTTACAACATTTTCACCATTAGTCCATTATTAAAGGGGTTAACAAAATAAAATGGAGATATTGACTTGAAATTAGGTACACGCGTCTATTATAAAGAGATCTGGAATTAAATTATATTTCGAGCTTATTCCGGTGAAGGGTTGGTGGAGAGATAGGGGTAAATAAATAAAACAAGAGGGTAGATACTTGGGTTTGGCATAGACTAGGTCTCAAATTTTTTATGAAATTTTTCGCCCCCACTATCATCCCCCCACTTTATTATTAAATGGAGAACAAAATAAAATTTGATACACGTATGCATTGTAACGTGATCCGTAACTAGATTATATTTTTAGCTTATTCTGTTGAAGAGGTTAGGGGCAAATAGAGGTATATAAGTAAAGCAACCTAGTAAGAGTCCAGAAAGTTTAGATTTGGTGTATATACTAGATACTAAGTTGTTACATTTTTTTAAGAAGTCTGCCACCACCTCTACTTCGTTATATTCAAGGGGTTAACAAAACACAATTGTGATTTAGTGTTCCCTCATCCCCATTAAACGTCGGTCAGTCGAAAAGGTATTGAAGGGGCACATCGTTTTATGCGTTTCTTGGATCAAACGACTTCAAATATTATGTTATAAAAAAAATTCTATGAGCAGTTATTAAACCACATACTAGAGTGCGAATGTAATATCAAAATGTTTTTATTTAAAGATTCTTGGATGAGAAATCTGAATGTGGAAGTAGTGATTCTTTGGTATTTTTATTTAACTGCTTCAACGTCTGAGACGTGATAATGTTTTTAATCTTCATAATAATATTTTAACCTTAATTTTTGATGTTTAATAATAATAATTGTTACGTATTTCCACCTTTTAGGAAACACCCTGTATGAATCCGTGGGTTTCAAAATAGTTTCAACAAGATATAAACACTAACACTTTATTTAATAATTTACTGATTACACAATGACAATACTTCTAACCCCACCGAACGTCACTTTGCAATAATAAAACTTCGCTTTAGTAAACTTCCCCCTCTGCGTCCGCCGGTAATCGCACCTTATATACTCCGAAAACGCCTCCAGATCCATCCAGAAACAATCAAGAATCTTCTCTCACCATACTCTAGAAAATTCTACAAGTTTCCAGTCACTCACTATTAGGCATAGGCATATCAATCTCCAGTTTCAAGGGGGTGTAATTCATAACACAATGTATAGTAATATTTATTTTTAGAAAAAATTCACAGATTTCGCAATCTCTGCAACCATCGGGACATTGGAAATGAAAACACCATACATAAAACAAACTTATTCCGGACTCGGCTACACCTCGTCCGGAGACAGCTACGATCTGTTTCGAAAACATGATTTTAAGTACTTGTTACAAAAATAACTATTCGCTGTTTGTCAAACTTTGTGAATCCATGGCGACTACGATTCATGTTCTCCTCGCATACTCATACTGTGCACACTTGCTCAGTATTACGTCATCTGATCTCGACTCTTTCATATCGGTGGCCTTGGATAAAACTCGTAACTTTGGCCCCATATACGAACATTAACATTTCCAATGTTAAAAAGCGGTGGGACACTCCCGCACCCTCTTTATCTGTGGCACTACTACTGCCTGCGGCGCTGATAGTTATTAACAATTAGATAGCAAAATAAAATCAACCTAACTAACCTAACCACATAACCATCCCGCGAAAGATTGAAATTATTATAGGAAAAAGAAAGGAAACATTATTTCTGCCGTCAAAACAAACCTGAATTTATGAAAAAAATTATTAATCGTTACAAAATAAAAATAAAAATTCGGAATGCCCAGGAGTTGACAAACAGTGCTATAGCACGGAAGAAGTAGTTGAACAGACAAGACGGTACGAAGAGAGCAAATTTCGTAGCATCGAGCGGACATTGTTGGACTGAGAGTTAAAGACGCGTTACAAACATAGTGGTTTTAATGACTTCAAGTTAGTTTTATGTTATTCTGTGTAAAAAAATTGAGGGGGGATACCTCCGCACCCCCTTTTCTTTGTCTGCGACGCTGATACTGCCTGACGGCCTTGGAAAAAACTCATTTCCAATGTTAAAATATACGCGCGAAGTGTTACAAAATTCGATAAGGTTCTTCAAGCACAAACATTGCTTAGTGAATGGACAAGGGTTTCGTCCGTCAAGATGGCATCGTCGATAGATGATTACAATTACAAATATAGCAACTATACCTAAAATATCTCTTTTTCAAAAAACTGCGAAGAGCATACTATGGAATGGTCCAGAATTATAAAGAAAATTCAATAATATGGCCAAGAGTATAATTTTTATTCCTAGTTTATAAACTATACTACTGCAAAGATTATAACATTCATCATTCATTTCCATATCCATGTAGTGGATTTTCAATTTTTGTTCTTGAAATTGGTTTAAAATGTCATGAACATGGAGATTTTAAATTTAAGAGAAAAGGAAAAATGCACCATTTCTGTATATAATTAGTAAAAAATATTGGATTTCTGAAAAAGTCGAAGCCTTTTACAGTTTTTTTTTTACAAAAAAAAAAACAAAAATCAATTCTTTTTTACATAATATATTTATCTCGCATTTGAAAATCGTCCAAAAGGTAATCAAATGGAATAGGTAGGTACATATTTACAATAATAAGGTCAGTAGCTTCTTGTGGATTGTAAGTAGTGATTGTTCTGATTGATTCGTTTACTGTTTTCATTTTCTTCAAACTCCGTGGACTTAATTGTGTCGCAAGCTTGACTACATCAGCAGCTGTCCGTTTCTGGCTCTTGATGCATGGCAAAAGCTAGATGTTCATGTTCTATTCCAGGCAAGAAGGAGCTGACGTCACATCTTTTACTTCTTCACAACCTTCTAAAAGTAGTTTGTTCGGTCTGCTTCGTTCTTTTCTTGGCTCACTTTGGACTGAACCGTCTAGTTGATTGGAGTAGTCGACACCAGAGATGACAGATATAATGAAGAATCAAGCCGTTTTTTCACAAACTTTTCGTAAAGGCGACTGGCCACTTCGAAATCAATTTTGAGACAAAACATTTTAATATAACTTTTGAGCTCGTTCTAGAGCCTATAGTCAGATTACGTACCCTATATTCGTCTAGAAGGTACTCAAGAAGACTTTCAGTACACTTACAGCTTTTAATATTAAGAATAGTTCATTTATCGAAGTCACTCCTTCGGAATGGTTACCTGTAAACAATAGATTTTATTTCAGAAAGTGATTCATAGTGATAGCTAACTGAAACATTACTGAGCAATAAGGCTTGTATAATAACAAAGAAAGAAAGCGGTACTAAGTGGTACTTTTATCATATCATATCAACTGAAATAAGTACTGTTAAGAACCTTAATAATAATTTTCCAACCAATCATGACGTTAGTTATAATTTCCGCAAATGTGATTTCTCCAAATTGTATGAAAACCTTCTCAACATAGACTGGTCCTCCCTCTCTTCTTTTAATGACGTCAATGATGCATGCACTCATTTTTACAACAAACTTGACTCTGTATTTGAATCTTGTGTACCTAAGAAATCGACTTCTCGTAGCGGCAGATATCCTCCGTGGTTTAATGGCAGTATCATAAACAAAATTAGCCTTAAAGAACGTCTTAGGAGACAGTATGCAAGAACCAGTGATCCACTTATACACAATAACCTCAAAAACATCAGAAGGGAAATAAAATATGATACCAATTTAGCCTACAGAAATTTCGTGCAGAACTCTGAAGACAATATAAAAAATGATCCCAATAAATTTTGGGCTTTCATCAAAAGTAGAAAAGGGTCGGCCAGTGTATCTGAAGAGATGTTCTTCGAGGGATCTTCGCTAAACAATCCCTCTAATATACTAAATGCATTTGCCAATTATTTCGGTCAATCTTATAATGAGTCTTCATTAGATATCGAGGAACATCACATTGAGACCGATATACCTAACAATAACCCTATTGTTAGCATAAACTCTTTCAGTGAAGATGAGGTTATTCGGGCTCTAAAACGAATTAAACCCAAAATGACGACCGGTCCTGATTCCATTCCAGCTTTTTTATTAAACGATTGCGCTATCATCTTTGCATGTCCTTTAACTCTAATTTTTAACTTAATCTTAAAAAACTGCCTATTTCCTGACCTATGGAAATATTCCAAAGTATGTCCCATCTTCAAAAAGGGAAACAAACTAGATATTGAGAACTTTAGACCAATCTCTGTAATTTGTAACTTCTGTAAAGTCTTAGAAATATTACTTCATGATAGAATATATCATTCGATTAACACCAAAATCTCTATTAATCAACATGGATTTATGAAAGGGCGTTCAACAACAACAAATTTATTCTGTGTAACTCAATATATTTCTGAATCCTTAGATGAACGTGGGCAGGTAGATGTCATATATACCGATTTCTCCAAAGCGTTTGATAGACTTGATCACCAGTTGTTACTTAATAAATTAGAAAAAATCGGCTTCTCATATTCTTTGCTCCTTTTGTTTAAATCTTATTTAATGAATAGGAGTCAGTACGTTGCATTAAATGGGTTCAAGTCGATCGAATTTGCTGCCACATCTGGAGTTCCCCAGGGGTCTATTCTGGGGCCCTTGTTTTTTAACATGTTTATTAACTACATAGTGAACGAAATTAATTTGCCTCACCTTTTATATGCCGACGATCTAAAAATTTTCACAGTAATTGATGAAATCGATGACTGTTTTCAACTTCAGACTTCCATTGACAAAATAAACACCTGGTGTATAGTAAATAAATTATTCATGAATCCTAGTAAATGTAACGTAATGTCCTTTTCTTTAAAAACATCACCTTTTATTTTTGATTACAGGTTAGATAATGTCATACTTCAAAGACCTATAACATTTCGCGACCTCGGCGTAACTTTTGATAGTAAATTATCCTTCACTGATCATATCGATACCATTGTGTCCGAAGCCTCCAAAGCCCTTGGATTCATCGTTCGTACTAGTCGAGAGTTCACTAATACTGATACTCTGAAAATTCTTTATCAGTCCTTCGTCAGATCGAAACTTGAGTACGCATCGCTAATTTGGAGTTCCAGTTATGATGTTCACAAGAATAACTTGGAGGCAGTTCAACGTAGATTTCTTAAATTACTGTGGTTCAAATCCGACGGTACCTATCCAGTGATTGGTTTTTCGCAAAGTAACTTGCTTGAAAGATATTCTATGACTACTCTTGAGAATAGGCGTACGTACTTTTCTCAAGTATTTTTGTTTAAATTACTACACAATGATTTTGACGCACCCGAAATAATTAGTAAGCTTAATTTTCACGTTCCCAGATTAACCTCTCGTAATCACCAAGTTTTCTATTTACCTACGCCGCGTACCAACGTACTAAATAATTCACCTTTATATACGATTTGCAGTACTTCTAACAAATTATGTAACGACTTCGATATTTTTAATTGCAGCCTTAATGACATAAAACAAAATGTTCTAAATTAAATAACCAGTGAGTGTCTTTGTTTTTCTTAATTTCCTTTCAATCACATATGTGTATATATGTATATATAGTTTTTATATTTAAACATTTCCCATGTTATTTTTTTCTCTTTCTTCGTATCATTAGTTATTCATAGTTCGTACATTTAAGTAATTTTTTTCTTTATTTTACTTTCTTTCTATGTTGTTGTATATTATGTAATTAATGCTTTGTATGCCTTTATTCCTGTTCTGTAATTGGGTATCTTACCTGTTGAACAGTGTATGCAATAAATAAATAAATAAATAAATAAATAAATAAATAAATAAATAAATAAATATGGCTCAATGTAAGATTTTCTTGAGGTTACAATTAAAATGTTGCGTAACCGTTAATATATTTAAAGAAAGGTTTGTAAAACTGTGTTGATATAAACGCCCTTACCAGTGGATCTATGCTTCATCTGTAAACGTCTCCGCAAATCAGATTGTAAACACAAAAAAACACATTGGTATTTAATACACCATTTCGCACGACTCACTACTGACTGCACGCGTTTTGTGACGATAGACGTAGCCAAGGCCATCAACAGGATTTGGCATGATGGTCTCCTGGCGAAGATGTTATCGATGGGTTACCTTGTCGGCATCGTCAAGCTTGTGAGATCCTACCTTCACCGGAGGCAACTCCGTGTGAAGATTGCTGACAAGCTGCCGAACTACAGGTCCATGGAAGCAGGCGCACCGCAGGGATCGGTACTCTCTCCACACCTGTTCACCATCTACACCTCCGACATACCAAGAACCGCAAGGACCTCTTTGGCGCTCTACGTAGAAGACATGGCCATAATCGCAAGATCGTGGACTGCAACACTTGCCACTCGCAACCTCCAAGAAGCGGCATCCTTTCTGGAAGAGTGGTGTAACAAGTAGAAAGTCAAAGTCAACGCGGAGAAGAGAAAAGCCATCCTCTTCAAGAGAGTCAGAAAGTAAATTCCCACAGGACACGTCTCCATGAACGGCGAGAACATCCAATGGAACGATACCGTCAAGTACCTTGGCGCTATCATGAATCGAAACCTGACGTGGAGACAGAACACTGGGACTCTACTCTACCCTATGATAGGTAGACAGAGCCAACTCAACCTGAGGAACAAGCTCACGCTTATCAGGACCCTCATTGCACCTATTCTGACCTACGCCTCTGTTGCCTGGGGATACCAAGCAGTCACCCACTTGAAGAGGATACAAGCTGTGGAAAACGTCGCACTTAGGTGCGGCGTGGATGTACCATGGTTTGTCAGAAACGCCGACGCCTTCAGAGATCGGTAACTGAAGTCATCCAGGACAGAACAAAGAATATATACGCCCTGCAACAGAGCATGGGAATCCGCTGGTCAGACAGGCGACTGACTACGACCCCAACGTCGCTCCGAGGCACAAGAGGCCCAAGCTTCAGATCCTGGATAACGGATAAGTATAAATTAACCGCTTTTCAGTTTCAGCCCGACCTTCAAGCCACGCTGCAAGGAGACAATGACAAAAAACACTCAAATTACCCGATCCCGAGGGTATCAAGCAAACAATCAGCTCAGTACCCTTTCACTAGCCCGTGGCCTTGAGCTACACAGTTCACACTTCCTTTCGACGAAATCGGAGCATATGATGCTAATTGGCACCCTAGCCTTCCGACTAAACACCACCCATACCCCACCAAACTCAGAGAGGGGGCTTGGTAACAGCCGTTCCCTCTCACTACAGACAAAATACGCTCCCGGAAGCCGACATGCCAGCGAAGAACGAAGACCAAGACAGAAGAGCGCCAGAAGAAACGACCCAGCTGGCAGCGTCCAACAGCCAGGACCAGGGGCGGTCTGTTAACGTCACCTACACCGTCCGCATTTGTGGGTGGGGTATGCGAAAAAGCAGACCCACCCCTTACGAGGCCGGTCCAGGTCTACAGCGATGATTGGGGCAGAGCTCAAGCTCGATCCCTAATCATCCGAGATCGTCATTTTTAGTCAAGAATATTGGTGCGTAATAGGCTAACTTCGGCAGCGCTCGGGTTCATTTTATTCATACGCAAATAATGCTTATATATCTATGAATATTTATAACTGCATCTTCCGTCAGTTGGTAACAATTCGAAATTTTATTTTTTTCCAGCTAAATGTGAGATTTTTCCGTGTGTGCACCGTGTGGCAAACAATTTCAAATGTTATGTTATTTCCATACTGGAGTGCAAATATGATATCAACATATTTTCCTTTAAGGAGACTTGGATGGGAAATCTGGATGTGGAAGTAGTGATTTCTTAGGCAGCGGTTTCTTATATTATTGTAATGAGAAAAATATGTGGATAGGTAATTTATTAATGCACAAGAGTGGTTTACATCATAACTCTTCACGTAAAAGACTTTAAGTTACTACGTCTTTCCAAATTAGAACTAAAATTATAAAATTTTTCCTTGCTTCTGTTTCTACACCCACTCGGATTTAAATTAGAAATGTTCCTTTGTTTTGAGCAGTTTTAGAAGTGGATCTTATAATACTGCAAGATTTTGTGACCTTTTCACATGTAGTTGCGGTATTTATAAATTTATTTTTAAATTCGCATGGATATATACACGTGACCGATACAATGCAATACCTACATCTAATTTTGAATTATATGTGGGCTGAAATATCATTATTAATTTAGTTATCCTGTTTTTTCGTATTTAGTAATGTGAAAATTAGTTATCAACTCTGAGAAAAGCCATAATTGAATAAAATTAGTGTTTAAATATTAGACGGGGTAAATTTTCTAAAAACTTTCTCTATATCAATTCTATCAACAAATGTCAAGACTTTTAGGTTTTTTTATTAATTTGAAATCGCTGACTCTGATACTGTTGTCTGTTACATTTTTCGAGTTCCAAGCATTTTTTGGAAAAAGTGCCATAATTGGCCGTCATTTTGAATTTTTTGTCTTAAAAAATTCAGCTAGACAACAAACAGATTGGAAATCAGTGATCTCAAGCTAACAAAATACCATATGTTGCTCAAGTCTCCAAATTTGCTCTTAGACATTATTTAATATTATTTTTCACTCTATATGAAAAAATAATGCAGTTGTAGTGGAAGTATAACGTCGCTAAAATTATAGGCGTAAGGTAGACAAAAGTGTACGTATGGAATTCTCGAACCTCCATCTCATGTGGACATCGCAGTAGAATTATTTATAGTTCTTTAAAACTGTTTATAATTATGATTGAACAGTATTTTTTGTCATTTTTTTTATTACCAAAAACCAATTTATATTGTCGATTTGGAACAAAAATCGGATAATAATAAGGAAAAGTAATTAAGTGTTTAGTACTAGTTCTAAAAATATTAATATTTGTTAGTTACCAACAGTAATAGTAGAACACTGAAGAAAAAACACGATTGGTGTTGAAATAGCCTAGGTATAAATTATTTTATAGTTTTGGCACATATAAATCCCATATGCGACACTCCTTTGATCTAGCAGAAATGCCGCCGATGACCTCGGACTTACGGACTTTTACTGTGGATTTGACACGTCAAGATTAAATACGCTCGGGATGATTCGAATAATCCGAATCGGAATTTTAGTACCTGATTGAAGCAGGTAATAGAGGATTTTAGTCGCATAATTATAATATCTGCATCATATAGTAGTACATTTACCTACATCGCATAATTCCTTACATTACCTATTTGTATCATTTGTAAGGCTTATTTTAAAATAATAGTGAAATCTGTACGTCTTACGAAAATTCAATCTTTTATTGCAGCTAAACTGTTTAGTTAACGTTCAACTGTGTATGAGTCTCGGCTATTTAACCTGGATATATCTCTGCTAGTGTTGCACAAAATATCGCTGGCCTTTTCAGTGTCGCACATGGGATTTATATGTGGTTTTGGGTTGAAAAAGATGAAGGCTGTTGCTTAATAGTAAAAGAGTTTTGAACATATTATTTTCATAATTCATAATTTTTTGTGTTGTTCATTAGAAAAGTACCTCGTAAAAATTGTATCAATGTTTATGTCTATCTCCTCCATCAGGTTAGATGTAGCTAACAAAATGTTATACTTAACCCAGATTTCATTTAATGTTGATTTTTTATATGCAAGGGTTGCTAAGGGGGTGTTCCGCCGGTTCAGCAAACTAAGCTTTGAGGGAATGTTTCGGGTATTATTGGCAACTAGAGGTATGAAAAAACTTTTACGTCTAAGACAGTTTGACTTTTTGACGAATTTTTTAAAATTAAGGGTTGAAGCAGGGGGTGCATAAGAAAATAGAGTGGGAAGGAAATATCGAGAATTGTTTAGAGTACTATTCATAGTAAATGAAGCTAACAAAATGTTATACTTAACCCAGATTTCATTTAATGCTAATTTTTTATATACAAGGGTTGCTAAGGGGGTGTTCTGCCACTTCGCCGTGAACGAGGCTTTGAAGGTATATTTAGGGCATTATTTGTAGCTAGTGTAGTCAAGAAAATTTTACGTCTAAGCTGGATAGGATTTATGGTGTTTATTTTTTTTTATTAGGGGTTCTCTAAGGGTGTGTTCCGGCACTTATTCGCGAACGAGGCTTTTAGGATATGCTTAGGTTATTATTTGATGCAGATGTAGAAAGATATTTTGTACGCCTAGGCCATTTTGAATTTCTAGTGATTGTTTTTTATGTCAGGGGTTGGTTAGGGATGCGCTACACGTTCGACGTAAGGGAGGCTTTGAGGGAGCATTATGAGTATTGGTATCAATCAATATAATAATAAAAAACTACTCGTAAGTCGATTTGCAGTTGATATTAATGTTTCTTCCTTTTCATTTGAAATTCGTTCAAGCGAACGTTCGAAACTTCAGGTACATAAAAGTTGTAGGTAGTAAAAAGATCTACAACTTTTGTAGAAAGCAATTTTATCCTAACCTCAAAATTTTCCTGAGTTTTCACACTCCTTGCAATACCGAAGCTGTTGAACGATTCGTGCGTCTTGCAACTGAGGTATCACTAGCTGTCTCTGGAGAAAACCGAGATGAATTCATTCAAATCCCGTATAAAGTCAGATCGAACTCAAAAATGGATAATGAAATATTAAACATATTCTGTGTTTGTTTGTTTCTCCGTGTCTATTTGGGTGATTTCTTTTAATAAAACGTGTGATATTATTTGATATTCATCCGTCGTTAAATGTATCAATGTATCAAATAGTTTTACTTTTGAAAAAAATTGCTTAGAAGTGCATATTTTGACTTCCCTGAGGAACTTGAAGTGTGGATAATATCATTTAAGAATGTTACACAATGATTTGTGGTACATTACTTTTTGGCGACTATGACATTACCAACATCCAAAGAATAGAACAATAACTACGAAAAAATAAATGGTACTTATAAAGAAAGTTTTTTCTAAAATTTTGAACCCATTGAGGAACCTGAAAATAACAAAGTACCGTTTTCAATTTTTTCACAGTCATTAGTAACAACCAAATGCACATTTTGATAACTTTGTGGTAACAATTCTCGAAAAAAAAAAAATTTAAATTTCATTTTTCGTTCCACCGTAATGACCATTTTGAAAGGACTTCACAACTTTTGTTAATATCATTTCGTTATAAATATAATATTTTCGAAGTTATTGGGTACGCTGTCCACACTGTATATATGTACATTAAACTGTTGCGTTAACATAATGTGATTTTTACTAGAAATTATTTATTTATTGAACTTTGCAATCGCATAAAATTACATTGAGGTTTGTAAATATTAGAATTTAATCTGCATTTCCAGTGCAGTTTGTGTTTAAGGCATAAAAACTTTATAATTTTAAATGTCGCCATACACATAATTTATCTGTTTATTTATTTGATTTACATACAATAAATTGAAAATCGTTTTTTGAAAGATTTTATTTAACTTGTTTTGTATGTTACTTTGCTAATATGTTTGGGTCAAATCATGCAATTAAAATTTCGACTAGTTCTAATTGGACAGCATTAAACAGAAAGGAAGCAACACACTCAGCTAAAATCAAGAAACAAGCTTGCAAAGAAAGGTTTTGCATCTTAATTACAATATTGAAACTACACCATTAAATTCTTATATGGAAAATGAGTTGGACTTTTTCAGCTGAACACACATTACGATATTCTACATTTAAATAAATTAAGAAACAAATGTTTTAAATTTTGTGGGTTGGTTTTTTAATTTTGTGGGTTGGCTCCTTTCTGTTTAATGCCGTCCAATTAAGCTAGTGCTATGAAATTTTGCACACGTGTATAAGTTCTGTGGCAATGCAATATAGTATATCTATTATCGTTCTAAATCTAATATCGCGGACGTCCCAAGATGGCACGTCACAACTCCTTGACATGGGTATCAGATGAATGGGGTTTGTCTGTCTGTTTTGTTGTAAAAAAAAGAAAAGACTAAAAATTAAAAATAAAATTGTATTAAAAAAAAGTTTTAGAAAAGTACAATTCGTCGTATTAGTTCTTTATTAACATTAAAAAAAAGTCTGTGAAAATTAAAAAAAAAATCATGATGCAGGAAATTGATTGAGGAAGCCGTTACTCTGTGGTAATCCATGACAATAACGAAATTGAGTAAAACACTACTATGTTTTTTACCACTATATTTGCACAAAAACGTGACTGCAGTTTCGACCTGTTTTAGGTCATTTTCAAACAATGATTCAATTAAGAATGAATGAATGAATCAATTGAATCATTGTTTGAAAATGACCTAAAACAGGTCGAAACTGCAGTCACGTTTTTGTGCAAATATAGTGGTAAAAAACATAGTAGTGTTTTACTCAATTTCGTTAAAATCATGATGCATTTACGATTTACGAAAAATTTTAATGACAGAATTTCGATATATTGGCCGAAGAAGGCCTTAATATCGACGAAATATGACTTTCTTCGGCAAATATAGTGTGACCCATTTTGAATGGAAACACCCCTGTAAAAAATGTGTCTATTATCTGATTTTAACGGGGCTTTTTTTAACAGATAGGCCATCGAAAGCTCTACTTTATGACACAAATTTGGAGATAAATTTCGATTTTAAAGACCTATGATTTTTTTTCAATGTCAAAAATGGACAATTTTGATTAGCGATTTCTTTTTTTATAAAATCTAACTATATCACTGGATTCAGAAACATCTCAAATGGGTAAATCCAAAATTTCGTGAAAAAATATTAATTAATGACAGATTTATGACAAAATTAATGTATTTTATAATAGCTTTTACATGATTTTTTCTAAAAATCGAAGTAGCCCATGAAAAATAAACAATAAAAGATAAATTAAGTGGATAGTTTTAGTAAATATTGTCTTTTAAACAAACTTAATCATATTCGACTTAAAAACATGTATGAACAATTGAAAGTAATAATAATTAGGTATTTAATAAACAAAATAACAACACATTACAACATTACACTAAAACTAAAACACGATAATACAATTCATCCTAAATTTTTGTAGCCTCTGCAAGGCCGCCGTTTATTTCGATGCACTTATCGAATTGTTTTTTAATATTCTTTATGACATTCTGTAATTGTTCCGGGTAACTTCTGCACAAGCTTGTCTTATTCTTACACACAGATCTTCTCTATTACTCTTTCTTTTTTTATAAAATCTAACTGTACCAATGGATTCAGAAACATCTCAAATGGGTAAATCCAAAATTTCGTGAAAAAATATTAATCAATGACAGATTTATGACAAAATTAATGTAGGTAATATTTTATAATAACTTTTACATGATTTTTTTCTAAAAATCGAAGTAGCCCATGAAAAATAAACAATAGAAGATAAATTAAGTGGATAGTTTTAGTAAATATTTAAACAAACTTAATCATATTCGACTTAAAAACATGTATGAACAATTGAAAGTAATAATAATTAGGTATTTAATTAACAAAATAAGAACACATTACAACATTACACTAAAACTAAAACACGATAATACAATTCATCTTAAATTTTTGTAGCCTCTGCAAGGCCGCCGTTTATTTCGATCCACTTGTCGAATCGTTTTTTAATATTCTTTACGACATTCTGTAATTGTTGCCGGGTAACTTCTGCACGAGCTTGTCTTATTCTTACACACAAATCTTCTCTATTACTCGGGCGTGACCTGTAAACTATAGATTTTATTAAATCTCATAAAAAGAAGTCCATCGGTGTTAAGTCTGGGGATCGGGGTGGCCATCCAATTAACGGACTACCTCGACCTATCCATCGATTAGGAAAGTTAACATTAAGCCATCTGGTAACCACTCTGGCATTATGGACATGGCTGTCATCTAATTGAAAGTGTAGATTTACTCTTTCTTGTATTGAAAGTTCATGTAGCATATTCCAAAATTCATTTCTTATTGGAACCGTAAAGACTGCATGCTACTCATATTACCTTTAAAAAAGAAAGGACCAATGATTGTTTCATTGAGTAGCTCACACCAAACGTTAACTTTTTGGGAATATTGTCTTTTACAATCAATGACCCACTTTCTGTAGCCCAAAACCTACAATTTTGTGACGATACCATCCCATTTGTGGTAAAAGTTGCCTCATCGCTGAATAAAGTAGTTTTCAAAAAATTTCTGCTATTAAGATACTCTCCTTGAGCCCACAAGCAAAATTCCATCCGTGTTTCATCATCATCAGGTTCCAACGTATGTAAGAACTTGGGTTTGAATGGTTTTACCTTTTTCTTTTTAAGGCATCGGCGAATATTTTCTCTAGGTAAATTCAAATCTAAGCTAGTTACTCTTACACTGGCGTTTGGATTGTTGTTAAAATAATTTAAAACGGTCTGCTCGTACCTGGGTCTTCTTTGTTCTTATAACACGCCTTGTCACAGCGCTCACTCATTAAAAATTTTGTTTATTTTAGAAATGGTACTTTTAGTGATGTTGGACCTATTCGGGTGCCTATTATTAAATACCTCACATACCTCTCCCAAAGTTCTGTCACTATCTCCTTTAAGGCGCACAAGTTCAATTTTACTTCCACATCCACGTAGTGGATTGGAAGTATAGTAATCGTAAAAAAAATTTCAAATTTTTCTACTGCATTAAGATTATCTATAATTTTAACTTCAAACTAATAAACTAATACTTGATAATATTATTGATCAATTTTATAATTTCAATAAAAATTTACTCCGAGTGCGTATTTTAAAGATTTGACATCTGACTTTAAAATTTGTTTTCCATGGCACCCTATTATTATTTGTCATACACACCCAAAAAAAAAGACAATATTTATTAACACTATCCACTTAATTTATCTTTCTATTGTTTATTTTTCATGGGCTACTTCGATTTTTATAAAAAAATTATTATTTAATATTTTTCCAGGAAATTTTGGATTTAACCATTTGAGATGTTTCTGAATCCATTGGTATAGTTAGATTTTATTAAAAAAAATCGCTAATCAAATTTGTCCATTTTTGAAAAAAATCATAGTAGGTCTTGAAAATTGAAATTTATCTCTAAATTCTTGTAATAAAGTAGAGCTTTCGATGGCCTATCTTCTAAAAAAGGCCCCGTTAAAATCAGATAATAGACACATTTTTTACAGGGGTGTTTCCATTCAAGATGGGTCACACTGTGTCTCGAAATCCTGTCGTTAAAATTTTTTGTGCCCATGGAGACTTTTCTTCAGAAAGGTTAAAACTACAACAAACTAAAATTTTAACAAAATGCGCAGAAGACCATTTACATTTTTTTACGGGGGTCTTTTAAGTTCAAATCCTAAAACAGGGCGATAAATGTTGTACGTTTTATGATAATGATAAAACTGTCAAAATTCGAAAAATGCCAAAAGGCGATCTAAATTTGGCCAAAAAATCTTATACGCCATTTAGAAGTGCAATATTTTTTCAAATTTTCGACTGTTAATTAAGTGCATGGCCACGTCGGCGCACCGCATCTCGCACATCGCAGAGTAAAATTAAATACACCCATTACTTTAAATGAGAATGACTAATCAACAACTTGAGCCTCGCACTTCGCACAGCCTTCAGCAAGGACGATAGTGTTGTCACACATGTATTAACGTTCTAAACAGTAGTGAAAGGCAAAAAAACACCCTCCTGAAATTTCCAACATTTTATTTCTAAACGATTAAACAAATTGGAGACCTTAAAAGTACTCAGAATTACTGTTAATGACACCAAATAATGTATTTTTTTAGAGTACCCGGAAATAATGAAAGTGATTTCACAGTAGCACTAAACTATTTTGCGACGTTACTAAATTAAAGATTAAAGTTGAAAAATTGCCAAAAATCCGTCTTGTTTGATCTTTTACTTGAGTCACTGTTAAATTGAAGCAAGATAGAACATTTTTCAGGATTTTTGAAAGCATTTTGCTTATAAGAAGAGCGCTGCAGCATCCTCTATTTATTATAGTCGACCGTTCTCTTAGGTGTGTTTGCAATCCTAAGTAGCATTTTAAGATACATTATCGGAAATGTTTCTAACAAGTGTGCCTGTTCGCATGTACAAAATGGGAACTGTTTGCAGCATGTTGCGATACATTTTCGACCCATACACAATTTATTACGGTAGTAAGTGTAGTACGTGTTTCTATTTTGGTGGCACTACGTGTTTCTTTGCTAGGTTCGAAGATAAAGAGAAACATGTTTCTAATTTGTAGCTCACAGCTTTTAAATAGTTTCGCAAATATATCAATGTTTTTATAACTAATATTATTGAGAACGGAATGTATGCAATCAATTTCGAAAAGTCTTATTATCTATTATAATAAACAATAGGTATGTGTTGTTTCAATATGGAAACAGGTATAAAATAATATTGCAGGTACATGTTGAAAGTGTGAAAACTTATATCTAGTTTTTAGCGGATGTCTGGTCAGAATAAACTTATGCGACGAAAATGTTATCCATTATTTTCGGGAAATACTTCGATATTTTAAAGGCGCCTTACAAATATGGCCATTTATAATTTACACTTTTAATTAAAAAAAATATATTTTTTTATGATTATTTTGATGTTAATAATTAGTAATGTATCCAAACATCAAATAATACTTCTTTTTCATAATTTATATCGACATTTAAGCTTTTGCATCAACAACGTGTTCTCTCAAAAGAAAATTGTCCATAATGGCCGCCGAATTACAAACATCATTAAGCCAACACTTTAAAACGAAAATGGCCACGGAAACAGTTTTCTATGTGTTTTGAATATTTTGTTTCATTTTAAGAAAGGAACATGTTTCGAAACTATTTCTCCCGTGTTTCTAAACTGTGTCGGAAATGTTAGCAATATGTATATAAATCGGCCGGCGTTGCGCACGCGTACTTTGAGGGACTTTGTTTATTTGTTTTGTACCTATATTTTGTATTTCAACTTTTTTACCTTCCTCAATATTTTCTCTCCAAATAGGACGCTATTCTACTTTCGCCACGTTACTAATAACAGTTACAAAATTTGTTAAATTGTTATAATTTGTAAAATCGTTCCCAGTTTCTGTAAATAATCTATTTTGTGCTGTAAACAAGAATGAATTTCAAACACTTTTAGTGGTGACACGAGAATCACAAGATTACAGTTATAAATAAGTTAACTGTTAGGAATGCTATTGAATGAGGGGTAAGGATGGGCACAATTCAACTTCTAGATAGCTTTTCATACTTTTATTTTATTACAAATAAGAACAAAGTAAGCATGTAACCTCCACTTATAAACTTGACAATCATATGTCATTTCTGTAACTAACTATTGCCAACCTAAAACATTATGAAACTAAATGTTCCTAAATATTTTATTCAAAAGTAACAGATGCTACAACATGTTCCGAAGTCGTTCCGAACAATTGTTCTGAAGAAAAGTTGTACTTAATGTTAGTAAAAGTTAAATAATTGGTAACAATTCCAGAAAAATGTCGGAATTGTATGTAAACCACTGTATCTCACAGAAGTATCGAAATAGTTACAAAGCTGTTTCCCACTACCAAATTTGTTTCGAAACTGTGTCTAAACATGCCACTTGACCTGTCTTCGCTTTAGTAACGTTTTTGGTTAAAGACCGACATTCGCCTTTCTTCGATATTTTCTCAGTATTAACCGTTAATAATTTAGAAACGTCGCAAAATGGGAATACACAAATTTAATCTAACAATAAGTATATTCGATATAACCTAAAGGATGACGTAGATTTCATTCTTGTCAAAATTTTGACTGGTTTTGATTTAATTCACTTGATGTAAATCTTCGATCTTCTATTTTTCATATAGCTTGCGTTTGAAAGAATTTGAATACCAGTCGAATAACCCGGAGTTGCCCAGGTCCAGAAATAATATCTTTCAGTCGGTATCTTTCGAACCACGGTTAAAATGTTAAGGATTTGGATTAATAGTAATTAAAAGTGAATTCTCAAAATCGTTGCAGCAAGAAAATTCATTATTCCGCTTTCAATTTCTACCAGTATCATATTATCCGTTCAAGTTGTTCTTATTATATTTAATTGCTGAGCCGGCTCTGCTCAAATCTTGCCAAGTTTTGTTACACTACAAATCTGAAGTTATACAACCAAATAAACTTCGGTGTGTATATTCCATTGCATACCGCATTTCCTGCTTTGCTTTATTTCTAGAATATTTACTACGCTGTTGATTTCACGAATCACTCTGCATTTGTTATTATTACTTAACTGGGTAAAGACACAAGTGTATTATTAAATACGAGTTAAATTTTCGCTGTAGGTATTCATTTATTCAGCAAATCATTGTCAATATTTTGCACTACCACGCAAAACGTGATTTTAATTTTAAGGATATTCGTCACCTCAGTTGTTTTCACAGTGCTTGTGCGCAGCTTTCTGAGTTGTCATAGCAACAAATAAAGCGTCGCGCCGGATTCCACGTGACAAACAAGCACGGTTTGAAACATGTGATCTTGCCTCCTTAATTATTGCTCCTAGTACATTGGCAATATTTACATTTTTATTTATATTTAGTAATGAAAGCTGTTGCATACGTTATGCGGAAATAAGGAATTCTATCAGTGTGCCTTGGGCAAAATATCAGTCACTATGTCGCAACATTTTTTATGTGTTTAATGCCTGCTTTCGTTTAAATTTTGATTTGGATAGAGAATAAAAAGGATACTACGCAGGTTTCTTATAAGTATTATTGAATTTGTGAACCTAATCGATCAATATTTCAATTGTTATAAATTTAGTCTTTCCGTGTGATATACAGCGTGACCCATTTGTTTTGGGGTTACCCTGTATCTTTATTTAGTGTGCGATTTTCACAGGTTTTTTTTTAATTATGCAGCTTGTTGAACTGCGTTTTTGGATCAAAGAGCGCCAGATTCCTACAAAATCCAAGGCCTACTACCTCACCTTTTAGGAGTAAAATTTTATTAATTCATATTAGCTATTTTTTTAGAACAAATCTATCCACACCGCTGGATTCATCATCCCTCAAAACGGGCCTGTACGAAATTTTGTCCAAATTTTTTAAATAATAACGTTGAAAAGTTAATTATTGTTTGTTTGCTTGTAATTGTAATGAAACATATTCTTTATAGAATTTCGCAAACAGCAGAAGAAACTGTCAATGATAACTAAAAAGAAAAACTATATGTAAAAAACATTAATAAAATATTTGCATTATTTCGATAACCTGAATTCTGGTTGTTAGCAATTAAAATCCTACAATGAATTTGTCTATTTTATTTGACAATTCTCATTCTAACATTAGTACCTACATGGTCCTCTACGGCTATGTAAATTAAACTAGCATCTACACAACCCCCTACGGTCATGAATATTAAGTTAAAAATGAGAACAAAAGCCTGAATTTATGTACCTACTAAAATTTTTTCATTCTATTGGATTACATTTTCATGAAGTTATCTATCATGCAAAGAACCAAGACAAATTCCATAGATATAAAATATTTTGACATTATATTCTATCAGTCAATGTCAAATATGTTTCATTACAAATATTACCGTTTTTGTAGATATTATTAAAAAGGTACAATACACATTTTTTCAGAAATGTATTTATTTCCACGAGAAAAAAAATTAAATTAAATTGAATTCTAGCAACATGATATTATTATTATCGTTATGCCTAGTTTTAACAAATCAAAAAAAAATATTAAAATAGAAACCACAACACTGAAACAAAAAAAAAATATAGAGAATTCCTACTACTTTCGGAAAATAATGTCTGTATGAAAAAAAAGTCTGATTCAAATTTAAAGAGAATTTGAAATGATGTGATCTGAGCCAAGGCTTGTCCAAGAATATTAATTATATCTCGAGTTATCTGCAATTGAAGAAGTCTCGGAAAAAGTTTTTTCCGATGGTTTCAAGTGTTAAATCGTTGATTTCTCCAGGAAAGAAGGATAACAAGGATCTGAAATTTTTGGTGGATGTAGGGAAAGTGTAAAGCTTAATACTGGTCAAGGTGGGAAGTTGGCGTGGGAATAAGGAGAGAGGGAGACGGTAACAATTTTCGGAGCTACGTACCTTCGTCCAAAAACTCTACAAATTAATGGGTCTTTGCTCATTGTATGTATAATCTCAAATTCTTTGCTACAGGGTATTGAATTTTTTTAAATCGTTATTTTTTATCTTAGACAGGACTTTAGATATTATTTTTTGGCTTGTGTTAATAGGATATATAACCGTATATTTTAGTTAGAAGAGTTATTTTATAACTCCACCAGTGGCGTCCCTGCAAACATGTCCTCTGATATTTATTACCAAAATAGCGGTACGCCACTGACATTTTTCCATGTGGATATTTTTCCCGATTAACCTGGTAAATTCTACATGAAAACGGTCTCTTGCGTTTTTCTCGTCAGACGCAAAGTTCTTGATTAATACAATTAAATTCAAATTATTCAAATTCAATTTGTTTCAATTTGAATTACATATTCAAATTCAATTAGCTTCAATTTGTATAACTGTCCTTTCAGCCCGAAAGTATTCTTTGATTTGATCACCCTTTTAACACAAGTTGAATAGAGAAGAGGCAAGATCGTAATCAGCTCTAACA
Source organism: Stenurella melanura (assembly GCA_963583905.1). Lineage (NCBI taxonomy): Eukaryota > Metazoa > Arthropoda > Insecta > Coleoptera > Cerambycidae > Stenurella > Stenurella melanura. The sequence goes on from OY757309.1 coordinate 214,114,173, forward strand.
CCCGTCCTGATCATCCTATTGCATGATTTTTTTTTTCAAATTAAAGAGAAGAAAGATCCCTTCATGTGCAGAAAAAAATTATTTAAATATAACCTTTTTTTCGTACAAAAAACGCGATTTGAAAAAAATGCAAAATCGTTTTTCGGGTGTAGCTTCGCAATTTTTTTCAGAAATCAAAACCATTTTCACCTATGGAAGTTGATGGGATTGTAGATATTATGAGCAAATACCCATCAATTTGTCGAGTTTTTGGGCGAAGTTACGAAGCTCCGAAAATTTGTATCATCCATCCTCTCTAATTCCCCCACCAACTTCCCACCTTGACCAAAATGAAGCTTTATACTTTCCCTACATCCACCAACAATTTCAGTTCCTTATTATTCGTCTATGCTGGAGAAATTAATGGTCAAACACTTGAAACCACCGGCAAAAATACTCTTTCCGAGACATATTCAATGGGCCTGTTCGGCATTTTATTTTTATTTCATAAATCGAAAGTGCAAGTATAAATTAATGGATCTGCAAAAAATCTGAATCTTATTCGCACGGTTAGTATCTTAAAAACTATTACAAATGTGCATCTCGCGAAAATGGAGCGTGGCCAGGCGCTACGTCACTATACGCATAGACTCGGCGATCTCAATAGACTTGATGCTCCTTATTGGTTATAATTATAAGTGTTTTCGAAGTATTGTTTGTTTTGCTTACTACTTGACAGTAGGGGAGTACAATTTGGTGAAATGTCAAAAAATTACAATTTTCTCTCGCTCCTGCCAGAACGAATTTTCGATTTCGACCCTGCAATTTACGATTATAATTCATCGTCGACCTTCTCCTTTCCGTAGACACATAGAACGAACTTCCACTCGACGTATTTATTTAGTTACCAGCGTTTAAAAATTCCATGTTTTTCGACTTTTCAGGTTAAATTTGAAAGGTCCCAGAAAGCCATTTTTCTTACGCCACTTGCGTATAGTGACGTCACAAATGATCGCTCAGTTTTTGCAAGTATTACTAATTTCAACTCCTTATATCTCGAGAACGGAAAAAGTTAATAATACGAAATTTTAAGTGTATAATGAGAATATCGAGTACTAAATGAAAAAGTATAAAAACCATATAAAAAGAATATCATGGAACAAGCCCATTGCAGATAACTCGAGACATAATTAATATTCTTGGACAAACCTTCGTTCAGATCACATAACTTCAAATTCTTCAATTGCCTATAACTCGAGATCTAAATAATATTTTTGGACAAACCTTGGCTCACATCTCATATTTTCAAATTCTCTTCAACTTTGAATCAGATTTTTTTCTCATACAGGCATTAGTTATCGAGAGCCGAGAAAGTAGTCTTTGCAAACTTTGTGTGCAAATATCTCCCCCCACCCCATCTCGAGTATCAGATTTGTGATTTTCAGAGAATAATTGCATGACATAAACTTAAAGAATGGCAAAGAGAAATTTTCAAATTCCATTGTTGGTTTGCGCTCCTTTTTCCTGTGAGATCCGCTCTACCATAATCGTAGAAATAAAGTTGGAGGGAACTTTTTTTATAATAGGTTGAACTCCAATATCGAATAAAAAATGTATGTACGCTTGTGTGTGTGTGTGTAGATCGTTTCTTGTAACATGCTAACCTCTTTTAAGCTTAAATTTTTATTTCGAATTTGGCACGAATGTAAAATAACATAGTGAAATACCTATTGAAATTGAGTCATATTTATCATACTGGGCGATCGCCAATGGCATGTAAACGGTCATGTGCTACTTTTTACTGACTTTACCAAAATCTTACGGGTTTATAGTAACAACTTGGAAAAGTTTTAATACAGACAACTTATCCCCAGAATTTGTTAAAGTAAAGCTTCTTGGTCAAGAAATAAGGTAGATAATTAAAGGTGCAACGGCGAAGCCAGCTCATCGGCAGTTTCTTCGAATAATACAAGTACGCGTAACATTCATCATAGAAGTAGGTACTAGGACCAACATCGATAAAAAGGTTTTAAAACTTTTATTTTATTTTCACGCTCTGTGAAGTTTAGTCATTGCTATTTCGCCTCTCGACGAGAACACGCACACGGAGAGAACAACACCCAGCCATTCCCCGCGACATTGCTATCTGCTGCAGCTGACATTTGAACTCCGGAGAAATAACAGCGACTAGCTGCGTTGTCTCCACTGCACTCCACCCCGGTTGAGCCCACTGCTACCATATTGATAACCTATTGAAAATGTTACTAAACATTCATACTCTAACTAGGATTCGAACTGGTGACTCCGTGATCTCAAACCTCACGCGGCAGAGTTACTAAGCCGGTTATCCATCGAAAGGTGCTCGTATTAAGTGTCACAGTCGGAGAATTCGGACATTAAAGAGGCAAATGCCATTTAAAAGGTAAGGGAATGAAATGATTGTATGTGACGGTTAATCAACCAACCAGAAAGACATTTTGCTTCTTTAACAGAGACACGGCAGACCAACTCTCCACAAAAATAGGGAATATTTCTGTATCTAACCATTCTAACCGAACAAATCTTAAAATTTTGCTGAAACTAGAAACATCTTGTTCAAATATTTGCGAAATGTTCATTATTAGTTCAAAAGTTAGTTTAGACAGGTATAGAAGTAGTCATTCTTAAAAACAATATAACAATGTCACATAAAATTGCATAATTTTTTATTTACTTTTTTTAAGAGGTACTTTCCGAAGGGCGGGGAGGGGGGGTTGCTGACTTATTGATCATCACTAAATTCGCCACAACCCTGTTTGTCTAAATATTTGTTCCACCATAATTCGAACACGGCCACATATTTTGATAACATCTTGTGTAAGACTCTTTCCAACACCAAATGATTTTTTATGATTTAAAAGATTTTTTATATATTACAGACCAAAAGGATATGTGTAAAAAATCAAACGGCAACATTGTTTGGTTTGATCTGCTAAATACAAGTTTTTGAAAAAAAAATGTTACTTGTTTTTGTGTGAAGATTTTGAATTTTGCAGAAATAGTCTACATATTATTATGCACAATAGTTGAGGAATAATATTTCTACTTCAGTTATAATATCATAAACGATAATAATAGAGAGAAACACAAAATTGTAGACTTTGGATATTTCTTATAGGTGGAGAGCCGTCTGTACAGATTTCCTATGAATAAGATACATGAAAAACTTTGCGTGAGTGAGTACTACCACAGACATACAGGGAGCTACTTTTCATATAAGCAAATTTTGCCTGCGTCATGGAATTTTGACGTCACTTCCAATGGCGTTTTTTTTGTGTCATTGAATACACGAATAAGGCTTACGTCAAGAAGTAAGTTTTGAGGTATATGAGATTGTAGTGGGGTGCCAGGCTTAATTTGCCCGCAACCCTGAGACACCCTCGATTAAAGTCTTTTTTTATGTTATCTTAAGTCATCGAATACATGAATTATTATTTTTTTAAATTAAAGTACAAACCTTCTAATTATTGAAAGAATAGGCTGCCTCTTCTTATCTGCCCGCATCCGCCCGTTTTGACGTCACTTCCGGTAAAATTCCATGACGCGGGCAAAATTTGCTTGTATGAAAAGTGGCTCCCTGTAGGTCTGTTGTAGTACTTACCCACTCATACAAAGTTTTTCATGTATCTTATTCATAGGAACTCTGTACAACCGGCTCTCTACCTATTAGCTTCTTAGTTGTGTACGATTCATTGTGCATGCACCTATTCCAAGATATATGGGTTAGAAGTTATCTAAGCAAAATAAATATTGAATTGGTATTTAAAGCGTTTAACTTTTAACATGAATATATTCATTGATCGATTAAGTTTTTTTTATACATTGCTTTCGCTCATTTTATACAGGTGTGGGCTTCTAAATAGATCAATTTGTGACAATCCCATTTTAATTATTTATAGAGTTAGCTTTATCAGATTTTAGAAGATGAGAAAGTTTTTATTACCAAGGAATCATTAGAAAAATGTTCATTTGCCATTTTCATTTATTTTTCTGACTAGTTTGATTTTCTTTCATTTCAAGGTATGGTTTAAAAGTATCGTGTTGTGACCTGATAATGTTTTGAAGATATTGCAACGTTATATAATGTTGAGAAAGTGGGTTTATTTATTTGAAATTTCGTTAAGAAATGGAAATGAACGATGCTATTTAGAAAATAGATTGATTTGTTTCGGCCGTGTTTTAGAATGTTATACACTTTTTATAACGTTGGAAAATATTACAAAAAAGTTGGAGGCTGTGGCTTCTATTATATACACTTACTTTCTTTACTTATGTTCACCTGTTTACCTCCCAAACCTTCACATACGTGCGCACAATAAACATTACGGACTGACCGACAGACAGATAAACATACAATTTTTTTCTCCCAAATTTAGATCTCGACGTTTCATGACATTCTAAATTAATTTCAACAAAAATATTTTTTTAAATATTTTTGCGGTTACTATACTTCCATTCCACTACGTGAATGTGGAAGTAGTTAAGTAAATGTGTGTTTTACTCCTTTTGTATAAAGGATATTATTTTAAGGGAAATTTCATTCATTTCAGTATTGACTTACATAAGTTTGTTTGGAAAGGAGGTGGTGAAGTCGACCTTTTTTTACATATCACAATCATGAAAATAATAATTTTTTTTTAGTTCATTATGTTTAAATAAAAGTGATATAAAATATCCTATAGTAAACTGCACTAAACATGTCTCAAACGGAGCATATTTGTTAGTTTTCTAACATTTTCGGCGTTTCCTCGAGCTTTCAAAGACATTTCATTTTTTCTAAGTGTGAATTAATTGTGGTTCATTGCGCGTTTTATAAAGAAATAGTCACTGAAAGTTCGAAAAAACGTCGAAAGTGTCGGAGGACATTTTTTATGCAACTTAAGAGTGGGTATGCCGTCTAAAAATCAGAAATAAATTACTCTCAAACGCCGCCCCGTCCGCGACAAATTATAATTAGACCATTGCAATTACGAAATTTGTACAGGCGAAAAATAGAAGAAAACATATCAATCTAGGTTTGTATCTTTTTAATATTTTGAAAAAAAATGGTGTTAATTAATAAGATTTGTTTTAATTAGCAGTAACTTTATGATTTTTTTAAAAATATTTAGAATCAAAATATGAGAAAAAGGACTCGATACAAACCTTCATTCATGTTTTCTGTGTATCGTACTATTTTTATTTTTCCAAAAAACATAATACTTTTTGCAAAAACCTGTATAGCACGGAACCGTGCAAAGGCACATTTTGCAACAAATGTTACACTGATACGAGCTCCCTCTGGATTTATTATTGTTTAAGCTCCGCCCTTCACCCAGAATTATTTTATGAATGAGAAAATATAACGAGGGAACGAAATAAGAAATTAAACCAAATCATTTCTAATAACACGGGACGCCCAATAAAATATCAAATTCCATTAATTTACTATTATACTTAACAGGTACTCTACTCTTTGATTATACTACAAGTACGGAATTATAACAATATAGTAACTAGATATATGTAGCCACCCATGCACTAACAATAATGTGTAATTGTGTTTCAATTCTTCTTTATAAAATGGTGGTATGCTGGTATATTTGAAAACATTTATTGGACAATACAATTGATACTAAATTTTAAAGATGTGTTCTTGTCGTAAACACATGAATATAGAATTATAAGGGGCGATGCGATTTGCAATGAAAGGAGTTAGAAACACAAAAGTAAAGCGCACATTTTCCCATTTTCTCATCAAGTCACACGCATCAGTTTGTTGCATTAGACCAAGCAACAGGATTTTTTTCATAACAACTTTTATTTCTGGGAAAAATAGAAAGAAATGTTTGGGATAAAAACTGTCGGCAGTAAAGTTATCTATCGATCTGTCAAAATAATGAAATCTAGGCTCAAAATGTAAAAAGAAACAGAGAAACCAACTTACTCCTTTAAACCCGGAAATATTTTACAGAAAAAATCAACTTTCGTGAAAATTTAACAAATCAGAGCTAAAAGTATTGTCCAGAAGGTGATGTGGACCGATGTTGAAAATATTTTCTTGTTGAGAGAAAACATTTTGGAATGCAAATTTTAGCCATCTTTTTTACTTTCAAAATTTTGCAAATTTTTAGAATCGCTCTGACATTCGTATTTTAAAAAAATGCACTATTAAATTTCGTTGATACAAATAATTGATGCTTTGGATTTTTAATATCTAACCAGTAAAACCAGAGATATCCATATTTTTGAGAAATAACCTACTATGTCTAAAGTTATTAATGATATTTTGATGCGGGGTTTAGTTTAAAACATCTATCATTAAACTTTTGTCTACTATAAAAGCAAATTTGTAAGTTCTCCCCATCCATATATTTTTAAAGAAAATATGAATAATAATTCGTAAAACTAAGTGTACACCAGGCAAGTTATTTTATATAATATGTGATATGTGCTAAGTATATAACACTAGTTCCTTAGTCAAATCGAGAACTACTACTCCTAGAAAGTAAAATTTCAAATAAAAGGTTGCCTCTATCCTTAATCTTTATTTATTCTCGATATATTTACTTGTTACTGACTTCGAAAAATTGGCATTTGCTTACTACATTTACGTCTGCAAATTTCAGGTTAGGGTTGTAAAGAAATTCTTATTTTATACTATATACTATCAAAACAGTACCTGAGAGGTCAACCACTTGTAGAAATTACACGAACTGCCGAGACTGCCTTGCCTGCGGCGCCTGCGTAACTCCAACCAGCCGCACTTGCGGGGCTTTCAATTATATGACCGCCACTGCCATGGCTGCCGACAGCCTGCCTAAAATTCGGAGAACGAGTGCCGACGGTGGTTTACCTCTCGATAGACAACTACTGAATTTCGTAATGATCCGTTGAATAGTTTAATGCTTATAAATAATTACTTATCACTGACTTTCTGCGAATCATTTCTCTTATTCTCGGCGTCTATTGGATGTATAACAATAATAATTAAAATTATTTTTTTGTTTAACTTGCCATAATTCAAAAAACGAAAACATTAATGGATCTCAATTTTACTATGTCATCACTACATATTTATTAATGAACTGTGGTAATATGAAGGTCAAATTTTAATAATTGTAAAAAGTATGTTTTTTTTCAAAAACCATGTCGATAAAATGTGAGTATTTGCAAGGATCAGTTAACGAACGGAAAACCCTTTAAGTCTATGCTGAGAAGAAATAAAGATGGAGACACCTTTTTTATTTGAAACTTTTTTTCTGTTTAACAGTTTCTAAGAATATCGCGTATAGACAAAGTAGACCAATAAATAACTGATACTATACGCATAACACTTATTGGATAAAACAACTTGCGTGGTGTATATTTTTGATTTTAACAATAGTTGCTAATTTTTGTTTATTGGTAAACTACCATTATTTGAGGGAGACTACAAAATAAAAATTCAAGAAGTCCTGAGGAATCCCCTGAGGATCCAAGAGTTTAAATTTTGATTTGTTGAATGATGTGACAGCTAAAGCTTTACACATACGAAAACTAAACAACATTAAAATGTTAAGTTTTCCATTTAGTTATAAACAAGAATTAGTACTATAATAACAAACAAGACTGTAGCTACGGACACGTATTTCGGAGTTATTGCTCTTCATATATGGCACATGAGGTACGAAGGTACAAAATAGAGTACCTACAATATACTGTGCTTTCCTATCTTTGTTGGTCTTGCTTTTAACAATATAACAATATTATTTATGCCATGCTACGCTGATGAGCAGCAATAACTCTGAAACGTGTGTCCGTAGCTGCAATATTGCATACCACTAATTTTGGTTTATAATTTTTATCGGACCTCATCAACTCTTATTCTTTTTATTTAATATTATTATTTCTTTATTGACGATTACTATTAATTAATGCAGATTACTAATTATTGAATATCTTTTCCATTATGCAAAAATATAGATATACTCGTATACTCCATATTACAAATTAAAATTCTAGGGAAGCATAATACCTAGCCGTTTAAATTATAAATACTGTATTTATTGAAGGAATAATATGTTAAAAACGCATTTAGGTTAGAATGATAGGATATATGTGTCGGCATAACCTTTGAGCTTTGGCAGGTAGAATTTATATACAATCATGAACTAATTTCGAGCTTATGCGTAAGTGGAATCGCGGTCATTCATTTCTATTTACTACTACATAGTACTATAAATACATAAAATAATATTTTATCGTTTTTAAAGGACCGCCCACTGGAGTTTCCCTTTCACCTCCCCTGTTGCAAATTTTAGCAGCTTGTCGAGGCATATCTACTCTTAATGTAAGATATTTCATATCAATATTATCTAAACATAATGTTGAACACTTCAACCAAGAATAAATATAAGAGGATGGCTCAAATAAAAACTTTATTTTCATGGTTGTGATAGGCGAGAAAAGGCCGATCATTACCTACAACATTTTCTGCTTTCTCTTGTTTTTATTCAAGGAGAAAACCTGCTATTCCTGGACATATTTATACACATTTCGTTGTAAACCATTTTGGTCAGGAAAAGTCGGGGAGTTTTATTGCAATTATGTGGTTACTGTTCAGTACGTTGTTACTTAAAAATATGTTTGTGTGGAAATTTTCAGCATTATTGTTTTCTCCGAGGAGATAAAATCTAATATTCCTGGCATGTTATTACTAATAAAATATAGATGACATTTATACACATGTTTCGTTACAAACCATGTTCTTAAAATTTCTGAAGGTTTGCAGTTATTAACAAATACCATAATCGGGAGACTGTTACCGAATTAGATTTTAACAACCTGTCAAGTCACTTTCTACTTTGACAGCTAGTAATTATTGCTGCCATTTTTCAATATATAGTTAACTTTTATATTTATCGTCTCGTGCAGTCTCTTTCTTAATGGTTTAGATTTAAAATCTGTATATGTAAAATATTACTTTAAAAAGTGAAACTGTTGGTATTAATTTATTTATTATAGATTTAAGTTAAATGTTAGAAAGTATTACGAGCATTAATATTAACTACGTATTTTAATAAAGATTTATGGAAAGGTAAAACACCGTCAAGAGGATATTACGAATTTGTTTTCTTGCTTTTTCTTGGATATTTTGTCACTTTTGTAAATATGTTCCAAAATTGAATAAAATAAACCTCTCCACCAAATGGATCAGGCCGAGGTTTTTTTTAGAATATTTCTTAATTACTGTGCTAGCAATCCCGTGTAAAGATGGATGCTTTTGAGAATGGACTGAACGGTAGGAATAGGTAATTTAAATAATTTGTCTCTCTAGCATAGTCATCATAACTATTTGAGGAACATTTTGTTTTTCTCACGCATATGTATGTTATTACTGGAAATGTTATTGAAATTGTCTACCGTTGTATATAGGTCTGAAGGTCTTCTCATAGCCAACTATGAATATGATAATTATGTACCTACAACAATGATCATTATTAAATAAATTATTGGTTATTAGAACATTTTGTTATTATTTACTGTATCATGGAAGCATATCAACAATTATATCTTCTGTTATAAAAACCTAGTTAACACAAATGCTTTATTACAGGTTTTAAAGGTTAATATCAGACAAATGGTCGTGGTAGGACCGTTTATATTTGAAATGTTAGATACTGACAATGTTGGGCTGGGCCGCCGCTCTCTAAAAAAACTAAAAAAAAAAAATGTTCAAAACATTTTTCGATGTACTTTGATGCTAGACGTGGCACTTGAAAGGTTAAATGTAGAATACGAATGGTTCCCCAAGAAAGATGGTAATTGTTAAAATTTTAACCATTTTAACCATTTTCTGGCGAAAATGAGCGTTTTTAGGTACACTTTTTACGAAATTTTACCTTACTTTGACTAACAACACTGTAAGTCTAAACAATGCAAAGATGAATAAACCCATAATTAACTAGTTTAACTCCTAAATAGTGAATTTTACCTTATCTTAATCTTTCACTATACAGGGTGTTTTAAAAAGATTGGGACAACGCCATAGATTCTTAACATCAAAGCAAGTCGATTTAACCCAAAAAGTAGCGGTCTAACTCTTTTCTTTTTCAAGATACAGGGTGTTATAGAAAATTGAATGTCTTTGAACTTGTGTGTGACAAAATTGTAAAACATGCATTTCCCTGAAAGGGTACATTTCATCCCGTTTCAACAAGTACATCTTTTCCTTAGAAAATTAAACTGCGTTTCGATTATAATAGAGGACAATGTCTAAAACCTAACCTCAAAAGAGTTCTGGCTTAAAGTGTCACATAAAGGTACTGTAACCAGCGCCCTCTATAAAATGTGACATCGGAAATATTACCATTGTAATTAACGACCTGAAAAACATGTCGTTACCAACTTTGAAACAGATTCGTGTAATAGTCTCCAAGATAGAGACAAAATACAAATGTGTTTTGTTTTACTTTGAAACCCTGTATCTTGAAGAAGACAGGAGCTAGACTCGCAACTTTTGTGTTAAATCGACTTGTTTTGATGTCAAGAATCTACGGCCCAATCTTTTCAAAACACCTTGTATAGCAGTTTTATTAAAGCTTCATTTACTTGCGCTGTAAAACTCACTACACTGTTTGTTACATTATTGCTGTAAAACAACTGTTTCAAAAGGGCTTTTAAAGAACAGAACAGAATTTCGAAGAGTATTCTATAGAATGTGCAACAATTATACAAAAATGCAGTAAACCGGCAAAGCGTATAATGATTAGATTACACCTCCTGATGTAATGGAGGGATACACGTATTTGATGAATTTCGGAAAAGTCACATCTTAAATTCTTCAATTCTCATTTCTCACTTCTCTTAAGGTGGCCATTCCCTAGAAAGCGACATCCGATAGGGAAATTTTTATCATTTTTGGCCATAACTTGTTTTTCTTATTACGTATATTTAAAAAAACTATAAGAGTACCTAAGTAGAACCATAACAAGACTATTACTATGAATTTTCATTCAATAATTTCAGAGGGTTGCAAAATAGCTAATTTAAATTTAAAAATTATGTTTGTATGTACTTCGTAGTATTAAATCGAGCTATTTTGCAAACCACTGAAATTATTGAGTGAAAATTCATAGTAATAGTCTTGTTATGGTTCTACTTAGGAACTCTTATAGTTTTTTTTAAATATATGTACTAAGAAGAAAAGTTATGTTCAAAAATAATAAATATTTCCCTATCGGATGTCTCTTTCTAGGGAATGGCCACCTTAAATATAATCTCTTACATGCACAAAAAATTGCTGCTTAATAAATCGCCGTTTTCAAATAAAACCTAAATAATGTTAATTTAGTTCCTGAATCACTTTCTTTGATATCTTATTTAAAAACTACAACGTAGAAAGGTAGAAAGGTAGTTTGACATCAGACAAAACATATTTGTATCTTATAAACAAACTAGTGTAGTGTTTTAAAATTTTCAGCCACAAATATACAGTCTGGTTTTTTACATTTCCTACTTATGATTTCTTTAACATAACTTATGTTTGGCAAAGGTTTTGTGAACAAATAGTAACAGTATATTCATTTGATTAAAACGAGTTAGAAAAATTTACATTCAGGATTTATAGAGCGTTCAAAACCATAATGCGTGCTTTTTTTAGTGACTTAGTGACCACAGATTTACATCTACAAAGACTTCTAACAATACTTTAGCAAATAATACAGCGTTACTAATACGTTAACATTAGAACAGTGTGCAAACAAAATTACTTTGGAAATTTTTTAAATAATTGTCTCCTCATTATAGGATACTTGCGAAGATTATTAAAGCTATGTTTTGTACTTGAATATATCTGTTCAATTTGAGAAAGTTTTTCTTTTTATCCGACCATTAAAGTGTGTAATAAAAAGAACAGGTTTTCAATTCGTATATTTTTCATGTGGATTCAATAATCTGCTCTTGAATGGTTTAGACGATTTATATAAAATATTTTGAAAACTACAGAATATGGTCCGAAGTTAATCCCACAATCGCTTCATCAAGCCTATATCTAGCATAAGGTTAGCATAAACCTGGAAGAAATTTGCATTAAAGTTTTTAGTTAGATATTTTTTGAATATCTTATGTTAAAACATAAAAATCAAAATGGTAAATTCAACAATAGTCAGGGATCCAGTAATCGAAATCCCGCTTATTTCTTCATTGCTGTGCAACTGTTGGACATACTTTTAAAATGCGGTCTATATTATGTAAAATTGTCTGTCTAATTCATTTCCGGAGGGCGATTTGCAATATAGGCTTGCATTAATCTTCTCCTATGTTAATTTATACCTCTTTTTGGCGAAACACGATATTTAAAAATTTTCAAATATAACTCGTGCTATCTCTAAAACTATAAAATTTATAAGGAGCAAATTTTAGACGGAGATTAAATAATGTATTACGATTACGATATCAGCGTTGAATTAGTATTTAGGTTATTTTATCATCCAAGAGAAAACAAGAGAAAATATTGAACGAGAGGTTGCTGAAATATTGTAAGTAGAGAAAAATGTCGCATCGAGATACTTTTGCTATTTCTAGAAATGATATATCGATTGTATGAGCGGTACTATACCCAGATAAAAATCATGTTTTGATTCAATAATCCAATTATTCCATATAAACGAATACTTGTGTTTCAAAAATTATTTAAGATATAATAAACTTATAAAAAGCTTATAGTAAATAAATTGTTGTTGAAATAAAAGTATTTGTTTTATACAGAGAAATTATTTATTTGCGTATATATGAAATAATTGATTCTTGAATCAAAACCCTGTTTCTGCGTGTGCACAGTGGGACGAAGTTCCGTGAAACTGGCCAAAATTCTGAAACTCTCAGAATAAGTAGAAAATGTGTTCACTATTCAGAGAAAAATACTGAAAAAATGCTAACTTCAAAACAGGGGTTGTAAAGGGAGGGGGAATTGTAAGAACTTGACCAAAAGTTTTGAAACTGAGAGAATATAAGATATGAAATTTTTGAATAAAATACAAAAATGGTAAAAAAAATTCAAGTTTAAAATAATTGAGGGACATTCTTAAGCATAGTCAAATATACAACTTTATAATAGGGGATGCAACAGAAGATGAAATTATGAAAACTCAAACTGAAATATTTTAAAATCTGTAATTTATTTACAGTACATATGTATATATTGCAAATAAAATAATCATCAATTACTGACTTTCTACCACTCAAAGTCCGTGTCGTCATTGGAATCGGACGTATCTTCCGAAGTTGGCGTTTTTTGTAAATCTGTTGTAACCTGATCGGGCATCTCTATGACCACATTAGGTTTAGAAAGGAGCTTCAGAACTTCTTGAGGAAGAGGCATACTGCTCTTCGCAGATTTCTCGGTTCTGTTATGTATGGATCAGAAGAGTTCGAAAGACAACGGAATAAGTCCTCGTTTGTTGTCTCCCGCGACATATTTCTTGTATGGCCTCTTCGATACATTTTTAAATCCTTGTTTCCACACCCTTGGGCTGCACTTTTTTTCGGAACTTAGTCACCAAACTCTGTACAAATCCATCCGACAATATGTGCGTTTATTATCTGGAACAATAATTTAAATGGTAAACTTAGTTGTCTTTATTTGCTTTTTTTTAAATTGTCTTGAATTTTTTGAAGTTAATTAAGCCATCAACTCATTAATAAAAAAAAAATGAATACATCATATCTTCACGGCGGGCTCGCAATTGCGTTTTATCAGTGTAACACGTGCGTGACGGATTGAAGTCTCAAAAAATTCTGAGGTAATTGGGAGCAGGTAAAGTTGTTTTTTAATAATTAGGGAATTAATCAAGTTACATTTTGGTACAAAGTTCAAAGCTAGGCACAGAAAGATATTTTTTGAAACTTACGTAAAATATTGTATGTCGTTTAAGGCAACAGCAATTTACACCAAATGTTCAAATAACGATTTCGGATTGATAAGTGCAGATAAGTAATCAAACAGAAATGCTAAAATGAAGTACATACCTCGAATAATATCCTCCATGTCCAACTTTGCAAAAATGTCCACCCAAAACACAGAAATTTAGTCTCTAAACAACACTTAAAATACGTTTTTATCACACATTTGCACGCTCTTGAATCTATCACTTCAAACTACATGCGAACAACTAAATGACAAACTATTCCAAAAAATATAGTTTACCCCTTAAAAAGGGACGCCACTTTTATTTCAGGTCATTTCTTGGAACTTGACAAATTCAGTATTTTGGCCGCATTATTGATATTCTGTCCCACTGTGGTGTGCAGTAAAAGGACCAAATTTAATTTCCGTGAAAGACTTTTTACAATCGGAGTATTCTAGCGAAAGATATCGATGTATTTTGGAGTACTATAGGCATCGCGAGATGAATATGAGTCACTTCCTTCAAATCAGGCAAATTTCAAAACTGTCGTATTAATTGATTTCATACACTATGTCCAAAAATATCGCAACTGTAATTGCAGGAATACCGTCATCATCATCATCAAACAATTTATTAAAATTCAACAACACAACTTTGCCCCCCCGGATCGTGATCCGGAGCCAACCAGACAACCACGTCGCATAGCGCCGTGGTGTGCGTAGGGTTGGGCGGATCGCGACCAACTTGGCTTAATAAAATGGACAAACAAGTTAAAACTCCTGCAATTAACATTAAAATTACACTATGTCTGCGCAGCAGGCTTAAAATACTTAACATTAACACAATAAAACTAGAGCACAAAAGACTGATTCAATTTTGGTTGCTGGTACGGGAAAAAGTTCAACGGAAAAACCTGTTCGATGAAATTTGGGGTCCCAACGGTCTACCCGCCGCCGTTAGGAAGGTAGGGCAGACGAAAAGTTAGGATTTTTAACACTTACAATTTTTTAGGAATTTTATCTAAAATTAATTTGGAACAAAATGGGACAAAAGGGAAAAAAAGACAAAAACTATAAAACAAAATGACAAACAGAGAGGTGAAAGAAAAGGATAGGGATTGATAGGTGGGGGAAAGCGAAGTATAGGGTGAGAGCAAGTTATAGTTAGAAAAAGTGTGGCTATAAAGGCTGCTGGAAGATAGGCAACGCTTGATATGGTAGGGGGTGTTTGATCCGAAAGGGAGCATTATACATTCTGATTTGGGTTGTGTCGCGGGTTAGCGGACTATCGCCCAATTGAAAGGAGTAGAATTTTTGGGAGATTTCCCGGACGTGGTCCGCTAGTGGCGTTATGTCGTTGCAACGATCTTATAGCAGGAATACCAGAAACTTTGAAAACTGAAGCATATAACGAAACGATGCATTTTAAGCAACTTTTATAACATAAGCAATTTTCGAAAAATCATCGGTTTTCGAAATATTTGGTCTTGAATATGCCATAACTCTTTTTAAATGAAGCCAGCTTAAATTATCTACATAATTGTGTTATTAATTTTACTCTTTCTATTGATATTTTAAAAAATGTTCAAAATAATATTTTTTCAAATTTTTCATGAAAATGTGTGTTCAATTCAAAATTAAATAACAATGAAATTTACAATCAAATCAGAAGTTGAAATAAATTTGTTCCATTACCATCTAAACTAGTCTTTTTTAAAATGTCCCATAGAACTTATATAATTTTATAAACGTTATGACATTTTCCTTATTTAAAAAAAATATATTGAAATTAAAATATCTCGAAAACCAGTGATTTTTCGAAGATTGTTCATATCATAAAAGTTTCATAAAATACAATGTGCTCATTCGTGGTTTTACACAAATGAATCATTATTCAGATATGCCTCAGCAGTGCAACTAAATTTTGATCGCAGAATATTAAAAATGTAGATAAACAAAATAAATTACATTAATACCTTACTTAAGAAGATGAATTATATTAGATAATTTCCGAATCATGCACCACTAGCAATAATGCATTTTCCGAAATGCTTATTTATGGATTGCTTTGCAAGGAAAAGTCTTCGTAGCCTATTTTACTTGAGAAATTAAAATTTCGACATGGTTGTTACAGATAATTAAAGTATAAATCAACATTGCATTTTCGCATATTTTTGAAGAATAAATTATGACGAAAGGAAAGCAAGCAAGAATTACACCTGAGGAAATTACTTTTTAAACTACGTAAATGAGTTCAGTCATAAATTATGAGATATAACTCGATCTCACCTACAAATTAGTTAATCTAAAAAAACTAAATAGTGGTCCCCACCTACTGCAAAATTTAACAATTTAACAGTGGATAAATTTGACCGCATTTAATTTTATGGAACGTCGCTTTTTTCTACTTCTCATGTTATGGACTCAAAACTGCCTAAATCCTTAACGCGCCAGTTAGATCAAGAAACATTTATCAAACAATGACTAATGATTTTTAGCTGATGAACATCGAACTCTCACGTTTTAGATAAATCTGTATGGGCGATTATGAAAATCCATGTTACCAGACGGTAGCCTGGCCTAATATTGTTTAAAACACTTTTGTTTATAACAAAAGGAAATATAACATTTTTTAATAAAACTAATTTTTATTATATTTTTTTACCGAATTTCAACAAGAAATGCTCCATAGCTTTTTTTTTATAAAATTGATATTTTTAGTGTTTTGTATTAATTTTTAAAAATTGGAAAATCGTCAATTTCTCGTTTTTGACGCTCTAAAATTATGATAAAAAATATTTTCTTTACAGTACATATTTTTTTATAATATCTTTAGACCTTGCATATGAACATCCAAAAAGTGCAATTGACGATTTTTAAAAAACAAAAAAAAACTTCGAAGAATATTCTTTAGAATGTGCAATAATTATATAAAAATGATCAGCTTGTTTCTTTGACACATTTAGGAAAATTACTGAGCCCTAATATCGAAAAGAAGTCATCTCCCGATGTAATGGAGGAATACACGTATTTGATGAATTTCGGAAAAGTCGTCAGATCTTAAATTCTTCAATTCTCGTTTCTCTGCACTGGAAGTCCTTCTGGACTTGCCACCACTACACATATTTATTCAGGGAGAAGCTCATTCAGTGCTGCATAGGCTAATGCAAGGCCCTACGCCAATAAGGCAGCAGCATGGAACAGAGCACCAAAAGCTATACTTAGAGATGAAGGCGGATCCCATTCTAGGAATGCCCACGGACATTACAATCCCAAAGTATAACTTTAATAAAAATTTCAAAATCATAATACCAGACAGGGAAGACTGGACAAACGGTCCTCCAATACCGGCACAAACAGTCTGGTACACAGACGGCTCTAAGACAGAACAGGGAGTTGGAGCTGGGTTTTATGGGATAAGGTCAAAAACGAAAATCCCAATAAGTCTAGGAAAATACGCCACAATATTGGCTGAAGTGGCCGCAATACAGTGGTGCACAAAGGAAATCATAAGGCAAGGAACTGTAAATCAGTCGATTGCCATTTTTTCCGATAGCCAGGCTGCGCTAAAAGCAATCGGTTCCATGCAAGTCGAATCGAGACTTGTATGGGACTGCATAAATACCCTTATAGACCTAGGAAGTCAGAATAAAGTGACCGTAGCGTGGGTACCAGGACACAAGGGACACAAGGGAAATGAAAAGGCTGATGAACCGGCCAGAGAAGGCGCGGATAGCGCCCTCATAGGACCCGAACCCTTTTGTGGTGTGGCCAAGCCATGCATACGAGCATCCATTAACAAATGGGTGCAAACCAAATCTCTGGAATGGTGGAACAATTTCCCACGACAGAGACAGGCTAAAGAGTTCATTAAAGAACGATCGGCCAAATTTACGGAGGACCTATTATGCCAAAATAGAAAGGCCATTAGAATAATAGTGGGTCTTCTAACCGGCCACTGCCGACTCAATAGACATTTGAGTCTAATGGGTCTGGCAGAGGACGCAACATGCAGATTCTGCCAAGAGGCAGAGGAAACCTCAGTCCACGTTTTGTGCCAATATGAAGGCCTTGCTAGACTGAGATTCCAACTACTTGGTGAAGAAACACCAAGAGCTGACAGTTACACTAAGGGGCCCTTATCAAGGCTGTGGAGTCTGATACAAAGGACAAAACTGGATAAGAAGCTCTAAGGAAACCAATCAGGAGCACCACAATAGATCCATGGGGGTCGCGGTGGTCAAGGCCAATCAGCCAGCTCCTCCTTCCTAATCTAATCTAATCTAATTCTCGTTTCTCACTTCCCTTAAATATAATCTCGTACATGCACAAAAAATTGCTGCTTAATAAATCGCCGTTTTCAAATAAAACCTAAATAATGTTAACTTAGTTCCTGAATCACTTTCTTTGATGCCTTATTTAAAAACTACAACGTAGAAAGGAAGAAAGGTAGTTTGACATCAGACAAAACGTATTTGCATCTTATAAACAATCTTGACTAGTGTAGTGTTCTAAAATTTTCAGCCACAAATATACAGTCTGGTTTTTGCAGTACATATTTTTAGTATTGAAAATACTACTGGGCGCATGATATAGGACCCATCTTACGAAAAACGTATCGAGAGCGACAGATCTGTCTAGGCCGCTGCGCCAACTTTGTAGTAGAGTAACAAGCTGCCTGTTGTGTCATTCCATTTGCAATGTGTTGCTAAAAGCTACGACCGATTTTAAACGATGCCCCATCAAAAGAGAAGAAGATTTGACTTGGTCGTGGTAAAATCGCCCTGTACAGGGGGTTGCAGAGGGCGATTTTCCGAAAAAGTAAAAAAAAATTTTGTTGTATATTTGAAATTTACAGCACGTCAGCTTTGTTTTCACATAATATTACGTACATATCTTAATACTTAATACTTTTTCTAATTATTCAATATTGTCTGCGCTATGTTTTCTTATGGAGCGCCTTAATGAATGAACGCTTGCCCTGAAACGTATCAATTCACAAATCCTTTAACTCATCATAACTCGAGGCGTGTTCATTTTTCGAAAAATACCCCTGAAGTAAACGTTGTACGCTTGTTATCGAGGATTTAGTTGGTTTTTTCAAATTTATAATAGGATTTACCGTTTGATTTGTGGGAATTTTTTGTGGACCATTGTCGAATCTCGCCGACCCGACCACGGACATACGAGGAAGGTTCATAATTACCGAAAGCCCCTGCTATACTCGTCCTTATGCTATTAAGCACGCATAGAGTCGATTTTCGTCCGATAACTGTTTAATCGTTGCCTTCTGAGACCGTTTTCTTTCTAATTCTTTCTCTCAACGGTTGTACCTATATTTTAGAGATATGTTATCGAAGGTATTTAATATATAAGTATTCAGTTTTTCGTAGTATGATTAATAAAAATAATTTTTATAAAAAATGAAATACAGAAAACAATTTGGTGTAATTTAGCAGGCATATCAATAGGATGATCCTATAGGACTTCGACCTAGAGCAGTATAGTTGCATCTGGTATTTTCAGTACGCTTAAGATACTTGCGAAAGTTGCAAGATCTGTGAATTTTTTATAATATCTTTAGACCTTGCATATGAACTTCCAAAAAGTGCAATTGACGATTTTTAATTTCATGCCCTATAGGGATCACTTTTCTTTGGCGGTGTTTGAAAAATTTCTTGTTGGAAATCGTTCAAAGAATATTTAAAAAATAGTTTGATTACAAATATTTAATATACATTTCCTTTTGTTATAAATAAAATTGTTTTAGACAATACCAGCCCAGGCTACTGTCTAGAGAGCCGGCTGTATAGGTTTCCTATGAATAAGATATATGAAAAACTTTGTATGAGTGAATAAGTACTACCACAGACCCACAGGGAACCACTTTTCATATAAGCAAATTCTGCCCGCGTCGTGGAATTTTACCGGAAGTGACGTCAAAATGGGAGGATTTTTTTTTATAACTAGAAGGCTTGTACGTTAATTTAAAAACAATAATTCATGTATTCGATGATTTAGGAAAACACAAAAAAAATGCTTTAATCGAGGGTGTCTCAGGGTTGCGGGCAAATTAAGCCTGGCACCCCACTACAATCTCATTGTATATCTGAATATCTGCATTCTGACTTCTGACGTAAGTTTTATTCATGTATTCGATGACACAAAAAATCGTGACCGGAAGTGAAGTCAGAATTCCATGATGCGGGCAAAATTTGCAAAAATGAAATGTGGCTCTCTGTATGTTTGTGGTAGTACTTACTCACTCACATAAAGATTTTCATGTATCTTATTCATAGGAAATCTATACATCCGGCTCTCCTCCTAAAAGGTAAACATGTAAAAATTTGTTAATTGTTATTTTTTATGAATTTTTGAATTCAGCTAATAGAAAAAGATTTAGCTTTCCAAAACCCTGCTTGAAATTCATCCAATTTGTGGTAAATAATGAACCATTTATGAAAAAATTTGCCATTAAAAAATGTGGTGAGATCTCAAAGTTAACTACAGAAAAAATTAAGGTGATGTTTTGACGCGACCATTGTAAAAGCTTATTAAAAAAAAACATTGTCACGGCACTTAAAAATTAAATCTGAAATACTTAAAAACATTTTCTCAACGACAGACAAAGGACCCCGCACAAAACACACGGTAAAAGTTATACAGTCGTTTGAGCTTAAACCAGCTGAAATGTATTCGTTGGACCATTCGGGACAAGAGTTCTTATGTGCAGTAAGTCCAAAAAGTCCATAAATTTCAAGTTATAAACACTTGAAAGTCACATAAAGATTATTCATATACTTGCTGGTTTTTAACTTTAAAGGTGCTGCTAAAGTAACTCAGTGTTGAGATTTCAGGGGAATTAACTACATCAAAAGTTGTAGAAATGTGATTAAGCTACCTTGCGATAGCCTTGACATTGACCTCTAGCAATATTTTTAGTCATTTGATCGTAAACTCTATTTTCTTTCAATAAAACCCATATTTTGCATGCTGGATTAAAAAAAAAACTGACATACAGTTTTAAGATTATACATTGTGGCATGAATTATTTCATTTTGCTGAATATAACCCGTTCTTAGCGTTACCCAGAGTCAGAGTTACAATGTCAGATGTAGATGAACGTTTAGCCGAGGAGATGTTCAACAGGTTTGATACCTACGTTAACGTAGTTCAAGCTAATTAGAAGCTGAGAATCTTAGACAACGGCGAGGAGGATGGGTTCGGTCGACTGCCAATCATTTGCCACTGATTCCCGTATTAACACTGGAATATTTATAGGAATTAACTATAGGAACTTACCAAGTTTACCTTTCTCTATAATACATCCAGGATAGCTCTTCAAGAGCTGGTCATGAAAATGACGACGAAGAAGATCAATTCAATGAGACCGACCAAAGGAATGACAAACCAGGATTTGTGGAGTTTCATTTAGATTCAGAAACGCTACTCATTACCAAGTATGGATTTCATTTAATGAAGAGTGCATTCATGGTGGAGATGGAGAGGAACTTATTCTTGGTTATTATTGCACTTGTAGATCTGGGGCACGAACTCTTGGAACTTGTGCTCACGTAACATCTGTACTTTGGTATCTGGTATATGCTAAAAATCAAGAAATGTATCTTATCCCTCACTTGAAGTCCTACAATCAGTTCAAAATGTGGCTATGGATAAATCATACTGAAATAGTAGATCCTTAACAAAATAATTAAAACATATTTAAACCTAATTATATTCTATGATGATTCAAAACTGTTAATAAACTTTAACAGAATAAAGGAAAAACCCCAAAGAATAAAACAAAAACTGAGAAAAACAACAAAAATTAAAAAACACCCGTCACTGATGCGTCGTTGACTCTGGGTAACGCTAACAACCATTTTTCCATTTTAACATTTTTTTATTCTATTTAACTATATACTATATTAGATCGATGCCTATTTATGTTGATTATTTCTTGAAATAAAGTAAAAATTATTATGAAAAAATGTATGGATGTGAGAGGACTGTTGTGAGTGTGCAGGGAAAATCGGCAAAACCCTACTTTAAATAATAACTGTTACTAATGACTTTGTTGAGCGAGGCATATAACTGCTTGTTTATGGTGAGGTTTAAAAATCGCTTGTCAGCGGGCGAGAAAACATGTGGAAATGAAAAGAAAGTAGAAGGTTAAGTGATTTGTGTCGTAGTGTTTTTTGTCCGTTGCATGGTTTGTCTGTGTTTGTTATTGTCACCGTCTTTCGAAACAGATGGGTAGTCTTTGGTGAATCAATTTGTGACTGTGTGTAGGGTTATCGTGAATTCGTACGTCAGTAATGTCAGTGGTAACCTCCGATTGTTGTATTTTGGTGGTAAAGAATTTTTGAGCGGTTTCTTCCACGAAATCTCTTACCATCAGGAGATTCGAGGCACGGTGTAATTCTATAATCGGGGTATACCTGCCAGTGTTCGTAAGTAATCGTATTAATTTGTTTTGGGTTACCTGTATCCTCTTGTACTGGGTTGGTGATATTAAGGCGCGTCTGCATTATGGTCGGCTTTGCCGATCGGCATTGCCCCACTAGTATATTCGGCTTGGATTCTCTTGAAGTTTCCGACCGGCATAAGCCGAATTGTATGTACCCACTTGACAACAAATGCCTTAACAAATAACCTTATATAATGTGAGTTTATTGTCAATCGACAATTTATTGCGCCTATTTACAAGAGGATACAGTTTGTTCAGGGTCGCGTAAGTTCTGTTAATTGTCTGGGTAATATGAGGGGCGAAACTCAGTCGCTTATCCAGAGTTACCCCTAGATATTTAACCGAGTTTCGCTCCTCAATTGTATGTCCGTCTATTTTTAGTTTGGTGATTGTTTTTATGTTAGTGAATTTTCTATTAAAGGTAATTGTCTGAGATTTGTCGTGATTAATTTTGATTTTCCAGTCATCGAAAAATTTTGTAATTTTTTTAAGGTGAAACCGCAGTTTCGTCCGTGTACAGTAATAAGTTTGAGTTAGGGTAAGAAGGTATGTCTGAAGTATAAAGATTATATAGTAAAGGTGAAAGTATAGCCCCCTGAGGGACACCCGCTGACAAGAGTTTATGTGAAGAATATTTACACACACGATTATATATTTGGAACGTATATAACTTTTCAGGAAACACACAAGGTAGTCTGGAATCTTACAGATTTGTTGTAGCTTATGTAGTAGACCGTTGTGCCAGACAGTGTCGTAGGCTATCAAGGAGCAACAGGACAGTACACTGTTTCCTGTTATAGACATCTTGCACCACCCGGCACAAGGTGTGAGTGGTGCTGAAGCCGAACTGCCTCGCTGGAATTAATCGTTTTTTATTTATGAAAGTAGTCAAAATTCTTAGAAACACCCTCTCTGTTAGTTTCGAGAGGGTGTTTAGAAGACATATCGGTCGGTAACTAGAGGGAGAATGTGGTGGTTTATTCGGCTTCAGGATCGGGATTATGATGCCTATTTTCCAAACCGGTGGAAAATATTGGAATCTTATAATAGCATAAATATCATATATATTATTAATGCATTTTAGGGAGGTTTTTAAGTAAAAACCGGTTATATTCATCAAAATGAAAATAAAAATAAAATAATTAATGCCATAATATATAATCTTGAAACTGTATGTTAGTTTATTTGACTTCCTACAACTTCTATCTGGGTAAATTCTTACTAAATCAAAATTTCCATGCTATTTTGTATAATAACTTTTCTGACTTTCAAATGACCTTCATTAGTAAATATCCTCCCCTTCTATATAACTTTTCCTTGAAAGATTCATATCTTAAAGCGAGATTATAAGTTCCTTCTGAATCCAACGTGTACAATATATGGGTTTTATTGAAAAAGAGAAATAGTTTACGATCAAATAACTTTGATAATATTGCTAGAGGTCAAAGTCAAGGCTATCACCAGGTAGCCTTCATATTCCTACAACGTTGTTGTTGTCAATTCCTCTGAAACGTCAACACTGGGTTGCGATATCACTTGGAAAGTTAAAAATCTGCAAGTATATGAATAGGTACTCATTATTTGATCTTCAAGTGTTCGTACCTTGAAATCTATGGACTTTTTGGACTTACTGCACATTAGGTACTCATTATTTGACCTTCAAGTATTCGTACCTTGAAATCTATGGACTTTTTGGACTTACTGCACATAAGAATTCTTGCTCGTAATGGTCCAACGAATACATTTCAGCTGGTTTTAGCTCAAACGACAGGTATAACTTTTACCGTGTATTTTGTGTGGGGTCCTTTTTATGCATAGAGGCGATCTTAAACTTCAGTTTTTTTTTTTTAAAGAGGTATTATGATATGTCAGTGATTGATTGAATGCATTGATGCTGCGCATTAAAAATTAAGTCTGACAAGTTTTGAAAAGTAAATTCATTTTTTATTAATTAAATTCAAATATTCATAAAAAATAACAAGTAACAAATTTTTAATACTCTGCGGCGGGCCTAATAATTTTTACAAGTATTGCGACAATTTTCACCCTTTAAATTCGAGGTGTTCGGTGGGGTACCTTTTTTGTCATGGGAGATCGGTCTCAAGTATCTCCTGAACTGATTCCAACAAAATAAACTGCGTCTGAAATGTATTCGATATCCATACGCCCATATGGGCTGGTCTATTTGGTAGATGTTCAATAATTCTAGACCTCGGCTATTTTCTACATGCGTACAGAATGGAAAAAGATATATAGAAATAGGTTCTGTAATTTTCGTAAAAGGCACTTTTTCTACTGGATTAATTTAAAATACAATACCACTACGTTACGTTCTAAATTCTCAAAATTATAAAGCCATATCATTAGCCATTCAAAAGCTAGAATTCGTTTTTTGTCGATAAGGCATAAATTAAACTGTTGACTCGTATCTAAACAAAGTAAATCTGTACGAAAATAATAGAAATTAAATGCATACACCAAAAAAACTACTGCGGTTAGAAATTAAAAGTGTTAGATTTCCGCAGTGCTTACGGTTCAATTATTTTCAACAATCCGATGATTCAGGTTTTTTTACCATCGTATTAATTGAAATCTATGAATGGATACACACACATAATAACGTTGATATTATTTCCTTAAATATATAGAGTAGTTGTAGAGTACGCACTTGTTCTTTGGCACATGAAGGTCTAATTACGTAACTATTTCTTTCTCCTACTAATACCACTGGTTCTTTATGTTTTAAATCGCGTATGCTTGGTTGGCTGGCTGAGTTATTGAAAAGTTTCAAATTCTATCCATTTCTTTAATTAAACAAATTGACCGGTTTTAAATTATATAAGTGAAAGTGCCAAAAATGTATTATGAGTTATATTAGATATTTGATTTAGGTGAATATTTAGTAGGTACCTTGTAATGACGAAATTGAGGACAGTTCTTCATCTATTTCTATTTATGATAAATCCAATTTTCATCTTTATTAGTTGATAAACTCGACAGTTACTTGGTGAAAATCCATTATCACTAATAATGCATTAAAAAACACTAGACTGTTTTTACGTTTTTATTGTTGAACATTACTTAACTGCTCTTACACCTGCATTGGAAATCCTTCTGGACCTGTTACTACTACACATATTTATCCAGGTAGAAGCTCATTCAGTGGTGCAAGGGCTAATGTAAGGCTGAATGCCGATAAGGCAGCAGCACGGAACAGAGCATGAGGTTCTACTCAGAGCTGAAGTAGGATCCTATTCTAAGAATGTCTGCAAGAACCATAGTTTAAGGTATAACTTTTAAATTAAAGTACCAGACAGGGAAGACTGAAAAAACGGTTTTCTATATCAACACAAATAGTCGGGTATAAGAAGGACTCCAAGATAGAAAAAGAAATTGGAGCTGGGATTTACAAGATAAAATCAAAAACAAAAATACGTCTAGGAAAAGATAGGAAAGTATGGGAAGTTGAATGATGAATTGGCCAGGGAAAGCGCTTCTGAGGCCTTAGTAGAACCCAAGTTATAACTGGGACGGCTCAAAGAGTTCATCAACGAACGATCGACCAACTAAAACAGACTATCTACTACGACAAAATAGTCTCATAGGATAATGTCTTTAACCAGACGTGGTCGGTTTAATAGACATACGAGTATAATGCAACTAAGTGGACACTCAACAGGCAGATTCTGCCAAGAGAAAGTCAATATGCCATGCCTCTTTGAAAGTCTAGCTAGACTGAAATTTTCATTCCTTGGCGAGATACTAAGTCTTAATAGCTACACTAAACGATCGGTTCTTCAGTTCTAGTTTAACCCAAAAATGTTGGGTTTAACTGAACATTTTACGGTTTACAAATTTCTCACCTTCGCGTTTTTTAACCGGTGTTTTTGACCAACAAATTTTAACTCACGCAGATGAAGTGGCTTAGACTGAGTTAAGTAACGTCAGTTATGCTATGTCACATGTGATGTGTCATTTCGCACATCCCGTTTGCAATACACAGTTTGTGGCAGCACATATTGTTACATTGGTCTTTTATTTATGATTTTATTTTATTGTGCAAAAATAGACCTGTTAAAAAAATGTCCCAAATAGAGGGGTCATACCAATTTATAGATAACTGTATCTGGATTTGGATCAGAGCAATTTGAATAAGTACCGTCTTTTGTTGCACGGAACATTACATAAATATCATAGTCATCCCAATCATTAAGCTTGGTCTTTCCTGGATTTTTCTTGGTCCTCGAGACCTTCCAAGGTATCCAACAAAAAGTACAATGTTCTCATTATCATTGGAGATTTGTTGAAATTGAATAACAATGCCCATTAAATTTATATATTAGGACACAGAGCAATATTAGGGCCCTTTTTAACCTCCCCACAATAAAATTATGGGAGGTTACTAAAATTAGTCCAAAATCGAAAATTGAGATACATCAAATCTTTACGTTTTGAGGTCCCAGGAATCCAAAAAAGTGGTTTTTGAAAAATGTCTGTGTGAGTGTATGGGTGTGTATATGTGTGTTAGCACGATAGCGGCGAAACGACTGGACGGATTTGGATGAAACTTTGCATGAGGGTTTCTTTAGTGCTCTAGAAGATCTGAAAAGGTTTTGGTTGAGATCAGATTACGTTTAGTGCCATGTTGGCACAACAACTTGTTTATTTTATTATTACTTACAATTTGTAATCTAACCATTGGAAATCAGTTAAAATTCCGATTTCAACGGTATATCACATTTGCACATTTTTTTATACAAATTATTGTATAGAGAACAAACAAAATTCAATGTCTCTATACTATCAACATATGTAAAACTATGTCGTTTTCAGTGATCGAGTGGGCTAAAGCGTCGACTTACAAATCCCAATCATAACTTCATAACGGCGGGCAGACTGTTAGGGTAAAATTACCTCTGACGAGTTTTTCCCGTGCCAATAACCGAAATTTATTCATTTTTTCCATATCTTATTATTGTGTTTAATTTTTCAGTGTTTTTCTTTAGGTATAAGAAAAAATTTTAATGTTAGTTTTAAGCCGCCACAGGTGACAGGAGTTTTAACTTTTATTTAATTTTATTGAGCCGAACCGGTCGTGATCCGCCCAACCGTACTAACACCACGGCGCTGCGCGACGTGGTTGTTCGGTTGACTCCGGATCTCGATCCGGAGAGGCAATGCTTTGTATTTTAATTCTATATTAAATTTGTTATGATGATGATGATGACTTACAAATCAAGATATCGACGGTTCGATCCCAACACAGTGCGGTTTTTTTCTTTCTTTTTTCATTATAAACTTTATTAATAATTGCGGAAAATGTTACATGATTAAATATCATCATATATTAGGTGTTTATAATTATTCAGAGTTTGAGGATTGGTCACTAGTTTTAAATGTAATATAAATAATTCTATTGCTGTTTTGGCGGTGAACACATACGACGTCGTAAATTAGATAAATATAGGAGGGTCATATTACAATAATATATTTGAGTTAATGCCATGACATGACGGCTGATTTGAATTCACTATCAGAGCTTGTAGCATTTGCTACTGCTACGAATCAAATTACAGTTAAAAAGTAGCAGACTGCTGTTTAGCAGCCCATCACTAATTTGAACCGGGTGGGGAGGTTCCAGCCGCTTCCAGTAGCTGCCGATTTTTTCTAATATAAGCAACCTTAAGGAGGTTGAGGCGTTAGACGAAAATAATGAAACAAATTTGAAATACATTTTTATATGACTCAATGTTCTGTAAAAAATCCAAAGTCATTAGGAAACTCATAAAGTTAAAAATTAAAAAAAACTTTTACATGTAGTCTTATGGAAAATATGTCAACCCAGCATGCAAACGGTACCTACATTTTAACACAAATAACTAAATAAAACATAGTAGTGTGTTTTATTTAGTTATTTGTGCAAAATGATTCACTACCACAGAATAACGGCTCCTTCAATCAACTTTTTGGTACATTTTAATTTATAGCAAATAACCAAATAATGTCAGCAGTAAAGCATTGATGTCTTACGCATATTTTAATACTGTTTCCAATTTAATTAGGAGACTTTTATAAATAAAAAAAATGATTAGATATTGTAAACTGTCAAATTTCTCTTGTAGTTAATGATTTTTAACTGATTTTTCAATTATTTAATGATTTAATTTTAATTTTTACTGCTTTTCATTTTTAAGAAATTATTTACTGAAACAAATTTGTAAAATACACAGATATTTACATAAATTTATTTATTTTTAATAAGCTTGGACAAAACATCCAAAAGTTAGTTCATTAAGTAAAATAATTAAATCTACTAAAATAATTAATTAATAATAAAAAATGATTTATTTATGCCTTTATGACAATAATTGTTGGTATCATCGACTTATAACCTTTTGTTATAATTTATTATGGAAAAGTTCCGATTTAGAATTCGACTTACTTTTGGTTGGGACTAACTAATTCCTCAACCTCCTTAACTCTGAGAGACTGTTTTGTTAGATCTGTCAAATTAGTTAAAATCAGCTATATTGCGAACCACACAAATTTTCGGAATAATTAGCTTCCTTTTTGAAATGAGGATTAATAAACTGTGGTGCTAACTTGGTTTAAAATGCTGGCTAAAATTTAAACTCGGTTAGTCAACCCAATCCAAGACTGAAAAACCGCCCTTATAAAAGTTTATGGGGCCTAAAGCCATCTAAACCACGGCAACATCCACAGGAATTTACGGTGGCGAGGCCAACCATCCAGGTCCTCATTTCTAAATCTAAATCTGCGTAACGCGAGGTCTAAAATTTCGAGTTTAGGTTCATATACACAATAAGTGTAATTTTGTATCCTTAACTGCAAAGATGAGGGGGAGTTTACAAACGAATGTTCGTGTAAGGGCGTCTTATAAATGTTACAACGTATTACAAAGCGTGGGGGGTCAAAAATAGAGTTTAATACCGGATTAGCATTTTTCATTCACAAAGTATATTCCACAGCATCTGTTGCAGTGACACAGTATATCTGCCTTTCCCGTATTATCAAGATGATATATATCAGTTGTTAGAAGGCGTGGTACCAGCCCTAACTCAAATTTTGTGAATTCTAGCAGCCTTGCTTCTTTGTCGAATAATTTATGAACTTTTTCGCTAGTCCTTGGCCTGCTGAAATATTCTTTATTCTCTCCCTTTTCTCATTTTATTACCTCTTTTTCATTATGTGTCCCTTTAGTGTAGGCGAGCTAGCTCTCGAGGGATCCAGATCTCAGACTAACAGCAACCTCAGCAAAAAAATATTCACATGTAGTTTGTGATGTTTGGAAGATGGAGAAAGAATCTTTGGTGGAATTTACAAAAAAAATTGTGAAAGGTGGCGATGGACGGTTTTTCGCGTTTTACAGGAAAAGTTGAATTTGTACGAAAAAAATATGTTTAAATAAAAATTGCAAAAACCACTACATTTGCACGTTTTTTTAAAAAGTCATAACTCCGGTTCAACTGCATATTAAAAGCTGCACACGTTGGAGTTTCAGTAGTACTTAACCTACCCTCAAAATTTCAATTGAATACCGTGTACTTTCTTCAAATCGTTTCTTTTTGCAAAAAAGGCATTTTTTTGCACAGCGCCATGAGAGCCCTATATGGGTCGAACTGATATTTAACATACGCGGTTGTATTCTTCGAGATTTACTCTACGTGTTTTTTTTTTGTTTTGCCAAAATAGTCAATTGGAAGCGTTCCAAAAACGTGATCGAAATCCGTTAATTTCAGCTCTAAACTCGGACCACGGGTAAAAAATGTTAAAATCTTGCGAACCGTACGTCGTAAATTGAAATTTCAGCTTTTAATATGTATTTGAACCGGAGTTATGAATTTTTGAAAAAACGTGGAAGTTTAGTGTTTTTTTTGCAATTTGCGAGGGAATCACTGAACTAATAGAGTTCTACAGCTCATTTATAAAACAGAACGCAAAGAGTAGTTCTTAACAATGTACTTTCTCATTCACTTGATATTCTTTGTGGAGTGCCGCAAGGTTCTTCATTGGGACCAGTTCTTTTCACTATTTACACGTATATGTTTCCTTCCATTCTAGATTACTGTAGCGCGCAAATGTATGCAGACGATACACAAGTATATTTTTCATTTGACCCCAAAAACTCTACCCAACAGAAATAATAAATAATGATTTGGAAAAGCTGTACACAATTTCACTTGAACACTCTTTACATCTTAATCCCAGAAAATGTGCTGCAATGTTTTTTGGTAGACGGATAGACAGAATCAAACTAACACGCAATGTGCAAATAAAAATTAATAATACTGCTATACCGTTAAAAGATGAGGTAATTTTGGGTTTAACAGTTGACACCGAATTAAGATTTCAGAAGCATATATCTCTCTGGATTAGAAAAGCCATATCTAAATTAAAACTTTTGTATAATTCTCGACATATACGTAACTTCAATTTAAAAAGACATTGTGTGACTATTTAGTTCTCTCTATATTTAATTATTGTGACACCGTCTATGGACCATGTGTGTCAGCTGCCACTTCTCAAAGAATACAAAAAATACAGAACTGTTGATTAAGATTTATTTTTGGTATCAGAAAGCGAGACCCAATTGGTCATAAATTGAATGAATCTAAGTGGTTGTGTATGAAAAATAGACGCCTTCTCCACCGTGGCACCTTGTATCATAAAATTATACATTCTTGCACACCCTCATACCTCTACAGAAAAATTAGGTTCCGAACTGACGTACATAATCTAAATACAAGATTTATAGGTTCTCTTACTCCGCCTCGTTACCTAACTGCAATGTTTGAAAGATCTTTCTCTTTCAACATTGCTAAATTTTACAACTAACTTCCTCTGCCTCTGAAATCCCAGTCTGTTTTTAGCTTTCCAAAACATTACAAACGTATTTTGCTTGGTTGACGTGTTGCAGCATAGTAGGTATTCATTATGATAGGTATTCTTTATAAAGCAGAATAGATAAGGCTATAGTCACCCAAATACATACTGTGTCTACTTACACTTTCTTTAAGATTAAACTCCATCTACTACTTACTTGCTTAAGTGTAAAAACAGCTGTAAGCATTGTGCTGTACAGCTGAACTTCGCCATTTCGAATTATAATATATTTTGTACTTATATTGTTTGCATTTGTAATTTTACTGAGTAAAGTGTATTATTATTATTATTATTATTTCATTTTTTTATTGCGCATATTTTTTATATGAATACTTTTTTAATTTAATTTTTCCTCTTGTACGCGACCTTTCGTTTTTTTTTCAAGTTTCAGAATAGATTCTTTTTTCAAATTAATCAAACATCTTCCTCCAGACATCACAAACTACATGTGAGTATTTTCTTTGCTGAGGTTGCTGTTAGTCTGAGGGTAAAACCTACCTCCCCTACACTACCTTTGATAAGCCATAAAACGATTGGGGATTGAACTTTTAAGTTCTGTTAAGTTCTTTAGGTTCTGTGTTATATGTTTATATTGTTTAGAAATCATAAGAGATCCATCCATCTTCATACACTGTTTTTTATATTATCTTTACGTGCTTCGAAATTTGTGCTGTGAATTTCTAAAACACCCTGTATAATTAAATAAATATTAAATTATATCACCAGGGCATCTCGTGGTCTTGGTACAGAACAGATAATGAACATGTCATCGTAGTGTTAAAACTATCTCCATAAACAATTCTTCATTTTGGCGCGATTCGATTTGAAAATAAATTTCCAAATAGAATAAAGCAGTATTCTTAAGTCTGTTAATATATCACTTCTGTAGCAGCACCGAAATTATAATTATTCATGACATCAGACAATAACGAAATAGAAAGTGCGTGAAAAATTTAATAATTTAATTACACTTTTAGTGGAACAACACGGTGTTAAGGAGCGCATTACTTTTACTTATTTACGTTTGCTGTTATATTTACATTTAAATGATTGCTAAAAGTATATTGTTATAATTATTACGTGTTCTTAAAGTTAATGGTGATTTGCAGTGGATGCGAAATTATTTTTTTAATGAAATAATATACAGGGTGTTCCATAAGTAACTGTACATAGCTTAATAGGAGATAGAGGAAGTTGGGCTGGTTCCTGAATGCCTCCATTTATGCGCTTCCATTATTTACTGATACACAGGGATTTTATAATTTGTTTGTTTGAAATTTTTCATCTATCATTTTTTTACTCGTTTCATACATATACGTTATACATTTGGCACTCATGTTTACCAGTAACAATATTGTGTTTTAAAGGAATACAGAGTTAGATCAGAAATATTATATTTTTAACTGATATACTAAAGAGTCGACCTGAATAATAAAATATATTTTTTTTGTGAATACGAAAATAACAGCTATCAATAACAAAAAATATGTAATACATTTTTTGGCGTCTGTCATGTTGTTCTTATTACAACATTTTTTTTTGCAAAATGAAAAAGAAAAAACGTATACTTTTAGTTTCTTTGGTTATTTTTTTCAGAGTTGCTATGTTTAAATGGAACAGTACTTAAGTTTTCCAATAAATGACCTTTTTTACGTAGAAATGACTCCTGCATAATATTTTCCAGTCAAAATTGCCACAACGTTACGTAAAAAAAAGATAAAAAATATTCATTATCAGGTATGGTTCATGAGGCGCCCTCCACGGGCTGGCGTAATGTGATACATAAATAATTGTTTCTTAGCTTAACAAATTTTTCCCTTTCCAAATTTAGAGAAAATCTGTCAAGCGGTAGTTGCGATATTACAAAAAAAAAGAAAAAAAATACTTTGATACCATATGTATTTTTCTACAACAACAGTTTACTAAAGCATGTTCGGTTATTTGATTGATTGATTAGCCAGCGTAAGGTAGGCATTGCTGCCATTTCCGGATATCCAATCTGGATATTTTTATATACCGCAGGGCCGGCTGCATGCGCCGGATTGGACACGGGACATGTTTGTTGCCAGCAGCAAGAGCCACATGACGCATGGGGTACGAATATATGATGTGAAGTGTAGGTGTTTGTGAGATGCTTCTTTTAAGTTTCCATGCTTCTTTTAATTATTCTTCTGAGTTTTCTGTTTCCAAATCTAGCAGTGTGCATCTTCTGCTCAGAGATTTGTGTTTTCGTTTCAACCTCTTGTATCAGTGCATCCATTTTGTTTGTTTACCAAGACATACATTAGCTCGCTGTAAGAAGCTTTTATTTATTAACCGTTCTACAGGTAAATAGCCATTTGCAGTGGAAGTTCAAGGAAGAACCCCAAGAGAACCTTTGAGACACCTTGTATACCGATCTGCCATGGCAAAACAAAATAAAAAGTAAAATCTGCAAAAAGTAAAAAGAGATCTAGGAGAACATTTGGGACGCTCTGTGTATCACGCAGACCCCAACTATTTTGACCTGAGAAATATTTTCGTATTGGTAAATAAGCCCAATATATGAACCATGTGATAGCTGTCAATCGAAACCATCCCGTTGTGGGACCTGCCTCATGTTTAACACATTTTTAATTCATATATCTATATTACTTTATAAATACTTGTCGCTCACCTGATAGCATTTAGTATTCAGCCTTTTTTACCAATAACCAACCACTTGAGAGGGTCCCAGGTATAAATCTGTTTCCGTCGACGACGGCCCAACTAGGCACTGCACATGTTTATCTTGCTTTTGGTACTATTAACAAACACTTTACCAGTAATTCTCAATTATTAATTCGGTGTGTACTTTGTTATGCTATTATGACACATCACTTTACGCAGAATTTTATCGAGTTTAACAGAATTCTAACCGATTCGTTTTGCGTTTTCTTCGGGAGCATCCCACGGCACGTCCATCCACGGCGCTAGTCCCTCAGGTTTTAACCTACTGAAGCATGTTTGGCTGTATCCTCATATTTTGGTCCAAGGAATGTACCCTTGAATCATGGCCTATATTAATGGTACATCCTGTATAGGTAATAAAAGTTTACAATTCTGAACATTTTTTTAATGAAATTTTTTGCTTAAAGAAAGTTACTATATTTTAAAAATTTTTGTATTTTCAAACAATGATAAACGAAGTAATTTTTTTTTTTGTAAATAAATCCTTTTTTTAATGCATAACAGAAAAATAATTGAAGTTGGTCTGAAAGAATTTGAGGAAATACAAGGGTGTGTAGGCGAAAAGTGAGACACACTGTATAAAAAAATTAACGAAATAATTTTTATTTCCAACGCTTCTTCAGTGCATAAATGTCCAAAAAGATACAGCCCAATATCCCATATAAATGTCGAACCCTGTAGCGCTAGTAAATTGTGATTACATCAATGAGTAAAAGAAGTTTTATGTCGTCTCCAGCAAATTAAGATTATAATTTGTTAAAATTGTATCGTCACATTTTTATTCTGTACCACAAATGCTGGAAATTCCAACAAATTTCAAGCTTCATAAATAATAATTGTGTACAGGTTTCTCTTTTGCCCTCTACAGACGATTTATAGAATTTCATTTATTTAATAATTTTTTGAACGGTTTGTCACATTTGTTTGAAAACTGATATTTTTCTTTATTCTCAACGATATAAAAAATAATTTTTAATGAATTAATCATTTTCTTTCTTTTCCAGGTAAGAACTCCATTGCGTATTGTTGATAAGAGGTAAGTAAACAAGCTGCATGACGGAAATGAATAGATTAGAGTCTTGACGACAAACTGATAAAAATAAGATTATGTAATATATTACATTGACGATATTATTTAAAGGGGTCTCGTGACGATCAACAATACGAACCAAACTGTTGTGCAATCTTGTCTCAGTACTTAGGTATTAAAAATACTTCCCTTCGACAGACTGATAGAGCACACACAAACTTAGCGATCGTTTTGGAGTTAATTGAACTTAAATATTGCAATATAGGCA
This sequence comes from Stenurella melanura, assembly GCA_963583905.1. Taxonomy (NCBI): domain Eukaryota; kingdom Metazoa; phylum Arthropoda; class Insecta; order Coleoptera; family Cerambycidae; genus Stenurella; species Stenurella melanura. The sequence continues at coordinate 214,149,439 of OY757309.1, forward strand.
GACATGTCGATTATTAAATGGTACAGGAATTGTACAAAAATATATTCAAAACTTTGCAGTCATGTGTACTTTATGAAAAAAATGTTGAAGTCGGACATAGACAAAATACATCTAAATATATTGTAATAATTTAAAAACGTAGTAGTGTAATGGGAAAAAATTTCATTGATTGTAAAATCTAAGAATCTATAACTGGTCATTTAAATATCAACTTTACTGTATGTGTAATTATCTTTGTTAGTGAATTACTTGGAATTAACAAATTTTTTGTCACTGATTATTTTTATTTTTTTGTTACGAAAAATTGCTAATTTTGAATGAAAATTATTGTTTAAAGAAATAAATGTTTACATTTTTTTAATTAAATTTTAAAGCCACACATCATAAGTACTTCCACATCCACGTAGTGGAGTGAAAGTATAGTAATCTTAAAAAAAAAATCGAAAATTTTTCTTATTGAAATAGGTTTAGAGCAGATTGTCGTGAAACGTCGAGATTTTAAATTTCAGTGAAAATTAAACTGATAAAATTAAATTGAGATATCTATGCAGATGTGATAGCATATATGTGATTTGAATCACATATTCTTTGGGTGTGGAAATTATACCACAGAAATTAATCGGTTTCTTATGAATATTGCAGACTTATATTTCATGCTCCCAAGAAATATATCAAATATGGTAAGATCTAATTAATGAAAACCCGTCATTAGGTAAAATTGTACTGGACTTCCTATATTTGATAAGAGTTTAACTATAGATTGTCGTAGGTTTAGAGTTGTATCCTATTGTTTAACCCTATGTTGTGAACATCCACCAACCGTGGTCTCCAATTTTGTGTGTTTATATAAAGGCGCCTTGAAAGACCCCTGGGTGTGAAGAGTGTGTCTTTGTTTATTCCTTGTGTTGTTTCCCTTCTTTTCTCTTTCACTTTTTCGATTACATTAGAACAGATAGAATGATTTTCGCAATATCTACAGTTTGGCATGACTATGGACTACGTTCCCAATTCGCTCCCAATTCGCTCCCAATTCGTTCCCATTCACTTAAAATTTGATACATGTATGTCTTATGACGACATCTAGAACTGGATTATATTTTGAGATGATTCCGTTGAATGGTTGGGAATTAAATAGGGGAAAATAAGTAAGCAAACTGGTAAGAATACAGAAACTTGGGATTTGGTGTATATACTAGAAGCCAAGGCGTCAGATTTAAAAAAAAATATTTTTCAACCTCCCCAGCACCTCCACTCCATTATTATTGGAGCTGATAAAATAAAATTGAGATATTCATTTGAAATTTGATACACGTATATTGTATATATTGTAATGAAATCTGATTGAGATGATTCCGTTGCAGGGGACGGGGGGTGTAAATTGGGGAAAATAAGCAAGCTAATAAGAGTCCAATCATGTTTTGCTTTTATATGCTAGAGACCAGTGCCTTAATTTTTTTTATGATATCTGCCTCAAATATTATTGCAATTCTTTGACCAATTATTTCCACATACTAGAGTGCAAATATAGTCAAGATATTTTCCTTTAAAGAGACTGGGATGGTAAATCTGAATGTGGAAGATTCCTTAGGCAGCGGTTTTTTAAATTGAAGGCAGTTTGACCAATTAATTTATATTGGCTTGAACGACGTACCTGTGGGGAAAATTTATATTTTGGACAGCTAATCAAATGTATCAATGGGTCGGAAGTCCCAAACCACCAGGATTTCAAGATAGAGCCAGTTGAAGTTGGGATTATGAGATATTAGCCGTACGTCGAACATTATTCAAATGATGCCCTTGTTCTTGGATCTGGAGAGTTTTCGTTGGCCTAGAGTGAGGGAAAACCGATAAGTGATTATTCAATGCCCGCGTTCCTCATTTCCTCGACGGTAAAATAAGCATTTCCATCTTCGTGTTTTTTTTTGCGTTTCCTTAAAAAAAAAGTTTTTCTTTGACTGCAGGTAATTCGATTTCAGGTGTTTCTTGTATGATTTCATTTTTGGTCTGATAGTTTTCATCGTCGGGTGGAAAGAAATGAATGCTTTCAAGAAAATCTACGTATAATACACGAAGGTGAGAGAATTCGAATGGTTAAAGCTGAATTAATTTTTTGCGGATGATGTCCTAGAAGGTAGTTCACAAGTTCAAAAAATTAATGTTCGTAGCTGTTTTACGATACATTTTATTTTTCTTGTGAATATTATCACTGCCAGTACCTTATAATCCCAACTTCAACTGACTCTATCTTGAAACTCTGGTAGTTTGGAACCTCTGACCCATTGAGACATTTGACCGGGGACCTAAAACATAGAACATATCAAAAATCCAAAAAATTTAACGGAAGCCAGTTTTACCTAAGAATTGTGCGGTGTCCTTTCATATCTTTTTTTAAATATGTCTTAGAACAATTTTTTTGAAGAATTTGTAGCCTATCTTTAACTTAAAGAATACAGTAAATACTAAATGTATCCTAGAAAAAGGTTTAAATTTGTTGTTTTGTTGAAATAGGTTTAGAATGTCATCTAACAGCCAAGGTACGAGAACAAAAATTGCGAATAAATTTCTTGGCATCATCCAACCCCCATTATCACTTTAGGACAGACGATTCCAAATATTATAGTATTAAGGTTTTTTCACTTAAAGGGACTTGGATGGGATATCTGGATGTGGAAGTAATGATTCCTTAAGCAGCGATTTTTTATTGTAGAGAAACAAAAAATGAACAAATGAACAAAAATAATTTTATTGGTTATATTTACATATTTTATGAAAATTTATATTTAAATGAATATTTACTAATAAGCATACTGCGACCTCTATTATTTCCACCCCTACGCCCCGCAGGTGGGTGAATCGTTTAAACATTTTTTTTCACGAAAAGTACACGTTGTATCTAAACAACGGCTAGATTTTAGCTTGCCATGTATTAAGTAATACATTATTACACCAAATGTTTAACTTTACTTTCTATACTCTAATAATGAATTATGGAAGAAAAGAATTTAGCTGACAGACGGCGGACTGCCGCAGATGAACAAATAGACGGAAAGACGTTTTGAAAATTGTTCAGAATTCGATAACTAACAAAACGATATGAAATTTTTTTCTCTACAAACGATATTTACGATTTAAAAAATGTGCTGATCTAATGAAATATACTCTTCGGTTTTATATTTGCGAAGAGTATCACTGTGTTTCACTGTCCACTTTAAAGATCTATAGCTTCTTAGGAACTAATTTCAGTTTTAATCATCTCTCGATGATGCTAACTTGTTTGGCGAAATACGCGCCAAGTGTAGTGTTCAGGTATTTCGGTATTTGTGAACACTACTTCAGAATGATCTTAACACACAAGGTTCGGGCCCCCTCCAGATCCATTTTAGGGCAAATCTTAAACAAAATTTGACTAATTTTTTTAGTAATTAAATACTTAAATACCTTTCTTCCAGCGGGTAACAGCTCGAAGAAAGGTGTTTAATTATATGATATCCTATGTATACCAATTATCTCCTGCCATATTTTATTTCACCAGTCCCATTAGAAAGTAAAGCTCTAAAAAAAATTCAACTAAAAGGAAAAAACTAAGTTGAAATAAAAACCCTTGTGTTTGGCCATTGGTTTAGATTTCGTGTGCTTAAAGCAAGAAAGAAGCCGAGGATAATAAAATAGAACTAATTTTACGCATGAAAATTTTAGACAGATTAGTGGTTAAATGAGCCTGAAAAATTAAAAGGATATATTTTTTATAAAGGCAGACCGTGAAATGAACAAATAGTATTGTAGAATATTACATCCAACCGACTAGATTTTTTTATTATATTAATGACGTTTCATAGCGGTTTTGATGTATTTGACAATTTAATGTAAAATGAAATAAAGTCTTCGCCCCATTATTGAATTTTCTATATAATTGTTGAAAATTCTATACTACATTCTTCGCAGTTTTTCGGAAATAAGTTAATGTTTTAGGTATAATTGCTCTATTTATAATTTTAATCATATTCCCATGATGCCATTTTGATCCTTACCCCAAGGATACAACACCCGTGTATATTTTTTCCTTAAAATATTTCATAACTTTCATATTTACTCAACGGATTGATAAACGGACAGACGAACGAACCTAGGAGGATGCTGGAAAAGTTCAACATGCAATGATTGTACCAAATAATAAAAAGTAGGCACTTTTCAGTGTTACATAAAAAGGTAATTTAAGATCATTTACGAGGACTCTGGGAAAATTATGTATGCAACTCTTATATAAGATAATTAAAAATGGACATTTTCAATTTTATGTTTCAAATCAAAATGCAATTTAAGATCATTTAGGAGGACCCTGGAAAAAAAAATGTATTTAATATTATTTACTTATGTATTTTTTCATTTAGCATACATTGCCCAGTAGGTATTACCCAGTTACAAAGCAGGATGGGTACACAGAAAACAAGAAATTAAGTGTGTACAATATACATTAGAGGAATATAAAGTACACCTATAAAATAACGTAATATTATAACTAAATAAGAGCAGATATCAAAGACAAGAAATATATAAAATACACATATAGGATAAGCATAATAATAAAACTATTTAAAAGCTAAATCCAAAGAGAAACAAAGAATGTTTGGCTAAAAAAGTATTGTATGAAATTAACAGTGCAGCTGAAAATATCAAATTTGTCACAATGTTTGTAGTAATTATGACACAATGAGAATAGAGGAGAAAAAAGTCTATTGGAGAATGGAATGGGGGACAAAAAGTTTGCATTATCCGAGTATTTAATGGGACATAAAACTGTTATTTATTTAAAAATCCTAGGCAAACGCTCTAGTTATGTATTAGATTATGTAAAAATATTTGAGAATGGCAAACCCGCATATTTTCAAGGGTGCCTATAGAGAATCTATTCAAAAGTTCTAGGTGTGGGAAACTGATGAGTATACTCAATCACTTCTGAACCACAATAATTTTATAAATCGCCTTTTCTAGGCTATTAACATGAGTTACGTAATAAATTTTCCGCGCCAATATTCTTGACTGTAGTTTTCGGTCTCGGATGGTTAGGGGTCGAGCTTGAGCTTTTTGCCGCAATTATCGCTGTAGACCTGGATCGGCCTCGTAAGGGGTGAGCCTGCTGTTTTCGTCAACCCCCCTGCAAATGCAGACGGTGTTGGCGAGGTTAGCAGACCTACCCTGGTCCTGGCTGTTGGACCCTTCCAGCTGGGCCGTTTCTTTTGGCGCTCTTCCATCTTGGTTTTCTTTCTTCGCTGGCATGTCGGCTCCCGGGAGCGTCTTTTGTCTGTCGTGGGAGGAATTGGCTGTTGCCGAGACCTCTCGGAGTGTGGAAGGAGGTTTGGGGTGTTTGACTATTCGGAAGCCCAGGGTGCCAATTGGCATCATGTGCTCCGTGTTCGTGGGAGAGGGAGGTGGGGCTGTGTAGCTCAATGATTGTGTTCGGCCAAAGACGCGTTCTTAGCGTCTGAGGCCGGCAGGGGCTAAGGGTACCAAGCTGGTTGTTTGCTAGGTACCCCCGGGATCGGGTAATTGGGTGTTTTGGTCATTGTCTCCTTACGGCGTGGCTTTATGATCGGGCTGAAACAGATAAAGGGTTAGTTATACTTACCCATTATCCAGGATGTCGAGCTTCAGCCTCTTGTGCCTCGGAGCGTCGTTGGGGTCAGACGCCTGCCTGATCAGCGGATGACTTCAGTTACTGGGATGTAGTCCAGGTCCCTGAAGATGTTTCTGACAAACTATGGTGCATCCACGGTACACCTAAGTGCGACGTTTTCCACGGCTTATATCCTCTTCAGGTAGGTGGCTGCTTGGTATCCCCAGGCAACAGAGGCGTAGGTCAGAACAGGGGCAATGAGAGTCCTGATAAGCATGAGCTTGTTCCTCAGGTTGAGTTGGCTTTGTCTCCTTTCATAGGGTAGAGTAGAGTCCTCCTCATCCTTGCTTTCTGTATTATCGCTTCCGTATTCTGTCCCCACGTCAGGCTTCGATCCATGATAACGCCAAGGTACTTGATGGGATTGTGCCATTGCATGTTCTCACCGTTCATGGAGACGTGACCTGTAGGAGTTTGCTTCCTGACTCTCTTAAAGAGGATGCTCTTCTCCGCATTGACTTTGACTTTCCACTTGTCGCACCACTCTTCTAGAAGGGATGCTGCTTCCTGGAGGTTGCGGGTGGCAAGTCTTGCACTCCATGATCTTGCGATTATGGCCGTGTCGTCTGCGTATAGCGCCAAAGAGGTCCTTGCGGTTCTTGGCATGTAATAAGGGCTCCAGATGAGTGAAGCGTAGTCAAGTTTAGACGTGTCAAAAACAACGTAAAACACTTTTAGAACATCAGTATTGGTAAACTCTACTTGTTCTGAATAAAAATCCCAAAGTCTTTAACGTTTCTGAACTTATGTCATTTATGTGAGGTACAAATGAGAGTCCTTTGTCTGCAATTACTCCAAGATCCTTGAAAGTCACGGGTCTTTGAAGTTCCACATTGTCTATACACATTTAAGTTTAACTTATTTCGAACACACCAATCAGAGATCTTGGAGGGGGTTTTGTAATAGATTACAATCCGCTATGGAACTAATAGTCCTAAAAAGTTTCAGATCATTTGCGTTGAGTAAACAATCAACCTGAATAACTTCTACACTATAATTTATAAATAGATTAAAAAGCAACGGCAACAGAATTGATCCTTGCGGAATGCCAGATGTTTCCAGGTACTCCGAAACCCACTATAAGCGATATATTGTTTTTTACTTAAAAGACAGGATTGAAGAATTACGAGCAGGGATTGGGAGAAACTAAAACAGGACATTTTTAAAGCAATATAGCGTGGTCAAGGGTGTCGAACGCCTTAGAAAAATCTGTGTATACTACAGTAATTTGCAAGCGTATTGATCAATGGCCTTATATAATTCTCGTGTAAGATAATAAAAGAAAATAGACAATTTTCAATTTCATGTTTCAAATGAAAATGTAATTTAACATCACCGGTCGCTGTAAAAATTATATACAACTCTTGTGTAAAATAATGAAAAATAGACACTTATTGAAATAAAAACCGCTGCCTAAGGAATCACTACTTCCACATCCAGATTTTTCATTCAAGTCACTTTAAAGGAAACATCTTGACTAGATTTGCACTCTAGTATGTGGACATTATTGGTCATAGAATTTTAATAATATTTGGGGCAGATGTCATAGAAAAGTTTGATGTGTTGGCTTCTACCATATACGATAAAAATGACGTTTCTAGTTTACCATACTTATTTTCCCCTATTCACAACCTGCCACCTCCCACCCCTTCAATGGAATCATATCAATCTGATGTTATTACAATACATAATTGTACTAATTTTCAAGTAAATATCTCAATTCTATGTTATAAATCCCATTAATAGTGGAGCGGAGGTGGCGGGGTTTGAAAAATGTTAGAAAGAAATCTACCAGCTTGACTTACGTATTTTCTCCTATATACTTCTATTTAACCCCCCAACACTTCAACAGAATCATGGTGGTGTGAAAAATATTATAAATAGTTTGAAATCCTTGCTTCTAGTACCTACACCGAATTTCAAGTTTCAGTACTCTCACCAGCTTGCTTTACTTATTTTGCCCTATTTACCCCTATTTAACCCCCAACCCTTTAACGGAATCATCTCAAAATATAATCTAGTTCCAGATGTCGTTATAATACATACGTGTACCAGATTTCAAGTGAATATCTCAATTTCATTTTATTGACCTCTTTAATAATGAGTAGGGGTGGTGGGGGCTTGAAAATTGTATAAACTGAGAGCTTGACTTGTAGTAGATACATCAATTTTCAAGTTTCTGTACTCTTACCAGCTTGCTTTACATATTTCCTTATATTTACCCCCCAACCCTTCACCGGATATCTTCAAAAGTTACAGTCAGACAGACCGACAGACAGACAGAAATTTTTTTTTTCGCTCAAATTTAAAATCTCGACGTTTCATGACATTCTAAACCTATTTCAAGAAAAAAAAATTGATTTTTTTTTTACGATTACTGTACTTCCAATCCACTACGTGGATGTGGAAGTATATTAAGATCGTTTGCGAGGACGCTACAAAAATTATGTATGTAAGTCTCGTCTAAAATAATAAAAAACAAACACTATTTAGTTTTACGTTTCAAATAAAATTGTAATTTAAGATCGTTTGCGAGAACGCTGGAAAAATTATATATGCAACTTTTATCTAAAGTAATAAAATATTGTCGTTTCCATTTTTAAGTTTCAAATTAAAATACAATTTAAGATCACTTAAGAAGATTATGAAAAACTATGTATGCAACTCGTGTCTAAAATAATTTAAAAAAATATACATTTCCAATTTTACGTCATATAAAAATGTAATTTAAGATTACCTACGAAGACGCTGGGAAAGTTATATGTGTAAATTTTGTGTAAATTAATAAAAAAATTTAAATAAAAAAAATTTTTGAGAGAAAGCTTTTATTTAAAAAAAAACTACTAAAAAGTAAAAAAAAAAATTAGAATTCATACACCTGGAAACCAAAAGCTTTGGCGACGGTCATATAGTACTATTGCATAATTACTTTGCTCAATTGACCACCCCCAAAGCTTTTGGTTTCCAGGTGTATGAATTCTAAAAAAATTATTTTTTATTATTTAGTAGTTTTTTAAAATACCTTTTTCTTAAAAATAATTTTTTTGTATATTTTTTTTTAACTTTTTAGTCTTTACTTATTTTACAGACAAACAGACAGACAAAATCCTTTCATTTGATATCCATGTCAAGAAAAAGATAATTTGCCATCTTAGAGCGTCCACCATATTGGAGTTAGAATGACGTTACATAGTTTATCGTATTTTACTCATCAAACCCTTTCACTTGATTCCCATATCAAGGGGATTGTGAAGAAAAAGATACTTCGCCATCTTGGGGCGTCTGCCATATTGAATTTAGAATGACGTCACATGGTTTATTTTATTTTATTCGTCAAACCCTTTCGTTTGATACCCATATCAAGGGGGTTGTGAGGAAAAAGGCGATCCGCCATCTTGGAACGTCCGCCATATTGTATTTAGACCGATCATGGCTATACTATGTTGCATTGCCACCGGCCTTATATACGTGTGCCAAATTTCAAAGCTCTAGCTTAATTAGAACCAGTCAAAATTTTGAGTGCAAGATTTTACCTAAACAAACTAACACACTAACACTTTGAAACTTACTTATTATTTCTTTGCTTATAATTGTATTGAAACATATTCTTTATAGCATTTTGCAAACAGCAGAAAAAATAACTATGTGTAACTAAAAAATAAACTATGGGTAAAAACATTAATGATATCTTTGCATTCTTTCGATAACCTGAATTCTAGTTATGCTAGCAAATTAAAATCCTAAAATGAATTTGTCTAATTTCTTATTTGACAATTCTCATTTTAACACTAGCATCCACACAGTCCCCTACGGCCATGCAGATTAAACTAGTATCTAGTGTTGGAATTTGAAAAATTGTATATGAAAAACCCACCTTCACTTTTGACAAGCAATTGGTAAATAAATTTTTTACACGTTATTGCGGGACACCTTGTATAATAGAAAGACATTTCTAATAAGCTGACTGACTATGTTTTTGGCGAATTTGACCTTCTTCATTTCCACATAGGCTATAGCTATTATTTACAACAATATACAAAAATCGTTGACTAAAAATATACTTGCAGTTCGAATTGAAAACCTCTTTTTCAAAAACTCTGTTAAAAAAGTACGTTTTCTCTAACTGATATCTGCTTAACTCCAACCTTTAAAAATAAGTCATTGTAGAATCTAATCACGATTCATCCGAAGCTTTTAATAGAAAACACTTGCTCCTTAAATGTCAGAACAAAATTCAAACTTTCGATGAAAGTGAACTAGCAGAGTCGTCCGGATATTTTAACATATGGTTATACTACCTTTAGATTAAAACACCTACGTTGTAGCAAGACTTTCACTTTTATTGACGGAAAGAAATGGCGAGCATGAATTATAACGTTTAAACAGGAATTGTCTCAATAAAAACTAGTTTAGTTTATAGTCTGGAAGTACTCACGAAAGAAAACTGGGACATGATTTAATTGTGCTTGAATTTACACATGCCATAAACTACGAACTATTTTAATTGTACGCGTATAAAATTGTACAGTTAATACAGTAGTATACTAGTTTATAAATCTTGTAATCTGATTTGAATACGTAAAGTGTAACTAATTAAAATAATAATAATAGAATGCAGTTTTTTGCGTTCCGTTCATGTTATACAATAAGTTGATGACATTAAATAATGTGACAGTCAGGGAGCTGGTGGCTAAAAACGCATAATTCTTCTCATCTATACAGTGACCACGTAAAGGTTGGAATAAATTCATTAAAATAGTTACAAAACAAGTGACAAAAATTTGCTCTGACCCGTCGATTTTTAAATACATTTCTCAATCTGTTTATTTAAAAACAAGTGTTGCAAATAAATTTTTTTAAGTTATGACGTCATCGCAATTTTTTTAAATGGCAACCCCCACTTTTTAAAATGTCGTTTGAAAGAGCACATTTTTCTGCATACAGTACGTTAAATTTTAGGGAGTATTGCATATCGAGAAAAAAACATTTAACATTAATAGAACACATTCATTACTTATCGTCGAACCTTTTTACAACTTATACTTTTTTTGTGTTTACGCTTTTTTTCATTTACTTAGCAACGCGGACCTGGCTCTAACACATTAGTTGGTTACGCGCCTTGTAGCATTATATCTAGAAAAATATATGTTTTGAATTCTTTATGGTAATACTAAGAAGTTTTTTTTAGATAGTTTTTTTAACGCCGTGTGGGCCGAGCGCGACCCGCATAGAGACAGTAGTATGATGGTAAGTAAGACAATAGTCACTTACGCCGCCGAACGCTATAGCTATTTATTAGTGATAAGTGAATTATAATTGTCCTTTCTTAAATTAATTTAATAATTGTTGCGTTAATTGTGTGTATCGGAGATTTGTTCCTTTTCCTTTTGGCCCCCCTTTGTCCCTCCTATTGCCTGGGCCGACATCGACGACGGAGAATCCATCAAACCTACTGTGTAAGTTTCCGACACATCCTTTTTTTTTTATTATACCTAAATAGAGTTCACTAAATTATATTAGCCTCACTACGCTGAAAGGGGTAGGCCCATTCATTAGTATTTACTTGTCACATCGTATTGAAAGTGCTGATAATGCAACGTTTAAGTGAGACAGGACGAATTGAAATTTTGATAATGATTGGCTATGAAGACAAGTCCCGAACACAAACTATGGTTTGTGAATTATTTAATGGTAAATACCCTAATCGACCTATTACAAAATCAACTGTTAGCAAAATAGAAAAGAAGTTCCGAGATTGTGGTCATGTAAGAGATAATTTCACGAAAGGTCGTCCTACAATTTCAGAAAATAAACAGATGTTTTACTGACAATGGAGGAGAATCCTCACAAACCAAGTCGCGAAGTCGCAGCAGAACAGTCAATTACTCAGTCGACTGTTTTAAAATATTTGAAGAAGAATAAATGGCACCCATATAAAGTAAATTTAGTTCAAGAGCTTAACGAAGATGATTTCGCCCGCAGAGTAGATTTTTGCGAAACCATGATGGAACGATGTAATATCAATCCACATGTCTTAAGTCGAGTACTTTTCTCTGACGAGGCCATCTTATGTTTAAATGGCACTGTGAATAGGCAAAATTGTCGATATTGGTCACGTGAAGATCCACACTGGATGGTGGAGGCCCATAATCAGTTTCCACAGAAAGTTAACGTGTGGGCTGGAATTGTTAGGACTACAATATTGGGTCCATTTTCTATTCAAGGATCATTAGATGGCGAAAAATATTTGGAGCTGCTCCAACAAAACATAATTCTAGAACTTCTCGCACTGTATCCAAATGGTGAAAACCCGAATGTACCGGAAAATTCCATATGGTTTCAACAAGATGGCGCACCGCCACATTATTCGGTAATAGTGCGTAATTATTTAAACGAAATTTTCAAACGCCGATGAATTGGTAGACACGGATCAATAGAATTGCCAGCTAGATCTCTGGACCTAACCCCATTGGATTATTTTGTATGGGGTTACCTTAAATCCAAAGTTTATTTTAATAGACCGAACAATCTTGAGGATTTAAAGGGCAGAATTACTTACGAAATTGGAAGAATTGGACCCGGAACAATTATTAACGTTTTGCGAGAATTTCAGTTTCGACTTGGACATTGTCAAGAAGCAAATGAAACGCAATTTGAAAATTTAATCTAATTATTTTTTGCTGTATTCTTAAATTCTTGTATTTTTGTTTTATTACATTGTTATAAGTAGTTAAGATTTTTTTCTCGATAATTTCGTCATGCAGTACTCCCTAGAATTTATCGTACTGTATGCAGAAAAATGTGCTCTTTCAAATGACATTTTAAAAAATGGTGGTTGCCATTTAAAAAAATGGCGATGACGTCATAACTTTTAAAAAAATATTTGCAGCACTTTTTTTTAAATATACGGATTTAGAAATATATTAAAAAGTCGACGGGTCTGAGCGAATTTTTGTCACTTGTTTTGTAACTATTTTAATGAATTTATTCCAACCTTTACGTGCTCACTGTATAATGGGCTGAAAAAATTACAAAGAAAGCCGAAACTTCTCTTCTCGTTCTGACTGAGGGGCAAGCGGACACATTCGCATATGTAGTTTGAAATATAAATAGTGTCTTAGCGCTTTAATTTCGCTGTGAAATATTACTGAATGACCATACTATTGTTTAGAAAATAATAACTGCATTGTACGTTACCCTTATAGTGTAAAATACCCGACGCATTCTATGTTATATTTCTACTGCGTCATTTTCAATAATATTGCGCAAGTCGCCCCCATTTCGCGTGTCACGTATGTGATATATGGTCGTGTGTACAATTAGCCGAAACGCCGGTATCTTTAATGTTTTGTTGGCACGTTTTTTCAACCCACTACATAGATGAGAAGAACTATGAATGATCTGCTCGTTGCCCGTAAGAATAAGTAATGTAGCTTGAATATATGCGAATCGGAAAATTCGTAACAATCGCTTAGATGGCGCTGATTTTGCTTAAAAAGGGATTTCGAAATTGAAAATAAGTAACTGTCATAAGTTATGTGCTCATATCTGCCTCTTCATTTACCATGTTAAGGAGATAGCATATATATTTAATATATTCTTAATGAAAACTCTTATTAGCTTGCTTTACTTATTTCCTCCCTTTATCCCCCACCCCCCCACCCATTCAACGGAATCCTTTTACAAACAAATGTCATTACAATACATACTTACGTGTACCAAATTTCAAGTGAATATATCAATTATTTTATTTTATCAATCTCTTTAATAATGGAGTGGAGGTGATGGAGGGGTTGAAAAATATTATAAAGAAATCTGAAGCCTTGGCTTCTAGTATATACACTAAATTCCAAGTTTCTGTACTTTTACCAGCTTGCTAAACTTATTTTCTTCTACTCACCACCCCCTACTTACCCCCCATCTCTTCAACGGGCTCACCTTATAATTCCAGATGTCGTTATAGCACATACGTGTACCAAATTTCAAGTCAATATCTCAATTTTTTTATATCAGCCTCTTTAATAACGGAGTGGTAGTGATGGAGGTGTTGAAAAATGTTAAGTATCTGTACTCTTACCAACTCTCTTTACTTATTTTCCCCTATTTAACCCCAAATCTTTCAACGGAATCATATCAAAATACAACCTAATTCCAAATATCGTTATAATACATACGTGTATTAAATTTCAAGTGAATATCTTAATTTTACTTTTTCATCCCCTTTGATGATTGAGAGGGAGTGGTGGAGAGGTTGAAAAATATTATAAAAAAATCCGAGGCCTTAGCTTCTAGTATATACACCAAACCCCAAATTTATGTACTCTCACCAGCTTGCTTTAATTATTTTCCCTTGTTTACTCATATTTAACCCCCAACCTCTCATCGCAAAATATAATCTAGTTCTAGATCTCGTCATGATACATATGAGTACCAAATTTGAAGTCGATATCTTAAACCGTTCCTGAGAAAACGTGCGCTAAAAAAAAGTTATAGGCAGACCGGCATGAGTCAGGCAGAGTTTTTTTTTTGCTCAAATTTTAAACGTATTATGACATTCTAAGCCTATTTCAACAACAAACGTTTTTTTTACAATTACTATACTTCCACACCACTACGTAGATGTGGCAGTAATTTATACCATTAGCTCCCTAGCTATTAAATTAAATGCATAAATTAATAAGTATTAATTCGTTATGTATTTTTATTCAATAAATTAACCATTCATTTTTATCGCACCTGATACACTGTAAGAGATATTAGAAGTAACACTTATTTATAGTACATGAATAAACCTTGAGCTTGGAAGCCATATTATATTTTCAGCAGTTCACCTGCATTCAGTTATAATATTCAGAAGTTGCCCAAGGGAACCAAACTTATTTATTTATAATATTTATTTATTATAACGTCTTAATTTAACGGCGTTAATTTGCATTAAAAGATAATTCCACGATGTTGTATTTCGATTGCTATGAAATATAGTTATTGGAAGTAAATTCACTAAGTAACAACTTAAATTGTAATTTTTATCGAAGGATCAACAATTATTATGAATGTAAGTATATTTTGCTCTTCATTAAGGTATCCTGGAATCACCTCTATTGAAGCCGAATTCATGGTTGAAAACTAGAATAATGCAAACAATCTTAAAATCTTTTGACTTTTAATATCACTTCTGACTAGATAAAAGTTCTGTGAGGTAATAATAACATACTCTCATTTTCTTCTCTGTCCTTATTACATAAAAGCAAAAATCCATGAACATTTATACAACGACTGTCGAAGCTGCTTAAATGCCGAAAAAACTGCCCAGATTTCCGGAGCCAGCCTTGACTGTCGACTACACCGCCACGACTTCCGACTATAGTACCATGATTATACATTGGTACACAGGAACTGTTGGGAGTTGATTTTCCAAAAAATAATGAGTGTAATAATAATTATTGGGATGAAACAAAATTTTGATCAAAATTGAAATAACAATTTTAATACAAAATTGGTACTCCTTTGGGAAAAAAAAACTTTTGTTGAATTTTTCAAAAACGTTTTGAATTTCAGCTCGATCTCTCCGTGAGAGTTGGAAACTCTTTATTTCCCTGCCCTTTTGACTTCTTCATGCTGCATGGTAATGTATTTTTCTCATTTTTGCTCTGCCTTATTCTCTTATCGCCACATACCATATGCCTTTAACCTCTATAGTCGATATCTTTTGAATCAAGCAGTTTAACTTCTCGTAGAATTTTCCTCATCTTCAATATCCAGCTATACTTTGTCCATATCCTCGTCGTCATCGGAAAGGCCATGGCAGGTTAAGAGAAGTGTCTGTGCCTTTGCTACCTTTTTGCGTGTGGTTCCTTCCAGTGATGTAACTATGCATAAGATACTACCACAAAAAGTATTGACCTCAAAAGCTTCATAATATCTGCTAAAATTATCTTTAGTTAATTAAACTAAATATTAGGTGAGTTATTTCCTCACTTACTTCACTTCTGTGTAATTGTTACATTTTTGTATTTGATCTAATAAATTTGTTTTTTTTTTGTTGATAATTTTACCTCTTTACTATTTTGACAAACGATATAATATCGTCGTGACAAATGCTAACGGACCGTAAAATTAATTTTTTATCGCAAAATTAGTCACCTACGTAACTACTGATGTTTTGATAGCCCAAAGGCTCCCAAATATTTTTGGAATTGATTTATTGTGAAACTCAGTTGTTAATTCTCGAAGCATTAAAAATGTGTCAAAAAAACTAACTACAGGGTAGTATTTTTAAATTCGGTATTGAAAATCCATATCTAGGATGATACATATCTAGTCCCATCATTCCATTAAAGAACATGGTGCCTCTACAAATTGTCGCTATCTGACTCTGTTCCTGGCAAGTACTTTTATTTCTCCCCATGTCTTGTTCATTTTCCTTGCTTCTTCTAATACAGTTCTCTTCCATGTCACCTTTGGTCTTCTCACTCTTCGTCTTTTGGTCTCCTAGGTGTGTGGCCTATCCACTTTCACATCTGCGAATTTATTTCTAGTCGCATTTCTCTCTGTCCCTTTATATTCCATAACTCCATGTTGGCGATTTGGTTTGGCCGGAATATGCGCATTATCCTGCGCAAACACCTGTTAACAAAGATCTGTACGATATGATCCGTGGATGTAGTGTTCTACCACGTTTCACAACCATATAGTAGGACTGATATGACATTACTGTTAAATAAACGTAGTTTGTTACAGTACGCGGTGGACCGCCAGATGCCGCTTAGAGTACCAAACGATCTCTTAGTCTTTAAAAGTCTTTGTTGTATGTCACTATCTGTTCCCCCGGTACTACTATTCTGTCTAACTTGGGGCAAAGAGCTCAGGCTCGACCCCTAATCATCCGAGACCGTCATCTTTAGCCAAGAATATTGGCGCTGCCTAAATACTCGAATTCGGTGACCCTCTCTATTAATGAATTTTGCACATATAGATCTAGATTCAGAATCATAAAGCACAATTCTTTGCTTTTGCTGGTGTTTATTTTCAGTCCGACCCTGGCTGCCTCTCTTTCCATGGATTCGAACTTTGGCTTAATATTCCGTAAGGTGTGAGACATGTGGCAGATATTGTGCATAATCCGGGTCTTCTAGTCTTCCCGTCAGCTCCCATCTAATTCCTGCCTGCGTACGGTTTACTTCTCTAATTAGTTTTGGGCAAATGTCAAAAGAAAACAAAATGAGCCCATTCCTGATATATTTTTTATTTGGGGTACTAAATTACTATTAGTGAAACATTCCTACTAAATTTGGTTCGATTTGGTGAAGCCAATAAAAAAAACCGCTGCCTAAGGAATCACTAATTCCACATTCAGATTTTTCATCAAAGTCACTTTAAAGAAAACATCTTGACTAGATTTGCACTCTAGTATGTGAAAATTATTGGTCATAAAATTTTAATATTTGGAGCAGATGTCATAGAAAAGTTTGAGGCGTTGGTTTCTACCAAATACGTTAAAAATGAAGTTTTTAGTTTACCCTACTTATTTTCCCCTATTCACAACCTACCACGACCCACCCCTTCAATGGAATCATCTCAATCAGATGTTATTACAATACATCCGTACTTTCAAGTAAATATCTCAATTTTATGTTATCAAACCCATTAATAATAAAGCGGAGATGGTGGTGTTTGAAATATATTACAAAGAAATCTGGGGCCTTGGTTTCTAGTATATACACCTAATCTCATATTTATGTACTCTTACCAGCATGATATACTTATTTTCCCCTATTTACTCCTATTCAACCCTCAACCCTTCAACGGAATCGTCTTAAAATATAATCTAGTTCCAGATGTCGTTATAATACCTACATACGTGTCCCAAATTTCAAGTGAATATCTCGATTTCATTTTATCAACCCCTTTAATAATGGATTAAGGGTGGTGGGGGTTGAAAAATATTACTAAAATATATGAGGCCTTGGCTTCTAGGACATACGCCGAATTTCATGTTTCTGTACTTTTACCAGCTTGCTTTACTTATTTTTCCGTATTTACCACCAATTACCCCCGCTCGTTCAACGCAATAGTGTCAAAATATATTCCAGTTTAAGATATCGTTATACGTGTAACAAATTCCAAGGGAAAATCTAAATTTAATATTATCAACTCTTTTAATAAGGGAGTGGGGGTGATGGAAAATATTATGGAAAAATCTGAGGCCATCGCCTTTAGTATATACACCAA
This sequence comes from Stenurella melanura, assembly GCA_963583905.1. NCBI lineage: Eukaryota > Metazoa > Arthropoda > Insecta > Coleoptera > Cerambycidae > Stenurella > Stenurella melanura. The sequence continues at coordinate 214,167,341 of OY757309.1, forward strand.
ATCACAAATTTCTATACTCTTACCAGCTTGCTTTACTTAGTTTCCCCTATCTGCCACTATTTAACCCCCTACCCTTGAACGGAATCATCTCAAAATATAATCTAGTTCCTGATGTCGTTATATACATACGCGTACCAAATTTCAAGTGAATATTTCAATTTTATTTTATCAACCCCTTTAATAATGGAGTAGGGGTGGTGGGGGTTGAAAAATAATATAAAGAATCCGAGACCTTGGCTTCTAGTACATACACCGAATTTTTTGTACTCTTATCAGCTTGCTTTACTTTTTTCCCCTATTTACCCCTATTTAACCCCCAACCCTTCAACGGAATCATCTCAAAATATAATCTAGTTCCAGATGTCGTTATAATACATACGTGTACCAAATTTCAAATGAATATCTCTATTTTATTTTATCAACCCCTTTAATAATGGAGTAGGGGTGGTGGGGGGGGGGGGTTGAAAAATATTTTTTGAAAAATTGAGTCTTTAACTTCTATTGCATACACTGTATTTCAAGTTTCTGTACTCATACCAGCTTGCTTTACTTATTTTCCCCTATTTTATCATATTTAACCCCCAACCCTTCAACGGTAGCTTCTCAAATTATAATCTAGTTCCAGGTGTCGTTATAATACATACGTGTACCAAATTTCAAGTGAATGTTTCAATTTTATTTTATCAACCCCTTTAATAATGGAGTAGGGGTGGTGGGGGTTGAAAAATAATATAACTAATCTGAGACCTTGGCTTCTAGCACATACACCGAATTTCAAGTTTCTGTACCCAGCTTGCTTTACTTATTTTCCCCTATTTACCCCTATTTAACCCCCAACCCTTCAACGGAATCATTTCAAAATATAATAATAGTTGTCAGATGTCGTTATAATACATACGTGTACCAAATTTCAAATGAATATCTCAATTTTGTTTTATCAAACCCTTTAATAAAGAAGAAGGGCAGGTGGGGGGGTTGAATAATATTATAAAAAAAATCTGAGGCATTGGCTTGTAGTACATATATCAAATTTCAAGTTTCTGTACTCTTATCAGCTTGCTTTACATATTTCCCCATATTTACACCTATTTACCCCCCAACCCTTCACCGGATATCTTCAAAAAACAATCCAGTTCCAGATCTCATTATAATATATACGTGTACAAAATTTCAAGTCAATATCTTAAACGGTTCCGGAGAAAGCGTGCGGACAAAAAAAAAGTTACAGACAGACAGACCGACAGACAGACAGAAAAACTTTTTTCTTTGCTCAAATTTAAAATCTCGACGTTTCATGACATTCTAAACCGAGTTCAAGAAAAAAAATGTTTGCAATTTTTTTTTCGATTACTATACTTCCAATCCACTACGTGGATGTGGAAGTAATGTGGCCTATCGAAATTTTATCAAAAAATAGAAAACACGTTGTATAAGAAATGAAGGGCACTAGGAATCTAATAAAGGTAATTTCGAAATCATATCAGGGTACTGTACTCCTCACTAGGCCTATGGCCAGTTACTTACGAAACACCGTGTATAGAAGAAATTACGCAGTTTAAAATCTGTCAGGTAAAACATCTAGACATGCAAAAGTTTTTTAAATAATTTGTTTGCGATATTGTCTCCAAAAACTCTTCTCTACTCTACTTAAAGCAGCTCTTTCAGTAGTTGACGGATTCCTTACTAGAAAATGTTTGACCTTGACCTTGTTCCGAAATAATTCATACAGTAATGTCACTCACATCAGCTGAGTTATATTCATTGTACGCACATATGTTAAGAGAACGTAAACCTGTTTGTTGAATTATACATCTGAAAAATCTTTGAAAAAAAGAAAAAATAAAGACCCTACAAATATTAAAAAATATGTTTTACAGAATAATATTTCTCTTCATAAATGTATTCGTCATTCATATTTTTATCCATCAAATAAACTGCTAAGTGCACTTTTAAAGGAAAATTATTTAAATAGTAAACTATCAGGTTCAGTGTAATCACGGATATCAACAATATTAAGTATTTATACAATATATTTAATATTGTAAATTGCATAGAAAGCAACAACACCCGGCACGAGGTCTTTCACGTTGAAAAGAACGTGAACTGAACATCCACGTGTAATCTAGTGTGCTTACAGAAACACCCCTGACATCCCTCTTTACACCTGCGGCTATATCTCATCAGTATATTGCGATATTTCTTCATATTCGGTGGTGTTTTAGCTTTGACAGTTTTTTCGGTGGATCCCTTGAAAGATATAGTGAATAACCGATAAATTAGTTCATTTTGGGGTCGTAACTTTCCAAAAATTATTTTATTTTATGATAAATTATAATTTTAGTGTTGTTATAAACCAAAAAACTTCGTTGTTGAATTTATTTATTTTTACTGCATAGATAAATCCAAGGAAAAATATACAATATTTTAAATATCGGATATCTTAGTAGATATATAGTATAAGTATAATATAATAGTTTGGTTTTCTAGCAATTTCTTCTCACTTAGTCAACACTATGAGGAGACATCGTTCTTCCATTATTTTTTGTTGAAAAATTTAGTCTATATTTTATTCAATTGGAATTATAACTACCATGGTTTTTCCCTAATATCTCAGTTATAAGAATGCTCAATATCTTTTAACCTGCCATTAAACGTATCCTAAAGCAAAACCTTTGAACTATTTATAGATTCAGATTTACTTTTACATCTTAATCGATAATAATAATTAGAAATATAACAATAATACATTTTCTACACTTTTGTCAGTGGCATTTTAGTTTATTAATACAGTGAATACATTTAATACATGGATGTGAACAAAGATATCGCACTAATAAGATTTAAGAAATTATCTTTGTTAAATTTGTGTTCATGTGAACCGTTATCTAAATTTTTAAATGTTTATGACATAGTGATTAAAATAATCCCATAATAAAAAAACTACTTTACTTAGAAGTGATGTCCACAATATAGGGCGAAGCTTAGAGAATATTATCTATCCTTCCACTACCGATTCAAAGTAATAAATTTATATATTTTTCCTTACCTTGCCTCACGGTTTCCTACAAGTTATCAGTTTTCAAAAAAATTTAAACGATTTCAGCAAGTGCTTAAGACAAGAGAGAACTTAGTGAGTTAAAATAGCGGGCCCCACTTGGCCTCGGGATAACTATGGATATATTTCCATGAGTGCTCCTGATCAGGACTGTCCTGCTAGGGGTCAATATTATAGTGAGGGACCAAGTGGTGTTACCTCGCCTTATCACGCTTGGGCTCAAGCTGCACAAAGACAATGTGTCCCACCCTACTACGAACCTTCTCTTAGTCCTCAGTTGCAACGGCGGTTTACAGGTTGGTCATTCTCTCGTTATTTATTTAATTTACTACAATCATAGTGTTTTAGAAGGTAATTTCAGATTCGGTTTTGATTTTGAAAAGACATTGTAGAGGTAATTCAAACAACCACTGTCAGATAAGATAAAAAATAAATAGAATGCTATATGAAATAAAGAAGTTAGTACTACTTACGGTTAAGCCGGAAGTGAATTTTTGGGTCCGGTTATGTCAAATTTTTTTATGTCAAATGTCCTGAACCCTAACTTCAAAAAGGAGTGTGGGCGCCCGGTATATGGTCTTTCCAATCTCAGTTGAATTAAACCATCCAGCACGTGAATTTATTCAGATTCGTAGGCGTCGAGCAAAAAACAATAACATTTGTTATGCGACTTTATAAAGGTTTATATGTAGAATATAAATTTCTTATTTATAATAAATATTTGTTAAATAAATACCTTCACAAAACATAAACACATCACACATAATAGCCAACCCCCAAAGCCAAAGCATAGGGGTTATATAACTGAAAAAAACGCAGACAACAACCATTACCACCGACATTGTCAGTGGTAGAGCTATGGATCGAACCTAGTACACGATTGATAGTCTAACCAAAAGTGCCTGCGATTAACACTCTACCTATGGATAATTCAATACAATTGAACAAAGGACCCCTTCATTTTTAGACACCTTGCCCATTGATTGAGACTTATATCAGGAGCATAAGCTCTACAATATATCATAATTTTAGAACTTTTCGCTGAAACCAAAATTCTATTTAAAGTGAGCGGGGCCCTTTACTAACTTAATTTATAACAAAATGTGGTTAATGAATATTACTTATTGGTTTATTATAATATCCTAAATGATAAATTAGTTAATACCATTTATCATACTTACATTTCCATAAAAAAAACTTACCTTTAATTGAAAAAAAGTATAAATTGCTATATGATGTTTTCATCTGAGACACCCCCTATATACCGATCTGCCAAGGTAAAGCAACATAAAAAGTAAAATCTGCAGAAAATAAAAAGGAGATCTAGTAGAACATTTGGGACGCTCTGTATATCAAGCAGGCCCCAACTACCTTGACCTGAGAAATACTTCTGTATTCGTAAATGATCCCAATATATGACCCACGTGGCAACTGCCAGTCGAAACCTTTCTGTTGTGGGACCTGCTTTATATTTAATACATTTTTAATTTTAAGAAATTCAATCAAGTTTGATCATTAATATGGATTAACAAACTAATACTACTAATAGAACTTATCTTTTTTATCCGTGTGTATATGTTGGCAGATTTTGGTGAAAGCGTTTATAACTCCGACAAACGTAAAGTTGGCATATGCGTTCTGTTACCAATCATCTTTAACATTTATAGTGAGCATGTGATGCGACATGTGAGGGAGAATGACCAGGGTGAAGTAGTTATGGTAGAAACTAAGGTTTTTAACTTAACGTTTACGGATGATACCACTTGGTTGCAGCGAGCGAGGATGAGCTCATTCATCTGCTGGGCAACCCCTAAACATTAAGCTCTGAGTACGGTTTGAGTGGAAATTGCAACAAAATTAAACTTGTAATTGTAGACCGAGCAACAAGAAATCACTCAGATGCTTTAAGTATTTAAATGATTTAGAGGTAGTAAACAGTCGGCCCCAGACGACTGCAATTTCTATTCGTTTACGTTAATGTCTGACGGATTTAAGTCTTAGCAATTCTACCAACCAGGACACGTTCACAACAGATAACTACACTATAACTATTTCCTGCGACATTGACATCTTCCTCAGCTAAGACTCGAACTCTGGACAGATAACAGCGATTAGCCGTGTTGCTTTAGTCAGCCGCAGTCCAACCCAGTGTTGCCAGACGCCTCTAAAAATCTTCAAATCCTGGCTAGGGTTGAAACATAGTCAGAATTTGAACCTGGGACACACTGTACCACAGACAACAAACCTCAACTATACGGGATACTCTATTTTGTCCATATGGAGCATATTTGGGATCCTATAAAAGGGCTTTGTGTGAGTTTCATTTGAAAATCTATTACTAATACGTAATCTCAATCCGTGGACACTTCTGAGGAGGGAACTTCACTACATTTTCACGATTCTATCGCAAATTTTCGAAAAAATTTCTTTTTTCCAAAAGTGATTCATGTGAAACCTTACAGTCTCGGAAACATGTGATTAACCAGTTTTGTTCAAAAGAGGAGACCACTTTCTTTGAGATTCCGAAAAAATCTGGGAGGTGAGCAAAAAACTATGTTTTTTAAACCACCCTAATAGTCATTCTTAGGGTGTCTGAAGATGAAATAATTATATGAAACTTCGAAAGTAGTCACACGTTCAACCAGACTTGTATTTCACTTTTATTATGCTTTTGTCGGTCCATATGTCCGTCGATCCCTAAGTCGTTTTCCACATCCACATTAACTAAACATATACAGAAACAAGCTAGCCATTATACTCTTCGTCAATTTACTTGCACTTTTTATATAATTGTTGCACATTCTATAAAATACTCTGCAGTTTTTTTGTTGAAATATTTGCGAATAGTGTAATAATGTTAGTTTGTATTTTTAACTAGTGACAGCCTTGTCTAACTGCAAGATGCCAAAGCCAAAACTTGGCCCAAAATCTTATCGCATCTGTGACAAATTTGTTGCTGTTAGGTTAATATACAATATATGAATAGGGACTATTGTCGGTTTTGCAATATTATGTAATATAAATATATAAATTTAAAGAATTTAAATAATTAATAACTTTTTTATTTATCGATCGATTTTGTTAAAAAACGATTGAGTTCTTCCTCTGGCTAACACTAACTTACTTTCCAAATTTCACTACAATCCTACGTTTCGTTCTTAAGTTATCGTGCTCACAAGAAACGTGACGGTTGGACGGACAGATGGACAGACACACGGACAGACGGACATTTTGAAATTTGTTCAGAATTCAATATACTCTTCGTTTTGTATTTGCAAAGAACGGAAACTTGCATAGACATCCTCATATAAATTTTTCAAATAGTCAGGGTTTCCATGTATTTACTCTAATGTGAGAAAGTTTGTGCTGACGCACGTGAGATATTATTTATTCTATTTTGTTTTCCTTGTTCTATAGGCAGGATCGCTTTAAACCATACATTACTTTAAAATGGCCTCCATAAATTGTGTATAATATGTCGAAACATACGCTAATTCAGCAAAAGGGAACAGTATTTTAATAATTCATAGGGGAATAGTGTTATGATTGACTATATTATGGTAATATTTCCTTTTATGGAAACTGGAAGAAACTGGCAATTTACAAAAATAATTTAATTTTCCTAATAGATATATCATCACGACTAGTCTCTAGGGTATATCGTTTATAGCTCAATCTGTATTCATTGCTTCACGAAACTACTCATATAAAATTACCAATTTTTTAAAAGAAAAATATTAAATAAATCCACGTCCCAAAAGAGAATATCTAATGGGTTGGCTCAATCTTCTTTAAAGGAAGTTATTTATTTTTATTAGTTTCTGGTCTACGGGGGAATACAATATAAAAAAATTTAAGTGTGGCGTGTATAATTTAGAAAGTGGCGTTTTCAATTAAATAATCCCAACATAATTATTTGGTTACGAGAAAACCTTTCATTTTTAATATATCTCGTTACAAAGTGAATGACAAAAAATCGCTCAGACGAGTCGAATGTTAAATACGTGTCTACCAACGAGAAATAAAATTTTTTGAACATAAGTAAATACAGAAATGAGTTTAAAAGTTGAGCCTACATAAACAATAATTTCCCTAACAGATGGATTGGTAGATGGGAACTAATAGAGTGACCAGCTAGATCTCCTGATCTAACATTTCTAGGTTATTTCTTGTGGTGTTATCTCAAATCCAGGATCTATCTGGTACGATATTAATTCCGAAATTGGATTAATATGACCAGAAAATAATCCTCTATAAGGTTTTTAGTGAAGTCAGTGAAGATTTTTATCTCGGAAATCTCGAACAGTTAATGGGGTTTCATCATTCTTTCTATAATGTCTTTTTAACACTATTTCACCCCATTTATGGGAGCAGACAAGAAAATAAAAAACTAACTGCTGGATCTGATAAGAGAATTAAATTGTAAGAAAATAAATAGTATACAGTGTTTCATGATGATGGAAATTTTTTTGCATCTGAGTTCAAATACTATGTCATTGCCTTATTAAGCAATTTCATTTATAATAATTACTAATACTACGTATTTAAAAACAATTTTTGATCTACCGAAATATGTGTTTCTATGAAAAAAGTTGAAGAATAAAGAGACACGGTAGTAACTCGCGTCAAGTACACTCTATAATGTATGTAGAAAATGATATACTGAACTGAAATAAATAAAGATAAACCGACAGAAACGACAAAACGATATTATTTGCCTTGGGTAATAGTGCAGATGCATAATATGAACAACATAACATCAATTTTAAGTTTTTATAAGTTTATTCTTATTTTTAATTTTCGTATCCGCATTTTTAGCTTGGAGCCATATGTGCAAAAAAACCGAAAGTGTTTCTTTTTCATATGCTTCGCCGGAATATGAAAATTACATTGAAAGAAAAATATTTTTTGTAGTTTTCAAGTGGGGTTGTGAGTCCTCCTAGTCGTTTGAACAAGAGGATTAAGAATACTAGAAATTTGATTTTTTAAAATATGTTACCCTACTTTTTAGAGCAAATTCGGCATGAGATTATTATTAGGACCATAAGCAATATTCGTATTTTTTTTCGAACTGGGATACATTACCCCAGCGGTTTAGTATGTTTTAAATCCTTTGTATTCCAATTTTGGAATTGTAAAAAGTTTATAGTCGCAAAATTTCATTTTTGTGATTGCGTCGTAATAAACATTTATATAACAAATTTAATAGGTTTACTTAAAAATTATAATATTCAGTTTTTTAAGTACTTTTCCGATCACATCGCTCTTTCCCCTTTATGAGAAAATCTGAAAAAATTCACAGCTAATCTATGGATTAGGGGCTACAAAATGCAATCTCAAAAAAAGAATATTCGGGTCCTTTAAATTTTCTGTAATTACAAAGCTGTGTTTTAAAAACTTAAAACACAAACTGAATTCCTTTACTTCAGGCTTCAAAATTATTAAAAAAAAACGAAATGTTTCTTTCAACGTATATTTTGTGAACTTCTGTTTTTTGGACAATCCTAAGCGGTATATTGCATGGAAATCTTAAGAAATATTTATATATTTGAGAACATGTCATGCAAATGCCCTATACTGATTTCAGGGTTGCCAAGAGTATAACATGTTAAGGAATTCGCTGGCCAAAGCTTGACCCGATATCATACAACCGAACACAGCTGATCGGCGATCACCTATTGATCTTTAATTACATGATCCAAGGTTTAACTCGCTGCGATACAACCCGCCCTAAGTCAGTTCAATTAAAACTATAAATAAACCTCATAGTAGTAAAGTATTAATTTTTTATTGTGACGAAATATATAGGTAACATCTTTAAATTTATTTTACCTTGAAATCTCTCAAATACTGTTTACGACAATAATATTGTGATAGTGATCAATTATTTATAATTATTAATGTTCAATCATGCGTGGGTCTTTTATAGTACTACTTGCGTAGTAGTATAAATATGTTCTGAGATTCTTGAAATAATCATATAGTTACGTTTTACTAAAACTTGATTAAATTTCATGTTACAATAGATGCTCCTGAAATTATACTTAAAATAATTTAACTTACAATTTCATTTGGCATCCCTTTGCTGTATGGTACATCTCACAGCTTTTCTTTTTCCACTCCTTTATGTGAATATGAATGTAAAAAACCGCTGCCTAAGGAATAACTACTTCCACATCCAGATTTCTCGTCCAAGTCACTTTAATGGAAACATCTTTACTGATTTGCACTCTAGTATGTAGAAATTATTGGTCGTAGAATTTTAATAATATTTGGGGCAGATATCATAGAAAATTTTGAGGCGTTGGTTTGTACCATATACGTTAAAAATGAAGTTTCTAGCTGGGTCTACTTATTTTGCACAACGTACCACCTGCCACCCTTTCAACCGAATCATCTCAATCAGATGTCATTACCATACATACGTGTACTAACTTTCAAGTAAATATCTCAATTTTGTATTATCAATCCGTTTTATAATAGAGTGGAGGTGGTGGGGGTGGGGGGGGTTGAAAAATATTAGAAAGAAATGTAAAGCCTTGGTTTTTAGTATATACACCTAAGTCCCAAGTTTCTGTACTTTTACCAGCTTTCTTTACTTATTTTTCCTTATTTACCTCTACTTTCCCCCCACTCCTTCAACGGAATCATGTCAAAATATAATCTAGTTTCAGATGTCGTTATAATACATATGTGTACCAAATTTCAAGTGATTAATTTTATCAACTCTTTTAATAAGGGATTGGGGGTGGTGGGTGGATGGAAAATATTATTTAAAAAACACGAGGCCTTCGCTTCTAGTACATACACCAAATCCCAAATTTCTGTACACTTACCAGCTTGCTATACTTATTTTCCAATATATATCCCTATTTAACCTCCAACCCTTCAACGGAACCATTTCAAAATATAATCTAGTTCCAGAGGTCGTTATAATATATACGTGTACCAAATTTCAAGTCAGTACCTCAATTTTATTGCATCAACCTCTTTAATAATGGAATAAGGGTGGTGGGGGGTTGAAAAATATCTGAGGCCTTGGCTTCTAGTACATACACAGAATTTCAAGTTTCTGTATTCTTACTAGCTTGTTTTACCTATTTTCCCCTATTTAACCCCCAACCCTTTAACGGAATAATGTCAAAATACAATCTGGATCCAGATGTCATTATAATATACACGTATACCAAATTTCAAGTGAATATCTCAATTTTATTTTATCAACCCCTTTAATAATGTAGTGGGAGGTGGTGGGGGGATGGACATTTTTTTAAAAAATTTTTTACGACTACTGTACTTCTAATCCAGTACGTGGATGTGGAAGTAATTAAAGAAATTACTGTTTTGGAAAATTTTCAAATTCTACAATAAAAAAGTTAATAAAATAAAACATTTAGATACCTAAATAATTATAATCACCAAACTTAAAAAAAATGGCGATTTTTGTTAGGCTTAAAAAAATTAAATTTTGTTGAAATATCTCGAAAAACAGAGATTTTTCATCACATACACCCGTTTTCAAGGTTTCTGAAAATTTTTGTGCATCGCAGCGCCATCTATGCCTCTATTTGTAGAAATATCACTTTTGCACGAAACTAATTCATTTAATATTCAAGAGAAAATCTTTTACAGAATTCAAATACACTGCTGGCCACTCGAACTTACACATAGAGACTTTTAGACAAAATTTAAAGTTCAATATTTTCAACAGGAATGCAAATTTTTGAACGCGGCTTGCAAATTTTAAGAGCTAGTTTTTTTCGGATTAAGCCGCATGACGTATATTTATCGTAGGACCATAAGTTTATTATATACGGGGTGATCAATGAAGTCATGCAAAAAAATCAAAAAGTTTGTATGAGTGAAATTTCCGCAAACAATTTTTTTGGTCGTTGCAATATGGTTCCTTACTAAGGTAACATCAATATTTCTAGACGGTTTTGTCAGTTTTTGGATTAAGGCCCTTAGGCCTTGTACACACTACTCAACATAAAATTTGGATACCGAAATCTTTAAAATGCTATAACTTGACATTGGATTGACGGTTCTTGATGATTTTTGCGGATTTGGAATCCTTATTTCACGTAGATTTTCTATGGTCTAAGCATTTTATTTGAGGGTTGAAATTTACACATTATACCGGATCGATAATAAACAAAAACGTAGCGACAAGAACAAGTTTATTACATTAAATTCTACAATATACAACATTGCTTAACAACGACCAAAAGTCAATTCTTAAAAAATTTATAATTCTAATTCTGGTAATTTTTAATAACTGAAAAAAAATTTAACTAAAAAATTAAAAATTAATTTAATTTAAACTTAAATTAAAATTAAATTAAAATTACCTAATTAAAATTAGGTACATTAATTAAAAAAGAGAGAAGCTAATATTTTGTTGGTCCTCCTGCTCGGAATATTACTTCCCGACATCGATTTGGTAGAGTATCCACAAGATTATTTATAAAATCTTGTGGAATATTCTCCCATTCTTCACGAATGGCCTCACTGAGCGTTTCTAAGGTTTCAGGGGGTACATCAAGAGATCTTACTTTAAGTTTTAAATAAGACCAAACGTGTTCGATGACATTAAGATCCGGAGACTTTGCTGGTCAGTCCATCCTATTGATGTTTTGTGCCTGCAAAAACTCTGTGATCCTTCGCGCTCTGTGAGGTCGAGCGATGTCATCCACCAATAGAATTTCTGGGCCGTAATGTCGAGCAAAAGGAACAACAATAGGTTCCAAAATTTCCTCCTGATAAACAGTAGCATTAATGGTTTGGTTGGTAATGAATAGCTCGGTTTTACCATTTCTTATGATACCTCCCCACAGTGTAACACCTCCGCCACCAAATGCTTCTTGAGGGGCCATATTTTCCTCCAAATATCGCTGATTTGGCCTTCTCCAAACTAACATTCGGCCATCGGAGTGAAACAAATTAAATCTTGTTTCGTCAGTAAATAAACAATGGCTCCACTCTGCATTACCCCAATTCGCATGCCGATTTGCCCATGCCCGCCTATTCGCTCTATGGCGTTGTAATAACCGCACACATTTTGCTCTGCGACGGGCTCTATAATTTAAAATGTTTGACATTATGTTATGTTTAAAAAAAAACAAATCTCACCTCAAGTTGTTTTTATTTAATGTTCTTCTCACTGTTCTGTCCGAAACTCTCACCCCAGTTGTCTTAAAGAGTCATTTAGTTTTCTAGAGTTCTTTGTTCTATTCCGCATAGTTTCTCTCATTAAAATTCTTTCGGTTCTTTGGTTTATTTTTTTTGTATGTCCACCCCCATGCCCATAATTATGATCACCAGTAGTTTCGACGCGGCGGTTCAAATTATAAATTGTCTTTCGGCTGACATTGTAAATGTGCGCAACTTGCTGTTTTGACATTCCTTCGTTGAGAAGTCGAATGCAATTTTCCCTTTCTGCCGTGGTTAAACGCCTCATATTAATTAAACTTTACAAAATTATAACATTGAAATATGTCAGATTATTTCTAAAATAATGTAAACAGTTTTTAATTCCATAGCAACAAATTTGTTTTTCCAATGCCTACTTTGAAATTGACGCGTCGCGTAGAAATTACACCCGATCATAATTACGGGCATGGGGGTGGACAAAGAACTCTGTAAAACTGAATGATTCTTTGAGACAACAAACTGGGTTGTGAGTTTCGGACAGAACAGTAAGAAGAACATTAAATAAAAACAACTTGAGGTGAGAATTTATTTTTACAAAAACTTAAATAATGCCAAACTTTAGAGCGCGTCGTACCCTACGTTTTTGTTTATTATCAACCCGGTATAATGTGTAAATTTCAACCCTCAAATAAAATGCTTAGACCATAGAAAATCTACGTGAAATAAGGATTCCAAATCCGCAAAAATCATCAAGAACAGTCAATCCAATGTCAAGTTATAGCATTTTAAAGATTTCGGTATCCAAATTTTATGTTGAGTAGTGTGTACAAGGCCTAAGGGCCTTAATCCAAAAACTGACAAAACCGTCTAGAGATATTGATGTTACCTTAGTAAGGAACCATATTGCAACGACCAAAAAAATTTTTTGCGGAAATTTCACTCATACAAACTTTTTGATTTTTTGCATGACTTCATTGATCACCCCGTATATAATAAACTTATGGTCCTACGATAAATATACGTCATGCGGCTTAATCCGAAAAAAACTAGCTCTTAAAATTTGCAAGCCGCGTTCAAAAATTTGCATTCCTGTTGAAAATATTGAACTTTAAATTTTGCCTAAAAGTTTCTATGTGTAAGTTCGAGTGGCCAGCAGTTTATTTTTTGAGTTATGAAGAAATGGAAGTTTTAAGTGGGACACCCTGTATACGATATATTTAGAAAATAGTCTAATTAAACGTCATTCTGCCACTCATTTAATGATTTGATACATTCTTACAGGTGGGAATTAAGGATGCGGTTTAGGGAACGTAAAATAAAACAAAATAAAAATACGATAAAATTGATATAAAAAAAAAACAGTAAAAGCTTGCGCTGGTATCAACCAAAGTTATAATTAAAATTTTAATCCTAAAAATTTTATACAACTCAATAAACTCGAGCAAAATTTAGCCTTTTTAATTCAAATTTTTGATATACCTATGCTTGAACTGGTGCTTGGTTACCGTGAAATAATTATAAATTATTTAGCAAATTTTTTCAAGGCCTTAATTTCTTTTCCTAAATAATAAATGTCCCACAATAGGATTTACTCTAATACTAAAAACGAGAGTCATTATTCTTGTTTTTCGGCTTCATGTTTTTCAGAACTAAAAAAGGATAAAAACGTTATTTAAATAGTTGCTGCTTAAATGTAGGCAATCAATTTGCAATTAAAAATAACTGATTTATTTTCTGATAACTTTCTATAATTTGGTCAATAGTATAATATAAAAATAACAAATAATCTCACAAATTATTTTACTGAAGTAAATGTTCTTGGTTTGTAATACCTAATAGTATACCGTGGACAGGATATTGGTTACAGTGTACTTAATTAAAAAGCAAGAGAAATTGTTATTACTTTTTTCATGAAATAGTCAGTTAATCCACATTAAGCACTGCATTTGGACAACAGTCAACGAAAAATCGTTATATTATTAAGGGACCACCCATTAATTACGTCACAAAAATTTCACTTTTTTTTCTACCCCTCCCTCTCCCTATATCACAGGTTGTCACATTCGAGTCAACCTCTCCCCCCTGTTGTGACGTCACATATTTTACGGCATTAAATTTTGAGGTAGAATTTTCTAATCTCTATATTTTTTTGAATTTCATACAATTAAAACAACGGTATGGAAATAATGTGATGTCACAAAAGTTTGACCCCCTCCTCCCCTCTTGTCACACTCTGTCACACTTTATGGACCACCTCCCTCCCCCAAAGTGTGACATAATTAATGGAACAGACCATTATGTAGTGAAGAAGTACAGAAAATTATTTATCGGCTTAAAGTAAAGTCATGAAAGATAGGCAGTAATTTCTTACGTCTTACGGATTTCTTTTTAATAATACACATTCACCAGGATTTTTCCGGATTTCTCGTCTTCTTATTTCACCCCCTGGAGGGGAGGGGCCCTTTTGGAAAAATTCGAACCGCTATATCTCAGAAAATAAGCATTTTATCGAAAATTTTACAAGATTAAAAGGTTGCTATTTTTCGTCAAACTATCTAAAAAATTCATTTTTTGTTTTTTTAATTTACGTCAATTTTTACAGTTAACAAATTAGCAACAAAATCATTGTTTATATATTGCGGGGCAATAGCGATAATTGTTTTTTTTTTTTTAGTTTTATCAAGACATCAATACGAACAGAATCAAACTAAGTTTCATGACTATGATACAAATGACTAATTCATATTTTAAGTACTTTACTTGAATAAATTAAATACTAAAAACGAATATTTTTGACAAAAATGTATCTAACTATAGGCTAAGTTTGCATTTCTGATATTTTTTTCTTAAGGGAATTATTCAATTAAACAGAGCGTACGTTTTTTAAATTTTCATATTTTTTAACCGTTCTTGGTAGGCCATGATCGATGACTTAATTTTTTTTCGGCAAAAAAATTATTCGATTTGCTGATTGCATAACAGACAGAAATTTGAAGTTGATCTAATAGAAACTGAGGAAGATACAAGGGTGTGTGGGCGAGAAAGGAGCACTCTGTAAAAAATAATTTAGCAAAAATAAATATTTTTGTAAAAACATATCGTTACTTTGTAGATTTTTTACCAAAAAGTAAGAAAAAGACAAAGAAAAAAATAGGTAATTTACTTTCCACTTCAGGACCTCATACGTTCGGTTTGTTCGTCCTTACCAATGGGACTTTTTCGTTGTGATGTAGTTTAAGAACCATTTTTTGACTTGTCTTACTTTCCTTAAGTTTCCAACACCAATATGTAAAAATAAATAATTTAAAGAAATTAAAAAAACACTATTTTAAAAGCAAACTGAAACTGTTAAAAATGCACTAAAAAGAAGAAAATAATGTTAATGATAACAATAATTGTGTTAATAAACACAAAAGCGTGGAGCCCCGATGAGAAAAAATTTTCTGTTTTTCTAGTTATTTTGAGCTCCCCATGCTTTTACGTTTATTGACATAATTATTATTATTTTCAACATTATTTTCTTCTTTTTAGTGCATTTTTTTTAAACAGTTTCAGTTTGTTTTTAAAAGCGTGGTTTTTAATTTTTAAAAACTAATTATTTATTTTCTTCTTTTTAGTTTTGTTTCAAGTAGAATAGTGTGTCTGTTCGATAAAATTACTTTCCTATAAATGACAAAACCTATTCGTCATCCTGAAGCAGCCATTTTAAATTCTCAAATTTCGATTAAAAAATATTTATAATCTATTACCTCGAAAATCCCCAGATTCCGATTTTCATACAAATCAGACCGTACATTACAGAACTTATCCGCCATTTTGAAAATAATTGTATTCTGCAATCTCGATAATTCTCAGATATTGATTTTCAGTCGAATCAGGCAATAAATGCTAAAACCCATCCGCCATATTGGCACCGCCATTTTGGATTTTTGAGTCTTGGTTACATATTTGTAATCTGCGACCTCAAGAATCCCCAGATACCAATTTTTAGTAGAATCGGATATTAAATGACCCTAGACTGTCCGCCATTTTTGAAACGCCATCTTGGATTTTTATATAAAAAATGTCAAATTGTATTGTCACGAGAACTATATACACATGACAAATTTCAAGTTAATACCCTACGACATCCAGAAGTGGATGAAAAGTGAGTTGAAAAATTTGCGTATCATGTTAGGAGGTTGGTCAAGCTTATAAAAAAGTGTTAAAAATGGGTTTCTTTGAAATTTTCTTGCATGTTTATGCCCTAGTTTTAAAACGTTTTAGTCATACAAAGTTCAGCAGGTGTTCTTTTTTTTTTCGTTATAAAATACTATATTCGAGTAATAAACATAAGTAGGTAATTACAAAAATTAATTGTTTTGCCATTTTTAATTGGTTTCCAGCTCGAATCGTTTCTGTAATTCTTGAAGTAATTTATTCACTTCAAAATAAACTCGAAAATGCAGAGAAACCCTACTTACAAAACATTACCAATTTAAACCCTTCCAGGACTAGCCTATACAATGGAACAGGAGAGCATAAATGAGATTTCCGTTTTTCGAACATTTATTTAGAAAATTAAGATGTTAACACTAAAAAGTAAACAAATTAATAATGATGATAAATCATTTTAGTTTATTTATGACTAGTATATAAAGTTATTGTCATTACATGATTTAAGCAGCGGCTGATGCCAGCACCTCCACCACAATCCACTTTACCAGAAGCAGAAAGTGAACTTAGCGTACCTAAAAAATTAAGAAACATCACCGCCGATAGAGAAAGAAAGAACAACAACAATAAGACCAGCATCATCATAGTTTGCCGGTAGTTTCCGGCATTTGCGAAACTGAGAGTGTTTGTCCCCCACCCGCGAATAGTGGCCCATTCACTCCGTGGACTCTGCGGTCTCTACTTCATGTCCAGTTGCTCTTCCGTATCGTAGAAGAGCGCTCAGGTTATACCGGTGAAGAGTGTTTGTTAACGGGAGTGAGATTACCGGCGCTGCAAGTTAGCATGTGTTAAGGCATGAGTTTTGTGGTACCGGTGAAAGATACGCAAAGAATGGAGTACCAGTTGCCCCCGCCGCCGGTTACGGCGCCCAACCCCTTGGCAGGACACCAGGTCCCTGTGGGTGTCATGCAAGGAACCTTGACGCATGTACAGGCTCAGACTCAGGATGAGTCGCACAGGTGGACGCAGTACCAGCAGTTATGGAGACAGCACGTATACATGAACGGTACGGAACGATTTTGGACTTATGTCAACTTTTTGGTGATTTTTGGTGGTGGGTGTTGTTTCAGCACACAATTATAAAACAGTAGTATAGAGATATACCGATAAAAGCTAAACAAATAGCAATATTTTTTTTACGAATTTCATGTTCAACTGGTCACATTGACACAGTTTTTTAGTATGCCTAATTATTTTTAAAACTTTGAAAAAAATTCTTCAGATGCAGTGCTTGAAGTAGAATATACAGGGTGTTTATGTACATTCATTTTCGGGGAGAGGGAGGGGTGTCACCGAAAATGTGAGCAATGGGGGGGAAGGTTTGCAAACGTGGACGTTTTCACACACACAAAAACCAATTTGAGTTTGATCTCTCGTGGCAAACGGACCAGAAAAATTAAATAAATTAGTTTTATCGAAATTTTAGCTTTGTTAGTTTTAGAAAGGGGGGGGAATCGGTTTTTGAGCGTTTTCAGAAAAATCTCGGAAACTACGTAACATGAAATCCTGCAAACGATAGTTTTGAGATCGCTAAGAAAGGCTCTTTCCAACGATTCCCCACATGGCTGAATTCAATTTTTTTTTTGGGGGGGGGGAGATGTCAAATTTTGGCTCTCCTAAGTTTACGGGGAAATATTTATGTGTTAACTAAAGGAATATGTGCCGGTTAGTAAGCTTTATAACAGTGCCAAATTTCATTCAGCTTGATACCTTTACTTAGTCCAGAGAAATCCGACTGTGACAGACATACCTACGGACAAACGAGTGATTCTATAAAGGTATAGGAGTCTCATACTTGCTACAAAGGAGGAGGGGGTTAAAAATAGCACGTGATACTTACTATTGATGATGATAGTGTTTTGTAAAATGAATACACTGGATGCTAAACATTGTGCTAAAACATATGTGTAAAACTGCAAAGAGTGCCATTATTTCTGAATATTTTGAATAATGACATTTAAAAAATTGTTATGGGCTAAGAATTATAGACAATTATGAAACGTTGACCTCATACTGCAAATGATTTGCTGGATTTTTTCAGATTCACGTTTTTGCAAACAGCATTTTCGTAATTCTTTCTTTGTCTAAATTGTTACTAAATACTGCTGCATTACCCATTTTATATCCAATAAGTAAAAATACATACTGGTCATATCATGGCTCCCAGGTGGCCTAGGAATTGGTCCATGAAATTTTCCTGCGACTCCACCATAGGAAATATCCTCCCCCCAAAAGATAACGTTTAACAATAAACACTTTTTGGTTGGTTGGGAAATGCTTTGCTACATCAAATAAAATGACACTGATGTAACAATAAATATTGTTAATATATACCAGATTGGATTTTGGTAAGATGGCTGAAGTTTGCAAAAACCATAATGATTGAAAAGAAAATCTCAGTACTTAGAAGATCAAGATATTATCATTGCTTTAACGTTTAATTCATAACATTTTTTTAAGTACTACTCTATTTTTTACAAAGGTAGAATGAAACTACAAAGAATGAAGTATTATACCTTCATTCTTCGTAGTTTTCCACACTTTTGCAAATATTTAGCACTCTACATGTATACATTTTAGAAAATAGTGTCGTCTTCGGACTTCGTTTTTATAAAGAATGACTTTCTCGTAAGCATACAAATAAAAAAAAAAAATTCCTCCTTCGAACACAATCCGTGGACACACTGTATATCATGCATTCGTGACAAGGAATATTTACATAAATCTCATTTATTTTCCACAATTTTTGTTGTATAGCAGGTTTTGAAATAGAAACGTCACTCCATCTTCAGATAAGTCCACACATAGTTAAGATGGAGTGTCTACTCCGAAACCCGGTCACACAATCAAAGTATAATTGTGAGAAACAAATAAAACTTATACAAGCCTTCCGTGTCATTTTCATGATTTCTCTCATGGGTTCAAAGCATGGAAAATATGCATTTACTTTTGTTCAATTTCTAGATTTGAAAGATTGAATTATATTTGTTTCTCTGATTTAAATTAAACGTTATATCGCCTGAATATGTTTGCTACGAATTTATGTTTACATTGTAGTTTTTATAACCTGTTATCAAATAATTTGGGATCTTTTTATTTCAACGTTTTTTAAAGCATACGGACGAGCGCGCAACAAGTTTTTAGGGATTCCCGACCTGTTGATTATGAGTTTTTTATTATGTTGGCGGAATTATAATAGCTGTTCGATACCGAGTTCGATACATATAACGATAAACATTTTATTGCTTGGCTCACGGTTTAAAAATTAAGCAGGAAGTACCAACGTATCGGCGTTTTAAAAATTCATTAATGAAATGTGTTTCACCATTTTTTATTTTGTCGTTTTTTGTACGTATATTACGAAAGATAATTAATATTTATTAGGCTTAAGACAAAAAGTAAAATTGATTAATTTTAATTGGAGAAAGCAAACCTATAGTTAAATTTATGATTGTATTAGTAGAGAAATACATGAAGTTGTGCAACGCGAGATGATTAGCAGAATTTGCTGAATGTTTTTTATTTAAACTTAATTATTTATGGTAAATTTACACAAGATAAAAAATCCGATAATTTTTGGTGTTTTAAATTCCACAGAAAATACACATGTCCTCTAAATATTAAAACGAGAAAAATCAATTAGTTAAAATTTTCTTTTTGTATGGAATAAAACCGATGAAACCGATTCGAAGCCATCTTTTAAACTATGAGGTAGTATTTGAATAATGTTTCAATTAGCAACAAAGGTATTTTTTACATTAAGGTGGCCATTCCCTAGAAAGAGACATCCGATGGGGAAATATTTATTATTTTTGCCCATAACTTTTCTTTCTTAGTACGCATATTTAAGAAAACTATAAGAGTACCTAAGTAGAACCCATAACAAGACTATTACTGTGAATTTTCACTCAATAATTTGAGTGGTTTGCAAAATAGCTAGATTTAAAACTACGAATTAAGACGATTAACATAATTTTTAAATTTAAATCTAGCTATTTTGCAAACCACTGAAATTATTGAGTGAAAATTCCTAGTAATGGTCTTGTTATGGTTCTACTTAGGTACTCTTATAGTTTTTTAAATACACGTACATACTGAGAAAAGAAGTTATGGCAAAAAATAATAAATATTTCCCTATCCGATGTCTCTTTCTAGGGAATGGCCACCTTAACACACACGCACCCTACTGAGAACCCGGCAAGATTATGATTTTACCCTGTTTGGGGTATCACCGGGAGTATATTCCTAAGCTTTGGACCTCGAAAACCTTGTGCTGCTTTTTCTATAAACAATTAAATTTTTTTACCGCGTTTTTCGAACATAAAATGTAAATAACTCCGGTGGTAAGTCGGATCGGGGCAAACTAAAAATCAGTCTCTTCGCAATAAAATTGCCAATAAATCCTCGTTGATTTCAAGTCTCTGAAGTACGTACATAACCTACAAAACTGGAAAAATGAGAAGAAATCGTATTTTTTTTTCATTTTAGTGTCCAAGACCGTCAACTAGACCAATTTGCATCAAACTTTCAGAAAATATACTTTTTGATAGAAAAGTTGGTGTCAAAATATTGAATCCATTGGCCAAAATTACATTTGTTATCTAAAATTTGAAATGCCCGCCATTTTGTGCCATTAATTCCAAAATGATTTTTTTTAAATGTAAATCTCGACGCCAGCAATTTTTTAATGTAATTTTTTTAACTTGTTTTAAGCTTTTTTACAATTCTATTTTTTCGGCCATTTTGAAAAAAAAATTAAAATATTTTATCAGATCTGATAGAGAATTTTGGGTCCTTTAATTTAAAAAAAGGAAAGTTTATTTTTGTTAAGGTGAACTCGAGATATTTAACTTTATTTGCATTTTGGCTTAATTGTTAATTAACAAATGCATATTTTGAGCCAATATTTGGATTGTATCATTTTGAAACCTATTCATTTCATGTGATAAATTCAAGAAAATTTTAAGTTTTATAGAAACTTATTTACAAGCATTATAATGTAAGTATTGTTAATTGAGCTTAAAAGTGATTTTTTTGATTTTTTCATAAAGCTTACTTGCAAAATGCAATAACTTCCTTGTTTCTTAAAATTCGGAGGAATTTTTTTAAATAAGTTATTTTTTCCCTAGCAATACGATGAGAAACTTAGTTTTTTGTTTTTTTTTTAATTTAAAATTTGTTGTTATTTGGTTGCAAAATGCAATAACTTCCTTGTTTCTTAACATACAGAGGTTGTTTTTTTAAATATGTTATTTTTTCCCTCACAATGCGATCGTCAACTTAGTTTTTTGTTAATAATAATAATAAATATATTATATTTTTAAATTTATATACAACCAACGTACCCGAAAACGAGTGCGAAAGCTTGCAAGCTAATGTACCCGATCTTCCTGTTCAAATTCGAGAAGAAGAAGAAGAAAGAAAATGGTGATAAAATTTTATTTGAAACCGATTCAGAGAGTGAAACTGAATTGTACAAGTTACCAAGCAAGGAATATCAAATACATTAATTAGGATTTTGTAAATTTATAAGAATAAAAATGTTTATTTTTAAATTATAAAATGTTTTTACCATATTATTAATCCTCGGCTTTAAAACATTTTCTAACAAGTATTTATATTGCAATATTTACTATTTACTTTTTTAAATAAAACTTACAACATTATATTTAGAAGATAATATAAATTCAATCTAAGTATTCATATGTATATAGAAAAATAGTAAAAAAAACATTTCTTTATACGTGAAAAATATTATAAAAAAATCTGAGGCCTTAACTTCTAGTACATACACCGAATTTCAAATTTCTGTACTCTTACAAGCTTGCTTTACTTATTTACCGCTATTTAACCCCTAACTCTTCACCGGATATCCTCAAAAAGCAATCCAGTTCCAGATCTCGTTATGATATATACGTGTACAAAATTTCAAGTCAATATCTTAAACCGTTCCGGAGAAAACGTGCGGACAAAAAAAAAAGTTACAGACAGACAGACAGACAACAGACAGACAGACAGAAATTTTTTGTTCGCTCAGCAAGAAAGTAAAATAGTAACCACCGAGTCTGATATAGAATCATTTATATTTTCCAAGTTGTAAGGATTTGAAGATTAAAAAATTGGTACTTTGAGAGTGTTTTTCGTAAATAACTCAAAAGTCTTACATTTATGGGAAAAGTGGTATGGTACAAAAATAAGACAAATTGCAAGCCTCGTTACAAGCATTTTATTTTTTGTTTATTTCTGTACGATGAATAATTCGAAAAATATGATACCTAGTTTTAAAATGGCGCTCGGACGTTTATCAGTTGAGTTATGTTATGATATTTAAATCTCAAATATGTCAGAAACAATCAGTATGATGTTAAAAATGAATTTAATAGAAATTAACGGTCTTGCAGTACTCTTTGATATGATTTTTCTGCTATTCGTACAGCTTGAAAAATAACGAAGTAATGTGCAAAACAACGAGTGTTTTGTAACTTTTTTAAATAAAAAATTTAGGATTTTCGTGGCCATAGAATAGAGATTCCAAAAATCTGTACCAGTTTTTATTAAAATATAGTATTACCAACATGGTCTAATTTTGAGAGCTTTAATTTATTAAAAGTTTTGAAGAAATATGAGATTTAAATATATTTCTTTGCCACTAAAAGTTCAAGCCTCACATTTGTACTGTTATGTTTTCGAAACTATTAATTCTAAAAATGTTTTAAAAAACAAATTAATATCGCTTCTTAAGCTTAATTTTTTTATATTGTCATATTTTCCTTTTAATGCCATTGTTTTGGCGTTATTTACAAAAAATAGGAATTTTTTTTAGCAAAATCGTATAATTTTTCTTAATTTAAAGTATATATTTAAAAACGACTGCTTTAAAAATGCCAAAAAATGTTAGTAATGCTATATATTAATAAACACCAATGCAGGTTAATTTCTGTTATATATATTTTTAACATCATACTGATTGTTTCTGACATATTTAAACATTATAACTCAACTGATAAACGTCCGAGCGCCATTTTAAAACTAGGTATATTATTCGAACTAGTCATCGTACAGAAATAAACAAAAATAATATACTTGCAATTTCATAATGTACCATACTACTTTTTCCATCGATGTAAAACTTTTGAGTTATTTACGAAAAATGTCTGTACACCAATTTTTCAAATTTAAAACTTGTGAGGCGAGGTACGGTGCCAGTTTAAGTGGCGAGAACTCGATTGGCGAAGTTAAGCAACGCCGGGAGAGTCCGTTACTTGGATGGGTGACCGTATCTCATTTCGCCGTCCTGGTTAAGTGGTGGAATAGCTTTAGCTAAACTTCGCCAGGACGTTAAAATAAATAAGACGTTAAAAAAAAAATCGTGATATTCAAATCGTTATAACTTGGAATATGTAAATTTATATACAAAATTGTTGTTCTTTTTCTTCGCTGGCTTTGGATGCCTCCATGCAGCCACGATGTTTCTTGTTAAATAGATTTTGAGAAATGGTATACTATCTATTTCGCTTACAATTTAATTCTATATCAGACTAAGTGGTTAGGGGAGAGGGGGGATATTTGATCAGGAGGGATACTTGATCACATAGGTATTACTAAAAATTTACTTGCAATATGTCCCAGTTTCTAATTTTTACAGATACTTTTGCCATTTGGCAACAGTGTAACTTGCAGGTTAGCTCTCTGGAATATAGCGGGAACACATTATTAAGCGAGTGTTTATTTTGCAACCTAAAACTAAATATATTCTGCCTTCTTTAGTTCTTAATTGTGCAGTGACTCACGTGTTGGAACACTTCTTAATAAATGTAGCAGAAACAGAGACTTGTGGAGTGTGTACAGGTGTTTATCTGCAGATCTAGATTTTAAGGTTAGCATTATTTTTTAACCTGTTTTTAATTCATGTGCACTGAGGGATACTTGATCAGTGTCTGAAGTGGGATACTTGATCAAGTGATCAAGTCTCCCTTTAATTATGAAGTTTTGGGAAATGTAATGTAATTTGGGGTGGTTAATTAATGGTTGTTTTTACAGATGCCACGATATTACAAAACAAAAGAAGGCTCAAAACCCAGAGAGAAAATAGATCCGGAAAAAATGAAATATGCTGTTGCCGAGGCACTGAAAGGAGAAAGTGGTATATTAACTGTGGCGAAAAAGTACAACGTAGATAGAATGACACTAAAACGTTATATGAAGAAATATGAAGTTAATCCAGATACTGAAATGACATCGAATTACAAAAAAAAGTTGGTGTTCACTAAAGAACGAGAAGCAGAACTGGCAGAATATCTTAAAATATGTGCTAAAATGAATAACGGTTTAACATATAGAAAAGTTCGTGAGTTAGCTTATGAGTTGGCAGTAAAAAATAATCTTAAAAGACCACCATCATGGGAAACAAATAAGATTGCCGGAATTGATTGGCTTAAAGGATACATGAAGCGAAATACATCGCTTTCACTGAGGACCCCTGAAGCAACAAGCCTGAGCAGGGCTACAAGCTTTAATAAAAATAATGTAAATGACTTTTTCACGAATTTGAAAATGATTTTAGACAGAGAAAAAATATTTGAACAAGACATATGGAATATAGACGAAACCGGTTACACAACTGTTCAAAAACCAAAAAAAGTTATTGCACCAAAGGGCCAAAAGCAAGTTGGGCAAATAACCTCTGCAGAACGGGGCCAATTAGTTACTATTTGCTGTGCAATTAGTGGTTCTGGAAGAAGCATTCCACCGTTTATGGTTTTTCCTAGGAAAAATTTTAAACCAATGATGCTCACGGGAGCTCCACATGATTCAGCTGGAGCAGCTAACCTATCAGGCTGGATGACGGTTGACACCTTCTTCCTATATATGCAACATTTTTTTGCTCATGTCCGATGTTCACAAGATAGGAAGGTTCTGGTTATAATGGACAACCATGAAAGCCATATCTCAATTAAAACATTAGACTTTTGCAAAAGCAATGGTATAATTTTACTAACTTTACCGCCTCACTGCAGCCATAGACTGCAGCCTTTAGATGTGGCAGTTTATTCCTCATTTAAAAATGCTTGTGATGTTGCTGCAAATGAGTGGATGAGGGAGCACCCAGGCAGGACCATCACGATTTATGATGTTTCTCAAATTATTGGCAAAGCTTTTCCCGTTGCTATGACTGCTTCAAATATTATAAGCGGCTTTAGAAATACCGGAATACATCCATTTAATCGATCAATTTTTAAAGAGGAAGATTTTTTACCATCCTTTGTAACCAATCGACAGGAAGAACCAGTTCAGTGTGAACTTAATGCAGAGATTGACAATACTTATCCAAGGTCAGCTTTAAACACGTCAACGACAAGTGAAAACAACCCAGGACAGGTTGAGGACCAGGAATCTGTGGAAGCAGTACCTAAGCCGAGTACATCAATGTCGGTAAGTTTTCTTGTTAGTCCTGAGCAAGTGCTACCTTTCCCAAAAGCAGGGCCAAAAATACAATCAAAGAAAGGTAGAAGGAAACTTAAATCAGCAGTTCTAACAGATACACCCATTAAAACAAACATTGAAATTGAATTAAGACTTAGAGAAGAGAAAAAAAGGAAGAAAGAAGAAAATGCAAAGAAAAGAGCCATTACACAGCTGACCAAAATCGAGAATAAGAAAGAAAAAGTAAAAAAAAAAGTTTTTAGATCTTCGTCATCATCTTCCGATGTGAGTGAAGAAGCTTCGTATGCTGAAACAGATTATTCAGAAAATGAAGATATAGAAGAAGAATTTGAACAGCTACTACCTGTAAATAAAAATACTTTAAAGAAAGGTAAATTTGCAATTGTACAATTTAAGGGAGGCAAAAGACTCACTTCTGTCTTTAAATACCTGTGCTTAATCGATAATATTGATGATGAAGATGGGGAATGTCGGGTGGTTTCATTAAAATGTTTGGACGCGAGCAAAAAAATATTCTCATTGGTGGACACGGATGTCAGTGACATTACGTTCGAGCAAATAATGGGAATAACACCTGAGCCCAGCATTTCCCTCAGAGGAGAAATAATGTATTATACGTTTATGAAGTCTTTGGACATTTTTGAAATGGCATAATGAAGACATTTTTGTTCAGTATAAATGATATTATTTTTTTTTAAGTTTTGTTCTCCATAATAAAGTTTATTATCCATTAATTTAAGAGTTATTTGCAACAGAAACCTACAGTGATCAAGTCTCCCCTTATATGATCAAGTCTCCCTATGCGTCTGATCAAGTCTCCCCTCTACGTGGGGATACTTGTTCATAATCTTATTAAGAGAAAATATTTATTTAAACAATTAAACATTACTTTTAATTTCCAGGTATTTGTAAGTATATTGATATTCCTTTAGAAAATATCGTGCAAATAATTAAATAAAGTAAAAATATATGTGTAAGATTGTAAAGCCAAAAAACCAAAAGTGTGATCAACTATCCCCCCTTTCCCCTACTATTTTACTTTTTTTTGAAGTCTCTGCTAAGCTTATGCAACCCATCTGATCTTATTCACAAATAGTCTTCGATTTTTTCTGGTGTTAGTGGGAATTCAACCTTCTACGAGAAGGCCAGCACAGGCTCTGGCATTAGCTCTGAGCCAGTCCACTATGTACTAGGCCATCTCGTACCTATAAAACATAATTATAAGAGATGAATAATACATTGTCTCCGAAATTAAACATAATAATATATAATGATTTTGTTATAATCGGTAGTAATCAAAATAATTTACTAAGTATAGAAATATCTTGTGCGAGAGGCTGGTCGGTTTTGTTAATTTCTTCTAACGTTCAGAAAATTCAAAAATAGTGAAACTATGTTAGGACGTAACAAAAAAATGGTAATTAATACGTAAAAAAATTACAGAGGACTTATTTACAAGTTCAGATTCTTGTTAAAGGAGTCTTTTTCTTTTTCTAAAATTATTTTACTTATTCACAACGCCCTGATATACTCTTTTGATCCATGCAATTTTATAGTTGGGTTGCCTTTGTTGTATACTCTTTAGGAGCATTGGCATTGGTGAAATCATATTCTTGATTTAATATTGCCAATTCAGTTAAGAATATTTTCCAACCAAGATATTCTTAATATTGTCTAAATGTTATTTGTGGCATTATCTTAATTTTTTTCCTTCTTCAATTCTTTGGGACTTCCTGCCACATGTATGTTTTCTTTTTAAGCTGTGCTCGGGGAATCTACAAAATATCACAATTAACCAGTATGTTACTGGTAAATAACCTCTACGCCTGTGACTTTTACGTCAAAGGATCAGTTAAAGGTTGCTTTTTTTAAATAAACAACACAAATAAGTATAAAAACTTGAAATTAAATATTTCGCCGACGTTTCGGAAATTTATTCTGTTTCCTTTTTCAAGGCTTTTTTTTTTAAAAATCTTTTTTGCTGTGTATGATAAATAAGAATTTGGCAAACAGCTTTATTTGCTTACATTAATTGCCCAAATAATTAAACGTGATCAATTTAATAAACTAGGTAAATAATGTTCAATATTGACAACAAATTTAAAACCAAAGTTTTTTTTTAATTCCAAAGAAAGTGCAGCTAGGTAAATTTTATAATAGGAATCATTAAACAGTTTTCTTTTTATTATTACATAATTATTAGTAGGCCTAGATAGTTTGACATGTCTTGTTTAGTTTTTTGTTGTCATAAACAGTAGAACTAGTGTACTTGGTTTGCTTACCCTACTAGCACAACATATTGGACAAATATATAATCCATATAGGACCAATATATGAATATTGGTGCTATATTGGTGCAATATTGGTGCTGCTACGGTAGTCTGCCAATAATCATGCCTTATTTTACAAATGAGGAATAAGCCGATATTATTTTTGTTTATGGATTTTGTGAACACCCGGAAGTAAGACTAATTACAGAGGTTTATTTAGATTTCTTACAAAATATTTTACCTACTTTTTAATGCAAGGTATTAATGTAAGAGGAGAATAGTTCCAGCATGACGGAGCTCCTCCTGATTTTGGTATTGAGGTTAGAAGGCACTTGGATAATGAGTACCCAAACAGATGGATTGGACGTGGGGGACCTCATCTTTGGCCGGCTAGATCACCAGATTTCAACGCAGTCGATAATTTTCTATGGGAATATCTCAAAACTGAAGTCTACAGTGTCCCAATAAGTACTAGAGATCAGTTACTTCAGTGAATGTTCCTCTGTAGTGACCAAATTAGAAACAATCCTGTGCAGATTAGAAAATCTATTGGCAATTTAAATAAACGCCAACAAAAATGTATGGAAGCTGGAGGTTCTCATTTTGAACATTTGCTTTAAGTATTTGCAATATTTCTAAATAATTTTTGTAAATAATGAATGTGACCATTTACTTAATTATTTGGACAATTAATGTATGCAATAGAGCAAATTCAATCGCTTGTAAAAAAATCAGCAAAGGTGCGACAAAAATCTAATTACATGTTTATGTTTAGTGATGTATGTACTTTTATAATTGGCACCTGAATGTTAAGAAAACTATTACAGGGTGATCATTTTTGCAGGAATCGGAAAAATCAAATAAAAAAAGTCCGGCACTGGAATTTAAAAATAAATTATAATAGCAATCTACCCACTGTGATAAGTGTATAATGTGTCTAAAATTTAAACAAAATCCGATCAACAGTAAGGACGTTCTGGCAAAAATATATTTAGACCAAAGAGCGACAGGAAAATTTCAATGGACGTTTCTGTACCCAAGTTCCTGGAAGTATGTACAGATCCTCATGAAACACCCTGTATATTGTAATACCTACTAAATAAAAGCAATTTATTATTATTATTATAAGACTTCCAAAGACTCTGTAGCCTATTGGTGGACATTTCGTGATTTAGACCCACGAAGACTTTTGTTCAGGAAGTTGAAAACTGTTTTGGGACATTTTGACCTATAATCAATTTCTATAAGAAACGTGCGGGGTCCTCTCACTGTTGCCCGTCAAATAGTTTTTTTGGATAAGTGCCAACAGACCGACAGACAGACTGACTGACAGACTGACTGACTGATGCAATTGATAGAGCCTCGTTTTCGAAATCTACATGGTCTGAAAGGTAAAAATCCGAAGAAATTTCGGAGGGTAATTTTTTCACGAATACAAAATACTTCCTTTCAATAATAGGCGAGGGAAGTTAAAATACTCAAACGAATGCTACCTTTTTCGTATAACATAAATAATAATAAAAATCATCATCATTTGCAACTTTCAGTTTATGGTTTAAGATTTTAGCGTCTACATATAAATTTTATAGATGAGGTAACTCGTTTTACCATTTAAGTAAACTGAATTTTTGTGTTAGCATCATCACAAATTATACTTCATATTTTAGACACAGGTAATGTCTAAACGATGTTTTAATACACCGTGTAGGATTTTACAAGGAAACACAGGTGAAAGTTTAATACCTAGTAATAGAATGATGAGAACTACTAAATATAACGAAAAACTAATTTCTTTTTAATCTTTTTTGTATATTTTCTGAGATTAAAATAGAATGAGATACAAATTATTATAACTATTATCTTTATTTTTACCATGAAAGCCCTTCTTGCTGCACAAATTAATGTTTAAAAAATCAGTGTTCTTGTGGTTCTTGTTATTTGTCACTTCTTCTATTAATTAATCTTGAGCTATAAAATTCATTATTGCCCAAAATTATATGTTGTACTACTAACATCTGCGTTCAAATTGTTTACAGCAAGTTAAATTGTGCACTTCGTCCTTGATATATGAAAATATTTACAAAAATACCTAGCAAGATATATTTCCCATTTAAATTTAGTGAGATTATAGTTTATATAACTTCATTTTTTCCATGAAAACTCACAAGAATATCTCAAAGTTTACATGTTCGTCCAGTAAAGCGAACACACGAACCTTGACGCAAATATTATTCAATTCTACTTCGCATGTATTCTGTGCTTTTCTCAGTGTTCAAGTCACTGAAGTAACCTACCTACAATATACACGGTTGTGTTTAGAAAAGAACACGGGCTGCATCAGTTTATTGTTTAAACCCAGGCCCCTAGTATATTTTTTTCATGAAATTGTTTCATATCAATTGCGAATCGAACTCGCATCCCTGGTTGTATCATATATATGCTTATAGCTTTTCCAGTGTCGATTTGAAAATCATAAAAAAAGACCGACAAAGGAATACTACATAACTAGAATCACTTTTTAATTATTGTAAATATTGTTTTACTACTTTATATTAAGTAATTGATAGGCATGATGTAAATTATTTATTTACAATACATTATTTATTTATAATAAATAATTTTAGTTTAATGAACGACTCTTTAAATGGTTCAATGAAAGTAAATAAATTACATTTATCCTACGGCTATGCTACCGGCAATATTAAGAATGAACCAAGAGCTGGGGATGTATATGTAATGGTGAGACTGATAAGCAATCGACTACTTTCGTTTGAGGTAAGCGCATAACATATTTGGTTAACTGTATTCGTAATCGGATATCGTTTGCAATATTCAAGCACGCTCTCGGGTCTTATTCTATCACATCGGGCTTTATAATGGTTTATCCTGATAGCAGCGCATCAGACTGAATTTTCAAATTGACCATAGAAATACTATACCACTGGGTTGATGCATATTTTTACTTCCACATCCACACGTAGTGTAGTGGAAGTGTAGTAATTATATAAAAAAAAATCAATTTGTTTTTTTGTTGAAATGTACCTATTTAAAATGTCATTAGGCGTTGAGACTTTCGAAAAGAAATTCTGTCGGTAGGTTTTTGTGCGTACATTTACTTTAAAACGGTTTAAGGTATTTTCAGTATTCAATTTCAAGTCAATACTTGAAATTTGGTACAGGTGTATACCAAGATAATATTTTGAGCTCCTTCCGGTGAAGAATTCGGGAGCAAATAAGTAAGGCAAGCTAGTAAAAGTCCAAAGCCTTGGGATTTGGTGTATATACTGGAAGCTATGTTCTCAAATTTGTTTATGACATCTGCCACCCCACCTCCACCACCCCACTTCATTATTAAAGAGGTTAACAAAATAAAATGAAAAATTGACTTAACATTTGATAAACGTATGTACTACAACGAGATTTGGATCTAGATTATATTTTGACCTTATTTTGCTGAAGGGTTGGGGGATAAATAAGTAAAACTAGTTAGTAAGAGTCCATAAACTTGAAATTTGATGTATATACTAGCAGCCAAGGTCATACATTTTTTTAAGACATCCGAACAATTGTATGCTTGCCCATGTAATCAACCCCATTATATTGATTAATTTTTCTTTGGATAGCCTTTTGAGGGTGAAAAATGTAATCGATCGATTTTTAAAAATACTGCTTTTAATATTTGACACTAAGGGATTCGAAATGAATTATTTAAATTTTATAAATAATGGTTTCTTTGTTTTAACACTCCATGGAGCTCAAAAATAAAAAATCAAATCCCTCTGTTTGTTTTCAGAAAAACATGTTTCAAAAATATATTTGTTACTAACTAATTGCGTATAATAGTTTTTAAATATACATTATTTTTGAAATAATATTTATTTTCGCATTCCTCGATGTGATGCTGTGCTATAGGTATTAAAAGCAATATTAAAATTGATTACTTTTGTCACTTTCAAACCCTATTTTTTGCATTGAAAAATTCTTATTTAAAAGAATTAAAGGGCTTCATCGTGTAGGGCGGTCAAAAATAAATAATTTAAAAAGGCGACATTTTTAAGTTTCCCTAGGACAGCTAATATTTAACTGCAAAATTTAAAAGTAAAGGTTCGTAAAAGTTTTAAGTTTAGCATTTATAAAATTCCAAAAATGTCGGAAATCAATCCAAAATCTCTATGATTTTTTCAATTTTTCTGAAGATTTCCCTCATTTTTATTTTAGTTAGTAAAGTTATTATTTTATCGCCCCACCAAACCG
Source organism: Stenurella melanura (assembly GCA_963583905.1). Taxonomy (NCBI): domain Eukaryota; kingdom Metazoa; phylum Arthropoda; class Insecta; order Coleoptera; family Cerambycidae; genus Stenurella; species Stenurella melanura. The sequence goes on from OY757309.1 coordinate 214,199,732, forward strand.
TCCCTGCAAACCTTAAAATTTTAGCATTTGGTTTTCTAATTATTTAAACAAATTGGGTAGTCTTAAGCGTACCCACAAGCACTACACCCACCGGTGCTGAATCGATTCTTTTCGAGTGTGTGGCAATAAATGCAATGAACTTCCCAGTTGCACTGCACTACTGTCATGCCATATTTGTGTACATTATAGACACTAAATATAAAACTTTGTTTCCCAAAATCCAATAGAAATGAAAAAAGAATGTTTCCACGAAATCTACTCTTGTCTCATTCGATGCCTTGGTTGTATTAACTTGTACATATAATAAATAGTTAAATGTATAGGTATATTACAAATCTCAAACAAAGAAGATAAATATTGATTTTATTAATGTGAAAAGTGTTTTCAACTCGTACAGAGTCCGTATTTGTTTTAGTGACGGAACTATGAGTGAAAATCGAGCTTAAAAGGAATTAATAAAAATACTGCGACAATAAAAGTAATGTCAAAATAATAACTCGAGATTCTTTATCCGTCTCTGACCTTGCTGGCTTCTCAGATGCGACTCTTATGATCATTTTAAAATCGTCTAATGTAACATGATCGTTTGTCTATTTTGAACTTTACATCTGTTCTTAAAACTTTTTAATTATATGAAAAAAGTACCACTCAAGGTCGGTAATATTGACAAGTCGCGTGGTCGTTACAATGCCAATGATTCTGTGTTGCGAGATTTCAAACGTTTTTGTATGACATGGGAGAACAGTTCTACATGAATTTTACATCAATTTAAATAGTATTAACTGCATACGAATTGTTTACCCATAAATTCGAACAGAAATTTAAATTTGTTTTCAAAATAAACTGTTTAATAACGTTTCAGTATTAATAAAATTCAGTAGACGTAAAATTTCATATACATTTAATCTTGACGGACGAATTATACGTCCTTTAATAAATTTACATATGTGTCTAAAAGTTTTCCATATGTTTAAAATTTTTTGTATATCTGAAAATATCAAAATATAGTATTTATTTATACAAGAATTCCCTCGCTATTTCCAGCTGGACAATTTCTGCATGTACAGAATGTCTTAGTAAACTGGCAATTTCTGACACGTGAAAATAATCCTTGAGGTTATAAGAATTCAACTACTACGAACCCCTACAAAGAAATTTGATCATTAAAACGCTTACGAAGTGTTTCAAACATTGTAGTCCACAGTACAGCCGCTTTTAATTTTAATTAACGATTACTAAGAAGCTGCATCTTCGTGAGTAGCTTCGTTTTGACGAGACACCCAACTTCTCTCTGGAAAAATTCTCTATAGTGATAGCTAATAAAGTGCGTAGGCATAAATGCCGATTGGGTGATTGTCCAAATTTTATTCCCAACAGTTAGTTATATAGTTAAATCTTGAGATAATTTGATAAGAAACGTTTGTCCTAAAAAATGGATGGTTTGTCCGAAACGTCCCACAGTGGGCCATTTGCAACTTCTAGCTGGACAAAAAATACTGCAAATTTCTAAATGAGCTTAAAATAGTTTTTAGAAGACCGGAAAATAGTGAAAAAATTCTAAACATTATGGGGGTGATTTTTGAGGGTTGAAAAATAAATTTGCTTCTACAGTGCCGAGTGTGAATATGATAATATGACATCTGTAAATATATCAAACATAGTTAAAAAATTATAAATAGTAGAGGGGTTGTTTTTGAGGGGGTTAAAAGATAAATTTCATTTTAAAATTATGAAACTTCGTGGACATGATAATATTATGTTCGTAAATTCGCCAAAAATAGTAAAAAAATCTAAGCAATAAGGAATTGGATTTGAGAGGATTGAAAAATAAATATATTTTAAAACGATATGTAAGAAAGTTTCAACAAATTTTGTTGTCGTCGAGGCTTTTTAATTGTAGTTGCTCTTTTAGGAGAAGCTGAAGATAATTCCTTGATAATATTAGCAGCATCTCTTTTACCTGAAGAACGAACACACAACCTCAGCTGCATAGGTCAATTCGTCATAGGAACTCGAGTCTAACAAATGTTGAACTTTCCTTTTCTCAGTTTTCTCGATAGATTCCTCAAAACTTTTTACTGGGCGACCAGAACTTGTACCACTCGATATCGATGGCTGAATTTCATAAGTAACTGCTACGAATTCGATGTCATCACCACTTAACCAGTCGTCGTATTTTCTTTAAAAATGTTTCAATTTTCGTGATGATTTTTCCCACCGTTCCAAAATTTTTGAAGATCACTGAATTATATTAGCTTTCATACTTTTGCTGTTTTCACTCAAATCAGTAATTTTCAATTTGTTAATTACTAAATTTAAAAGTTGTTTATGGCTAGTATTTTTATGAAAACCTCGCCACATATTGAAAAACTCTCTTCACGACAATGTATGTGGTGATTCTGAAAAAAATCTAAAATATATGTTATCGCAAAATATCGAGAAAAATGCAAAACACAGTTAAAAACTAGTGACTTTAGCCTGTAACATAAGCCGAAAAACAGTATGGAAGCTCTTGGAAGTGATAAAGTTTCAGCATGCAGAACTTTTAGAACTTTATTATTTTGCTGAAAAAATATCATCCTATTTTAAGGCCTATAGTTTAACTTTATGTAAAAGATTTACAAATGGTAATATCTCAGACATAGTAGACTCTTACCTACAGTTGTAACATCCATAACACAAATTGTCATTAGAATATTATATCACAAAATAACTTTGATCATATGCACCTCTCGCTACGGTAGCAAACGAAATGATGACAGGTATGAAAAATTTAAGGGCACTTTGACTACCTACAGTTTCGTAAGTACTTATAGCAGGTACATAATTCCTCGAATATAATTGAGTTAATGTGTTCTTAATGAGGATACCTGGTTGTTTGTATGATATTTTGATCTGAATTTTGTCCACCATACCAGAATTGCCATACGGTCCACAGTGCGTCCCCCACTCCCAATGTGTTCAAATAACGAAGTTATAAAAAATTATTACTAACCAGCTGATTTTTCCATTGTTGCTTAGTAAATGTTTGTATAATTGCCCTACAAATTAAATGGTATGTTTTCTCAGTCATATATGCTCGGAACGGTAACACTTTAAAAACTGTAAATATTTTTTACAAAAAAAAATGAATCGTGGGGTAGGGGTGATTGAGGTCATCCCCCTCTAGAATTACCACCTTAAGTTATGAGGAGGGCCAGTTCACCAAAATACAGGGTTAGACTGATGTCTGCGCCGGGAAAGAGACTTTAAGGGTGAATTGGGGGCGATTTTGGGGGGTATCAGGGGTTGAAAGACCTTTGAACCCAAGAGTTGGTTTTAGCATCCTCGAATACTGGGGGGGACTAGATAAGCCCTTTGTAATTTTCGAGCAAAATCCCGACTTCTGGCCTCCACTAATTCTTACATTTTCTATGGATTGTACTATATCTATTCGAATGATCTATCTATCTTTTTCAAAATGTAGTCAAATGAAACGTTTATTGCTTGTCCATTGTAAAATTCAAATTTTAAATCCGCAGTCCTATTAATAACAACAGTTCATCTGTTAATGAGAGGTGCACAACAAGAACATAATCTATTAGGTTTGTACGAAACCAGTTACATTAAAGCAATACTGGTGCTCAATCTTCTGTTCGACTGATGTAAAATGAATATTAATTAATATGAATACATTCTGTTTTTACTTAATTACTAAGAATTGATTGTTTATTTTATGGTCATCAAAAATACGTCATTGTGCCAATTTTGAAGGCTCGAGGCACATAGGAAGTGGGTGAAAGATCGATTAGAAGATGTTTCAAATACCAGAGAAAGTGAGTTAAAAAATACTTAAAGCGTATAATGAAAATAAAGAGTCTAAAGATATATCGTATTTCTGACTGTTATTAATCACTATTCAAAGCATAATTATTGAAGGAACATTAATGTTGGATGTTGGATTACCAAGTATGTTATTGAAGCAAAACCTGTACGCCCGAGGGTGTTTTTTGGCAAATATAAATAAAACTAAAAATATGGAAGTAATATATTTTGCTGATAATTCGAAAGCCTAATCTGTTTCCTTCCTCAAAGCTTAGTAGAAAATCTTTTGTGCTGTATATGTTAAATACGCAACCAGGTTGTTCAAACATCTACAGAACAATTCAACAGGCATATACCCTCCTTCAATTATATTATTGCTCATTTTATTATCCGCCTCTTGTTAAAATTCTATAGAGAGAATTTAGAATCAACGTCGGTAAATGGGAATAAATGCTCGTTGAATTGTTCCGCAAATGTATGTCCAATTTGATTTCCAATGTTAAAACAGAAACTTAACAAATTTAACATTGTTTACAATAAAACCATATGAAGAGTTCTGTGCAAGTAATATCTGTGAGTACTGAGTATAGAATATAACGCATACATATCTTAGAGCTATTGATTTAAGATACACAGCACACAAATTTTTTTAATAATGCTTTGAGGAATGAAAAAGGTTAAGTTTCTAAAACGTCAAGAAAATACATATATTTTTATTCTTATTCATATTTTGTCATATTTGTTACAGATACATGCTCTAACTGTTCCTTTGACGCAAAAGGGTTTTTTCAATAGTATACTTGGTAAATATATTATTTTGTAGATGCCATAGATATTATTTTTAGAACTGAAGACGTGGGAGAAAATAGAGAAATATCAGAGGAGCCGGCGCTATACCATTGCCATTGCAAAATTTTAAATACTATTTTTTTAAATTTTAATGTACCTCCTCGAGAATACTCAAACATTTCTAAAAAATATACTGACTTCCATAAAACAATTTTTTTCCAGATAAAAACAGTTGAATGACGAAGGATAACATTTTTCTTGATATTGACAAATATTTTGCTCAGTATTAATTATGAATAATGTAATGTAATAACTTATGTCGCTTAATTTTATTCTCGATATTATCTTAACACTACCGAACATTGTAATTTCTAATTAAATTGTATAATAATATCAGTAATCGAGATATAGAAGTTGTAGTAGTATTTAAATCTCTAGGTATGCAAACATACCAGACTGAAAGATATTAATACACATAAATCGAATTGCATATGCGTACAAATTTAATAAAATATATTAATAATTTGATGTCTTTGCTTATACCGGGTGACCAAGTAAATAGTTTCTCATATCATGTGTTTGGAAATGCAGTAGTAGTTTTACGCATATATTTATTAGCGTGACCCAACCAAAAGCGAAATTTTATTTTGGGCATATGACGATTAGTTTCTATTTTGGGTTCACATGAAGTCCTGAAAATTTCATAAAAAAATATTAAAATTTAGATGTCGCTAGTGTGAGTTTTTAAAACTCGTCCAATCATTTTAATTCTCCCGGCTTGAATTTATTCGGATATGAAATTTTCGAATAAAGTACACAATCCAGACATGAGTCCTTATGTTTTTGGGACCGCTGAACAAGATGGTCATGGTTAATTCTCAAGACAGATGCTGAATCTCTGGATGATGGAATATATAATAATTATACAGGGTGTCCCGAATTGCATATGCCAAACTTCACTAAGTAATACAACTTTTCAAAATAAGAAAACAAAATCCTATAAAGATGGGTCGGGAAGTTATTAGTTTCCGAGATACAGGGTGTTCAAGTAATTCTCCTGAAAATGTTTTTTCATGAATATTTTCGAAACGTCTAAAGATAAACAAATGATAATTTACACAGGAATTTAACTTTCTATGCTTTTTAAGAAAAAAATACGACAACTATGTACGAAAATCATTCAGGAGCGGGTGAAACTGGGGGGCCTGGGTATAATTAAGCCCCAACCTTATTGTGTGACGCTTTTGAATTAATTTATGGGCAGAACTTAAAAATTTGAAGTTTTCTACATAAAAAAGTCTCTTTTGTTTTTTGTCTAAAATTATTAGTTTTTGAGTAAATCCTATCTGAACTTTATTAATTAGTAACCATTATTACCAGCATTCCTGGTGTGCAGGAATGTGCCGGGATTGCAATGTTTGTAACACATGAAAAATAATCTAGCATGCAATGCCAGAATGACAATAATGACATTGTTGTTTTTTGGTTTTCTGTAGTTCATTGTTCTGTAGTTTCATTATTTCCTTTTGGAAAAAGTGTTCTATTGAAAAGTAAAAAATGGCCATGTTTAGTAATGTGGAGTACGCGGATATTCATTTTATTTATGGATACTGTAATGGAAAGGCGAATTCCTCGGTACGCGAATATCGCAGAAAATTTCCTAATAGAAGGAAACCATCTAAAGATGTTTCTATTCGAACCCACCTAGAATTTAGAAATTTGGACTTAAAAGAGGCCCAAGAAATGAAGAACAACGAAATGGACGATTTGAAAACATAATTTTGGCCAAATTTAACAATAATAATAAATTAAGTATCAGAAGATCGATCCAACAGCTGCATGCGCAAGCTGTGCATGTTTCCAAAAACAAAGTTTTCGGATTCTGAAAAAAGACAACAGAAAAGCTTTTCGAATGCAGCCAGTCCAGAGCCTTCAACCAGGTGATCCTGAAAGGCGTATCAATTTTTGTAATTGGTTTATAAATGCCATGGAACAAGATCTCGATTTCGGAAGTAAAATTTTTTGGACTGATGAAGCTAGCTTTAACTACAATGCATCGGTTAATTCTAATAATTTAAGAATCTGAGCTCATCAGAATTCTCATATAATTCGCCCTAGGGCATTTCAACGGGAGTTTAGCGTTAATGTATGGTGTGGTGTTATAAACGGGACTTTTTGTGTGCCCCACATCCTTCCTCCCCGTTTAAATGGACCATTATTTAATGGTTTTTTAAATAACCATTTTTTTCAATATCTCGAAGATATTCCTTTTAATTTAAGAAATGAATGCTGGTTTCAATTGGACGGAGCTCCTGCACATTTTGCTGTTGAGAACCGTTTGTGGGTAAACAATAATTATCCTGAACGGTGGATCGGTCGATTAGGTGCAAGATTCTGGCCACCCCTTTCACCGGATTTAACTCCAGTTGATTTTTTTTGTCTGGGGCTATTTAAAGGACAAAGTCTACGCAATCCCTGTAAACACGAGAGAAGAGTTAAAGAAAGAATTCTCGAAGAATGTGAAAATTTGAGGACTAATCCTGATTTAGTTCGTAAAGCTACACACTCTGTACGGCGCAGATGTCAGAAATATGTTGAAGCTGGCGGAATGCACTTTGAACAACTCTTGTAATTTATAATTTACCTTACTTTAATCTAATTCATTGTTGTCTAATAAAAAATAATATAATCAAATTTTGTTTTACTGTCATTGTTCTTTTGTTCTGCTAAAATTATTCATAAAAAACTATTTCCGAATAAAGTTCAGATAAGATTTAAGTACTCAAAAACTTATAATTTTAGAGAAAAAACACAAGAGACTTTTTTGTGTAGAAAACTTCAAATTTTTTAAGTTCTGCTCATAAATTAATTTAAAAGTGCCACACAATAAAGTTGGGGCTAAATTATACCTAGGGCCCCCCAGTTTCACCCGCTCCTGAATGATTTTCGTACATAGTTGTCATTTTTTCTTAAAAAGCATAAACAGTTAAATTCCTGCGTAAATTATCATTTGTTTATCTTTAGACGTTTCGAAAATATTCATAAAAGAACATGTTCAGGAGAATTACTTGAACACCCTGTATCTCAGAAACTAATCACTTCCCAACCCACGTTTATAGGAACTTTTTTTCTTATTGAAAAGTTGTATTACTTAGTGAAGTTTATCCTATGCAATTCGGGACACCCTGTATATTTCATTAAAGATCATCATTTGTGATAACATTATTTATTTGCTGAATTCCAAACACTGCATGAATCAGATTGAATCCTGAAAATTATACCCCAAAAGTGTCCACAACGACGTAGATAGTTTGAGTTTTAAAAAAAAATGGATGCTAGAAGTTCTACTTACTCAAGCCTAAATATTTACCCGTTTTCAGGAGTTTTTCATTTTCCACTCGCTTATTTCTTCAGAAAAAAAACTGAACCATCGTGCCTAGCCGAAATTTTTCGATATGTTTTCCCACTACAATGTCGTTTAGTTTAAGCTTGAGGAACAAAAAATGGTTTCTCAAAGTTTACTTATTAAACTTAAACTATTGCCCGTTTTCTGCTATTTTCCAACACATTTTAGCTAATACGAAGATATGTAGCATCTGTATAGAGAATTAACCATGACCATCGTGTTCATCTTTATTATCCCAAATAAAATAATCCATATCACATATCCCTTTGCTTTGCTAATTTTGACCTTCATTTATATTTATGTATTGTATACTAAATTTTTATATAGGTTACTATTCAATATAGCGTCCCTGCTTTATTTGCTATAGTTTTTTCTCTAATGAAACCAGTTTAAATTGGATTGTGTGATTGAAAATAAAATAATAAAATTAAATATAACAATAGATTCATGCAGATTGTATTGGTAACGGTTGTCCTTCACCGCCTATTCTCTTTTTCTGACTGATCCGGACAATGTGAGGTGTGTTAAAGCGATGTTAAATGAAACAGTTTGAAAAACGATAGAAAATAATGTAAATTCAATGTCAAAAGTATTCCTCTACTACACTGTAAAAATTGTGAATTCATCACATTTTCGAAAAAGATCCTTTATTTATTTCTCACTGATATTTTAAATAACGTATCAATGCCATCTGTTGAAAGGAATGGAATGATATGGTGATATTTGCATAAAAATAATTATTTTTCTATTCAAGAAAATAAATTCATTTACATGAGTTTTAGACCAGGTGGTATGCCGTATTCGTTTCGAATAAATTTCAAATTTAGTTTTTTTGCTGGATTCAGTTCAGGAGACAGTACCGACTATGAAAATCTGTTACCAACCGGTGACCTGGTCTAACATTGTTTTAAACGATTTAGTTTATAACAAAAATTTTTTTTCAATTTTTTAAAATATTTTTTGACAGATTTCTTGTTCACGTGCAACTTTTTTTCGTTATAAGTTGATATTTTCAATGTCATTAATTTTTTTAAATTAAAAAAGCTGTAAGATAGTTTCTGTATTTTCTTCACAAAATAATTTGTTGCAAATCGATAAATAAAATATTAAAAACGTGTAATTTTTCTTTTCGTTATAAACAAAATTGTTTTTAACAATATCATACCAGGTTGCGTATTTCCTAAACCTAATATTTTGCAACGCAAGTAACTCCCCGTCAATTTTCATTGGTCAATTCAAATCGGTCACAACGCATTATTTCAAAGTCTAATGCGCTGCAGCGCACCCACACTCTCCCATACAACGCATGACATTAGGCTCCTAAATACATGCGACTACAACGCAATTTTCCAAAACCTAATTAATTGCAGCCAACGCCTTCTTATCCACCATCCCCTCAAGAAAAGATTAAATTGGGTAAGTAAGTATGTCAAACAAAATGACAAATAGAACCATAACCAACGATATTTCTATTAGGTCAAGGACATATGTAGCTGGTTAATGAATTTTAGTATTAGGAATATTGGACATAATGTTTAGGGTCAGAGAATATCGTCGCTTTGCTGATCTGACACTTTGAACTCTTTTAGCACCAACTCAGCACAAGCAGTTGGCTGCACTTTTACAATTCTTCCTTGTCTCAATATGGGTTGATTATAAAAAACGTGTTCAATTGACTGCAAGTATTGACTTTTTTCAATGAATCGGTAAACTTCTTGATTAGGCCAATATTGCAAGTTTCACTTTCCCTAAGTTGAAAATTCTGTCGAACTCATATTTCAAATCGGCCCCCGCGGTTTGTTAGATCAATGACAACTTCTTGGGAATTATCAGGATCCTCAGTCATTTTTTTTAAGTGGTGAGTTAAGTTTATGAAGCATACTTTTGAAAAAAAGTTGTCTTTCGCCTGTTGCAAGATACACAACAAATTGTCATCAAATCATCCTCAGACAGGCAGACGGATAGGCAGACGAACGGACGGACATTTTGAAAGTTGTTCAGAATTCGATCACCAGCACAGTGATATAATTTTTTTTTCTCTATGAGCAATATTACCGGTTTTAGAAATGTGCCGATCGAATGCAATCTTCGTTGTGTATTTACGAAGAGTATAATAAACAGTACTTCTGAAATTATTATAATTTAGTAATTTCAGAATTTGTCGAACAAATATATATACATGTTATGGGAACTCAGAAAGAAAAATACGTTGATACATAAAACAAATTCAGTTATAAAGTAAAAGATACCAGCTTTTCAAATTTTCAAAAAGAGTATTCAAGTGGATGTAGGACGTAGGTGTTATGTGGCATTTTTTTAATTTTGAGATTTTTAGTGGAAGAAGGTGTCTCTTCTTTCATGCATCCATCATTGATCTTCCTATTTGTAGGGATGGCAATAAAATGTAATATATCGATATATGAATCACTTGATACATTACAAGACTCAGATCGATATTTTCGATATATCAACAAACAATTATCGATATTGCTATGTATCGGTATAATTTGTACATTTCGAAGAGCGGGAGGAAATATTTGATATCGATATTTGAACCCGATATATTGCAACAAATAAACGATATGAATATATTCATGTTTGATATTTATTTTATATCGATACATCGTTGCCATCGCTACCTATTATATCAAATTCTCACTATATGTGCTATTTTTTTATAACTTAGACAGAGGTTCAAGTTATAAATTTGGTGAGATAAGAAACAACAAAAAATTCACGCAACAATTTACTTAACATCAATTATCTCAGAACTTACAATTTGTAACATAACACCTTCATCCACTTACCCCATGTATTTCTACATGTTTTTCTAAATCTTCAGTGCATCTCGTAATAAGCAAAAATACCAATATTTACAGTCTCGGGAATGCAGTTCGCTAAGACTTATGATATAAATTTTGATACTTACAGAATAAGTAGACAAGAGTATCACGTATACATAGAATATAATGGAAAAGCACATTTGTCTACCTGTATATAATAAAAAGCACTGTATTCAGGTACTGGCGCGGGAGCGTCGGCTTTACTCGACTCCTGTTTTACTGCTATTATATTTTGTATGACGTTTTATAGATTAAGCATCATTTATAATAATTGTTTTCTATTATTTCCTCTAACAATTATTGTTTAATAATGCCATTTTTATAATATATGAGATAATTCGCACCTCGCTTTCTACACTATTTCTACTTCAATAATTTTTTACGGAAATCCTGTGACTTTAATAAACATTTTTGTTGAGACATTTTTTTATTAAAAATGTATGCTCTTTATGAAAATATTTTTTATTTTCCCATACATCGACTCATGTGAAAAATTTTGAAAAAATTCCAAAAAAGGAAAGTTTTTGTTTTTTCTTTTTATGTTGCCGGTCTGTAAAACATGCAAACTTTAGATGGTCTTATTAATTACAATTACACTTCAGAGAACTAAAAAGATGAATCATCTGCCTCCGAACAAGTTTTGAAAAGCTCCTCCTTTTAAAATATTTTTAAAATCGATTGAAAACGAGAAAACATTTTTGGCAAAAGTTGAACTGCTTTCAAAAAAATGGTTACTAAAGATTACGAAATAAAAAATTTCCCCGTCGTCGTCCCGGTTAATTAAACCTTATTATCTATATCAGTATGTGGACACAGCCCTACGGGTTGTGCGACACATTCGTAGTAATATCGTTAAAAATGTAATATTGTTACGTGTTTACATCCCTTGGTAAACACCCCCAATAGCGTGGGTTAGAAATTTATAACACGAGATACCACTAACATTATTTATTAACTTACTATTTACAATACGTAATTCTCCAGGAATGTAACATTAAACACTATTTGTTACTTGATGCTTTACTTCTAGTTCACTTGGGATCACTTCGAACTTATCTGAACTTAACTGATTCCCGCCGTTGGCTTGGTCGCCTTATATTCCCCACAGATGGCCTCTCGAACATTCAAATCTCCTAGAATAGAATCTCGAATAATCCAAACTTCTATAGAACGCAAATTCTGATTCTTCCTTTGGAATCCATTCCTAGCGCCATCTCGGAAGTGGTAGTTGAACTCGAGTACAGGTTTCTATTAAATATAGTGGCCTGTCATCTCTACTATTAACTTAGTTCACGAACGTCACTCGGACGGCGTTACAATAAGTTACATCTTTCTAAAAACAATTTTTGGGTATTTTTTTAACACAACTGCTTAAAATTAAATTGGACTAGTGCTAATATTTCGGCAATAATTAACAATACAATGGGTCCTTGCCACAAATTTTTAAAGGTGCTTTTAATAGTTTAATAAATTGAATTTAAATAAACTTGTTTTGCAAATTTTTCGTTTTTCTTTCCAGGCAGTAAAGATGTAGTAGTTTCTTATTGACATTTTCAAACTTTCTGGTTTGAATGTGTGTTTAAAAGATTTTGAAACCGCAGTCTTATGAAAATAAATAATTCAATAGGTGCACTGTTTTTGGAATTAAAAATGTTTTAGTAAACGCAAACAGGGAATCCCGTATTATGTAGAAACTATTAGGTAACCACAAAATTAATAACTCTGTTTTTTTCTCAAGTAAGGTTCGACGAAAAAGTATTTATTAATAGTAAATAATGTTTATATTTAGAACTTGGACGTGTTCTATACTGTGCTCCTATTAGTACAATAGATCTATAAGGCGAATATATTTACATAAATAATTATTATATCTAATAATAGATCAATTCAAATAACATACAGAATTCCAAAAATTTGATACTTGAAATTGGTGATGCATATTTAAATTTTTTTACTGACAAACATTTTCAATTTGTCACTTGCAAATTATTTATACTTCTCTGTGTTAAACATTTAACTGATGCCTTAAGGTGGCCATTCCCTAGAAAGAGACATCCGATAGGGAAATATTTATGATCCTTGGCTATAACTTTTTTTTCTTAGTACGTATAATTAAAAACTAAAAGAGTACCTAAGTAGAACCATAACAAGACTATTACTATGAATTTCCCTCAATAATTTCAGTGATTTTCATAATAGCTAAATTTAAATTTGAAAATTATGTTAGTCTTCCCATTTCGTAGTTTTAAATCTAGCTATTTTGCAAACTACTGAAATTATTGAGTGAAAATTCAGAGTAATGGTCTTGTTATGGTTCTACTTAGGTACCCTGATAGTTTTTGTAAATATATGTACTAAGAAAAAAAAAGTTATGGGCAAAAAGTTTCTTTCTAGGGAATGGCCACCTTAACAGTCAAATCAACGTTTCTTGAAAACCGTTCGTCTTGTCGTTCTCAAACAAAGGGTTCCTTTTACTTTCACATCCACGTATTGGAGTGAAAGAATAGTAATCGTAAAAAAATTTCAATTTTTTTTTTTGTAGAGATAGGTTTGGAATGTTATGAAACACCAAGTTTTGGGAGAAAAAAATTATGTCTGTCGCTCGGCCTATAACTCGTGTATGCACGTTTTTCTCACAATCGGTTTAAGATATTGACTTGTTTGGTACACTTATGTATTATAACGAGATCTGGAAATGGATTATAATTTAAGCTTACTCCGGTGAAGGGTTGGGGGTAAATAGGGGAAAGTAAATAATATAATATATGCTAGAAGCCAAGGTCTCAAATTTCTTTATGACATTTTCTGCCCCCACGACCATCCCCAGTCTATTATTAAAGGGGTTAACGAAATAAAACTTATTTGAAACTGTATGCATTATAGCGAGATCTGGAACTGGATTATATTTTGAGTTTAGTTTGTTGAAGGGTTAGGGGTAAATAAGTGCAGCAAGTTAATAAGAGTCCAGAAATCTGAGATTTGGGGTATATTCTAGAAACCAAGGCCTTAAACTTTTTTATGACGAGTTCTTACATTTGGGGTAGCTTATTACAAAAAAATGAAGACAACTATCATCATAATGAACAGCAGCAGGTACCACTGCCACGCATAAGAAAATAATAACTAGTAACGTACTTGATGGAAATTGTAATAATTATTTACGATACAAGTATCGTAAACTTTCATATTACGATACGCGATGGGATATTTGACAAACGAGGCCGAAGGCCGAGCTTGATAAATCATCAAGTATCGTAATATGAAATTACGATACAATGTTTGTTTACTATCAATACTTCTCATAATGTTATAAAGAAGGTTATAACTTGTAATTATAGCAATTTTAAGACGATAAGCAATAAACTAGTAGTTTGGAAGTAATCTGTCATGTTTATGTCGCTAGCTATCACTGTGGTTATGGGGCACAAGGGTACACTTTCTAACATTTAAAATTCCGTGGACAACATTAATATTCAGTTGCCTCTACATCTGCAGGAATTAAAATATTAAATTGCAAAGGTGTAGTAATCAATGTTTACAATAAGTAAAGTCTAATTTTTATTATTTTCAATTAATAAATATTCCAAATGTAATTAATGATACTAATAAATGAGTTCTAATTTAATTCCAATTTATATTAATGTCTAATTGCTCAAATTTTTAAATCATTTTACCGCATTAGTTCGGTAAAGTGACCTTTTACCAAACTAGTGCGGTAATGTACTTATATCATTATGACATTGAAGTGAATATTGTAATGTTTGACATTACATATTGACAGTAGATATACATAATTTACAAAACTATATTAAGATAGGTATTAACATATGGGTGCTAGGTAGGGACTCTCATCAGGAACGACGAAACATAAGTGAGAGCCTTTGAAAGAAAAATAAACAGCAAAATATTTTTTCCCACTCAGAAGGAATAAGGTTAGATGGAGAGAATGATTTTAGGTGTAAATAGGCTGCTAGGAAGTGCAGATATTGTATGGCATATAAAGGCACAATCGCTCCGCTGGTTAGGACTTGTGATTAGGACATAAGAAGCTTGAACGAAAAGGGTATTGCAGTGGAAGCCTCGGATAAGAAGACTGAGAAAAACCTACACAGAAATGGTTAGATAATATGAGAGGAGATAGGAGTCAGGACAAAGGACGGAGGATAATACAGAATGGCAGCTTTTAATGAAGCAGGCCAAAGGCTAATAGGATTTGTACTGCTAAAAAAAAGAGAATAGATACGGTTCGGTAAATTGTGACCTTCTATCAGTGAAGCGGACTATTTGCAATAGGTGTTTTGTCGCTATGCATACTATCCATGCGTTTGTAATTTCCAAGCTTAAAGAACGCCCTGCGTATTATTTGTTACATTGAACATTACTCATTAATATTATCTAGTGATCTCAAGAGTATGCTGGTGAGCAGTAGACTTATCATTTCTTCGATTTAAGATAGGCCCTGATATACTCCTTAAATCTAATTACAATTGGGCATTTTGTTTGTCCAACATACTGTAAGTTCAAAGTTGTGTATTGATGTATTTATTGAAAACAAATAGGCGTAACTTGAGTTCCAATTTCAACGGTTCGCCCAACGCCTTTGAATACATCCTGAATCTCTGAGACACATTCGAAACCCCGTACCTCGAAAACAAAACATAGTACAATGTTTATGGGTTTATGGTAACAGGAAATCCACTATTATTACGTACCTTTATTATTGATTTAAAATGTGATAGGCAATTTTAACGTTCTTGAATCTATGCAATATTTGGCATACTGAACATTATATCAAGATTCAATTAAAAAGTTTTGGGCCAAGTTGCAAATGCTATTATATATCAATTAACATTATTTCCCATGAAATATAATTAATTAGTTTTCTATTGTTGCTGTATTATAATGTAATATAAACAATATAAAATAATATTAGTTATTGTATTAATATATAAAGCTGATAAATAGAAATAAAAAAAATTGTAAATATTTTACATGACACAACAGAATGAATTCAAACCTGTCACGAACTATTTTAATCTTAAAAAAAGTTATTTTAATAAAGATATGCAATGGCAAACAATAACAACAACAACTAAAATATAAGTGGTAAAATGTATACTAATAATTGTAATAATATATTGGGCTATATTGTACAGGGTGGGGCAATAGTGCGTCGGACCTTGATATCGCGAGTTCTACGATAGCTAGAAAGTTTAAAAAAAATTGCAAATAAACTAGATAAAAAAGTCTATAACTAAAAATTATTTTCGAACATACAGGGCGAGCCAAGACGGAATTACAAGACCAGGTGCCTTTTTTAAACTAGAATGCTATGTATATCAGTACATTTTTTGGAGCCTATTTCAAGGCTCTATTCATTTCTATATTAGCATTGAATATCTCCCAACCGCTTGGATGTAATGAATTTTTTTGTTGAAACAATGCAATTTGTAGATGGATATTAAAAAAATCACCATAGTCACCATTATGGGTTTTAAGAAAAACTTATGTGAATGCTAGTTACGAGACATCTAATTAATGTTTTTGAATCATTTTCGTTTCCTAAAACTGTACAGGGTCGCCAAAAATTATTCTTCAATTAAGAACGTTTTAAATTGAATTTTCTAAATTTTTTCAAATGGGACACCCTGCATATTTTTAACGATGTGATGTAGAAATGAAAAACATTTTTTTGTAAGTACTTCCCTATGGCGAAAGTTCTTAATTGAAAAATAATTTTGGCCACCCTGTACAGTTTTAGGAAATGAAAATGATTCAAAAATATTAATTAGATGTCTCGTAACTGGTATTCACATAAATTTTTCTTAAAACACATGATTGTGACTGTGGTGATTTTTGTAATATCCGTCTGCAGATTGCATTATTTCAACAAAAAAATTCATTACATCCAAGTGGTTGGGAGATATTCAATACTAATATATGAAGCATAAAAAGAGGTTCAAAAAATGTACTGATGTACATAGCATCCCATTAAAGAAAAGGCACTTGGTCCAGTAATTTCGTCTTGGCTCGCCCTGTATGTAAATAATTTCTGGTTATGGACTTTCTCATCTAATTCACTTGCAATTTTTAAAAAATTTCTGGCTATCGTAGAACTCCAGATATCGAGGTCCGACGCAGTATTACCCCACTCTTACCAGCACTATTACCCCAGTTTTGAGTTTTTATGTACAGTATAAATATGGAGTGAACTATACCGGGTGAGTCACGAATTGCGCTCGCCCCGATATTTCCTAAAATATTTGGAATAGAAAATTGAAATTTGGAGGCCTTATTACACGACTAAAATGCCATCTTTTCAATAAAAAATCAAGTTTGGTGCACATCCGGTTTGACCGGAAATGCCCACAACTTTCGATTTTTAAATGGAACACCCTATATATTTTTACATTTTTGGAATCTAGAGGAAGTTTTGAACACAATACATCCATTTTGGTCACTTTTTGATAAACATTAAAAATTTTATTAAAAAATCTATTTCTGAATCCAGAGTGCTATGGTGCCCAAAATATATTTTAGTTTGTGTGCTACGTTACTATAAAAATAAAAAGAGCAATATGATTGCATTACTTAATTCTCTAGAGGCGTTTAAAATTTTTAAATGTGATTTTTACCCACTAACTCGGTTTTTTTAAATGGGAATTTAATCGTTCACCAACATTTTTAAATACTTCATTTTCATACGAATCTAATGATACCAAAATTTTTAAAATCCGCACAGAAATATTTGAGATTTCAGCCAAAATACAATGCAACCAAGCTTTTAGAAATATGCGGCTAATAGATAATAGATTAGTGGGATTTGGAAACTAAAATGGCACATTTCTGTGTAAATCTGGTAACCTAATAACATTGGAAAAATCATAGTAGCCATTGAATGTAATAAAACAATATCAGCTGTCAGACAGACTCGTGTAGTTATAGGCAATCTTGAGCTATCAAACATTTAATAATTGTGAGCGCAAAGAATGTTACAATTCAGTTTAGCATAGGTATGTGGAGGTAAACACAATTACATCCACAAGAACATTTGCAATAGAATGCGACATCAGTTCGGCTTTCAGAGTTTTATCTAAATGAACATAAATATCGGGCCTATAAATAAATAAAAATCAATTCCGTTTGAACAATTAAACTTAAACTA
Source organism: Stenurella melanura (assembly GCA_963583905.1). NCBI lineage: Eukaryota > Metazoa > Arthropoda > Insecta > Coleoptera > Cerambycidae > Stenurella > Stenurella melanura. Next base: position 214,217,739 of record OY757309.1, read on the forward strand.
GGTAACAGTAGGTATCTTTAAAATAATTAATATAATTAAACCATAAATTGACATTTATAGATATGGTTCAAAATGTCCACCATTTTTTTCTATACACAATTCGCCTCTGCGTACATTTGCTTGAATGGCTCTACGCAATTCAGCCGGCGTTATTTCATTAAGAGCCCGTACAACTTTATTTTGCAGCTCTTCACGGGTATTTGAAAAAGTTTTATAAACTTTATCTTTGAGAGTGCCCCATACATAATAGTCAAGGGGTGTTAAGTCAGGTGACCTAGGAGGCCACCTGATATGACCTTGATTTGCGATAAGGCGTTCAACATGCAAGTTGTTTAAATATTCCATCACTCTTCTGGAATTATGTGGGGGAGCACCATCTTGTTGGAAAAACAGATTTTGTAAATAGGCAAGAGGAAGTAAGTCAAGAAATTCTGCTGTCTGGTTTTGTAAAAAGAATAAATATCGTTCGCCAGTAAGTGTTCCATAAAAAAATATGGGTCCAATTATTCGATCTCCAAGTACTCCAAGCCGACAGTTAAACCCAAATCTTTCCTGAATATTCCCCCGCCCTACCAACCTCGGATTTTCTTGAGCCCAGTACCTAGTATTATTTCTGTTAAACATACCTTGGTTCGTAAATCTACTTTCATCTGAATATAAAATATGAAAAGGAAAACCTGGGTTTTGTTGTACTGCATTTAAGAACCAGTTGCAATATACTAGCCTCCTGTCGTTATCATCTCCATAAAGATTTTGGTGTATTTGGTATTTATAAGACCGAAACTTATGTTTCTTTAAAATTCTGCAAACCGAAGACTGACTAATGTCGCATTCCATTGACAATTCCCTTGTTGATGTTGTTGGGTGTACCATCACAAATCCTAATACATCAATTTCTTTGTCCTCACTTACAATAAATGTTTGATGGTCATCTTGTTGATTGGGTTCGTTTCTTAATTCTTGTTCCACTCTGGCAAACAAGTGTCTGCTTGGATGACGTATTTTGGGATATCGTTGCTGATACAGTTCTGCAGCTGCAGTTGAATTTTTGAGACGCTCTCCATATATCAGTAACATATCGACCTTTTCATTTCTACTAAAATTATTCATTTTCTTTAATTTTTACTCAAAGAGATTTCCGCAACGCTTTATTTTGTATCTGTCTGACAGCTGATATTGTTTTATTACATTCAATGGTTACTATGATTTTTCCAATGTTATTAGGTTACCAGATTTACACAGAAATGTGCCATTTTAGTGTCCAAAGCCCACTAATCTATTATCTATTAGCAGCATGTTTCTAAAAGCTTGGTTGCATTGTATTTTGGCTGAAATCTCAAATACTTCTGAGCGGATTTTCAAAATTTTGGTATCATTAGATTCGTATGAAAATGAGGTATTTAAAAATGTTGGTGAACGATTAAATTCCCATTAAAAAAAAACGAGTTAGTGGGCAAAAATCACATTTAAAAATTTTAAACGCCTCTAGAGAATTAAGTAATGCAATCATATTGCTATTTTTATTTTTATAGTAACGTAGCACACAAACTAAAATATCTTTTGGGCACCACAGCACTCTGGATTCAGAAATAGATTTTTTAATAAAATTTTTAATGTTTATCAAAAAGTGACCAAAATGGATGTATTGTATTCAAAATTTCCTCTAGATTCCAAAAATGTAAAAATGTATAGGGTGTTCCATTTAAAAATAGAAAGTTGTGGGCATTTCCGGTCAAACCGGATGTGCACCAAACTTGATTTTTTTTTTGAAAAGATGGCATTTTAGTCGTGTAATAAGGCCTCCAAATTTCAATTTTCTATTCCAAATATTTTAGGAAATATCGGGGCGAGCGCAATTCGTGACTCACCCGGTATATACTCTCCTAATAAGGACCTTATGATTTAGAAAACGTGAATTGAGAAACTCTTCCTTTTAAAATATTTCTGGTTAAAAATGAGAAAAAGACGTCCAAAAAAGTAGGTAATTAAATGGTTCACATCAAGAGATTTACAACGGGCAATAAGACATTGTGTCTCGCAGCGTGTTATGAAAGCAAATAAATGCGTCCTTTATTTAAAAAGTAAAAGTTTGTTTACTAGTCAGCATTAATAAACTGGTCGACAGTTCATTAAATTCGGAAACTTTCCCTTATTCTTTAAATCTCGTAATAGCGAATATATCACTTGCATATTTCATTAACAATTTTTACTTCACACCTATTACAAATAGAGGGTAGGCGTGTTAGTAATAAACTAAAGAGGAACTAATGTAAGAATTATGAATATTAGTTAATTATTTTTAATTATTCTCAGGTTTATAATTTATAAAATACGGTTTGTTTAACGACTGAAAATCTATAAAATAATTAATAGTGTGAAAATAGTCACAAGTATTATTAGAGAATATGCAGTATGTATGCTATTTATTGTATTTATTTAATGTTTTGTGGTTTTTACATAACTAATGAGTATTTTTCATTGCATTGAAGTTAATAGGAAAACGTGCAATTGAAATTAATGAAATGTGGCGCATGTATGATTTGATTTATGCTTGGTTTTAACCACAATATTTTTAACTTAGAAAAAAATACGTAAAAGGAGAAAAATATACATGGGAGGGGGGGGTTGGGGGGGGGGTGAAAAAAGATTATTTAAAAACCTTCTGTAAATTGTACAAACTTTTATGAAAATGTAAAATGTCCTAATTAGCACAGGCTGGTTACGGATACTGTGTATCGTTTACAGCACTTTAATAAAACCAAAACATAGCTGTATCAACGTTTTTCAAGAGTTTAAATAACCCAATTGGGGAATCTGTAACACTTTTGCGAAACGTTGTAATAGCTTTCAAAAAACATTTTTAACACCACCAGACAACTAACTTTAAACAATCTTCTTATTTAAACCGGTATCTCAGCAACCTACATATATTCATATATAAAATTTTGGATGCTCTAAAATAAGTAAATATCGAGCAGTATTATAGTCATCTGGCTCTTAAAAGTATTTAAATTGTTCACACACACTTGCATATGTTGTCAAATCGTAACGTTTTAATAACTCCAGTAAATTGCAATACGATGTTTATAGAACGAATGTTCATAAATTTAGGATTGTCTTTGAAGCGTTTTTAAAACCGCATTTCAATTTTTATTGCAACAAATGCATGTAAAACTGTATTAGAGTTTCAAGACAGTTACTGAAAGTAAAACGTAACGTTTAATGTCCATAGTATATTAGTTGTAGTACGGTTAGGAAAACAACACTTCAACCGGAAAAGTTTTAGTCAGTTTTTAAAATTCTATCAGCAATTACTTTCATTTTATTAAAAATTCATATAGGTAACTGAAATCTTTTGGTATTCTTGAGTAATTTTTATCTATTAAATATCCAACATTTTCTAATAAAACAACGTTCCTAGGCTCCCGGTACCGGTAACCAACTTTATCCCGGTATACATGACGTCACAGTTATCTGGGTAATGTTTACGACATCCGGTTATTGTATTTTGATTTTTTATTTTGGTGACATGTATTACACTATTAGAAGTAGTTTATGATTACGGGCAATGAAATAATGAGCAAATATCTAATAGTCCTACAACCTTACGGGAACGTGGAGCGAATAGGAGTGCTGAGTGTGTAAAAGTATGTAAGAACAGAGATGTATTGACGCAAAGTTGTATATAAGAGTAATTTTGAACAGTGGAACATCGTTTTGTTTCCAAAATTTTGAGGTATGTCAAGGTCGTCCGTTGAAAGTCAGTAGGTAGTATCCGAGAAGGCGAAGGAGCATTTGCCCCGTTTTTACAAATTATTTTCAATTGTGCAATGCAGATTTTTCTATGGGATGGCGATTTCTACGAGCAGAAGTATGGAGCAGCTATGTGATCACCACTTTCACCAGTCATCGCCAACATATTCATGGAAGAATTTGAAGTAGAAGCTATACGCAGCAGTGAGAAGAAATCGAAATGTTGGTTGCGCTACGTAGACGACACTTTCATTATATGGCCCCATGGAGAATCGTCGTTAACTATCTTCTTCGATCATTTAAACAATCGCCATCCAAACATCAAGTTTACGATGGAGACCGAACAAGAGGGAGGTTTGCCTTTTTTAGATGTATTGGTGAACCGTTCAAGCAATGGTAAACTGGCACATGGAGTTTATAGGAAGAAAACACATACTGATCGTTACCTGCATGCTACATCACACCACCACCCACAACAAAAGAGGTCGCTGATAAGAACTTTGTTCCACAGAGCTACAACAATATGTGACGAAAAGAGCAAACCCGAGGAACTTAAAAACGTCCAACAAGCACTAGAAAAGAATGGTTACAAGCAAAGAGATATGCAACGAATTATTAACAGAGAGAGAAGAACAATAACTGAAGAAAAGGCACAACCTACAACGTATGCGTGCTTACCATTTGTCGCCGGAATCACGGATAGGCTAAGAAAAATTCTATCAAAAAAGAAAATAGGTGTACGTTTTCGAACAGTGAAGAAAATACAACAGTTGCTTCCCTCAAACAAGAACCCCATCCCTAAACTGTTGACGAAAGGTGTTTACCAGTTGGACTGTATATGCGGAAAAAGTTACATCCGACAAACACGGCGAAGTATCCAGTGCAGAACCAAGGACCATCAGAGATATACTAGACTCGGATACACAGATAAGTCGGCTGTAGCAGAACATGTTCATCACAATGAGAACCATAAGATCAAATACGAGAACGTTAGGATATTGGACAGAAGCGCGTTATTACCCAAGAATTATTAGGGAATCACTGGAAATTATGAAAAATAAGAACAATTTCAACAGAGAAGATGGGTATCGACTAAGCAATACATGGAGACTAGCTTTGCCAAGTACCAGTAATGTAATCGGTCACGATCAACGGAGCACGACGAATGTGCAACCAAGCGTAGCAGCGCCCAGGTATATAACGAGAAGCCGAACTCAACAACTTCAGTCTTTGGAACCCTTCTGAAGAAGCTGACAACATGATCGGCGAAACGTCAAGTCAAGTGCGACGACTACGGCAAAATCCGGAAGAAACTACTTCATTAATTTCAATTGCAAGAACGACGCAAATGTTCCTAGCCCTTCTCAGATACCACCTTAACTTTCAACGGACGACTTTGACCTACCTCAAAATTTTGGAAAGAAAACATTCCACTGGTCAAAATTAATTTTAAATACAATAAACTTGCACCAATACTTCTCTATTTTTACATACTTTTACCCACCCAGCACCCCTATTCGCTCCACGATCCCGTAAGATTGCAGGACTATTGGACATTTGCACATTATTTCATTACTCATAAACTACTTCTAATAGTGTCTAACTACATGCCACATATAATAAAAAATCGAAATGCGATAAATGGATGTCGTAAACATTCACCAGTTACGTCATAAACTTCTTAGAGATAACATTTGACATAAATGATAGGATCTCTTTATTCCAACTATTAAAAAAAGTTACATACTTGTCTTTTTCTCGTCTTGTATTCACTTACATACATAGTAAGAATTTTAATTCGCTCTGTTTCTGTTAACCTCATTTGGATATTTATTTAAAACATGTGTATGAAGTACATCAAAAATGAATGTAATTACTATCTTAAAATTCTATAGTTTACATATAGTCCATTGAAATGTTACAAACTTTTGGCCGAACCTTGCATTTTGGGTAGGACAAGATTTTTATCTTTTGATGTTTAGGGGGGTCAGTTTGTTTTCGGGGTTGAAAGCCCCCCATTTGGCCACCATCTTGAAAGAAGGGGCGTAAACAGTTATTCCGCGATATCTTGAAAACGGTAAGTTTCACACATTTTTTTGTAAGGATTTAAATTCTCTACAGTCTTGCTCTAGATACTTTTCACGGTAAAATTGAAGCTAAAAAAGTTATAATTAAAAATAGTCTAAAATCTTGATGAAAAATATCATTTAAGGGTTACAACTTTTTTTCTATTAATTTTATTGAAAATACACCTCAAATGTTCCTTGTACATCGTTTTATTGCGAACAATTTTCTCCGCTCATTTTTTAAATTTCTTTTATTTTGAGAGGTGTTAGGACGCTGCAAATGGATCAAGTGCATCAAAAAGGGCATTGAACAATTCTGAAAAAAAAATGGAGAACATTCCTGGGATGATTCCAAACTCTTTTTGCCTCTTACAATTTTTGTGCAAACTTCTTCTTTTTCCAGTTAAAAAGTCGCAAAGTTTTAAAATTTTTATTTTCCCTCGTCGAATAACTATAAAAAAAATATCGATAAAAGTATTTACACAAAACTTACCTCTTTATTTGTGCATGGTGGTCACTCTAAAAAATTATTAATTACGAAGTGACATTGAGAATAATAATCGGAATATAGTTATCACTATTATTACAAAGAAAACCTGATAACTTTTGGTGGAAATTTATTTTTTTTTCATCTGTTTCATAATGGTGGTAAATAGAATACTTCCCTTCGGTATGCGAGGGAAGTAAAAAAGATTAAAAATTTTCTTAATTTTTTTTTTTTTATAGGTTTAGAATGCCATGAAACGTGGAAATTTTAAATTTGAACAAAGAAAAAAATTTTTACACCTATTTTAGTGGTAAAAATGTTAATAAAAAATGTTCTCTTTTTTTGAAATAGGTTTAGAATTCCATGAAACGTGAATTTTTTTTCCAAAATGTTAAAAAAAATTTCCAATATTTTTTCCGAAATGGGTCAAAAATGTCATGAAACGTGGAAGTTTTAAATATGAGTAAAAACATTTTTGCATCTATTCCATAGTAGTGATAGAAAAAGATTAAAAATTTTTTCAAAAAATTGTCACGGTCCACCCTGTATATTTTCCAGTGAAAGTTTAACCATTTCTTCGCTAACAGTAGCATGAGCTACCTACCAAATTTGACTGTTCTCCGTCAAGTAGTTTTTTTAGTTAATGCACCAACAGACAGACAGACAGAAGGACAGACAGACTGACGGAATTAACAACCTATATTTTCGTAATCTACATGATCTGAAACGTGAGAATCCGAAAAAATCTCGGAGGGTGATTTTTTCTCGAATGCAATACTTCCCTTCGGTATGCGAGGGAAGTAAAATGACAATTTCAGAAAAAATGTTTCGAACAAAAGTAGTCTATTTTTAGTCAGACAATCCGAATTCGCAATAAAAAATAGGGGTCCCCATTTTAAAAAACGAATTTGACCTAGAATGACATTAACCATTCCACCCAAAGAGGCATATACCGCCGAACCACCCCCATCCACTACAACTTTTGTTTTTTTCATAGAGTGCTTATTAATCGAAATATTTGAAAGTTTCAGGTCAAAAATATCACCGGATGATTTTTTTTGTCTGAAACTTTTAAATATCTCGAGTAATAAGCACTCTACGAAAAAAAATTTCAAACGAAAGTTGTAGAATTGGATGGGGGCGGTTCGGCGGTATGTCACTTTGAGTTTGGGTGGAAAGGTAATGTCAATCTAGGTCAAATTCGTTTTTTTAAATGGGAACCCCTATTTTTTATTGAAAATTCGGATTGTCTGACTAAAAATAGACTACTTTTGTTCGAATTTTTTTTTCTTAAATTGCCATTTCCTTCAGTTATGTAGGGAAAATCAAAATTTTAGAAATTTGCGATTTTTTTACTTGAAAAAGAAGACAAAAATCGTAAGAGGCAAAAAGAGTTTAGAATCATTCTAGGATTGAAAGAAATTTAAAAAAATGAGTAGAGAAAATTGTTCGCAATAAAATGATGTATAAGAAACATTTGATGTGAATTTTCACTAAAATCAGTAGAAGAAAAGTTATATTTTTAATTATAACTTTTTTAGCTTCAATTTTACGGTAAAAAGTATCTAGATCAAGATTGTAGAGAATTCAAATCTTACGGTTCTCAAGATATCGCGGAAAAACTGTTTACATCCCCCTTTTTAAAATGGCGGCCAAATCGGGAGGGGGGGTTCAACCCCGTAAACCGAGTTTTATACTCACACTAACCCCCTCTAAACATCAAAAGAAAAAATCTTGTCGCCATTTAAAAAAAAAACATCGAAGACATCACAGCTTTAATACAGTTCTGGATATGTGTCAAAGGATGCGCACTTAAAAATAGTCTGCTTACATAACTGTAGTAAATAATATTTACGTAAAATTATCCGTTATGGTATAATTAGCAATTAAGGCTAGGTATACGGTACACTTAAAAGTGTTTAAAATCGTGGCAGTTACGAACATTCTTTTGTACCGTGAAGTCCTTTGCGTAGAATAAAATTAAATGTCATCAATTGAATAGAGTTTTCATATATTTCATATTTATGCCAACAATTATAACTACATAGATATTTCTTTGTGCGATATTCACTATTATGCGAATTACAGACCAAATTCGTCACTTTTCTTCTAACATCATAGTGGAAGATAACTGAGCATTATCTTGTAGTCAATTTGCAGAGCAACAATGGCAATATTTAGCTATGACCCAATTTAATTCTGCTCTTCAGAATAGTATTACCAGAGAATATTCCGCAGGCTCTTCTTGCAGGATCGAAGTGACGTTGAGAAGGAATCCGGAAGAATTTTTCCGTTTCCTATATTGCTACAACTACCCATTACCATACTCACATAGGAAATGAAAAGCTACCTCATGCAGTCCGTTTTCTAACCGTTTTTAGCTACCTAGGTCAATGAAAATCAGTAAGTGGTATCTGAGAAAGGCGAGAAATATTTGCTACCTTTTTACAAATTATTTACAATTGCAATAACGGCGCAAATGTCCCTTGCCCTTGTCGGATACCACTTACAACGGACGACCATGACCTGGGTAGCTAGAAACAGTTAGAGAGCGGAGCGCATGAGGTACCTTTTTATTTCCTATGCGGGTATGGCTATGGGTAGTTGTAACAATATAGGAAACGGAAAAATAAAATCCGGAAAGGGGCTACACAATTCAAGACAAAATGCGCACACACCAAGTATCCTAGAATTATTTTTGTTCCGAAAAATCCCAGTTCCACGACCTGGAATCCAACACGGGACTCCGCACGAGAGCTTCTCAAGCACGCAGCCATACTATCTCTACTCTCGCAATCTGCTATTTATTTAAGAATTGCTCTTAGTAAAAAACAGAAATTCGATAGCAGAGTAAAAATTCGGTTAGAGAATCTCATAATATCGTGATGTCGTCATCCAGAAAATCAATAATAATTAAGACCTGTCAAAAAAATTCACAGTACGTATACACCTGTAATACATGAATAGGTATTTGCGTGCAACATTTATTATTTTTATGAATAAAAGACAGAGAATAAATTCACGTTAATTTTGTTACGTTGTTTGTGCGTCATTATGTGGCAGTTATTAAGCATAGCGTTGTTTACTGACGGTGGTGGTCTTTTATTATTGGTGATGACGGTTAGTAAAAAAATAAAAAGGTTATGGTGCATTTACGTGAAAATTCTTCCTCAAAAGAAAATGATTCTATTTATTTGGAGTAATAAGAGAACCATTTTATTTATGCCATGATTAATTATTTCATACAAAATGTCATGTGCTGTTTGAAAATGCAACTTTTTATTAATTTAATGTTCTGTATTTTTTTCACTTACCAATAATAATGTATTTAAAGTGTCCTTGATATACCTGATTTTCCACTCAGTGAGATGGAGAAAATCTGGCTTCTTCATATTTCTACCTTCAATATTTACTTAAATATATTTTGTATAAAGCGAAACGGAAAAGAAAAGCAAAAGTCATAAAGAATGTTTCGACTTTGTAGGCTTGACAGATCTAAAGCCATATTATTAACATTATTTATTATTTATTATTAAAGGTTATTCTTTTTCTGTGCCATGATTTTCCTAAGTTATGAAACTACCCATTTGTGTATGAATATGAGTGAATTTTCGAGTAAATCTGCTTCATGCTCTGTTCCCGTGCTGGCAGCACAACTGTTTAATCGAAATTTTTTGAAAAGGAGAAAATTATCAAGGCGACCAGACCCGTACATGTTTTTTATACTCTTAAGAAATACGGAAACGAGGAATACATTTCTAAAATTCTAAGTATGTATCTCTCGTAAAGAGAAAGAAATCATAATGTGATCGAATTCTGAATAACTTTCAAAATATCTGTCTGTCCGTCCATCCGTGCGTCCATCACGTTTCTTGTAAGTACGATTGTATTAAAATTTGGAGAGTAAGTTAGCCTTAGCTAGAGGAAAAACCCTATTGTTTTGGAATAATCAATAGGTAATTAAAAAGTTTCAACTTTTTAATTTTTATGTTTTGTAATTGAGTATAAAGCTTGTGAGATGTTATTTCCTATCATTATTTATTTATTCATATATATTACAAATATACATTTAATAGTGATATGATGTCGGTCGAAATGTGATTTTTAATTTGACATTTTATCTTTGACACATTAAAAGATTCCAGATCAATAAATGTTGGTCTAACGGTTAAACTTTCTACTTGAAATCAAAAAGTCGCAAGTTTGAGACCTCAGTAGGTTGATGTAGATCTTGTTTTTTTTATACTAATGAGTGTTTAATCACCTAAGATGCAATCAGAAAATTAAAAATATCTAAAACCAACATTGTTACAAAAAACTGAGAAGAGTGTCCCATAGAATGCGCAACATTTAATATCGTTAATATACAACAGAGTTTCACACAGGAAGTTGTTAAAGGCGCCATCAATCTGGATGCTAAAAAACAGTGGTCCTAAACGGAGCCCCGAGGAACTCCAAACGTTGCTGTAATTTCAATAGATGCGAATCTGAGGTACAACATACTCGGACTCCTTTCTGTTAAATACGTTTTGAACTATTCTAAAACTAGGCTATTTATGCATTAAGAATTCGTAATCCAATCTATCGAACACGTTTGAAAAGTATGTACATATTACATCAATAGAGTTCTGTATCTTATATTTTAGCGGTAAATTATGGTATCATTCAAGGTGGATCGACATGATTCTTTATTGATTTCGTTGTCAGACGGAATGTAATTTTTGAATTACGTTTGTTCTGTCCACTAAGTAAATACATTATTTAAAAAGTGCTTTTGAAAGGCATTCTGTCTTATCGATAAATAAGTAAAATAATTAATAATTTTTTGAATTCTTTTCTTAATCATTAGATTGCCTCAAGGAGGTGTCCTTGACCTACTATTTATATTTACGTCAGTGACCTGAGAAATACTTAAGCTTAAGATAACACTAATCGTACCTACATTAGGGGCCATCCATAAAATACGTCACTGAGGATTTCACCTTTTTGGACCCCTTCCTCTCCCTTCGTCACGCTAAGTCACACTTTCAGCGACCCCCCTAACAAATATTACGTCACAAAAGGTCGCCAATCCCCATAAGCGATTTCTTGTGATTGAAAATAGCATACAGATGAATAATTTAAAATATTTTTTATGACCACATAAGTAAATAAATAAGTGTATATAATCTGAAAATCTGAAACATTGATTTTGGGGCAGGGCCGTTGAGAGAAAATCGGAGCCCGGGAGGTAGTAACATACAACTCTCAGCAATTTTCAATATAAATTTCGCGTTCCTGATTTCGAAGAGCGGGGGAGGGATGATGTTCCCTAAGATTAGATATTTACCTCGGCCGAGAGGGGGGGACACTCTTTAAAATTCGGTATTTTCCCCACACAATGAAAATTCATTGTGTCCTTTACATTATTAAACAGATCTAACTAAATAGATTTACAATTGGTTCCCAATAAATAATTGGAAGTAAACTAAATGTATTAATTTTTTTAATACAATTTTCTTTTTCAGGTAAGCTACCTTAATATCTACAGAATACAATCAAGGTACATGTAAGTATGCTTGAAATCCAGATTTGATCAAGGTGCACTTTTTTACAATTTTAAGCTATGTTTCATTTTTAAATGGTAATACAAAATTACAATGTTTCTACCTAGTGTAGTAATATATGACTAGAATACGTATGATTTTTGCGGATAGAAGACTTATTTAATTTATCTTTATTCTGTAAACGTATCCGATTAAATTAAATCTCTTCGTAAAATACAATGATTTATAGTTATTATATTTTTCGTAAATACAAAACGAAGAGTATATTGCATTTGATCGGCATATTTCTAAAGCCAGTAATAAAGAAAAAAATCACTGTGTTGGTGATCAAGTTCTGAGCAACTTTCAAAATGTTCGTCTCTCTGTTTGTCTGTCCGTCCGTCACGTTTCTTGAAACCATGATAATTTAAGAATGAAGAGTCTGATTGTATTGAAATTTCGACAGTAAGTTAGTGTTAGCTAGAGGAAGAACCGTATTGTATTTGAACAAAGTTGATCAAGAAATAAGAAAGTTATTATTTATTTAACTAAAAAAACATCTATTTTCTTATGTTTTGTAATTAAATAAAAAAAAAATATTCCAGCTTCCTTGCAACACATGCTTGTCCGTATCCTTTTTTGCCATTGCATGAAATGAATTTCAATAGGGTATCGGGTGCTGATTTCTCTGTCATTGCTACTGAAATTATATATGTTTGTCCTAGACACTTCATCGTAGAATGAACCATTCAGAAATTATTTTGAAAAAAAAAACAACAATATTTAACAACTTTCATCCAAGATGACGACTCGCACCTCCGAAAACTTGGAAATTTTATCAGCTCCCGACCTAAATACATACAGCGTGTCTAAAAAGTATTGAAACATGAACGCAACTTTTAAAATATTGAATGTATAAAAAACCCTTGGGAAGGTCGATTTCTATGTGCAATTAACCAACTTTTGGTGTAATTTATAATTTTTAGCCTTACACACCCCCATCCCCAGCCACCCCAATTTTTATCTTCAAATAGCAACCTACCGTTTATAATACCTCAAGAGAAAGGTATTTTAATAGGCTATTCAACGACGTAAAGAAAATCAAAATCCGTTAATATTTTTTTTTATTATAATAATTTACCTGGACTTATTGCAAACCCAAATGGTTTCCTCAATCGCTGCAATTTTTCCGTGTAATGATTTACCAATTGATATTTTTTTTTATTATAATAATTTACCTGGACTTATTGCAAACCCAAATGGTTTCCTCAATCGCTGCAATTTTTCCGTGTAATGATTTACCAATTAATATTTTTTTTTTATTATAATAATTTACCTGGACTTATTGCAAACCCAAATGGTTTCCTCAATCGCTGCAATTTTTCCGAGTAATTGTTTACCAATATCCGATTATGTATGGTTCCAGCAAGATGGTGCTTTTCCATACTATAGAGTTGATGTAAGACAGTACTTGAGTGTTGTGTCGGCCGATGGATGGGCAGAAGAGGGTCAGTCGAATGGCCAGCTGGGTCTCCTGACCTTACATCCCGCGATTTTGTATGGTGTCATTTAGAGTGCTGCGTCTATAACAGTAGGCCACATAATTTAGAGAATCTGACAGATAGAATATGGGCGAACATCGGTCAAATACCTCAACAGTATTCCATAACTATTTACGATCCTTTCACTTGCACATTGCATGACTATTAACGGAGTTCTCTTTGAACATCCTATTAGATAATTTGATAATCGTTTTCAATAATCAAGTTTATTAATATATTTTTTTCCTTAACAAATTTTTTTATTGCATGCGTTCGGGAAGCAAATGGCATTGACGGATTTTGATTTTCTTTACACCGCTGAATAGAATATTAAGATATATTTGGGGTGTAAACAAAAAAATGATAAATTGCACCAAAAGTGGTATAATTGAAAATGAAAATCGACCTGTCCAAGGGCTTGTTTTAAATACAATAAATATCACGTTAAACTTATACAACTAGAATTTTCGAAGTTCGATGTTTTACTACTACAGTTATGACTCAGAATATCAAATACCAATGACCGAAAGACAAATATGAGATGAAAATTGCTAGATTTCCCGCGTCTAAGATACTTGCCGTTCCTAAATAGCAACTCTATTATGTTAAGGTGGCCATTCCCTAGAAAGAGATATCCGATAGGGAAATATTTATTATTTTTGCCTATAACTTTTTTTTCTTAGTACGTATATTTTAAAAAAACTATAAGAGCACCTAAGTAAAACCATAACAAGGCTATTACTATGAATTTTTACTCAATAATTTCAGTGGTTTGCAAAATAGCTACATTTAAAGCTACGAAATAGGAAGATTAACATAATTTTTAAATTTAAATCTAGCTATTTTGCAAACCACGGAAATTATTGGGAGAAAATTCATAGTAATAGTCTTGTTATGGTTCTACTTAGGTACTCTTATAGTTTCTTTAAATATACGTACTAAGTAAAAAAAGTTATGGCCAAAAATAATGAATATTTCCCTATCGGATGTCTCTTTCTAGGAAATGGCCAACTTAAGGGTATACAGCCTGTATGCAATATTAATTAATTAATAAGTACCCACGAGAATCGATAAAGAATTGAAGCAATTCAAAACAAGGTATCCAAATACCAACGTTGCAGTTTTTACATGAAGTTCTAATTTTAGAAGTACAGCCTTCCTCGACACATTTCCAACCTTTGTTTTCGCGTATGGTGAAATGAGACATAGGATATCAGAAATCGTCTGATTTATATACTCGATTCCTGGAAATACTATTTCTTGACACAGGAAAATGACCAAATGCTCCTTTTGTTTGAGTTTGTACCTTGATAGATGTCGAAGTTGACTAAAAATCATTATCCAAGTATCGAAACTTATAGCCAATCTTAATAGACTTCCTACTGTTTGCACATATGGCGTCCATAGTATTTCACCATGGCCTCATCATATTGAAGATTCTGTGGTGGAATAAAGACAGTAAGTATTCTGCAATTTGTCAATAATTGACTTGCACATTTCATTCTTTTTGGTTAATGCTGACCGCCTAATAAGTAATCTGGATAAATCTATCTGGGCACATAGCTTCGAAAAATTGCCTGCGTATTACTTATAAAGAACTTATACAATATACATGGTACAGTATTTCTATTCTTAATTTAGAAAACCAGTCTAAATCTTGAATATTGCAAACGATATCCGTACACGAATATAGTTCACCGAATATATTATGCCCTTACCTCAAACGAAAGTAGTCGATTGTTTACCTGGCTCACCATTACAAGCCCGGCGCCTGATTTGGTTTATTCATATAATTTCCGGTAGCATAGCCGTGGGTTAAATGATATTTGTTTACTTTTTTTAATCATTTATAGAGTTGTTCATTAAACTAACATTATTATAAATAAATAATGTATTATAAATAAATAAATTGCTTCATGCCTATCAATTAATAGAGTAGTAAAACAATATTTTCAATAATTAAAAAGTCATTCTAAAAATTGTCACGGCCATCGCTCGTGTTATGAAGTATTCCTTTGTCGGTCTTTCTTTATGATTTTCACACTGACTTTGGACCCACTATAACCCAGAGATAAACTGGCAAACGTTCAGAATCGATTTTTCGGGCTAAAAAAAGACTTTTTTAATCCATAAAGATTTTTCTAAAAATGCACCCTCTGCGAGCTTGAGCAAAAAGAAAAAAAGAGAGAAAAATGCGTCATGTATTAAATACTTTTTACACACGCTTTTCATCAAATTCGTTTCTACTCCACCTTTTGTAGGGCAAAAATTCTTTTTGACTCGATTATTTGATGAAAGGTCAAATAATTGGCTACCTGTTATAAAACAGTTAGTCGGAATTAATTTTTCTTGGCAAAAATATCCTCGTAGCCTTTATTATTATCCGTTTAGATTTTATTGTGCAACTTTTTCTGTCTTATTTACGTTTATGTACTTTCTACCGTATTTAAAATTTTTGTGTTCCGCATGAACATGAATGCTATGCACATATACGTATAATGGTATTAACGTAAATGTAAGTAAGCATTTCTACGTTTCATTAGGCAGAATTATTTTTTTGATGAGATCTGACATTTGAACGACGAATTGTAGGCGTTTCGCAATAACTGCGAGAACTGAAATAGGAATTCTTGAAAGCAATTTTGCCCCCCACAACACCGGGACCGGTTTCAGTTTGCCAGCCTGAGCGCTAAACTTTCTCCAAACTGCTTCAACTTCCGGGATTGGGACACACTATTATTCTGGTATCTCGACTTGTTTGATCGTCGACTACGTCAAACTTTCAATTTTAGCACTTTGTGGTCGGCCGAATAAATGCAGTCACGAACTTTAGAAAATGGTAAAAAATAAAATAATTTAATGTTTGGCAATGTAATGTGGCATATTTATAACTACTTATTACTTTCTTAATGTGCATTATAATTAAATATTGCATTTTATTCACCATGTCCAAAAAATATACCTGCGAATAATTTAATTCAATTTTTATTTCGAATTAGTAATACTTACGTAATTTCTTAAGGGTGGAGTTTTCAAGAATGGAGAGGGAAATATCCTATAAATAAAAAAAACATTTAATTAAGACGCAAGCTATGCCTGTTTCGAAGGATTGCAATTTTAAAAATAACTTTAAATGCAACCAAATGCGTTAAAGCAAGATACAAAAGATTATTCTGTGTAAAACTACGCAATTGCAAAGAACCCCATTTTAGAAATATTTTTTGGTTGATTATTTCCGGAAAAAAAATCGACGTACTTATTCATCTTTGTTACTCCGTTACGTATGACCAGGGATAATAAATACTAGAGTTAACTCGCTTGAGAACCCGAAAGTTCGCGAGCTATTTGGGTGGTAGTCCAGTTATACTTGACTATATATATTTAATGCCTATAAAAAATCTCAAAGCTTTGCCGCTTGCGTATAGGTGGGAGAGTGGGGCATGCTCTATTTTTGTAGAAAATGTTAAATCATAAATATTATATAGTATTTAACACATAGAACAACATTGTTCTCATGTAAAGTATGTTCTGGCATGATTGAAAAAAGATACTAACGGAAACACACCTGTTTGTATTATAATTTCCAATTATTTTGATTTAGTTACCCGACTCGCTCCTACCGAAAATATTTGAGGATGTAACGGTTTACAATAGGTATGTAAACCCTTTCCACTTAATAATATTGTCAGTGTCACGGCATATCGAATTCGTCAATGTTCCGCAAATATATGAGATATTTTTCCTATCTTAACACAAGCAAAACAGTGAAATTATTTAATTTATGACTGTACCAAATAACAATTTATTAACCAAAGACAATAGCTCTAAATTTCTACTGTTATTGTGCACAAGAATTTTAAGTACGGCCCTGTGTGAGCTAACGAGACAGAGATTTATGGTCGTTTTTTATGGCTTTTTTACGTATGTAGTCTATACCAAAGGTTTTAACCTCGGAAAAAACTAGAATGGCTAAAATTTGGCCGATGATATTTTTCAAAGCTGTACTCTTTGAAAAATAAAAATGTTTACATTTGTATAGGGGGCGCTTCATTCAAACAATTGAATTTGAATTTTGAAAATTCCTGTTTTTTTTAATATCTCGGATAATATTTATCGTCCAAAGAGAAAGTTAAATTGTGTTTTAATGCGGATATTTAGAAAAAAAGGTCATTTGGTTTTCTCGTAGAATTAATAGTGTAAAACGAAGTCCAAGTGGGCTGTGACTTTACGAATTTACTTTTGTGCGGGAAGCTAAAAAATCATAAATTTCATAGGGGGCCGTCCATAAAATACGTCACTCAGAATTTTACCTTTTTGGACCCCTGCCTCTACCTCCGTCACGCTAAGTCACACTTTCAGCGACCCTCCCTGACAAATATTACATCACAAAAACTAGCCCGCCCCCCTATAAACGATTTCTTGTGATTGAAAATAGCATACAGATGAATAATTCAAAATATTTTTTATTTCGACGCCATATTAAACATAAGTAAATGTTTTTTAAAATATGTTATATTAAGTTGTCCCTATTGTGACCACATAATTAAATAAATAAGTGTATACAAGTTGAAACATTAATTTTTGACTATCCATATGTTTATTTACAAGCCTTTAAGTACATGAGAATGACTTTCTATGATAATGAAATTTTTTTAAAAACTGCCAAATTAAGAAAAAAATTAAAATAAAATTGATGGGCTGCGAACGTTGCATTTCCTTAGATCCTCCCGCCACCCCTTTGTCATATCTCATCACTCTAAGCATTACCCATCCCTCCCCCTTATTTGCAAACGTATTTTATGAACGGCCCATAGGCGCAACTTCATACAAAGTGTCGCATCTCCGTCAAAAATGAACCGAAATAAAAACGAGAAATATCATCGTGAAAGGGAAGGTGTAGACTTTCAGTTGTACTGATTTATTAACTTCAGCATATAGAGAAGTTACTGTAATGGGCCGGAATATTGAACTTCTTGAAAAATATTTAGCCGATCTAATTTGTTCTGGTGGAAATCGATACTCTAAAAGGTCAGATATATGTATAACAGCCTTTACAAAATTATTTGGACCATTACACCCAGAATATTTATATCAATAATATGGAATCGAGGATGGAATAGAGTAAAATTCAAAAATTAAAAAATTCTGTTATTATCGATATTCATATCATGCTGGGAAGTTAGTCATGTGGACCACAAGGGCCGCACTTAGTTACAAATACCACCTATTTTTTTTTCGTTTTCGGGTTAACGTTGACGCTTGCTCCTTCCTTCCGTACAAGTGGGTTAGGTTGTTCCTTTAAGGCATTACTCCTCAAGAATGTATATGCATTTAAAATAATTGCTCCGCGAAAAACACACTGTTACTTAAAGTATTGTTTAATCTTAAAATTGATCAAAATGTATCATTCTTGTCAGGTTACATTCTTAATAGTATATATTTCAATTTAATAATAACGCAAACCATTTTCCGTTTATTTCGAAGAGAGCATTTTGAAATTTGTGAATTTCAACAGTTTCTAAATTAACCTCAACATATCAATTAAAAAGTTGCGAAAGGCTTATAAAGCCGGCTCTCGGCCCCTTTTATTTTAGGTCAAAAAATATCGAAATAAAAAAAAATATATTTCACCCCAAACGGAACCTGCCCCAACTCTCCTCTCTCCATGTACCCTCTTATTATCGAATGGCCAGTTGATAATCGCCCAGTTGGTAAAGTGTTTTTGTATTTGAAATTCATATTTTCTTTGAAAGAACTGCACCCTAAGCTCCCCCACTCCCCCATTTCCACTGGAAAGCACTCTCTTACCCCGCTAATATCAATCTAAATACTGCCAGCAGATGCAAAGTGGGTTTTTAAGGATTATTTATTTACATCTTCAATTAAATGCCAATTCCTCTTACACCCCCCCCCCCCCCCCAGAGCACGCCCCCCCCCAACTCTCACCATTAGCATACAGCTGCAAAGTATAAAATGGTATAAAAAAAAGTATTTTTGTATTCTTTTTTTTTTCATCGCCAGACAAGATATCACATGAAACCCCTCTTTTAGTCCCCCTGCTATATGGACCCCCCCCCATTGTCATATTGTTATTTGTTAAAGAAGAAGGTGTAAACTTTCAGATCATACTTCTTTAAGGGATTGGTCCTGAATAATGCATACCCATTTAAAAAAATTATTTACTGGAAACAAACATCTTAAAAATTGATGTGTAAAATGTATAATTCTGGTCGGATCACATTTTTAATACTTTAATTTATTGATAGGGCAAACGGTTTTCGGTATATTAACTAGAGAGTATTTTGAAATTTGTGAATTTGGACAGTTTCGGAATTAGCCACAAAATTTCAATCAAAAACAGCTGTGAGATCGCGAAAGTTTCTAAAAAAAAAATAAGAAATTGTATAATGAAGCTGAAACACAATAATTTCACCATTAACTTTTTTTTATTCACTTTTAAGCGAGCACGTCAAGTATGCGGATGTTTTAAACATTATTAAACAGAAGTCGGTAATGGTATAATTTAGCACTTATAACTTTGAATTTTGTTCATGGACTCCTATGCATTCAATTCACAACAATCCATTTTGATATGGTTTGGTCAGAAAAAACTACAATGGGTAAAATTTTCAGGCATCGTGAGTAATACATGCATTTCTCTGCTGCGGCATTGAGCGTGTAGCTGCTGTTGATCGGCTGATCTTACTCACTCATGTTTATTCAACTCGTGGCGTGTGACTTATTACACGAACCGAAAAATTTTGAGGGAAATATGTAAGTCTTGTTTTCTAAATTTTTTCATTTTCTTAAAGATTTTGTTTCTAAATTATATAAAATATGCGCTTCCACATTACATATTAATCGAATTTTTAAACAAGAAAATATAAAATTCTTTATAGGATTTTGCAAACAGCAGAAAAAATAACTATCTATATAAGACAAGGTAGATAAATAAATTCATTTTAGGTCTTTGTTCTCATTTTTAACTGAATCTTCATAATCGTAGGGGGTTATGTGGATACTAGTTTAATCTGCATATCCGTAGGGGACTGTGTGGATGCTAGTGTTAGAATGAGAATTGTCAAATAAGAAATTAGACAAATTCATTTTAGGATTTTAATTTGCTAGCATAACCAGAATTCAGGTTATCGAAAGAATGCAAAGATTTCATTAATATTTCTACACAAAGTTTTTCTTTTATAGATAGTTATTTTTTCTGCTGTTTGCAAAATCCTATAAAGAATGTTTCAATACAATTATAAGCAAACAAATAATAATTCATTTTTAAAGAAAATATAATTTTTTTTTTTTACAAATTTTATATTTGTAACTTATTACATTTCATATTGCTCGAAAACTGTTTGCCTTACAAAAAAATATCACGAGGCATTTATTATTTAAAATCCCTTATTCAAAAAATAATTTAACATCTTTTTTGTCGAGATATTTAGGAAAAACGAAATTTTCATAATTTAACCTCAATTTTTTCACCGAAGCGCCCTCCATGCAAATGTAAACGCTTGTGTTTTTTTAACTTGAGTGCTAGTGAATGGATTTTGTCGGAATCTTGTGCAATGTGTATGTAACGAAGTTAATAAAAAAGTTGAAAAGATTAGAGTAGGAAATGATTGGAAACGGTAGAAAATACCACTTTTATCACCTGTTCCGTAACTTGTAGATTTAGGTCAAAAATGAAAAAAACAATATGTTTACCTTCTTTGGCTAAAAATAAGATGTTTTTACTCCGGTGAATTTTTTCGAGTAATGCTTAATTTTCGAGATATGGTCATTCTAAAATTCGTAAAAATGGGAGAAGGGAAATGTAAAAGTTGAAAAGGAAATCTGAAAAAAATCAGGTGAATGTATCATTGGAATACAAAACTTTTTTTTATTTGCAACTTTTCTGTAAAGTGAGTTTTCACCGAGTTTTTTCGGAAAAACGCAAAAAACTACTACTTTGGAATTCTAGCTCTTTAAAAATATGTAATTTAAAAATTTGAAAAGGTCAGATGTATGCATTGTGAGGCCTTCTAAACACTTTTGTCTCTTGGAATGTTTTTGCAACTTGCTAATTTTCTGAGTTATAGGCAGTTTTTCGTGATGTATAATGTACTACATTTGTTCACATTTTCAATTAAAAAATACTTGAAAATTCAAAGAATTAGCGTGATTTATATACAGGGTGTTTCAGTTAAAAGTCCCCAGGCCCTTATCTCTAAAATTAATAAAGATATTTTATTTTTGTAAATGGCAGATGATTGATACCAAAGAAAGGTTTAAATAACGGTGATTAGAATTTTTCCTCAACAGCACACAGAGATGGCGCTGCGATGCAAAACTATTTTTTGATGGCTGGAACCTTGAAACATAAGTCATGTGATTAAACAATAATTTGTGAATAATTTTGATGGTATAGAGAATTTACAAAAAACAAGCCGTTTTGGAGTTACATGAGTTTCTTTCATTAATGCCAGTACACGTGAATTTTGATAAATCCCTATAATTTATTTATTATTTATTATAGAATATTGGTTACCAAACACTTTTTTTCAAGATAAGGAAAGTGATATAATACACTATCATAAAATTATGTTTACCACTTCCGGCCAAACCGGAACTAACATGATGAACCAATATCCATATGTTCCTACATATTACATTTTTTTTTTCTAATAACGCTTCTAATAAAACGGCTCCCAAAACTTAAAGTAAGTAAGACAACAAAGAAAATACACACTAATTTAGAATGGTAATGAAAAATCTACTTAAGAGATATTAGTAGGCTTTGATTTAATTTTAAGTTTGACAGTTATTAAACAAAGTTTGTAGTTGGTGCATTTCAATCATAGTTTCAAACAGAAATAGTGTACTTAGAAACAATTCAAAGCAAATTAATCCAAATAATGCAATAAAAAAAAATAAATTTAAAAAATGGTTAGATACGCCAATGAAGATAAGTTAAATATGATTTTAATATACGGTGAATGCAAAAGAAATTCCCGACAAGCAAAACGATTGTTTTGTTTACGATTTCCAAATAGACCTACACCCGATAAAAAAACATTTATCATGCTGCTTAAAAATTTAAGAAACTGGGGTAGTTTTAAGAAAACTATTCGTAACAGAAATAGGCAAACGATGAAAATACAGCCTTGGTGTTAAATAGTGTTGTCAACAATCCTCAATGTTCTCTCCGGAAATTGGCATCGGAAACTAATCTGTCGATATCTTCGTGCCATAGAATATTAAAATCAAATAAATACCATCCATACAAATTAAAATTGATCCATCATTTAAGGCCTGGTGATTATGAACGAAGATTACATTTTCTAGCTGAATTTTCAGTTCTTTCTGAAGAATGCCCAAATTTTTTAAAAAATGTGCTCTGGAGCGATGAAAGCCGTTTTCACAACAACGGAGTTGTGAGTAAGCATAACTGCCGATACTGGTCACAAAATAATCCTAGATGGATGAGAATGACCCGAAATCAGGTAACTTTTGGAGTTAACGTGTGGTGTGGAATATTAAATTCATATATTATTGGACCATATCTATTCCATGGGACTTTAAATGGAAGAAAATATGAGATATTTTTGAGAAATGTATTGCCAGGATTATTAGAGACTATCCCTCATAACCAGGAGAATATTTGGTTTCACCAAGATGGTGCACCACCCCATAACTCAGTACTAGTCAAAGATTGTCTTAATGAAATGTACCCTCAGAGATGGATTGGTACTAATGGAGTAGTCAGATGGCCAGCACGATCACCTGACTTCACTCCATTAAATTTTTACCTTTGGGGGTATTTAAAAAGTGTAGTGTACATTGAACCCATTGAGGATATGGCCGATTTGTATAATAAAATATATGCAAGTGTTGCTGCTATAAATAGACATACGTTACAAAAAGTTTGCAATGAAGAGTTACTGAAACGGTACAATATGTGTATTCATGAAGAAGGGAGAAATTTTGAACATTTAATATAATAAGTACCTACTAATAAGAAAGAAATTAGTTTAATTTCATTTTTAATAATATTTCGATAGTTTTTAAATGTTTGTTTATAAAACTTTTGTTTACGTTCTTTACTGAATTGTTAATATAAATTTAGCCAATTCTAAATTAGTGTGTATTTTCTTTGTTGTCTTACTTACTTTAAGTTTTGGGAGCCGTTTTATTAGAAGCGTTATTAGAAAAAAAAATGTAATATGTAGGAACATATGGATATTGGTTCATCATGTTAGTTCCGGTTTGGCCGGAACTGGTAAACATAATTTCATGATAGTGTATTATATCACTTTCCTTATCTTTTAAAAAAGTGTTTGGTAACCAATATTCTATAATAAATAATAAATAAATTATAGGGATTTATCAAAATTCACGTGTACTTGCATTAATGAAAGAAACTCATGTAACTCCAAAACGGCTTGTTTTTTGTAAATTCTCTATACCATCAAAATTATTCACAAATTATTGTTTAATCACATGACTTATGTTTCAAGGTTCCAGCCATCAAAAAATAGTTTTGCATCGCAGCGCCATCTCTGTGTGCTGTTGAGGAAAAATTCTAATCACCGTTATTTAAACCTTTCTTTGGTATCAATCATCTGCCATTTACACAAATAAAATATCTTTATTAGTTTTAGAGATAATGGCCTGGGGACTTTTAAGTGAAACACCCTGTATATTGCTATAATAAATATGAAACCTAATACAGTTATACCATTTTTAAAGGTTCAATATAATTGAAAATGTGCAAAGAATGTAGTTAATAGTTAATTATTTATCGTCATGAACTACCTGTTACTCGGAGAATTAGTAAGTTACAAAAAAATTCCAAGACACGAAACATTTTTAGAAGTCCTAAATGCATACGTCCGATTTTTTTCAAATTTTTAAATTAAGTACATGTTTTTAAAGCGGCGAAATTTCAAAGAGAAGTTGCAAATAATAAAAGTCTTGTATTTCGATGATACATTCATTCATTGAATATTTTTAGATTTTTTTCAACTTTTACATTTCCTTTCCCCCACTTTTAGGAATTTTAGAATGGCCATATCTCGAAAAATAAGCATTTCTCGAAAAAATTCACCAGAGTAAAAACATTTTATTTTGGACCAAAAGCTAAAACATTGTTTTTCTTTTTTTCATTTTTGATCTAATTGTACAAGTTAGGGATAAAAGGGGTATTTTCTACCTCTTCCGATCATTTCCTACTCTAATATGTTTTTCACCTTCTTCATTAGTTTCATTACAAACACATTGTAC
This sequence comes from Stenurella melanura, assembly GCA_963583905.1. NCBI lineage: Eukaryota > Metazoa > Arthropoda > Insecta > Coleoptera > Cerambycidae > Stenurella > Stenurella melanura. Next base: position 214,242,382 of record OY757309.1, read on the forward strand.
AAGGTTTCATCAAAATCCATTCACTAGCACTCAAGTTAGAGATTTTAGTTATTTTAGCACTCCATTGACTGGACTAGTAATACACCTTGAAAAAGCCATGTGCCAAATTTTAACCGTTCTAGTTTTTTTCTTCCGAAGTTCGAGCTTTTTTTCGCATTTGGTAACTGGACTAATAAGAATTGGCATTCACACGCAAAATACCTAAAATGGTTACACTTAATAATTTCGTAGCCACAAAGTCAAATTTCACTTCACATTTATCCAAAAATTCTTCTTATTTTTACCCCATGGATATCTAAATTATAAATTGGACATTCTTTGGTGAATTTACAATATTACATATTTATTAATTATTCTTTTAAAATAAATACACTTACACGCAGAATTACCAGTTTAATATTTAACTCTGTATTAAAAGTATGTCGCCAATTCCCTGCAAATAGCGAGTGCTGAGTGAAAGCAAAACTGCCAAAATATCGCCGCCACAACACGTGTATACAATTCCTGAACTTTATCTCGATGAAGATTGTTATCTGTTTAATAAATAATTATAAAACTACTGTAATATAAAATAGTAACTGTTCAAGAAGCATAAAGATTGTTTCCAAAAAAATTATCCAATTGGATGAAATAATAATCAGAGTTAGAGAAGCAATTTTTTTTCTTAGTGCTTCAGTAATTAATATCTAATGCGGTAGCGAAATCGTAGTTACGCTTCTTATTTAAATAAGTTAAAATTTAATTTTAGCATCAATCTATTTATACACTGGACTATAATGGAATTAAAATTATTGTTATCGTTCAATAAATTGAACCACTTTTTCGAGCATAGTAGTTGGTAATAATTAGGTTCTGCTGCCGCGACATTATTTTCGCGTCGGCTTTTCCTGAATGTTTTCTTTTGGTCTGGAGACAGTTTCTGATACGGCAAAAGATTTTGTTTAGTTGCGATGTTTAACCGAAATGTTTCAAAAGGTGGATCTTCTCAATTCGACTCGTATATATATGTATTTTTGTTTATTTGTTGAAATACTTAATAAGGAAAAAATTGCGATAATAGCTAGGAAAAAATAATCTTTACCTAATTTTGTTTGTTAAGATGGAGACGAGTTTATATTTTACGAAATTGTCTTTTGATGTATGGAGAAAAGTTGGTGCTATTAGTTTAAATCCCTATATAATTAATAAAGAAGACTTTGTTTGGTATAGTATATACGATCTCAGTTGGGACAGCATAGAAACGAAAACTTGGATATTCACAAATTCTCGTCTACAGTCCACGTGGACTTGATCCGCCTGTCTAAGAAGTGTGGGTGATATTAGATGCCTAGAGTTTGATTTGTTAACTAAAGGAGATGCCAATTTTACTCCAAGTTTTCGATTTTATGCTGTCCCAATTGAGATCGTATATACTTTATTATACAGATGCCGATGTAATTCCGAATAATACACACACATATATTGATTTTTGAAAGGAGTGCATAATTAAAAGAGTAAATCCATGGTAAGTTTTCCCCCAGGATGAGAAGCGTGTGTCCCCGTTTTTCCTCGACGTTTTCTTTTAATTCCCTCTCCCTGTCGATGTATCTGGGTTTAGGCTCTTGTTTTAAATATAAACAAGTTTTTCCTTTTTATTAATTTTGTTAGATTTAGGTTAGGACATTCTTAATTTTAAAACTTAGGTAACTGGCTGCATGGTCAATGACCTAATGCCATTAAACAAAAACAAAAAAAAGGTAAGTATTCAAAAGTCGAAGCTTATGAACTTGACGTGTTCCAACCTCACCATTTTCTAGTTGAAAAATCGAGGTAATTTAATAATAACTGGCGTTATTTCATATTGCCCTACTTGCACAATTAGTACTACAGCCAAAACTTGGCATTTTGTGTGATGTAATGTCCACAAAAGTACTACTATAATGAAAAGTTCGATCAGTTTCCATTTAACATCTTAGGAATTTGGGTTTGTTGTCTATAAACTCTGACAAATGTCTAAATTTGTGACGTCACGCGCACACGACCTATATAAATCACCAAGTCACTGTCGTCATCGTGCAAGTGTTGAAAGTATCACAAAATGGTGTGGCTGGCACACAAAAAATCTTTAGGAAGCGGCACATTCAGTCTTTCTCGATCTCCCTATGTATTAGCGCATATGTAGAAGTTATGCAAAAAGTCGGTCCCTTGCCTATTAAATGTTAGGCAAGTAAAAAATCCCTACGCTTCGATAGAAAGAGGTTCGTCAAAATTTCCAGGTTGGGGATAGCTAGTCTTCTGGCGTCGGTGATAGGCCTCAGTAGCGGAAATAGGCTGAAAAAATCAACAAAGTCGCAATAATAACCTCCTGCCGACTTTAAAGTCTATTAAAAATAAACTGTATTCTCCCATTATGGGTTCGTTTTTTACTGCCCTCGCATACCGAAGGGAAGTATTGTATTCAATAAAAAATCACCCTCCCAGATTTTTCGGATTTTCATGTTTCAGATCATGTAAGATTACGAAAATATAGGTTTGTCAATTTCGTCAGTCAGTAGGTCTGTGTGTCGGTTTGTCTGTCTGCCTGCCTGCCTGCCTGCCTGTCTGCCTGTCTGTCTGTGTCTGTCTGTCTGTCTGTTGGTGCATTATCTAAAAAAACTACTTGACGGATGGCAACCAAATTTGATACGTAGCTGACGCTAGTGCCACCGAAGAATTGGTTAGACTTTCACTGAAAATATACAGGGTGGACCGTCTAAAGGAAACAAATAATGGAAACATTTTGTTTTTGCTCAAATTTAAAATTTTCACATTTCATGACATTCTAAATCTATTTGAAAAAACATTTTTTCAAAATTCTTTAAACCACAGAAAATATAATGGAAAAAATGTTTTTTGTTCAAATTTAAAATTTTCACGCTTCATGGACATTCTAAAGTTATTCCAAAAATTTTTTTTTTGAAAATAAAATATTTTCAAAAATTTTTTCGTAAAAATAAAAGTTTCAAATTTATCCTAAAAAAATTGTTTTATATATTTTTACCATTACGCTCCCCTGTATAAATAAAGAGGGAAGTTCTGTGTAAGTACCTTTACAGATTTTTTTATATTATATAAAATACAATTTCCATTATTATATATTTCCCTAGCAGTGAAACGTATCAAACTTATTTTAGAATTTCAGATTGGAGGAAGTTTAGATTATAAAAAACTTGTAGAAATTGAGAAAGCTTACAGCATAACGTATAAACAATATAAAATATGTCTACATTAATTATTTTAATAAGTTACTGTATTAAAGGAAATGCAACATTCTTCAGTTTACAAACACCTAACATATAAAACCGTAATATATCTATTTTAACCGATTAATTTATGAAAATAACCATTTTTGTGATAAATTATTACTTCCTTAAAGCACAGAAGGAAGTGTTTAAACCTGATAATGATTATAATCCATTTTGTAATAATTGTGCTAAAAATAATAATTAGTCTCATATAAAACAAAACTATAATATGAACTTAAGTTCATATTGCGGTCGTGCTAGAAAGTGAAAAATATAGTACCCACATTGCTTGCATTGCCACCAACATATAAATGATTAACAATAATTATTGTCAGATAGATATTTATCATGTTCACTTCTTATTAAGTCTGTTGAACAACATTATCCTTTAGCGCATTTACTAATTTCCCAGGAGAAAATTTTACATGCCGCATGCATGCATGAAGGTCAGTGGAAATATTTACATACACTGCATAAAATGTTAGAAATATTTCATATTTTTATCAAAAGGTTGTACCGTAATATAAAAATAATGTTTTTATTACGAAAAAAAAAACGGAGTTATTGAAATTATTCCCAGCCGTGTTGACGAGCCTCCCCATGCTACGAAGAGCATTCTGCAGCATTAACAACTTTATGGTGGTAGATTATTCAAAATAATTCTTTGTATCAGTTCTCACAAATTAATTTTTCAAGTAAAGAATAACAAAATAGTCCATATTGATCAAACAAGGTGACTTTAAAGGAAACGCAACTCATATATATATATATATATATATATATATATATATATATATATATATATATATATATATATATATATATATATATATATATATATATGTAAATGTATCAGCTGGTTATCAAAAAACTGGCGAGGAAAGACTATATTTTCTCTTGCCGTGTATGCCGTTGCTCCATCCTACCGAAAATAGTCATGCTGAAGTTTATCATCGTGTAGCTGTTGAACAAATGCAGATAAACTCCAGAGTTCCGGGTTTGAATCCTGGCCAGGGTATGAATGTTTAGTGGCGTTTTTAATGTTTGGCCGAGACGATAGCGCGGGCAGAATGTTGTTGAGTGGCACTTGTCTAGTCGATGTTATTTCTCCAGAGTTCGAGTCTCAGCTGCGGTAGATGACAATGTCGCAGATAATGGTTGTTGTGTTGATGTCTATGTTGTGTTAATGTCTGTGTACGTATCCTGTAACATTAACCGTGCTATACGTGTCCTTCTGGTAGAGTGGTGGAATAGCTATAGCTCAACGCCGACAGGACGTAAATATAAATAAGATGATTAAACAAATATATTTGTGTACCTTTCAGCATTGACAATGAAATTGAAAAGGGGGCCCAATTGTTCATAGTGCTCCACATCCTCGTATTTTAAAAATTGGCGTATCCCTAAAGACGAAACCTCGCTTCTTTAGAAAGAAATGTCAAGTGTAGCAGGTCGTCATTCATTAAATTGTTGAGAAACCATTGACAGTACGCAAGACGCCTGGGGTGGTCTGTTGACAATTGGTGATGATGATGTTGATATTACAACGTTTCTAGTTCTTTTTAAATCAAAGATAAACTGCAGAAAAACGATTTATTTCATATGACAACAACTTTCACTTAATAATGTCATAATAATCCAAATTGTCATTCCCTCCTTTATTTTTTGTCCTTCTGTCCTCTACTTTTTGACTTGAACACTTTGGACTTATTCTGATTGCCACGTAACACTTTCCCCTTCTTAGATCTGACCGTCCCGATTGGATTCCACTGGTAATCTTCCATTAAGAAACAAGCCTGTTTAAATGCACCACCTTCATTTTTGACCGCGAACTACGTTGTATCCAGTATACAACGCCGTTTATTCTATTGATTACGCTATAGGGGCCATCCCACGCTGGAGTCAATTTCGGTGATATACCTTTTTTCGGTTGAGGATTATATAGCCATACCAAATCTCCTTCCTCGAAACCACCATAAAGTCCTTTACCATTTTAACTTCTCTAGATGTTTAATGATCCCAATTTATGTCATATGACAACAACTTCCACTTAATAATGTCATAGTAATCTTAATTATTGTCATTCTCTCCTTCTATCACTGCCGTACTATTTAACTTGAACCCTTTGAACTTACTCTGATTGCCACGTAACACTATTATTGCAACTTATATCAATGCGTGCCATCTCTTTCTTCACAATCGTTTGGCATATAAGAAAGTCCAATTTTCTGAGTCCTGAGTCATTTCAATGATTTTACAGAGATGTTTCATACGTCCAGCTCGACATACCCGAGGAGCTCGATATGAAGTACAACGTGACAGGCCAAACTAACAATCTGTTGCGTACTGGATGGACGTTTAAACCTAAGTGCTACACATAAGGTGCTTGTTATCTGAGAAGCGTAAAGGTAGAATTCCTTCTTATTGTAAGCCGAAGATAACGATCCTGTCGCGGTGCTGTACACCGGGGTTGACTTCTTCTGAACCGTTTTCTGCGTAAAATCAGTTTCCAAAATCGGTTCCAAAGTATACTGAATTCTGTAGCAGTATCGCCTTTACGCAACCCAGCTTGAAGTATAACAATGGCCCTGTTGAAATCCAGGTACGATAAATGCATTAATATTTTTTTCAAGAACTCCACAGAATACGTTCCAAACACAGTTAAACCTTTTATTCTGGACATCTACTCATCTAAAAATCATGCAGAAGTATATACAGACTGTCTATTTTACGAGGGCCACACCAAATATATAGATTTTGAACTAACTTCCTAAACATAGTTCGATTTGGCTGCGGAGCATCTGGAAATCTATCTCCGTAAACCGTGACTGCCATCTCAGCGCCAAAATTGCACTGAAACTAAATGCTAATCATATCGAATTTGTTATTATTGGTGTACACCATAATTACTGATATAAAATTTGTCTTAGAACTCGACAACGCAACATACAACATACAACAGTGACAATCTGTCAAATTTATTAATAACTGTATACATTGTTTTTCACTAATTATGGCACAGCTGATTGTTACGATTCAATTATATGAATTGTGGTTGGTATTCGTAAAATATTAAATATTGACACTATCGGTTAAAATTTCTGTGACGTGTTTTATATCGTTGGAATGAGAAAAAAATAACGGAATTAATGGCGTCATGGCCTACTTTGAGATATGTATTTTTCATTTTTGCACAATAGCGTATGTCAAAGCCAACTGCATTTTTCGATTTTTTTGTTACACGTTATTATTCTTATTGTCTTTACCGTCAACTTTCATTCCTTTAACTTTTTTCGTATCTCCTCAAATAAGGAAGCTATAACCGTTTGTGGTTTTCCTATTTTTCAGGTTTTTGTAATATATCTCATAAAGTAGGCTATGGATTTCAAATTTCTTTTTACTGAAATACAGCTCACAAAAAATGGGATAACTGTTTCTAAAACTTTATTCTTCTGCAATAGATATTAAGCGAGATATTTGGTGTGGCCCTCGTAAAATAGACAGTCTGTATATGAAATAAAATTGTTTGCAGGGACGTATTCAAGTATGATTTTTATAATATCCTTCACTTTTTGTACAGAATGTATCGTTATTTAATATTTAAAATGGAAAATAAAATAAACCGATTTTGTTAAGAAGGTAAAAATATGAATTCAAATTATTCCGAAAAGTTTAATTCTTCTAGCTTCTCTTTTTGAGACTTCCTGCCATATATGTCTTTTTTTCTAAATAATAAGGAAGAGTAGGAAAATTAAGAGAATGCCAAAACTACCATTTTGAAAATATTCAGAAAAGTTTATTTAGCACTTCTGCTCCTAAAAACTCGGTCTATTAAAATTAGTAATGAATCATTTTAAATACTGTTTTTGTAATTGAGAGAGTAACTTACACACATCTTGCACTTATAAGATAGTCATGTCATTCCATGTGAAGCTATCGAAGAATTATAATATGACGTGACCGTAATTATTATTGTAAGCGTTTTGATCAATTTTACAAGTAATTTCACATTCAATGTAATACTATCATTAGGCACGCATGTAGATTCGATGATCCGCACTACTCAAGCTTGTTGGTCTACTATATATTCGCAACATGTGAAGACTCCTAAAAATGCCGGTGCTTTCCACAAAGCACAGCAGTCTATATAAGGGTAGGTCATTAGTTCCTCCTCCTATAACTTTGGTTGTATTGTTTTATTATGTTTGTATCATGTAATTATTTTATCTGTATATATTTCTGTTATATTTTTTATATTTATACTTTTATATCTTTATATTAGGTACCTGTACTAAGCTGTGACTTGCCACACATGTATTAAATATGTATAGTGGTCAAATAAAAATCTATCTATCTATAGAAACTGGGGAGTTACTTTCGTGAAGTAGATGTTCCGTAGTGTTGCAATATCTATATTTATTATTGTCTGTATTGCACATATGATTAAGGTGATATTACAAAAGACAAGAATTCATTAGGAGGCCTATCATCAGTCTTGTCAGATTTTTTGCGTTCTAGAAGCCTTGTCCCATTTGCTGAATAAGTTATGAACTTTTTCGCTTGTTTCTGGTCTGGCATATTCCTCCAAAAGGAATTTTTCTGTACCTTTTCTCATTTTATGATATATTCCGTTATGTGCCCTTTTGGTCGGCCACAGAGCGGTTCGGGTCCCAGAAATGGGGCTTCAGCTTTTTTGCAAGGCTGTCGGCTAATTCAATATCTTCTATTTCCTAGTGACCTGGCATCTACATAAAGGTAACCTTGTTGGTTTTTGCCTGTTGGCTCAGAGATTGTCTGCGTTGCCCCGCAATTTCAGATGCAAAGGTGTAAGACCTGAGAGCCTCTAATGGTACCTAATCCTTGCCATTCGATTTTTCGTTTATGTATTCCTGGGTACAGATCTATGACGTGCCTGGAAAATGGTTTTGATGCTGCCTAGGACTCTACATAGCCTGCAACTAGGTCCCGCTACTAAATATATTTTTTAAATTTTCAAAACAAATTTCTTTCTTGAAATATGTTTAGAATGTCATGAAACGTGAAAATTTTAGATTAGAGCAAAACAAAAATTTTTCCATCACCCATTTTATAAATAATTTTCAAAATTTTCAAAATTTCAATTTTTTGTTCTATTTAATATTTTCAAAAAAACGTTTTTTGGGATAGGTTTAGAATGTCACGAAACGTGGAAATTTGTCTAACCTACTTTTTTAGTTAATGCACCAACAGACTGACAGACAGACAGACAGACGGACGGAATTGAAAAACCTATATTTTCGTAATCTACATGATATGAAAAGCGAAAATGCGAAAAAATCTCGGAGGGTGATTTTTTCTCGAATACAATATTTCCCTTCGGTATGCGAGAGAAGTATAAAAGTTGGTTTTTTGTTACTTCCTTAATTATGGACGGATCAAGATGAACCTAAGCTCAAATTTTTCGTCTCTCCTACTGTAATAACATATCCAAAGGACGTTTCATAATATTTATTTTAAAAAGGGACACGAAAAAGTGAAAGAAATGTTTTTAATCCTTTAAGAGGTCGTTGGAATGGGAGGGGAGGGGGGGAGGGTTAAATTTGGCTGATGGCAAATTGCTTAAAAATCGCCCGACAGAAACGTCTACCACTACAGTACAGTACTGTACACGCCAACACAAACATCTTGCACTAGGTTTGGTCCGGTAACTAAACATTTTTTTTTCAGTTTCCGGTTACCCCGCACCAACCGAAAGTTTCGTCTGCCAGCATAATTGGGGTATGTGAAGTACATATACTAACTACCTATGCTGAAAGATATTGGTAACTATTTGATTAATAGAAAAACCCCTTCAGATCCGCCCACAATAACAAAAATTTCCAGAGTCGAATTTGCACGCCATGTCCCTAACTATTCGTTTTGAATGTCTTCAGTTTTTTCTGTTCAAAATGTTGTTTAGAAAACTTACGGGTTAATGCTCGGGGGTATTTTTTTAGTATTTATTTGTTCGTACGTTAGTCCCAAGTACGTGTGTTAAATTTGAACTTGTAAAATATATATCCTCTAGGCAGAGCTAATAATAATGATTGAAAATAAGCGTGAACTTGTAAAGTGAACTTGATACAATTTCATAATAATTTTTGCGATGACTTACAAATATATAACTATTATGTAACCATTATAAATTGCCAGCGTTCCTCATCCCTCTATAAAATCACGTTCGATGCACTTCGGTGGCATAGAAAACGCATTGCTGCGTCGCTCGTATAGTGGCCCACTGAACCACTCATTCAGTGAAAATGAAAGTGTACCCACTGACGTATGTACGGAGTAATGAGGATAATTCCATCAACATCGGTTTCCTAGTCTTTAGGATAATTGCTGTAGCGTCACGATACTGTGGACAGAGAGCTGAATTTATAATTCAGATAGTAATATATTCGCTATGTGAATGATGGGATAATAATTATTATTATAAATAATTGCTTTATCATTTCCCGAATAATTTTGCTAGTCTTCTTTTTCACTATTAATCACGCTTTAAACTATTCTTAATGCAAAAATCTAATTAGAACTTTTCTTAATAAGAAATTCATTTGAAATAGTTGCAGAAGTATTACTCAGTGTTATAAATTATTCACTTTGTAGAGGTAAATTTCCAAGACATTGGAAAACGTCCACCATTTTACCAATCCCAAAAGTACATGATACCAAGAATGCCCACGAATTTAGACCAGTTAATGTTATACCTGTGTATGAGAAAATTCTAGAAATTGTTGTAAAAGAAGTTGACAATCATCTTGAAAAATACAACATAGTAGTACAAGAACAATCAGGGTTTCATAAAAACATCTTTACAAAATATAGTATCAAACTGGAAGAAAAGCTTAGATATAGGATGTGCAGTTGGTATCGTCTTCATTGATTTCAAACTGGCATTTAAAACAATAAATCGTGTAAAATTAGTGAAAAAACTGAAAATGTATGGTCTGAATGGAACCGTTATGAGGTGGTTTCAAAGTTATTTAATGGAACGTTTGCAAAAAACTAAGTATGGGTCTGAGATATCTTGTGAGAAAGAAGCTAAATTTGGAGTACCACAAGGGTCCGTATTGGGTCCAACGCTTTTAAGTTTATATATTAATGATATAAAAGATGCAGTAAAAAACTTCCATGAATCTGTTTGCTGATGATACGCTTTTATTTGACAGTGGAAAAGATATTAAAGTTATTGAAGAGAAATTAAACGAATACCTAAAGAGGATGGGCAAGTGGATGTCTTTTAATAGTTTGAAATCAAATTCTAATAAATTAAATATTTAAATGTAATAGTGGATAATCTAAATTTTAAAGCACATATCCAATATATCTGCAAAAGAGTTGCAAAGAAACCTAATTTTTTATCTACAATTAGTAATGATATATCTATGTTTGCCAGGATAACTGTATACATGAGTATTATTTCTCCTCATTTTGAATATTGTGGTTCAATCCTGTATTTCTTAAATCAAACGGATATATAGATATTACAAAAACTTCAGAATCGAGCAATGCGTGTTATTTTAAAATGTAATAGATATACCCCTATACAAAACATGATAAAAACACTGCAGTTTATGTCAGTGAAACAAAGAATATACTACAATACATTAATTTTTAAAATAAGAGAGGGAATATTGCCTGAATACTTACAAGACCGCATCACTGATATATCTGAAAGACATAATCACAACACAAGACAACAAAACGATTTTTATGTACACTTTGGACAAAAAGGTTTTGGACAAAATTGTTTATTTTTTTAAAGGATTACTAATGTTCAATGCTCTCCCTAACGAGGTACAACAAATAAAGAATTTAACTAAATTTAAACAAGAAATCAATAGATATATTAAGATTAGTTATTAAGTATCATTAATTCAATTGTACCAGAAAGTAGTGATACCTGTTGGTATTTTATTTTGTATTTGTTTTATTGTTTCTTTTATATTGTGCAAAATGTTACATTGTCATTGTATTGATTGTAAATAACAAGTGCTAAATAAATATTTACTGCCACTAGTCTTTAATTTTTCTTAAATTAATTTGCTAAACTAAATAAATCGTTGTTAAAAATATGCATACTGCAAGTTGCCTGTCAGGCATATCACGATTGCCTGTCAGGCATATAGCCTCTTCCCCGTGAACTACTTGGTGACATCAGCTCAACGTTGCATGAGCTTTACACTGGTGCTTCCTTTTTATGCAGTTGTAACAACTGGGGTTAACTTTCCTTAATGACATGATAAACTAGACATTCCCATTGGTATTGTATAGAGTGTCTCTGTTACTTAGCACACTCCGTCGATATTATAGTACATTGTGGTTGTATCCTTTCCATGCACATCGTAAACAGGATAATTCACAACAATTGAATCATTCTGAATTTTGGATTGAACTTCTCTACGTATCGAATAATAAAACACATGATTTCTCAAAACACTTAACCACTATATTTACAAAGATAATAAAAACAAATCAAACAAGAAACACAAAGATCTAACGATGAAATAAATTAACAAACAATAATGACGCAATAAAAGAAAATGAAGTAGTCCGCAGCAACATCAAATCTTGAGTTGATTCGCGGGCTGAATACTCTTGGACTAATTACATTACATGAATTTACGTTGTAACCGACAAAATAACGTTCAAATTTACGTGACTTTAAAACTGAAAAGGGTTCGCGACTCAATTATTTATTATCCACCTGTAGATGTTGACCGAAGAGACGATAAACCAAAAGTGTCAATTTTACCTCCTCGAAATAAGACTTGTCAAAAGTGAGTGTTACACCCTAAAACCTCTACCAATTAAAGTACTTTACGAAAAAGGACTTTATGTGCGTCACATGATGCTGTAAATAATTCGGGATTATTCTTCTAGTATATCCTAATTTGCCCTATCCAACATTTATACCAGTATGGCAGATGAAAAAACCCATTAGTCAAAACCCATCTTAGTGCCCTAGTTCTCTACTGCCCTAGTTTTACTACTAAAATTATTACTTATATTTTCTGGAATGTTGTGTGAACCAAACACCTTATTCTTGAAAATCTACCTTAGCCCTACGACGCGACGCCGACGCACCGTAGGGCTGTGAAAACATTTGTCAGAATATTCTCGGTTCCTAGAAGGACTTGTAGCGGAACAAGTTGTTCAGATATAAAATAATTTAGATAGTTATTTAGTCCTTCCATGAGACTTTTTGAAAGTGTCGACTCTCAATAAACTACTCAAGTGTTTTATACACGACTTCTGATTTCAATATTGAAGGTTCGCATTAGCAGTTTTGCTGCCTGTCACCTTCTACCTCACGATGGTCACTTTCGAAAAGAATTTAGAATTGGTGCCAAATTTTAACGTTAATCTTTTCCCTGTCAGTTCTTAGAGTACCGATGGAGTCCTCAAATGGCCACGTTGTTATATTTGCCATCAACAATTTTCATCTTCAACGACAGGTGCTCATAACTGCAGACTGGTGGTCTACACAAACCACCAGATTGTGTTGCAGAGCTTTGTTGAAGATTTAGTGATAAAAAAATGTCGATATGAGAAGGAAAACTACTTTGTTTTCTACCACTAAAATTTATTGTAACATACACGTTACTGCAGTTTCGGTACTTTAACGTACCATTTTCAAACTTTGATTCAAATGAAAATGGTACGTTAAAGTACCGAAACTGCAGTAACGTGTATGTTACAATAAATTTTAGTGGTAGAAAACAAAGTAGTTTTCCTTTTCATATCATCATGATTAACTATCACAAAGTAACGACTTCCACAATCGATTTTTTATAAAAAAATGTCGTGGCCAAACGATTTAGCTCGATAACATATTCCTTGCTTGTGAGAAGAGCCATTGGTCACGATAATCCATTTCTTTCAATAAATGCTTTAAAAGGTCAATAAAATGTGTTAAGCTGCTTTTAGGTCTTCGGTAACAATATTTGTATATATGTTTAAATGGAAATATAGTTTAAAATTTGTATAATATAGTCACTTTAAAGTGGCACATCATATCAGACGTCAGGTTGACGTTATGGTGAAGTTATTTATTAACCACAACCACACAGATAAATGGGTATTATTAACATCTGTTTCCGCGCCTTGTATTATAAAGTATCCAATTATTTTGTCTCATTTGATGATAAATGACTATTATTTCGCAAAAAAATATTTTAAATTTCCCAATTATTTATTCTCTTTTGTTTGAAACAACACCTTCCATTGTTCAGACTTTGCATTATTTAATTAATTTAAAAAAGTATATCTAGGTAATTTTGTGGGACAAATCTTTCTTTTATTCAATGGATAATTAACAGCTTTACGTCGCGTAAAGACGTTGTATTTATTTTCTCTGTAAACGTCAAGTGTGGTATTTGCTGCTTGGCATGGCTATTATTTTTCATAGGTAACTTGTCATTTGAAGTCAATTTTCTTATTAGTAAATGATTCGTCGGTAGTTTTAAAAGTATGTACTATGTAGACCTAGAGCTAGCTTATGAGAAAAACACGCGAGTACCAACACGTGCCTTTTCATGGAAAACAGTGGGACTTCTAATTTTAGACCCATTCTATACTAGATCATTTTTTGTGAGGAGCGAGGCATAAGCTGTCAGGGAGCGTCGAAAAAGTCGAGAAAACGCGAGGCCAACTTAAAAATTATGAAAATACATTTAACTTTGTCCACATTTGTTCACTTTACGCGCATTAGAGGCATGCGTTACAGCGCATGCATGTAGCGCACTTGACGCATGCCTTAAGTCAGTAGAGGAGCGCCGTTTTCAGTGCGGCATGCCGTAGCGCACGTTCTTCCATTGGCAGTTAATTTCTGTTCAATTTACCGTGCAATTTCAGCATTCTCTCGGAAAACTTCTGTTCTCTTTTTGCTGTTCTCAATTCATGTCTTTTACTTAGAATGTCGCCGGAACAGAAACTTCACATAATACTTTATGGGACATTACAGATAAGGAATATACCAATGAGATTAAAGGAAATGATGCTTACATCGTTTTAGCTACGAAATATAACATAACTGTGATGAAAGTGAAAAACTAAGTTAAAAGTCTACGTTCCTATTTTTCGAAGGAACATCAAAAGTTACTGGAAAAAAGAGCGGTGCAGAAGCAGAGGACAAGTATGACTCTAATTGGTTCCCGTATAAGTTCACGTTGATCGCCATATCGACCGCCTAAATGTTTTATTTATACGTCTCTGTTACTTTTGCATCGCTAAAATTGCAGCGCTTATACCCGCTAACAAACAGCATTAACATCCATTGTAAAACTGCACATCTGCACTGCTGAGAATTGAAACTGATTGATATTTTGGCGCAAAGGTGTAGACAATTAAAGGCTTCCAGCCAACACATTCAATCTAAAGCATGTGTTACACTTAGCAATGTTCAAAATGGAATTGAAGCTTGAAAATGATGTTGAAGACGACAGTGTACACGTATGGACATAGCTTTAGTTGTGTCTACTTTTTATAATGATATTTTTTGGTGCACGGAGGAGCGTTGGAAAAAAGATATATCGGTTTTTCTCAAAAGAAAGAAAAAATAGAAAAAAAAAATTTAGTTTTGTGAAAAAAAGGTAATGACATTTTGACTATATGTCAAGTACGCCCAAAAGAAAGATCTTAAAACTTAATTTGGCGCACGTTTGAACCCTTTGTTGCAGTCTGACAACCCTTCAAGATAAAGTGTAAGAAAATTTGGGGAAAATTTTCTTACACTTCAGGGGGTTGTCAGACCGCACCAAAGGGCTCAACAGGATCTTTGGGGGTACTTAACATACAATCAAAATTTTAAGACAATCTGACCACAAACAAACTTTTGTCGATCATTTGAAAATTACCTTTTTCACAACCCAGAAAAGATTTTCTAACAATTGTTTTCGAGAAAACCGTTATATCTTTTTTTGCAGTCTCCCCCCCCCCCCCTTCATGCGCCAAAATAATTTCATTATAAAAAGTAAATACTATGTATCGGTTTAAAACGTTCTGCGCCGTCTTCCGATTCCTAATCTGCTCCTGTCTCTGTCTCTATACATGTCATCGTCCAAATCTCTCTCCCGAACTTCATTGTCAATACCCTCTCTCCTGCTCTTTCTTGGTCTTTCCCGTCTTCTTCTTTGTGGGTTCCAATTTAGAATTTTCTTTGGTATTCTGTCAAGTAGCATTCACTGAAGATACTCGTACCATACTAGTTGTTTGGTTCTTATATCATCTACAATGCCATGTGTTATTCTCATCATATTTCTTATTCTCTCATTTGTGACCCTTCTCTTTTTGATTTTCCAGCAGTTCTTCTCCAGAAGTCCATTTCTGTTGCTCTTAGTATTCTCTCTGTCTTTTCTTTTATTGGCCATATTCCACAAGTGTAGGTATAGTTCTCTTCATATACTTAAGACACATACAAAATGTCGGCACCTTTCACTATGGGGTAGAGATCAAATACCCCGACATGTTTTATTTGCTTTAACAGTTTGACTGCTGACGTAATATGGCCTGTATGACCTGGTGGCTAACCTAATCAAGCTTATTTTTCTGTTGCACGTGTACTGGTTTTGGCCAGATATTGCGAAAAATATAATCTTTAAAAAATATATATGGAAGCAAAAATAAACAAAAAAAACATGACGTCCAAAGACGGATGGGCACTCGTTATGAAATGTACACTTTTTGCTCATTACGTCCTTGGGCATTATGACGGCTAAAGACGTCATGAGCATTGAAAGGTGAGATGACGCCTTAAGACGTCATCAGCACTTGACGTGTTAAATATATGAAGAGGACTATAACTATACTTTTAACTGTTGAGTTATATATTTTTCTTCTATTTTCCTTTATTATATGTTGATGCCATAAGATGCTATTCAAAATTGAAATTACACGTCTTCCTTGAGTATTTCTTTCCAAGATGGCTTCATCAAGTGTCCCATCGTTTGATATTTTCATGTCCAGGTGTTTCTATTCATTGCAGTGCTTGATCCTTTGCCCGCCTGACAGAAGTAGATCTTGTTGTTGCCTGCGATGCCCTCCAATGCGTATGTATTCCGTAAAAAAATAGACACAACGAACATATTTTCACAAGAAGCTTGGCGACTAATGAAACATCTATTAGATCGTTCATGTATTAAACATATTGCGTGACAAAACAGCAAAGCATCTCATGATATTAGGGAATTATTGGACGCGCAATAAGGACAAGCAGTATTAAAGTAAGCGTTATTTTGACATGTACGCCTGCGCAGTTTGAACCGTAAATAAGGGATCCCTTATTAAGGATAGTGCTTGTCCTTATTTGTGAAGGAATACTGCAATGCGTTAAATTTACAGTATTTTGACATTTGTCAACTTTCAATAATACATAGATAATATAACGTCTGATTCCATATTGAATTTTAATAAAACAGCACACACTCACCAGAGCACAAAGGATAGAAAAAAAATATATAAAAATTATTTATTTATTAATTTTGTAAGGTTAGGGAATAAGTGCGCAAGCGTCGAATTGCACAGAAATAATGACACGAAAAACGAAGCAGGTGTTCCAATAACTAACATTTCGTTGATAAAATAAGGATGATGCACTAATAAAATAAGGTAGCCCCTTAATACTACGTGGCAGTATTTGAAATTTCCAATAATTCTCTATTGTCAATACTGTATTTAGGGTTCACTATAGATCTCATTCGCCCGTCTGTCAGCGTGTCCACCACCTTCTAACTCTTAAACTGTAAGTGATATATGCCTCAAATGAGCACCATGCATGCAAAATAATGGCCGAGCGCTCGAGCTGATGTTACTCTGCTGCAAAAAAGGGGGGTGCGACCACTAAACACAAGGGTTAGAGAAAATATTTTCTTAATGTACACCTGTGACAAGGTACACCCGTGGAGAGAGCTAGAGTGCATTGTATGTTTTTCAAATTAAAAATTAAAAGTAATCACTCTTGGTGTAGAAAAATTGCAAAGTATGACACAACTGAGAAACGCTTTTAGAGTAGACTGCATATTTTTTTTCAAAATTAAAATTTGAAGTGTGCGCCCGAGGTAGAGGAAAACGTAAAATTTAGCTACACCCTCCTGTAATTTTCTAAATATACGACCCAAAAATTGAAATAGCTTTTTGGATTATTATCAACGAGAAATAATTTAATTTGGAGATCTCACATTACTTACATGTTCACATTTTGTATGTAATATTCTTGGTCTTTCTTTTCATTTATACGTTTTATTTTTATAGAAAGAGATGAACAAATTTATCCAAATTAAATGGATCCGTAAAGTTAACAACGCATTACTGACAAACCAGAAATAGAAAGAATTTCATTGTTAAAATTTAGTATATTTCCTACGTAGCTAGTCCAAATGACTGACTTTATTTAATAACCAATTGTTTTGCTGATTAAATATTTGAAATTTCTTTAAAAAATCAAACATAAATGCATGGAAATCTATAGTTTTCTCATTGAAATCTTAATTTAACTTTATGTGTAACTCCAAATACTGCGAACTGTTCATGATGTCTTGGTTCTGTGGTTTCTGGTATATATCTTATCCAGTGTCAATTTGAAATTATTTTTTTTTTTAGAATTAATTTATAAATTAAGAATAGAAATACTATACAATAGCCGCAAAATATGTTCCTTCTTAGTAGAAACATGTAAATGAGAAACTTTATTTTAATTATTCATTATTTTTATATACAGGGTTAGTCATTGGTGAATAGACGGTCTTTGTCTCCTCAGCTGTTTGAAATTAGAAAAGATGTCTCAGATAAGAATTGCAGA
Source organism: Stenurella melanura (assembly GCA_963583905.1). Lineage (NCBI taxonomy): Eukaryota > Metazoa > Arthropoda > Insecta > Coleoptera > Cerambycidae > Stenurella > Stenurella melanura. The sequence continues at coordinate 214,260,463 of OY757309.1, forward strand.
AGATCAAGAGCGGCGTATTCTGAAATTAATTTTAAATCTATAGGGTATTTCACATAGCGGGGGCCAAGCCAATACCTATTTTTTTTTTAAATATACCACTCAATATTTGTTTATATATTTATATGTGTCCCTTAATTGTCTAATCAGCCATATAACATTTTTGAACTTACGCTGCAGCGTTGCCACATTATTCCACATTTTACGATAAAAAAAGCATTTGCAGTGATCCTGACTAACATCTGTGATCATATTTTCATGAGTTTGACTGTAATTTAACTGCTAATGTTAGTTAAAAGCTGTCATCTCATAGTCCAATCTCATTCTACAGAGTGTTCTCTACGATAATTCAAATTTTTACACTTTGAAACTGCCATAACTCAATTTTTCCAAATGGAACACCCTGTATGTATTTGCTTAAAATATGTCAACAACCAATTACCTACACGCTGTTATCCACAGTGACCACTTTCTTATCTACCTGAATTTTTCATCAACCGTTGAAAAAAAGTTGAAACTGTGAGATATCCAGGTGTAGATTGAATTGATTCTTGAAACATTTTAAGTAAAGACATACATTTAAAAAAAAATAATAACCCAAGAAACGTGAAGTCAAGATGTCAACTTTTTAATTATTGATCTGATAGTAGTACCTTGTAATTCAAATAAAATATTACTAAAAAATGTTTCAAAGGCTCTATTCAAATATTTAACAATCAGTAACAACTGTAGGGACAATAATTAATCCTATGTGACAGATTGCAATTTTTTTTTCTCATTTCCATGACACTGACAGGTATCCTGATCTCACATCACGAATTAAAAAATTTTACATTCTTAATTCTTATTTCCATTTTTTTTAGTAATGATACCAATATTTATGGTTTCAAAGGGTACCAATAAAAAAAATAGCTTAAAGTATTCCTGGATAACAAGTCTTTAAAACACTTGCTCTATTTCGAGCACTTCGGCTGCACTGTCGTGCTCGAAAAATCACGCGTGTTTTAAAGACCTTAATATCTTATACTTTATATACTATTTTCTTGCAGATACATTTTATATCGAAAAAGTAGAATAACGTGGCAACGCTGCAGTCTAAGTTCAATATTAGAAAATTAAGAGTCAAATGCAAATATACAAAAAAATATGGGATGTTCCATTTAAGAAATCAAAGTAGAGACACCCTGTAAATTTAAGAATTATTTTAAAGTATGCCGTCTTCGATCTCCCATAAGGTTTACCTCAAGCATTGCTTAAAATTTCAAACGGCTGGCGAGATGTTCACCGTCCACTAACTAACGACTCACCCTGTATATATGATTAGCATTTAATAAATTTAATAGTTTAAAACCCTTTTTTTAGTTTTTGTCGTTCTAAAAGTGATGAAATTGAAAGTAACTAAAATCAATACAGTCCAGGCGGCAGGTAAATTATGACAAGCACACCTACTTCGCTGATTTTTTGGCCCCAAATTTATTCTTTCGAACAAATTTTAAAACATTTTGTTTTTTAATTTTTAAATTTTTTTTTTTTTATTTTAAAATTTATGTTTTTAGTGGTGGTAATTTTTTTTTTCTGAAATAGGTTTAGAACGTCACGAAACGTGGACGTTTTAAATTTAAACGAAAAAAATTTTTTTCCATTATCTATTTCCTATAGGCGGTCCACAATTTTCCAGCAAATGTCTAACCATTTCTTTGGTGGCAGTAGCGTCAGCTATCTACCAAATTTGACTATTCTCTGTCAAGTTGTGTTTTAGTAAATGCACCAACAGACCGACAGACATATAGACTGACAGAATTGAAAAGCTTGTATTTTTGTACACTGATTTGAATGGCATAGTATGGTTTCGTCCCACTGTACTTTGCGTCGGCGTCGTGTGACTAGATTTCAGCTCAATCTGACATTGTCATTTGTCATTGTCATTTTTCTAGACGTTTTGGGCATATTTACTGATTATGATCACCATTAAACAGTTCATCAAATCTGCTTGAAATATCAATCCGGCTTCCTATGTGTGTGCTTAGGCCTGTTGAAAATATACTTTTATTTTCAGAGAAGTTCTTAAAGCTGTATTTAATGTCGTTAAGCGTGGGACATTTATTTAAAAATATTGTTTCGTTTTAATGCATCCTTGTAACAAGAGTAGCATATGTTTTTAAGAATCATCAACTTCGTGTCAGTGCAACATACTTTTGAAAAATTGTGTGATAATATTAATGTTGATTACCTAAATACATTTTAGCTCCTTTAAACCTTTAACAAAATGTAATAATGTTGGTGAAAACATTCTTCAGCGACACTAATTTTACTTACACTTTGACAACAAATTCATTTAACCTCTTTCAATGCAACGCCACCTAGGTGCAGCATTAATTGGAAAATATTGAAAATCATATTAGTCAATTTAGTGAAAAAAAAAAAAAAGTTAATAAGTTGTTCGGAATCATTCACATAACTTGATGTCATAGTTTGGTTTAATTAAAAAAAAAAGAAATCTTAAGAAAAATTTATAAGTATCAAAACCCTTTACTGAAGATATTTTATTTTGAAAAGTATGCTGTGACTTTTATTTCTACTAAAACGTTGCTAATGTGGCTGTAGCAGAGTTGTAATAGTTTTTGTAATTTAAATTATTAACATTTTATTTGGTACTGAAATATTTAAATTCTTTAAATCTTTCAGTGGTAGCGTGCAGACTGGTAGTCAGGTGTCGAACTATTTTGATAAATAATTTTAAATTTTTTTGCAAAATGTTGAGGACTGTGAATCCGCAGCGACCAGTGCAGCGCAATATTTATTATTACGGTTTCCGGAATATACATATAGGACACATCAAATTTTATAGTTATATTATATTTAAAGCACATATTTTAGGATGGCTACGTATGTAGGTGAGCAGGGACATCAAAAGCATCTGTTGGCAGAATGTTTGGAAGATTTAAATATCGAAGGTGAAATAACGTGTGACATTGAAGAAGATGAAGAAAAACATACTAAAATGGAAATCCATGATACAGACACTGAGAAAAAAATTTCGTAAAATAAAGAATGTTTCAATGAGGAGACCCCAGTGGGAATGTAGACATACCTAGTATCGTAGGATCTGATGGACACAACAAGGATTTTATATAATTTAGGCCCTAGCCGTGTCGCTGCTACGATATCTATCAACTCTACTAACAAGGGGGATTCAAGTTACCCTTCAGACTCCCCAAGACGAAAATAGAGAAAATTATACTTACTGTGATTTCCACGGTCTCCTCTCTCTGTCGAAATCTTATGTCGGGCGGTGCACTTCTAATGAGTATATCTTATAATTAGCACTTTCTCAGAAACACTTCTTAATAATTAAGACCGTCGACGAATTCTATGAGTATTCGGATAGGTACAACATCGTGACGGGGTCAAAGGTGAACCGTAGTAAGTAGTGATCCGACTCACGCCACAGAATCGCCCGTCGGTCGCCAATCTTATAATTAGTGGATCAATAAGAAATCGAATTAAAAATATATTTACATTTATTGAAAAACTTCATAAAAAATATAAATATTCAACACTTAACTAATGTATATAAGGCAAATAACAGAGAGCACCACCACTCGGCAAGCCGTTACTTCCCCTAGGATCGTAACTCATCCAGCGTCGAGATAACTATGACAATCGACTGTACACAAAGATACAGACTCCCAGTAAGTTATGATTGAAAAATGGATGCGTAACTTTTTGAAAATTATTCACTTTTAATTTTGAAATTATCGAAATGCTTGAAGTTCTTGTCAGGATGCTTAACGAAGCTATTTATACGAGATCGATGGTTTTCCTGCTTTCATAAACGTACTAACGGCATCGAACCCAAATATTCTTTAGATATATTAAAGATATTTTGTTTTCGTCGGAATCGACTCTCCGACTTGAATTTTTTGACTAATTTATGTACGTTCTTGTGGTTTGGACAAGGATCCATCTCCCACTTTGAGGATAATTAAATGAGGATTTTGGCTTTTATTGGAAAAACCGTCCCATTGATGTTTTCCTAAATTTTGAGTTTTAAAATAGCTACTCGCTACATTCTGATTGAGGATTTCGCCATGTGAACCACTAAATTCGTGGTAACTTCGAAAAATTTGTCAAGAGGAGCGGTTTTCCACCCTGTGCAAGTCTCTTTATTGTACTTTCGAAAAACCAAATTTGTGGTAGGTACTTTCAAAAAGTTTAATTCGTTGTACTTTCGAAAAATTTGTCGGACGGAGCGGTTTTTCGCCATATGCAACTTGAAATTTTTTGTGTCAATTTTTTGAGTACTTTCGAAAATTCGGACAACGGAGCCCAAAGGCTATTGACTGTCGTCCTCGAGATGAAAAAGTCGTTTTTAGTGAAATAATTTTTTACGCAGATTTCGATGAAAGAGGTTGGTTATAATTCTTTTTAATGTTTCAAAGCTGATTTTTTCATGGGATTTTTGTCTGAATTTAATTTCTTAGGAAATTGGATATTTTTCAAAGGGATCGTTTTACTGGGTTCAATAACAGGAACACTAGTAGTTATTTTGAGGACATTTTTCAATGTTTTATATTTTTATATATTCTAGTTTTTCAACCACTAAAGATAATTTATATTTATTTGTATTTTTCAAATATGAATATTTTTATACCTAATTTCGTTGATTTTGCGACAAAATTTATATTTTTTGTTTCTTCACCTTCACCCTTTATTAATTCCAATAATATCAAATACTGAAAATTTAAATAGAACCAAACTCTCGGTTTATGCCATTTTGATGTTTCCGACCAACTTTTTGAAACCTATTGAGTTTGAATCTAATAACTATGAACTGAACTATAGAAATACTAGAGTTTTAAGTGCATGAGACGTTGTATATCCATTGATCATATTTTGTAAACTATTTTATTGTAGTTAAAATTTTGACTAAAAAGTCTTTAGATTTAAGATAAACTTAATATAAGCCAGTAGAGGTTGCAGTCTGACGTTGTCTAATATTTTGCTAGAATAAGTGACAATCCTCTTTTACGTGATGCCATCTTGATTAAGAATACAGCTAATATCTAATCTATTTTTATTGCTCAAATCTGTACTCGCAGTCGGCAGCGCCTAGCTGTATCTTTTACTCGTTTTTGATGATCTGCAAGCTCAAATCCAAAAGAATTATTTTCTAAAGACCAAATTCTACATTGCTTTTGAACTATTTTAATTAATATAGATGTTTTCTTTCCGATAATTTCTGGGTGTTTTCCTTAATGAAAGAAAGTTAATCATTGTGTATCAGAGCGTATAAATGTTTCAATATTCAAATGCGGTCCCACACAGGCAACCTCATGCTGGGCATACAGAATAATACAGATAGATACCATCGCATCTGGAATAATAAAAATTCAATTCATCCAAGGCGGTACTTGAAATCGTCGTTAGCCATTAATCTGTGTAATTATCGAAGATTATGATTGTTTCCAAGTACCAGCGCCGAGAATAAAATATTTCTGAGCTATGTGTGAATCCCACCTACTTATATGCATAGAGAGTCAAACAATTGCCTATTAGGTATTCTATACATAAAAAAGTTGTTGTCCATGAACGAGAGATGCTAATATTTTATAACCAGTTTTCGGGCTTGTCTCTAGTTTTTGCTAGGAGATATACTGTCGGCTATCGGAATAAATTTTTATCACATATTTTACGGCCATTTGCAAGTTTTATACATGACCTAGCTTCGTTAAATTTTATAGTCCGTTTCCAAGATTTTAATTTAATCCTGCTGAAGTTGGTTTAACAAATATTTGAAATAGAAACAGGCTTATAGTGTTTGTTAAGATATACTTAGTCATTCTATAGATTTATAGAAAGGAGGCGGCGATATATTTCACAGGTAATATTAAAATAAATTCAGAAATTAAGTATCTGTTATACCATAGAAGCTGTTGAAAGGGCACTCAGTATGTCGAAATTATAGAAACGTGGACAGGCACAAAACTACATTTTCGACGCACCAATTTTTTTACACACTGGTAACATACAACTTACTGCCTAAATTACCTCTGGAGTTCTTTGTTTTACATATTTTATAAACTGCAAAGTGCCAAAGAGTGTTTTAACCCAGAACTGCTGTTATCTACCGGTATCACATACCGCTATGAAAATTTAACAGCTGGTATTTTGAAAACTCATTCTCCACCCAGCCTGGTGCTCTATATGCCTTTCAAGGATATTTAAGTAAATAGCGTCAGTATGACTTACGTGTCCGATATTGACGAGTGTGCGAGAAAATTCGATTTGTTTAGCTTTGGCGGTAATGTATGTTTTTTTAATTACAATCCACTGTGAATACAAAAATAAATTATTTATTTTCGCACATTTATTTCATCAAGAATTGTGCGAAAATGTCCCAAATGTCAGATACATCCAAAATGCACCCAAATGATCCTAATTTTGAAGAAAGGTGTTAAGTCAGTTAGAAGAAGCCGATGAAGATCTTATAAGTGATGATGACGATGATTATATTATCCAAAGCGAACACGAAAGCAGGGAGATGGCAAGGTGGGTAGAAAGTAGTCTTTATGGATTCAAGAATGATATTACATTGTTATCTTACGTCCCAAAAAAAATACAGCAGTAGTGCTGATTTCGTCAATGCACCACTCGGCAAACAATGACCCCAAAATAAAAAAAACTAGAAATGGACATGGATTATAACATCACAAAAGGAGGAGTAAATAGCTTTTACAGAAAATGTGCAAATTATTCACTAAGCCGAAGAACTAGACGATGGCCTATGACAATATTTTTCCCATGGTAAGTATATGCACAGTCAATGCATATATTTTATATAAGAGCTGCAAAAATCCAAAGGAAATGAAGCGAATGAACTTTTTTTAAAAAACTGACAAGAAGCCTAACAACACCGTACATGCAGCAAAGACATTCAAAGGGCAATATGTTACCAAAGGACCTTTATTCGCGAATAAGTGATATGTTGGAAATAAGCAGTGAATACAATGACATTCATGACCATCGGGTCCTAAATGATGAACGAATGGAAACCCCAAAAATATGTTACCAATGCCATGCGATGCAATTCCTTTACTTTTCACTTTATTTGTCTTAAATGTAAAATTCATATTCATAATGTTAGTTTCACCGTTCTGTATTATCATCTATTTTTTTTTAAGTTTGTTTTTTACACCTTATTTAAATAAAAATACAATAAATTTATAGCGGTACCACATATCGACATGTAGTCTTATATTATATTTTGTAACGATAGCAGTTGAGGGTTAACTTCGATAGCATTGTATTCACAGGGACATCTGAAGTCAGTGGGTCTCTTGTTCCGCACAAATTCCTTTCCTTTCGGCTTTATGTTTTAAGTACTTTCCAGTTTACATGTTTTTATTCTCTGTATAATTATTCTGTATAAATTACACTTAAAAAGTATTTAAATATATCAAAAGAAATAAACATGTGATATCATTACACAGTATTCCTACAAGCAAATTATAGAAAAAGCTCATATGGAGCTGTTCGAATCTTGAAAATAGAATGTTTGTGGGTCTTCTGGGTAAGGGCAGAAGGGTGTAGCAGAGGTGTATATAAGTGGACATCGGTCTTCAGTTTGCATCGTCGGCATTACTATATGTTTGTTCAACACACATTGTATTTTTTTGATTGTGATAATGGCGAACTTACCTACGAAGAGATAAATGATTCTTCGTTAGTTAGTTCTTTTTTAAAAAATCACCATTTCCGTGGCAAGAGCTTTGCAATTTAGCTCTATTGGATTCGACATTTTGAATGTGGAACTTTTGACATCAGATTCAGTATCAGCTATTCTGGAAACACTTGTCTACAAATTTTATCCATGGCAGTGGCGCCGGCGCATCCACCATAATTTCGCATATTCCCGAATATAAGATACTTAGATTTTTGCTGATCTTATATTAAACTTACTTCGATGAAACTAATATGGGACCACTGCTGAGCCATACTCCATCTACAGTCTGCATAAAAGACCATATATACGGGTCGAATTGAGAACCTTATCCTTTAAAAAAAAATTGTTTAATAAAAGGTACAAACATCAAAATCTATAAAAAATATTGACACATGACCAATGTCCACTATATTCATTGCCAAATATTGACACGTCGAATTCAAGAACTTCCTGTTGTAAATCAAAAAATAAAAATCTGACAGGTGATTCATGATTTTAACAAGATTACGGAATGGTTTGGTGATTAGATAAGTGCATAAATACGTGTCGCCTCTATGCTGTAACACCAAATTTCTCTGTACAGTCGCAGAATGGCATATTCCCTCACAGTGACCATTTATTCTCATTTACAAGTCACAAATTACCTCAAAATTATTAAAAAGTAACTATTAACAACCTAGATGATGTACCAAAGTAATCAAATGTAATATTCATCTACTTATTGCTGATTGAAGAAAAGCGTTTTCTTTTATTTCATGGTGAAAACGGTTTCAACGTGAGAAAGACTCGAGTATTACATTAGACCATATGACTTAACTGTACTTGTATTTTTTGAGTTAGCAACACCAAGTGTGGTTAGTACTTGGACGAATAAGCCAAGCTATGAGATTTAGGCAGGGGTGATTTACCATCTTTCAGAGAAGATGTAGAGCAGACGGTCCCTTATCTATTAAATGTTAGACAAGTGGAAACCCCCTACTCTTTTTCCGAGAAAAAAATTAGGCTAAATTTACAGGTTGGGGGTAGCTCGTTTCCTAGCTGAGGTTAAATTAGTGAATAAAAGAAAATAAACCTCGAGATTTTTTGTTATTTTCCGTAACTTTTGGTTCTTTAACTAATACAATGAAATTGTATTATCCGTTTGTTACAAAGTTAGATGACATTTTTTATAATAATAATTATTAAACATTATTTTTAATGTAATGCGTAAATCAAATTTTATAACAAAGTATCAATGTAATTTGCTTAATGCGACTGTAACTATTTTCAATCGTATATCCCGATTGTGGTAAACTAAAAGACAACAATCCTGTCTGTTATGTCCGAAACATATGAAATGTGCAGTGTTTTTAGATTAATAATATATCTATCGCATATCCTCCAACAAACAACTCTCTGGTAATAAATTTTTGAACATGGCTAATGTGAGAAAGTATTGCTCTTATCTTTCTTTTGTTTGTTGTGGGTGTCATTTAACATATTATAGCGCTTTGAAGTGAAAGTTCGAGTATACTTTTTTAGTTTTGAAAGGATATTTTACTTCGTGTTTAACTCTGTACCTTTATTTGAAGAAATGTGAATATCACGACTGCATGTGATACAAATGGTATCTTCTTAATTTTCGGGAACTAAATTTTGGAAAGGTTTTTTATGCTAATAACTTCTAAAGTGCTTTATAAATTATAATTAAATTTGAACGGTGTAGAGAGTAAGTTAGTATCTTTGAATCAGGGGTATGGTGCATTTCATATTTTGTCTAAGAAGCCAGGAATGGAATACTTCAAAGGCTTTTTACCCATAAATTAATTTTTCAAACGTGCGTTGACATTTTTAAATGCCTTGAACATTTTTTTTTAATGTTTGTTCGACATGAATAAGGGGAGTCGTTTTCGAAAAAAAATGGATATTAATGATAAGGAACAAAGGCTGAAATGTTTCTATTTGGAAGAACTCTGTTAGGAAAGTAGTCCTGATAAAGTTATTAGACTTCCAAACCACTACCTGCGTTCTAGTCTGTACATAAAATGAATGTTATTTATTATGTACCTGATGAAAAAATTGTTATACCAATAAACCACTACACACCGAACTACTTACAATTCAGTTCTGCAGTATTTTTTCTTATATTAATAAATTTAAATGTTTTCTTAGAAAATAGTGTTCATTTTTCATTTATTTATTTTTTCAGTAATATTAAGTAAAGCCACAAGAAAGGAATTGACATAATGTATAATTTACACAAGTACCAAGGCAGTAAACTGACGTCATTTTGTGTTAATTACTTAGTCAGGTAGTATGCCACTTTGACCTCTGCATTGATGTGAAAATGACGTGGTTATGTCACTGCTCAGAGACGTCATTTTGTGGCGTTAAATTGATGTCATTTATCGTTGTTTATTAGACCATACCTAAGGTATTTTAATTTAATTTGTATAAATGTACATTTAAGACATAAAATAATACACTTTGATATAGAATGACATGTGAATCCTCAGGGCACTAGGTCTCCATTTTCCGATATATAATTGTAGGAGCCGCCATGTACATGGATGAACAATTACTAGGTAACCACGCGTTGGTTTTTATGTAATCTCAGCAGGATGACAGTAATCACTATTCGATATTCCTTAATTGAAATTTAAACTTCTCCAAGCAAATTCTTTAGTTTAACTTGGTGCTTGCCCTAGGTTGAATTATAAAGAATGACTTTGCTCTGAGGCTGACGGTATTTTTAGTTTATATTAAAGTGGATTAATAAGTTATTTTGCATGTTCTTTTGTTTTGTGTGAATATGTGTATTGGCTCTTTTATTTGTTTTTGTTTTCTGTTTGAATGGCCCTTCTTCGGTTCATTGTCTTTAGCTGAAGGTGGTGTTATATAACTTTTTTTTAAAATCTTTGTATTTTGTTATTTATATTTATTTTTTTTATTTTTATTTTTTTGTATATTTTTCGAAATACGTTTTACAATTTTTATTTTATTGAGGGTCAGAAGTGTAGATGTATTTGAAAGATGGATGTTTGGATGCAAGTAGAAATTTAATAGTCAGTTTGTTGGCAAAATTTGGTGTGAGGTTGTTAAGTATCAAATTGTATATAAAATCATTCAACAAAAAAGAAGTGACGTTACCAGTACAATAAACTGACGTCAAAATTTCGTTAAAAAGATAAAGTTACAACAAGATAGATAGAAAGAAAGATAAAGCTACAGAAGCGCCATCGACAAATAATAACCTAAAACCACCAGAGTAGTTACAATTCACGGTTGTGGTACCGATATAAGAAGCATCGAAGACCAAAAATCGGTTGAAATCTCAAAAGAAGTGTTAGGAGTCGGACGCGCTCTCGGATATTTGTAAAGTGTCATCATCATCTTTTTTATAAACCATTAATTTGCATCCTAAGCACTTCCAATGTCGTGTGATATTAATACCACCTCTGTATATTTTTTCGATTATCTAATATACTTTGCTTATTAGTGGAAAATGTTTGCTTTGTTTCCCTGATTGACAGGGTTATTTTTTAGATTTTTTATTGTTCCATTGAAATTATATCCATTGTCGCAAGTGTCATCTAATATATTTTTCAAATCTTGTTCTTTCGAGCAACCCTACAGTTTTTTGCACTCTTTTAATCGCTTACATTTTTCAACTAACTTTACTTCTACAATATGCTCTTTTTCCTCATTGAAGTAGCTTGCACTGATTAACTTACACTTTGTTTGCATACACAATACTCATAACATATATTTTAACTTTTTTATAGAAATATTTTTTTTTTTACAAATTGGTAGTACTTATTGCAAGTGGCCCCATTATAGTTTTTTCATCAAGCTCTGATCAGCTACGCTACGCTGATGAGGAGCAATAACATCGAAACACGTGTCCGATGCTGCATTCTTGTTTGTTATTGGGAGTGTAGCCGGTATTTTTATTTTTTATTTTTTTATCGTATCCCGTCAAATTTCTCATTCTTTTGATAAAATTATTTCATAATTTTTTTCTAAACTTTTTTTACTCTTTTTAGAGGATGCTTATGTAGTTACTACAAAGCAAAAAAAAATCATCGTTGCATTTATTAAATTAACTCCGAAACGTTAGTACAGGCAATGAAGGCAAAATTTTGTAAATACCTCGCAAAATCTAATAAAAGGATCATCTCCAGGATTTAAGTAGGTAATAACCTGTAGAATGAAATAATGATGCATTCTTTGCACTTTCAAGTTCCGGGAAAATTAAAAAAAAAATTGGAAACACTTTTTGATTTTCGGTTTTTTTGCTCTAGCGGCAATAGGAAATAGAAAAAAAAGTTTTGAACCAAAGTTGTAGCTCGTCTCTTTCTCTATAAAAAAGATCTTCACAAATTTTTGTCTTACTTAAGCCATTTATGAGATAAATCCATTTTTCCACTCATAGTTTTGAGCCACTCAGAAATGCGCGGAAAATGAGAATTCTCCGGGAGTTTCGTAAGACCGAACTAATCGATCGATAATACTTACTATTCAGAGCAGCTAAAAAAATTAAAATAACATAAAATGTAGAGAAAAGTCTCAGCTTTAATGTGGAGCTAATCACAACATCCATACAAATTATTATCATAGAGACAAAAGTGTTAGAAGATGTCTTAGTAAACTTTGTACAGTTGATTTATTCATATCTTTGAGATTTATGCATCCTCCCTATGTGTTTCGTAACAATACGTGCTTTTTCATGGATTCGACTCCACGTACTTTAATTTACATTTCGTGAAAGTCTCATTGAAGAATGTTAAGAAACAAATAATTTGTATATGTTTTATTGTATAATTGTGCATTCCCTGAACGTGTATGAATAAAGTAGACAAATTCAAAAAGTACTGCATGCATTTAAAAGACTCCGAAGTCATTCAAAAGAATATGTTTTATTGTACTTTGTGACGTTTCGTTCACTCGTCGGTTGAGTGAAGGGGCGTCACTTTGGCACTCGAGCTCGGTGCGGTTACGGTAAGCTCGGGCGCCACCTTTACAGTTTTTCTCGTGGTGTAAAGGACCCACGCTAGCCTCTTAACACAGCCTGTTGCAGTAGGGCTGGGATAGCGTCAGAGGAGACACGGTACGTCCAGGGGTCTAGGGGTAGTAGACTTCACACACACCAAAATAAAAGACACAGTTCAGATCCTATATATAGATATTTATTATTCCTAATACATATAATTATACCTAACCTATAACTACTACGGTTAACTATGGTGACGGTGGCGAAGCAAGAGGGCGGCTATAAGCAGGATACGAGCTTAGAGAAACGGAATGGTAAGTCGGAGTAACTACTATCGGTATAAAAGCGGACAGAGCAGATACCAGGCGGAGGAAAGCAAAAGCACAATAAACAATAGTAAACAAAGACTCGGGCAACTTGGCTAAGGCGCAGAGCCTAAGGTTAGTACACACTTCCGGTCACGGTTCCTTGTTGGTGTAATCACCCCAAAAGAGAGATTAAACCAACGAGGTGCACGGGCGCTACTTTGCGCTGGTGGATGTCCTTGTAGCTTTCCGGCCGACGCAACTAGACCAGAAAGCCCCAAGCTTCCCAAGTGCTCGTTTGTCCTCCAGACGACGCAACTAGGCCAGAGGGCAAACACGAGACCTGTTGCCAACCAATGTATCTTCCCAGACACACGGCGGAGCAAACCGGGATTAGTACACAGATGGCACTTAGTCCCCAGCCAAGCTGCTTATTTACGGTCGGTTTTACTTACTCTCTCTCTCCTGTGAGACGGCGGTTACGGTCAACGGATGGAGGTCCAAATTAATGGATCCCCCAATTAATTAATCCCAAATTAATTGATCCAATTCCTTAGCGGGTATATCCAATTTAATGGACCCGGGCTAATGGACAATCATTTGGCTGGCTGGGCCAAGTATTCGTTAACGGTGAAGCCAATAGTGTCAGTGATGGAGATAGTGCTCCATCTGGCGGAGTGTATTTCTACTTGATAAATGAAAGTATAATACTCATTTATGCTCTGTGTGGACAGTATAAAATATTAATATTTAAAATACGAAAATAGACGGTGGCTTTGGGGTGTAATTTCCACACCAGAAATTACGCCGAATACCTGTATTAGAAAATACTTATATCCTAAATAGAGAAATAGACGGCGGTGTCGGGTGCAATTTCCACACTATAAAAATGCTTCATTACAACTTATAGTCCAAAAATTAGGACTGTGTTATTATTATTAATTGATATAATGAATTGAATTGTACTTTAATTGCAAGGCATATTTTTCCAACAAAAGTAATTGCAATAAAATGTTAATTGGATTATTATATCAATATATAAGAATATATTCGCAAAATAAATTATCATTCGAACGACTCCCAGCAAAGATATGAATAAATCTGTGGATCAACTCTACAAAGTTTACTAAGCCATGTTCTCTCTATGATACATTTTTTTATGAATTTTGTGATTAGTTGCACATTAAAGCGGAGAATTTTCTCTAGTTTTAATGTTTTTTTAATTATTTTAGGGGCTCTGAATAGTAAGAATTATATCGATCTATGAGTCCGGTCGTACAAAACTCCCCGAGAATTCTCATTTTTCGCACATTTCGAAGCCGCTCTAAACTATAAGTGGAAAACTGGACTTATCTTCTAAATGGCTTCGGGAAGACAAAAATTTGCAAAGACCTTTTTTGTAGAGAAAGAGACGAGCTGCAACTTTTGTAGAACTGTTCTCTCTATTTTCATCATTTTAGCCGCTAGAGCAAAAAAATCGAAAACCACAAAGTTTTTCAAAATTTTATTGAATTTTTCCGGAACCTGGAAGTGCAAAGAATGAATCATTTTATTCTCAAGGTATTACCGATTTAAATCCCGGAGATGATCCTCCTCTTCATTTTTGTTACCCTAAACGACTAACATGACTGTACTACGTGTACATAGCTGCATTTTTAATTCTTTAGCCTTATTTTTAATAAAATTTTACCGCTGTCCTGTTAATTTAACCTTATTGCCTATGTCGATATTAAGATTGGTGTTAAAAATGAACAAATAACAGAATCAAATATATTTTTAAGCGATCTCAATATCGATACTAGATAATAAGGTACGATTAACACGGCGATAGTGAAATTTAATTTTATAATTTTTAGAGATTTTTTTAAAAAGTTGTTCAATTTTTTTTTATCCATAAAAGAGCTTATGAACACATGGTAAAAATGGTCAGATTTTGTTTGAGCACGCTGTATGTAAATTTAATTAAAATAATCTTTATGTCAGAAACTTGCTATTCCATTTCCTGATAATATACATAACAAATCGCATTCTAAAATAATCTCTGTTTAATGTATATGTACGACTATAAAAGTAAGTAGCTATTATTATAAAAATAATAGCTTAATATGCATATTCTCATGCTCAGTAAACCTATAGACATTCAATTAGTATTCAACAATCGAAGTCCGCAACAAAGGTGTTCGGTGGGAGAATGAAGAAAATGGTTAGACGGAAAGTAAATTGTGCAATAGTTACTTCATTGGTGTCTCGATGTTGTCGGTTGTAACACTTTTAGTGCGAAAATTAATAATTACTACTTTCTCCGTTCGTCGAAGAATTCATTAGGATTGGTTATTATGTTTTATGCTTTAAAACATTTATATACTCATAGCTTTAATACAACGGTGTTGTGCAATAGTTATTTGTGTACTAAATTAGTCATTGGGGAATACTAGGAGCCCAAATACTGGCAAATACTTCAAATACATAAGAGGCATTTTAAAACATGTTCTGCATATCTTTTATATACTTAGGTTTCGTTAGGTTTAACAGACGAACTAAATATTCTGTCAGTGATTCCCCAACTAATATTTATACTCAATTCGACCTGCTAATGAGTCAGAATATTTGGTTTAGCACTTTAGTCGTAGAGTTTACCTAAAATGTATCAACATGGGAAAAAATTCCGACTTAGAACTCACAATTTCGACTTTAAACTAGAAATTATGACGTTGAATTCGGAATTCTGACTGAACCACATATTCCGACATTAAACTTGGAATTCTGATTTTAAACTTCGAATTCCCACTTTAAACTTATAATTTCATTTAATCAATAGATCAGAGAGAGCAGCGCCTAACAATGTTGTATTTGTTCTGAAAGCTACTGGTAATTAAAAGTTGCAATTCGAAAAAATACTGTTTCCTGAAAATGAAAATCGCCCTGTCGTTTTTCTAAAGACGGCGCAGTTCTTACGTGTTGTAGCAGGTTTTCTGTTTTGCATTTTCTTGCGCATTTGAAACATTACTCAAGGCTCATGTAATAAAATCTTAACACTTACTATTTTAATCTCTCATTTTAAAGAATGATTAATTAAAAACAGGCTTAAATCTTTGAGTTTGCTTCAACCCATAGCAGCAATAGTACAAGTCAGCCAATTCCCAAGTCCACAGTATTGTATTACACTGAATTATACTGTGTAATGTTCACAATGAAATAACTTATATAAGGCTTGAGATGTGAATCACAGCTAAACAAAATAAAGATGTTAAAGTGGAAATGGAAAAAATGGAAATAGGCTTCCCAGCTAACAAAGTTGCTCTATAAATTTAAAATAATAACAATTTTATTTTATTGCGGTTACATTACTGCACTGAAAAGGCTATTTTGTTTTATTAAATACGCCTAAGTGATTATTTAGTCTTCGCAACTAAATCATCCACATGAATAAGTGCTAAGAATGTTCTTACAGTTAAATTATAAAACATTTGGTAGAATTTGTTTTTAGCTGTTTTATAAACGTTTATACAGCAATTATTGTAGGATGTTTTAGCTCACGGAGCAAAATTGATTTATAACAGATTTATAGTAATGACCCCCGGCACTATTTGGTCAATTTGCGAACATGTAAAACTATATACATATAAAACTATTCTTTAAGAGTTAGCTAAGCATTAATAAAACAATTTTATTAGGATTCTTCTCAACACAATATTATTTCTGAGAGCATATTGTATTCGGCCGTAGCTGCTAAATAATTGTTATATAAACGAAGCACACATTGCTCTCATGAAGCACTTATAAAATAGTTAAAAAGCTGAAAATCGTCCTTAAAGGCTAAAATATGTTCTGTGCCATTTTTATAAGATAAGACATGGGTAGGTATTTATTCGCCATGTTGTTTTCTCAATAACAGTGGTCTTTTACAAGACAGCCATCTTGGGGCGTTCGCCGTGTTGAATTTAGGATGGTCACATAATTCATCGTATTCTACACGTGTGCAAAGCTCTAGCTCAATTAGAACTAGTCGAAATTTTGATTGCAAGATTTGTTTACATTGCTGCAAGTGAAGCTAAATAATAGCTTTTAACACAGTTACATATTTGAAAATATACAGAAAATACTATTTCATACTGACCGTTGTTTTCTGACGGGAAATCCTCGTAGTTAATTAAAAGGCAATAGCGGGCAAAATTATTCGGAGTCAAATATTAATGAAAATTACCTTCACTTTTTGCAATACGCTTCTGTCTGATTACAAAAAAGATGATATATAACCATTCTTAGGAAAATATATTTATTCTATAAGTGTTTTCACAGTTATAAATATGATTTTTAAGATGGATGCCATAATGTTATTTATATTCAAGTTATTTGTATAGTGGCTATTTTGGACTTTAAAGTGAAAATAGTTTAAAAATAAAAATTGTTGTGATATAATCATTTTAACAACAATCTATTATTATAAAATATGTTATCTGCGAAACACAATTGGTGCGGTACCACAAAAAGACCTAATACAAAAATTTTACTTTCACTTTATACTTTTAATTTTGATGAATATTTGTAATTTTTAGAGGGCACAAAAATTTCACAGAAAAATTTCCATCGCAGCCGAAAATCACTTTGCTGTTGGCGAAACGAAGTCTTAAACAGTTGACATTCTCACGAAACATGTTGTTAGTTATGCCGCCATATCACATATAATCTGTATACCTTTGTGATATTTTAAAACTTGTTTGAGAATTATTATTGTCTGTGAAAACACTTAAATAATAAATAACTCATGTTGTTGTTGCTGTACATAATGAAAAATTATCAGTAGAAATAATAACAGAGTACTTGTAAAAATGTTTTGCCGTATCTCTATAATTTTATAATTATCGTCTACTAATTTTTTAAAACCTATGTAAACGTTTATACAATGATGTTATAACATCTGTGAGAGCCATAATGAAATAACTTAAAGAACTGCATTATTTTATAAACTTGCGTCTATAGGCGTTTTATAAATGTTTTGAAAATGTTTATGTCAACTATATTGTTTTATAAAACATGTTCTGTAAACATTTTGTCAGCTTCTACAAAACGTCAAATTGCTAGTTGGGTTGCGAACACGACGTCCTGGGTTCGAATTGTGGCCAGGGTATGGATATTTAGTGACGTTTTTAATGTCTCACCGAGACGGCAGAAGTGGGCTAGACCTCTGTTGAGTGGCACAAGATGTCTAGACGCTGTTAAAACGAGTGCGAGTTTCAGCTGCGATAGATGGCACTGTCGCAGGAAATGGTTGTTGATGTCTTTGGGCATTTTCTTTATTTCAACATTTTTTTTCTGGTTGAAACCATCTGTGATGTACTATAGTGGAATGACGTCATCAACTGATGAATACACCAGTTTAGAAATAAAAGAACAGTTTTGATGGTTTTATCCTAATATAACTTGTTTACTTTATTCCAAGTATTTTCGTTGCAAGTAATCTGTGCTGAAAATGATTAATGAATAGTAGAAAAAGCTTTATTATTTATTTAAAAGGGGGCCACATATGTAAAAATAAAAAATTATATTTTACAAACTGTGGCACCTGCTGCTGCTGTTGGATCAGTCGTGTATTCAATGTCATTATATGTAATTTTTATAGTTATCCCACCTGAGAATTCTTTAATTGTATACTATGTTATTGTTTATAACTAACTTTTGAGGTTAGATTCACATCCACCACACAACATTCATCAGTCCAGCATCACAACTATCACAAGTTTAAGGTTGCACAGTGATGCCACCAGATGAAATCCATCATAAATAAAAGAACAAATTTTGATCCATCTGGTTGATCCACCAGACAATAAAACAACAACATAGGTGGAACTGGTACCCCCTGATGGACTCTACGTTGAAATAAAGAAAACTTCCTTTGTGTCCTAGTTGAGTGGCGGAATGGTTATAGCTAAACTCCGTAAATATGAATAAAATAACGACCAAAATTGTCTAAATTTGTATTATTCAAGATAACTGTTTCTGAAATAAAAGCACTGTACTACCTAAATATGATTATTTGTAACTATAACTTAAGGCGAACTTCGCGGAGACTGACTCAAGTTGTCGAATTACGCTATATTAAGACAGAAGGAATAGAAAAGGAAGACAAAAATATTTTAACATTTATTCAAGTAAATCCCAGCAAATTATCGTCAATACTTGAATTCTCGATTTTTTATACAGCAGTACAGACAACGAGGAGACTAACTTAATATGTCAGCTGTTAATGTTAATGATATTTTTATACAACCGAAAGGAGTATTGAATTCGTATGTAGAATTGAAAAACTCGACTTTCAAGTTGGTATTCCGAGTTTAAAGTTGGAAATTCCACTTTGAAGCCAGAATTCTGAATAAGAAATTTAAATAAAGATGATTGGGTTCTACGCCTTCGTATGTTATAGTACTTTTTTTAACTTCATTTAGGGACATAAGACCTAACACAAATATAATCTTAAAGTAAACTTTTAAGTAGACATTCCCTTTTGCTTTAGCAAGGCAAGGCAAAATGCCCTTAAAAGCTACTCTTAGCAGAAATAAGAAATAGGTTTTAAAATAAATTGAGTTAAACGTCTATTACGTCTATATATGAATCCAGAGACAACTAAATTAAATTAAATATAATCGTCACTAAGAATAAGAAAACAATATTTGAATATACGAGACAAGAATAAAATAATTAACCAAATTTTATAGTACATTTGTGTGTTTAGCGATATTGGTAAAAAATACATCTTTAATTTTTTTTTTCAGGTATGTCACGCAGTGGTCCATTTCCTTGTCGTACGCAGTGAGTACTGAACAACCTTAAATCTATTTAATGCGACAAGAAATTATTCAAAATATTTAAACAAATGAAAATATTTGCATTCGTTTAACCTTGGCTGTCACTTAAGCTATGAAATTATCTATGGTGTTAACCACACAGTGTTTACTTTAAAAATAACTTTAATTAAACGACCGGTCGAAACCTCAACAATCATCACCATCAATGAGTTTATAAGATTTTAATATACCTTAATATAGGCCAGTGGTGTGCGACAATTTGTAGCCTTTGATCAGTTTAAATTTTATTAGAATGGAGTTTGAACAGTAAAGAATATAATATTGAAAAAGATTGTGAACTAATATGCAAAAAAATTACAAAGTATAAACGCTACAAGAATCATGAAAGTTATAAAAATAAAATTGAAAATATTTAAACAATTCCAAATAAAAAAGTAATCAAAACATATGAAAGATGACAGTTTAGCTATAGGAGCTCAAAGTGTCTGTATCAAAATCATATTAAAATCTGATCCTTTTTGCTACATGTTTTTTCAATGCTATTTTTTGCAATTTCCAAAATTTAGAGGTCGGCGGTAACCCATGGTTGGTAAACCGTTGCAAGCCAATCAGATCCTCAATATCTTTTTCAGGTAATATAGAAATGTCATTTTACTTAGTTTCAGTCTTTGTTAAGCATCTTAGTAAAATGGTTCGACGACTCTTAATAAAGTTGACACTCAAAAGCGACATTGACATTTTCCTTTCAAATTACACATCTGATTTTAGATACGTTAATTTGAAAATATCAAAATAAAAGAAATAATTAAGTTGAATTCTTGGTTGGAAATCGCGATTCGTCAACATTTCATGAGTGTACCATGCATTTGACGATAAGATTAA
Organism: Stenurella melanura; assembly: GCA_963583905.1. Classification (NCBI taxonomy): domain Eukaryota; kingdom Metazoa; phylum Arthropoda; class Insecta; order Coleoptera; family Cerambycidae; genus Stenurella; species Stenurella melanura. The sequence goes on from OY757309.1 coordinate 214,281,148, forward strand.
TAAAAGAACGATACGCAGTGGTGTATATTTATTTCTTGCTTCTGATTGAATTTAAATTGTTATTTTATTTGGGACAAACAATGGGTTTTATAGAAAATCATGCAGAAAATAGTGACGATGTCTTTTCGTCAACTCTCATTATATTATCCGTAACATTTTTAGGGCAATATTACTTCATAAAAACATATTAAGTATAGATGCACTCAAGCGAGTGTTAAAGTACTTTATCGCTTATTGTCATGGAAGACGAGCGGTAAAGTGTCATTACATTTACACGGTAAAATGTCTTCAGCAAATGTCAACTTTGCGCTGTCAGATTTCAGCGATAAGCCTACTATATTTATCGAACGTAGATAAAATGCTTTGTCTGAAATCGATAGATAAAGTAGGCTTTTTTGCTCACATTTGACAGTGCTAAATTGACGTTTACTTAGGAGCTATGAGTAATGTCACTTTACTTGTCGTCTCCCATGACAACGAGCGATAATAGTTTATTATTCAACGAGCATATAATTATGGCTATTATTCACGAGGGAAATAAATCACCAGAATGAATAGTAGCCATTATATGCGAATAGATAACTATACTTTGTCCACGACTATGAAATATTTAATATTAATTTAATTCAATTCATACGCCATCATACAAAATTTTACTCGATTTGGAAAACAAGTTTGATGAGGCGATTTCTGCAGCTTCCCTCTGGGGGTGTCAAAGAATTCTAGAATACCAGATTTCTTTGACAGTGAATACATTGTCAGTATCCATTTATTTAATTATGTTACTCTTTTTGAATGTAATATTACTGCAAATAACGTTGACGTTTTAGTCGCACAAATTTTCACATTTCAAATCACTAACAAAATTACGCTTTGACACATTGTCATGGCTTCCTAATAAAATAATACAGTTCGTAGGCACATAGGTAAATGGTTTCAAAAACAATGTCGGAGATTGCCCCGCGTTGCTAATAGATGCTGCTTTGAAAAACTAATGTAGTTTTTGAGTGTTCATTAAAGTACATCTTCGGCATGTACCATTTGAATGCTTCCTAGAAACTTAGAGAGACAGAACTTGTCTTTTGGTTGCTGCAATTTTAACATTTTAAATTTTTAATAAAAAGCCACTAACGTGATTTTTTATAAACAATTGACTGTCCTCATTATCCATTAGTGAATATTGAAATTATTATTCACTGCAGGGAAAAATGGATAGCATTATCCTTGAGGATACCTATACAAATATACATAATGGGTACATTATTTAATAGTCGTGGACAAAGTATTTTAACGCTCGCTTGAGTACTTAATGTATTTCTACGAAATAATAATGGCCTAAAAATGTTATCGTTAGTATGATCAGAATCGACAAAAAGTCATCGTCACTATTTTCTGCTTGATTTTCCATAATACCCGTTGTTTGACCTAAATAAATGCAATTAAGTGTAGGGCAAAGTGTTGCTCTCGAGTGTTTAACGCGCTCCGCTTCTCGTCAACTTACTTAAACGACAATAAGACACTTTGCACTCTTAATACACAAATAGCTATTACTTACGATCACTATTGTAAATAGTAATAGCACACAAAGCAATTATAGGCAGCTTCAATCGCCGACATGAGTTAAAAAATACAAATGCTCCTACTGAATTTTCAAACGCTGTCAAAGCAGACATAATATTGTTGAATGGTAAAAATTTACAAAGTTGTCTTTAAATGGTATTAAATATGATTGTAGGTAAAGTATAGTGCATAATGAGAATTGTAGAGCAATTACACACTAATGGAAATTTTCTATTCCTGCGTAAAATACTTCTTACGATACTTATTACGTAATATAATATTGGCATTCGTTGTCATGGGCGACGAGCAGTAAAGTAACATTACTTATAGCTCCTTAGTAAACGACAACTTTGCGCTGTCAAAGCAGAAAAGTCTTTCTTATTTATCGAATTCGAGCGTAAAGTGACCTTGTCGCTCTCGGAAGTTTCTCTGTCGAGCGGCAATGAGGTACTTTGCACTCTTAATACACAAACTACTGTTTACAATATATCGAATTTAATTCGTGTTCTAGGCTCTATGAGGGCGTTGTAAAAGTTTTTAATATATTGTATGCCGCTCAAGAAATTTTTATGTGTGTGTGTTAATTACCTTATCGATACATTGTAACTAATTCAAAACAATAGGATATTTTATTACTTATTATTTATACATAATAGAAAAATGCTACTGAAGTTATGTTTTGCATATAAATGACTACGGAAGGTATTAACACAAGAGGTATTATTTTTAATTATCAAGATTGCCATCTTTTATAAATAACTTTCTTACTTGAGACGAGCGTAGATCGGTCTTGACTAACTTAGTAAGAAAAAAGCAACGTTAATCGTGGTTAGTACTTGAAAGGGGGATCTTCATGGAATTACGGCGATCTCCACCACCTCCTACCGGCTTGTAATCAGCGTATACATAGAAGCTATGCATTATCAGGCGAGGATTGTGTAATGGATAAACTATCATTCGAGAGGGATGCAAATTAACCGACCCCTTGTGTATCTGATATTATCGTCCAGTCAACGGGGGGAGGGGGGGGTCAGCTCTTATTTGTGCTAGTAAATGGATTTTGATGAAACCTTGTGCAATGTGTTTGTAATGACATTAATAATATACTTACCTTTCTTGGTCCAAAATAAGATGTTTTTATTCTTGTGAATTTTTTCGAGAAGTGCATATTTTTCGAGATATGGCCACTCGAAAATTTCTAAAAGTTGGGAAGGGGAAATGTGAAAGTTGAAAAAAGATCTGAAAAAAATCAGGTGAATGTGTCATCGAGATGCACTTTTTTTATTTACAACTTTTCTGTAAAGTGCGTTTTCACCGAGTTCTTCCGGAAATACATGAAAAACTACCCCTTTGAAATTGTAGCGCTTTAAAAACATGTAATTTAAACATTTAAAACAATTCAGACATATGCACTGAGGCCTTCTAAACATGTTTTGCCTCTTGAAATTTTTTTGTAACTTGGAAATTTTCCGAGTTACAGGCAGTTTTTTACGATAAATAATGTACATTTTTTTCACATTTTCAATTTAAAAATTATATCGAACCTTTAAAAATAGTTTAATTATATAGGTTTCATATTTTTTATAATATATATAAATCACGCTCATTTTTCGAATTTTCATGTATTTTTCCATGTACAAAAAATAGTACTTTATCGTGCAAAATTGCCTGTAACTCGGAAAATTAGCAATTTAGAAAAAAATTCCAAGAGACCAAAAATGACCTCAATGCATACGTCTGAATTTCTCTCTTTCAAATTTCTAAATGACGTATTTTTAAACCGCTACAATTTCAAAGAAAGGTGTGGTTTTTCATGTTTTCCCTAGAGATGGGCCGAAGTGGGGTTATGGCCGAATATCCGGCCATCTCCGACCACCGAAGCCGAACAGCTTCGGTGCTTCGGCCGAATGTGGTACATGAAATTACGTTTTTAAGAAAAAAAAACTATTGAAACTTTTCTATTTTTAAAAACCTGATGGTAGATAAATGCATATTACTTACATATACTGAAATTGAAACAAAGTTTGATTAATTTACCATTAGTACTCAAAGTTTAATTTTGTAAATTGGTTATTGATCGATGAGAAATATACCCGCTACTTTGATCGCAAGGCATATTTTTTCAAGAAAAGTAATTGCAATAAAATGTTAATTGGATTAATATATCATTATATAAGAATATATAAGCAAAATGAATTATCATTCTAACGACTCCCGGCAAAGATATGAATAAATCTATGGATCAACTGTGCAAAGTTTACTAAGCTATCTTCTAACACTTTTTCTCTATGATGTTTTTTTTAATGAATTTTGTGATTAGTTCCACATTAAAGCTGAGACTATTCTCTACATATTGTGTTATTTTAATTTTTTTAGCTGCTCTGAATAGTAAGAGTTATCGATCGATGAGCCCGGCCGTACGAAACTCCCGGAGAATTCTCATTTTTCACGCATTTCGAAGTGACTTAAAACTATAAGTGGAAAACTCGATTTATCTTCTAAACGGTTTAAGTAAGACAAAAATTTGCAAGGACGAGCTACTACTTTTGTTGGAAACTTTTTTCTCTATTTTCATTATTTTGGCCGCTAGAACAATAAAATCGAAAATCAAAAAGTTTTCCCAAATTTTTTTGAATTTTCCCGGAACTTGAAAGTGCAAAGAATGCATCATCTCATTCTCCAGGTTATTACCTACTTAAATCCGCGAGATGATCCTTTTATTAATTTTTGTTACCTTAAATGGCTAATTTGCCTATACTATTCCCCCACTTTTCGGAATTTTTCGGTGGCTATACCTCGAAGAATTTGTATTTTTCGACAAAATTCACTGGAGTAGAAACATCTTATTTTCGACAAAAAAATTTCATTTTTGACCTAATTCTACAAATTACAAAATCCGTGATAAAATGGACGTTTTCTACCCCTTCCAATGATCATTTCCTCCTCTAATCTTTTTTTCAACTATTTTATTAACGTCATTGCGCAAGGCTTCATCAAAATCCATTTATTAGCACTCAAATTAGAGATTTAGGTCATTTTAGGGCTCCGTTGACTGGACTAATTATGTAAAAATCTAAACGTGACCCAAAAAACTTGATTTTCTTGAGTTATCACTACACAACCTTCATCTGCACGTGCACACTCCCAGTGAACTACCTAATCAAAGCAACCGTACCGCAATACTTCCATGCGCACATGGAATGGGCCAAACTAGACAAATATACCTAGAAATAATTTGTTTCTACTATATCACAAATCACAACATCACTATGATTGACATGAGAGAGGTATGACAGACGCAAATAATTCCGGTGAAAGTTTTTGTTTGGACATATAGATCGATATTAATGTTACTTTATCCCAAGATAAAAACAACATAAACATAATATTATATCATGTGGTAACTGAGACAGATTTATATTAATAACAGTTATTTAATTGAATAAAACTTATTTTTCTTACTTTTTGGTAGTCTAGTTGATGACTGCTATTACTCTTAATCCACACAAACAGTAATTAAATGTTTCAATGCTGATATCAGATCAAGTCATAGTCTATTATACCATTAGCAGAAACGATCATTCATTTTTTAACTGTCAATTAAACGCTAGAAAGGGAACCAATATAAATTTAACGTCAATTAAATTCAGATAAGGCAAGAAGTGAAACTTTAAATGACTGTTAAACAATGATATTAATTCTTTGTAACTCCGGGGGTATCGAGATAAAATGTACGTGTAATAAAATTTCATTTAGGCACGTTTATCTGTTTTCATCATTGACTTGATTTAGATTCGTTTAAGAAACTCCCAAACATGTACAAGGCGTTTTGTTACAGTTTAATATATATTTATCTGTACGATGGTGCATATTTTATTAGTCCAGTGTTTGACGGTTTTTCGCTGAGAATTCATTCGGATAAAACCCATTGACGTGGAATTTGGACAGTAAGTAGGTAATGGTCCAAGGAACAAAAGTTATATAGTGCCGATGTGCGCTTTTCTCGGGAATGGAAATTGGTACACTCAAAAAACCACAGAAATCAATAGGTGGATAAGTTCTAAACAATTTTTCATTTATTCGCGATTGAAAATGTTGATTTTTCGTTTTAAAAATGCATGTTTTAGAAACTCAAAACCTTACGTTTTACCAAAAATATCATCAGATGCAAAAATGAAGCATATAAAATAACAAATCAATTGGTTTTCTTTTTTATATCTGTAGATACAATACGAACCGAGTTATGGCTCCTTGAAGGTGACTGTTTGTTCGCCGAAAACTGAATTCGAACCTTTCAACATTAAGTAACGGAAAAGCAACGAATTGTTGGAGGAAAACGCATTAGACCTTTTTTTAAAGTATTTGAAAAGATCTTTAAAATGAGCTTTAATAAATGTCGTTGGCATAAAAACTTAGGGAGTTATGATGAAAATTAAATGGTTGTCTCGTTTTTTCGGAACAATGAAACCAATGGCTTAACTTTCTTAATTTTTAAGATATCCAATCTTTTTAAAAACCATTTTGAAGGGAATTTCATGGGCTACAAGTTCTGTAAAATAGAACTTCCTTTTTTTCCCCTAAGGAAATGGCTTTGGGAACGTAGCCCGTATAGCCACGACAAATTGTGAGTATTGCGAAAGTCATTTTGTCTATTCTAACCCAATCGAAAAAGAGGGAAAAAAAGTAAGGAAGAGAAACAACATAAGGAATAAACAAGGACACACTCTTCACGCCCAAGGGTCTTTCAAGGCGACTTTGTATAAACACACAAAGTTGGAGACCGCGGTTGGTAGATGTTTACAACATAGGGTTAAACAATAGGATACAATTCTAAACCTACGCCAATCTATAGTTTAACTCTTATCAAATATAGGAAGTCTAGTACAATTCTACCTAATGGCGGGTTTTTATTAATTAGGAGCTACCATATTTGGTATATTTGTTGGGAGCATTTAAAGATAATGTTTAAAAGTGAATTATTTTTGTTTGGTTATACTTGTAATTTTCTTTATAGGATTTTACAAGCAGCAGAAAAAAACTATCTAGGAGAACTAATTTTACAAATAGCTTTTATTTTAGTTCTCATGGATAGTTTTTTTCTGGTGTTTGCAAAATCCTATAAAGAATATGTTTCATTACATTAAAGATAAGTTTGCAATATGCATAAGGAATCGATTAAATTCTATGTTACGATTTCCACACCCAAAGAATATGTGATTCAAATCACGTATCGATATATTGTCACATGTGCATAGGGGGGAATCTGCAAGGTGCATTTTGTAAAGATGCTGTTTTAAAATTACTGTGGTTACAAGCTATTCTAGCTAAGGAAACATATGCCGCCATGGATACTTTAATTGTTTTGTACAAGGGTTGTTCTCTTACATTGGGTAAATCAAACCATATTTGTATTTTTTCGTTGTAAGGATATTAGTCCAGTGAGTTTGCCATTTTTCATACATCCGCTTCTTCAATACAGCTATCAAAGTCCTCGTAGAATACTTTCTCCACCCCTGTGAGCACGTCCATATTGGACGCTTCCTTGGCAAGTAGATCGGCTTTGTCATTTCCTTGTATACCACTGTGCTCTTTGACCCATATAAAAGTGACTGATTTATTTCTGGATGATAAAAACATGTATTTCTTTATAATGTCGCACATAATTTTGTTATTATAAAGTTTGGGAGAGCGGCTTTCAAGGGCCTTCATACTGACAGTCCGTTAATATCAAAAATTTATCATGGTGACTATATATTATCCAGTCGAGTGCAAATGAAATTGCTGAGGCTTTGACAGTGTATATAATAGTATCTATAAGTAGTGTTATTTTTTCAGCTTCGTTAGTTGTTGAGATATGTACACCGTATCCAACCCCCTCGACGGGCATGTGTATTTAAATTACTAATTTTTTTAACACATTTTTCATCAAAACTTCTTATTTTTAAGAAAAATTTCTCTACTAAGTATTGCCTCCTAATGAATAGTGGAACTTCTTCAGCCTCTACCAATAATGACTGCAAGGGTTGATTGAGGGGCTCCTAAAGATATCCGTATCGCCTTATATTGGACTGTGTCTAACTTCCATAACAGTGTATTGCAAGCAGGGCCATAGAATATGCAGCCGTAATCCATAATAGAGCGTGTGTAAACTTTATAAAAAATCAAAGACGTTTCTGGGTAGAGCTTCCTTGAACCCTTCGTTTTTGAGATATTTGGGTTTAAATGGCTCGGGGAAGGTGGTCCTCGCACTCAAATGGAAAGGGTACCTCGGAATAAGATAGGTGAAATGCTCCTTGACACGGATTTTGAAATAAACCTGATAGGATCGTCCCTTGGGCCTAAAAAATAAGATCAATAGGATCCGTATATCGAAATTCCCCCCACCCCCCTGCCCAAGAGAGGGCTCACTTCAGTTTTTATTTTTTTTTACACAAGTGGTATCAATTTAAAATTCTGAAAAAATTCATGCATGTGGTAATTCGAAAGACGTATGGCCTCAATTTTTGGGGCTCTATTGGGCCCCGCGAAGGCCCTTAAAAATGTTTTAAAATTTTTTAAAGTCAAATATTTTTGTTATGATGAAGAGGTGCGGAAAATTTTATTTAATCACATTATTTGTGACCAATTTTTATGGTAGTTTAGAAATTTCCAAACCCCGTGCGTCAGGCCCAAAATTAAATTTTTTCATTTTTTTTAACGAAGACATATTAATTAGGAGGAATAGCTTTTAAAGCTTGGGTAATGAATCAACCCCTGGGACAAAGGACACTCCCCTGGGATCAAAATTCATCCCGTTTGGTTGACCCCATGGGGCCCAAAAACCACCTTCCTTCGTAGGAAGTAAGTCATCCGGCATGAGTGAATAGTTTCCTAAAGAGCAAGAAGGCATGCATTGGGCAAATACCCCCCCACGGGGGGGGGGGTAAGTATTCATTATGATGTACATGAAATTAAAAGTAAGAAACAATTTTTGCCAAAATCAAATTTTACGAAATAAGTTGGTCTTTGGGCCACAGGGAGTATCTTCTTACCCCAGGGGGTGACTGTTGGTTCCAGGGAAGTGCCCTTTGCCTCAGGGGTTGGTTCATTACCCAAACTTCCAATGCCACTCCTATCATTAACGTGAATTTTATTTAATTATCTTAAGTTTAATTTAAAACAATGTTCAATTTTAATGTTAATTTTAAGCCGTCACAGACGGCAGGTGTTTTAGCTTTTGTTTTTTTTGTTGTTCCATTATATTAAACCGAACCGGTCGTGATCCGTCCAACCTAACGTCCGCCACGACGTCACGCGCTGTGGTTGTCTGGTTGGCTCCGGATCGCGGTACGAGGAGGCAATGTTTGTACCCTTTTAATATTTAATAAATCTGTTAAAGTAAAAAAAAAACTCGTATTTCGATACGAAAATGCAGCAATGTCGGGCGCGGCTAGTACTTGGATGGGTGACCTTCTCCAGGGAAATACAGCGTTCCCGCTTCACCATCTAACGACTTGTATATCAGCGCATACAAAGAAGGTATGCAACTTCGGGCGGGGTGTTACATAGAGAAGAGATTCGGCAAATTTTCCGGGTTAGGGGTAGGAAGTGATTGTTTCATTTAGTAACATAGAAGCCAACGAAATGCCATTTGTTTGGAATCACTGCATATATGCAAATATTTCTTATAAATCAATAAAACACAGTAGGTTTGGATGGCGTTTACCACTAACTGGGTGATAATTAGAAGGACGTTAGCGGAGGATCCGGATACTAATTGGGGTTCCCACGTTTAAGTAATTATTTTTTATTTTACAAATTGTATACAAAATATATTAGCCATAGATGTTAATGTAGTTACTATTGAGATAAACTGGTAATTCCATTCGTCGAAAAATCTTTGTGTGCTTACCAGTATTTTGTTAAGACGAGCACGATTCTTTTGGGTTTTTGAATACATACATATGCTTAGCTTGGTTTTTACACTGAATATAAACAACCTGTAATTGTAATGTAACAGTATAAATGAAATAAAAATTATCAACATTACTAATATACGAGGGAAATTATGGAAGGCTCTTGGTCTGACGTGTAGATGTCACTACTATGTCTGAGTTTCTTGCCGCGTTAATGTTTACTTCTGTCAGTACTATATACGATATCGGAGGAACCACATCCGGCATGTTTAAATGGTTATAAAAAAATATCAAGATTTTATATTACCAGTAGCCTAGAAAAAATATTTTTCAGTAGTCATGGCTGTCCAGATGTCACCTATTTATAAAAAGAATGAGGTGATATTTCCCTCTACGATGTAAAAAATATACGTGATGTTCCATTAAAAAAAAAAGAAGCAACCATCATTTCCTGTGAGACCGGAACCGCTGGAACCATTTCATTAATACGTAGTCTTGATTCAAATTTACATTCAAATCTCATAATTTTAAAGCTAGATCTTAATAAAAATGAAGTTAGAGGATAATCCTGATTTCGTATACATCCGGTATGAGAAGCTAAGTAAATAAGAGATCACCAAAAAAGTTGATATAAAATAGAAACATTTATACCGTTCCAAAATTACATAAAAATAATAACCCTAAAGTGTAAAGTAATAATCACGTTTAATATGCTCATTAGTCTAGGATCAGGTGCCACAAATTCGATCAAACGGTGTGACATATCAAGATATAGTTTTGAAAAATACGTACATTTTCTGAAGTGACCTTGTGGACTTGAATGTTAAGTAGTTTGGGGCCAAAATGAACTTTGGGACCATTTTCCATTTCAGCATATTTTTTAAATAAATAGACCATCAAAAACATATTATTGTATATACCGAAATGGGTTGGGATCAGCTGGCCCCAGACTATTCTGACCCGGATTGCAAAAGAGCGCAATTTTGTACCACTATAAATGTATCAATTTTATGTTTACACCGTATTTACAGACTTATTGTTGTTTATTATTGAAAAATATATATAATTATTTTCGTACCACGCTACGTTGTCTTCTGCCACCGTTTTGAGATTATAAGTGCACCATACGCGATCTGTCCGATCTGTTACGTATTTAAATATAGAAAGATTAATCTTTACATTGCATTGGTTTAAAGATCACTAAGGAATGTTGAAAACTAAGTCTGTAGATGCTGCATAAACATAATACACCGTAGAGTGGGGCTATTTGGGACAAATTTTAGATATTTTAAATATTTTTGAGGCCATTCAGGTCAATATATAGGAAGTAAACATCTGTTTGGACAACTTATTCTGCTTAACATATCCCTGCAACATTTGATGCCCCTCCCCCACTTGGCGGGTATATATATTTTTTAATGGTTTTTCCAAATAACTCCATGGGTAGGGGATATTTGGAATTACATTAAGAACACACTTAACTTGAATAAGACTTTGTAAGGGGCTAATTGGGAAAGAAAAATACGTTTCAAAAAATATATTGTGCCCTATTTTCTAGAGAAAAATCAAGTTACAACCAAAAGAAAACTATTCCTGCTATAAACTTTTATTTCTACCCTTTTTATCTAAATAATGTTTAAGCAATATAATGGGAAACCCCATTCGCTGACTAATATTCTGCACAAAAGTACTCTCCTCCCCAGTACTGGATAAAGTTGGACGACACCCAGCGGTAATCTGGAAAGAATTTTGCTTCAGGACCTTTCGTCCAATTATAGACTTCGGAACACAGCATTTCTTGGAGGCTTTTAATATTGTCATTGTCTTGCTTCTAACTGCTGCTATTGCTTGGAATAGATGTTCAGTTGAATAGGAATAGTAAGGCCTATGATTTTCCATTTAGAACAGAAGCCAATGTTCTAACGTATTTTCGAACCATAATGAAATCATTTCTCTAAGTAGGTCCTATGTTAGTTAATCTATCTAAGTTATTTTTTATACTTACCTAGATAGGTAGGAGCTCATTCTGTAATTTTTTTAATTTTTGCTCCTTCCTTCAACAGATTGGTACGCTACTGTTTATTTACTGCCTTTAATTAGCTCTATAGGTACTTTGAAAAATAATAACGCTCATTTGGTGATCAGAAAACACAATTTTCATATTTTCCCAATTTACCCCCTTTATATGTCCCAAATAGCACCATTTTACGTCAGACATTATATAAAAAAATCTAAAATTATATAACCTCACAAAGCATGCAATAATCTGTTACCATGATTTCATATACTTGGTACTTATTGATTTTGCTCCAGCAATAAAAGTTTAATAGTCACAATTTTATACATCTTACAATAGTTTATTAAATAATTCATTATGAATACACCTGTTGACAAATTGGTGGTAACTGCGGCTGGTATTTACTTCTTAACTTCACTCTATAGAATTCGTTTCTTACCACTTTGGTAGATGTTACCTAGTGGTGCTAGTTGAGGCCCCAAACAAAAATTTAAAAAATCAACCGACAAGAGACACCGCCGCTCTTTTTGTACTTCGTGTCACTATATGTATTTCGTTTACTGTACCTATAACCTATAATTGATATTTTAAGAGCACCTTTTGAAAAGCTAGATTCTGTCTCAACTATATCTACTTATTACTAGACTGTAACAAGTAAAATTACCTAACCTGTTCCCCCAATCTACACACTGCATAAAAACTACCAAATATCATTAGACTTCAGCTTCAGACATCTCCAGATAATGCCGCAATATCACTTCTAGTTTAATATTTAATTGTAGTGTTTAAATGTTTTGTTGCCCGACTACATCGTCAGTGTTGCTTATTCCGCATGAAGGGTTGGTGATGAAATACGGGAGAATAACTAAAGCAAGCTAAGAAGAGTTTGGTATATAGTGTAAGGGTTTGTGTGTGTTAGAGAAGATCTTGTGGGCAGTTAATTTCCACTTTGCACATCTTTTTTTGTGTAGTATGTAAACTTGACTAATGAATTGCTCTACTAGTTGTTTATTTTCTAGTTCACATTCTTCTAGAGGTCCAAGTAATGGCAAAGCATATCTGGCAAGTAAAGGCGTATTATGTGCACAGAAGATTAAACAAAAACGTTAGTTGGGGGGAATAAGGCAAGGTCATCAAATGGAAATGACGTTAGAGAACTTAATAACATGCAAGAAGAAGCAGATACAAAAATTATTCTACACTTATACATCTTACGGCATTCTACTATCCTGCACATATATTCACCAGATACTGATGTTTTATCCTTTCGCTGTGGTGGTTGCAACTTTTCTCAAACAGCAGCATGTTTGGCGCTAATAGACGATTTGTTCGTATCGGTCTTTTTTATTTCAGTATAAAGCCAACAAAAGAAAAGGCATTGTTAACTCTGCATGCATTTTCGGACTGTGATGTTTCTGGGTGCTTCAAAATTAAAGGCAAACTGTCTTTTTGGAAAGCTTTCCAGATAGCAGAGAATGAAGTTCTTGATGCTTTAGTATTACTTGAATCTCTAGAAAAATTTAAACTAGAAAATTTAAACTAGAAGAGCAATTTATTCACAGAATATCAGACATTGGCGAATTGCGCCGATGGATGCTCATAAAAAAAGACGTGCAAAGTGAAAATGTACTCCCCACAAGATCTTCTCTTATACCATATATCTTAAGGCAACATTACCAAGTATTAGAGTGGCGCACTGGTAATAAACAACAAAACCTCCCAGAGCCGTTACAATATGGGCGAAAGAAGTGTGGAAACTAGTATTCTCCTACGCTGAGTTTGATGCTATGTGCACCAGAATGGTTACTTAATGCAGTACGTTGTGGTTGTGAGAAGGGACGGTATGATGTAAATTGCAGGTGTAGAGCACAGTCTTTAAGGTGCACAGAAATGTGTGGTGGCAATGAAGAGATCTGCAATAACAATCACTTTACGGACAGTGAAATAAAACCCCAGTACTCGGAGGATGACCTGTGAAACTTCCTTTTTACCTGATATTTACGTATCAATTAAAAATGCAGTCACATGTGAAATTTCTGTGTTCGAATAATAACGTATGCCTAAGAAACGGTAACAGATATCAAAAAATTAGTTTTAACCTTTTTTGTTTCTTATTCTATTAGAAATAATGGTATGGTTCATGAGCTATCCATTCCATATAGTCACACTATTCCTATATAATCACACTATTCAAAATACCACGGACCAGGAAAGATTTACTTATACCCCTGTACTAATATATACTAAAAGATCTCAAATCTTTTTTTTACGTTTACCACATTTACAATTTCCTTTCAGTTAGAAAGAAAGATTAACTCTTCTTTTATCAATAATGTGGAATTTTTTTATAATTATCAAGGTTGATTTTTAGTCGAAACCTTAATCCCATTTTCTACAAAAGTATACCTCCTACTTTTATTTTTATTTTTAATATAGTCTAATATTGTCACAAATAAGTTAGCTTCCATGACGAAAAAGGTACTCTATCAAACACCTCAAATTTAAAAGGTGAAAGAAAATGGTTGCAAAACATGTGAAAATTATGTTACGCCCTAACATGATTTTTATGTTTTGCAACCATTTTTTAACCTTTTAAATTTGAGGTGTTCGAGGGGGTACCTTTTTTGTCATAGCAGCTCGGTCTATTCAAGACCACTCTGTACTAAATGAAACTAAATTAAACAATCGCAAACAGCTGATGTAAATGTTGTTATAGAGAGCTCGCAATAGCTGACAATGAAAATTAACTCGAATAAAACACGTAATTATCTTGTCTATAATTTTTAATGTTGTTATTTTAATTAACATCAATACTGGAAATAGAAATCCAGTTTTGAGTTAATAAAAATGCGATATATCACATGTAAGAAAATGTGTTGGCCAACTCGTAGGTGACACAGCAATCCAATCTTAGCGTGGCGGAATAAAAGTGAGTTCTTTTCTTAAGAAAGTAGGAGATCGGCCTCGCCACTAGGTCAACAAGACACCACAGGCAAGTCAACACAACGTAGCGTTACTCTAAAGAAAGTGAAATTTTATAATACTTCCTACTTGCTATACTCGTGTATTCACTTGGGTGGCTATGACTCGTTTTGCCTGTTTAATGCTTACCTCTGCCTCATTACTGTCTATACAAAGCGAGCCCAACAAAATGTTAGTTAAGAACTCGAGATGCACTGTCGTGGTTTTAGGCTCTGAAAATTCCATGGGTAATTTATATCGTCAATCAACTTCTTAATGAATTCGCTTTCATTTTTTAGGACGGGCTTGATATGAAAATTATGTATTTGATGAATGTGTTTTCGACTTTAACGGTGCTTATCAGATTTCTTTTTCGGATATTATTTTAAAATTTGTTGGGTACGGTACTCTTATAGCGTTACATATACAGGGTGATTCACGTAGGCCATTCATTAGAAGTTTTTCAACTTGCAGTTGGATTAGAAACTCGAAATTTGGTATGCAGCCATAATCGATCATGCCCGTTCTATCTAAAATATTTTCAGTCCTCCAACTATACAGGGTGTGCCAAAAATTGGTACCAACTTTCTTATTTTAAATGGAAACCTATATTTTTATTTGCATGGTTCGATTGGTCCTCTAATTCTGAGTTTAGAGAACCTAAGTTATATTAATTTATCTATTACAATTTTTGACATATGTCCAATTTTTTGAAAAAAATTGCCGCTGTAGTTGTTTACGAACAAATTTGTATCTCGCAAACCTTTCAAAATTATGAAACCAAATTTGTGAGCTAGTTAGCTGGACGTCCAGGCTAACTTTTGATGTCCCATCGGTGGTCCCATTTTGTACCGTATGGGCGCAGTCGATTTTCAAATGTCGCAATCTAAAATTGTCAAAAAGTCAATTTTTTCAAATGGCATCTACTACTTTTTTTCACACCATTCGAAAGAAAGTTGAATTTTAGAGTGAATTACTTAAGCATTCCCTATACCTAACTTCACCCCATATCGAGTTATTCAATAGAAATCAAGAAATACCTTATCTTGCCGAGAGATTCCTTACTTCATCAAGTATGATATGGAAACAATAATTTTTAAAGAAAAATATGGATTCTTATATAAGTACACACAACACCAACAAATTATTATTAACGAACAAGAACAATGTTGACGAAATTCTGTAAGTGAAAACGGTGCACACATTGAAATAATTATTTTGTTAATCTGCTTATTTGTTGTTATTTTGTTATTATTTATTATTGCAATACGATTTTTAAATAAAAATTAAAATGAAATGATTGTTTCCAAAGCCTACTACCCTTGAGAAAAAAAAACAATATTTTTTTCAAAAAATGCCAATAACTCAAAAACGACTGTAGACATAGGTACACAATGTTAATAAAAGTGGCCCTAAAATTCAATTTTGCATTGATTTCTGGCGTCAGAAATGGTAGGTGCAAAGATGTGCTACGCAATCTGTTGAAAGTAGAATAATAGAATATTTGAACAAAAATATGGTGGTCACATTGAACATTTACGTCAGAATTTCGTCAACATTGTTCTTGTTCGTTAATAATAATTTGTTGGTGTTGTGTGTAATTAAATAAGAATCCATATTTTTCTTTAAAAATTATTACAACTGTCTTTTGTTTCCATGGCATACTTGATGAAGTAAGGAATCTCTCCGCAAGATAAGGTATTTCTTGATTTCTATTGAATAACTCGATATGGGGTGAAGTTAGGTATAGGGAATGCTTAAGTAACTCACCCTAAAATTCAATTTTCTTTCAAATGGTGTGAAAAAAAATAGTAGGTGCCATTTGAAAAAATTTACTTTTTGACAATTTTTGATTGCGACATTTGAAAATCGACTGCGCCCATATGGTACAAAATGGGACCACCGATGGGACATCAAAAGTTAGCCTGGACTTCCAGCTAACTGCTTCACAAATTTGGTTTTATAATTTTGAAGGGTTTGCGAGATACAAATTTGTTCGTAAACTACTACAGCGGCAATTTTTTTCAAAAAATTGGACATATGCCAAAAATTGTAATAGATAAGTTAACATAACTTAGGTTCTCTAAACTCAGAATTAGAAGACCAATCAAACCATGTGAAGAAAAATATAGGTTTCCATTTAAAATAAGAAAGTTGGTACCAATTTTTGGCACACCCTATATAGTTGGAGGACTGAAAATATTAGATGGAACGGGCATGATTGATTATGGCTGCATACCAAATTTCAAGTTTCTAATCCAACTGCAAGTTGAAAAACTTCTAATAAATGGCCTACGTGAATCACCCTGTATACTGGGTGCCCACAGGATCTGGTACACCCCTACTTTTAGAGTAAATTTGGGTACAAGATATTCTATTTTTTTTTTCTAATCTGACCCTCGAAAATGTAATTGCAGTTTAACTGGAGATTCTACTGTTACTTTTATTTTAAATAGCACACTTTAATATTATCTGGTAGAGGTTTGAATTATTTTTACAATAATTTTTACTTCCCTTGCATACCGAAGGGAAGTATTCTATTCGAGAAAAAATCACCCTTCGAGATTTTTTCTGATTTACACGTTTCAGATCACGTAGATTACGAAAATACAGGTTTTTCAATTCCGTCAGTCAGTCTGTCTGTCTGTCATTATCTAAAAAACTACTTGACGGATAATAGTCAAATTTGGTAGGTAGCTGACACTACTACCAGCGAAGAAATGGTTGAACATTCACTGGGAAATATACAGGGACCGTCTAAAGGGAATAAATAATGAAAAAAAATTTTTTGCTCAAATTTAAAATTTACACGTTTCATGACATTCTAAATATATTTAAGAAAAAGAAATGTTTTCAAAACTTTTTGAAAATGTATCAGTAGAAAAACGATTTTTTTTTGCTCAAATTTAATATTTCCACGTTTCATGACATTCTAAATTTATTTCTTAAAAAAATACTTTTAGAAAGAAAAAATTTAAAATTTTGTCAAAGAAAATTTCAAAATATTTTTACTAATAGAATATGATGGAAATTTTTTTTGCTCAAATTTAAAATTTCCCCGTTTCATGACATTCTAAATCTATTTCATAAAACAAATTTTTCAAAAAGAAAAATTTGAAAATTTTGTCAACAATTTTTAAAATATTTAAAAAAATATTTTTTACTAATAGAATATAATATGATGCAAACATGTTTTTGCTTAAATTTAAAATTTCTACGTTTCATGATATTCTAAACTTATATCAGAAAAAAAAATTCAAAAGCAAACATTTTTTGAAATTTTTTTAACTATACTTACCAAGAATAAATGGTGAATTTTTTTTTGCTCAAATTTAAAATTTCCATGTTTCATGGCATTCCAAACCTATTTCAGAAAAAAAATTTCAAACTTTTTGAAAATTTTTTACCAGTAGAAAGATGGGAATTTTTTTTGCTCAAATTTAAATTGTCCACGTTTCATGACATTCTAAACCTATTTCATAAAATAATTGTTTCTTAGTGAATATCCCATGACGATTGTATCATGTGGGTAAGACCTATGAATTTTTTCGTTTTCTGGTGTTGCTGTTTTAATTACTACAAGGTGTTGCAGGACAATTTCCTAAATGCTTCCAATTACGCTGCAGAATAATATATTATACGTAAAAAATTCATACTATATAAAATCTGAGTAATAACAGAGTTGTTTTATCCTTTAAAAATTTCTCAAAGTTTAATTTGAACCCTATAGGATTTATTTTGCTCTTTCCCTTGGCCCGCTACCTACTATGCAAAAACAGGCGAATTTTAGGCCTTTGTTGCGGGCATTCTTTGTAAAGGTATTTACACAAGCCTTCTATATTTGGCACCTTTTATTTAATATTGAATTTTTGTTATCGGATGAACACTCTGTATATTTTTTTGACCAAAAATTATCAGGTTTTCTTTGTAATGATACCTTCCGATTACTATTCTCATGTGTGGTTTGGTAATTAGTAATTTTTTAGAGTGACTACCCTGTATAAATAAAGAGGGAAGTTCTGTGTAAACACCTTTACCGATTTTTTTTTAATCAAATTTGATTCAGAAATGACATTGAAAAGAGAAATTTTATGTAATTACTCTGTGGTCATGAAAATCATATTTAATTTTATGATACTTAGTAAATATTCACAATATTTAACCATGAATGTTTTAAAACATTTTTCATACCAAAACAGGTAGTTTTAAAACTGTGATAAGATATGTACATATTCGTCGGCATTTTGTTTGTTTACGTGAAGCAGCGTTCGATGATAAATTAAAAAAATCTGTAAAGGTATTTACACAGAACTTCCCTCTTTATTTGTGCATGAACGGTCACTCTAAAAAATTAATAATTACGAGATGACATTGAAAATAATAATCGGAATATAGTTGTCACCATTATTATAAAGAAAACCTGATAAGTTTTGGTCAAAAAGATATACAGAGTGCTCATCCAACAACGAAAGTTCAATACTAACTGACAGGTGCCAAATATGGAAGGCTTGCGCAAATACCTTTACAAATGTCCACCATAACTGAATTATTTCTTGGAATTACCATCCTGTACAATTTTCAATAAAAGTGTAATAGGTGCCAAATATTATTGCCATCTGTCACATTTTCAATTCCACATTCACGTTGTGGAGTGGAAGTATAGTGGTGGTTAAAAAATTTCATTTTTTTTTGAAATTTTTCAAAAATGTAGGTAAAAAAATTTTCAAATTTGTTTTCTTCTGAAATAGATTTAGAATGTAATGAAAAGTGGAAGATTTGAATTTGAGCAAAAAAAGTTTTTCTATTGTGGTAAAATTTTTTCCAAAATGGTAAAGAAATGTCGCAATTTTTTTTTCCGAAACGGGTTTGGAATGTCATGAAACGTGGAAATTTAAAATTTGAGCAAAAACATTTTTTCGTCTATTTTATAGTGGTGATAAATAAAAAAAAAATCAAAAATTTTTTGAAAGTTTTCAAAAACATTTTTAAATTTGTTTGAATAAGTGTAGAATGCCATGGAAACGTGAAAATTTTAAATCTGAACAAAGAAACATTTTCTAATTTTTTTTTTTTTAATAGATTTAGAACGCTATGAAACGTGGAAATTTTAAATTTGAACAAAGAAAAAAAATCGTTCCATCTGTTTTAATGGTAAAAATTTTTCAAAAATGTTGGTTAAAAAAAAATTAAAAACTTTTTTTTTAAATAGGTTTAGAATGCTATGAAACGTAGAAATTTTAAATTTGAACAAAGAAAAAAAAATTCATCTATTTTAGTAGTAAAAGTTTTTCAAAAATGTTGGTGAAAAAAATGTTCAAAATTTTTTTTCTGAAATAGGTTTGGCGTGTCATGAAAGGTGGAAATTTTAAATTAGAGGAAAAAAATTTTTTTTTCATTATCTATTTCCCTAGGACCCTGTATATTTTCCAGTGATAATTTAACCATTTCTTTGCTGACAGTAGCGTCAACTACCTACCAAATTTGACTGCTCTCCGTCAAGTAGTTTTTTTAGTTAATGCACCAACAGACAGACAGACAGACTGACGGAATTGAAAAACCTATATTTTCGTAATCTACATGTTCTGAAACGTTAAAATCGGAAAAAATCTCGGAGAGTGATTTTTTGTCGAATACCATACTTTCCTTCGGTATGCGAGGGAAGTGAAACATGTTTGAAGTGGAATTATTCACAGCTTATAGGATTTATACATACCTCCGCCATTTTATTTCCAGCCGTCGAGGAATATAACCATATACATATTAACTATATACTATGAGTTTCGTTCGTAACTTGACGCCAAGGAAAGCCTGTCTCTCTATCCTTTAAGAGGACTTTGGGTATGGTGCGCATGCCTTAGTGACGCGAGATTGTGACCGTTCAACTGAATATAGAAGGCGAATGGTCACAATCTGATCGGAGAAATTGGCCACATGGCCACTGACCTATTACAAAAGCGCAATGTGTTGTCGGAGCGTGCGCGTTGTATCCAAAGTCCTCCATAGAGATGGAAAACTATCCCCTTCTCTAGCCTCAATTCCGTATATAGTGGCTTATAGCGTGTTACCAGTATATAGTTAATACGTATATGAATATAACGGTCAGCCATATTGGGAATGTCCTAGATTGAACAAAAAAATGTAATTTGTATCTAATACAAATGTTTTATAAAAACAATTTACATATGCTAAACCATATTATGGGCAGATGCTAAAGCTCTACTTTTAATTAATCATTTACACGTTTTTTTAAAAATGCGCACGAATATTTAAGAACTATCTAATACAAGTAAGTACTGTAAGTAGTCCCAACAATTCATTACAAGTAGTCCATCTTAAACTGTTTTTCTGAACTGTTCTTAGCAGTCGCCAATTGTCCATTTTATAACTTATATGTGCGGCCCATGAATGGTGCAGGTAGAATAGATTTATTTGCATTTATGTTTACTTCATTAAGTATAAAAAGTGCGCTCGAAGCATTTGTGTGTGTCTTTTAAGTTTTGATATAGTGCCTATACTACACCAAGTATGGTTTTATAATACTCTTCAGATACGCTATGAGTAAAGCTTTGGATAATTCATTAAAATTTGAAAATTTTAATAGTAGTTTTAAAAAGAGGCATGTAGGCCCTTCTCTAGATGGGCCCCTGTACTCTTATAAAGGTTTTAAATCGGCTTCATAGAGTCCTTCCAAACTATTTACGTTTATAAGTAGTCTTGGAAATAAATTTTTAGGATAACTTTTTAGATAAAAAAAATCTAGGATAACTTGTAAGTAGATTATTTTAAAACTACAATTGTTATGAAACATTTTCTTTATAGGATTTTGCAAACAGCAGAAAAAACTATCTATGAGAACTAATATAAAAGCTATTTGTAAAATTATTGATTTACAATATTTGCATTCTTTCGATAACCTGAATTTGGTTATGCTAGCAATTAAAATTCTAAAATCAATTTATCTTTCTTACTGGACAATTCTCATTCTAACACTAGTTTCTACACAGTCCCCTACGGCTATGCAGAATAAACCAGTATCCACATAAACCCCTACGACTATGAAGATTCAGTTAAAATGAGAACAAAGGTCTAAAATGAATTTATTTATATACCTCGTCTTTTGGAAAAATTTTCATTCAAATGGACTACATTTTCATGAAATCTCTCATTTTGTTTTTTGGAAATGCTTAGCCTTTGAAACGTTTTTCGCCCTTATTCTGAACTCATCAGAAAAGCACAAAGCCACTCACATGATGTTCCATGCAAAAACCAAGATAATTACCAACTTTCTTGACATTGTTTGACATTGACTGAATGAAAAAAAAAACATATTTTCACCTCTGCGTTACCTAGCTAGTAATGGAGCCTATATACTCTATACATGCTTAAAAGTGAATTGTTTTTTGTTTGCTTATACTTGTAATGAAACATATTCTTTATAGGATTTTGCAAACAGCAGAAAAAAACTATATATGGGAACTAAAATAAAAACTGTTTGTAAAATTGTTGATTTATAATCTTTGCATTCTTTTGATAATCTGAATTCTGGTTATGCTAGCAATTAAAATACTAAAATCAATTTGTCTTCCTTATTGGACAATTCTCATTCTAACACTAGTTTCTACACAGTTCCCTGCTGCTTTGCAGAATAAACAACTGTTACTTGGGAGGCCGACATGTGAGAAAATACACAACTTTTGTTAAAATTTCAAGTGTAGCATGTTTTATCCATCCATCCATGAGGTTTTTATGTTACTGCTATATAAAAAAAATTGTTAGACCAGTTTCATTTCCGACCAATATTTCATTTCTCGCGATGTAGAATCTTGCGTTTTTTAAATATTTTCCATATTACAAAGCGAATTTCTCTTTCCTCCTAAAAGCGGTCATGATTAATAAAATCAGTTGCCTTTTTGAACGGTTAAACATTTGTAATAAGTTTTAATTCATTCTACAATATTGTGTATTATTGAATATTAATTTACTTTTTTTAACTGGAAGAGTTTCAGATTTACAATATGCTTAAAAACTAGGTAATTCTTGGACTTCAAATTAAACATAAAAAGCGTGAAAGTTCTTCATTTTTCCATTACAGTAAAAATATTGCTCTAATCATGAATACTGAAATATAATTTAAAAAAATGAATTTCATGAGCTGAATTTCACTATATTCTCTTAATTGAAAAGGACGATGCCTTGTTTGACGACTTATTCCTAACTTCATTGTATCTTTAAACCAATTATTTCTGTGACTTTGACTCGAAATAAGCGTGAAAACATCTAAAGAAAGTGATATCAAATGCCGCACGAAGCATTAAATAAACAAATTCCGATAAAGAGTAAACAATAGACCAAGGCAGTAAATTTACTAGCTAATCGAGTCTTCCTGGAACTAATTACGAGACCACAGTGCACGTTCTCGAGTGATTTCAATCAGCGGTTCGAAGAGGAAATCAACTCGACTTGGCAACTTTTCTGATTCTGGCATGATTGAATAATTTATTACACCAACGCGAAATTCAATTAATGATTTCGCTATCATATACGCTACATGTTTACTTGTATGTTTAGGTAGTATCGTTTGACTCAAATTATGGCGATTATTGATGGCAGCTGTCATTGTTTGGAGGCCGTGTATTCAGTTATAAATATTTGAATACGTTTTTTATTATATCACCAGATGAAGTACTACTTCAGATCAAGTATTTACATTTTGGCTTAAAAAATAATAAGCCAAGATAATTTAAAAATAGCATATGATAATTGAAAATTCAAGGGTTTGTTATTGTTATGGAATACAGAAATAGTCCTTTCAGAAGGAATTAAGAAAGTGTAAAAAATTACATAAAAAATATCTTTTAAGCATAAGACGTAAAGAGCGCCCTAAGAAACGTTGTTATGAAGTGAGAAATTTGAGAGAATAATTTTTTGGAAACTGCGGTGAAACTGACCTTGAAAATATTTTTTACACACCAAAATGAAAACTAAACATAGTAATGCTCAATGGAAATTGGATAATGTATTTGGTCGATTTTGACAATTACGATGAGCTGAAGTGTTTTGTAGATAAACATACCATAGTGACCGAGTTCAGCATATTTCATACAAAATAATAATATTTTAATTTTAACTAACATTTTTGAATAGGACCAAAATTCTTCATAAACAAAGGGTAGCTCAAACACAGGGTGAAATCCTGTTATGCTTAGCACGTTATATGACGCTAGTACGTTTCAAAAAGCTATAAAGTCTCATATAACTTACATACACTTTAAAAAGCTGTTTTATCCTAATAAATCTCGTATTAGGGCGATGCTAGCCACTAGCGACCCAAAATTCCAATGCATTTGTTACTGTCAATCCCAATCCTTTAAACCCCAAACCAACATTTTCAAATATATTCTTCTAACAAATTTAAATTTTCTTGTGGTAGTCGATTGGTAGATTCAAATTTATCGTTGTATAAAGTTGGAATTAAACATCCTCAGGATGTGTCCCTCTTACCATGGGCGATGTGCAGATCTGAATCGTTTCTTATTACTAAACAACTTATACTATTTTATGGTTTGTCTCGGTAACTGATTTTTAAGGAGTTTCATAGTTCCTCCGCCAGCTCAAGATCCCGATTACAGCACAGAGGATCTTCCTTATAATTATTTAAGTGTTAATATTGGACATTGATTAGGGGGATTAGTAGGAAAGTAGCAATTGTGGCTGGACAGAAAATTTTCTTGCACGTTTTGATCGTCTAAGAGTTGTTACGAATTAACTTAAGAAAGGAAAGTAACCGCCAAACATTGGGCGCTGGTAATTTTGTCATAATAATTTTGTCGTATCCCTCAGGCACAAAATGGTAAGATCGCTCAATGTATAACTATACAGTAACGTTTGTGTAACATCGAAGACAACATTTTTGCAACAAAAACTATTTCGGGACACAATTTACTCACATATGAAATTATATTTTGGTCACACAGTTTGCTTTTGGTCTCTATATATGACTGCCGACTAGTTGTATAAGCATGACTTCAAACGCAATAGATATTTTTAATACAGGAAGTTCATTAAAACCATTCAAACTTTAATGTGAACTGATTCAGTATGATTCACAACTAGTCGAGTCGCTGTATCGAAATTTATAAAAAACCCAAAAAATGTCCAATACTTTACCGATTTTTTTGAAACGTTATATCTTCTTGGGTCCATAAGTCGAAAAGTTAGAGTTTCTTTTTTGTCGGTCGAACCTCCGACAGTGTTAAATAAACAAATTAAGTTAACAATTGAATAACTTCCTGAATAATTATTCAAAATGGCTGAAATTATTTTAGGGGAGTTTTGGGGGTCGCTGATTACATATATAAATTTAACAATTCATAAAAAGTATTTGTTTATTAACAAAAAATTTATTAAGATACAAAAATCCGCGCACATTTCCAAATAAACGATGATTTTTACGAAGTGTAATATATTAATCATCATATATATCAGGCATATATTTATGTGAATCTTATAGATACCTCGTATGTAGGTATACACCAAAAACAGAATTCCACATATACCACATATTCTGGAAAATATGTAAAATAATTTTTTCCTTGGAAAAGGGAACTTAAATAATTAAAGAACTCAACGTGATTTTGGACAATGATAAAAATCTGCTAGAAATTAAGAATACTCGAGGGTGCGTTCATTGGAAACATTTTGTTTTTTGTTTCACTCAAAAAATCGAATCCGTTTTCCAGAAATAAAAAACAAACGGAACAGTTTTCCAGCTGTACGCTGGTGGGATGGGTGCTTATCAGGAGTCGCATTTGAAAACAATGACACATATTGGCTCCAAATAAAAAACAGTCGAAAAGTACGTTTATTGGCTTCATTTTGCATTTTAGTTCATTAAAAAATTCGAAACCCTTTTCTAGATATTGAGAAAAAATAGCGCAAATTTCCGACCTCACGTCGGTGGGACAGGTGCTTGTAAGGGGTCACATTTTAAAACAATTATAGATATCGACTTCAAACAAAAAACAGTCGAAAGGTTCGTTTATAAGTTTAACTTTTCATTCAAAAATTCTGATCCGTTTTCCAGAAATTAGAAAAAAAACGGAGCGATTTTCCGACCACACGCTGGTGTGATAGGTGCTTGTGGGGGGTCGCATTTGAAAACAATTACAGATATCGATTTCAAACAAAAAACACTCGAAAGGTATGTTTATTGGCTTAACTTTGCATTTTATTTCATTAAAAAATTCTAAACCGTTTTCCAGAAATTCAAAGAAAACGGAGCGATTTTCCGGCCGTACGCTCGCGGAGTAGATGCTTATTAGTAACGGCCTTTGAATACACTAACTGATTTGGACTCCAAACCAATAAATAACATTTGAAACGTACGTTAAGCATGGTCATATTTAACATTTTGTTATATTAAAAAATTCGGTTTCTCTGAGAGTTATCATTTTTTTAGAACGACAGATTTACAAAAATATTTAAAATAATGGATGATATTTCGGCCATTGTGAAGCCGCCATTTTCAGTTCTGACTTTTCCATGGGAAATTGATAATTCGCGACCTAAGAAGCTTTTCTGGAAATTTTCCGATAGAATTATGAAGATTCACAGATAATATTCCAAACAATTAGTGTCACAACCGCCAATTTGATTTTGGACTCTTTGATATCAAATTCGTAATCAGCGACCCCCAAAACCTCCCTAGAAAAAAATTCAGCCATTTTCAATAATTATTCGGGATGTTATTCAATTGTTAACTTAATTTGTCTATTTAACAATGTCGGAGGTTCGGCCGACAAAAAAAACTTGATTTATGGACCCAAGAGGATATTTCCAAAGTTTCAAAAAAATCGGTAAAGTATTAAACATTTTTTGGGTTTTTTAAAAATTTCGATACAGCGACTCGACTAAACAGAGTTTCGTTGAGTTATTTACAAAACCATCAATTTTAAGACAAAAAAGTACTGTTTCTAATAATTTTGGCTTGTCTCTAAATATTGAATTCGGTCTCAGTAACGTTAAAATTTTTTGGAACTAGATCAAAATATTAGGATGAAATTCAAATTTTCACATATAATCGACATTGTAATGAAGTTTTGCTAAATGTTTTGTGATTCATACAATATATTGCTGTTTTATTATCAATTTTGCACTGTAAATGTAAAATGTGGTATACTGTCATGTGTTATCTAAGATTGCAATAGTATTAATAATATGGTAACCAAGATATCAACAAAATATAATTAATTATGAAATTATCTTTTTTTTTGCTTAAATGTAAACTTACAATTATGAAAATTTATACAAATTCATAAAAATCACATGGGAAATTAATTTCTTCCATGCTTCTTTTGAAGATTTTGCACAAACTGTATTCAATTCACAATTTTCTCATCACAAAATATTTAAGTTGCATCCTTACATATATCAAGCTATCGATAATTGTATGTTATGAATAAATTACCCTGAAATATGATCGATTTTCTTTAAGAAAAATAGTACATTTTTCACGATTTGAGAAAAAATATTATATCTAGCACGGACTGAAATTGTCAGGGCCTTCAAGCTTCCAGGATCTAAACCTTTCGGTTTATTAGATCTGGTGATTGAGGCAGACAACCTATGGACACATGATTCTGTTATTTCTGCTGCTTTGTGTACTGTAGTGCTGTTGGTCATCCTGTACGTGTAATATTACGAATGTTGCTTGATGATTCAATTCAGTCAATCAAATAACTACTGGTTATAGAAAAATGTAAACATTTGTAAGTTCTTACCTGAAAGCAAAAAGTCTAATATGTTTCTATGTCACCTAAAGATGAATTAAAAAATGCTTTAGTATATTAACAAAGACTGTCGATCGAAATTCTGAGAAATATAAGATCCCATAATATCAACTGCCATATTATTGCACACAAGATGTTAACTTTTTCTTGTAGCAGTTAGTTTAAGTTTGTCGGCGTGAATTTGATGGAAATTGAACTCTTTGTATTTAACTCCTTAAGTGCAAATGCAAATCCCTTTTGACTATACCTACTCGTATCTCAGAACGGAAGCTTAAGTAACTGTGATAGCAGTTAGTATTTGGGAATGTAACCTCTAAGGAACTAAAGTGATCTCATCGCATCTTGTAGCGACTGTTTATCAGCTTACACGCAGAAGCTGTGCATTTTTAAGCGAAGATTGCATAGTGGGTATACCATCCTTCAGAGAGAATGTAAATAAAATATCCCTATTCTTCTTACCAGAAGTTCGATAAAATTTCCGGGTTGGGGATAGCTCATGGCGACGACGATTGGCCTTAGTAGCGGAAATAGGCAGACGTTAAATAAACGATTTAAAAAAATCTTTTCCATTCGTACGTTAACGGTATATTTTTGGTGGAATAGAAAAACACTTCTGATAAGGTGTCATCTTCATAAGGTTGTTTGTCCGTGAAATGATCGGTAGTATCTTTATAAATTGCTATTTCCAATACTACAAAATGAAATGTCGACACCAGGAAACGTTCCATGAAATAAGACAATGTTGTTGAATACTTATTCTTCCAAGACCGTAGCATTTCACAATGTGTATATTTTGTTGCACGGTAGCATTTTAAATGCGAGCTACTTTGTATTTTCAAATCACATAATTACATTGATATAATTGTCACGATTATAAGTGTCAAGTTAATTCAAATAATTTCGTAGACTGAAAACGTTTCTTAGGTTTCTATCTTTTTAGTATATACGCTCTATTATCTTCCTGTATAAGATCAGTTCATTAAACATATGATTGACTGTTCATATATTTTACATTCCCTAAACCTCAAATGTATCAAAATTACACAAACTTACTGAAAGCATCGTCAATATTTCAAGCTTGTACAATTGATATACTCTACTGTAAGATAAAGAAAAATAAGGGCAACTTCTTACATAATTGTATGTAACACTAAGTAATAATATTGTTCTATATTCGAATTATTTTATCGAATTACTGCTTACTTTTAATCGTTCTCTTTACTCTGTCAGTCATTAATTATATTATTAGTCATTCTATGTTACTGCCATGTGATAATTACATCTTCTTGTGTTATCATCAATTGATAGTGTATACTGCTGTATATCCATTTTTTATTCAGTATTGTCCTACATTTTACCATTTATGTATTTTCCTATCCGGTTATTGGAGCTATGTTCTGTGTCGGATAGTATATTTAAATAAATAGATAATTATCCTGTCACATTGATTCATAGGCAATACTTTTACAAGTAATTTATTGTCTCGTTGGTGTTATATCAAAATTCAAATTTGATTACTATGATTTAAAATAAATTCGATTTTTGCAGAACCCTTATTATTACTGACAAAAATTGTCTACTTTTTTTATTTAAAAAATAGTAAATAATAATCCTTGGTAAGGCCAAAATGCACATGTGCACAAATTGTTTTATCTAATCAAGTACTACGCGTATAATTGGTAAAATTATTATTATTTATTAAATTTGTGATTAATTTTTTTGGTATATATAAACAGTTTACCAAAAGTAGCACTATTGCTAATGACGAAAAACGTGAAAATTTAGTACCAATTGCGGTACCAGGCCACCACGTCAATGAGGAGAAATAAACTCAACGAAACACATGAATGATCGATATTGCACTAATATATAAACCAAATAGAATGAATGAATTGTCTACTGATAACATTAAATCATTATACTATAGACTGAGAGCTCCTAACACGTATTTTCAATTTAGTGTATAAGTTCTGAAACTTATTTAAATAAATAGTTACTTTTTATATGTCTCTACAAATGATTCGTAGTCTGACAGTACAATCACAGGGCAAATCTGCCCCACAATTTTTTCTTCATTCTTAAAAAAAAATGCTTAGCTTTGTTTATAAGTGTTCAAATTTGCACAGATTTTTCATTATTAGTAAAGTCTAGGAGAAAAATGACAGGCTGTTCGGATCTGGCAAACCTCCATGGCAGACGATTTTCATGTTTCTTTTTTTTTATTCCTAGCCTAGGCCGGTAGAGGTTATATCGCGAAACACAAAATTCGTCTGCCACTGGGTTTACTTATTCCGAGGAGTCTATCAATATTTTTCTAGACTTTACTAATAATAAAAGGAAATTGTGTACATTTGAAGTGTTATAAACGAAGATGAGTTAATTTTTTTAGGAATGAAGGAAAAATAAGTGGGATTGATTTGCCCTGTGATCCGTGCTGCCAGACTAAGCATCCCTTGTAGAGACATAAAATACATCTGTTTAAATAAGTTTTAGGACTTATGAGCTAAATTGAAAATAAATGTTACGGGTTGGGGACTACTATTACCCGTGCTATTACCTATAAGTTGCTTTCAGAGTGGCGTAAAATATGTTAATGATGGTCAAATTTTAATAAACGCAGAGAATATTATTTCTTTAACGCTATGTCGATAGGACGTGAAAATTAGATATCAAATATATTGAGAAAGGATAAAGGATGGGGGCAACCCTTTTATTGGAAACCTTTTTTCTAGGATTACCAGTGTTCGAGAAATTCTTAACAAGTAAGAAAATTTTAATAATAAACTAATGGTTTAAGCGTAGGACTTGCTAGGTGTGAATTTTTGATTTTACCGACGATTTTTGTATAAAATAAAATCATACCGGGCAGATTTTCGTTATACCCTATTATTTTTTTATTAGTGAAAGTCTTATCACTTGTGATGCGCTGGAGTATGGGACATCGCTTCACAAATTGGCACAAACAAATATTGAATAAAAGATTATTCTTGACTTCAGCAATTTTGTTCCAAAATGTTTCCAAAAATGTACACTAGGATATACCAATGGATATACCATTTATTTAAGGAATGGTTTGAGAAAATGTATGAACATGTAAATAACAATGAATTACACCAGGATCACAAAAATGTCAAATTATACGATTCTTCTTAAGATAAATAGTTGTAAATTAACTATTTTTGATATATTATGGCGTTCCGTCAGTTAACACCTTATGAACACATCAGATGAAAAGGTCAGAAGACCCGAAGGAGAAAACAGAAACAAGCACTGCCGGCAGTAGATCAGCTTTATTACAAGATCTGAATAATATATATACATTATGGAACAAACATATTTTTGGAAATAAGACAAAAGGTTTTGAGGCTTAAAAAATGGCAAAAGTTGAAACACAAGTGAAAATTTAGGAGTTCTTAGGGTCATTATATATTATTTTCATAAATAACAGTAAATTTTCTAAAATGTAAAAATGTTACATTTGTGTGTTATAATTCACATTAAGTCTAATTTCTTTTTTATTTATAAAAAAAATAATATACGCAATAATAGAATGCAGCTAGCATATTTATGTCTTTTTTGTAAATAAAAATTCTTTATGACACTAAACAAGTCGTTTAGTATATAGAGCAGATTTTAATTCAGTAACAAATCTCACGTGCCCTCATTCAATTTAGTTTACGCAGTACAACTTCCAAAACTGTTTTTTATGGATTATGTTATTAAATTGTTAATATATCATGCACTACATCTATTCTTTGTGTATTGTTTATAATACACTGATTTATTTTATAAGTAGTCGTATTATAATCAATGAAAATAAGGTAATTTTAAAGATTTTTTTTTCATAGTAAATAGTGATTTCTTCGTCTTCTGCTTCCTCTTCTGCTTCTTCTTCTTCTTCGACTCCTCCTCCTCCCCCTTCTTCTTCTTCTTCTTCTTGATCTTCTTCTTCTTCGTCTTCTTCTTCAACCCATACGCGTCCACTGCTGGACATAGGCCTCCCGTAACAGTAATTTATTTATATAATATTAAACGTTCAAGCTCGATTATTCAGGTTAAATTAAGACTTTTTGCATGCATAGTTTTTTCTAAAAATTAACCCCCTCCGAACTAGAGCAAAACGCAAAAAAGAGAAAAATACGTCTCATTTCATGCCATTTATTATAAATAATGATGTTTTGAAAATTCACGAAAACTGCTCGAAGTAGCTGCCACCATTTTCAACGCAAAGCTCACGCCTACAGACGACAGACTGAGCAGCTACAAGCTACTCTGATGGTATGATCTCTCGGGTTGCTTAAACAATCCTTCGGCAACTTCGTCATTGACTACAATTTTGCATGAAATGTGTGCTCACATTTCAGATGGGGTTTTTTGTGGGTGTCAAACTTTGGATCAAACTTGTGGGTTTGTGCATGCATATTTTTACTAAGAATTATGCCAAATATTTACACTGTAGTAGAATAAGCGGATATTGTGTCCATTACACTCTACCAGTCCGCCGATGGTTGCGCTACTATTTTTCGGAAAGATGGTTCGGTCGCGGTCGGGACTGCTCCCGCCCTTGGCCTACGCGCTCTCCGGACATGAGTCCTATGGAATTTTTAGTCTGAGGTACGATGAAGGACAGGATTTATGCGGAGCTCAAACATATACAGTACTTATCTCATACAAGGTAAATCAATAAGTGGTAGGTGGCTAATATCTCCTTTAGCGTTTGAAATTTTAAAAATCATCTGAGATAAAATTGTGAGTGATCAAGGTAAATGATAATGATCAATGGTCGGCATGTATTCCATTCTCTTCAGAAATTTATTCATTATATTTCTAAAACCTGGGCTAACTTTCTAAATATGGAAGGTTCCATTTTCAAGATGTCCAAAGTACATTTTTTTGTATTGCTTGGGTATTTATATTTAAAGTGGAATTTTTCCGACTTATAACTCCGAATATCTTACTTAGAAGACGTACTTCATTGTTTTTTTCTGACTTGTGACTCGAATATTTCGACTTAAGAGTCGGAAAAAAAAATTGGCCGCTCTTTCTACGCTTGTTTACTATCGACATCAATGCGTAAACCATAAATCCAAATGACTTTTACTTTTTATTAAATTCTGTGGTAAGTTAAGTAAAACAGATAATTGCGGAAAATTTTGGTCTCTCACTTATACCTGGCACTTATTATAATTATTGCCTACACATCTGTGAAATTGTAAACTTGAGTTTTAATTATGCGCGTAAGTACTCAAACGCGTATGAATAAATTATTAATAGTATTTCATGTTATTTAATAATCGTTATGATTAATCACATATTCAGCAGTTGCTAACCAGTATAATAATTTATAAATTAAATAATTATCTTACTTTCACTAAATTCAAGTTTGCATCACAGCTGCTGATGGTTTCCTCTTCATCTGTAAACCGAACCTAATAATGCAGCGTTTTTGTTAAGCTACAAAACGTTTACGGTAAATCCATTTTCCATTTCTCTCTCGAGTAGGCGCACTGTCGTTCTGCCTCATAAAATTAGAAATTTCTGTAAATCCACAGTTATTTTTTATCTGTTTGTATCAAAATTCTAATAAATCTGAACATTATTTAAATGTGCAGCATTAAATTTGTAACAAAAAATAAATAATCTGGTGTTGCTAATTTTAAATTTTTAATTTAATGTTAATCGGTAAGATAACATCTACATAGTAAAATAAATATCCGTCGTTTTGAACGTTTAAAATTTTAACATCAGGCTCGTAATCATAGGTAACTGATACTTATATGTGCCAAATTTCACGTAACTCCTAAGTTGTGGCAATTATAGCATAACTATTGGATTCGCCATTTTAAATTTTTAACTTTTTGACAAGGAAGTCATTAAAAAAGAAACCGAAGGAAAAGTACTGCCTCTCCAACATATGGAAGCGGTAGTTTCGCAAGGTTTTCGACAGAATTTTCCCTATAGAACACATTGACGCGTTTTTTTTCTTTAAATCGTAATATTTTAACCAGGTGGTTAAATTCAAACTAAATAATTAATTGTAGAAATTAGTTTTTATTCAGAAAATGTACTAGTGTGGTGCATGGCATATTGGCTTGCAAGAAATAGTACTTAAAATGTAACCAATATTATAGAATATAATTTTCTTTATAAATGATGAAAATGTCATTAATTTAATTTAAAAAATAAAGATCCAAGTAATTTTTTTTATTTACCTGATTCATTATCATGAATTAAATTTAAAAATTCGATTTTTTTTTAAATATATTTTTTATCGCCTGCCAAAAGATGCTTATGGAAGAAGTTTGTACACATTAATTGTTTTCCTGCAAAGGTCAACATATTGTAATAGATATATCTTCAATAATTTATTACCCGCTTCATTTTATTTGAATATATTTGAATAATTAAAAAAATAGATAAGAAAAGTAAATAAATTAACTATGCATAATTATAGTTTCTTAGTATATACAGCGTTTAATTGTATATAAAAAAAACGTGTCAATATACAGAAGTCAGTAATTTTCCATATGAATAAAGGAATAGAAAGTGATTTTAAAGATTTACTCATTAATTACCATCCTATCGAAAGCTTTTGTAAAAAATGTAAATATTTTGGTTTTACTGATAACAATGGTCGACGTGTGGCACAAAGCCGTGCTTTTCCGCGGATCTTTCCCACTGGCATCAGAAAAATCCAAGAATTTTCCTAATGTGCCCTGAATGTTTGTGAATGTAAGTAGCAGTATAAGTGTAAGGTAAAAAATGGGCGCTCATTTGGGGTATTATTCAAAAAATTCTAGTGAACAAACTTTATTCAAAAAATTTAATTTTATGCACTATTTTACAATTCCCTGAAAAAAAAAGAAGTAACGAAGTTATTATTCTAATTCATTGTTTAATCTTATTTTGTTACTAGCAATTTTAGCAAGCCAGTTTTCGGTGTAAACCTTTTAAATTATGATTTCTGTACCTCTACAGAAACATAAAAATATATAGCCTGTTGCGTATTATCTTCAACAAAAAAATCTAATCTGATTTCGCTGTGTAACTTATACTTAAACCGTAGTCAGAGCTTATTGTCTGAAAATTGTTAATCAGATGCATGAGCTCATTTTCCCTTGCTGCAACGAAGTTGGTATCATCTATAATTCTTGGAAAATATTTACTACTAAACTAGAATCTTTTAAAAAATATGTAATAATTGTTTCATTCACGGTCCCCATAAGTGTTTAAGAATATTCAAAAATATTTCAAATGTCGACTGCACCACTGAATCGGTAATTGTTATTTTGATCAATTAATAAAAAGAGTCGAAAATATTCTTCGTGTTGAATGTTTGATCTTTATAAAAATTTACAAAAATTTCAATCATGCCAGTTGTTCTTATTGCCCAGCAAGGACCAACGTGGACGCGTGAGCATATCCTTTGCCAGGAAAGGATCGTGACAGGGTTAATTAGGGAGTAACAGGTTAAAAAAGAAAATAAATTAACAAACTTGCAAGTTAAAAATAAATTACTCTTCTAACAACATAACTGAACTTTTTTTGTTAAAATAACATGATTAAAAACATAACTTACCAAAGTTAAAATTGAATAACTGTTCTAATGACTTAAATAAATTTTCTTGTTAAAATAACATAATTAAAAACAGAACTTAACAACTTTCCACAATAAATAATTTATCTTATCACAATCATTACACGAACTATCACAAATTACCACACTCACTCATCACTGTCACTGCTGGCTCCTACATGTATAATTATTGGCTCAATTACTGCGTTACTCCGAATATCCGTGTCCCACATTTTTTCTTCAACAAGTTTTTTAACGTGCTCTATGCATTTTCGCCAATATTCAGATGTAACTCTCTTTAAGCACTAGATAGAAGGCCTTTTACGAGTAAATGTTCTAATTTAAACGTTCTATTTTCTCGTGCAACATTCCCCGTTACTTTAGCCCAAATAAGCTCAATTGAGTTGAGTTCACGGTGGTAAGGCGGCAGTTGTAATACCTTAATACCTTTAGCTTTAGCCATTTTATCCACAGTATATTTCTTATGTATCGGCGAATGCTGTTTCGCTAGGGTTAGCAGTTCGACTTTAACCGAAGCACGATTGAATGAGATACCTTTACCATCTAACCATTCTTGAATTTGCGCTTTTCGCCATGCATTGGTTGGTAATTTTTCCATTAATTGGATGTGGTACGGGGCGTTATCCATAGTAACAACAGATCCGAGTTCTATCTTTTGCGAGAATTTTTGCAAACCATTCCTCGAAAACATCCGCGTTCATGTCTTCATGATATCGCCGATTTTTTTCGACACTAGCGATAGAAGTTCATCTTCCACGAATCCTGAATCACTTCCTGTGTGCGTTATTATTAATCATTTCCCTTTTCCTGTTGGCATTTTTAGTCCTGCTGACCAATCTTCCATATGGCTTCGACGAACACTTTTTACATTCCTATCTTGCCAATATTTCGTTAGACTATGTCCTTCATTCGACCATGTCTCATCCAAATAACAACATTTTCTTCCTCTTTCACGAGCAGCTCTAATTGCCCGAATATAATTTCTTCGCCAACAAATAATATCATCCCTTTCAAGTAGGAGAGTATTCCCCTTTCCTTATACAAATACAAAGTTCATATCATGTAAACATTTTTTAAGCGTCAATTTGCCCGTTTTGGGCATATCTTTATCTTCATTCAAGGACTGTAAAATTTTCTTTACAGTAGGGATTTTATTATCATACAAAAATGTATGAACTTTACGTCGAATTCCAGTTTTCTTGAATTTGTCTAATATTGTTTTATATCTTCCAGACTTCGCTAGGTTTCTGAACATCCCCTTCATTTTTTTCTTCGCTCAAAATTCTGTAAATGGTCCACTCACGCCTGTATATCTTGAAGCC
The DNA here is from genome assembly GCA_963583905.1 of Stenurella melanura. Taxonomy (NCBI): domain Eukaryota; kingdom Metazoa; phylum Arthropoda; class Insecta; order Coleoptera; family Cerambycidae; genus Stenurella; species Stenurella melanura. Next base: position 214,317,288 of record OY757309.1, read on the forward strand.
ATATTAACTAAACATGTTGATCCTGATTTCTGTACCATCGGATAATCTTTCTCCAATGCATGATATACATTCAAAATAATTTTCTTCCCTTTGTATCCAAATGGAGAATATTTATTTTAATATTTTTTTATATTTAATTTAAGACATATGATAGCTCATACATAATTAACACAATCCGAGTGCTTTAATTTCTTCGGTTTACGTACGTGCGAATTTCGTAAATCCGCACGCCCCTAGCTCTTCCGCCAAGACATAATAGCCCTGGTATAGAAGCAAACCAGTAGTTCAAAAATTGTTTAATGGTTGTATAGAGAATTGAAAAACGTTTCTAAAGGTGCACCAGTGTAATACTCCTTTCTCGCTAAAATTGTGGGATAGTTAGATGGATAAAATAGTCAATAATGATTTCATTCATCGTCTTATTTATATTCTTGTCCTGACGGAACTATCCCACCACTAACCCAGGACACGTACACATTGACATGAGCACAACAACCATTCCCTGCGAAATTGTCGTACAGCTGAGACTCAAACTCGGGAGATATATCAACGACTAGACATGTTGTACTACTTAACGGTGGTTTATCCCACACGTCCCAGTAATACATTAAAAACGTCACTAAACATCTATACCCTGGTCAGGATTCGAACCTGGGACTCCGTGGTCGCAAATCTAACACGTGAGCACTGCGCCACTGAGCCGACATTTTATAGCAAAATGTCTTACCCTTCGAAATGTGTTTCACGGACATTTTAAAAATTAATTGTATACAAATTCATTTCTGAATATGGCTGAAACCTTCTGTGTGGCGCTAACTCTGAAGACGTAGTTTCCGCGGATACAAAAGTCTTAAAGAAAACACTCGAATACCAACACTCGAAGCGTGTTTCGTTAACTACGTCGACATAATCTGGAGATGATTGAAGCTAAAACTGCCCTATTAATATCCCGATGATGCCAACGTGGTTGGCGAAACGCCCGTCAAGTGTTGGTAGTCAAGTGTTGAATTTAAGAGTTGGTGTTTGTGGATTAACTTTTACTTTTTCTTTACTAATTTGCCATTTGTGCAAAGTTAATTGTACACACTCCCAATTATGCCGTATTAATTTTTTTAAAGTTGCTCAGGTGTGCATAGATCGTCACAGAATGGTTTTTAATTTGTGGATATAGTCGCTGATGCAGCTGCGAATTCAAATTACTGATTAAGTCACTATATTACGTAACATTTACCGAACATGCGATCGATCAGTTTTCGGTTCAGATAATTATTAGTGACTGAACAAGCTGAAGATCTCCAAATATGCCTAAATGTATCGCGTGCTGTCCTTAACTTAAGTGGTCTTACGTAATGCGAACTTTTTAGCATAATTTTTTACTATATAAACATCGATAGGGAATGCTGTATTTCCTTTTGGACGTCCCTTAAATTAATGTATGCCTTACGGATATTCTGTATTAAAGATACTTTCATATTGTACATAAACAACGATTTTACATATTTTTAAAACAACAGAGTAAAATTTTATTAAAGAAAGAAATTTCAGTAATATGAATATAAAATGCCTATAAATTATTCGTTAAGATAAGTTAAAAACATAATTGAATTTCTTTAATTCAGAAACTCGCACACTCTTGCTTTTTAAATCCATAGAAATGTCGTGAGTTTGCTCAAAATTTTTGTTTTTAAAAAATTATTACATTTTCCAAGCATCAAGAATAGTTATTGAAATATAGAGCTACTTTATTCAAGAGACACAAACATTAGACCCCAGTTATTATGCACTTTTTTAAATAACGTTAGTTATATTAACGTTTTGTCGGGGTTTAAACATAGGCTACTCCACCTCTCAACTAAGATATAAGCACACAAACAACAACACTACAACCATTCAGTTGTTGCAACTCGAACTTAGAAGAGATAGCAGCGACCAGCCCTGTTGTCTTACTCAACCGCCGTTTAGCCCACTGCCATTTAAAATGCCACTAAACATCCATACCCTAGCCAGATATCGAATACTGTACCCCTTAGTCGCAAGTTTAACATTTACCATTTAAGTTGTTTTATTATATATTTACATTCTTACATGTGTGGATATTTCATAAAAAGGCAAACAACTCAGTCACGATTTTCGCCCTTACACCCTTCATTTGGTGATAGAAAGAGAAACTTTAGTTTGTGAATTCTAACTAGATCAGAATCCGAGAAAATTATTTGCAAAAAATACAAAATTGGAATTAGTTCCATTCCGATTCATCCTTATTTGAAAGTAATTGTAAGAGAAAGAAAAATTGTGCATAAAATTATAAAAAATAATATATAAATTCTGATATCTTCTAAAATAGGACGTTCCAAAAATAAGTCCTTCTTTTTGTCATTCTTCGCCCAAAAATTGTACTCTTCAATTTATTCGAAATATCGTTGCTATCGAATCATATTCAAAAGTGATTCAAAATCGAGTTAAAGTCTAACCACCGATTGACTGATTTTTACATATATGTTATATTAAAAAATAACAGTACGACACTGACTTATAAGTAAGCTCCTCAGTGGTATCAAGTTACATAAGTTGATAACGACTTCTCTCGGTAATTGCTTATCTTACGTATCAAGTTTCATCTATTGTTTTGTATCCGTTCTCATAGTTTATGCAAAATTGCACATTTTGCATTTCCTTTGTTCTCCGTCTAGCTGACACTGCTTTCCTAATATTATAAATATGACCAGCAGACGCTTTTGTATTTAGTATTATACTCACCTTTACAATAAACTTTTAATTCTACAATTTTATATTTTACTCAGAGTCATCGATGACTCTAATTAATTAAATAAACATTTTTTAAAAAGACAAATACCAAGTATCAAATATAACAGTGGCGCAGTCGTACCGGATCTAGAAAAACGCACAAGTTCGGGAGCCTAACTTCTGGTAAAGTGTCCAAGGGAACAAGGAGACCTTCCTAGCTGTGACGGTGGATCCCAATCCTTCAACTAGAGAAAGAACCTACCAATGGAAATATTAATGTAAGTCATTTTAAGAATCATCTCGTTTTATTTTATTATTTTTCACAAATATTTTATAAAAGTGCTACATACACTCCGCGAACAAAGTACAGTTCTATTATCAAATAATTATTCCTTAACAAAATAAACGCGACAAGTTTAATTTAATTTTTAGTAATATAAGAAGAAACGTATTATACTGCTAATACGTCACCGTGTATTATAGTTAATACAAAAACTACTGAAAAAACAATTTTCAAAGCTAATTTTTTTACAATCACACTTTAATATTTAATTTAATTTTTGTACTTTCTAAATAAAAGCAACAATGCCAGAAACATCGCAAACTACACAAACAGTACAAAGTGCAAGGATAGAACAAATTGAGCCTTACAAGCTCTCTGAAATTTTTTCTGTCATACCGGAATTCGATGGCAATGCCATTAATTTACAAACCTTTTTAAATTCTTGCATTTATGCACAAGGCATGGCAATCAACGATCAAAAAATTTTACTAACGCTTCATATAAAAAATAAATTGCGTGGCAGAGCTGCCGAATTAATAAACTCTCGTAATCCTGATACATGGGCAGAGATAAGAGTCTTGCTCGAAACTCATTTCGGAGACTCTCGAGACTTAACATCTTTAATCCAAGACTTACAGCGCATTCACCAAATGCCAGGTGAATCTGCATTAACTTTTGTTGCACGTCTACAGACGCATAATGCGAAAATGCATGCGGCTATTCAGAAGCAACGCCTATCTGGAGAACAAAAACAATCTCAATCGGAATTAATAGAAACTATGACCCTGAACACTTTGTTGACGGGTTTAGAGTCAAAACTAGGCCAAATAATACGTGCTGGAAACCCAACAAGTATGTTACAGGCAATTAATAGGATTAGAAGAGAATTACAACTCTCTTACTTTGAATCACAAAAAATTTTCAAAAAATAATAATAATAATGTTAAAAATCCAGTGCCTCCTCAACAAAAACGACCAAACGTAAATTTCCAACAAAAATTTTGTTCATTTTGTAAACGCAGCGGGCATATAATAAACGAATGTCGCACAAGGCAACAACAATTATTTATGCCATCAACTTCACAAAATTTCCAAAGACCAAACTCTCAAGGTAATACAGGTTTTCAAAATTTTGCACAACAAACTAGTCAATTTAATACCAGAACATTTCCACAAAATAATCAAGTTAGCCAAGCACAACAAAATAGGCCTTCAGCAATTAGACCAAATCCTAATTTTGTCCAACAAAGACCATCAGCGATACAACCAAATCCAAATTTTAACCGTTTCAATCAACAAAAGACTCATCATTTAAATTACGAACCTTATGATGACCAATATAATTTTAACCAGTATGAAGATTATCCAGCTGAATACCAAAATGTATATGAAATGTACGATAATTTTAATTCAGGAGATTGTCAAAATTTCCCTGAAAATACAACTAATTTGCCAGAACAATACGAGAATTATACTGCTAATTCTCAGATGCCGCAAGAGAATTATACTGCTAATTCTCACTTGCCGCAGGAGGATTACACTGCTAATCCTCAGGATTTTTGCAAAAGTCCGGAGTATCTCATGGATACTCCAACACAAGAAACGAATTACGAATTGGACCAAATTTCCCACCAAATTCAAAATATGAACCTCAACGACAATTTCGACCCGTTTCTGAACTTCCCAGAACAGAAGTTCATGTAGAAACACTTTCGCATGCCTTATTGACTGTAAATTCAAATAATCTCTATTACATTAAAGACATCACAAATAAATTTAAAATTCTCATTGATTCTGGTGCAGGAATTTCGATTTTTAAACCAAAAACGGCAGAAAATTACAAAAGAAGATTTTCTGAAAATATTATTATACAAGGCATAACTGAACAAAAAATTAACATTAACGAATCTGTTCTTATACCATTTACCGACAATAATCCACACAAGGTTTACATTCATAATTTGGATATAGAATTTGACGGACTATTAGGCGCAGACTTTTTAGAACACTACGAATGTATGGTAGATATTAAAAATAAGCGACTAATTACCAATTTCAAAACCGTACCGATATTTAAAGCTACGGGTGACGAAAAAACACAAAATTTACCTTTGCAACCAACTACAAACTCAAATCAAATTCGGAATCAAATTCCATGTAACGTGAAAAATCAAAATTTAATTTCAATCGAACCACGCATGGAAAAAATATTTAAATTAAAATGTAATTTACGGAATACTGAGGCTATACTGTTAGCCCAGGAAAATGAAAAAGTACGCTTACCAAACGCTATTGTCAAAATCGACGACAACGGAGAATTTTTAACATCAATTATAAACGCTAACGCAATTCCCAAAATAATCGATTTCTCGAATCTTAAACTAGAACCAGTTCAAAAATTTAGATCAATTTTTAATTTAAACTCACAGAGTCCGGACAGTCCTCAACATACAGACAGAAATTTCGAAATTAGAAATCAACTACGATTAGAACATTTGAACGAAGAAGAAGCCGAATTAATAACAGAACTTTGTCTAAATTTTTCTGATATATTTTATTTAGAAGGCGACAATTTAAGTTTCACTAATGAGATTAAACATTCTATTGATACGAACGATTCTAAACCAGTTTTTACAAAATCATATCGCTATCCTCACATTCACAAAGAGGAAGTTAAAACTCAAGTCTCTAAAATGCTAGACCAAGGTATAATCAGACCATCAATTTCACCCTGGTCATCCCCGGTTTGGGTTGTACCTAAAAAACTTGACGCCTCCGGTAAACAAAAATGGCGAGTTGTAGTAGACTACAGAAAACTTAACGAATTGACTATTGACGACAAATATCCGCTTCCAAATATTTCGGACCTTCTTGATCAATTAGGCAAGTGCCAATATTTTACCACGTTAGATCTTGCCTCCGGATTCCATCAAATAGAAATCGACGCGAAAGATATTCAAAAAACTGCTTTCACAGTAGAAAACGGTCATTTTGAATTTGTACGAATGCCATTTGGACTGAAAAATGCTCCATCAACATTTCAAAGAGTGATGGACAACATTTTGTTAGGTATCCAAAATGAACGGTGTCTCGTTTACATGGATGACATTATTATCTATTCGCCTACCATTCATGACCACATTTCGCGACTAACGGAAGTATTTAAACGTTTACAAAAAGCTAATCTCAAAATTCAACCGGACAAATGCGAATTTTTACGCAAGGAAGTCGCGTATTTAGGCCATCTTATTACTAAGGACGGTGTAAAACCAAATCCCGCTAAAGTTGACGCGATTCTAAATTTTCCTCAACCGAGAAACCCTAAGGAAATAAAATCATTCCTAGGCTTAGCTGGATATTACAGACGTTTTATCCCTAACTTTTCAAAGATTTCCAAACCTTTGACAAAATTATTGCAAAAAGACATACTTTTTGACTTTGACAATGATTGCTTAAACTCCTTCGAAAATTTGAAACGAGCGTTAACAACAACTCCGATTCTTATTTATCCAAATTTTGACGACGTTTTCATCCTAACTACTGATGCTAGCGCATTTGCCATTGGTTCCGTGCTTTCGCAAGGAAATATAGGCAAAGATTTACCAATAGCTTATGCATCTCGAACTTTATGCGCGGCGGAGACTAAATATTCAACGATAGAGCGCGAGCTATTAGCTATAGTATGGTCAGTAAAACACTTTAGGCCATATCTATTCGGCAGAAAGTTCAAGTTAGTAACCGATCATCGACCACTTACCTGGCTATTTTCGATAAAAGACCCAGGAAGCAGACTTGCACGTTGGCGACTTAAATTAGAAGAATACGACTATGAAATCATTTACAAACCAGGCAAAACCAATAAAAACGCGGACGCGCTATCGCGAGTTAAAATCAATCACTTTTCGGAATGTTCCAAATTTTATTCAAAAATTCTAGCCGCGAACGAGGACGACGAATCAGAAGATGACGAACCAAACAATGACGAAAACCCGAACAATAACGGCAAAATCACTAAAGAACAAATCTCTCGAGAATTTGATATATTTTGTAATTTGTATAAGACGAAATCCTTAATAGATTATTCTAAAATTCAAACTTCAAACAGACAACTTTTAGACAAGGAACACAAAAATATTATAACATTCTTTCAACAAAACAAGTTAGAAGATTTGCATCATAAAATTATTGAGGACATGTTCGAAGAACACCCCGAGTTTTATAACAATACTATTAACGTTGTCTCAAGCAAATCGGTTAGGCATAGAAAATATTTTATTGTTCCTTTACCTTTTGATGTAGATTCAATAAACGAACATTTATTCATGGTATTGTACAAAAGACAAAACATTTTGGATCTTTCTAAAACATACTATGTAGAAAATAACCTAGATCTTCCAATACTCGAAATGCTATCTTTTATTTTTGCAGAAAAAGACTTGAAAATAGTTATCTGTCAAAATATTGTTAAAACCCCCGATGAAGATGAAATCCCAATTATTTTAGATCAAAACCATTCAGGCAAAAATAACTTACATCGTGGTATTAATGAAACTATTAGAAGGATTAGAGTAAAGTACAATTGGCGAGGCTTAACTAAAGACGTAGAAAACTTTATAAAAAATTGCGAGACATGCGAAAAAACTAAAGTCTGTCGTAAAAATCTTAGCAACCCTCTGGTAATTACCGAGACCCCAAAAACACCATTCGAAAGAATAAATGTTGATCTATTCGAATTTCCCACGCGAAACTATGCTGTTACAATTCGCGACGAATTAACCAAATTTACTCAAGCCTATGCTGTTCCGGATAAATCCGCGAAATCAGTTGTAAATACCTTATTGCTATATTTTCAACACTATGGTACCCCGTTGAGAATTCATTGCGATTACGGCGGTGAGTTTGATAACAAATTATTAAAAGATCTTTGTACGCTCTATGACATAAAATTAACATACTCAAGCGTAGGACATCCCCAATCCAACGGATCCCTCGAGCGATTTCACGCTACATTAGCCGAAATGATAAGAGTCCACAAAACTGAAAATCCGAATGAACATCCTTTCACAATATTACCATATGCAATCATTTGCTACAACAATTCGGTTAACAAAACACACGGCTTCACACCGTACGAACTCATTTTCGGACATACGTCTATTAGACCGCCCGAAACTTTGTACAACCAAAAAGAATTAATAACGAAATATATAAGAGATTTAAACAACAGAATATCTCACTATTATAAAATCGCCCGCAGTCGAACGCAATCTCAAAAGGAGAAAGCGAAAGTTCGTTTTGACAGAAATGTCCCAAAAAATCGACCTGAATACAAAGTTGGTGATAAAGTATATGTGAAAGATTCTCAAATCAAAAACAAACTTCAAAATAAATTTAACGGCCCTTTCAAAATCATAGAAATTTTCCAAAATTCTGCTACTTTATTAAATCTTGAAACAAATCAAGAAACTAAAGTAAATTTCGATAGAATGAAACCATATACTGAAAATTAAATTTATTTTCAGGTTTATCCTGCTGTTCGGATCAGCACTAGCACAATATAAAATAATACCAATAAATAACACTGTTGGTGTATTTTACCACAAAGACACGGACATCGTAGTGACAAACGAAAAATGGACATTACTGGTACATAAAAACATATCATCCCTTAAACTAGCCTTCGATAAGAACCAACGAATTTTAGATACGATTCTCAATACTCTTGACGGTGCTCATCAAAAAATGATCACTTTCAGAAGCGAAGTCAAAACAGATCTTAACCTTCTAACACAAATTTCCAAAACTATAGAGTCTAAATTTGATGAAGTATTTCTAGACACGAAGAGATATAAACGCGGAATATTAAATGGTATCGGCACAATTTTTAAATCAATAACTGGAAATCTAGACGCCGAAGATGGCGAATATTACGCTAATTGCATTAATAAATTAAATAACGACGAACATCAGTTAGAAAATTTAATAAAAAACCAAATTTCAGTCACAACATCGGTAATCAAAAATTTCAATTCAACCATTCAAAAATTGCAAATTGACGAAGAAACATTTAATAAAGACATGCAAGAAATCGATCGCACAATCGAAACCATGACGCGAAACATCGAAGCTGTAGAAACAAAATTAATATTCTTACACATTTGTGAACAATTAATGGCAAGCTATTTGTATATTGAAGATAACTTGAACGATATTCTAAATTCAATAACATTTGCTCGATTGGGAATCATTCATTCATCAATCATAACTCCCGATCATTTAGTAACAGCATTACAAGAAATTTCACAGAGTTTGCGAAGAAACAATTTGCCTCTTCCAATCAAATTATCGGCAGTTGCTCAATATTTAGATATTATTGAACTAAAAGCATTTCAAGTAGATTCCAACTTAATATTTGTTTTAAAGATACCACTTGTTGAACCTCAAAACTATAATACCTACCGTCTATACCCTATCCCTATATTTGATAACAGAACTGGTCTTCACCATATTTTATCTATTTCTCAAAAATTTATCGCGAGAGATGATGATTCTTTAATGTACATACCAATAACGAATTTAAAAGAATGCAAACCCTTATATTTTGGAACTAAGCTATGCTCGAACCTGTTTGCATACCCTATTGATCAGAATGCCATTTGTGAAGCTAGGATCCTGAAACAACCAATGAAACTTCCCGAAAATTGCCAAACCTCCTTCATTATTAGTCAAGGGTACAATGTTCAAGAACTCGAAGAGAACACATGGCTCATAATAAATTCCGAACCTCTGCATATTACTATTAGCTGCCCGAGGAGAGAACCAGCAACGGAACTGATTAATAAAAATTCGATTGTAAAATTACAACCTGGATGTTACGCCTTCGCAGGTATCACCAGAATTCAAGCCAGTGCCAAGGACCTCTCCGAAATTAAAGACAACTCCCATCCTGTACAAATTCCTTTTGAATGTTGTAACCAGTTGCCCGACAAAATTCAATTACCTAAATTAAAACCATTGAAACTCAACAATTTAAATATCGAGGATTTGGATATTGCCAAAAACAAATTGGAGCAATATTCTAAGGATCTGGACGATCTCATCAACGAACCTTTCGTGACCAAACATATGTCCTGGTTCACGTATTTCACCATCACCTTCATCATTTCCATAATTCTACTTTACGTGTTTTGTAAATGTAGAAGGAAGAGACGTTTACTGAAGATCGAACCCTCTACAGGCGATTCTCCTTCACCTCCTCCAGGACGAAGCAAAACCTTCATGAAATTCCCAAGTTTAATCCCTCCAAGAAAGCGACCCGGTATCAAACCTCAAGAAGAAGATATCGAGTTATCATAGACTTTCCAGTGAACCACTAATTCTTGTTTATTGACTTAAACTTTTATTCTCTCTATTTTTTGCTTATTATTTTATTCACTCAATATTTTATTATTACCTTTGCATTATATTCATTTTGTTTTATTATTACTTTTATATTGTATTCAATAACCATTTTATTCAAAAGTTGTTGTATAACAATCAACTTTTTTATTAAGGGGGAAGTTGTTATATTAAAAAATAACAGTACGACACTGACTTATAAGTAAGCTCCTCAGTGGTATCAAGTTACATAAGTTGATAACGACTTCTCTCGGTAATTGCTTATCTTACGTATCAAGTTTCATCTATTGTTTTGTATCCGTTCTCATAGTTTATGCAAAATTGCACATTTTGCATTTCCTTTGTTCTCCGTCTAGCTGACACTGCTTTCCTAATATTATAAATATGACCAGCAGACGCTTTTGTATTTAGTATTATACTCACCTTTACAATAAACTTTTAATTCTACAATTTTATATTTTACTCAGAGTCATCGATGACTCTAATTAATTAAATAAACATTTTTTAAAAAGACAAATACCAAGTATCAAATATAACATATATACATAAATAAAGAAAAATTTAATGCATTTCTGTGTTACTATCCTTTTTTGATTGACCTTTAGGGCTAAAAGAAAATATGCATGTACCCACGTTTATATCCTGTAAGTCCACAGGTTCAGATTTGCAAAATTACAGGTAATAAATATTGAGTTATTGTTATTCACAAGGTGTGTCATTACAGCCATTTGAACTTTCTACCTCGATACCGATACCTAGTAATTTACAACCTAATGAATTATACTATAGATAGTACTCATAAACAGTGACAGGGAATGAAATTCAAAAGACAATATAAGGAAGTTGAATAAAATCAATACTAACAACATTTTTAATATTGATATTTATTTTCCTTTACTTAAAGATCTGGTGTGGTGAAACTTCTATTATACTAGTTATATACAGAGTGTAAGGTTTAAAAACTCTCGCCCATTTAGGAGCTAATCCTGTACCCAAAAATAATAAAAAGTAGTACATGAGTTCGAAAATTCTTCCTAATCGAGCTAGTTCCCTCTGAGGGTGACGCCTAAATAGTGGATTATCTGATTATTTAGGAAATAACATGACAACAAATTTTGTCGAGATATATCTACCTATTTATCTACCCTTGCTATTTTTATTAATTTAAGATAAGAAGCAAGGTTGTCCAAAAGAACCACAGTTGCTTTTTTCAAACGCTTCACCGAGATGAAAAGATGAAAATATAAGTTGCTTCAGCCCCAAGAGAATGCATGAAGATTTCTTATGGTCCAATTTTCCATGCGTATTTTGTCCAATAAAGTAAGAAAAATTTAACTTCGAGTGTTCATCATTTTCTTGGTTAAAACGACTAGGGGGACCCAGAAAACTAACATGAAGAAAACAAAGTTTTTCTTTCAACTTATATTTTCATATGCCGGTGAACCGTTAAAAAAACAACTTCGGTTATGTCAGACAACCCTAATAAGATTACTATTCAAAATTTATAATGAACATCATTAAATAAATTGAAATTATTTATTTCATTTGCGCTTCTTCGAAAAATCTTGTGTTACGGTTCAATATCAAAAGGATCATTTTCATGCAATATTTGCCAAACAATCATATAAACTAACGTATATAATATACGGAATCAATATATCTTCGTTTCCACACCTATAAATAAATTAAATTTCAGTTAATAATTCAGATATTTCTAGTAATTTTTTCGGAGCTTTGACCTCAGCTCATTATCTTTAAATGTCTCGGATGCAGGCAGCTATTCTCTAATGTGGTATATTTACTTTCTCTTACTACTAATTATTATCCTACTAATATTCTATTAATTTGATATAAAAAATGTATTTTGGATAAGTCAACAGTTATATAATTGTGCATTAATATTTCTAAAAAGCCTCAGCCGAAACAGTTAGTACATACAAGACAATATAATTCAAATTTAATTAATGTACTATATCGATTATCCTCACCTGGAGGAGTGTTTTTTTTTGTCTTAAAACGTAAGGGTATTATATCAGGTGACACATTGTTATTTCAGATTAAATTATTGCAAGGGATATAAATCTAAAATTTTACATTTTAAGTTAAACGTTGTTTAATGTGCAACATGTTCAAAATTTGCGCTATATCTTTGTCGGCAAAAAGCTAATCGATGATAAAACCTATCCCTTATATTTCGTAATATTTCCGGTGAAATTTGCCTGATTTCAAGGCTGATCCGTTGCTACAGGTCCTCACCCACCCAGTTGAAAAAAATTTGTCTAAGTACTGACTAATGACCAAAGCATAGTGCGGTGAAGCCCCTTCTTGTGGATACCAGAACCTCTCGTCGGATAAGTTTGAGTTTACCGATTTGGAAATAAAACCGCCAAACGAGTCGTTGAAAAAAAACTAATACATGTGGGTCTATTAAGATTATTGTTGAAGAATATTGACAACATTAGTTGATCACCCATTTTCCTAGTCCACACATTGCTTAATGTGGGCGCCGAGTACGGGATTCCCGAATCTAACTAGGATTAACATTAAACCAATAACGACAATTATGTACGTCCATCCGAAGAAGTAGCCATTCCACAGATATTTAGTTACGGACAGTACAGTCTATCACGTATTCACAAAATTCAATTCTGTAATCTGGGCCATCCGCAGTTAATTTCTGATGCATCTGTATGGAGTAGTCTCAGAAGTATGACTGATAATGTTGTCAAGTATCCGTTGATGAGCTGAAGTTCTTGAATATTAAACAACACATTCAATTTATCGTCTCCAACAATAAATTGTCGTTATCTAGGTGCATACCTCACATGACACAACTCCGTGTATCTTGCCTCGGTGTTACTAATTGTACCTTGGTTAATACTTGGTAAATCTGGATGCTTTTGTCTAAATAATTGAGCAACCTCAGTCGGCACCTGATAATGAACAAGATAAATCACTTAGAAGACCCCGATGACGTAGGCAAAATCCAGGACTACAGCGCTATCGCTACGTACTAAAGCCTTAATACTTTCAAGCACCACCTATGATTTATCTGGAAAGAGCTTTGGATAATTAACGTCCATCTTCAGATAGTTTTGGAACCCTTAGGATAAAACTATTTTTTTAAATTTCCAATTTATTTTTACAATATATCAAAATCCTTTATTTTTATCTAATAGTGTATATTAAAGCTAATCTACTATATACTTATATTATTTATAAATTGCCATAACTAATTACATTATAACTGTCTTATTCGGAACTTCCAAGTGATGAAGAATAATTTCTACTTCCGGACAAGGAGAAATAAAAAATGTTAATGGCCAAATTTATTTATTTATTATATTATAATAGAAACGACAGTCTGACACCAGTATTTAGACAATGTTTCACTTTCTTATTTTAAAATTCACATTAACAAAATTTATCTGTTTTCATCTTGGTTTTATAGTGAGTTTACCAAATTATTTCGGTTCACCATGCGTATCCGGTGTCGCAATTTCGTGTATAATAACTTTTTTATGATTGTGGTTCGTAAATTTTCTTTTCCATTATTCAGTATTAATAGGAAATAATATTAATAAGTTTGGAGATTGTTCAGCTTATTTAGAACACCTAATTTCCTATCGTGATCATAATTAACATAATTAATAACTTGTGGGTGCCTACACGAAAAATGCATTGACGATTTAACCAATTCATATGTCAGGAAAAATTATAGTGAAAGGGTATTACCCAATTTGGATAGTGTAGCTCATTATTAACATAAACACGTGATCGTCTCGAACCGTATTGAATCTTAATTTTTAACACTCGTAATTTGGTTTCTAAAATTAGTTTTAGTCCGGTCGCTAGACCATGAGGCAGTATGCATTTCAAGGTCATCGATGTATATCTTAGATACTACTGAAATAAGGCTTCTGAATACGGTAATGTTTATTAACGCTTGATCATGCTGCCCATTAGACGATACGAACTAGATCTCAAATGTTAAAAAGAAAACAACAATATAATCGCAAAAAAGGAAAAAAGCAAATTTTCAAGTAAGTACGCATTTTGCAGACAAAACATGACTTTAATAATATTTGGGGCAGATATCATAGAAAAATTTGAGTCGTTGGTTTCTACCAGATACGTTAAAAATAAAGTTTTTGGCTTGGTCTATTTATTTTGCGCTATTCACAAGCTACCACCTCCCACCACTTCAACGGAATCATCTCAATCAGATGTCACCTCTATACATACGTGTACTAACTTTCAAGTGAATATCTTAATTTTGCTCGTATTGTGGAAATATTGTGGTTCAACTCAATATGATATATTTTTGTTAAACTCGTTAAATTTTTTTTACAAATTCTAGAATTTTGGCCTTTTTGCAAGATTCACTTACACACACTGGCAAATTTAAAGGAACGGAGGTTAATTGACATTTATTTTAAGCATTTAATGGTTACTTTTAAAATTACATAGCCATTAAAAGACAAAGTAAAATTAAACATTACACCCAAGTCTATAAAAAAATTATGTAGAGATAATGCTTTATTATCGATATTATCTTCGAATTGATATGTTATATTTTTCCTTATGAAGATCATGATATAACATTTAGAGATAAGATGTAATTTATTATTTATATTACATATTACAGTCATTAATGCAACTTGTATAACTGAAAATATTATCAGCCTAAAGGATTTGAGTACAGTCAATAACGTCATCTAAATCATTAGTAAATAGAAGAAACGGAGAAAGACCAAGGTTAGACCCTTGGGAGACACCAGGGATAACAATATAATGAGAGGTGTTAAACCATTGTACGTGATATATTTCTGTCTCTGTAAATATAATTTAAGAAATTCTATGGGTTGGGCATGAAAGCCCAATTTATTAACGACATCCACTACTTTAAACATGTTGGTAAAAATGCCAAAATTTATTTCAAAAATTTTAGAAACATTTCAACAACTGCTCTAGCACCGCTCTTGGTCTCTTTCCAATGGCTATAAAATAACTATTTATCAGTGCAGGATTAAATAGTATGCACAAAGCTACACCAGCACGATGTTTATCAATAGAGAAGGACGGTATGTTGTCTGAACGTAAAGTTATTTAAAATTTTTAATTTCTTTATAGTATTTATGATTTCATTCTCAAATCTGTTCTTGAAGCTGAATTCTCATAATAATCTGTGTAATTTTCATACCATCATCCTTAGATAACGGATAGTCACTTGTGAAAGACTCCCCAAGAAATATTCACCATATTTTGTGGTTCACCGTCAATTCTGTTTGCATATCTCATTTTCCCGGAATTCTATAGAATTAATCACCGAACATTCTCATTATTATACGCAATAGTTATTTGTTCTTTTACCAATGTTCGAAGTCTTCGAAGTTCCTGTAAGATATTGCCACTAGAGATTTTCTTTTTTTCCAAAAGTCTGTTTTATTTCCTTTATATTCCTGATATTAATTAAGTCATACCAAGGTGGATTTTTACTCATATACAGCTAATTCAGTAACATTATTTTTTTTTACTAATGCCTAAAGTAAAGCAGCATTATATAAAGATATAAAATTGGTCTTCCAAAAATTATATGTACACTGTTTCAAGCTGAAAACTTTGGTGCTTATATGCATCAATTTCATGAAGAATGAGTATCAGAAGCGAATGATACACATCTTTTTAACAGGAGGTGTATTGTGTCGAATTACTTTACAGTTAATATTAGTAATAATCAAATAAAGTAATCTTGCAATGTTCTGTATATTATTGCATTGTGTACCATAAAGAAAATAAGTAATAATGCAATTTGTTTTTTATTACCATCTAAATTAACAATTTAGGAAAGAAAATTGAAATAAAAAATGTAATTTCTAAGCGACTAGTTATTAAAAATGGAAAGCAAGAGTGAAACAAACTTCAACTAAAACTACTTAGTAATAGCTACATATATCACTCATAGTGATATATGTAATAATACGGTTAGTCTGTGACCAAAAACTGAAAATTCGTAACGATATTTTGTCCCATGTCCCCCCATTTCAATTTCCGAGCTATAAACATTCTGGTTTAACTGAATATATTGTAGGTGTAGACTGCATGTATGCCTTCCTTGTAAAAGTGAGAGTGTCTCCTTCTTAATTCTTGATGGTGAAACTTACAATTTCATTGTACGTATCTAGGTATGTTTATCACATGTATATAAACTACAAATCAGGAATTGATATGGTGGCAAACAGAAAAGACAAACTGAACGGTGAATTTCCTTAGTCTACCCGTATTTAGTTCCAGGAAGCGGACACAGTATATGATAGTTATTTTATTCAGTTTGTTCTGAATGAAGTAATTTCCTATAACTTGATTTCAGTGATGTTTTTTTCTAATCAATATCTAGCAGAGCTGGGCAGACTGCTTTGAAAGAAAAATGTTATTTTCTTGCTCTTTGTTGGGTAATTTGCCACTTCTACCAATATTTGAAAATTTTAATGAAAGCTGTCTATGTCATATTAGTAGTTTTGATAATAGAAGTAGATAATTTCTCCGGAACGTTAACAGACTTTAGTTTTCATTTTCAATTATTATTTAGTATCTATATTTTAACATATTTTTTAGGTACGAGACAGTTTGTAATAATCAAGAAGTATTAAAAATCCAACCTCTGCGTAATCCATTTGGCGCACAGCTCTTTTTCATTAAAATTTTAAATATTTTTATTACAGAAGTGGCATTTTGCCACTTTATTCCATTTTGCTTCTTTACCGAATGCAATTTTTCAAGCTATTTTTAAGAAACAAATTTAGGTATTTATTTCTCTAGTCTTCGTCTTTTAAATTTCAAATATGTCTGATTTAATATGCAATGAAGTCGCGACAAGTCCTTTGACCGAGTGGCATGTTAGTTTATGCAGAAACTCTCTTCTTTTTTGCGAATTGATAAGAATATGGCATATATGGTAGTAGTATACAATTGGATCGCTGCCCAATTTGGTGTTATGCGAAAATAATGTAGCAGTCCGGGCGGAGTTTAGCCATAGCTGTTACACCACTCAAGCAAGTATACATAGACATCAGCACAACATCCATTTCCTGCGACATTGACATCTTCCGCAGCTGTGATTCGAACTCAGGAACTCCTACCATCTACCATCTCAGTGGCACATTAAAAACTCCACTAAGCCCTTACCCTGGCAATGATTCGAACCCAGGACTCCGTGGTCGCAAGCCTCACAAGTAAGCATTGTGCCACTGAGCAATACGTTCTCGCTGGTCGGGGTCTTAGGAGGAACGTTCATAGAAAATTTCCTATGTTCATATAAGTTTCCAACTTTAAGAATTTGAGAGATACGATGATGAGAAAGTGGGTTTTGCCTTGTTTTATATAGTTTAAAATTTTGTTTAATCCAGTTCAACTTATTGAAACTACTTTAGTATACTTAATTTTATTAAAGATTGACTGTGAAGTATTAGAAGCCGTATTTAAAGTATACAGGGTGTTTCACTTAAAAGTCCCCAGGCCATTATCTCTAAAACTAATAAAGTTATTTTATTTTTGTAAATGGCAGATGATTGATAGCAAAGAAAGGTTTAAATAACGGTGATTAGAATTTTTCCTCAACAGCACACAGAGATGGCGCTGCGATGCAAAACTATTTTTTGATGGCTGAAACCTTGAAACATAAGTCATGTGATTAAACAATAATTTGTAAATAATTTTGATGGTATAGAGAATTTACAAAAAACAAGCCGTTTTGGAGTTACATGAGTTTCTTTCATTAATGCCAGTACACGTGAATTTTGATAAATCCCTATAATTTATTTATTATTTATTATAGAATATTGGTTACCAAACACTTTTTTTCAAGATAAGGAAAGTGATATAATACACTATCATAAAATTATGTTTACCACTTCCGGCCAAACCGGAACTAACATGATGAACCAATATCCATATGTTCCTACATATTACATTTTTTTTTCTAATAACGCTTCTAATAAAACGGCTCCCAAAACTTAAAGTAAGTAAGACAACAAAGAAAATATACACTAATTTAGAATGGGCTAAATTTATATTAACAATTCAGTAAAGAACGTAAACAAAAGTTTTATAAACAAACATTTAAAAACTATCGAAATATTATTAAAAATGAAATTAAACTAATTTCTTTCTTATTAGTAGGTACTTATTATATTAAATGTTCAAAATTTCTCCCTTCTTCATGAATACACATATTGTACCGTTTCAGTAACTCTTCATTGCAAACTTTTTGTAACGTATGTCTATTTATAGCAGCAACACTTGCATATATTTTATTATACAAATCGGCCATATCCTCAATGGGTTCAATGTACACTACACTTTTTAAATACCCCCAAAGGTAAAAATTTAATGGAGTCAAGTCAGGTGATCGTGCTGGCCATCTGACTACTCCATTAGTACCAATCCATCTCTGAGGGTACATTTCATTAAGACAATCTTTGACTAGTACTGAGTTATGGGGTGGTGCACCATCTTGGTGAAACCAAATATTCTCCTGGTTATGAGGGATAGTCTCTAATAATCCTGGCAATACATTTCTCAAAAATATCTCATATTTTCTTCCATTTAAAGTCCCATGGAATAGATATGGTCCAATAATATATGAATTTAATATTCCACACCACACGTTAACGCCAAAAGTTACCTGATTTTGGGTCATTCTCATCCATCTAGGATTATTTTGTGACCAGTATCGGCAGTTATGCTTACTCACAACTCCGTTGTTGTGAAAACGGCTTTCATCGCTCCAGAGCACATTTTTTTAAAAATTTGGGCATTCTTCAGAAAGAACTGAAAATTCAGCTAGAAAATGTAATCTTCGTTCATAATCACCAGGCCTTAAATGATGGATCAATTTTAATTTGTATGGATGGTATTTATTTGATTTTAATATTATATGGCACGAAGATATCGACAGATTAGTTTCCGATGCCAATTTCCGGAGAGAACATTGAGGATTGTTGACAACACTATTTTTAACACCAAGGCTGTATTTTCATCGTTTCTAACTGGCCTATTTCTGTTACGAATAGTTTTCTTAAAACTACCCCAGTTTCTTAAATTTTTAAACAGCATGATAAATGTTTTTTTATCGGGTGTAGGTCTATTTGGAAATCGTAAACAAAACAATCGTTTTGCTTGTCGGGAATTTCTTTTGCATTCACCGTATATTAAAATCATATTTAACTTATCTTCATTGGTGTATCTAACCATTTTTTAAATTTATTTTTTTTTTATTGCCTTATTTCGATTAATTTGCTTTGAATTGTTTCTAAGTACACTATTTCTGTTTGAAACTATGATTGAAATGCACCAACTACAAACTTTGTTTAATAACTGTCAAACTTAAAATTAAATCAAAGCCTACTAATATCTCTTAAGTAGATTTTTCATTACCATTCTAAATTAGTGTGTATTTTCTTTGTTGTCTTACTTACTTTAAGTTTTGGGAGCCGTTTTATTAGAAGCGTTATTAGAAAAAAAAATGTAATATGTAGGAACATATGGATATTGGTTCATCATGTTAGTTCCGGTTTGGCCGGAAGTGGTAAACATAATTTTATGATAGTGTATTATATCACTTTCCTTATCTTGAAAAAAAGTGTTTGGTAACCAATATTCTATAATAAATAATAAATAAATTATAGGGATTTATCAAAATTCACGTGTACTAGCATTAATGAAAGAAACTCATGTAACTCCAAAATGGCTTGTTTTTTGTAAATTCTCTATACCATCAAAATTATTCACAAATTATTGTTTAATTACATGACTTGTGTTTCAAGGTTCCAGCCATCAAAAAATAGTTTTGCATCGCAGCGCCATCTCTGTGTGCTGTTGAGGAAAAATTCTAATCACCGTTATTTAAACCTTTCTTTGGTATCAATCATCTGCCATTTACAAAAATAAAATATCTTTATTAATTTTAGAGATAATGGCCTGGGGACTTTTAACTGAAACACCCTGCATAGTTTTTCTCATTACTTATTGCATCTAAAAATGTTTATAGTTTTATTCAAATATGTGTGAATGTTTGAAATGTTGAGAATTTATAAATACGAATGAATTATTGAACATTTTGTATCATAATTTTAGATGAGAACTGCCACATCCGTTATGTTTATCAAATGAAAATTATATTTACTTTATGAAAGTAAATGTACATCAAATGACTTTGGAATTTAGTACTAATTCTTTGCCTATCCTTAGAGACATCGTAATTAGAAATAATATCAATATGTTATATCTCACGTGTCTAAGCACATACTTATGCCATGTTTGGCTGCAAAGGTTATTGCTTATTTTTAGATGTGACATTTTGAAATACAAAAAACATTTCATCCCAAATCATTCACAATGCATCCTTTAACATGGATGTGTATAAATAATAATTTATTTAAATATTTATTTAGCAGTAATCGTTTAGAATGTGTGTACAATCAAAATCATTCGGGTCTTTAAAATGTTGCACGTTATAATGTATATTTTATTACGACTGGAATGTATAGATAAATGACGGATGAAATCAGACAAAGAAATAGTTATTTTCTACATCTTGGACCACAGTGCTTGCTTCCACTCTTCTATATAGTTATGTATATTCCATAGCAGATGGTCTATTGATTCTTGAAGTAACTCGTCTGAATCTTATGTGGAACACCAGTAATGTCCATGAAAATTGAAGTAAATCGGAAACTTCCTCACATCCCGCACATGTTCTGTTATAAAAGAGACCTTGGAGTCTAGTACATACACCAAATCCCAAGTTCCTGAACTTTTACTCTTGCTTTACTTATTTACCCCTATTTATTCTCCAACTCCACAACGGAATAAGCTCAAAATATAATCTACTTCCAGATTTCGTTATGAAATATAGTATGTGTACCAAATGTCAAGTCAATATTTTCGTTATAATACATCCATGGTGTTCCTTAATGAAAAGTTCATATGAACATATGTCCTCAACGGCTTAAATTTTTTGCTACAGGTTGTTGAATTTTTTTTTATCGTTATTTCTTAATATTTTCAATTTTGGTATCTGTTAATAGGATATAAAAGCACATATTTTAGTTAGAAAAGTTATTTCATCACTCCACCAGTGGCGTCCCTGCGAACGTGTCCTCTGATAATTTTTACCAAAAAAGTGGTACATTTTTTCCTGTGGATATTTTTCCTGATTAGTATGGTCTATTCTACTTGAAAGAGGTATCTTGCGTTTTTCTCGTCAGACGCCCAGTTCTTCATTAAAACAATTAAATTCAAATTGAAACAAATTACAAAGGTACACACCAAAAAAAATTTTTGTCGATTCCACGGTCTAGACCAATTATTTCCGGCGCATATTAGCTTGCTGAATCCGAATCTAGTGTCAGTTTCTTCCCACCAAGTAACAATTTTTTTCTGTCCTCAAGAACAGTTAGAAAAATGCAAAAAATGCGAAATTCCATTTCAGGTCAATATGTTAATTGGCTATTGAAAATGTTCAAAATTAAGTGGTAGAAAGGAACAATTGTGTTAAAGGGTTTTTATTGTTTAATATGTTAGTTTAACACCTTAAAGCGATAAAATTACAAAGTGCTACTAAATTCCCTGGTGCGTTTTTGAGAGCCATCCGAAGACGCCCATTTTTTAGTTTTTTCAAAATAACTCAAAAGCAATGCAAATTTGAAGAGTTTTATAAGAATACCTTTTTGTAGAAAATGAAATTTCCCATCCATTTGCGTTGTTGAAATATTTCTTTTCCTATTTTTGGTATTAAAAATAATTAAAGAACAAAGTTAATAATTTATGAAAATCACTTTTACTTCCCTCGCATACCGAAGGGAAGTATAGCATTCGAGAAAAAATCATTCTCCGAAATTTTTACGGATTTTCACGATTTAGATCATGTAGATTACGAAAATATAGGTTTTTCAATTCAGTCAGTCTGTCTGTCTGTTGGTGCATTAACTGAAAAACTACTGGACGGAGAACAATCAACTTTGGTAGGTAGGTCACCCTACTGTCAGCGAAGAAATGGTTAAACTTTCACTAGAAAACATATAGGGTGGATCGTCTAAAGGAAATAAATAATGAAAAAAAATATATTTTTGCTCACATTTAAAATTTCCACGTTTCATGACATTCTACGCCTATTTTAAAAAAAACTTGAAAATTTTTTTACCAACATTTTTGAAAAATCTTACCACTAAAATAGATGAAAATTTTTTTTCTTTGTTCAAATTTAAAATTTCCACGTTTCATGGCATTCTAAACCTATTTAAAAAAAAAGAAATTTTGAAAATTTTTTTGAAAAATTTTTAATCTTTCTATCACTACTATAGAATAGATGAAAAAAATTGTTTGCTCATATTTAAAATTTCCACGTTTCATAACATTCTTAACCTATTACGGGAAAAAAAATTAAGAACACTTTTTACCATTTTGGAAAAATTTTTTACCACTAGAATAGATGGAAGTTTCTTTTTTTTTCTCAGATTTAAAATTTCCACGTTTCATAGCATTCTAAATCTATTTAAAACGAAATTTGAATTTTTTTTTAAGAAATTTGTAATGTTCTTTTACTACTACTATAGAATAGAAGAAAACATTTTTTGTGCTCAAACTTAAAATTTCCACCTTTCATGACATTCTAAGCCTATTTCAGAAGAAAAACATTTTGAAATTTTTTTTTTACCAACATTTTTAAAAAATTTCAAAAATAATGAAATTTTTTAACCGCTACTAATACTTCCACTCCACTACGTGAATGTGGAATTGAAAATGTGACAGATGGCAATAATATTTGGCATATGCAACTATTATACTTTTATTGAAAAATGTGCAGGGTGGTCATCGCAAGAAATAATTCAACCATGGTGGACATTTGTAAAGGTATTTGCGCAAGCCTTCCATATCGGGCATCTGTTATTTAGTATTGAATTTTTGCTGTTGGATGAGCACTCTATTTTTTTTACCAAAAGTTATCAGATTTTCTTTGTAATAACAGTGATAACTATATTCCGATTATTATTCTCAATGTCATGTCATAAGTAACCACCATGCACAAATAAAGAGGGAAGTTCTATGTAAATACCTTTACCGATTTTTTTTTCTTTTTCCAGTAATTCGCCCGTAAGTTTTTTTTACGGCATCCTAGGTATATATGTGTTCAGAGAAATAAAAAGTTATTGAAAAATCAAAGAAATTGCTTTTTAGTTCTGCTCCGTACGACCAACGGTGACCGAGATATCGCCATTCAAAGTTGACCATTCTTTGCACATTTTTCCGCATTCGCTCTCATACACGCCAAAGTTTTTTTAACAGATAATGCAAAAGAGGAAAAAATCGGTGCTGCAAGTGAATCCATTTCAGATTTACTATATGATTCTAAAGAGAGCGGTAAGTGCCTAGCTTAATGTCGCTTACAATTATTTAAATGATTATCGAAGAATGCGATGTTTACACTATCACAGTTACCTCCAACAGCTGATACTGTTAGATTGAATGGACAGCGATCATATTTACAGATCCAATAATGGAAGGGAAATATGTTAAAACCCCTCCAATGGGGTTGGAAGAACAAGAAACAGACAACGGATTGATGCCAATTGCCATGCATGGCTCTGTCTCCTACACATAAATCTTTACGTGGCTGTTTATAAGGCTGTCGTGGAAATTGTGGTTGCAGAAAGTTTGGCATCAAATGCTCCATATTTTGCAAAGAATGTGCAGGATTTAATTGCGAAAATGCAAATGTGCCAAAAATATCACAAGATGTCGATAAAAATATCGACAACGAAGTTGATGTTGCCATCGAAAGTATTATATTAAAGAATCTAATAAAAATGTTATTTTTTGAATTTCGTATAATATTTATTTATTTAAAAAAATTTTATTTTAAATAATACATAAAATTTAATATTAATATTATAAATTAATCTCAACCACAAACATTAATTGATTGTAATATTACTTTTTCGTAAAGACGTAATATTTATTTTAGAACGTTAGAGAAACATTTGTATAATTATAAAATTATCTTAAATTATTCTTTTGTTACACAGAAATAAATTGATTTACTGAAAATGAAAAGAAAAAATGTATGAGAGCAAATGCGATAAACTGTGACAAAGAACGGTCAACTTTGAATGGCGATATCTCGGTCATCGTCGGTCGTACGGAGCAGATAAAAAAAGCAAAAACTTTGATTCTTCAATAATTTTTTTTTCTGAACGTTCATATATACCTAGGATACCGTAAAAAAGTTATAGACGATTTTTTTTAAAGAAAAAAAAAGTGAATTTTCGTAAATTATGAACTTTGTTCTTCAATTATTTTTAGTACTGAAAATAGGAAAGAAATATTTAAACAACGTACTTGGATGGAAATTTTAATTTTCTGCAAAAAGGTGTTCTTGTAAAAATCTCCAAATTTGCATTGTTTTTGAGTTATTTTGAAAAATTCACAGATTTCACAATTCTTGCAACGATCGGGACATGATAACATCATACATAAAAGATAAACTTTTCCGGACTCAGCTTCGCCTCGTCCGGAACAACTACGATCCACTGTCGATTGCGACACAGTTGTATTTCGACCTTAAATGAAAACTGGTAACTTGACTTCTGTGATATATGCAACCCATATTACATTTGCATATATCAGCCGTTGCATATACGACAGTCTCACTCGATCGCGACATCGTTGTCTTTTGACCTTGAACGAAAACTGGTAACTCGACCCCCATATACGAACATAAACATTTCCAATGTTAAAACTAAAAAATGGGCTTCTTCGGGTGGCTTTCAAAAAGCGCACCCCGGTATTTAATAGCACTTTGTGATCTTATCGTTTCTAGGAGTTAAACCAACATATTTAACAATAAAAACCCTTTAACGCAATTGTTCCTTACTAAAATAAGACATATTCAATAGCATAGGAAAAAGTTCTGCGCACAAAAATACTGACAGCCTGACCGACCGAGAGTCAAATATTTGTTTTCGTTCAAATTCAAAATCTGCTTGTTTCATGAAAAAAAAAAAATTCAAAAAAAAAATGTTGCAATTACTATACTTCCAGCCCACTACGTGTACGTGGAAGTAAAATAATATGTAATATTCAAAAAACAGTTTAATGTGCCTTATGAGCCTGCAGTTACATTTATTACGTTTGAATACCACGATCCCACAGTGAACTCTAACACTCTTCTTTTGCTAATAATTTAGCCAGAAATCATTTTTGAGATTCAGTTTATGAATTAGATGTGCCAACATTCAAGTCGCTACATTCGTTACAATGCGTGATGGCCCATTTAAAATCTCCCTCTTCACGATTGCAAAATAAATGGTCAAAAGTAACAATTGAAATTTAAAAAATGGCCTCTCTCGCTCTGGTCTCGTAATTGTTTTATGTTGCTGATTTATGGTGAAAGCAGAAAATAGTGATTATAAAAATCATACTTTTTACTTTTCCCCGTAAAATTTCTAAGTAATCCAAGTACTTATTTGCTGGTAAATAGTAAATGCAATCGGAAAAACCAGGTATCTAAATTGTACAACATATTTTTTTGGTTAACAATGATTAATCGATAATATTAACTTTGTAAGCTTATAATTTGCCTGCTGGGATACTAATTCATCTTTTATTAACCGTTTAAATTCAGTTTAATCTGTTAGTGTATCTTGTCCTCTACCAATTATTTTTCTTTTAAATGTTCAGTAAACATCACAACAGTCTAAATGAGTTTATTTAAAATTGTAAAGGAACATTTACTCCTCTTTACACGTAATACAGACAAATATTGCACCCATAAAGTTTCTTCAATTAACAGATTAAAAACATAAAAATGTCACTGGGAATATATTTGTCTCATAATATTTACATTATATTTCTGTGAATGTTTCACTGTAAATATCAGAATAATTTATAACGTGTAACCATTGTCTTTATATTTTGAATGTTACACTTAATTTTATTTTTAGTGTGGATGCGAACTAAGTTTTTAGAAAATCTACGTTTCTTCTATCTTATTTAAGTTAGGTTTTCCAAGTGAATATGTTTACCAGAAAAATTACTAGCAAAAACCTTCATCTAGCCTAGTGAATAGTCGCGTTCGTTTTGTTCGAAGTTTGATTAAACTATAGCGGATCTAAACCGTATACCTTTTGTATGTTTAATGTTGTAAAAAATATATTTAGTTAAGAAGGAAACCAAATTTAAATTGCCTAATGATATCTGTAAATAAAGGCGAAACGTCGAATATATTCACATTATTTTCTTGGACATTTTAACCAAATGGGCCACAAAACGATTCTATGAAATAACAAAAATCGTTTAAATTTACAAAAGGTCATATGGGTTCCCCTATATGATCTTTTCAAATGTCCATATCGTCACTCGTCTAATTTATTTATTTAACTGTGTAATAAATAAAAATTACCAAATGCTGCGCGCTGTCTAGACAGAGTCTACGAGCACTAGATTAGATTAAATTAGGAAAAAGGAGCTGGCTGATTGAGCTTGACCACCGCGATCCCCATGGATCTATTGTGGTGCTCCTGTTTGTTTTTCTTAGAGCTCCAGCTTTGTACTTTGTATCAAACTCTACAGTCTTTATAAGGACCCCTTAGTATAGCTGTCACCTCTTGGTTTTTCCTTACCAAGTAGTTGGAATTTCAGTCTAGCAAGGCCTTCACAATGGCACAATACATGGACTGAGGTTTCCTCCGCCTCTTAACGGAATCTGCATGTTGCGTCTTCTGCCAGACCCATTAGATTCAGATGTCTATTAAGTCGGCAGTGACCGGTTAGAGGACCCACCATTTTGCCTGTCTGTTTTGGCATAATAATAGGTCCTTCATAAATTTGGCCCATCGTTCTTTAATGAACTCTTTGGCATGCATGTCTCTGTCGTGGGAAACTTTTCCACCATTCAAAAATGAACAGTTCCTTGCCTTATACTTTCCTTTCGCACCACTGTATTGCGGCCACTTCAGCCTGGAATACTGTGGCGTATTTTCCTAGATTTATTGGGATTTTCGTTTTTGACTTTATCCCACAAATCCCAGCTTCGACTCCCTGTCCTGTCTTAGAGCCGTCTGTATACCAAACTGTTTGTGTCGGTATTGGAGGACCGTCTTCCCTGTTTGGTATTTTCATTTTGAATTTTTTATTGAAAGTTATATTTTGGGATTGTAATATCCATGGGCATTCCTAGAAGGAAATCCGTCTTCAGCTCTGAGTGTAACTTCTGATGCTCTGCTCTTCTGACTCTGTTAAGTGCTGGAATTAAAAGGAAATACCCACAAGTGTTACATGTTACTTGTTTAGCGCATGGGTCACACCGCGTATGCGAAAAAGTACGAGATTGTTTCACAAATATTGACAAACTTATTGCTAATATAAGGAAAAATTTTCTAACAGCTCCTAGTAGGATAAAACATTTCCAAGAAAAATGTCCAAATTTGCCGCTTTCTCCGAAACCAGTGATCACACGTTTGGGAACATGGATAAACGCGGCATGTTACTACCATATTAACTTCAACTCAGTAAAGGACGTTGTAGAAACCTTAAATGAAGGATGATGCTACTGCGATGAAGCATGCAATGGATTTAATGAATATTCCAAATATGAAAAAATTTTTTAAATTTATTTTCGAACGTTTTAAAATAAGAACAAGAATTATAGAAAACCTTCAATGTCCAAATTTGTCCTTAGAAGAAACATTTAACAAACTAGATGTTCAAAAAACAAATTATGAAATTTCGGATGCAACTGATGAGATTATATCAAAAAGTGGGTTGCAGTTTTACAAAGAAATCCAGACTTGGCGGTCGTATTTGCCATTAGTACAAACATTGTGACAGAATCAGATGCCTTCCTGGATCAGGTGTCTATGAATAATAATAATAATAATAATAATAATAATGGGACCGCGAAAATAAGCAAATACAAAGACCTTAAGATAGAGATATCGTGTATGTGGACTGTGGAGCACTCAAACCAAAGTGATACCTGTTATAGTAGGGGCACTAGGAACTGTTAAAATAGATTTCCAGAATAATGTCGAAAGGCTATCAGGAAAAATCTGTCCATCACAAGTACAAAAAATAGCTCTACTCGTTACTGCCCACATTATTCGTAAAGTGCTTTCTATAGAATAAGCACGAAACCGCCAACACTAAACCTTAGGACTCAGGTAGAGTCCCGGTTAATGGGGAACCAGTAATAAGCTGAGAGAAAGAAATAAATAATAATAATATAATATCTTTAGATATGCTTCCCTAACTTCTGTGTATAGCGAAAGATCATTTTCGATCTTACAGTGGATATTTACTTTTAAAAGAAATCGCCTCTCACATGAAAATTTAGAAAAAATACTTACTGTATACTTTGAAACTATGAATAGTCAGTAGAAGTATAAAGTTTGAAACTTGAAAGTGCTGTGCAAATTTATAGCAATTTATGTGGGAAATATGTGTACATACATTTATTATGCCAAAATACATCATAAACTCATAAGGTAGGTTCGTATTATATTTAATTTTGCAAGAGAGAACAAACTTGCATTTAATATTTTGATGTAAAATTGCATATATGTGCGCCACTGGAAGTAAACCCAAATTCCGATCACTCTTACTATTCTTGCTTTCTTTGTTATATAAATTCAAATTTGCATATTATTATTTTGAACACACGCCTTTATTACACTAAGGTGAAGATATATGTATATCATCCGCATTCTTTTACTACTATGAGAATCAAGTTTCACCCACGTTTAAATTTTTTCAGTTTAAGAGTAGGTAGTGCTAACGTGCGTTTCATTTAGCAATAGTTTTTTGCCGCACTTTTGTTCACGCTTAAATCACAAATGAAAAAAACAGTTCGTCGTCTGTAATACAAATAATTATATAGAAAATTACGTCTATATATAAAAACTTGTTTATTTTTCAATAATCAACTACATACTCGTCGAGGTAGCTTAAAAGTTGTAGAGAATATTTTATACATTCGACGGCTGTCTCAAATACTCATTTGTTGAATTAATAAATCTAATATCTTAATTTAAAATATAATATTTTTTTAATATGTGTTTAAAAGCATTAGATTTTGTTCTGATACTTAAAAGATATCCTGCAGATAATCTGTATTAATAACGTTGTCATTAATACAATATAATATTATTGTGAACTTCATATTTCTAAGTCAAATAAAAAATTCCCGACAAAGGAGTGAACACGGCGCGAGACACCCAAAAAAAGCCATAAAACTCGGCCATAAAAGTGTCAAAGCCGAGGTAATCTATTGCGGCTCAGGACCGTACTTAAAATTATTGTACCGTGAGTTACAATCTAATTAATTTAATGTATGGTTGATAAATAAATAGTTATTTGTTACAGTGATAATGATGAATTTAAAAAAATTATTCTGTTTTGCTTGTGTTAAGATAGGAATAATATTTTATATATTGGTGGAGCATTGATGAATTTTATTAGTCTAAATTAAAATTATACCAAATATTCTTTGGTTGCTAAGTTTCGCCAATAATAATTTAATATACCTATCGAATTATTATTGTTGCCCAGCAAGGACCACGAAGAGGTACGACCAATTCCTTGCCAAAAAATGTGGGTTCAGAGTTATGGTTATCGATATTAAAATAGGTCAAAGAAATAAAGTAAATTTTTAAATTCATTAAATAAAGAAAATATTGAATTTATGTCAATAATAACCCGTAATCTAATTAACCCAGATTAAGTAAATAAATAAAATTCTAGAAAACAAACAAATAATTGAAATAAATAAATTGAATTCTGGACAGTAAATAACTATAAAATAAATAAATTCAGTTCTGAAAAAGAAACAAATAAATAATTATCAAATAAAATATGTATACATATAATATAATAAATAAAAATCACGTTATATTGCATTTGCGCGTATGTAAAACACTAATGAAACTATAAATTCGCAATGTACACTAAATCAAATCACATATAACATTTTATTTAAAACTCTAATCACTACACTCACTCAACACTTCACAACCACTTTCTAAATCGGTATCATCGTCGGTATCTGAATCTACAGATATTATTAAACGGACTTGATTAGGGCTGATGCTTTTTTCTAACTTAATAAATTCATTTTCAATTTTAATGACATGCTGAATACACTTTTTCCAATTACTTGGTGTTATTTCTCCAACTTTAGCTTTAGTAAGGACTTTGGCATCAAATTTGGGGAAGGTGTTATTTTTGCGAATACTTCTTTTCAGCTGACTCCATATTAGTTCTATCGGGTTAAAAGTGCAAAAATATGGGGTAACCGTAAAACTGTATGTCCTTGAGCTTTAGCCATGCTATCAACCACATATTGTTTTGGGAAGCTTTGCTTCTTAACAATTCCCAAAAGATCTTTCTTCCTAAAATTTCCTTCAAATTCCAAATTATGTTTTCGGAGAAATTTTTGAATATCTTTCTCTGTGTTATTTTCAGTTCCATATGTATTGATTCCACCGTTGGTACCTCATTTTCCATATACTTGCTGTAAATTAAATCTCTTAACAATTTCACCATAGACGAATCTAATGCTCGTGCTGCTCCTTTATCCGATCTAACTTTTCGATTAGGTACCACATCCCTAATTATTCTATAGATAGACCGTTCTGAAATTTCTGTTAAGTAGGCCGTTTTTTCTACGGCTCCTTTTTCACCTTCACTTTCTTTTATATTTTTATAAACGTTTAAAACTACTTTTTTAGTATGTTCGCATAAATATTGTCTAGAGCTTTTCTCTGTAATTTGCGAGCCATTGCCATTTCCCATATCTTCGTTAAATTCTCTGCTGGTGCTAGGTTGAGGATCTTCCCAAGGCCTGAACATTATCACAATATTATTTTACCACAGAAAGTAAAAAACGGAAAACACTCGAATATTTCACCATTCGCCGGAATATTTTTACACAATTACATAAAATACGCTTAAACAAAGAGCAATTTTACTTATCTGTTAAAATATTACACATTCTAGGCACTCACAATCAAAATAAAATGTAAACACTGAACCACACACTGTATTATTGTATGAAGCACATAACCTATATATTCTAAATATAACACAACTCGTTCGAAATATCGCGGAAGACTGTGGTCCGTCTCTGGTTAATACCTGTGCCGTTCTGCTTGCCCTTTTACAGCATTATGTATGTGTGTAAAAAATTAAGTAAACAGTAGTGACCGTTAGATCGTAAAATATTTTAGGAGTGAGTTGCGTAATTATTAGAAATTATAACTGATACTGGCGAGTTTCCCTTCATTTCTTATTTTAATCCATGCCCCGCTCTATCCTAGTGGTAATAGGCGGCAAAGCTTTGAAATTTTTTATCTGACTTAGAAATATGAAGTTTACTTTACCCCAAACATCGACTTTATCAGAATCCATCATACTATCATGTTAAGTGACCCCAGATAAACCTCGCTTAATATTTTTCAGTTCTTATGACATTGAATTTGTTATGCAATGTGTTCTAAACATGCATGGCACAAATTCAGAACATCTATATGCTCCTTAATTTAAGGAGTAAATGGAACGGTACAATTTTGAGAATAGCTATAGTTAATTGAGAAACAGATTCTCGAAAAATACTCTGAACTAGGATAAATTATTCTCAAAAGCTGATGTCTCATTCTTCTTGAAATCTCAGAGCTGGATACAGAGTTACAGAGACTCAAAAATTGAAGAAATTAAACTCTATCCAATTAGCCATCAGGCAATAACGTTCTGTCGAATTCAAAACCGAGGATATGTCAACAGAATTTTATTGTTCGAACCATTTTCGAGAAAATCGAAACTTTGATTCATCGCTCATCGGTAAACGACCCTTTCTGGATTTTTCCTTTTTCCATGAATGGTTGTTAATTGTAGGATCATTAATGACGTATCGATTTATGAAATGTGAAAGAAATCATTACAGCCGTTTTCCAGAAAATCGCCGTTTTTCATTTTGCAGCGTCCGTAAAACACCCTTCTGTAGGTCGGTTGGCGGTTTTTAGGAGAGAAAATTTAAGAACAAATTTAATTTTTTTTTTTCAATTTGTTGAACGGTATTGATCACGCCTTTGCATATGGGAACGAATAGACAGATAATAAATGATGTGAGTGACTGTGTGGTATTGCAAAGTGCCCTTGATAAAATTAATAAATGGTGTAATTTAAACAAATTACAGTTGAGTATAAGAAAGTGTAATGTCCTAACTTGTAATAAGCACCAATATGTAGAATTTAATTACCGTATAGAAGATTCAGTGCCTACACGTCCATCAACATTCCGCGACCTAGGTGTAACATTTGACACCAAACTATCATTTAATTCCCATATAAATACCGTCACTAATGAAAGTTTAAGAACGCTAGGATTCATAACACAATGTTCTTGCGTATTAAAGACATTAACCCACTGAAACTACTATATCAATCTTTTGTTCGATCCAAATTGGAATATTCGACAGTTATTTGGTCGCCCCATTATAACACACATACAGAACATAGAGAAAATTCAGAGGCGTTTTTTAAAAACTTTGAGTTATAAGGAAGATGGTGTCTATCCTGCTATTGGTTTTCCTCATACTGAACTATTAAATAGATTCTCATTCTCGAGTATTGGAGACTCGTAGAACTATTTCACAGCAAATTTTTCTTTTTAAAATAATACGTAATGTAACTGATTGCGGCGCTATCTTAAGCTTACTAAATTTTCGAACACCTAGACCTGGTTCTAGGCATAGCTCATTGTTCTATTTGTCGACTCCCCGAACTAACGTCCAGAAATTTTCGCCGCTATACAAAATGTGTGAGAACTATAACAATCTACAAGACCAGTTTGATATATTCCACTGCAATGTGGTTGCGATAAAAAGATTAACTGCATAATTTATTTTTTTGTTTGTTTTATCTTTGTTTTTATCTGTTTATTTTGTATTCTTTTGTTTCTACTCTGATACGTTATATATTTGTAAATACTTATTATTTCCTACCCTGTAATTGGAAAGCTCTGTTGGGTAGTGTATTGTTAAATTAATAAATAAACAACGTTTTGACAAAATTACAGCTGCCATCTTGAAAATCTCGTTGATAGCTGTCTACTGCTACTCCTCTCGCTCAATATGAACTCAATTCAGTTCGGACAATGAGAAAAGGCAGTAAGTAGACAGCTATCAGCTAGAACCTGAAGGTGGTAGATGTCATTCTGCCGAAATGTTGATCACGCTATGATGTAAATTGAAACGAATTCTACGTATATTAGGTAATATATCAGCCTTACCTTAACATTTTGTTATCGGGAGTTGCCGGTTATGAATACTTGAAATATATATTTTTTAAGTTGGCCGTGTACTTATCTCCATGCCATCAAGTAAAAGTGAATTTTGTCGTATTCGAGCTAAATGTTAATAGGATAGCTGATCGCAATCGGTCACATCCGACTGCAACTTCTACTCAATATGTTACATAATAGTAGCTTATTATAAATTTCGCACGGCTATGGTTCCATTTAAAAAACAATAACCGAACCAAGGAAGTATCATAACTGACCACGTCTCAATTAAGTATAATAAATAAGGAAAAGGAACTAAAGCATAGCTACTAGATCACTAGAGTAGAGCAAAAGCCGCCGCGGTAAGGTAATTGTAAGCCTGTCAGTATGCATTTCCTGTTTCAGAGAGCCTGAAAGAATCTGCCCCGTGCAGTTTGGTGCGTTTGCGTGCATACTTTTTCATACACGGATGTGTGGTAATTCCCAAACAAGATGTTTTACTCGTTGCACAAGAAAATTAACAATTAACACGTCTTTAACAATACCCATTATTATACGACATGGTGAGCATGGGATTTATTAATACCGCAGAGTAACTTGCCGACGGATGTAAGTGTAAAATGTTTTAGAACGAATATGTTTCGAAATTGACGACTATGTTATGAATAAAACGTATGTATGTAGATACTCTTGAATGGAATGGTAGCTGTCAGCTTATTTATTAAGTCATTATATGATAATTTTAAAAAAGCGTGGGAGAAATCAAAGAATATAACTCCTCTTACAATTTTATACTGGTTGGTATTTATTGTGCGAAATAATAATTTGCATAATGGTACATCTTAGAGGCGAGTGCAAAAATTTTTATGTTGTCTAATTTCTAACGACTTTTATCATATGGTATAGGAGCTAGCGTCAATTACCTGACACATTTATGTCAGCTGGAGTCCTGATTAGTTCAGTTCAGTTTTTATTTAGTTTCATTTGACATATTATTACAGAAAAAAATATGTATAAAACAGGTCAAAGGGGTAAGCAATATGAACTAGACACATGACACTTACAAATTGTAGAGATAAAAAGATAAAATTCTACACTAAGAGTAATAAAGATAAAATTTAAAAATAATTACAATTATTAAAAATCAAAAATTCTTGGATTGAATATGGTTCTATATCACAGACATATTGGAAAACTTGCCCTCTGAAATTCTTTTGAAGAATTTTGTTTTTGAGAAAATCAGGCAGTACATTAAAGAATTTGATTGCAGAATAGAATGGTCCTTTCTCAGTTAGAGTTAAATGGTGCATCGGAAATGCATAATTGCTTTAATTATTAATCCTGTTCCTTATACCCCGAGAGCTAGCGTCACAAAAATTTGTACTATTTGCAGATGGACATAATGTGCCTTATGAGATCGTCGATGATCCACTTGATACTCGTCCTTCAGTCAGCCAAGCTGGTAGCGGTGCGTTGAGCAACGAGCGGCGCAAGGCGGCCTAGTCAATAACTTACGTGCAGTGCCTATTACAAATGTCAAAAAAGAAGTTTTTGATTCCCTCGTGGCGAGCTGAATTTCCGATTTCGCCGCCTCAATTTACGATACCAATAAAATGCCGATCTTTCTTTTTCCGTAAAGACATCATACGATCTTCCACTCGACCTATTTATTTAGATATTAATATTTGAAAATTTTATGTTTTTGATATTTATTTTCCGGCTTCAAGTCCCGTTACCAGGGTATTTTTTATTATTTTTTTTAAACTTTTGGTCAGATATTTTCGATTTTGAAATTACTTTTCGCTTATCTTTACTCGACTAATTTCTAAAAATTTTAAAATTGTATCATTTTGCTTGTTCGTCCGACGATGATTACGGGAATACTTTTTAAAATTTATTTCCAACTTTTCGGCAGATATTTTTCATTCCACTCGACTAAAGTTTAACAATTGTAAGATTTGAACGATAATCCTCTTTTTCCGGCGATAATTGGTCAAATTCGTGTCACTGTATTCAAAAATGTTAACATCTTAATAAAGGAGCTGCAAACAATTACCTATAATAGTTTCAACGGCTTCAATCCAATAAATAAATATAATGCTTATAAAAATGGTATTTACTTTGTAAGAAACTTTATTTGCCCACAATTAATTACAATTGCAAGAAGAAATAATGTTTTATATTCAAGAAAACATAAAAAACAAATCGATATATAAAATTCACTGCATAATTATTGGGGGAAATTCCGCGCCGCGGCGGCCCTCTTCTATTTCAACGCTACGAAATCTTCCATTCAAACTGAACTCAGCTAACTATGTTGCCAGGTAAGTTGTAACTACTGAGTTTCGTTATTAGAAAATTTAGGCACACGGAATCAAACGCTTTGGACAAGTCAAAAAGTAATGAGGCAACATATTTGCCCCTATTAAGTTCTCGGTAAATGAAATTAAGTAATTCACACGTTGCTGATTCTACTGATCTATTTTTCCTAAAACCATGCTGATAAGTAGTCAGTAGTGCATTATTTTCCAAATATATAGAAAGACAATTGCAGACAACTTTATCAGATAATTTAAACAGGGTATTAAGGGTAAGTTTGCCTCTATTATAGTTATCAATGGTTTTTAAGTCACTTTTCTTATGAATTGGTAAGACCAAAGCGGGTTTGTACATATTCGGAAAACGTCCTTGTTGTAATGACTGGTTGAATAAATAGCAGCAGTGGTTGCAAAATTGCATCTAAAATATTTGGAATTGTGACCAAGGACACTTCATGATTTCCTGATGATTTTTTGTTTTTATTTTATCTAAGGTATCAAATCAATAACATGATGTTCAGTGATGGGACATATATACATATTTGGGATATTGTCGTTTGGAATTGTTGTACAAGGAAGTACTAATTTGTCCAAAATGATTTAATGCATTCTGTTCCTTTGCATTAGAGAAGTGACAGCCACTTCTGCCGAAAAGTTTGGCAACTTTGTTGGGATTATCTATACAATCACCATGGTAATTAAGAACAGTTGAAGAGAATGTTAGTGAGATAGTGAGTATGGCTACGGAATTCTATCAAATACGTGCCCAACACGCGATTGCACGATTTTTTGTTCATAGTCAAATTATTAAATAAGTTTGTATTTTCTGTTTGGTAATTAGGCTTCACATGTTAAATAGATTAATAAATAAACATTAAACACATAACATTATTTGTGTGGTAGAGATGAAATTATGTCAGAAAGTCTAGAAACAATCAAGCACGCATCCATTGCTCATTTCATTACTTGTAATAATATAATAATATATGACTTTTATAAATCTTTTTTAGTAAAGAAAACTGTATATTTCTGGGTTATTAGTTGCGGATAACAAAAATTAATTTTTAGAATCGTAAAAAAAATTTCAACCGTAACGTTTGTGTTTTATAAAATAAGTTATTTAAAGATTATTATAAATAGAATTATATATTTCCAGTTGTTTGCTGGCGCTTTGAATCTCGGAGTAAAATATAATGCGTACCTAGTAACTACATTTATTTAACATATCAATGTCAAAACATTATTAATTGTAGGAACTGTATATACCTAAGTAAAATTGCATATAAATAATCAAGTAACCTTTTATTGAGAACTCATGTTAGGTAGATACTGGATCTATAGGTTTTTAAATTTTCAGTTGTATATAATCCATTAGGGTGGTCGCAATTTTTGCCTTTGTTAATTCACAAAATAATTTGTGAAATTTCAATTTAGTTGAATAACCACGCAAACACAGTCGAAAAAAAAGAAAAAGTTGTTTTAAAAAAATTGGTAGCTACTGTAGGTTTTGTAGGAACATTTGTTACCAAGATTATTCAAATTATTGCATAAGGATAATTCATCCAAATGCAAAATTACAAAAGTGATACCGATTTTTAAAACAGGTAATATATAATGGAGAACTGCTACCTCGTATCCATAATCCTCATTATTTAGTTTAGGTATACACGGAATACCGCATGGTTGGATTTTGGAGCATCAGTTGTGTATTATCTATATCAATGACTTATTCCAAGTGTTTACCACCTACTGTATTTGCCAACAATACAACATAACGAAATTAAGTTCAAACATCAATAATCTCATGCTGAGATGTGTCGACACTTTCGATTATTAGCGTAACATTTTTTTCTACTATAACCCAAAGTTGTTCAATGCTGCTATTAATAATTGATGACCGATTAAACTCTGTGTTCCTTAACACCCTCCATTCATGTTACTGCTTGAAGACAGAGCTATGAATATTAAATTTTATATTGGCACATTTTAAAAGTTTATGCTGTTCCCATTATGTTAAAAATTCAATATATATTTACCAATGAACACTGTAACTGTAAAGAAAGTTGCAAGACAGTAGGTACTACTAAAACAGTAGATCTGGCGAACCTGACTTAGGTCCCTGAAAAGTCAACTTTAACTACATGGCCAGAAACCTTCTCATTACACCACAGCATTCACTAAAAGAAACTGAATTAAATTTGGTTCAGCCGCTTTTGAGTTACAGGGAGAGACACACATACTCATATAGGTCAAACGCATGACACCCTTCGTCGTGGGTTACAAACAATATGGAGGTGCATGCCGTGGATTGACTTTATCTAGTTAAAAAGCTTAATGACATCCCATTATACAACGGACACAAGAACAACGATGGAAAATAAATGTAAGAAGGATGTCCCTGTATGCTAAATTTGGCGACTGCGAAAGGCCAACTGCAGAAATCACAATTCACTTTTTTTTTACTGAAAATAAATTTTTAATTGCAGCTGCAATAAATAAATATATAGCAGAAGGTTATTTTAATTTTTGTATTTATCCGTGTATTTCCGTTGCCTTTGATTTATTATTTATGCATTGTCCTTTGAGTGTAGGCGAACTCGCATTTCTGACTAAAAAGTTTACCAAGTGAATGGATTGTCATGAAACTTTCTGAATTGTGTTCGTATTGATGTCTAGATCAAACTCCAAACTCCGCTATTGTCCCGAAATTTTTTTAAACCATGATTTTATTAACTACCAAAATTGTGGTAAATTTGAAAAACAAAATCTATTTTTAGATCGTTTGACGAAAAATAACAACTTTTTACTCTTGTATAATTTTCGAGAAAATGCGTATTTTCTGAGATATGGCGGTTCGAATTTTTCGAAAACAGGGAAGGAGGAATAGAAAGTGACGAGAAAAAATCCACAATTCTGACTTTTTTCCTTTATAACTTTTTCCTAAAGTGCACTCTGTCCAAGTTTTTCCGGTAAAACGCGAAAAAATGACCCTTATCGGAAAATGGAAAATTTCGTAAAGTATGAAATTTAAAAATTTGAAAAAACTCAGACGTGTAGACTAAAATACATTTTAAAATTTTGGCCTCTTGTAATTTTTTTGTAAAGTGCATATTTTCCGAGTTTTCAACAGTTTTTCATTATCAAAATCGTGCTTTTGATCGTGAAAAACTGTTTAAGACTGTTGAAAACTAGGAAAATATGCACGTTACAAAAAAATTACAAGAGGCCAAAATTTTAAAAAATATAGTCAATGCGTCTGAATTTTTTCAGATTTTTATACTTCATAGTTTTCGATATTTTCCATTTTCCGATAAGTGTCATTTTTTCGTGTTTCTCTGGAAGAACTTGGGCAGAGTGCACTTTACGAAAAAATTATAGAGGAAAAAAAGTCGTGTATTTTAATAATATTTCGGCAGAATTTTTGTGGATTTTTTCTCGTCACTTTTTATTCCCCCCTCCCCCTTTTT
The DNA here is from genome assembly GCA_963583905.1 of Stenurella melanura. Lineage (NCBI taxonomy): Eukaryota > Metazoa > Arthropoda > Insecta > Coleoptera > Cerambycidae > Stenurella > Stenurella melanura. The sequence goes on from OY757309.1 coordinate 214,356,831, forward strand.
CGAACAATTCGAACCGCCATATCTCGGAAAATACGCATTTTTTTCAAGATTTTACAAGAATACAGAGTTGTTATTTTTCGTCAAATTATCTAAAATTACATTTTGTTTTTTTAATTTACCACAATTTCGGTAGTCAACAAATTAGCAACAAAATCATTGCTTAAAGAAATTTCGAGGCAATAGCGGCAACATTTTTTTTTTTTTTTGAATTTGATCTATACTACAGTTTCGTGAACATTCATTCATTCAGTAAACTTTTTCAAGTTTAGGTCGATATTCGTCTAATTCGCCTACACTATTATAGCACAGATTGTAAAAATAATGAGCTGCCAGGCAGCGTATACACCTAAGTCATATTTTTCTACATAAGTTGATAATTATTGCATACTGCACATTTGATATTTTAAATAACTATAGCAGTACACTTGTTTAATAAAGTATTATCGATATAATCTACAATAGTATGTGTATACTGTATAGAGTATTTGTAAATGCTCACCTTTTATTAAGGGAATTTCAACAGAGACTGAGCTAGAAAGAGATGAATTTTCAAATGGTGATAACGATAATGATGATTGTGATGACGATAATGCGGAAATTATATTACATGACGTTTACCGTGACAGTAGTAGTGGTCATGAAGATGAGTCTCCTATTAAAAAGCAAAAGAAAAAAAATATTAATGCAACGTATTCTACAAAAACAATTCGAATACATAAATGAGACAATAAAATTTTCATGTTTCTTTGGTAATGTAACAAATGTAATAAAGCGTAAAGGAATTAAAATTACTAGCCATACAATAGCACGATTTCGTAGATAGTTTGGGACGATATTTGACAAACCCCAAAATGTTATCGAGGCGGGCGATGTACTATTAGATTTTTTCAGCCATAGCTATGAAGTAATCTGTAGTAAATTTGCTAAATCGGAAATATTTTATTACCAGTAAAATACCCCTCATAAACTGATAAAAATCCGTTACGATCGATGTTTTATTAGAAATGTAACAAACGCGCGGGTAATTAGATGAGGTGAATGTGTAAAATAATCAAATCATAAAAGGGGTAATTGATTACAAGAATTCCCCAAACTGCACATTAGGTAGGAACTAGTTGCCGTTTCCTTTTCTAAGTCCACTCGTAAAACAAATGGGTTTTTTAATAATAGGTATAATTAGCTAGCTTAGATGTAGAATATTTTAAGTTGTTTAAATGGACGTGTTATACTGAAGGGAAGCCAATTTGGCCACAGTTACTAAAGAGAACGCCACTTGCCAGGCGAGTACTATGTCGGTACATAATTTCTGCTATAGAGGACGCAACCTTCCGGATGACTTGATGCCTCTAAAAAGAGGCGGACTTTCATTCATTGATCTAGATTGCTTTGGGGTGGATAAGGACCACTAACTAAAAATTGACAAGGATAATCCCGTCCGGAAAGAAAGACACTTTCCGATCAGCTATTGGTGGTGTGACATCGGCCTACTTTTATCGTGATAATTTTAGTATTCCCGGTATAGGTATTTGCATTTTTGAGCTTCTGTTATAAAATTTAACTTCATGTCATCAGATTTCTCAAATTAAACGTTACCTCGTTCATATTGTCACTGGCAACTGGCGTTTCTGCACTAGTTTATAAAGAAATAATTAACTTCATGCTAGTTAAGGCTATTGTATTTTTTGGCCCTTCTGGCAATCAGTTTGAATTTGAGTGTAAATGATTTTTTCCTTTAACAAAGTAATTTTTCTTGCTTAAGTTCGAGACTACGGTCCAATTTCCTTATTTGTTTATCTTTTAAGTTGCATTTTCTTTTGTTTTAATTTAGTAGTATTAATTATTGTTGTTCTATTTTCCAAACTGATTGTTCTTTTGTAACGTGTTCTTTTATCCGTTTTCAGCCCTTTATTTAAAAAAATGGCTCCACTAGAATTTCTTAAAAAAAATTATCTCGGCTTCAGAAGGTCGGAGAGCAATTATTTTTTATGGAAATTTGTAGAAAAATGCCAGCTATCTATTGGAAATAACGACATTGCAATATAATTTAAAATCTTAAAAATATTCATTTTTTTTTTTTGGGGTAAAAAAAATTATCGATTTTTGACCGATTTTTCGCATATTAGGGATCGTTTCGTGATATGCGCAATAATTGCACAGGTTAGCGCAACTGTTAGAGAAACTTTTCGGACCGGTGCGGTATAGAAATATGATGGCCTGTATGAGCTATTGGACATTGAAAAAATCGCGTTTTTTTTGAAAAAATCGATTTTTGCAAGAAATTTGCAATATTTTGCAAATCTGTAAAAATGTTCTTATTCGATATATCTTGGACTACGCTTTCACCAAGTTTCGTTAAAGAATATTTTCTCTTCACGGAGATACAGTTATTTCAAAAAAATGCGATTTTTAACGTCTTTTTTGCAATAACTAATTCATTTTGCAATTTTCGGAGATCGGACTGGGCGGGCTCGATCTGTATTAAAAAGTTACCCAATTGTGATGTTAAACTTTTTTTTGTGCGACGCCAACTTTTCTTTTTCAACGCAAAAAACTGTTTTTCGCAAACTTTGGCCGCCATTTTGAAGAGGACGCAAGTTCGTCATTTGTTTTAAAAATAGTTTATTGAATTCTACGGAAAATTTCCGATTTTTTGCATACCTCGGTTTGCTGTTAATAATTTTTGTAGATAAAATCCCTCACTTACTGGACTAATAATGTAAGCTCACGTTCGTGGGAATGCTTGATAAATATTGTTCGACAGCAATAACTATATTAGCTTCAATTCTCTTACATGTTTTATTTTAAATTACGTTGTACTCTACACCTTAATTTAGTTGTTACAAGACCGCAAACATTTTAGGCATGTCCAGTGAATTTTTATATGTATAAAACTTGAAGAAAATGCGGCTGAATAAATTCATACCTTTCAAATTATCGTCAACTAGCTTTGCAATTATATTCTCATAATCCTTCACTTCCAAGAAATATTGCCTTAAGTTTATTAGTTATTAGGATACGTAGAATTGGTTTTATAAACAACAAATTTTTTTTAAATAAAATTGAATACCGTTCTTCATGTTTTCTATGAAAGTCCTCAAATTGTTTCACATTGCCGTAGGAAAATTCCATCAAAATAAGAAAATATCGTAGTTTAAAACTCTGTGATGTTAGGTGTGCTGAGAGACTGATAGGATGAAGTATATATATGAAGCTATAGGTGGAACCAAGGTTGCTAATTTGAGATTTATAGATTATACCTCTTTAGTTGCAGCAAGCGAGAGTGATGCTGGAATAGGCTTCAAACAATAATTTCTGATTATGGTTTTTCTTTTTAATTTTTCACAAAAATTGTTCGAAATGACCTCCATCTCCACGTATACACATTTCGGCACGTCGAACTAAGGACATACGCACTCCGTTTAACACATTTGGTAAATTAAGATCATTTTTTATGGTTTCTATGCAGATTATTTTAATGGGCATAAAAACCATAATTGCCTTGTTGCAATTTTTCTAAAGCTCTTCCGCACCAGCTGCATTTCCACCACTTTCTCCATACACCAAGTGCATATCCGCGAACTCTGGATAAATGCAATCTCCCATAATGTCCAAAAATCTGCGTTTTAAAAGACCACACTAAACTGTGAATTAACGTTATCAATAAAGAAAACAAAAAGAAAAACTTGGTCCAAAATCCAAAAAGTAACACAAAAAGCGCGAACGAGAAGTAGTGTCTTACGTAACCAAGTACTAACGATTTGAACGATAAGTCAATACAATAAATCTTAACATAAGTGGCACAAAATTCAAAAAGAACAAAAGCAACAGACAAAACCAAGGAACGGGTAGGTCGCGTCGTGCGTACGTTATTTACCAAGTAAGGACACAAACTGAAATTATTACTTGAGAATATTACAAGGGAGAGTATAGCACGCGCAATAAGATAGTTTGGCCGCGAAGAAGCAAAAAACATGGCGGTGTCCTCTGTGGGTCGCATTTAACTGCTTTGTCGGCATACTCATTTGCAGGAATGTCAGAGTGTCGTGTACGACAAGACGCGAGACAATAAAACCTACCCCAATATGTCGGCAGTTCTCAAACTATGTTATTAAGTATTTTGGAATTTTTTTTTCTCCAAAGCTATGAGCTTTAGACTCATGTTATACAAGGTTTTTTGTTTGTCTTGTCGTTCCCTACCACCAGTTTTTTTTTAATGACATGAAACTAGTTACACCCGGTATTTATATTGGAAATAAAGACCTGTTATTATTATTATTATTACTATTATTACTATTAAGTATTATTTTGTTCAGTCTAATACGCAAAAATTTGAAATACGGCTCTGCAGCATCTTGTCAGTAGGTAATAGTGCCATCTTTGATATTTTGATGGCTGGTTTTTATGGTCTTTTTTATGGGTACTAAACAAATGGAGACAACTCTAATACAATTTACGATGTAGTTTTTTAGTCCCTACAAATTTGTTCTCTTATATTTTTTGCATCTATTATAATTTTCGAGCTACGAGCATTTCTTTAAAAGCAGTGCAAAAATTTGTCGCCATTTTCAATTCCTTGGACTTATTTGAAAAAACTCACCTAGGCAACAGACAGACCCAGAATCAGCGACTTCAAATTAACAAGAAATCTCGCAAAAAACCGTCTATTGCCCAAAGGGCATTAAATCTGCTGTCAGAATCCTTTTGCCCCTATTGGGAATTTGTAGCGTATAGTAAAAACGTTAAGAGTATTAAGCCTATCAGTTGATGACCTTGTGGAAAACTCAGTGTATGATTCGCGAAAGTTACTGTTATTCCAACTAAATAACGAGCAATTATTTCATTAGCCTATTTCAACTCTTGCTAATCAATAACATATGACAACATACTATTTTTGAATCTCATCAACTGAATCTAATTATAACTAGACATTTCTAACGTCTTAATTTCGACATTAGTTTATTTTTAAAGAGTACCTATGTTTGTACATTGCATACAGTATTGAGCTAGGTTTGCAAATGTATTATTTTTCACTAAAATATACTAAAAGCTTTAAATTCCGCGGATAGAAATGTTTTCATAACTTTGATTTGATTATGCTGTCATTATTCAGCGCCCAAACATTAATAATAACCATTAGTTAGAATTAACTGGTTCAAGTGAACTTTATTAAACTTGAATTATTAAGTATATAGTATATAAATTACTAATTGAGTATAAATTCCTTTACAAGTAAAGATAAAATGTAAATATAATATTTAAATTACTAATTGAATATAAATTATTTTACAAGTAAAGATAAAATACATTATTTTTTATAGAATTCTTATAAAATGTAGAGAAAAATGTCAACATTTTCTTGGTGTACATACTTAAAATAAAAATGTGTATCCTATTTTCTTAAATACCAATTCTCACTGTTAGAAGCAGTTAAACAGCTCATGCTCATTTTAAAAATGATTGCTTATGCTCCAGCCCCTTCATATTAGACCAGACAAGACAAGAAAAATATTGTACATCAGGTGGAATCGTATTTCACATGCCATACTATACCAAAAGTTCTAGGGTGTCATCTACTGGCTTCATTTCGCGTTTAAGAAGGGTATATAGAAATGACTGTGGGTTCTGACATAATATCAGCCTATTTGGTATGGGATTATGCCTGTATATTAACTATATTCCCCTCTAAATAATGTATAGGTACTATGATTTTAAAGTCGAATCATTTCCGAATATTGAGAACAAGGCCGATATACATATAAATGTGGAAACCGTAATATTGCAAATATAGACCTATATACTGATAGGTCCATAGTTGTATTTGCAATGTATATAAAGTCTTGGAGCTAATCTTAGATAAAAGTCTGTAGGCCAGGTTGATGTCTTCAGATTACTCCAAAGCCTTCAACAAATTGGATTATCTTATATTGTTGAACTGTCTAGATAATTTCTCTGTAGAACCAAGTTTCCTCCAGCTTATAAAATCATTTTAATGAAATCGCATTCAATATGTGCAATATAGAGGCCACCAATCTAAAAATATATGCATTGTCAGGTGTACCTTAGGGTTCTATTTTAGGCCTATTATCATTTATTATTGTTATCAATAATGTTATTACCCTGTTTAAAAAGCATATAATTTTTGTTTGGTAGGATTCATTTAATAATATTGAAGACAGAGACTATCATCATAAATATTGCCATGCAATAGTTTAAATAAATATACAATGTACTGTATTTTCTTCGACTATCCAGTGTTTTAAGATTATGTCGTTTCTTAAACATCCCTTTTTCAGCAGTAAAGTTATATAAACCGGTCTCTTTGTACGTTATGAATCTTAATACTTTGTGTTGTACAATCTGTATTCAATAAAACTGCCTCCAAACGGATAGAATAATTTCCAGTTTTATTAAATACACGTAAATAGTATACAAAGTGTACAAAATAAAGTATTAATATTAATTCCAACACAGATCTAAAATTAACATACGATATATACAATTGTCTAATACCTCTTGCATTACTAAACATTTTGATATTTTAAAACCGTGTATTTTATTGACCCTATTTATTATGGAGTAAATGTGGCCAGTAAATATAAACTGGATATCGACTCCTATACGTAGGTCTGTTCGACTGTTATGTTGTCAATTGTGGCCAAATTGTACTATTTATTTGATAATTATAAATAATCGATTATTTTTCTACTAGTACATTTACAAAACATTTATTAATATTAAGATACAGTTTATTTCGGAGTGTCCAATATCCATTGATATACTTTGTCTATGCATGAAGCAGTCCATATTAATTTCAAGTTTTATGTAGATTTTTAAATCATCTGCAAACATATTTGGTGGTCCCAAATTGGAACCCTGAAGAACCTCGGACAAGGCAAGAAAATGTTTGATCCATGTCCATTCACAAAACCATACTGTTTTTTTATTTTGCAGATATGAAGTTGTGTCAGAGTTTCGAGAAATCAAAATTTATTTTTAAGTTTACAGAGAAGGAAATTATATGACATCGATTCAAACGCCGTATATTTCAAATTTTACTAACAGAGTAAAAGACTAATAATGCATTTTTATTCCTCATTACACAAGGTAATAATAATGTATGCAGTTTATCTACAAAATCTATTAAAATTGAATAAAATCCTTTAATACCATTTGTAAGCCTGCTTATGAAAACATTACTTTTTTTGTAATTATCGTAAAGCAAATAATTATTTCCTAGGCTACACTTATATATTTATCATGTAATAGGTTAAATGCGTTAATTATTTAAATGATGTGTAGGAGCTGTTCTCCTCATTTTATCCTGTCATGACGAATTATTTATTGCTAACTGCTCTTTTTGTTACAGGTAAGAAATGCAAATAGCGTAGTTGGAAATATCCTCGGTCTTCTAATTAGGTACGTATTATGATTATAAAGTGTAGAATTTATAGGAAGATTATCCTGTCAAGTATTTTTATTATTAGATTTAGAATTACAGGAACTGAATTGAATATTTGTATAAAATAAGATATAAACCTAGTTAACTTCTCTGTGTATAAATAAGCTATTTTGATCTTCAATATTTTATTATTGTTAAGTAATAACATACTAAAATGTCTAGCACCATAATTACAATTCTTTCGTATATACGCCGCAAAATCATTTGAAACATTATTTTTGACGCATTCGCGATATTATTTTGGTTCTCAAAATATTTTTTGAGAACCAAAATAATATAATACATTTTTTAAGAGTTGGTTTTAATCATGGAAGGCCTCAACTTAGTCAAAATTGTTGAAAATCGGGTTGAAGGCACCAGTAAAATATCTAAATTGGACACGATTTACTCTTCATTATGTTCAACGATATTAGTTTTCAATGAAAGATTTCCTTTCGAAAATATGTTAAAGCTCAATTTTTTTAATGGCAACTTCCCACTATTGTATCAGTTTATGATTCTGTATTTAAAAGGGGCTGTAAAAGATGGCTTGAATGTGGTGTTAGTAATATAATTCTAACGTTACAGTTTTTTGCAATTTCAACTAGTTGCAAGAATACATGTGTTGTATGGCCATCGTTTATCAATAAAACGGGGTTATCAGGAGACGGTAAAGTAATTAAGAAACACAGATGTTTCCATCCAACCATTTGCTGTGGCAACGTAAGTACTGCCTGGAAAACCTAACTCCTTTGCAGGCATCCATTCTGACGAAACACTTTTACCTTTAAAGCTAAATAAAGGCGGAGCCTTATACCCTGCAGCATTGCATGCAAAAAGCACGCTAGTGTTTTCTCTACCAGATCCAGCACTGGTTCGAGTGGCAGCAAATCCCTTTGCACCTACTGTTTTTGTTTTTGAAGGATCACTACCGAATCCGCTTTCATCTAGGTTCCATATATTATTAGGTTTGTCTTGAAGTTCCAGTTCTTTTATTGCATATTTAAGAATGTTAAAATAATCGTGAATGATAAATGGATCACATATTTTTTTCTGGCATATTCAACGAGTTGAGGTTTTTTCAATGATAGTTTGTGATGGCGTTTAAATCCTATCCACCAGTCTTGCCCTGGAATACCGTTACGAAATGGACTTTCAATGTGATTGGTTTTTATGTATTCCCCAACTAAAGCTAGAACATCCTTACGACTTAACACCTATAGCCATATTTCTCCATGATTTTTAATAATTATGCTAGTTTGGGTCCTATATTTGAGTCGAGGGCTGTTTTCCTGCCAAATGTTTCAGATTTTAAACCACGCCTACCTCGACTAATGTTGGTCTTGGGATATTAAACCGAGTTGCGGCTTGGGAGAGAGTTGTCTGTCTGCTTTTGATATTCTCCACAGCTTCTAACAAAGTTTCTGTGGTGTAGGCTTTACCCCGATTGGATTTTCGAATGTAATTACGCACCATCGTAGTCAATCTGCATCAAAAAGTAAAGTATAATAAGTAAATATATTCAATATTCATATATCGTGAGAGGGGCAAGAGCAATATGGATAATGCTTGCCCTTCTTACATTATGTGCACTTACCCCAACCTCTAATTTTTAAGGTGTAAGTGCATATTGGGCTAGAAATTCAGAAAGTGATTAAAAATTGAAGAAAATAATATAAACACTACACAGTCTACTTTGAGAAATATAACGAATACAACACAGGCACCTGTTGTCACAATATGAGTAAAAATATTGAGGTTAGATTACACGCTAGCCGTTTACATGCTAACAATCCGCCATATAGTTCCGTGATACAGAGGCAACACTAAATATACATGAGGATATAGAACGACTTAAAATTTCACATTAGTATGGAACAAGTTGCAAAATATGCACTTACCCCAAAATTGCTCTTGGCCCCATTGACCTTAATGTAAATCTGTGTACTTTCCTATGTCGAAAGTCTGCTGTTTTCGAGACATTTCTATTTCCTCTTGCCAGATGGGAGGAAGCGAAGAGGATACCCTCCAAAAAGTTAAGCTGACCTCACTAAAAAGTTAGTAGAAAAGAGCTTTGTTAATACCGTACGCGTAACAGGCAACCGCAATAAATGGCGTGATGCTATCATTAAAGGGAAGAAATCAACAAGAATAACGCATGAATCACAGACAATGCATTTTGAAGAAAAGGAAGTATCCGGAAATACTTTTTTCTATACCTATTTAATTATATGACAATTATTAGCATTTTTTTTGTGAAAAATCGTACCTGTAATTCACTGCAGTGAATTATCGATTCATAATTCACTACATCCGGCCAATCACAAATACAAATTCCATAATTCACTGTTTATTGATCCAACGATATTTTAAACCGACTGCGACCAATTTTTGCTGCAGCCGACAATCAACTCGCTGACAGTGACAACAAAAATGTATCAATAAATACGCAAGGAATACATTTTCCGTAAGATTCTTCACTATCTTCAAAACACAGCAATCGTTGAATCGTTTATACACTAACTCATATTGTTTTTGTGACTTCTCAGGTATTAAAGTTGGCGTTGCCGCTTGTGCCATCTTCATAACTTCTGGGGGAGTATTTTGAAACTCTTCTACATTACTATAATCACCATTAAACATTATTAACTTGATATTTTAATTCAAACATTCAAGGACAACAATGGCGACTTCAACTGCGCCAGTTTAGTTATAGAGTCGGGTCAAGTTTAAAAAGACCGATGTATGAATTAATATTGCACATACGTTTTCACTATCTCTTGACACAAACATAAATCCATGGCCTAAAGACATTGTCAATGTATGTCTACCAAGATTCTTTCCCACTTCTTTTGAGACGGAAATATGAAATGTACACTGGGGAGTGAGAAACATGGTCATAAGCTCAGTGATTCTCAAACTGCGTGATTTAACGACGAATTTTATTTATTTCCGTGAACTAACACCACTCTAAATATGAAAAACGTCTTTATATGAAATACTTAAGTTATTTTTAGTGGTAAATAGTGGATATTCATCCGTCAAACGAACAATGTCAAACTACTAAGTCTTACAATTTTCTAGTACGTAGATATTACACGTTTTAGAGTAGAATAAACACGATCGCGTAGCTCAATCGGTAGGATGCTCGAACACCAATAAATATAAGTGGGGTTGTTATGAGATCGATCTCCAGCACTTCCACTTTTTTTTTATTTGAATAATTATTAAAAGTTAATAATTTCCATTCTAAAATGTTTATTTTATTAAACTGCGCCGCGAATTTTGTTAAAACTTTGTTTTCAAAAAAATGTGTCTTTTATTACTACTAGCGCGTGTTTATTTCTAATAAAATCTACTTTCTTACGTTATATATTAATACACGCATGATGAAACGTGCGTCGAGTGGATAAATTGTTCAAGTGTAGTGTTTTAGTGTTTATGAAAACGTGTCAATGTGTTGTTCTTTCAGAATTGTTTTAATTTATTTGTTTTAAAATTATTGTTAATTTTTTTAATATTTATTTTGTCAACTAGAATTTTTATTTATTACCGCTAAAAGAAAAATAATTTATTTTCGTTATCCTCATAGAGATTTCAGATTTTTTTTTTTGTTATATGAAATATTTTATTTTTACTGACATCGTTTCCCCTATTAATACTACGATCCTATCCTTTCCTGGCAAGAAATGCCCAAACCTTCCCGTGTCTCTTGCTGGACTGTAGCAATATTAGTCTTTGATTTCTTTTTCTGATCACTCATTGTTATTGACTAAATTGGGCAATTAATTTTTTGTTATCAGTTTTATTTGTGCCTGAACCTATATACCTACAGTGTCCGTCGTAAAGTTGGCTACATATGGGAAAAATTTGTATTATTGAGATTTCTAAAAAATACTGTATTGGGGGTTCGTTTCTTTTTTTACATGCAAATACCTTTATTCAACTAAAATACACAAGTTTTTGTCGAAACTAATCAAATGTTTGTGAAATAGACCCAAGAGTTTATGATGATTAATGGTAGGGGTAAAATTTGCACTTTTTTATTTTCCACATATCTGCTTCAAAATTGATATATGGGGTCCTTGTTGTATTCTATATGCACTTTTTTTTCATAAAATTTTTCGATATCTTAACAATTTGGCCCACTTTTCGGTACCACGGTCAACTATTTTTTACAGTCCTGCCAAACCGGTGATGACATGACATGTGTCAAAATGTAATTTTTTGTTGTTGGACATGCATATACGAACCCCCGATAGAGTTTTTTAGAAATGTCAAAAATACAGTTTTTCCCATATGTAGCCAACTTTATGGACACTGTATAATCAGAAATCCACTAAAATTATGAAGTTACCAAATTAATAATCTTAACATTTTATGATAATATCTTTCCCATTTTTTTTTATTATTTGGGGACATCATTGCTGAGAACTGTCTGAGAATTACTGGCATTTCTTATGCATCAAATAAAATCTTAGTTCAGACGTTTTCGCGGCCATGACACAAGTCAGTTTAAATTGTACCCGACTCTAATATCGTTTCCTTAGTTACTATCATCACAGATTTTCAGTCACGACCATGAAGTAACATATCTAGTATGGCGACTTTAACTACAACTCGAATAATACTAACCGTCAAAGTGACATTTACAAAAGGTTGATACAGTTTTACAAATATTCATGTAAATGTTTTCAAGCTCTTATAATAATTGGCACGATCGAAGATAAAGTGTTGTAAGACACACTTGTAAAAAGCCTCTTTATTGCACTCATGGCTTTTAAAAACACTCGCTGCCCGCGTATTTTTAATCTAGCCATTCGTGCAATAGAGAATGGCTTTTTAAACTTATATCCTAAACAACTATTAATAAGTGTAGAGAAGGCATAGCATTGCAACACTCGCTTCGCGTGTATTTTTAATCTAGCCATTCGTGCAACAGAGAATGGCTTTTTACACTTATATCTAAAACAACTATTAATAGGTATAGAAAAAGCATAGTATTGCATTCGCGATTATGACCGTTATTCACTGGAAGATTTGTGCCACTCGCCTTCGGCTTGTGGGCTCAAACATCATCTTCGTGAATAATGGTTATCACAATCGCTCATATAATAATATACTATTTAATTCTGTATCACGTATAATATTGTTTATTTTCATGCTAATTAGAAGAAGTAAAAAGATAAATAGAAATAGTTTATACTAACGAATTTCGAACCACCTCCAAAAAGATCGCTGAAAACTATAAAATGAAATTTCAGTGTTATTTACAAATAATAGATATCTACCTATTACTGGAAAGTTATACCATATTACCTAATACTATATTAAAGTGCTTAAGAAAAATCTATGAGTTCTAGATTTGTCTATTGTGGAGCTCTACATTTTATAGTGCAATTCGACCACTTCTTGTCGATAATTTACAATGAAAAAACCGCCGCCTGAGGAATCACTACTTCCACATCCAGATTTTGCATCTAAGTACCTTTAAACGAAAACATCTTGATACTGTATTTTTACTTTAGTCTGTAGAAATAATTTCTCATAAAATTTTAATAATAATATAATATTTGAAATCGTCGGCCACGAGGTGGTAATGAGATTAACTGATGTTCAAACATTTTTTAAGACCTTTTTGTTCTCATACACATACTACAACACAATTTTATTTTGATGACCCTTCCAGTAGTAGAGTGGGGATGTTGGACGTGATAGTGGGGGTGATAGATGCCATAAAGAAAATCGCGAACTTGACTTTTAGTATACCGGATGCCCACGAGACCAGGTATACATCCATTCTCTTTATTTTTTAAGATAAAAATTTGAAATTAAGGTATAGGTTATCCAAAGTAAGTTTGAAAATGTTAGAAAAAGCCGACAAAGGAACGGTAGATATAACGAGCGATGTCACGTCGGCCGACAATTTTTAGAATTAGAACAGGCTTTGTAATGATTTGTCCTGATATCAACGCTTTAGACTGAATTTCTAAATTAAGAATAGAAATACTATACAGGATTTTTAACATAAAATAAATTTTTTGACATAACCGGACCCAGAAAACGCTTCCGGGTTCACCGGTAGTACTACTAACTATTTTATTTTAAAAAAGAACACCTTGTATATTTCTTAATCTTGCCTGATTGATGTTTTAATGACAATAGTTTTTCGAAATTAAAATAGAAACTTAAATGACCTTGAAAATTCAATTTTATGTAATTAGTTAGTGGCCATGAAAATCATGTTTAAGTTTATAATACCCACAGTATTTAATCAAAATGTATATTCACACACTTTTCATCCAAAACAAATTATTGTTTTCACAATTTATTAATTTATGGAGTTTTTGAAAATAAATATTTTATAAAAAATAAACAGTCCAAAAGTCCATTTTTTACATTATTATGATAGAGATTTAAATTAGCTTCCCAACGCAATCTTCGAATTAAAAATCTATCCATAAACGAATATGAAACTACGGTTTGAAGTTGGAGATGATACATTTTGTTAGTAATTAACTACAAGCATAGTATTTTAGAAGGTAATTCCTGATTCGGTTTTGATTTTGAAAAAGGCATTTTAAAGGTAAAAAATATAATGCTGTTTAATATAGAGAAGTTAGTAGTACTTCCTGTTACACTGGAAGTGAATTTTTGGATCCGGCTATGCAAAAAAATGTATTTTTGTGTCAAATATTCTGAACTCTAATTTCAAATTTTTGCCTTGTCTTTTGTCTTTAAGCATTTCATAGACAACGTTTGTATAACTATTTGTAGGAAAAATAAGCTAGTTCCAACAGAAAATATTTTGAGAGGCCTTACAGATTGTCAGTATCACAGAGTAAAATATTTTTTTAACATTCGCTAGATGAAGCGTTCGTAGAAATCTATTTTTGATCAAAATATTTCAGCTAACAAAATATAATTTAGTAAATTAAAATTATAAGTTTATACAACTTTTCTTTATTTATTTTCAATAGTGGGCATGGACAAATAATCATTACCATTAGCGAGTTCTGTTCAATATTTATAGTTTTGTCATTGCTTGGTTATAATATTTAAAAAATTAAATATACAAAAGAATGTATTAGTATTAACGATATTATTAAGGCTGATATTTGAATTACAACCGATTATAATTTCTAATATAAAAAAATAAATATCAGATAATTGGTTTCATTTAATTAGTTCCACATCCACGTAGTGGATTGGAAGTATAGTAATCGTAAAAAAAGTTCCATTTTTTTTTTTCTTGAAATAGGTTTAGAATGTCATGGAACGTCGGGATTTTAAATTTGAGCGAAAAAAAAAATGTCTATCTGTCTGTCGGTCTGTCTATCTGTAACTTTTTTTCCGCACGCTTTCTCCGGAACGGTTTAAGACATTGACACTGTACACATATATATATTATAACGAAATCTGAAACTGTATTGTTTTTTTAACATATCCTGTGAAGAGAAATTTGGTGTATATACTAGAAGCAAAGGCCACAAAAATTTTTATATTCCCCCCCCCACTTCATTATTAAAGGGGTTGATAAAAAAAATGAGATATTCAATTAAAATTTGGTATATCTATATATTATATTGACATCAGGAACTATATTATATTTTGAGTACAGAAACTTTAAATTCGATGTATGTACTTGAAGCCAAGTCATCAAATTTTCTTATAATATTTTTCAACACCCCACCACCCCTACTCCATTATTAAAGCGGTTGATATAATAAAATTGAGATATTCACTTGAAACTTGATACACGTATGTATTATAACGACATCTGGCACTAGATTATATTTTGAGATGATTCCGTTGAAGGGTTGTGGGTTAAATTGGGGTAAATAGGGGAAAATAAGTATAGCAAGCTTGTAAGAGTACAGAAATATGGGATTTAGTGTATATACTAGAAGCGACGGCCTCAGATTTTTTTAAATAATATTTCCATTTTGAACATATCCGGTCAAGGGTTGAGGGTAAATAGGGATAAATAGTTAGAAATAAGTAAAGCAAGCTGGTAAGTCTACAGAAACTTGAAATTTGGTGTATGTGCTAGAAGTTAAAACCTTTTTTTATAGTATTTTCCATCCCCCCACCACCACCCCACTCCATTATTGAAGGGGTTGAAAAAATAATATTGATGTTCACTTGAAGTTTGGTATACGTATATATTATAATGACATCAGGAACTAGATTATATTTCGGAATTATTCCGTTGAAGGGTTGGGGGTTAAATAGGGGTACATAGGGGTACATAGGGGAAAATAAGTAAAGCAATTGATAATAGTACAGAAACTTGAAATTCGGTGGATGTACTATAACGACATCTGGGACTAGATTATATTTTGAGATGACTACATTGAAGGGTTGGGGGTTAAGTAGGGGTAAATAGGAAAAAATAAATAAATCAAGCTGGTAAGAGTACAGAAACTTGGGATTTGGTTTATACACTAGAAACTAAGGCCACAGATTTCTTTCTAATATTTGGCATTTAATAAATCTGGCTTAAATCAGTGGCTTATGAGGTGGCCATTATAAAACACTAATAAAACCCAAATAAGTCTAAAAAGCATTTAAATTAGTTATTTTCCGTAATCGATTATTACCAAGTAGGTTATAGGGACCATTATTGATCAGATTATCTACGCTTTTGTAATAACCATCATTATCTAAGATTCTCTGTATTGCCAATTTTTCGATGTATATATTTAACTTGAACATTATCCAACATGACAATATAGAAAATTGTATAATTTGAATAACTCTGACATAGGTAATAGATGTCGATAAAACACGAAAACGAATGTTCTTAATACATTTTTTAATATTATTATTCACTGATAGACATAAAGAAACATTAGTTAGCAGGTGCTGTTACTGCTGTTTATTGAACTGTTCCTACATCTGTATTGTCAACTTTTTTTACATCATTTACATTAGAATTATTAGATATCAATAATATACATACACAATGTAGCAGAATTAATGGGGAAAAATCACTGATAATTTTTTTACATTGGGACCAACCTAACAATTAATTAATTAAGGGATTTGCATATGGTAAATTATTTATATTAACATTAATATATGGAGATACTGGTTAAGCACGTTGTTGTGTGTATGACTTGAAGATTAATATATGTAAGATTTAAGAAAAAAACTTCAAAGAGCAATGCCATATTTCTAGTGTTTACATAATTCTTTTTGTATATTTAACTACTTTCGTATTATTATGATTTAACTTTCTAATGTATTTCTTCGAATATCATTATAATAATAATTATCTCCGAGAGTAGCTAAGACAACTTTTCAGTATAAAGAAATATTCTGTAAGCGCTATTAATCGAAATTTAAATGTTTTATAATATCCCGATTTTGGTATGCTTCTTGCTGTATTTGGTTTTAAAATTAGAATATGATTAAAAAACTAATTAATGCGCAAAGCACGTTCACTTTATTGTCTTATTCTAAACATATGTTTTTAAATTTCGTGATGTTTTACAGAATAGCTAAAGTTTCTACTCGGTGTTATATTATTAGTATTTTTACTTCCACATCCACGTAGTGGATTGGAAGTAAAGTAATCGTAAAAAAAAATTCAATTTTTTTTCCCGAAATAGGTTTAGAATGTCATGAAACGTAGAGATTTTAAATTTGAGCGAAAAAATAATTTTCTGTCTGTCTGTCGGTCTGTCTGTAACTTTTTTTTATCCGCAACTTTTCTCCGGAACTGTTTAAGATATTGACTTGAAATTTTGTACACGTATATATTATAACGAGATTTGGAACTGGATTGTTTTTTGAAGATATCCGATGAAGGGTTGTGGGTAAATAGGGGTAAATAGTGGAAAATACGTAGAGCCAGCTGGTAAGAGTACAGAAACTTGAAAATTGATGTATGTATACAAGCGAAGGCCACAAATTTTTTTATAATATTTTTCATCCCCCACCACGACCCCCACACCCCATTATTAAAGGGGTTAATAAAATAAAATTGAGATATTCACTTGAAATTTGGTAGACGTATGTATTATAACGACATCTGGAGCGAGATTATATTTTGAGGCGGTTCCGTTGAAGGGTTGGGGGTTAAGTAGAGGTAAATAGGGGATAATAAGTAAATCAAGCTGATAAGAGTACAGAAATTTGGGATTTGGTGTATACAGCGTGATTCTTTTAAGGCGGCCATTAGAATATTTCCTACTTGCAGATCAGATAGACATTTGAGATTTGGTAACCTACCATAACCGACCATTATGAGTCCGAATATAATAATTTCAAAATGGTGGCACTTCCGAAAATACCGGAAGTCGATACCAACTTGCTTATTTTAAATGGAACACCCTATATATTTTCGACTTTTCGAAATTACCATAAAATCCTGTGTCCAATCATGTAGCACACTGTATACCTAAACTGAGCAGTTTAGGAGATATTTGGCATTTTATAAAAAATTTGACGGGTGCAACGGTTTGCAATAACCCTTATAACTTTCTTCGTGTAGGGGATCGTCATTTGTTCTTTGGCACGTAGAAAGAACACAAGATGAGCTACACTCTACATTGAAAATAAATTCCATAATAGTATACCAAGTGTTCCATTTTTCACGTTACATTTTGTCAAATTCAAACCTCAAAAACTTTTTTATTTCAAATGGAACACCCTGTTTTTTTTTACATCTTGTTATGTAAAATTAAATTCTCTTTTCACTAGTATAAGCATTGTAGGAGTTAAAGTTACAACTTTTTGAGATATTCGCGATTTTCTTAAATGTTCTAGAATTATTAGTAAAAATTATCAACTTGGCCATGATTAGAAACGGTCATTAATGTCAGTCATTCTCTTATGTTAAAAAATGCCAGCACGTTTAAATTACACTCACGAAGACTTTTAGATTTATTTATTATTCATCGAGAATGTGATAAAGTAATACCAAGAACATGTAACACATTTTGTACTCGATATCCACAAGAACAGAAACCATCCACCATACACTGTAAAATGCATATTGGATAATTTTAGATATCTGTCAAATGGCTCATGCCAAATTTTATTATGGCAATAGATGTAGAATTAAATTTGAGGTGGACTTATAAATTTATGTCCTATACCTAAAACATGTACTTTTGAATTATTCATAGGTTTTTGTTGAAAATTGCAATTTATCCAAAAAAAACATAGTAGCCTATGACACAATTGAAACAATAAGGACAGAAGAACAAACGAACTTTTAAACTGTCAGTTTTTAGTTGTAATTAACTACGTGTTGCTGGTCTTTCATAAACGAAAATGGCCCTTTATTCAAATGAAGTGATTTTCGATTTATTTGTGATACACGGCAACTGCCAGAAAATCGTTGCAAGAACCTGTCGCGAATTTAATGTCAAATATCCCAATTTGCCGCGGATGAATAAACAAAAGTTTTCAAGACTGAAAAACAAGTTTCTTCGTGCCGGAAACATTCATCCTCCAAGAAGAAGAACTAAATCTGTTTGGGAATCTGAAGACAATCAAATAAGCGTTCTGGGATATTTTGACGCGTTTCCAAGATCATCGATACGAGCAGCAACTTTTGATTTAGGATTGAGTTACTCCACGATACAGAGAATTTTACATGATCATAAAAGACATGCCTACTCTTTCATACGGTTACAAAAGCTTCGACCAACCGATTATCCCAGGCGAGTAACTTTTTGTGAAGAGCTTTTGATCAAAATACAGGAAGACCCCAATTTTCTGAGACGAATTATTTGGACGGATGAAGCGAAATTTGCACAGATGGGGGCTTTCAACAGAAGAAATCGACATTTTTGGGCCGCCGCAAATCCCCACCTAATCCTTGAAGTTGAAAATCAAATTCAATTACTGTTTACTAATGGATAATCGATTACATTGGTACATGTATGATGAAAATTTGAATGGGAACAAATATTTAGAGATTATTAACAAAGTGGTTCAAGATTTTGTCGATAATCTTCCATTGCAGCATGCCGTCCATTCATGGTATCAACTGGATGGAGCACCAGCACATTCAACAAATGCTGTAGACTTAAGGCTGAGAGAATTGTTTCAAGACAGATGGTGGGGTAATAGAGGTCCATTTCTTTGGCCCCCAAGATCACCGGATCTGACGCCATTAGATTTTTATTTATCGGGGCGAGTTAAGGATCTAGTTTATCAAACTGCACCCGCGACTAGGGAAGACTTGAGAATAAAAATTACACAAGCCATGAATGAGATTGATGGAAATGAAATAAGAAATGCTACCACAGCCGTCCAGCGTTGGATTATTGAGTGTTTGAACCAAAATGGTGCACATATTGAGAATCTTCTCTAGTATACATAGCAGTAGTTATTTTACGCTAGATCAAGTATTTCCAAAATATTAACAAATTGAATTAGGTAGGTAGATATCTACATAGTATGTTGTATTGAACACGTATCTAAGTTTAGTTGTTACTGTTGTGTTCTTTTGTTTCTATTGTGTCATAGGCTATCATGTTTTCTTTGAATAAATTTAATTTTCAACAAAAACCTGCGAATAATTCAAGAAGTACATGTTACATGTTTTAGGTATAGGACATCTTGATATAAGTCCACCTTAAATTTAATTCTACATCGATTGCCATAATAAAATTTGGCATGTGCCATTTGACAGAGATAAATATCTAAAATTATTCAATATGCATTTTACACTGTATGGTGGATGGTTTCTGTGCTTGTGCATATCGAGTACAAAATGTGTTACATGTTCTGGTATTACTTTATCACATTCTCGATGAATAATAAATAAATCTAAAAGTCTTCGTGGGTGTAATTTAAACGTGCTGGCATTTTTTAACATAAGAGAATGACTGACATTAATGACCGTTTCTAATCATGGCCAAGTTGATAAGTTTTACTAATAATTCTAGAACATTTAAGAAAATCGCGAATATCTCAAAAAGTTGTAACTTTAACACCTACAATGCTTATACTAGTGAAAAGAGAATTTAATTGTACATAAAATGATGTAAAAAAAAACAGGGTGTTCTATTTGAAATAAAAAAGTTTTTGAGGTTTGAATTTGACAAAATGACACGTGAAGAATGGAACACTTGGTATACTATTATGGAATTTATTTTCAATGTAGAGTGTAGCTCATCTTGCGTTCTTTCTACGTGCCAAAGAACAAATGACGATCCCCTACACGAAGAAAGTTATAAGGATTATTGCAAACCGTTGCACCTGTCAAATTTTTTATAAAATGTCAAATATCTCCTAAACTGCTCAGTTTAGGTATACAGTGTGCTACATGATTGGACTCAGGATTTTATGGTAATTTCGAAAAGTAAAAAATATATAGGGTGTTCCATTTAAAATAAGCAAGTTGGTATCGACTTCCGGTATTTCCGGAAGTGCCGCCATTTTGAAATTTTTATATTCGGACTCACAATGGTCGTTTATGGTAGGGTACCAAATCTCAAATGTCTGTCTGATCTGCAAGTAGGAAATATTCTAATGGCCGCCTTAAAAGAATCACCCTGTATACTAGAAACCAAGGCCTCACATTTATTTCTAGTATTTTTCAAACTCCGCTACCTCCGCTCCATTATTAATGTGATTGATAACACAAAATTGAGATATTTACTTAAAAGTTAGTACATGTATGTATTGTAATGACATCTGATTGAGATGATTTCATTGAAGGGGTGGGAGGTGGTAGGTTGTGAATAGGGGAAAATAAGTAGGGTAACTAGAAATTTCATTTTTAACGTATATGGTAGAAAATAACGCCTCAAACTTTTCTATGACATCTGTCCCAAATATTATTAAAATTCTATGACCAATAATTTCCACATACTAGAGTGCAAATTTAGTCAAGATGTTTCCTTTGAAGTGACTTGGATGAAAAATCTGGATGTGGAAGTAGCGGTTTTTTGTATAAGCTCTGAATTGATGAACTGTACATCTGCAATCAAGTTATCTTTCGTAGGTGATACTTCGTTCCCACCAACACAACTAATGTACAGGTTTACATATTGTATATTCTTCTATTTCATTTTATAAACTGGGCATGACAATTTTAATGTTTCATACCAATTCACACCAATCTTGATTTATAAACTATTTCTAATTATTTACTGTATAACTAAGTAATTTTTGTGTTGATATTTGTAATTGTGTATATGTAAATATACAGGATGTTTCAGTTTACATTCCCCTCAGTCGATATCTCGGAAACTAAAAAATATATTTTTATTCTGTTAACGGTAATAGATTTCTATTGTTAATGCCTTCTTCAGGAGGTACAAGTTACTATTATAACATTATCACCAGAGACGGCGATGCAGTTTGAAAATATTTTTCGATAAAGGAAACTTTGTAAGATCTACCATTTAATTAAGAACTTAATATTAAGCAAAACTGTTCTTATTCGAAAAAGTCAGATTTGCAGTAGTTTTTTAAATATTTTATTTTCATTGTTTGATTTTTTAGTGTTGGATTTTTTGTAATTGCTGTAATTTTCTTCATATTTGTTTTCGTATGTAGGTCCTTGGTAACTTTTTTGCCTTCTATAAGAAAATTATTTACTTTTGGTAAATTCACTTCCAATTTTACCGAGTTATAAAACAGAATTTCTCTTAATTTTACAAATGCCCATTGAAATTGAACCTAATTATCTAATATAAATTTGAAATAGGTGTTAAAATGAGCAAGTATCTACTAGTATATAACGTTTGATTTTTAAATTGCACCAATTTCAAATCGATATTATTTTTTTTCTATTGGAGGTAGTTCGAATTTTAAAAAAATATTCATTGTTACTTTGATCAAAACAAGTATTATCATATTTCACGAGACTTTTTGAGAAAACTCTCGCATTATTTATTCATTATGCGTGAAATTATAGAATTTATTATAATGATCATATTATATATAATAACATAGCTCTGGCATTTTGCAATTACATAATCTATAACCCATATTCTTTCTTTATTCATTGATTAATACATTTACTTCCTGATGTTTAACCAAACCGCTATGCGGAACGAGAAATTTCATGTTTTCCATTTCACCGAAAATGTTACATTACTTACATAATATTTTTGAATTACGTGTTTTATCTGTACTTGAACACAGAGAAATATGTACTATATTTTAACCAAACCGTTTAAGAAGGTGCATTAATATCTTGACTTTTTCTTGAATATGAAGTAAATTGATAAATCAGGAGTTATGAAATTTTCGCCAAGGAGTTTAAATGAAATAGAAATTGAAAGTGAAAATAGTTTAATCTACAACAAGTTATGGAATAGCACATAATCCACATGAGCGAAAAGTTTGTAGTCGAAGACGAGGACTTACGATTCGCAAGTGTTGTAATGTGCCATTCTAAACGTGTTGTAGACTATACTTTCTCTAACAAGATTTTAGAAATTATACAAAAGAACTGTAAAACTGCTCAAAACGTCAAAAGTGAAGCTAGAAATAAATAATTTTTGTTCGACATAACCATAGCAACCGAACCACTAAATGTGACTTAACGGCTTCTGATTCGTCGAAGGCCATGCGGTATTATACCATAACACAATTTTTAGTTGAGGAATTTATATTTTTTAAAATGGTGTTAGAGAATAGAGTCGGGTACAGTTTAAGCTGACTTTTGTAATGGCCGCTAAAACATCTGAACTAAGATTTTATTTGATGCATAAAAAATGCCAGTAGTTCTCAAACAGTCCTCCTCTAACAGCAATGATGTCGTTAAATAATTATAAAAAAAATAGGAAAGATTGAAACATATTCTTTATAGGATTTTGCAAACAGCAGAAAAATAACTATCTATAACTAAAATCAAACCAGTGTGTAAAAATATTAATGAAATCTTTGCATTCTTTCGATAACCTGAATTCTGGTTATGCTAGCAAATTAAAATCCTAAAATGAATTTGTCTAATTTCTTATTTGACAATTCTCATTCTAACACTAGCATCCACACAGTCCCCTACGGCCATGCAGATTAAACTAGTATCTACATAACCCCCTACGATCATGAAGATTCAGTTAAAAATGAGAACAAAGACCTAAAATGAATTTATTTATCTACCTTGATAAATAAATTCATTTTAGGTCTTTGTTCTCATTTTTAACTGAATCTTCATGATCGTAGGGGGTTATGTAGATACTAGTTTAATCTGCATGGCCGTAGGGGACTGTGTGGATGCTAGTGTTAGAATGAGAATTGTCAAATAAGAAATTAGACAAATTCATTTTAGGATTTTAATTTGCTAGCATAACCAGAATTCAGGTTATCGAAAGAATGCAAAGATTTCATTAATATTTTTACACACTGGTTTGATTTTAGTTATAGATAGTTATTTTTCTGCTGTTTGCAAAATCCTATAAAGAATATGTTTCAATACAGTTATAAGCAAACAAATAATAATTCATTTTTAAATAGGAAAGATGTTATCATAAAATGTTAAGATTATTATTTTAGTAACTTCGTCATTTTAGTGAAATTCTGACTATACAGTGTCCGCCATAAAGTTGGCTACATATGGGAAAAATTGACATTTCTAGAAAACTCTATTTGGGTTCGTTTATGCATGTCCAACAACAAAAAAATTACATTTTGACACATGTGGTCAAATTGTTAAGACATCGAAAAATTTTATTAAGAAAAGGTGCATAGAATACAAGGACCCCATATATCTGGAAGCAGATATGATTAAAAGAAAAAAGTGAACAGCTGAATGTTCACTATTTACCACTAAAAATAACTTAAATATTTTGTATAAAGACGTTTTTCATATTTAAAGTGGTGTTAGTTCTCGGAAATAAATAATATTCGTCATCAAATCACACAGTTTGAGAATCGTTGAGCTTATGACTATGTTTCTCACTCCTCACTGTACATTTCATATCTTCGTCTCAAAAGAAGTGGGAAAGAATCTTGGCAGGCATGTATTGACAATGTCTCTATGCTATTGCTTTAAGTTTGTGTGCAAGAGATAGTGAAAACTTATGCGCAATATTAATTCATACATCGGTCATTTTAAACTAGACCCGACTTTAGTATATTCCAGAACAAATTCTGGAATGACCCATATTCCACACGACCGAAAATTTTGTAGTCCGAGCCGAAGGCGAGGACAATGGTTCGCAAGTGTGGGATATGCCATTCCAAACGTGTTGTAGACTATACGTTTTCTTTTAGAAATTATTCAAAAAACTTCAAAACGGTGTAAAACGTCAAATGCTAAGCTGGATGTAACCATAGCAACCGAACCACTAAGTGTGGCTTAACGGCTTCTGATTTGTCGAAAGCCGTGCGATATTATACCATAACAGTGTGTTGGAATGATACTTGTTCCGACACAATTTTTAGTTGTGGAATTTGTAGTTTCCGAAATAGTATTAAATAAAATATATTCCGTTACAATAATTGGTACAGATTCCGAAATCGTTGGCTCAAAATGTGGACAATAAAATAGATGCCTAATAATGATAGGCGAGAATCAAGAGCCATAAATTCGATTACAGTGTGTGCACTGGGAAAATATGTTTTTGAAAAAACGTACGTCATCTGGAATGATCACATCATAAACATTCGTTTCCTTTGAAAGTAATGAACTATTAAAGAATAAAAATGAAACTATTCAAATAGACTCACTCATGTCCTATCCAATAACATACTGCTTCATCCACTAAACTGCCTAGAATTTATGCAAGTTGTTTCATTCTTATTTGAAATCTTTAGGATAGCATACAGACTATTCCAAATAATATCGCTATTACAAAACATCTGGAAATAGTTTTTATGAACGTTTGACATTTGAATAATTTGACAATATAACAAACAAAACTCATTCTATTTTCGCCCCAACTTCAGACTTCATTGCAAAAAACATTCTTTCGGTATTTTGTAGACACACACACCTAACACTTTATTTATTTTTAAATTTTTAATTTAACTTTTCAATTTAAAACAGGAAAACCCAACGTTGTAAAAAAGCGCTTGTAGAAGATAAAAGTACAAGCATCACTAGATTTTGGGGGCACCAAAATGGTATCGATGTTTTAATTTCTTTTCAAAATTCGATTCGATATTTTGTCAGAAATTTATATGGTCAGCCATCATTTACAGGTGATTTGAATAAATCTCTGTAGTTACTTTACCTTCTATATTTAGATGCGCGAATTCATTCCAGATAATTTACAAATTTTTTTCTTAGTTAGTGTCTTTTGAGAAGTTAAATTCACGACTATAAAGTAGTTCTATAAAAGACTTAGCCTATGTCTTATTTTGAAAATAATTTAAAAATTCGCTATATTAATATGGTGCGTCAAAAATCAGATGCCGTTTAAAATGTTTCATCGAAAAAGATAATCAAGCCATAAGGAAAGGTAGGTTATTAAAAAAATATAGAGTTGACCATTTTCTTAACAGTAAATGGCATTTCTACTCCCCTTCCATGCATTAGAATTTCTCTCAACACCTTTTTTATACTTCACGTTATAGTCTTTACACACATACCATACAACACATCAAAATTAATAATAGCCCATTAAATAATCACATTCAATATGTCGTGTAAACATAAGTTTTTTTATTCAGAATTAATTTTTTGCTACCGAATGTATGACTGAAATTAATTATTAATTTATTTATAGCCAATTAACTCATACGTTATCTCTGCCACAATCTAAGCCTGTTGTCAACAAATAACATATTTCAATTGGGAATAATAGTTTTTATATCGTACTTAAGTTTGACGTATAGGTGTGTACTTTAAGCCGAAAAGAGGTAAGCATCGCACATCGCCAACAAATGTTTTGCACCCATACACAGAACTATGCGGTAGTAAAGATTAAAATTCGTATTTCTGGTACGAAGAAGGTGTCAACAGATACTTCGGATAGGTCAATTTGATTTTTTTACGTCTACTGTTCACTTTTCAAGGAACTTTCAAGACATGTGGTCAAAATTTCTTAGATTATAACTGAATCTTATTCAAGCATTTTGATTTTTTTATACACTAACCTTATACTTTTGTACCAGTGCACACCGCTATCTTAACAAAGATATAATTAAAGAATCACACAATTTAAATTTTATGTTTGGACTCAGTATGGCCTTGTGTTTATTAAGTATTTTTAGTTTTCCCTGCAATTTTTGGTATCGTTTAGAAGCAATTCTTAGTTTGACTTCCAAATGTATACCCAATTTTTACAATCCATTAGGTTCTATTTTGATATTATTTATTTAATTTCAAACTCAGGATTTTGAACAACCTTTGACTATCTTTACGAAATACAAGTAACTCCGTTTTTGGCCTAATTTAAAACGAATTATACTGTTTAACGAAGCTATATAGTGCGCAAGTCAAAGTACATTCTGTTGAGTGAGGGTCATAGTCATCAAATCTACGGTACAATTATTATTATACGTGGTAGAATCAGGTCTATAAATAATAAATAATAGTTGACTATTGACAATAGACTTGCGTGTAATTTGCATACTGACGCAATTATTATGATACGCGATAGAATCAGGTGTATAAATAATAAATAATAGTGGACCTAATATACTTCCCTGTGGCACACCTCATTTAGTTATCACAACTAGATAGTTGACTATTGACAACCAATAGACGCGTTTCATTTGCATACTGTGGTAATTATTAAGATACACGATAGAATCAGGTGTATAAATAATAAATAATAGTGGACCTAATATACTTCCTTGAGTCACTCCTCATTTAGTTATCACAACTAGATAGTTGACTATTGACAATAAATAGACTTGCGTGTCATTTGCATACTGGTGCAATTATTATAACACGCGATAGAATCAGGTGTATAAATAATAGTGGACCTAATATACTTCCCTGAGGCACACCTCATTTAGTTATCACAACTAGATAGTTGACTATTGACAATAAATAGACTTGCGTGTCATTTGCATACTGGTGCAATTATTAAAACACGCGATAGAATCGGGTGTATAAATAATAAATAATAGTGAACCTAATATACTTCCCTGAGGCACGCCTTATTTAGTTATCACAACTAGATAGTTGACTATTGACAATAAATAAACTTGCGTGTCATTTGCATACTGGTACAATTATTATGATACACGATAGAATCAGGTGTATATAAATAAATAATACTGGACCTAATATACTCCCCTGAGGCACCCCTCATTTAGTTATCTCACAACTAGATAGTTGAATATCGATAACGACAATCTACCGTCTGTCTGTCCATTTTATATCTTTTTGTTCCTTGTGTTTGTTTTTATAAATTATTTTTTCCAATCATATTTTTTTTTAAAGGCAAAAATTGGCAACAACCAAAAGATTCCTCAGCAGTGGTTCGCCACCTTGTTTTTAATTAATAAGTTTTAATATTCCCCTTTGGAAGTTCTCCTGTGTATTACCTTTTGCATTTGCCTTAATTACGCCTTGTCTCATTTTTTATTTTTAGTTAATCTGGTCCATTTCGTTCAATTCTTTAACTGCCACAGCCTTGAGTGCCGTGGATGCCTGGTTCGCTCCGGACACGACTTCCAGAAAAATCGTAATTGTGAATGAAGCCATTTTGTATTGAATTAAATTATGTTTTACTCTTGTACCGTGGTTTTAAAGGAATAGATTTGCATCACAAGAAAAAGATTATTAGGATTTTTTAACATTTTGACAAAGCGAGCTGCCAAATTCGTCTTGAGAAGGCCGTTTCAAATTAGGTGCCACTCGCCATATTTAGAAAACCGTATAACTCCAGCATCAAAAAATATGCATTCAAAGAATAGTATTTTTTTCATATCATATCCTTTCAGATATACGAAATTTATCTGAAATGATCTAGCTTCGGTAAAGATCTTTTACACTAAATGTCGATTTAGCTCCACGTTGTTGGTTTTTCTAAATACAATAACTTATTGCAAAATTTAAATATATGTACTTATTATACAGGGTGTGGCAACCATATGAAGTCAGACAGTTTTCTTGGAAACTACTAAAACTTGTCGTGTAAACTCTTTCAGTGAATATGTAGGAATTTAAAGTGCAGTACTTTTTATGCCCACACAATTGTATAGTATCCAAGCGATATTTTTAAATTAAGGATAGGTCGTATAAAGGGGAAAAATGGAGTCGATTTCCTCAAGAACGCACAGTGAGCTTGGAATTGGAAAAAGTAAGCGAAAATAGAATTTTTTTGGGGTGAGTCAAATATTATTTAATATAGCATTACAAACTTAACAACCTGTCTTTATTAAATTTACATATAGGTAGATGTCTGGTGAAATAAATTCAATCAGGCGAGAAAGTATGTGCGGTGTGACCGTACCATTAATTTTAATATATCATTACCGATGTAATTTACGTAATTATAATTAGAATCATGTGGATTATTATAATAGCTATAATAACATAACAAACTTAGTTTACTACACTCAAGAACTAAATTATGAAAAATTCTCACGAAGAGTATTTTTGTTTAATATGATACTAAGACAAAAAAAAAGAGAAGCAAGTTTCAAATGCTTAAATAGATACTAAAATATTAGGTTTCGGACTCCATCGACTTTTTTTGCTAATATCAGACTGACATCAGCTTTTTGCTACGCCAATTTGTTGCATGTTTAAATGCGGTTAGCCTTGAAAACATCCCAATTCTTCTCTAATTATAACTAGAGACACGGAAATGAGTTTTAGTTTGCATCGTTCTTATCGTACGGGTTAACCCCTCCAAGTCTTCCTTGCTATTATTAAGATACAATCTGGTATTGTTAGTGAAATGGGAATACGTTTGATTCGGGGGGCAATTATAAATAATTATTGGTTGTCTTATTAAGTAAGCTGCCTGTAAATTGAGGCAATTAATCTGTCAGTTTCTTGTACTTTCATCTAGTAACCGAAAGTATATCAAACGGGTTTTAAAAAGCTGTATTAATTCATTTTTTTGTAGAATTATCCTTATTTCCACTATTTGTTGCACACATGCAATATTTATCCTATTACGCATGAACATTCTTAAATCAATGCGTTAATGGTTAGAATTAATATTCTATTAGTTTGCTAATGGGATCCATTGCTATGAAATTACGTGCACTTCGGTTTTATGTTTGAAAAAGATTTCAAATTTCATTTCAGTTCATTACTTAGTTTGGTTATGGTGGAGAGGAGCAGATTTGTTCTTCGAAAATTTTTCTAAAAATAGAAACATGCCTTAGCGCGCTGCGTACCGTGTCGGCGAATAATTTATAGTTGACTACGATTGGCTTCAAAATGTGATCTCTGAAGTAGAATTTTTGATGAAATATTCTTAAAAGTGTTAGAAATAATAATTATTCGGAAAGTTTACCGATTTTACCTTTGCTTTGTCTTTATTTGACAAACGAAGTGAAAATGATACATATCTCGTAAGTAACATTATTAAATTTCGACAGTTGATGTAGGACAAAATTTTACATGCAATACAGGGTGTCCTAAAATATCCGCATACGTCTTTGGGCGGTAATTCTAAGTGCAAAAATAGTAACAAGATTTCCTATAAACATGTGTTCTAAGGCGGCTACGGGAGCAGAAATAAAGATTATCTCGAAAATACTTTGAGACATCTTTATGACACTCGATTCTCGATTTTACATTATTACGGCTTATGTTTGACTACAAATCAAATCATCAATATTTCGTTTAAACTGTTTTCTTCCAACACGATTAGTCGTACTGCTAATTGTCAGGTGGGTGTCTTTTAAGTAATATTAAGCAAGGAATCATAATTAAGCCCTAAACTACTAAAAATATAAACTAGAAAAAAATGTGGGAACAGAAATTAATTATCCCTCGTTTCTCCGTCTATGGATTAAATTAGTTTCAACTAGTACTGTATAAAAATAAGCATTAATAATACAAAATTGTTAGTCAAGTTTCAAGAATCGTGTCAATTTATTTTCGGTATAATCAACTGTTTCCTAAGGGAGCTATTGCTCTCTGAAGATAGCATCTAAATAGAGGTTTTTATTTAACAGATATCAGACGATAAATATAGGCGATTAAAAATAATACCAATACAGTTTGTCGATCAAAGAAACAGAGGGGGGATGTAAGTAATAACACACGTAGATGAATTTCGCATGTGCTATCACCATTACTGTAAGTTGAATACTATAGTATATCTACGATTATAATAATAAATATAATAGTTTGATAATGCTCCAAACATTCAAACATGTCAAATTACCTTCCTCCCCTAAATAATAATGGACCATTCTATTTTATTTTGCGCATTCATGAAGGGAAAATCTACAGCTACTAATTTATTCTGTTTAACAGATACATTTAATTCCAGCCTGCAGGTGGACGTCATATATACAGACTTTTCGAAAGCATTTGATAGACTCAATCACGGTATTTTGATTTATAAATTAGATAATTTTCGCCTGTCAAAAAATATGCTATGTTTTTTAAATCTTACCTTGAAGGTAGAAAACAGTTGATATAATGTTGCGGTTAACAATCTACTGAAATATCTGTAACGTCTGGGGTTCTACAAGGATCCATACTAGAACCATTATTATTTCATATATGTGTATTAATAGTATTATAAATGATATGAAAGCAAATTGTTTAGGCGGAAGATATGAAAATATACACTATCATAAAGTCACCTAATGACTGTAATAAACCACAACTAGCATTAAATAAAGTTAACACCTGGCATGCATTGAACAATATACCTCTAAATTCATCTAAATGTAGCGTTATGTCCTTTTATCTGAAACACAATGTCATAAAATATGATTATGTCATTGAGGACGTCTCTCAGCAGAGACCCAATACCATCCGCGACCTTGGCGTGATTTTCGATCCTAACCTATCATCTTCTGATCATATTAATGAGATGGTAGCAAACTCGTTCAGATCTCTTAGTTTTGTGATAAGAAACACTCGTGAATTTAACAATCTAAGTACCATTAAATTATTATACTCTACTCTTGTCAGACCTCGAGTTGAATATGCCTCCACCATACGATATCTCCAGTACAATATACATGTGCAAAACACAGAGAGAGTCCAGTGGTGTTTCTTAAAACATATTAGCTACAAGGAAGATAATTTATATCCAACAGTTGGATTTCCACGTGAAGATCTACTTTTACGACACTCATTTGAGTCTCTTGAAAATTGCGGCATTATTATTGAATCTAACTAGACAATCTTACTTTCAATCTTCCAATACCTCGAATTAATGTTATGAAATTTTCACCGCTTTATCGAATATGCAGTAATTATAACTCAGTTCCAAACAAGATTGATTGTTTAACTGCGATGTGGCCTCAATCAAAAACCTGATATTATAATGTGTGTCGAAGTTTACTGTACTTCTTTTACTGTATTCATAGTATTCTAGTAGTCATATATTCATACATTCATATGTTCATCTATTCACATATTCACATATTCATATGTTCATATATTCATATACTCACATATTCATATTTTCATATATTCATGTATTCTTATTCATACGTTTATTGTATTTATAGTGTATTGACTTCATTGTCATATTATTATAATTTGTATTATATTATAAATCTATACCGGGTGAGTCACGAATTGCGCTCGCCCCGATATTTCCTAAAATATTTGGAATAGAAAATTGAAATTTGGAGGCCTTATTACACGACTAAAATGCCATTTTTTCAATAAAAAATCAAGTTTGGTGCACATCCGGTTTGACCGGAAATGCCCACAACTTTCGATTTTTAAATGGAACACCCTATATATTTTTACATTTTTGGAATCTAGAGGAAATTTTGAATACAATACATCATCCATTTTGGTCACTTTTTGATAAACATTAAAAATTTTATTAAAAAATCTATTTCTGAATCCAGAGTGCTGTGGTGCCCAAAATATATTTTAGTCTGCTTGGATGACGTCTGTTGGGATATTGTTGCTGATACAGTTCTGCAGCTGCAGTTGAATTTTTGAGACGCTCTCCATATATCAGTAACATATCGACCTTTTCATTTCTACTAAAATTATTCATTTTCTTTAATTTTTACTCAAAGAGATTTCCGCAACGCTTTATTTTGTATCTGTCTGACAGCTGATATTGTTTTATTACATTCAATGGCTACTATGATTTTTCCAATGTTATAAGGTTACCAGATTTACACAGAAATGTGCCATTTTAGTTTCCAAAGCCCACTAATCTATTATCTATTAGCCGCATGTTTCTAAAAGCTTGGTTGCATTGTATTTTGGCTGATATCTCAAATATTTCTGAGCGGATTTTCAAAATTTTGGTATCATTAGATTCGATGAAAATGAGGTATTTAAAAATGTTGGTGAACGATTAAATTCCCATTTATAAAAACCGAGTTAGTGAGTAAAAATCACATTTAAAAATTTTAAACGCCTCTAGAGAATTAAGTAATGCAATCATATTGCTCTTTTTATTTTTATAGTAACGTAGCACACAAACTAAAATATATTTTGGGCACCACAGCACTCTGGATTCAGAAATAGATTTTTTCATAAAATTTTTAATGTTTATCAAAAAGTGACCAAAATGGATGTACTATATTCAAAATTTCCTCTAGATTCCAAAAATGTAAAAATATATAGGGTGTTCCATTTAAAAATCGAAAGTGGTGGGCATTTCCGGTCAAACCGGATGTGCACCAAACTTGATTTTTTATTGAAAAGATGGCATTTTAGTCGTGTAATAAGGCCTCCTAATTTCAATTTTCTATTCCAAATATTTTAGGAAATATCGGGGCGAGCGCAATTCGTGACTCACCCGGTATTGATCCCATTCAATAATTTGTGTTATACTGTGGAATGGTGTATGTTGAATAAATAAATAAATAAAAATTATACCAAGCTACAATATTTTTGAATATTAGTAACTGTTTTTTTTTATTTAACTAGTATAGATTTTTCAATTTTAGAGATAAAAAAAATTAAACTACTAACATTTTGTTTTCCAAAATTAAAAAAACAAGCCTTCTTAAGTGGTAAACTTTACTTACAATTTAAATAATTAAAAAAAAATGAACTATTATATTTCATTTTGTCAACCAAAATCCAGTGGCGTAGCTGAAAATCTCGGTCCCCCCCCGCAAAATGTATGGTCGGGGCCCCCCACAAAATAAAAAACTCACTTAAATTATAAAGCTTTTCGGCAGCGGCGCACATTCTCTTTAGCAAAGTCTTCGATGATGTGATCAGTATCTAACTTCCTTGCTCTCTCTTTCTCAATACTTAATACACATAATGCTGAAGTCTTTCTTGTGTCATTGAATTTCGTGTTAAGAATAATTTTATGGCAATGAAAACATTTGGAACACTTAACAGTAAAGTTTTATGATTTTTTATACGGAATATAGCAAAATAAAAGACTGACGAATCCGCAATTTCTATTATTTGTGTGCTCAAAACATTTCTTAGTAACAGAAGTTCGCGGGGAAAATCTGCCGATAAATCTTCAGAATAATTTTCAGCAAGATTGCTATCTTCTAAATAAAGCTGATCGTCATTCAACTTTGATGTTGTTTTGGGATTCAAACAGGAAAATCTCTTTACCACTTCGCTCATCCGAGAAAATCGGCCAATGTCAATATCAAGGTTGGCATAAAATACCTCTACTTTAAAAGATGTTTCGGAATCTGTAAGTCATTCATCTACTGCTAATTCATCAAAAAACTTTTTAACACGCCTTTTTCTTTTTTTTAAAATTCTTGTTCTATACCCCATTTATTTGACAAATCCGAGGCCTCTACTAAAGTTAATTATGTACGAAATAACTTTTTTTATCAACCATTATTATATTAAAATATTTATATAGGTATAATATTGACTATTGAATATTAATGTTTAAGATGAATGTAATTTTTAATTTCGATGATATTTTCGGGTCATAAATTTCTAGACTCGGGGGCCCCCAAGAGCTAGGGCCCCCCCGCAACGCGGGCCCTGCGGGTCCGTCCGCTACGCCACTGCCAAAATCAAGGCCACCCGTATCTAAGCATGCAAAATTTACTATTAATTCCAATGTAATGATTTTGACTTAAAGACACTGACTAATACAAAAATTGCTATGAGTTCTGTTTTAAAACGTTTTTAATTCAAAACGTGTCTTTTTTATCGCAGTCGGTATTTTCTTTGTCTTTTTGCTTAGTAATTTATTCCCATACGCCAGAGTCTATTAGTATTTTTTATTGTCCATCCGTTAAGCCTCATTCTTCGAATAGAAAGGGAAACATCTAGGAATTTTAACTATCGACTATGCTGGCGATTTGTCTAGCGCACATCTAATGGCAAAGTTGTTGAACACTAGAGAAGCGAGTAAAGTAGTTGCTATGGGCAAGAGCGACTTCAGACTAGAGCTGCTCTACTGGTTTTCTAAGAAAAATTCATGACTTGACTGTGAATTAGAATTTTAGCAACCAGTTCGTGTTTTATTTTATTGTTATTCACTGCCAACACTGTCATTTTTTTACCTTGCCCATTGATTAATACTTCATTTGATCGATTACAGTTTCAACAGTTGTTGTATTATGTTCTCAATAATTACTGCTTATTTGTTGAGAAAATTGTCGAATGCAAATTAATTATTTTAATTGTATATGGTAATTATCAAGTATTTAATTGCATCTTAATTTATTTCATTTTGATTCTCCTAATTGATTGAGGAACGTATAATTAAGACATTAAATTGAAATTAGAAGAGTAATTAAGAATACTTGGTGGTGAAGAAAAAAAAAATTTTGGTATTATATTTTAACAAAAGAGAATATATCAGCAAGCAGTAGGCTCTGTTAAGGGACGCTTTACAAGAGATCAAATGACTTGGTGAACATTTTAAGCCAACAAAATAGTATCTTTCTACTAACAAGTGATTTGCACATGACGTCAAACTGCAATAGAAAACGTTCTATATAAAGGAAGTAAATGGAAACTCCTGCAATTTTGCAAAAATTTTTTGGTTTCGAAAACAGGAAAAGACAATTTTAATAATTTCTTAGATATCCTTGATATTTCTAGATACGCTTTTTTTAATGGATCACTTTATTAAATACCCCAAGTAACAATTGTGTTTAAAAATGAATTATTATTTGTTTGCTTATAATTGTATTGAAACATATTCTTTATAGGATTTTGCAAACAGCAGAAAAAATAAGTAAGTATCTATAACTAAAAGAAAAATTTTGTGTAAAAATATTAATGAAATCTTTGCATTCTCTCGATAACCTGACTACTGGTTATGCTAGCAAATTAAAATCCTAAAGTGAATTTGTCTAATTTCTTATTTGACAATTTTAATTCTAACACTAGCATCCACACAGTCCCCTACGGCCATGCAGATTAAACTAGTCTCTACATAACCCCCTACGATCATGAAGATTCCGTTAAAAATGAGAACAAAGGCCTAAAATGAATTTATGTATCTACCTTGTCTTTAAAAAATTTCATTCTAATGGATTACATTTTTATGAAATATATCATTATGTTTCTTGGAAATGCCTTTGAAACGTTTTTCGCCCTTATTCTGGAGCTCATCAGAAAGACATTAAGCCACGCATAAAGGTGTTTCATGGCAAACGAAGACAATTTTTATGAATAAGTGTGAAATAATTATATTTGACATTGACTAATAAAAACAAACTCACCTATCTATTAGTTACTATTTAATGAAGTAAAAATAAATGCAAATAAATTTATTTTACATGCACTGTGGGCCGTCGTAGTGGTAATATATAGATTATAAAATGGACATTGGCGACTACTAAGATCAGTTGGGAAAAACAGTTAAAATAGGACTACTTGTAATGGATTGATGGGACTACTTATAGTGGGCTAAGATTTTCAACGAGGCTAAGTTTACTGTAAAACATGTATTAGATAGTTCTTCATAATTCGTGCAACACAATTTTTAAAAAATATATAAATAAATAATTTTTTGTGACTTAAACAATTAAGCTTTAGCATCTGCCCATAATATGGTTTAGTATATGTAAATTGTTTTTATAAAACAATTCTGTTAGATACAATTTACATTTTTTTTGTTCAATCTGGGACATTCCCATTATAGCTGACCGTTATATTCCTCGACGGCTGGAAATAAAATGGCGGCTGTATGTATAAGCTCTATAATCTGTGAATAATCCTACTTCACACATGTTTTGTCTTATTATGCCTATTACATTACCAGTTGCTCTTTAAGTATGTCGATTTATTCTTGTAAAAGTATATTTTAAGCCTCATTGGTTTTAATATATTTTTTAAAACTTGTAGGCTTATCTTTAAACCAATTTTAAACCATTTGAGCACATAACACAACCGCTTTAAAACCTATACATTTGTTCATGCTCGGATAATGTAACCTAAAAACTCAGTTTGCCGAGACCCACCCACAGGCACTTTATATACAAACAAAATGTACTCTATTTTGCCCAAATCAGACTTACGTCCAATAATCAACGATCCTTCTGATACCATTTCTGAAGATAAAAAAAAATTAAATTAAATAATTTGTAAAAGTATTTGCAACTCTCCTCACTATTTAGCACCTTTGATTTATTAATTATTTTTTCTGTTGGGTGACCACTCTGTATATTTTTTAAAATAATAGTACATTAAATGTTCTTCCTGGCAACTGTGATAGTGTATCCTAATATTATATACTTCTGTTATTTCCTGAATCACCAATTTTTTAGAATCACATTCCGTATATTATAAAAATCGATTGTGGATGCCGTTACCTTGTGATAGCGAATCATGATGCCGTTTTCAAACGTTGACTCATTTGATTCAAGATTTGAAGATAGCACAGTCGTTTCTTAGTTAATTATTATTTAGGATAACCACCCTGTATAATTTGTACTATGCGTACAGCGAGCCTCTTCATAATCATAACATAGCACCAGCGATGCCATAAGCGCCGACCAACAATTATTAGAACCACTTTTCAAATATTGTAAATATTGTTTTACTACATTATATTAATTGATAGGCACGTTGTAAATTATTTATTTATAATACGTTATTTACAACTCTATAAATAATTCAATACAAGTAAATGAATATAATTTAACCTACGGCTATGCTACCGGCAATTATATGAATAAACCAAATCAGGTAGCGGGCTTGTAATGGTCAGTACAGGTAAACAATCGACTACTTTCGTTTGAGGTAAGCGCATAACATATCTGGTAAACTATATTCGTATGCGGATATCATTTGCAATATTCAAGTACGCGGTCTCGAGTATTATTTTATTACAAATAGGCTTTGTAATGACTTATCTTGGTAGCAACGCTTTAGACTGAGCTTCCAAATTAATAATTGAGATACTATAACTACACGAGACAAATGTCGTTCTCCGTAACATTTTTTTTTTTTTTTTTCGTTTGTTATTTTATAAAGTTTTATTTTATAAAGGATGTTCACCATTATTCACTAAAAGTATAGACAATTGCGTTAACTACATGCCAAATATTATTGCCCCCATTGAATTTTTTCTCATTGATTGTATATATTTTTTTGGTGCCCATTGCCCTCCCTGTACAATGTACATTGTTCGCTAGAAGTGTATCCCATTTTTTCGTTAATAATAGACGTCGACTACCAACCAAACATTATTTTTTATATCATATAATTTAAAATCTACTAGCTCTAGTCGACAGACAGACAAGCAGATGAAATTGAAGAGCCCTAATTTTCGTAATCTATATAGTCTGAAACATGAAAACATTTTAAATGCTTAAATACTTAGTTTTTTATTACACAATAATTCTTAAGGTGGCCATTCCCTAGAAAGAGACATCCGATAGGGAAATATTTATTATTTTTGCCAATAACTTTATTTTCTTAGTACGTATAATTAAAAAAACTGTAAGAGTACCTAAGTAGAATCATAACAAGATTATTACTATGAATTTTCACTCAATAATTTCAGTGGTTTGTAAAATAGCTAGATTTAAAACTACGACATTGGAAGATTAACATAATTTTTATATTTAAATCTAGCTATTTTGCAAACCACTGAAATTATTTAGTGAAAATTCATAGTAATAGTCTTGTTATGGTTCTACTTAGATACTCTTTTAGTTTTTTTAAATATACGTAGTAAGAAAAAAAAGTGATGGCCAAAAATAATAAATAATTTCCTATCGGTTGTCTCTTTCTAAGGAATGGCCACCTTAAGCAACTATTTCTTAGCTGCATACATAATGTCCCAGTTTGATTGAAAATAGATTTAGAGAGTTTAGAGTTTAAAAAATTCCTCAACTTTTTGCAATATAATTCTTATTGTTGTAGTTGTAATATCCAGTCAATAAAAACAATGCCAATAAATCAACAATGAAGTATGGCAAATTTTATAAATAAATACATATTTTTTCACATAAAATATTCTAGGAATCGCCATTAGCACTCAGTCTATATGTCGAGTATGAATAATTCAAGGAAATCGGAAACAACGTACAGAGTGGATCGTAAATGCCTCGTTCGAGCTGTGTTTTATTGTTTTTACAAGGACTTTATAATTTAAAGTGTGATTATAACATTTTTTCATTTATTTGCTCAAGAAAAGGAGAAAGGAACATACATTTTAGAAACATAATATGGTATAAAGTCTGAACCTTTCACACGTTTTATATTTAATACGAAAATTATTCCTTGATTCTTGTGTATTGCTGTCTCAGTTTGAGAATCTTTTAATTCACTTATTTAACTTATTTATGCTACCAAAGCCCATCCAGGATACGAGCTACTCCCAACCTGGAAATTTTGCTGAACCGAGAAGGGATTTTTTACTTGCCTAACATTTAATGGTCAAGGGACCGACTGCCTTACATTCCCTTCAAAGGATTGTATATCCGCTATGCAACCTTCGCCTAAAGTTGAATATCTTCTACGTATTGGGTGATATACAAGTTGTTAAAAGGTAGAGCGGGATTACTGTATTTTCCTGGAAAGAGGCCTCTCAGCCAAGTGCTAACTGCGCTTCGAGTTGCTTGCTATATCTATCAATTCGAACCCAATTTTATCCATGGCGTTGGCGCCTTCGCCATATTATCGAATAGAAAATCTCTAGGAAAATATTTTCTCTCCTTGTACTAAATATAACTTCATAAAACTCATAGGGAACCACGGCCAAGCCACTCTACAGTTTGCAAAAAATTTCCATAGAGATCGTTTAAGCCATCGCAGAAACACAAACAGAAAAAAACATGAACGAAAACGGACAATATAAAAATTCGTTTAAAAGTCGGCTAAAAAAGAAATCAAGGAAGTGAAATCAAAGTTGATTTGGATCGTCATCATAGCCATTTAGAGGGTTCCGTTTTTTACTTGCAATTATTGTGCAGTGCACTGACCTACCTTAATGAAAGTATTATGTAACATAAGCACCCCTGCATGGGTCGTAACTCAGAGTCCACTTACTTAAAGCAGTTGTTTTCGTTGAAAACGCATTACTTTTAGACTTAATGAAGAGTAAATCATGTTTAATCTTAGTATTGGCTGTGTTCTTATCTATCCAATCTAAAACAATTTGTGGAAATAAATGGTACTACATCAGCAAAATTGTGTGTAACTAGTGGTGCCCCCCAAAGTTCTGTTCTAGGGCCACTTCTTTTTATACTCTTTATAAATGATCTGCCTGAGGCTGTCAATGAATCTTCATTATTTATGTTTGCTGATGATAATTTATTTCTAAATTCAAGTGATCACCTACAAAATTTAATTTATGATGCGTAAGTCAAACTAGATCTATTTGTATCTAAATTTCAAAGCGACATGTTGTTATTAAATGAAAGTAAACCTGCTTTCATCCAGTTTACTCCTAGACTTCTGAATTACAAAGAATCTCATTTATTGAAAGTAAATGGAAAGTCTCTAGAGCAAGTTTCA
Organism: Stenurella melanura; assembly: GCA_963583905.1. Lineage (NCBI taxonomy): Eukaryota > Metazoa > Arthropoda > Insecta > Coleoptera > Cerambycidae > Stenurella > Stenurella melanura. The sequence goes on from OY757309.1 coordinate 214,397,186, forward strand.
ACAACGAAATTTCTAGGTGTTTACATTGATAACGCTTTGAATTGGGAAAGTCACATTAGCGAACTTTGTAAAAAGCTTTCTACTGTATGTTTCGCGCTGTATAGGTTAAGAAATATTACAAATAGGAGTGTTCTGTTATCTTATTATTACGAAATTTTTTTTCGAGACCTTGGTATGGCATAATTTTTTTAGGCTGTTCTCATCATAAACATAGAGTTGTCAAATTACAAAAACAGGCAATTAGAGACATAGTTGGAATTTCACGACGCACTTCTTGCAGACAATATTTTAAAGTATTACATATATTACCGATAGCATACATATATATCTATGAAATAATATTATATGCTAGACTGAACGTAGATTTTTTTTGCTGAATAACTTTTATCATAGTTATGATACTCGTACGTAAAATAATTTAATAATTCCTATTCATAATTTGTCAATTTAGAAGAGCCGTACCCTCTATATGGTTATTGGATGTAGAACTATATAATGTGTTACCGAATAATATAGGACAGATTAACAATTTAAATAATTTTGCGTGCATTTTTATTGGACAGTACGTTTTACAGTGTACAAGAATTTTTACAATATACATTTTAAAGTAGCTTTTATAGTTAGTGTTAATATGATTTTATTAGTTTGAGCTATAAGTTTATGACTTTGTAAATTTGTAACTTTGCATGTTAATATATTTACATCATTGTTTACTATTTTTTGTCAACTCAGACGAGTCCCATACCATAGAACTTGTTTAGTCTAAATAACAATAACGATATTATTATTATTATCATCATTATTATTATTCGAAGAAATCATATTTTACTGGTGCTTCTTAACACTTTTATCAAGGTCCTCTACGATTGAAGCTAAAAATAGAAAAAAATATTGTTTTGAATTCAAAATAATATCAGTAGGTTGAATCATGCGTCTGGTCAGAAAAATCCAAATTTGCAAAAGTATACAGATTGTTCCATTTAACTACATTATTTTCATGTAAATTGCATCCAAACTGGAAGTCGCCTATTTTAACTTCTTAACATCTTCATACACGTTTCGAAATTTATGTAATGTTCTAGTTGTATTTGGCCCCCCTTTGCCACCTAGCATGTCCGGTAGCTTCACGCCCTATCAGACTACCTGCGCACGTCCTTCAGTCCATATCTTACAAACGTAAAAATAAAGAAAACTAGAGGGCCAGCAAGTCAAATTTTGTGCGACAAAGTTTGACAAGCTGCTGATTTCCTATCCGATTAATCTAATCTCATACTCGCAGGTTGTAGCGTTGTCCGCAAGGGCTCCAAAGTTGACCATCTAGTTTGCTACCTCACAATTAGCTATCCCTAACGTCTCTCTGATTTGCATTTACCGAGACTCTCAACATAATTTTCGTGTTGTTACAATTTACGGTCAATCCGATCTCAGAATTGTTTGGAGGTTGCCCAGTTGGTTCATGAGCTCATCCTCACTTTATGCCACCAAGATGTTATCCTCAAACCTCAAGATCCAAACCTTAGTTCCTCGCATAACTACTTCACCCTGTCAGTCTTCCAACACACGTCGCATCGTATCACGCGTTCGCTAGAGATGTTAAAGTGGATTGGTGAGAGAACGCAGCCCTGCCTAACGCCTTTGCCAACTTCTGTCACAGCTAATGTATTCAACTTTTACCAAAGCAGAGTTTTCTTCATATAGCCGACGAATAATAAAGATATTTTTGGGAGTTTCCAACTTTAATATTACGTCCATACTCGTTCTACTCCACATTGCCAAATTATGGTAGTCCACGAAACAAAGGTACATAGGTACGTAATATTCTCTTGCTTTCTCTATAAGTTGACGCGTTAGTATTTTTTTGTAGTACTATGGCCCTTAAGGCATGCAGGCTCACGAAGTTACATCACATAGCTAGAAATTGTATCTCATCATAGTCATCACTACATCAAATGTAAAAACAATGTTTTCGCCGGTTCAAAGAAAGTACAATAGTGCCGAAAATAGGCTGAGCCACCCGGTATATATTCCAAAAAATAAAAAGATAACTAAAATGTATGAGACAAAACATCTGTCACTCATTTGATAAATGCCTGCATAGCCAGTATGGACAAACTGGACCTAACATTATTTTAAAGATGGTGGCTATTATATCCACTAGGCCCCTGCCATTCAAGGCCACGTTTGGTATGAAGATTACTGGCGCGAGATGGTACAAAATGACCCCACAACGTAATCAAACATTTTTGCATTTATCGAGTATAAGCACTATTGACAATTTATCGACTGGTGTGTATTAAGTAACACATGCACAATTGTTAAAATGTTAATACGACTAATAATTATTACGAGAGAATAAAACAAAGACACGGTGAGCTCCTGGGCATCAGCCCACATTAAGATCAGAAGATCGTTTAATGTTACCGTCGTGGCCCTGAACTGTAACTCGTTTGATTGACGGTGAAACAATGTTTTCAGACAACCGCACATTGTAACTTATTTGCGACTTGTGCCTAGTGGATGTGGCTGACTAATAGCCGCTGAGGCCTTTATTTAAATTCATCTGAATTTCAATAGATAATCGCAGTTGGAGCCTCCTATATAGAGCCTGTGGGATGCTCTGGCCTTAGAAATGTACATTGTGCTATAGGAGTAATAGTCCTTCAAACAAAACGTTTATTGTATTTGCCATAAAATTACTTATATGTACCGTTTTTGTATTGTATTGTAATATAGTGGGTGTGATAGTTTAGTTGTGGCGTATTACACTTATGGAAGCTTCAATGTTATGATGGTATATTGTATACAGTGTGAACCTAAAGAAACGCACAAAATTCATATCTTTGGCATGTGTCATTTTTCAAAAAGATCCTCGAACAGGTCGATTTTAGTTTTGTAAATGCTACATTTTGTCACTATATCAAAATTTATGACGTCATTTGTTTTTGAGTTATGACGCCATCATACATTTTTTTTAATGGAAACAGACATTTTTGTTTACTGTCTTAGGTAACATATTCCTTTAGCTTCTGGTGATGCAAAAAAAAATGATATTACCTGAGCCATTCTTTTGGAAAAATTACATTTTATGTAAAAATATCTTACCTTTCGCAAATTCACTAGTAATGTTCCACTTTCTTATTGACTGATAAATCTTGTTGCCTACTTGTTTTAACTAGCATGAAAACATTTAATATAAAAACAAAACAAAGAAAATAATAAAAAACAATCACCTTAACAACAGAGAGATATAGATCTTTTTGTGTAAAGTATCGACAACTTTTTTATTCCTGGCACGTGTGGAACCTCAGTTTTGTGACACTTTTGAGACAGTGTAAAACAAGTGAATACAATGCCACGATTAAGTGAAAGAGAACGCGTAGAACTAGAGAACGCGTGGTTGAATATGGTGATAGACTGAGAACTCATCAGGAAGCATGTGATGTTTTCAATGCCAAGTATCCCGAAAAGCAAATTTCTAGATCCACTGTAAGTATATTGGTGGCTAGATATGGTGAATCTGGCAGTGTAGCTGACCTCCCTCGATCTAGTCGCTCTAGCACAAGCAAAGAAACCAAATTACCAAATTAAATATTCTTCTAGAAAGTGAGGAAAACCTCAATCTTTCGACAAGGCAGCTGGCTTTAAATCATAACGTGTGTCATACTTCTTCTGTTGTATGTCTATTGAAAAAAGAAAAATACCATCCATACAAAGTGCAATTAATCCATGAATTGAATGAGGACGATCCAGATCGGTGCTTACAGTTTTAACAGTTGATGACCTTGTGCGATGAAAACCCAAATCTATTAAAGAACATTGTTTTTTCTGATGGAGCTACATTTTCTTTAAAGGGAACTATACATCAGCATAACTGTAGGTCTTGGTCACGCGAAAATCCTCATTGGACTCAAGAAGCCCATACACAGCGACGAGGTAAAGTAAACGTGTGGGCAAGTATGATTGGTGATCGTTTATTGGGACCTTTTTTTTTAAGAAAATCTTACGGCCGCAAGATACTTACAGTTTTTGCGAGTTAAGTTAGTGCCAGCCTTAGCAGTTATATTTCCGAACAATGAAAATGAAGATATTCCTGCTGAAAACGGGGCTCCACCTCATTTTGAGATAGCAGTGCGTCAATGTTTAGATGACAGTTTTACTGGAAGGTGGATAGGTCGTCGAGGTCCGATTGACTGGCCTCCGCGTTCACCAGATTTTCTTTGGGGTTACTTAAAGTCAAGGGTGTATTTTAACAGACCGAATACCATAGAAGAATTGAAAGACAGAATTGGCTTGTAGATGCTACGAATAGCCCATGAGATGATTCACAATAGCGTGCAGAGTATCTACACCCATCTTGGTCAATGCCAAATGGTTGGAGGGTCGCAATTTGAGCAATGGAGATTATTTTTTTCTAAGAATTACTTATACAGTGTGTCCAACTAAGTCGGCACCATATGGGAAATTTTTTATTATTGCTTTTATGAAAAAAAGTTATTCTTGATGAAAAGTTTCGCATGGCCTAAAAGCCAAAATGAAATAATCAGATATCAATTTTTTGCAGTCGTATGCCAGGTTTGTCGAAAAATGTAAATTTTGCTGAAGAGTACAATACCTTCATTTATTACAATATCGACAATTGTTATTAAGAAAAGTTGATCCTAATTGAAAACTACAGTCAGATATCCAATAGCAAAATACAAATTATTTCATTTCCAATAATGGTATGAATGTTACTTATTAGTTAACTTGTTATCTTCTGTTTAACTTTTCATTTGTAAAATAAATTACTATGATATTCATACATTAATTATTCAAATGCAATAGCAAATTGTTACTTAACTTACCAATGAACTGAAAGAATGTCATGTTTTTCCATACAATAAATGTTTTATTATTGGCAAAATTAAATTATGTCTAATTTATATCCAAAAATTATTAAAGATTGTTTTTTCATGGTAAATGGATAATATTCGACATCTGACCGTAGTTTTCAATTAGGATCAACTTTTCTTAATAACGATTATCAATATTGTAATAAATAAAAGTACTTTACTCTTGAGCAAAATTTACATTTTTCGACAAACTTCGTATACGACTGCAAAAAATTGATGTCTGATTCTTTCATTTTTGGTTTTAGGCCAAGCAAAACTTTCCATCAAGAATAACTTTCTTTCATAAAACCAATAATAAAAAAGTTTCCCATATGGTGCCGACTTAGTTGGACACACTGTATAAGGTATCAATCAATAAAAATATTTTTTCCAAAAGAATGGCTTAGGTAATATCAATTTTTTTCATATCTTAAGAAAGCTAAAAGAATATACCACCAAAAACAGTAAACAAGAATGTCCGTTTCCATTAAAAAAAAAAATATGACGTCATAACTCAAAAACCAATGACGTCATAAATTTTGGTATAGTGACAAAATGTAGCATTTACAAAACTAAAATCGACCTGTTCGAGGATTTTTTTGACAAATGACACATACCAAAGAAATGAATTTTGTGCGTTTTTTTAGGATTACACTGTATTTATGTGACAGATGCAGTTTTAAATACATATCTCAAAATTCTACTTTTGCCTACAAATACATATGAATTAAATTAATTACATAGCTACACACACCAAAATTTTGACGCAGTGGATCCGAATTCGTGATCCCATTTGCATCATGTTGTCAGCATTTCTCGTAAATTCAAAATGAAATTAATAAAATCAATTAAAATACGTTTTTTGTAAGAGAAAGTGATATAGCTACATGAAAATTCCTTCGAAGCAGGAGTGACCGTATTTCTGACACGTATTTCGAAACGCTGTATTCGAGGCTGAGGCCAGAATTCTGAAATTATATCTTTTTTTATGACAACTTAACATTTTATTCTCGAATGATCGACGCCAGACCATTTTTTTTTCGTTTCTCCAACTTCAATGTGCGTCTCTTTTGAGCATCTAGCAAAAATCATCATCATCATGTTGACATCCTACCGGCCTTGATATCAACGCTCCATTTCTTCCATGTCTTGATGAAATCTTTCTCTCTTTTGTTCACTAGAGTCTCCTAGATTTTCTGGAACATAGTCCAGATGAGAGTTTAAAAAGTACCAACGTAAATTCATTAAGCATCCCAATTTTTCAAAATTTCTCACAAAGACTCGTTTAAGATAAGATGAACATATTGTACATATAAATATTTAATCAAATATTGCAAACTATTATTTATATACTCAGACTGTCTCAGACACTTAAAAAATATTATACTTGATATTAGTTAACTGAAAGTACTATGTCATGTCCATATCTGGATAATTTTTAGCATACCTTTGTTAACATTCACTGATCTGCACTGGGCCCAGTTGTTCAACTACGGCCCTGCCCCAATCAAATCACGTAATATTTCATTCTAATACATTTTAATAATAGTTATTTATTGTATAAGTGTTTTAGATAGCGTTTTATCCACGCAAGAAAGTTTAAACTCGAGAACGAAGTTCGAGAGTTTAGTTTTCGTGAGTGGATAAGACGCGACTAAAACACGAATGCTATGCAACGTTTTATCCACAATCACGGTCATTTAGAATCAGATTTCATCAAAAGATGATTTGACATTTCGCTCTGTCAGCGACTGTAACGTCAAAAATTATTGAAATTAATTTAAAAAACTTGGAAGGTGTTGAATGGTTGCTATTTAGTTTTGACTGTTTATCGATTCCATTTGTAAAAATGTGTGAAGTTGGTAAAAAATGCAAGAGAGCTATTTTGTTCCTGAAAGAATTCTTCGGGAAGCTGAAGAAGCAACTCTCCAATTATTGCCTGCGAAGTGCAGGGAAAGAAAAACGGGGGGTAATGACAATAAATGAGGAAGTTCTGCCATCGTATTTCTTAAATTTGAAGAAGTATGCAATTTCATCCATATAGTCGAAGTATTCGATGCTGAAGGCCGCTATAAAGGACCATAAAAACATAGACATTGGAAAATGTAGTAAGCTCACTGCCTGTCTGAGGAGTGAGTCGAGAGGGTACAAAGCGAAGAAAGCTGCGGTATTGGAAAGAGCACACGTAGAAGAATTTTTGACAAGGGCTTGCAATAAAGAATTTTAATATCTCTTAACCATTTAGAAATTGTAGATAATAAACTTTGAAATATTTTATTTGCATAATGGGGGTGTCTGGTGCCTGTCGTTGCTGTGAATTGACGAATGTGAAAATCAATAATGTAGAAGACAGGGGCGCATATCTGCTTGTTTCTCTACCAGATGCCAAGACCGGCGTCGCACGAAAATTCACAATTATGGAAGAAGGATTCTCTATCAATACTGTTGAGATGTGTAGAAAATACACGTCCTTACGTCCGAAGAAGTTATCCAACGACAGATTCTTTTTACGATACACTAATCAAAAATGTACTTCACAACCTGTTGGAATCAACACTTTGTCGAAAGTTCCTTCAAGAGTTGCTTCATTTTTGAATCTGGCAAAAGCAGAAGCTTATAGCGGCCATTGCATGAGGCGCACTTCAACAACTTTACTGGCTGATAATGGTGCTGACCTCACAACAATTAAACGGCATGGTGGGTGGAGAAGTTCCGATATAACAGAAAGTTGTATCGAGGATTCTATATCCAATAAACTTGATATCGCAAGCAACATCCAAGGTACTCCTGGTACTAGTCGTTCCTTATAACAGGAGACATCGATTGTTTCTACAGATTTATCAAAAACTTCGATAAGCCTATGCGTTCTCAAACCGATGACAACTACAAGTTTGTTATTAATGGAAACGAAGTGAAATATGATAAAACAAATAAGGAAATATCTATTAATATAAATGTTAATCTTAATATTAATAAAAATTAAATAAAATGTAATTAATTTAAGATTTCAATATTCCACTAGTGGAATAAAGTAATTTCATTATTCCAGTAGTGAATAAAGTGGTACTTTATATGCTTCATAAGTGTGGATAAAAGTTGTTTTACTTACATTTTATTATTTCCGTTTTAGTCACCGTTGATGAGTTGCATAGTGAGCTGATTGTCCTGGTTGCAGCATCGGGTCATGATACAACCAAATAATTGTATTGCCACCGGTACTACATACGAATGCAATATTTCATGACAATAGAGCAAGTGAAAGTGGTTCAGACTTGACCTCAAGATTTGACCTAAACTGACTGACAATCATGTGATGTAGAATAAAAACTTTTAACAAAATAAATAAGTGGTAAGTTAGGATGTAAACAGCCCAAAAACCTAGTATTTCATGTAAAATTCACCCAATTCCGTTATCACTTGATTTTTAATTTTTGCCGGAGTCGCCAGTGATTCAAACACGTCCTTTTCGTCTTTTAGCTTATAGGATCCATTTTCTATGAATTTTGCCCTAAAAACAATTATATTGTTATCGGCACTACATACAAATGCAAAATTTCAAGGCAATAGATCAAGTGGAATTGGTTCAAGATTGACTTGATTTGATTTAAACTGACTGACAGTCGTGAAGTTGACTAAAAGCTTATAAAAAGCACTTGTTTTATATAAAAAATATCTGTATATAATTGATGAATACAATATCATAATGTTATTAAAATTATTGTCTATGCCACTTTTAATCTTACACGACGTCAGTATAGAATACTTACTAGATATGATAGGTGAATTTTGAATAAGTATTTGTGCATCATTTATTAAATTGCTATGGTGTTTTTCTTAATACCTGGTCTTACTTAATAACATGTAGTGTGAAATAAATATTGTATGCGTACTATGGAAGGTAATGTAATTATTATTTTAAACATTCCCGGAGTAGCGAAGGGTCTGTCATCATACTATAAGCAACTGAATTTTTATGCCGTGATAGACATGATAAACTCATAGCTATTGGTTTATATTCTAAACGGTTGTCAGTGTTATTTCTAAGAGTATAAATATGCGAATGGTGTTTTAGCAAATTAACTAATGCTCTTATAGTTTGTTGTGCTAACATTGAGTATTGCTAAAAACAAGTTTTTAAAAATTAAATAACATCAAGTGTATGATCGATGCCTTCGACAATTGATGTGAGGTCAACGCCTTAACATAAGTATCCTTCTAATGAGTCAATATATGGCTTCATGAGAAAACATTATAGGATATAACACATAGCGTGTCTAAACCAATATATGTTTCGAAAGTCTGTAGATCACCAAGGTAAAGGTGGATGTGCATATAGAGACTTCTCAAAGGCCATCATAGGCTATCAGTTAAGAATAGATCTTTAATAACGTACAGATCCACATTTTAAGTTAAAACCCCAACAATTACATCATGATCAGTAGTATACTCAAGTATTTTGAATGGAATATATAATTTGCAAATCGAGTGTGCCTCAAGGGTCAAACTTAGGGCAACTTTGGTTTTATGTTTTCATTAACAGTCTGAACTCTATGGTATGGTAACTTTCTGTAAATATTCCTCGAAAATAGTAAAGTGATAATTGCTCGTTGTTATGTTATGTTAAGCAGGAAGGATTCAAACTTTGCAGTTATGGTACATAGGGAAATTAAACCCATGAATATGTTAATTACATTGGACTCCTTGCAACTACAAGAACAAAGAGTATATTGCATTTGATCGTCACATTTCTAAAACCGGTAATATCTCTTGTAGAGAAAAAAATGTCATATCACTGTGTTAGTAATCGAATTCTGAACAACTTTCGAAATGTCCGTTCGTCTGCCTGTGTCTGTCTGTCTGACCGTCACATTAATTAACCAAAGTATATCTAAAACTAACATTATGTGCAAAAAAACTGCGAAGAGTATATAGCTCCAATTTCGCATCATACACTAAAAGCCGGGGAGAGCAAGAGTTTCCTTATTAAAATAAAAGTCCAGAAACAGATTGGACAACTAGAGAGAAACAAACATTGCCTTTGAAATTAAAAGGAGCTTCGAATTACTTATCCAACTCATCCTCGCTACCCTCTTCTTCTATTTCGTGCATTAGAGGAAGGCCGTTCAGCAACAATAAACATTATTCCAACTATTATGTGATGTACGTGTATCTTCTCTCTCAGGTCATTCTTAAATGTTTTAAACTCGTGTCAAACTATGTTTTTCTACTAAAATCAGTTAGGATTAATCTGCTATATAAAATCGCCAAAACATGGTGGAACCAAGGCCATCGAGAAAAAATCGGCCCCCTCAAAAACTCCGGGCCCGGGGAACACACCCCCCCACTCTCATCGTGCCTGGATGGAACCTATATTTTGACTCCGGCATAACGAATTAGTTCGCGCTTTGCATAAATATTCTAAATCTACTACAGTTCACCAACAATCTTATGTAATATACCCCTACACTTGATTATACTGAACAAAAACAGAAATAGATATGTTGATTATTAAATATTTTTAGAGAATACATTTATATTTCAGTTAGTCTTTGCGTATTTGGTATCTTTAGTTTATTTGATCTTTTTTAATTTTTTGTTATTTGGACACTAATTTATATTATTGCCCAAATTCCCTAAGCACACGTTGAGTCATTTTTTTTTAAGTATACTTTTAGACTGTTGTGATTCTCCTTATATAGCATGTAACAGTTTTCAAGTAAAAATCAAAATATTACTTACGGCTTTCGAAATATTAGCCTACGTAGGTTTATTTGAAACATCCTGTTTCCCGGACAGAAGTTGAGGATTTATTTTCTCTATACGTGCAAAGAATATTTAGTCTAGTAATTATACAATTATTAGAATATATAAATATGAATTTATCTTAACAATGATTAATCGCGCTAGTATTTTAGATTTTTTTTCATTTTCATTTCATGTTCAAATGAGTTGTAAATGATAATGACATCATTTGAAATGTATCCACCTCTTTCTGAAACATAAAAAAAATTTCTTGTATTATAATGAGCTATATTTTAATGTATTTTCTTCTTTTCTAGGTAAGTAATTGATGAACACCCAGCACGATGTAATTGGTAAGCTATTATTTGGCCATATCTTCCTTAATTTAATTTACTTTTATTTGTATATGTTGCCTAATTGTAATTGATTAGTTATGATTTTATCTAAGATTAATACATTTTCGTGCTATCTATAAGGCAGTTTGATGTAGCTTTAATGCTGTTGCGATCTACAAAAGGAAGGAATAAGTTGCGAAAAGGAGGAGAGAGATATATATTAATGGTAGTTACATTACTTGTGTGGAATCTCTGGAATTGGTAGTGACTTTAACTCAATTTCATGTAGAACAGGTAGATGACTAACTAGATCTCTTGGTTTGAATTATTTTCTATAATGCGCCAACAACTGTATCCTTCTTTACATAAATATGTAAAGCAGGAGGTGGTCTGACCGTTGCATTTAGCAACTTGTTTTATGTCATTTTCTTCATTCTCCTTGTCTATTATACCAATGATGCAATGATGCATGGTGACAACTATCAAGTATTATAATAAGTAGATCATTCTTGGTCCTCAAGTTTTACTGCAGAGGACCATAGACCATCATTTTTGCTGGTTGTTGTAACTAATAGGTCATCAGCATAACCTTGAACAAGAAGATCTCCTTATCGACAATCCTTAATGGCAATTACAGTTAATGATTTACTTTCCTATTCAATCATTATTCTTCGACTTTTTAATATGGAATAAGTCCATCTTATTGAGGAGGAATTATTAAAAGCTCTCTCTATGCCTATAAATGCTTAAAGAGCTACTTATTTTACCGCAAACGTCTTTTGGTTCCATTTGCAAGGCTGTATAAGGTGTTTCCTGTGGATTTGCTGGTTTTATTTCGGTAAGATTTTGCTTGTTGTGTTGATCTAGACTTTTCGCCATTGTTTTCAAGAGGAAGAAGCCGACAAGATTTAGGCGGGTCTATTTCTGCTTTTGGTATGAACATCACTTTTAGTTCCCTCCAGGCTTGGGAGATATAACTATTTAACTTACTCAAAGCGATTGCATCTAATAAGAGGTATAATAAAAAATTTAAGCGCTAGAACAAATCTGAAAAAATTAAGGGAATTGCTAGCCTTATAAATTATTTTAACTGAAAATTGTCTACAACTTAGCGGATAATGGTTATCCGCCATTTTTATCATAATCATATTGTAAGTTTATTATACTGTTTATTGATTTTTTTTTTTATTTTCATAAACTTATATACTCGCAGCTATACGTTTATTATTTGGTTTGAAACACAGTAAGTTCATAATATAGTAAGTAAATATATGTTACATTATTAGCAGTAAAGTTGTTTCTTCATATCTCTTAATCTTGGCGACCGTACCGTTAAATCTGTTTCTGCTTACGAAGTGGTCAAATTCCAGTGCCTCCAGTGCTCCTCATAGCATACTTAATTTACCTCAAGCTTTAAAACTAAAATAAAAACCTGCAAAAATAGAACAGTACTTACTAAGATCGTCACAATAAAAGCTCTCATAAAATTTGTTTAGCATAATATTATCCTTTAATAAATCAGTTTTATTACACGTTAGTTACTTTTGTATAGCGGTGTACCTCGCGGTTCAGGTGTGCCGCCCTCACACAGTGCCTCCTTGACCTTACTTCACTCGTAGGAGGTAGACCTACAAGCAATGGCTTTTACTTCCTTATATTGACTATAACTGCGTCTATATGTTAGTAAGTTACTGAAATAGCTGTCGAGTCGGGGAACTGTTTTCAGGTCTAATTTAATGAGCTTGGATGCAGTAAATATTAGCATCATAAATGGACGACAATATGTACTAGACTTGGTCGGTTATTATAAATAATACAGATATCCAAGGTGAATACGTTAAATTGTCCCGTAAAGAGCCAAATAGTTACTTATTTTATTTTCCTTCTTCAATTCTTTGGGACTTGCCACATGTATTTTTTTCTTTTTAAGAGGTGCTCGGGGAATCTACAAAATATCACAATTAATCAGTATATTACTGGTAAATAACCTCTACGCCTGTGACTTTTACGTCAGTTAGAGGTTGCTTTTTTTTAAATAAAAGAGTAAATGGTACAATTGAAACAAGTGTTTATAAAAAACCAACACTTACCAACAGATATTTAAATTTCAACTCTAATCAGTCGATGCACGTTAAGAGGGGTGTTGTAAAATGTTTGTATGATAGGGATAAAATCATTTCTTCTAATGATGAAATACTAAACAATGAGAAGCGGTTTATAAAGGAAGTTCTTATAAATAACCAACATTGTGGGGGTTTTGTCGATAAAACCTTCATAAATATTGAAAATAACAACCAGGTACGACAAAAAACCTGAAAAACGTTACACAGCGTTAATTCTTTATGTATGCGGATTATCTGAAAAGTTGCGCTGCATCTGTGATAGATTTGATATTAGGACTGCATTTCAATCAAACATCACTTTAAGATCCATTCTGACAAAGACGAAACCGAAGAACCACGAGCAAAATTCAAAAAACTGCATTTATAGTATTCCCTGTGAGTGCAACAAACAATACGTGGGTGAGTTATCCAGACCTTTTAGTGTAAGATTGGGCGAACATCAAAATTAGATCAGAAAAAATAAAATTTAGAGGTCCAAGATCTGCGAACACGCTTGAGAGAACGGACATAGAATAAACTGGGACTTGGCAAAAATTTTAACAAAAGAGGCAGATAGCAAAAAAAGAAAAATTAAAGAATCCGCGATAATATTATTGAATGAGGATAGATTCGTGTCGAATTGTTCCGTCGATGTCTGTACAACTTGGTTACCAATGTTAAAAGAAGAACTTCACAAACTTAACATTGTAAAGACTAAAATAACTGTTAACTGTATCAACAGTTCTATGTAAATAGTAAGTATCTATGTATATTAAATATAAAAAACATTCTTAGAGCTGTGAATTTATCATATACGACAAAAAAGATTTTTCAAAGAGCCTTGAAAAAGGAAACAGATTAGATTTCCGAAACGTCGGCGAAATATTCAATTTCAAATTTTTATACTTATTTGTGTTATTTAAAAAAAAGCAACCTCTAACTGATCCTTTGACGTAAAAGTCACAGGCGTAGAGGTTATTTACCAGTAATATACTGGTTAACTGTGATATTTTGTAGATTCCCCGAGCACCGCTTAAAAAGAAAATATACATGTGGCAGGAAGGCCTACAGAATTGAAGAAAAAAAAAATTAGAAAATAACATTTAGACAATATTTAACTTAATTTTTACATGCAAAATACAAACTTAAAGTACTGATCACTTGAAACTAATTACGAAAATTTTGCAGCAAAATGTCTTCAAAACAAAAGTAGATATTAAGATGTGAGATTTTCTTGCTTATTTGGAATAAACTGACACCCATGATACGGAACCACGACAGGAAATGTTGTATATAAGAAGTAAATTAACACACTTGCAATTGCAGATTTTTATCTGTCACATTAAGATAATCTATAAACAGATTAGAAAAACCAGTTGACAGTTTTTAATATCTCTCATGTTTTTAGAGATTCTTTTTTTCAATTTTTCACTTTTTTACAGATTGATTCGCAATATTTCAGTAAGTAGTTAAATAAAGTATTTTTTTACTCAGATATAGCTCTAACTCTCACGAAATATCCAATTTACGTAGCTCTGAGGTGAATAATTCAAGCGGAAAATAACAATTTTCTGCCAAATCTATAGAGTTACATGTTCATTGCTATGCCAAATGGAAATAAAGATGAATTTAACAGTTTCAGAACCGCTGAACTGGAATCTTACTTAAGCTCCATTATTATTAAACATATGATTTTTTTGTTAAAAAATTATCCATTTCTCTTACTTCAGCATCCTGGGCTTATTGTCTTCACCTGGTTATGATTTAGCCGGAGCATTTTGTGCCCCTGTGCCACGGATCAGGTGATAAAAGTCTTAAACTGGACGAGTGTTAATGGTTTCCGGATCTGTTTGTGTTTGACTATAAATATTATGTTTTCTACGTGCTAGTGCCTCGCATTTGAATATAATGTGACCCGCTCTTTCTACTTCCTTACCGCATAATTTGTAGAGTGGCCCATGTAAAAATCATTTGTATATATGAAGCTTACTTTGCAACTTATTGCAAAAAATAACTGTTTTTTTCACGTAAATGTCCAGGAGTTAGACTATTACGTCGAGTTAAAAGAACCCTCATCTTTGCAACGTATTGCATATATTATGTTTTTTGCAATTCTGTAATAATATCAGAAAAAATAAAATATTAACTTCTGTTAAATCCAGTACGGTCCATTTATTTCGGCAAAGTTGAAACTAGTGGTATTAATATTTATAGTAAATAAAAATTATTCTTTCGACCCGTTCAATTCAGTTGAAAGTTATAAGATTTGTTTCGACCAAAAAAAAATTGTTTCTTTGAAAATTGGCTTGTTTGGATCCTGAAAATAGTATCTCATTTTGACATTAATAATAAATAGTAACTGAAAAATTGACATTTCAGTACATATTTGCAAAATACAGTTTTATCCCTAGAAATATAATACTATCAAGACAGCTTTTCCAGTGTGTTCGTAGATCATTATAATGGAACAGATGAAAATCTGCAATTGTTTTTTTACATTTTAAGCATAATCGATGAAATTTTGCAAAATTAATGTACATGTATATAACATCTTCTCTCGTAGTTCTATATCATGTGTTAGCCGGTTTCTTTCAGATGAACATTAAAAAAAAAAATGGAAACCGCATCTTAACATCACTTTTCATTTTGAAGATATTCTTCCAAATTTCCCGACAAAGGACCCCGCAGTTTTTTATAGTAAAAATGGGTTTCAGTCGATTGTTCTGAAACCTGGGGAAAATGTTCTCCTGGGCCCCCTAAAAGTTAGACATATTTGAGGTTATGTAGCTTTGAGAATTTTTTTTCTCAAGAAACGATGTATATGATCTTAAAGTACAAATCTTTCTCTTTAAAATGCCGTAGAGTTTGCTCAAATATCTTTTTTTTTTTTCGCAGAGATATCGAATTTTTAAAATTGTCTGTTCATATCATACATTTAATTAGTACGGAAACCTTATGGTCATTATTTAAATTGCAATATCGCCGTCTCATATTGAGATTTGGACTTAGTAGGTAATAGTGCATCAATTGCCATTCTGGCAGACATCACAATAAATAAATAAAGATTGTTTAAACTTTGCGAGGTTTGAGCGTCGCTTGTAAACAATAATTAATAAAAACAAACTGTTACTTTAGAAGCGGTAGTACGGTAATATTTTAGATGGTGTGACGAATTCAAAATGTCGTACTGTGACATTTGATAGAATTGATTAGTCAAAGAAACGTCAAGGTATTTAATATTTTTCAATAACTTTTTTTTTATATTTGTACGTTCGCAGAGAAAAAATCTCGTATGATACTCGTGTGAAAATGCGTTTAAGTCACTTGTATGGCTTACACAGCTCGCCTGCGCCTCGATGTGTAACTTTCATACGCGTGCCTTAAACATGCATTTTGACACTCGTATCATAAATAGCTATTATTACATTTAAATGATGTAGATATCGAAATTAGAGTGAAATATAAAACGTTGTGTGTACCACTGGCAATGTAGGTTGTTTATGCCCTTGTGCGACTTGCTATCCTCGGGCCAAGGCCCTTGGATAGAAATTCGTCACCCGTGGGCATAAACATCTCTATATCGCCCTTGGTACACAAATAACTATTTTTCACTCAGCTCAAACTTGTTGCATAAATAATTAGCCTTTTCAAAATTTTAGACACCTCTTTTTTTTTTTAAATTACTACCGAAAAACAATACATATTTCCCCTAAGGTTAAAAATTGAGATAAGTGACTTTGATCACTAGTATTTTTGAAAAATTTTAAATGTTAATAAAAATATTTTGGTCTGTACATCTTTGCTAAATTATGATAAAGCTAGATAGATTTTTTCGTGAAAAATCTCATTAACGTCCAATGATTGGACCTTTATGCCAAAATCTCGCAACAGAAGGCGAAAATATGTTGATGTCTAAGTTAACTTGCATATTCGTTTATTTTACACAAAATGCTAATGCTAATATGCAAAACCCGTGGCAATGGGAACCAAGTAATTGAGTAAAATGATGAATTCATAAAATTGTCATAGCATTTCTGTCACGGTTCACGTCTTCGGGTTCCCAGCAATTATCTTAACACACATGCCGTCGATGTATTTAGCCTTGAACTAGAGGCCTTATTTCCTTCAACTGACTATTTATTCCCTTGATAGAGAGGCCTAAGATTTATTTCAGTTTCCACTGCAGATATGAATGATTACACCATACAATAACATAAACTTTGTTTAATTCGCTTGTAATGCTATCATTTAAAATGCACATTTCATTTGCATTTTTATTAATAGATTAACCCATTCATAGTAAATCGGCTGGATATGAAGTTTTCAATGTCAAAAGTTTTTGTTGCGAATTGCGAATGATTGAAAGGATAATTGCTTTATATAATTGTTTATTTTCATTTTTTTTTAAAGCGTGTGTTCATGTTGCTCATAGTTTAAAGAAATTATTTACATGCTAATAATACCTACCGGTGCTATTAAAAATTGCTATTATAGCAGTGAATAGCAAATGAATTAATCACTGGAATTTGATTACTTAATTTATTAGTACGTTAATGACAAATTAAAACAATAATGGAAAAGTAGCCACATACCACTAGGTAATCTTTACGTATAAAGTTATACCGTTTGCAATGAAGAGTAAATGTAAATCACTAAAACGGAATGCTTTTCTTCAAAATTTGCTTCAGTGTGCGATAATGTCATAATAGTATATTCTATAACAAGTTATGGAATGGCCCATATTCCACACGAGCGAAAAGTTTGTAGGCCGAGCCGAAGGCGAGGACTACGGTTCGCGAGTGTGGAATATGCCAATCCAAACGTGTTGTAGACTATACTTTCTCTAACAAGATGTTAGAAATTGTACAAAACCGAACCACTAACAGCTTCTGATTCGTCGAAGGCCGTGCGGTATTATACCATAACAGTGTGTTGGAATGATACTTGTTCCAACACAATTTTTAGTTGTGGAATTTGTAATTTCTGAAATGGTGTTAGAGAAAGATTTTACAGAGTTCGTCGTTACCTGAAAAATCGAAATTACTTCCACATTCATGTAGTGGAGTGGAAGTAAGCAGATTGTCGAAAAATGTTGTTGTTGAAATAGGTCTAGTATGTCATAAAACGTCGAGATTTTAAATTTGAGGGAAGAAAAAATTCTGTTTGTCGGTAGGTCTGCAACTTCTTTTGTGCGCACGTTTCCTCAGGAACAATTTAAGATATTGTCTTGAAATTTGGTACAAATACGTATGTATCATGACGAGATCTGGAACTGGATTATATTTAGCGCTAATTTCGGTAAAGGGTTGTTGGTTAAATAGGGGTAAATAAGTGGAAAGTTAGTAATGCAAGCTAGTAAGAGTACAGACATTTGTGATTTGGTGTATGTACTAGAAATCAAAGCCTCGGATTTTTTTTTGTATATTTTCCAACCCCCACTCCAATATTAAAAGAGTTGATATAATAACATTGAGATATTCACTTGAAATTTGGTACGTATGTATTATGATGACATCTGAAATTATATTATATTTTGAGATGATTCCGTGGAAGGGTTGGAGGTTAACTAGGGATAAATATTTAAAAGTGAATTATTTATTATTTGTTTGCTTATAGTAATGAAACATATTCTTTATAAGATTTTGCAAACAGCTGAAAGAAAAGCTATCTATGAAAACTAAAAGAAAAACTAATGTAAAAATATTAATGGAATCTTTGCTGTTTTTTTTATCAATGTCAAATATTTATTAATTTATTTATTTATTTATTATACAACCATTCAACAGGTGTTAACCCAAATTACAGAATGGATACAAAAGTAATACAACTATTAAATATACAATTTACAAAGTAATTCGGTATTATGTGCACATAAACATAAGTGACATATAAGTAACAATTGAAAATAAAAATAAACAAGAAAACAGCTTATGACAGTTTTTTTATAGAGGCTACACTGCAGTTGAATATGTCAATTCTATCTTGAATTTTATGATATTTGTCGCATATTTGATTAATAGGAGAAAACTTTTTGATGTTTGTTCTCGGCGTCGGCAAATGAAAAGTCAGTGAATGCCTAGAGGTAATTCTAGGTACCTGAAAGTTAATACGATGAAGAATATCACTGCAGTCTAAGTTACTGTTCAGTGGCTTATATAAGAAGATTATTTGTGATTTCGTACGCCTATTCTCGAGACTTTCGATGGATAACCTGTTCTCCATTCGATCATTAGGAAAGCCAACAGCGAGGTATACACCATCTTCTCTATAGCAGGCATACTTT
Source organism: Stenurella melanura (assembly GCA_963583905.1). Classification (NCBI taxonomy): domain Eukaryota; kingdom Metazoa; phylum Arthropoda; class Insecta; order Coleoptera; family Cerambycidae; genus Stenurella; species Stenurella melanura. The sequence continues at coordinate 214,416,519 of OY757309.1, forward strand.
AAGAATCTTCTTTGTACGTTTTCTACAGTATGGAGGTCATAATAAGGACACCATATTACTGAAACGTATTCAACACGAGATCTTATAAACGAGATATATAGCAACTTTAATGTACTAGTATTAGTGAAGTCTTTGCAATTTCTAACGATAAAGCCTACCGTTTTATAAGATTCTGATGTTAGATTATTAATATGATTTTTGAAAGTGAGTTTATCATCGAAAGTGACTCCCAGGTCTCGGATGGTGTCAGGTCGAGATAACGTTGATTGATTTATTGAGTAGTTGTAATTTATTCTATGCAATTTATTTGTGAAAGACATAACATGACATTTTTGAACATTTAATGGTAATTTGTTTTCTGAACACCATCGATTTATCTTGAGAAGATTTTCTTGTAAATTATCGCAGTCAGCTGCGTTGTTGATAGTTGAATAGATTTTCATATCATCAGCGTAGAGCATAAACGAGACATTTAAGTCAGATCCAATATCATTTATAAATATGTTAAACAATAGTGGACCCAGGTTGGAGCCCTGTGGAAGTCCAAAGGTAGAGGCTATTTCAACAGACTGGTAACCACAGCATTGCACGAGTTGCTTTCTGTCGGTAAGATAAGACTTGAAAAATTCAAGGAGTATTGGAGAAAATCCATTATTAGCAAGTTCTTTCAGTAGGATGTTATGATCCATCTATCGAAGGCCTTGGAAAAATCTGTATAGATTACGTCCGTCTGCATGCCAGCATCTAATGAGTCAGCTAGAGTTTGAGTAATAGATAAGAGATTAGTAACAGTTGACCTACCACGTGTGAAGCCTTGTTGATAAGGACTGATGCGGCTTTTCATATAATTAGAAGTATGTTCATGAAGTAGCATTTCAAGAATTTTGGAAAAGTTTTTTATAATAGTGATAGGTCTGTAATTCTGGATGTTATTGCTATCGCCTTTTTTAAAAATTGGTGTAATTCTGAACATTTTCCAAGTACTTGGGAATGTTTGTGTTTTTAGAGCTAAATTATAGATTATGGTCAAAGGGTGGGTAAATACATTAGCGCAGTCTCTTATTATAAATGCGGGTATATTATCAAGCCCTGATGTGGTCTTCGGCTTTAATTTTTTTATGCAATCATATACTTATGACTGTAAAACTTTCAACATGAAATGAGTCTCTTATAGAGCTATCTTCCGTTGGGTCAGCCAGGTCATCGCTCGGTATATATGAGTCCTGAAAGTGGGAGGCAAATGCGTTAACAATGCTTTCTTGATCCTTATTCTTCTCGTTATTGAGAATCATATAGTTAGGTATAGTGGATGTATTTCGCTTAGCGTTAACAAATTGCCAGATTTTGTTGGGATTGTTGGAAACATTTTGTTCAATATTATTGCAGTACTTTTTGTACGAAATATCTATACTTTCTTTTGTGGTTCGCCTGAGAATTCTGAATTCTTCTAGTGTTGTTGGGTCATTATTTCTTTTATATTCTTTCCATCGAATTTGTTTCAGTCGAATATTTTTTATTATTTCCGGGGTGAACCAAGGTGGGTACGTTCTATTTCGAGGTTTTGTTTTAGGAACAAACAAATCAAAGGACTGATATATGTTGTCATGGAAGTAATCGCAAGCCAAATTAACATCAGAGAAATCATTTAGGCAATCCCAATTTATTTCGGTCAGCTCACGATACAGGTTGATCGGTCGGCTTTGCGAGAATTATAGAAGACAGTGTTAAATATTTCATACTTATTCATGGATGTTGCCTTGGTTTTGCATGAAACATCATTATGAGTAGTTTTGTGATGAGCTCAGAGTAAGGGCGAAAAACGTTTCAAAGGCTAAGCATTTCCAAGAAACTGAATGAAAGATTTTATGAAAATGTAATCCATTAGAATGAAAAAAAAATTAAGACAAGATATATGGATAACTAGATTAATAAATTCATTTCAAGCCTTGCATAGGGGACTATGTTGGATGCTAGTGTTATAATGAGAATGTCAAATAAGAAATTGGACAAGTTTATTTTAGAATTTTAACTTGCTAGCATAACTAGAGGTCAGGTTATCGAAAGAATGCAAATATTTCATTAATATTTTTACATATAATGTTTCTTTTATTTCTCATAGATAGTTTTTATTTCCGTTGTTTGCAAAATTCTATAGAGAATATGCTTCATAGGGATAAATAGGGGAAAATAAGAAAAACAAGTTGATAAGAGTACGAAAGCTTAGAATTTAGTGTCTAGACCTCAGATTTCATTATTACATTTTTCTACCACCACACCCACTTTATCGTTAAAGTGGCTGATAAAATAAAGTTGAGATATTAACTTGAAAGGTACACGTATGTAGGATTACCTAATTTTAACGATTGTTAAATTGTGCAAAACCGTGCACAGCCCCTTAGCTTGTGATTTGCAAAGTTATATTTTCGTTAATTTCAAAAGGTTTTACAATTTAAAAAAATATGTAATTTTGGTATAAATGTATTTACTTTCAATAAACTACTTCACGTGTTTTCTAAAGACGTACGTTTGCTTTATTACAATGAAAAAATTATAACAATAATAAGTTATCTAAATTTGGTTAGTGCTAAAACGTTGAGTATTAAACTCGCAAATTATTATTTAATTGTATATAATGTTACATGTCATCTTTAAATTTAATTCATATTTGTATCCGCGTACATTGCTACATGGTACCTCTAAAGTATACTTGATTGGTTTTAAATGCTTTTGCATTTAAATATAAGCCTATCTAGATAAACTTTTAAAAATATGATTTTTACATTTTGATCTTCTTATTCACGACTTATTGATAGCCGTCTTGTGATTCCTGTAAAGTTCTAATTGGTCTCCCTACGTTGTATCGACAGCCACACTCCATATATCGTGGTTGTCACGACCTCACCAAAACTCTTTCCCATATTTGCATAAAAATACATAAAATTTAATTTAAAACAAGCTAACTATTACACTTGGCATTTGTATATAATTGTTGCACATTCTATAGGATACTCTGCAGTTAAATGAACAAGTGGCGGCCTCGTCTAACTGCGAAATGAATGAAAGCCGCCTGAGTGTGGTCTATAATCTTATCGCATTTGTGACAAATTTATTGCTGTTAGGTTGATAAACATTATGGTCTATTGCCTAATTAGCCGGTTCTGCAATGTAACAATATTATATAACAAATATATAAATTTGATAAATTTGATAAAGTTAATAACTTCTTTATTTATTGATCGATTTTGTTTAAAAGCAACACATTTCTTCCTCTTGCTAACATTACTTATTATCCAAATTTCACTCCAATTCGACTTTTCGTTCTTAAGTTATCATGCTTACAAGGACGTGAAGGACGGACAGACAGACAGGCAGACATTTTGAAAGTTGTTCAGAATTCGATCACCAACACAGTACATGAAAATTTTGTCTCTTCGAGCGATATTATCGGTTTTAGAAATGTGTCGGTGGAATGCAATATACTCTTCGTTTTGTATCTGCGAAGAGTATAAAATTAACGACCAAAAACATCGCATCATATTTTGAATTGTCTATCTCACTCCTATGCAGGTTCTTCTGATATATTGTAACGATCTAAAAGAGGTTCTTAGCTTCTCTCCTAATATTAATATCTGTCAATACGCCGACGATGTGTCAATAAATATTCGAGGGACTAATATCGAACAAGCAGTCAAGTTAGCAAATTCTGCTGTACAACGCATGTCTAACTGGTGCAATGTAAACGCTCAAATAATTAACACCTCTAAAACTAATTTAATACACTTGAAAAATCAGAACTACAAAAACAGTTCTAGTCTCCTTGTTAAACATGATGGTACCTCCATAAAACAAGAACCAAATACAAAATTTCTCGGTGTACACCTCAATGAATATTGCAAATGGAAAACCCATATCAACACAATCGCATCAAAACTTGGCAGTGCTAGCTTTGCCTTATTAAATATCAGAAACTTAGTGAGTTTTTCATCCTGTAAAGCATTTTACTTCGCATATGTACAGAGTCGCCTATCGTATGGAATAATGTTTTGGGGCACTGATAGTGAAACGAGCAGAATATTCACTCTACAAAAAAAAATTATCAGAATCATGAATCATGCTGATTATAATGATCATTGCTCTCCACTTTTCCGGAACTCGGGCATTATGACAGTTTTTTCTCTATATATTTACAATACAGTATTATTTGTCTATGACAACCTAAACAAATACGTAACAAATGGCTCAACAAACGTCTCTAATATCCATACCCGACAAGCCCATTCACTATGTATTCCAAAACACACATCCACATTGTACGAGAAAGGTCCATATTACATGGGTATCAAGTTGTATAACCAGTTACCACAGGAATACAAAGATATAAAAGCTAGAAGCATTTTTAAAAACAAAATAAAACGCTACTTTCTCAATCGACCATATTACAGCATAGCCGAATATTTTGTCTAAATCCTCCATCATAAAATGTGTTTGTTATTGTTATTATTGCTGTCTTATTTTCCGTATTAATGTTAGTTGTCTTTGCTTGTCTGTCCTCTGTTTTCTAGAGTTATCTTTTCTAATATGTACACGATGTAGGTATATGCATCTTTTTCTTTTTTGTCTACTTTGTCTTATCTACCTAATTTATACAATTATCTGACATACCAATATTCTGTACAGAATCTGACTGGGAAATAAAATTATTTATTTATTTATTTATTTATTCCATAATTATTTATCCCACTCACGGGTTCCCTTTCTAAACATCTGCTTGCCATGTTTGTCAAATTGTTTATCTGTCAGACCAATCAACCTGTGATCGCCCCCATGTATAAGGGTCACAAATCGATAGCAATGAACAAAAAATATGGTCATGTAGAGAAAAATGTTTCAAGAAAGCGTTTTTTGCTCTCGAAAATCGATCCCCGAGCATAACCTAAAAAATTAACAGTAAAAAAATGGTTTTTTGGGAATAAAAAAAAAACTTGAACGCCGATCAGGCAAAGTTAAATGCGAAAGTTATAGGTATCAAAAAAACCCCATCGATTAACGTGTCTTGAATTAAAATTGGATCGGTAGATTTTGAGAAAAATTGGAAAAACCGTCAAAAATTGCGATTTTTTGTTTTTGATTCAAAAATTCGATTTTTCATAAAAATGTCTAATAATCCACACAAATGAAGCCCAAAGCAAGCCAAAAAGATGCTTTTTGAACAATTTAAAAATTAATATTTTGCCGAGTTATGACCATTTTTCTAAAAAAACACGTTTTCGAAAATTGTCTCCTCTTGGCCGAGGGATGGTCCTACAGAGTTGTTTTGGAGCTTATTTTTGAAAAATTAAATGAGTTACGTGGGAGAAACCGGTGGAACAAAAAAGCGCTTTTTTCAAATCGATTTTTTAATATGAAAAAAATTACAAAATTCATTATACTTTTAAATAGAGTTGCAGTACAACTCTTAACGAAAAAAGTAAGCTCCTCTGTAGGACCATCCCTCGAGCAAGAGGAGCCAAATTTTAGAAACCGTCTTTTTTTAGAGAAATGGTCTGCAAAAAATAATGTTTTTTAAATTGTTAGAACAGCATCTTTTTTGGCTTGCTTTGGGCTTCATTTCTGTGGATTATTAGACATTTTTATGAAAAACTCGAATTTTTGAAGCAAACGCAAGAAATCCCGATTTTTGACGGTTTTTCCGATTTTTATCAAAAACTACCGATCCAATTTCAAATCAAGACACGTCAATAGATAAGTTTTTTTATACCTATAACTTTCTCGTTTAACTTTTCCTGCTCGGAGTTCAAGTTTTTTTTTATTCGCAAAAAAACATTTTTTTACTGTTTTGAATTTAAGTTATATTCGTGGATCGATTTTCGAGAGCAAGAATCGCCATCTTTTCTGAAATATTTTTCTCTACACGACTATATTTTTTATTTCCCACATAACATCTCATGAATATGTACATCCATAGCATATACATTAGGTGTTGGAATTTGAATATGTATTGTTAAATATACATATGAAATGAAATGTATATTCAGCTACTGATGTCCATCAGCGTCATATACAGTGTATATTGCTGGAGGTATATACATAATGATTTATACATAACATGTCCATTAAGGTATAATTAAATTATACGCGTACACGAATTTTATCTCATTATCTGATGCGCATGCGCTACTAATTTATGACATACTACGTCAGCGCACCACCGCACCAGGCATCATTTGTTTATGGATTGTAGTTTGCAACAGCCGGCGCCAGCAGCCATTAAGCGTTTAAGCCCTGTAGTGTTGTGTGCATAGTGTTTATGTGTGATGAAAGTTGACTCTTTCTCATTCTCTGGATTTTATATTTGCTTATTGCTATATTATGCTGTTACATTTGCATGAAGCTCCCATGATGTAAGAGTATATTTATTATAACGCAATTATTTAAATTTTGTAAATACATACTCTTTTAGGATTAGAAAATTTGCAAGTTTCATATTTAACTGATTGTGGCAGGTGTGTGTTTAGTTAAGATGGCGGAAAGTGACAGAGGCCTAAAAATTTGCTGTTATGTCATATTGGGTATGTATTTTATAAATATAGTGAATAAAAATTACATACGTTCATATTATATAACTTACTGATGGTTGAGAATGTTTTAAACATATATGTAGGACATGAGTAACTATAGTAGGTATTATACATATGTTTACAATTTGTTAAACTACTGGAAGGTAAAGAAGTATACGTCAATATTGAACATTTTAAATATATTGTGTAATATTAGGTTATTTTATAAAGTTTGTGTATGTTTAAAATAGTTATATAAAATATATTTCTTATTAAGCTATCTGTGTTTTATTACCTCTTATATGGATACTATTGGATACCTCTGAAGTAGTTCCCACGAGCATCAAAACACTTGAACACTTTCATTCGATGCGTGCTGCTCCAATCGTGTTGGTATCATCGAGATGATTAAAACTGTTCGTTTTAATCATCTCCCGATGATGCCAACATGACTGGGGCAACACGCGTCAGGTGCAGTATTCAATAAGTGTTTTGATGTCCGTGGAAACTACTTCAGAGATATGTAATGTATATTCATAAAATATACGATTGTGTATATGATGTGTGTTTCATATCCAGTGAATGTACATTGCATATGTTTATGTACATTCACTGGATATAAAATAGATATGGAAGTCGGCGACAAACGTATCTGCTGGGAATGTTAATTCCACATCCATTAGATGTGCATTAGATATACTTTCTCCATCTTGTGGATATACATATCCATAGATTGAAGATACAGTGTATGTACATTGCATATCATTTTGTTATGTGGGTTACTGCTATCAATTTGTGACCTACACTTCACACGTTGGTTGATCTATGTCGTGGCAAAGAAAAGTGCACGAAGAGACAAATTAATTGGTGTACTGATCACCCCAAACTAGAACGACTAACTCGGGGAACAGATAAACAGAGCCGTACTTTGAATATATCTGTCAATCTCAACTTACCAGGCGCGTCATTAAGTTTCTACCGAAAACACGATTTTTAAATCTCTAGTATTATTTTGTTTATTATAATACGCAAAAATGTGAAGTACGCCTCTATATACGTGTCTGCAAGTAATAGCGCCGACTTTAATATTTTGATGGCCAGTTTTTATGTCCTCTTTTATATGCAATAAATTAATGTAGACTGTAATTCTTATTTGATCATTTATATCAGTTTTCCGGTCGCCCTCGCAATAACACTATCACTTAGTTTCCCAAGGCGGGCGATTTAAGTATCCTTATATAAATGATTTTTCGTAAATTAAATCAAACCTTTTGTACCTTATGGGTCTCACGTGTTCGCTAACTCCCGGTGTAATAGATTAGGCGAATAAACACTAATGACACTAACCTTGAATGTTCTTGCGAAAATGTACTTCTATATTATAAAAATCATCATGACATGCATAGTGCACATCTCCGTAAAGGTGAGAACGTGCGTTTCAAACTACATGAATAAACCGCCTGCAGGGATATTTGATTTAAAACCAATTTTATTTCATTGCAGTTATTTTAAAAGTTTATAAATATTTGCCAAATTCATCAAATACTGATTTTCTGAATCAAACACTATTGAAGTTAATAGTTATGTAAAAATGTCATAAATATTCATACTTTAAGAATTAAATAATCTCGAAGTTTACGTATAAAAATATACTAACTTCAGAAACACCGTCAGACATAGTTTATTCTGTTGTATTGGCTGTTATTCATTTCCAAAATACAAGACGGTGTGTCTGGTATGAGTTGTTATTATTTACATAAAACATAAATATTTACAGGGAAAAATAACTAACCCGTTTTATTACTCATAATCTATTTTTCTCTAGAAATGTAAATCTGTGAAGATTATAATTCACCCAAAAATTCTCTCGAGTTTATGCACACCTCTTTGGGGCCTTATCTGTCTAAAAAGTCAAGGCCTTCTTTAGATTTACAACAATTTAGTTTTCATTCACATAAAATTTTGTTGCTAACAGTGGCGTATCGTTAGGTTTAATAAATAAAACGCTATTTAGAAATAATCCATAATCACTTTTTCCAGCAATTTGCCAGGATCTGCAAAGTTTCTTTCTCGTACTTACAACGCATTGGCATACATTTTGTGATTCTTGAGTTTTTTTCTATTTTAGTAACACTGGCCTTGGATACACTCCTTTAGCCAAGAGACTCTAACAAATTATTCAATGTACGTATGTCTGTAAATTCAATCCCAAAAAAAACGAAACATTTGGTAACCTTTTAAAACCATCCTAAAGAACGAATAGTGATCTACACAGTGGACACTCACTTCACATCAAGGGGTCCGTCTTGGTGACTTTATAAGTACGAAGTTGAAATGGATAGAACGGTTTAATCAACAGAGGTTTATAAAAAGGATTACACAGGAAACGATTTTCCTAACCGACTAACCTCCCAAGTTTTATTAATTGTTGATTAAATTTTAATATCACATCTTTTTATAAATTCAATTATAAGAAAATATATCCTTCGTTTTATGGCTTAAAATATAATTCATACTTAAGGGCATGGCCAGATTTTTGTCCGATAATCGTTGTACAAACATGTTAGTTTCTTGTTTATATCTAGGGCAAGCTAGGAAAATATGTTTGATGTCGCCTGGACTTCTCTTCGATGTAATATGCGGATTTAACAAAAAATAATTTGTGGGATGTTCAGCATATATATTCTTATAGAACGTATCCCATTCCAGGATGATGTTCTCCTTCAGAGTCCTTATTATATCGCTAAAGGGTATACAGTAGCATCTATGATTGTAGTCGGCACTTGCTGTCTTTGCCAATAAATCTGCTTTTTCGTTATTTACCATTCCAGAATGGGCCTTAATCCACATGAAAGTTACCTTATAACAATGAAGAGAGAGCCGTACATATAATTTTAAGATGTCTATGAGTAAGGGAGAAGTTTTTACGGTTATATGATTGAGACACTAAGTGCGCTAAGGGAATCAGATATAATAATAAGTTTCTGCCGGACTGAGGTCACAGTATTCCAAAGCTTTAGGAATGGATATGGCCTCTGCTGAAAAAATAGAAGTTTGATTTGGGAGTCTGTATTTTACTGAGACTTCAAGTTCGTTAATGTAAATAGCACAGCATGTGCCGTTTTCAGGTTTTGACCCACCAGTATAAATTTGTTTTTCTTCTGAATATTGCCGAATGGCGTTTTTAGATACGACTTTATTAGCTACTTCGTTATCGCAAAATGGAGGTTTGATTACTAACGGGGCCAGACAGGTGTGGGAAAAATGGTTCAAGTGTACTGAACTTCGAGGATAACACTATCATTTCGACTACTATTACTAGAAAACTCCGCTAACGGGTGACACTTTTTTTTATTCCAATATGTATTAGTGAGGTTCTTAATGCATAAGTTGTATAATGGTTTTAATAAAAAGTCGTTAATCCCTGCTCTTAATTTAAGTAGGAATTTATCACTGATTAGTTGTCTTCTAAAATTTAAAGGAGGTTGCCTAGCCTCGACCCTTACAGCTTCTGCTGGACTAGATTTCATTGAACCTAGGCAAACCCGAAATACTCTGTTCTGAAGAATTTCCACACGATGAAGTAAATTGTTGCTGGCTGCTCTAAAATATTTCGCTATAATCTATGACTGACATAATAAGTGATTTATATCAATAATGCTATTTCTGGATCTGCTCCCCAACTAACTTTATTGCAGCTGCAAATAGTGTTTAACTGTTTTTCAGATTTCGAAATTATATTTTCGATGTGTGACTTCCATGTTAATTTCTGATCGAGATGAAAACCCAAGTATTTCACTACGTTTTATATGGCACCTGACAGTGATCTAACAGAATTGTTTCCCGAACAGCTAAATTATGTCTGAAGAATATTGAGACGAAAGTTTTAGTATAAGAGATTAAGAACTGTTTTTCCATCGACCATTGTTTAATTTCATGAAAAGCTTTATCCAGGGATTCGATGGCTAAGTTTATTTTGATTCTTGACTTATTGTTATTATTTACATAAAAAACATAAATATTTAAACATTTATTTGCGACGTGACATATAGTAAGAAGTAGAATTTCTACTAAAAGGGTTGCACTTCGCCATTTATTTTCACTATAAAATTAAAGTTGAATCGTTAAAACGTACACTGAAAGAAAATAATACAGACGTTATTATTATTATTACATCTGGCACCATAAAATGAGACAGTACTTTTTTCTTAATTTTGCAGTTTCGCAATTTTTAAGTCATGCTATTAGAAGTCGAAGGTTAGAGTAAAATAAAAGAAAGAAATGCAAATGAGACGCTGAAGTAAATCCTTTCAATGGTAATAATTTAGTTAGCTATGTTTTTTTATTTTTTCAGAAAGTATTTCAAAACGCAGATTCAAGAAAGAAGTTTTTTTTTATAATGTTCACATAACTCTATTTACACGAGTCGTTTAAAACCTTATAACTCCATGAAATTAAAGACAAATGTACTAACTTTCAATATGTGTAATAGACACTCTGTATTTGATTTCTTCTTAAAAAGTAATTTTGATTAGGAGTAAAAATTTAGAGCGAGTGTCTTTCGTTTACTTCCTTCGATCCTGTATTTGTGGCGTTGTGCGCATCTCATGTGCATGTTATTGGTTTCTTTGTGTGCCTGTGAGAAATCGTCAGCCGTTGTTTGTGTTCGTATTGAAATCTTTCAATCTCAAGTCGGCTGTCCCAAGTAGAAACACAGTAATTGTAGTCGGGCTAAATATCGGGAAAATTGATTTTTAATGAATTATGTTAGCCTCACAACATTTGAAGAGATATTGTCATATATTTTCACAGAAGTTTCGTAAAGGACTTGAATTGCCATTCTCCATTATCAGAGTAAAAATATATTTAAAAATGTTTGATTAGCAGCATATACTTTGCTTTTAAGTAGCTTCGAAATCTATATATACATCCTGTTTATACGCAAAACACAGTAACTGCATTTACTTTATTTGTAACTGGTAGATACTCAAAAAGTAAACATTAGATATACAGCAAGTGTGTTTGGGTGTAGGAAATTGACAAGTGAGACACACCTAGGTATTTAAATAGAAATGAAGGTCTCTTAAATAACTGAATCAAATGCTGCCCATCATTGCACACAGTAAGCGGTGGTAATTATGGAAAGGGTGATCTGACCATCATTTTCAAAACAAAGTAACTGCTCAGACCATTCAAAAACACAGTAATGTCAAAGTACTTACTGTGTTTTCCAATGGTATTTGGCTAATACTGTGTTTTGTTCCGGTAGAACTACTCATTCAGAGTCACTTACTGTGTTTTGTGCACATAATAACTCGTAAATGTTTATTATTTAGTCAATTATAAGTGTTCCACAAGACGTGTTGGGACACAGTAAGTCCAATACTTTAGAAAACTCAAATTTTATAAGTTTGTCAATTACTGTGTTTCTGTTTGGGACAGCCGAAGTTTCTCTAATTTTATTTCAATTATTAATTTAATAATTGTGCTACAACTTATTGCGTTAAATTCAATTGAACATAATATGTATATTGCACGTGTGTGTCAATGGTTGTAATATTATTTGAATATTCAATTCCTATGGTTTTTTTAATTATTGCCAATATTTACAAAAGTAAGTATCTATATAAACAAAATAATGTTTACATTAAATTTGCAGAGATTTAATGTGGGAAACACAATAATCAAACTAAATAAATATTTACAAGTAATTTATTAATGCAAAGAGCTTAGGAAAATATGTTGATTTAATAAATAAAAAAATAAAAAATAATCGTCAGTGATGATGATGATGATGATGATAAGTATATGATTACGTATCAGTAAAATAATTTTTTATTACAGTATGAAGATATTCATTCTCAAGAATGAATAAAGTCGCTTTATTATTACTATATAAAAGATCTACAAGAGTTATTGTTATATTTAAAGATCCGTGGATAAATGTTCTCAAAATATGTTATTTTAAAAGTTATTTAGGAAAAATGACATTTTGTTCATGTTAGCCAGAATTCTGAGATGTTCAGCTCAAAGGCAATACCCTAGCAGAGTTTCCTTCCATTTCATTATAATAGATCGGAAGTACCTACCTATCGGATATGAAGTAAATCTAGAGTTGGTTATGCGTGTCAGCGCATAAACATTTATATGCATGTGCGAAACAATATCTTACCATGAAATTTCCATATTATCCAAAGCTGATAAAGTCAATTTATTATAAACACTCGAAGAGAACTGGAGAATAAGGGTACATACTTAACGCTGAATTAACATGCACGAGTATTTTTCAGTGCCAATTACAAGAATAAAAGTATATTACTAATATCTGTTCTAAATGTTTTGGAGTTAAACTTCGGCGTCTTTCGTTGAAAATCCATTTATATCGCGAGAAGGACCACTCGACGTCGACACGTCGACAGATGTAACTGGGACATACTTAAAATATCTAAACTTTCGCAAATTCGCCACATGCATGCCCGGTGTAGCAAAGTTCCCTTCATTGCCGTTTAAAAGGTCGATTACACCTGTAATCGTAACAAATCAGGGATTTGAAAAAAAAGTCTGGAATTGTCTTTGTACCCCTGCAGCAATCTCTGCAATTGAAAAACATATTGACGAAGATCGAACACAACGTTTATTGCATCCACTGTAGTAAATTCTGATGTTGGCTGATATTGAAGATCCCGTGTGGCTAGTGGAATTAGTGAAAAATATCCGTGTATGGTCTTCAGATTTTCTTGAACAATTGGATCTATAAATGCCTATTGTGCCTGCGAAATAGCAACTGCGTCATTTGGATTTAACTGCTGTATTACGCATTTCACATTTTCAAATTGACAGTAAAAGTACGATGCTGCCTTTAGCCAAGTTTCTCATCGTATTGTAATGGGTTCTGGAGGTAATGAATGAAGCATTTGGTAGAATTTCGTGAAAGTCGTATATGGCTTGATGTTTTAAGAAAAACTTTCTTTACATTATCTATTAATTTATCAACATTAGAGAGCACATCCTAATAGTTTCAGCAATCATACGAAGCCCATGTGCTAAAAATGTATTCCTATATGTTTCCTTCAATATTCTTCCCGCAGCTTTCTTATTATTCATCCCATCGGTAAGAAATAACTTAGAGTAAACTTATACTCGCCAACTTACTTCACTTTTTATATAATTGTTGCACTTTCTAAATTTACTCTTCGCAGTTTTCTTTTTTTTTATAAATAATATTAGTTTTAGACATGTTTTGTTTAATTACAAAACATAAGAAAAATGTTTTTTTCAAATTTAAAAAATTAATAACTTTTTTATTTATTCATCTATTTTGTTCAAAGACAATACGGCTCTAGATAACACTAATTTACTGTTAAAAACATGTTTCAATACACTCGGAATTTTCGTGCTTACAAGAGACGTGACGGACGGACAGACAGACAGACGGACGGACATTTTGAAAGTTGTTCAGAATTCTATCACCAACACAGTGATATGAATTTTTTTTCTCTGTGAGCAATATTACCGGTTTTAGAAATGTGCCGATCGAATGCAACATACTCTTCGTTTTGTATTTGCGAAGAGTATAATAAGAGCTTGTCCTCATGTTCTGCATATTTGTCACCCCAATAGTCTTGTAAACTTGAATTTACTACATCCGCTATAGTCCAAGAATTTGTAGCTTCTAAAACTTTAGAGGAGATCAAGTGTCCGCTCATTGCACAATTTTCCTCCAATGCACACCCATTAAAACATTCGCTACCTTGAACCAGCAAATATTAATTGTTGTTTCGTCCACGCTAAGCCAGAAGTATTTCCCATTAAGCTCAGAAAATAATTTCTGCCTAATATTTTTGCACTCTGTAAATATCATTTTTCCCTTAGTGCACCTTAACATTACTGTATTTGTCAATAATACATATTTCCAAAAATTGCCTAAAAATAGGATTCTTTAGTTTTGACCACAGTATGTTATTTACATCCTATCAAGAATTCCACTAACTCTACATTAAAAACCGCTGCCTAAGGAATCACTACTTCCACATCCAGATTATTCGTCCAAGTCACTTTAAAGGAAACATCTTGACTATATTTGCACTCTAGTATGTGGAAATTATTGGTCATAGAATTTTAATAATATTTGGGGTAGATGTCATAGAAAAGTTTGAGGAGTTGGTTTCTACCATATACGTTAAAAATGAAGTTTCTAGTTTACCGTACTTATTTTCCACTATTTACAACCTACCACCTTAATGGAGTCATCTCAATCAGATGTCACTACAATACATACGTGTACTAACTTTCAAGTGAATATCTCAATTTGATGTTATCAATCCCATTAATAATGAAGCGGAGGTGGTAGAGTTTGAAAAATATTAGAAATAAATCTGAGGCCTTGGTTTCTAGTATATACACCGAATCCCAAATTTCTGTAGTCTTACCAGCTTGCTTTACTTATTTTCCCCTATTTGCCCCTATTTAACCCCCAACCCTTCAACGGCATCATCTCAAATTATGATCTAGTTTCAGACGTCGTTATAATACATACGTGTACCAAATTTCAAATGAATATCTCAATTTTATTTTATCAACCCTTTTCATATTGGAGTAGGGGTGGTTGGGTTGGAAAATATTATAAGAAAATCTGACGCTGTGGCTTCTAGTACCGAATTTCAAGTTTCTGTAGTCTTACCAACGTTTTACTTATATTCCTCTATTTACCCCAAATTAACCCACAACCCTTCAACGGAATCATCTCAAAATATAAACTAATTCCAGACGTCGTTATAATACATACGTGTACGAAATTTCAAATGAATATCTCAACTTTATTTTGTCAACCCCATTAATGGGGTAGGGGTGGTGGGGGGGTTGAAAAATATTATAAAAAAATCTTAGGCCTTAACTTCTTGTACATACACCGAATTTCAAGTTTCTGTACTCATACCAGCTTGCTTTACTTATTTCCCCCTATTGACCCCTAAATAACCCCCAACCCTTCAACGGAATCATCTCAAAGTATAATCTAGTTCCAGATGTCGTTATAATTCATACGTGTACCAATTTTCAAATGAATATCTCGATTTTATTTTATCAACCCTTTTAATAATGAAGTAGGGGTGGTGGGGGTTGAAAAATATTATAAATAATCTGAGACCTTGGCTTCTAGTACATACACCGAATTTCAAGTTTCTGTAGTCTTACCAGCTTGCTTTATTTATTTTCCCCTATTTACCCCTATTTAACCCCCAACCCTTCAACGGAATTATCTCAAAATATAGTCTAGTTCCAGATGTCGTTATAATACATACGTGTAGAAAATTTCAAATGAATATCTCAATTTTATTTTATCAACCCTTTTCAAATTGGAGTAGGGGTGGTGGGGGTTGAAAAATATTATTAAAAAATCTGACGCTTTGGCTTCTAGTACATACACCGAATTTCAAGTTTCTGTACTCTTACCAACTTGTTTTACTTATATTCCTCTATTTACCCCAAATTAACCCCCAACCCTTCAACGGAATCATCCCAAAATATAATCTAATTCTAGACATCGTTATAATACATACGTGTACGAAATTTCAAATGAATATCTCAACTTTATTTTATCAACCCCTTTAATGGGGTAGGGGTGGTGGGGGGTTGAAAAATATTATAAAAAAATCTGAGGCCTTGACTTCTAGTACATACATCGAATTTCAAGTTTCTGTACTCTTACAAGCTTGCTTTACTTATTTCCCCCTATTTACCCCTATTTAACCCCCAACCCTTCACCGGATTTCCTCAAAAAACAATCCAGTTCCAAATCTCGTTATAATATATACGTGTACAAAATTTCAGGTCAATATCTTAAACCGTTCCGGAGAAAGCGTGCGGACAAAAAAGTTACAGACAGACCGACAGACAGACAGAAAATTTTTTTTCGCTCAAATTTAAAATCTCGACGTTTCATGACATTCTAAACCTATTTCACGAATAAAAAATTTTGAAATTTTTTTTGCGATTACTATACTTCCAATCCACTACGTGGATGTGGAAGTAATTACGTTGCGTGTCACTGTAAGTAAAGCCACCTACGCTCCGTTTATGGTTTTCCGAAGAAACATGTGCATTAATATTTATTTTGCATGACTACGAAATTAAGTTGTCACATCTAGTGCAATACAGTTGTCTACCAACAAAGTGTAATATCAGCAATATCACAAATCCAAAAATTTACTGTAGCTTGCGTCAGTTCAGTACGATGCGAGATTTTAACTCCACGTTTTTAGTTCTTACATTCGAATGAATCCACAGTAAAGGAGACACTGAGTAGTTCTGTTAAATTACTCCCCTCCACGCCTGGGATTTGTCTTCAGTGATGTAAATTGCCTGCAATTTAAAACAAGCTAACCATTATACTCTTGGCCAATTTACTACACTTTTATATATATATATATAATTGTTGCACAATCTATAGGATACTCTTCGCAGTTTCTTTGTAGTTTTAGACATTTTTAGTTTAATTACAAAGCATTACAGAAATTTTATTTATTTTAAAAATTAGTAACTTTTTTATTTATTGATGGATTTTGTTAAAAAACAATAAGGTTCTTCCTCTAGCTAGCAGTAACTTACTATCCAAATTCCAATACAATCTGACATTTTGTGCTTAAGTTATCGTGCTTACAAGAAACGTGACGGACTTAGAGACAGACAGACGGATAGACGGACATTTTGAGAGTTGTTCAGAATTCGATCACCAACACAGTGATTTGAAGATTTTTTTTCTACGTGCAATATTATCGGTTCTAGAAATATACCGATTGAATGCAATATACTTTTCGTTTTGTATTTGCGAAGAGTATAATAATATAGTATAAAACATTAACATTATAAAATTAAATAAAATAATTTAGTATAACACCGTATGGGGTTATGTAGACACTAGTTTAACCTGCGTGGCCGTAGGGGACTGTGTGGATGCTAGTTGTTGAATGAGAATTTTGAAATAATAAATTATACAAAGGCCTTTAAGGAATTTTAATTTGCTAGCATAACCAGAAGTGAGGTTATCGAAAGAATGTAAAGATTTGATTAATATTTTTACACATAGCTTTTCTTTTAGTTTCCATGGATAGTTATTTTTTCAGATGTTTGCAAAATCTTACAAAGAATATGTTTCAATATAATTTAATATGTTTCATGATTTTTGTTTTTATACTTTTTGAATGTTTTATACGTGTTTCCAATATACAGTATCTGTAAAAGCCATCCCTGGAATCTGATAGGTAAATCCGACCTGTGTTCATTATATACTAGAAGACTTTTTTTGAAAATGGATTTTATTCTTTGAAAACTGTACGATGTCCCCACCTCACTTCCAATATTTTGGAAATTTGTGAGTTAACTCTGTTATGTTCTTATGGTAATGGCCTTGATGGCGGAAACATGTCGATGTAGAATTAAAGAAATCTAATAAAACTTGTTTGTATATCACCAATTAATTATTGCTTCTCATTAATGAGAATTTATCTTTGAAATCTGCGATCTCTCCAATGTTATCTATGTTATCTATTGATCACTGTCCTAAATCCTCACTATTTGCATTTAATATTCTTAAATAGGAGAATTGCAGGAAAATTGTAAAAACAGCCATGAAAATATTAAATATATTTTTACGACATTTGTTAGGCGAGGATTATATATAACTTTACTATTTTATGTTAACGGCCTTCGACATTATGTATGAGATTGTTTTAGTGCTATTAAATCATATGAAATATATTATGGTCATGTAAAGAACCATACTGGGATCGTTATTTTAATAGAAATTCAATTAGGCGTACAAAATTACAATTTATAGGCATGTGTCTGGTTTGAATTTCTAACAATACCAATTAATACTAGATATTAAGTTGCTGCCAAGCTGTAGTTTTAATACGTTACTAAAGGCTTTTTATCCTCAACATTGATTTGCAGAAATCCCATGATAAAAGACGATAAATGTTCCATAAAAGGAGTTAGATTAGTATTAAGGCTTATACAATCACAGATATATCAAACTTAATACTTTTTGTACAAGATAATTGCGAATCAGGAAACATAGTCGAAGCTAATATATATTTATTTGTTTTGACTATGATATACAGGGGTGTACAAAAGTTTGGAACAGCCGATTTTCTCTAAAACTACATGTTTCAAGAAGAAATGGTTTATACAAAAGTTTCACAGTTTTTAGATTTCTGCTAGGTGACAATATAAAAAAATTATTAGGTGAATAATGCCAAGGTCACTTGAAGATCATCTGGTGTTTTTTAAATGGACGAGTATATTTTTTATTCCGGTATCCGAAAGACCATCAAATTCTGCATATAAATCAGTTGAACATAGAATCCCTGAAGGTGTGGAAGGGGCAACGAAGAAGCAGACCGGTTGGCGGAGAAGGAGCAACAACTCCATTCCCTGGCTCTGAGCCAGCTTTCGGTCTGCCAAGGAGTCTGACTCAATCAGAGTTACGAGACTGGGCCATGGCAAGATTCAACAGCTATTCTACTCAGGCCCCTGGAATGAGGCAGTCGAGGCAAGCAACCACTAATGGTTGAGTCAGCCGAGGGTCCCTTTACATAAAGGGACCCTCGGCTGACTCAACCATTAGTGGTTGCTTGGGGTCGATAGCGAGAAAATGTGACGGATAGTAGGCTTGATAACAGGACACTGTCCTCTGAATAAACATCTTCATACAATGAGCTTGAAAAACAACCCTATTTGTCGGATGTGTGGAGTTGAGGATGAAACCGCCAGTCATATTCTGTGCAGTGGCGCAGGTATAGGCATCCCTAAAGGCAAACCTACGAAATCAACCCCGGAACAGAATGCTATCCTTTGTGAATGAAGAGCACTGGTCACTTGTAGGAGATCCTGCGCATCGCGACTCACAATGGACTGACAGGTCTGAGTGCCGCGGATCTGCTTGTTTCTAATAATAATGATAAAAAGAGTATATTTACGGAGATATTGAACGTTATCTAAATATCCGAAGACGACCTATCTTCTCAGGCATTACACATTTCAGAAAGAAAAGGTTCCTATAAAAGTTTCGGCTTTTGGCAATCTACTAAATGACGATATCAAGTTTACATTAGGTGATTAATTTCAAGGTCACTTGCCGATCATTTCGTGTCTTTTTTTAAAGGTGTGGTAAAAAATAACTCAGATAATGCGTGGTGAATGTTTACCATAAACACATATTCGGACACCATGGCTCGTCACTTCCATAATATTTAAAGTCTCCAAAACTTCTCAATTACAATAAATACTTCCGTGCATGCACATTGCAAGCAGATAATAGAACCCCGTAGCTCTTCACTTCCACAGTATTTAAAGACTCCAAATCATCTCTACTGTAGTACTGTAACGAGGCATTCATAAATTTATGTCACATTACCTACAAAATTGAACTGCCTTTAACAAACGGTCTCCAAAAATTATAAGATAAGATGTCACCTGATGTCGATATTAAGGTTGATTAAAAATATGTTCGATTTTGTTATTTCTTTATTTTTACACCAATTAATATTAGGTAATAATTCAATTGGCCGACCGACGCGACACGCGACGGTGAAGCTTCAGTACATAATTGTTGGTGACCGTTTTTTCAAAGGCGGTTCGTATCTTTTCAAAAAAAAAAAAATCGCCCTATTTAATGGCCCCTTCATAATCTCCACAAAGTAAGAGAATATCTAAATATTTCAAATTTCGTGTCAATCAAGAAAAGTTATACGATTGCGGCAGCCTCTGTTGAATATTCAGATTCAGTACCAGTATCAATTATTCCAAATATACCTAACTACCAATTTTAACACAATTTTACTCATGGTGCGTTCGCCACTTTCTCCAATAAAAAAAACTTTTTCCTAATTTAGCTCACTTTATTCAAGGCATAGCTTGATGAAACTAATATTAGGCTACCGCCGAGCCATACTCTACAGTTTGCAAAAGATTTCCATAGAAATCTCTTAAACAACAACAAAGTAATGATTGAATAAATACGCAATATACGTACATACCTGTGGTATTGTGATATTTCTCTTTTTTTAAATTCCTAGATTCGATTAAAAAGAAACGAAAATTATGAATTAAATAGAGCAACTCTTAATATTTGAAGCGTAGTCCAATCAATCTGCGAAAGCCCATTGTTAATTTTGTAAAAATTGTTAGTAGAATAAAAATAATAAGATCATGTAGAAAAAGAGAATCTAAGAAAGATAGCGTTTTATTTCTCCAAATTTTTAATGGCAAATTTAATCAAAAAAATTCGTTAATAAAAATAAATTGAGCTCGAATCGAAAAAAGTTAAATTAGGAAGTTGTAGGTATTCAAATTATCTTTCGAAGTTATAGGTTAGTGCACAGACCATAGAGAAAATTGGAAAAAATCGTAGAGCAACGCTTAAAAGCTCAAAATCTTTTTCAAGACTTGTACTACCAAGTTGTTTTTTTTTTCATTTCAATATTAAAAATGGCACCCAGAAGTGGTGCCCATTTTGAGGTTAAGTTTTTGCATTGTATTTTTTTAAATTTAATATTTATCGAAACAATCAATAGTCACCATTATTTCATATAATAAAAAAAAAATATCGTACGACCATCTGGAGCTGAGATATTTTCTTTTCCTAAACATCCCTCAGTCGTTTCTATTTATTGCAGTCGTTTAAAATGTGCACAATTTGTTGTACAACAAATAACAGCGCCGAAGTTGAGTGAACACATGATGCGCGCATATGTAATGGAAGATAAATGAACATGAATGAAGGATCATTTTACTAACTTAAACAACATTATCACGTAATTCTGAATAAATCAATAAAAAAAATTTTTTGAAACCCACCCGATGATGATTTCCTTCAGACCGAAATCGAAATTCCACGATTAATAAACACACCCGAAAATCGAGTAATCCTCACTGAATCATGAATGTTTAAAAGTGAAAATTCGTAAAAAAAAACCTAAGAAAATATTTCGAAAACACCTATTATGTAATGATAAACGAACATGAAGAAAGGATCATTTTACCAATCTTAACATTATTATTATGCAATTTTGAAATGAAACAATGAAAATTTTTGATGATGAAGAAACCTGAGGAAATCAACAAAAACACCTATTACGTATTGAGGAAACAAGGAAAGCGGAATGAGTTTTTTGAAAAAAAAATTATCTCAGCTCCAGATGATCGTACGATAAAAAAAATTCCTTTTAAATGCGTAAAAAAATGGCGACTATTGATTGTCGCGGTTTCGATAAATATTAAATTTAAAAAGTACAATGGAAAAACTTAACCTCAAAATCAACCCCATTTTTGGGTGCCATTTTTCACATCAAAAATTAAAAAATCACCTTTTATTTAATTGCACATGGTAGTGCAAGTCTCAAATAAGATTTTGAGTTTTTAAGCGTTGCTCTATGATAATTCCCCGACCAAGAGCATCATTTTTAGAAAACCGTTTTTTTTTACTGAAATTTCAAGAAAAATATGCAATTTTTTTTCCTTCTTCAATTATTTGGGACTTCCTGCCACATCTATGTTTTCTTTTTAAGCGGTGCTCGGGGAATCTACAAAATATCACAATTAACCAATATGTTACTGGTAAATAACCTCTACGCCTGTGACTTTTACGTCAAAGGATCAGTTAAAGGTTGCTTTTTTTAAATAAACAACACAAATAAGTATAAAAACTTGAAATTAAATATTTTGCCGACGTTTCGGAAATCTATTCTGTTTCCTTTTTCAAGGCTTTTTCTGAAAATTCTTTTTTTGCTGTGTATGATAAATACACAGCTCTAAGAATGTTTGTTATATTCAATATCCATTGATACTTACTACTTACATAGTTAACAGTTTTTTTAGTTTTTATACTGTTAACTATATCAACAGTTCTATGTAAATAGTAAGTATCTATGGATATTGAATATAACAAATATTCTTAGAGCTGTGTATTTATCATACACAGCAAAAAAAGAATTTTCAAAAAAAGCCTTGAAAAAGGAAACAGAATAGATTTCCGAAACGTTGGAGAAATATTTAATTTCAAGTTTTTATACCTGTTTGTGTTGTTTATTTAAAAAAAGCAACTTTTAACTGGTCCTTTGACGTAAAAGTCGCAGGCGTAGAGGTCATTTACCAGTAATATACTGGTTAATTGTGATATTTGGTAGATTCCCCTAGCACCGCTTAAAAAGAAAACATACATGTGGCAGAAAGTCCCAAAGAATTGAAGAAGGAAAAAAAAATAAGATAATGCCACAAATAACATTTAGACAATATTTAAAAATATATTTCGCAATAGAAAAAAATGCTTTTTGGCTAGCAAGAACCTATATTTTTACTACATAACAAATTTGTAAGCTGCGTTAAAAAAATAATTAACAAAACTGTCACTTATTATACATTAATCGAAAAATAATTTTAGTACATACAACTTTCTCATTTAACTTTTTTCGATTCGAGCTCATTTTTTTTTTATTCGTGAAAAACTTCTTTTTACCTTTACGAAACTTTTAGGTGTACTTCGTCATTAAAAATTTGGAGAAGTAAACCGCTATCTTCCTTGGATTATCGTTTTCTACATACGGTCATATTTTTCTTATCCAATTAACAATTTTTGCAAGGGCTTGTGTAGGTTGATTGGACTAGAGGCAATATTTTATAGATGCTTACGATCGATTTCTTAAATAATTTTGATTGCCTGCCTCCATAACTAGAGCTTGAAAGTGTCTTAGACGAATTGTAAATATTGCTTCAGTTTTTGAGCCAAGAGAGTAATTTCAAATATCAATTAATTATTACGTCTTTTTATACGGTTATTTTTGGTGTATAAAATAAATGCATTTAAGGGGATTTCTTTACCCTTTCGAGGGGTGTGGTAAGGGTTAATTATACGCTGCAACTATGGAATTAACCGCTAACAGATGGTAATTGATATTTGAAGTTATTCTTTACACTTTATCGCTTTTATGTAAATTGCTTAATTGTACCTCATTATAATGATATACGTATTCATTTAAATTTATGCATTAGACTAAGAACCTTACACATGCTGGTAAATCCTTTAAAACAATTCTACTGCATCTAATACACAGTAGTTGTTTTAAATACGGTTTTGACCGTGACACGGTAATTAAACCATGATTAATATTTGTCGTGTTTAAATTCAAATAAATCTTTTTTAACTTCATCTGATTATAAGTAATTATTTAAGTAAGTCATAGTGGCATATTTTTACAATGTGTGTTTATTTAATGAGTTTCAGTTATAACAGCTAACCTTGAGTCAATTGTATTAGAAATGCATAAACTTGACCTTCATCAAATATAATGTGAAAAGTTAAGAACATAATGTGCAATATTATTTTTTTATAATAAAAATAAAGTACTCTTTAATATGGGTGTTCTTGTAATCGTTTAACAAATAAAAGGTCAAGTGTGTACACAAAACATATACAGTAACAATTTATATGAAGTAAGCTACTGTTAAAATAACAATAATTGTCACAGTAGTAGCTAATAACCAAATAATATTAAATAGCTCCGTTTTACATTCACGTACACGTACCTATAAATATAAAAAAACATACAAAACATATCCAAGTGATAGATTTATACTACAAAACTGATTATCTATTAGATAAACCTTAAAAGCCAGTGGAAAAACTACAACTGTCAGTTATAATCCATTCCGACATATTTTTACGGGACATTTGTATTGTTGTATGTATTGTCCCTACTCTCAAGAGCACGATGGTATATCTGTTGCAATTAGTCTCCTAAGATGAGATATTTCTATAGTTAATAAGGCAATAACGCAAGTTCACTGTTTCTGTTACGATATGTAATTTCAAAATGTGGAAATGTTTGTGTATGTTTATTTGTTCCTTTTATCATGACCAATATTATATAAATAGTATAAAAACATAGATTTTATGAAAAAATGCGTTTTTGGACCCAAATTTTCTCAATGATTAATTGATTTTATAAATTACAAAACAAGGTAAAAATCTGATTAACTCTGGGTACTCGCATTTTCCACATATTTTGGCAAAAAGCACAATATGAAAATTTCCCCCACTGGCACGATATAGCTAACTAACAGTGAATACACCATAATGTATGTATATACTGTTCTTAGCTATATCATTGATCTATCTTTTGCAAATATATGTACATTCAGAGGAAAACCTAATACATAAAGGTAATACATAAACTACATAAATTCGTAAATCTATATTTAATTAGGAAATCCAGACTTAGGAAACCTTCCAGAACTGTTGGACCTTTCAAACTGAACGGAATTCAAAATTTGTATCAATTCAGTATGAATTACTGGTCTACCAATGATACTTGCTCATTCATCTTGAAATAAGTTCCAACAACTTTTAGACCACCCAATGGAGAAAATTGTATTAAACGATAGATACAAAATTCACGAATAATAATTGTAATTTGCAGTATATCGGCCAAACAGAACGTTCAATTATAACAACATTTAAAGAACATCCAAGAAATGAAAGAACTAAAAGTCTAGTGTTATCCAACATGACTATATTCATAGAATAAATATCAATAACTTAAGGTTAAATTGAAATGTAACACATAATGATTCCTGAATACATTTGAAAGCTCAGGTATTGTAAACGTAAAAATAACGTATAAATAATGACAGAGAGTGAAATAGTCCGTTTTACTGGTTATTGGGTCACGGTTCATCGAACCGAGCTAGAGTTAAGGTAGGGATAACAGGATTGATTGAATCCTTTCAACCATGACATTATTTTAGTGTAAATATAAAAGCACTTTTACTTGTATTTTAGTTTTAATTATCTCCAGATGATACCAACGTGGTTGACGAAACGTCATGGAATGATAGCATTCAAGTGTTTCGTTGTTTAAGGAACTTAAGGAACTTGCTTCAGAGGAGACCTTTTCAAGTATTCAATACAATATTGGCGCAGCACGTCGCTTTATTAGGAAGCACTTCATCTTTTTATTCATCTCATCCCTAAACACTACCAAGTGTGTTATGTTTCACAATTTTGCGTAGCTTTATTTTTTTTTGACTTATTAGATTTTTGATGTTGGACATTAAATGTCTTAAACATTTTGGAACTTTCGGTTGCTATATTGGTTCCGTCATTTTGAATTTTACAAATTTGACCTCGGATTCGTACTCAGCTGTGTGTAACTCTTGCTTCCACGCAATATTTCAATAAAATTCAGTAGGGTGACTTTAAGGGGTGAGTGGAGTGAGGGGGTCACTGGTTCAAAATTGCATTCATTTCGCTTTCATACGTGTATTTGAGTCTTCCAAACAATTCTAGAGTAAAAAAACCTTAAAATACCATTTGGTTTAGAAAATATGCCATTTTGAAGAAAAACGTCATTATCGATGGGGTTAGCAAACGTATTCTTGCATGTTTAAAGTTTTAGCCGTCGTCGTAAAAATGCATTAACTCTTATTTCGCGGTTATATAGAACACGTACTTCAACGTGTTTGCACCTTGTTAGAATAAAACTTACCTTCGGTCGGTTATATCGGCAAAATCCCTTTTTTCAGAATATCCTGAAATGACCGGAAATCGAAAACGCCGCGGCCAAAAATGCATTAGAAAGTGTTTTTGCAATCTTTGGTTCATGAAAAAACATATTCTGGTACTTAATGCAAAAAATACCTTCGATTGGACCACATACAAACTTCAATTGCCGGAAAACGCCGCGACCCCGAACAAAAATGTATTTATAAGACTTGCTCGCTCCCGTCTTCTGCAGCGTTTTAACAGGGCTAAAGCAATAAATAACGAGCGTTGGTTTTCCGACGCCATGCTACGAACTATAAGTAATAATAAGAAGAATAAACTATAGAATCCCTTGAGCACAAAACTATCAGTAATTTTAGAGCAAATATTAATTTCTGAGTATGTATAGGACGTCATACACAATTCAATGAACTTAAAAAGAAACATCGTGCGAAGGTTTAAAAAGAAAAATAAGAAACGTTTCATTTGTCAACTTTTCACACGTTGCAGGACGAATGCTCACGAATAATTAATGCACAACTTTGTTATTTATTTTATTATGTGGTTTAAAAAATTCGACCACCTATATTATATACAACATGAATTCACCATCGGGCTATAAAGTACATTGAAAGCCCATTATTATGAGTATAATACAAAAAGGAAACAGAAAATTGCATGCAATTTTCCAAGAAACCAGCCTACACCATTAGTTGTCAATTGAATCAATAATAAAGTAAATTGTGACAAGTGCATAAATAAACAACAAAAAGTTCTTGCGCTGCATACTTTCAAACAAACATTGTTTACGGAACATTTCTATTGAAAGTGATTAAGACAGATGTGGTGTAATAACAATAAAGGGAGCGATTTGTTGCAATTTTATGTGGGACACTCATTTTGTAGTTCCGTAGAATCAGTACCACTACATAAAGGCAAATTATACACCACCTATAACGAATTACCATAATTAAATACCAGTGAATGAATAATAATTTTATTTATTATCGTAATTTGTTGTATTAAGCATTAAAAGTTGATTTACATCGCATTCATTATTGACCTTTTATGGGCGGTTTATAATGGCTTTGTACTGCCGTAATGAAAACATTGGTATTTATTGATTTTTTTGTTCTAGTAAAACATTTAAGAGGATTTTTTGCGGTTTATAGTATAGTAAAATAGCAATAAATATTGTATCCGGAATTCGATTGTAAAACCTGGTGTGTGGTTCGGCTTGTCGTTAGCTGAATTATTGCAAATATTTGTAATGCATTTGCAGAAATAGACACCAAATAACACAGGCACACAAAAAAATGTTGAGTACAAGAAGGCAGACCTATGTATTATCATGGATTTTGACCTGCTAAACACGAATCCGATGTCCGTTTTACCCGATTGGCTCTTGCATTTCTCCTAACCTCAAAAAACACCGTAAGAATACCCCAAAAATTGAAAGTGTAGCTAGAAATCTGAAAAAATTCAGGGATACGTGGGATGGCGAGAGAAATCGAATGGCGCAAACCAGACATCCCTACGGTCTTTCGTTTTCAAGATAGAGCAGCTCAAAGTCATCGGAAGAAAAAAAATGATTTTTTCCGCATTTCTCGAGGATTTATCTCGGAAACCAAAAAAGCTATAGACTTCTAGTTTGCGCCACTCGATTTCTCTCGCTATCCTACGTACCGCTGAATTTTTTTAGATTTTTAGCTACACTTCTACACTTATATTTTCTTAGGCATTCTTATAGTGTTTTTTGAGGTTAGGAAAAATGCAAGGGCCAGTCGGGCAAAGTAGACATTCAGGGGTATATAGGATGGCGAGAGAAATCGAATGGCGCAAACCAGACATCCCTGCGGCCCTTTGTTTCCAAGATAGAGCGCTCAAAGTCACCGGAAGGAAAAAATCTGTTTATTCCTGCACTTCTCGAGGCTCTATCTCGGAAACCAAAAAAGCTATAGACTTCTAGTTTGCGCCATTCGATTTCTCTCGCGGTCCTACGTGTCTCTCAAATTTTTCAGATTTCTAGCTACACTTGTATTTTTTTGGGCATTCTTACAGTGTTCTTTGAGGTTAGGAAAGATGTAAGAGCCAGTCGGACAAAACCGACATTCAAGGATATGTAGGATGGTAACGGAAATCCAACTACTGATCATAAACAAATTAATATGACATGGGTAAAGTAATCGCTACAGCCCGGTAGCAATGCAGCAGCTATAGCATCAAACACGTCATAGGCGTTATTTACTCCATCGTAAACCAACGCTATGGCACAAAACACTGCCTGAATTTTTTCTACATCAAATTTATCGAATATTGATAATTGGTAATATCGATGGCTTTTACATGATAAACATCATATATCGATAGTTTCGTTCGATGTTATCATCGATATGAAATATCGATACTTTCAGTTCGATGTCACATCACTATAGTCTAGTAACATAGGAAATTAGTTTTGATATACACAGAATAGTAATCAGATTTGATAATTTTAGTGACTTTTCTGTGTGACGTCACCTTCATTCTGTCTCGACCGCACTGTGTAATGAGTGCCCGAAACACAACCGCATCAAACTTGAACAATTGAATAAATGTAAACGTCAAATTTAATAAATAATAGATAATTAATGAAAATTGAACATTATGTCTTAAGTAAATATTAAAATTTATTAGTTAATTAATTTCTTTGAAATTAAATTTTTTGTTAACTGTAGAGTATAACTGGGCGGTAGCCCCACATCAATTGCATCAAACTATATCTAATATAAGATGAGCAAAAGCGGAAAATAAGACTTTAAAATTTTGACAGAATCGCCGATAATGTCTAACAATTGATAATGAATCTGGTGTCAAAAGTTAAAAATTCAAAGTAGCAAATCCAGTGGAATTTCTATAATTGCCTACCTTTTGTGGATTTACATGAAATTGGGATCAAAATTTCGTTCTTATGATACTAATGATTTCAGTTAAGACAAAGTTAATGTACAGATGCATGTAAGGTGTGCGTCTAAACCTTCGAAAGTATAATTAAAGAATAATTAATTGTTTAAAAATAATTTACAAACAAAATTTGTAAATTATTGTTGAAGAACAATTCTGCACACGCCACATTAAAATGTTGCTAATGAGATTAAGTCATAGGTATCTTATACCTATTCATTGTAATTTTTTCATCATTTGGGATTCCCGACGACCTCAAACTGCAGCGTGACCGACTAATATGTATTTTTCAGAAGTCGAACATGCATTTCGTATTTGCGGTTTTCTCCATAACTATGTCCAATAAATTAATGCAGCAGATAAAAAATAACCCCAGTAAATATTATATGTGTACGCAATCCGTATTAAACAGGTTGCTATTATAATAAGAAATTTCTAAATCTAGTAAGGGAAATAGTCATTTGTTGTATATGCACAGCAACTATATTTTTTTAAATACAACTAAAGAAAAATAGGCCTCCTATGTCACGTGATGCAAAAATGAAGGTAATTTATTTAATGGAACTCCCTATTTATTTTTTCATTTTCTTTTGCGTCCTTTCCCTGAAACAATAGTACAATTTTTTGCCACCTTCACCTATCTGGTAGAAGACTTACCTAAAGAGATTCAGCAGCGAACCAAAAAAATTATCCACTACTTCATAAATATTTTTAAAAACTTAAAAATACTAAAATATGTATAATATTCAGTAAAATTAAAATTATCGTAAATTTATCATTTTTAATATATAAAAATATTTTTTTAAATGTAAAATAATAATGTTTTATGTTAACATGTTGAAAACGGTTGATAATTAAAACACTATAAGAAGTCCTTTTGTAGATAATTTTATAAGCATTAATTTTGACCTAATGCATTTTTCTCGTAAGACCATTACAAATGGTGATAATTGCAAAAAACTGTTCATGAAGGACTTCTAGAGCTAATATCTTGAGAACGCTTGATGGTAAAAAGAAATTCATTTGAGCTTTTTTGCAGAAAATTTTATAAGCTTTGATTTTGGTCTAATGCAGTTTTCTCGTAGGATTAATATAAATCGAGATAATCGAAAAATACCGTTACAAGTTGGCTGACCAAGAAATTTAGAAAATACTTTTTCTACTTGAATTTAAACAAAGCATTACTTAACTCTATAAACTTAAAGCACCTCACAAATCATTCACTCGTTTGGTCACTTATCAGTGTGTTAGGATAGATTCCCAATGAGCACCACCACTTCAATACAAAATCAAATTTTGACTTAACCAAATAACGTTGTTTTTTGCACTTATCTCTCGGTCTATGCGTAAGATTCTTAATTCTTGGTTAATTTTAGGATATATATAATTAGTACACTATTTAGACGCTATTCTGAGATGGTTGGAATTCTATTAGGAAACATTTCCGGTCACATAATTCTTTATCATTTTCCAAACTGGCTAAAACTGTTTCCCTAACTCCTTGTGAATACAACTGCGTCGATGTATAAGCTTTTATATCTCTCTATAAATACTGATGTATATCGTGAATGGCTAGCGATCTATCTCACACACGCCACTTGTTTTAATAGCGCATCCTGAACTAAAAATTTATGACATTATTTATTTTCTAGGAAACAGTAAACCGGCCCATCCGCATAGTCATGGCCACTCAACGATCAAGGATTTAGCAGGAAGTATATTAGGAGATGACAAGAATAAAGACGATGGGGAACTGTGGAACACTGTTGAGGCGCAAACAGCTTTCCTCGGACCAAACCTTTGGGATAAGACTTATGAAACAGACCTCAAGGTGCGTATATTTTCAGTGAATGTAAAAATAACATATCTTTATCATCACACATATGAAACAAGAGACAACGTCCCAAACCTAAAGCCAAGGCTGTTGGGACGGGAGTTACACGTTTGAAAAAACATAGAAAACATTTATTATCAATATTGCTAGTGTAGGAGCTGGAATTGAATCCTGGAGCACTATCTTGACATGTCTCGCAGTGCACGTATACGTATTTACACGAATGGCTTATTTACGAACACTTTCTGTACACGATATTTTTTACTGCATTTCGTATATGTAGACAAACGATCGCAATCGCGCATTAAAATGGATTTGGCAATACCTAACTTCACTCTACTTGAAATGATATATCTATCTAAGCAACTAATAACTCCAGGAATATTGAGATCTTCATAAAATCTAAAAATCTTACATAATTACAAAACATTTCTATTGGTGAACTGTTGCTGTATATACTTAAGCCTTAAGGCATTTAGTTCTTCAAAATTCCTGGGAAAATATACCCATTGATCGAAAATTACTGGTTAATCTATAGCAAACATTTCTTCTATATATCGGGTAGCCGTTGGTTGTGAAACAGCTACATTCAAATTTCTTCCAATATCTATCTGATAGCTTCCAAATGAAAAGAAACGTAATGCAACCAAAACCTATGACGTTTTAAAGAAACCACTTCATGCTACAAATTCGTAGTAAAACCTTGCTCTTGTGATTGCGCTCAAATATGTAGCTCTTTCTTGTGGTTTCACAAATGGTTCTACTGTTTCAACGAAAAATCTGTATAATTCCTTAGATGTTTTAAATATTTTTATGAACTTTTTTTCACTTAAAACTTCAAACGGATCTATATTATTAAACATGTGCTTCTGTATGAGATTTTCTGAATATTCTAGATTTTCAATGTTCGCAATATAGTGGGGTCGATCTAGCACGAAAAATCGTACAAACGTTTGGGTCGGGATAACCATCGAAAACGACAACGACTTCAGAGGGATAATGTCTTTCGACGTATCTGATATATGAATATACAATCTTGTTGAAGGTCGACCCTTTTGTCCACACAACCCGATGTAATAAGAAACCATCATCGACGACATATATTGGATTGCTTAATTGTGGAGGCTCGACCATGGGATTGAAGATATCATAGAGAGTTGCTGTGGCTGAGACTAGCATAGCATTCCCACACTATTGAAGAGAGACAACGGGTAAGGAGCCAGTTCGTACTCAAAAAATTGCTCCAAGTCTTCATCGCTTTTTTTTTCAAGAGGCAAATGCATTGGAACATTTGCAATGAAACAACTGACACACGCTTCTCGTGGATTTTCACGAATTTTCTCATTTCGTCTAATGCCTGAATGAAAACCAAAAGAGAATTGATTGCCCTTGAAAATGAGTCCAGCCCGAAGTCCCTAACCATTTCCCTAGCCATTCTATGGGCTAGAAACTTTGCGTTCCCTTCCCTCTCCTTCTAATCATCCGATTACAATCTGGCCGGGCTCAAATCAAAGAGAAAAAAATCCGCATCTGATGGCGAAAAAATTTCTTGTTCCTGGCGAAAAATTACTTTTTCTAAAAAAAAAGAGAAATAGAAAATCGGTTTTTCCGCAACCATTTGTTTCCTTATACCGAAAATTATAAACAAGTGATAAACAGCTGAAGTAGGAACATTAATACATAATGTCGGATTTGATGGTGATATGTGGCCAAAATTAAGGAAATTGCAACAGTTTTAATTTGATTTTCGTTTTACCCTCCCCCTCCCCTTCTAATCGACCTAGCGATTTGAAATTTAAACACAGTACTTTGAACCCGACTATCTACTGGGGGAAAAAAGGCAAGGCGATAAGTCGCTTTCTTTCCCGCAGGAAACGCGAACACGGCTCTCGGTACGTTCCCGCCGCAGTGATAAATCCGTATACCAAGCCGGACATTCAAATTGCAATATCTCGAAAACCGCTAGACCGATTTTTGCCCCATAGGATTTTCCGATCCGAATCAAACTAAGCGAGTTATGTCTGAAAAACTGATTTCCCGGATCTTTACATGTAAATTTCCTCCCCTCCACCACCCGCGTCACCATAAGTTTCGGGAAGTCCGACTTTATAATATCACAAAAGAAAATTTAAAAAAAAACGTCACTTTGAAACCCAGATCGACTCGTACTACACTACACTAATATACTGTAGATCGTCCATTATCAACAAATACAGTAAATGTTTTTAATTTATCGTAACAAATTTTAAGATTTTTAAATACATATCAAATAAGGTATTATGTTATGTATCATCATTCGCATATTTACCGACTGTCAAAAACCGCTCGTTGTTTAATGCAAGCTCTCGGATACCTTGCATCATCATCATCATAACAAATTTATTAACAAATTTACATTTACAATAATTGCCTCTCCGGTTCGTGATCCGTGGCCAACCGTACAACCACGTCGCGCAGCGCCGTGGTGTTAGTGCGGTTGGGTAGATCGCGACCGGTTCGGCTCAATAAAACTTAAATCTAAATAGCTAAAACTCCTTCCGCCTGTGGCGGCTTAAATTTAGCGCACTGGTTGTTTTGCCTGCCTAGCAGGCTTGAACTTTTAAAACTTATCAGTATTTAGCGTTCGTTCCCGTAATTCACTTTGTTTGAATTTTGATTTGGTGAGACGGGAAAAAGCTTAATGAAAAAACCCGTTCGAGGCAATTGTACCCAACAGTCTACTCGCCGTTGGGAAGTTATGGTTTAGGAAAGGAAGTTTAGATTTTTAATAGATTTTAATTTTGCAAATTTCTCGGTCGAGAGGGGATTTATTAACAAAAAATGACAAAATGACAAAAATTACAAAAATACAAACAGAGTACAAAAAGTTAGGAATAGAAAAGGGATAGGTATAGATTAAAATATACGGTGGTGAGAACGGTCCAGAATGTCTAGGATGTATTTTTACTGGTATGCGAGTAACCTTCAAAAATGCGTGCAGTCAAGAATAGCGCTGCAGAACACGATAGGTAATGTAACCAAGCGTGTTATCCATACAATACGCTTTAACCTGCGCGCTGCCGTCGCAAATCGTTGCAGGAAAACTTACTTTGTCAATCCAGGAATATAGTGTTCTATGCACTACTTACTTATTCTTATTCGTAACATCTTGACTTGATGTAATATTCTAATTGGCCTCCCTTTGCAGTATAGCATGTCTGATAACCTCGCGGCTGCCTGTTAGGCACACGGCCTCACCAAAGTTCTTTCCCATTAGTTTTTCGGTGGCATCGGCCCAACATATCGATGGTCTTCCTCTTCGCCTCTTGCCGTCTGTTTTTTTAATCGTCTTATTTATATTAACGTCCTAGCTGAGTTTAGCTATTTCTATTTCATCACTCAACCAGGGCACGTACACCATTCCCTGCGATATTGCCATCTACCGCAGCTGAGACTCTAACTTTGGAGAGATAATAGCGACTAGATAAGTTGTGCCACCCAACAGCAGTCTAACCCACTGCGAACATCTCGGTACCACATTAAAAACGCCACTAAACATCCATACCCTAACGTTTTCCCTGGTCAATCAAACTCTATATTGTCCTCTCTCCGATTGACATAGCCAACAAGTGAGGGAACTGGAGACAATATGTCAGTGCACTTGTCAGAAAATCGAGCTGTTGGTGCGATAAGCTGTTCGGGAAACTCGCAATAAACGTCTCCAGACCCACATTCTAAAGTCATGAATACGCCGCCTGTCTGTCCCGCCAGCAGTTCATGTATCAGAGACGTAAAGAAAGGCAGAGAACACTAGAGTGTTAGCAAATGTCATCTTTGAATGCCTTGTGATATTCCTGTCACGCCAAATGTTGCTCGACTGACTTTCATTTGCTCGGTCTACAATCATTATTTTTGTTTTGTTGTACTTTACACTGAAACCGTACTCAGAGGTTTTTGTTTGGAGGTTGGCCAGCAGGTCATGTATGCAGCTCATCCTCACTCGCTGCAATCAAGGTGGTAATCATCCATAAACCTCAAGTTAGAAACCTTAAATCCTCCCATAACTGCCTCTCACTACCAGGCCTCCAATACACGTCTCTATAGATATTGTAAAGAGGAATGATGCCAAAACGTAGCCTTGTCTAACGCCTTTGCCAGCTTTACACTTGTCGGAGTTAGTGTTGTCAATCTTCACCAACGCAGAGTTTTCTTTAGATGTGTCGAGGAATAATAATAGCCAAATATCTGGTTGTTTCCATATGTAATAATACATTCCTTATTGTCAAATGCCTTACTGTACACGAAACAAAGTTTCATAATATTCTCTAAATGTTATTTGTGGCATTATCTTAATTTTTTCTTCCTTCTTCAACTCTTTGGGACTCCCTGCCACATGTATGTTTTCTTTTTGAGTGGTGCTCTACAAGATATCACAATTAACCCAAAGAATTGAAGGAAAAAAAAGTTTCATTGGCAGGTAATATTCTCGTGCGTTCTCAATAAGTTTACGTAAATTTAATATTTGTCCTCCAGTACCACGTCTCTTAATAAAGTCTTGCTCAGGAGGTACTTGCCAAGAGAGATAGTTCTGGAGTCTGGAATGAAGAATACTTTTACTGAGATTATGTAACATCTAATTTGAAAAACTAAAGCTAGGATGTCATAATAGGACATAAGAGTGCCTATGGTGTATAAATTGCGCGTTTAGTTAGGAAATAATTAAAATTCTCAATTCATGTGAACACACTTATAGCGGAGTAAAACTGAGGATCTAGATTGTCGTAAAAGAAATCGTCTTACTACAGCAATTTTTAGCTGGAACTGAACAACTACATAAGAAATTCTTTAATCTGAAATAAAAATGTTTGCTGTATGATCTGATGCCCCTAAACAATCGACGTTCAATTTTCGAATTTGCAATTGTTTTTTCGGCGTTATTATAAACATTCTAATTTGAAACTAGGCTCCAGAATTTCGTTATGAACAATTGGTTATTGTGATACGGGTTTACAACCAGAGATATAAGAAAAACTGCGAAAAAAAAACAAGATTTTGAACATTCTTTTGTTTAAACAAAAGCTTTCCACCATACGGATTCTATCCAATTTTTTTTTATACATTCTCTCAGTTTAAAACTTCACATTGTTAATGGCCTTTATATCTTTTCAGTATGTGGATTTGGATGAATTTCTGTCGGAAAACGGCGTGTCGATGGACGGACTGGGATCCCATGGATCCCTTGGACCCCTGGGTAGCTCCCAATCGCTACCTAAAAGAGAAAGATCTCCTAGTCCGAGTGACTGTATGAGTCCGGACACAATGAACCCACCCTCACCTGCCGATTCAAGTGAGTCAGGATTATATATAGATGGTAATTATTATAGTATATGATCTTGTATTTTATCAGCTAATAAGAGGAAGCTACAATATTTTCAATTACAGAGCGTTTTCACCTGACAGGACTTAAAAAATTCCAACCCTTCGGAAGCGTTTAAAAGTGTAGAATCATCTGATACAAATAAGAATGTTAATTTCATTTGCTAAAGTGTGTAAATATAATTGGCGAAATTATGTAGAATTATAGACTCGTTTGGTTTAAATAACTGAGATATAAATGCTCTGACTCTAGTCAAATAATAACAAATTTCGACGTTTGGTTTGGATATTGTTATTTACAAATTGATGGCTACTGATGAGCACTTTTACCTACGAAAGAAGTTGACAGTTCTGAATCATTCTCAAAGCACCAGGGATATACAAGATTTTAGAATATTGTCGCGAATTTTCCACCTTTTAGGAAACACCCTGTGTCAATCCGTGGGTTCTTAATAATTTCAACAAGAGATAAACACTGCTAACACTTTATTTAACAATTTACTGACTATACAATACTTCAAAATAAACTTTATTTACTTCTTATTTAACCAGTTAACCTCACTTTTCACTTTTCAACTTGTTCACCTTTATGAACTGCTTTCCTAATAAAACTTCTTCTTCTGCGCCGGTAATCGCGCCTTATATACGCTGAAATTACCTCTAGATTGAACCAGAATCTTCTTCCACCACATTCTAGACAAGTCCATGGCTCTTTCTAGAGTCTTTCCAGTCACTATTAGTAGGCATAGGCGTATCATCTCCAGGTCCAAGGGGTGTAATTCATAACAATATCTAAACAAAAATAATTCGCTCTTCAAAAATCATTCACATAATATAATCCTGGAGTAGGTCAGAACATTTGGTGACAGTGCTCTGAAGTAATTTCCGAAAGACCAAAACACCGCAACACTACATTGAATACTATCAATCGACTTCTGTTTGCGTTATTGTAAAGATTAAATATGTTTTAATATACCGGGTGTAACAGAATCATGGTATAACCCCTTTTCTCCTTTAGTTTTAAAGATAATTGACTGAAATTTGTGACACTAACTTTCGATTTTTAAATGGAACACCCTATATATTATTTCATTCTTGAATTCTGCATATTTTTCTGAATCTAACGATGCCAAATAAGTGACATTTCAAACAATTTTTTTATAATGTAATTTTTAGTTTTCCATTTAACTGTGCCACGACGGTTCCGATTTATTCTAAGTGACCCGTGTAATACTGCAAAAATCGAAATCCCGTTAAAAACACTAAATTACGTGATTTATGAGCTAATAAAATTCACCAAAATTGTTTTTGGGGCAAAACTCAAATTTATCAATGGAACCATATCGGTACCGTGGTACCATTTATTAGTACTATTAATAAGAAATTTATTCATATGTCGTATTAAAATTTGCGATAAATACAGACAGAATTACAGCTAAAACAAAATAAGAAAATACAATTTTGTTCTAATTAAATGTTAGGAAGTAACTAACGTGGCTTTCAAAAAACAATGAAACATTTAGCTTGTCAAACATCTGTTGGTTTAACGGTGTTTTTATTGTGTCTTTAAAAAATGTTTAAAATTCTTCTTGTGTTCAAAATGCCGCAAATTTATACAAGAGTTGAAAAAGTAGACATGTTAGTTATGGGGAAAATAAAAAAAATGCAATTGCAGCTATGGGCCTTTATGGCCGACGATATCCTGATAGACAATGTCCAGCGAAAAATAATTTTAAACGTGTTGAAAGACAATTCCGAAGAGAGCCCAACAACGATCCTGAAGAAAACTTCATTATTGACGAAGGAACGGTAATTAATGTTTGGTCTCGAATAAAAGTTGATAAGACTGTTTCTTTAAGGCAAGTTGGGTTTGAATTGAACATCAGTCATCAAACAGTAAGCCGACTTTTGCACAAATACCACTATAAATCTTTTAAATACCAGTTGCACCAGCATTTGTACGAAAGTGATTACGAACGTAGGATAGAATATTGCAAATGGATTTTATATAGTAACGTGCAGCCAAACAATGATTTTTTGGAACTGATTTTATTTTCGGACGAGTCAAGGTTTACAAATTTGGGATTATTTAACCGACAAAATACAAAATATTGGTCACAAGAAAATCAAAATTTATTACGAGACGGTAACTTTCAAGTGCGGTTCGGTTTCAATGATTGGCTTAGAATAATCGGTAGTAGAATCATTGGTCCAATAATATTTCAAGGACCTCCGACTGGTGCCAGATACTTGAGATTCCTGGAATATGAGATTGACGACATTTTAGATGAGTTATCTTTAGATTTAGGACAACAAATGCATTTCCAACAAGTGGTGCTCCTTCCCATAATTTAAGAATAGTAATTGATTACCTTTAACGGAGATTCGGAGAAAAAGTAATTTCAACGAATGGTCCTGTGAGGTGGTCTCCAAAATCACCTGATTTAACGCCCCTTGATTTCTTTGTTTGGGGGTCATTTAAAAAATAATGTCTATACAACCGCCTTTACAACCCGTGAAGACCTGAAGCTACGAGCAATTAATAGCATAACGGCCCAGCAATAGGCGAACGTTCTTCGAGAAACAGCTATGCGAGTTCAGAAGTGCCATGACGTTAATAGACAGCATTTTGAATAACTGTTGTGATGTTTTATGTTAATTTTTTCCAGAACCATCTTATGTGTAACAAGGTAATTAGAATAAAATTGTATTTTCTTATTTTCTTTTAGTTGTAATTTTGTTTGTATTTATCGCACATTTTAATACGACGTATGAATAAATTCCTTATTAATGGTACTAATAAATGGTACCACGGTACCGATATGGATTTGAAAAAATTGAGTTTTGCCCCAAAAACTATTTTTGTGAATTATATTTGCTCATTAATCACGTAATTTTGTGTTTTTAACGAGATTTCGATTTTTGTAGCATTACACGGGTCATTTAGAATAAATCGGAACCGTCATGGCACACTTAAATGAAAAACTAAAAATTATATTATAAAAAAAACTGATGTTTGAAATGTCACTTATTTGGCATCGTTGGATTCAGAAAATTATGCAATAATATATAGGGTGTTCCATTAAAAAATCGAAAGTTAGGTGAAAAGAAAATCAATTGTATGTCAAAAAGTGCCGCTTATTATGTATGTAGTATATCCTTAATTTCATTCAATTATCTTCAAAACTAAAGGAAAAGAGCGGGGTATACACCAGGTATATTGAGGAGCAAACAAGAATATTTCTTACAAGACGTTTTGAAATCATATTTTTCTAATTACTAAATCTGGTGTTGTGTACTGCAATATTTTATATTTCTTTATATTTTTATTTTACACACATTTTGTTCACTTCTTGTTTTCGTTTCGTATATCCTAAAATCAACTTTATAATGCGTGTATAATGTATATCAGTAATAAAACATTCAAAAAAATAAGAACTTTTGAAAATATTGATACCTACAGTGTACCAAATTGAGAATACATGTATGTATCTTATTATAACAGATATAGTAATACATGCAGCTTCAATTTGGGACATACTGTGTATGAATGCTTTTATAAAATATTGTAAAGAAATGTACATACACACAATTTTGTGTGTAAAGTATGAATCGCATTATTCAAAATTGATTGACTGACTGATTACAAACGATTGGTACCTAATAATGTTGTTCCTAAATATAGAAAATTGTAAATATAATTTCTCTTACATAAGTAGTATTTTATTTTTTAGTATTTTAGCATACCAGTTTACGAAGCAAGTTATTTTCAGGCCATATACTTGATGATGACGATACCGATCTAATGTTCGTTGTCACGTGTGGAAAGGAAGAAACCATTTAAGTTCCTCATATCCAAGTTAATTGTATTGCTTCTTTTACAGAATTAGTTCTATATAATACAAGGTCACATACTACTGGAAACTAAAACATTTCTTCTTATTTTACTTTTGCTTTTCTATTTAATCTAAATAATTAGCAGGTATCTGTCTAAAATTATTTATTTTGAATAACTTTTAACAAAACATGTAAATTGAACTTGCTAGATATGTATATTAATTAAACAGTATTGTACCTAAGTAATAAGTAATAATTACACAGCCTGTAAAAAAAATTGATTCTATACTAATGAACCGGGCACCCATTTCAATGTATTTTTACATGCTTAATCCGAACTCATGGTCTAATTCGCTCCGTGATTAAAATTTCTCCTAAATTGAAAGAATGTCAAAAATGGATTAAAATATAGGTCTCGTAAGAGAAAGTGACATAGCTACCTGAATAGTCCTTAGCAGGAGTCATTGTGTTTTTGACACGTATTTAGACCTACTGTGTTTGAATCGATTTTTCAGCCTTATTTTAATTTACGAGAAATTTTGATGACGTAGCGCATCAAAATAAAACGGAATATAATGCACTGTTCTTTAGTACACGAGTAATTTTTTTTGTGTGGCTGTGTTATCGGAAACTCAGTTATTAAATGTGTATCGATAGCATTATTATAAATATTTTTAATGATTTAATATACATTTTTACCCAATTCTTAAGTTCAATTTACATGCTAAGCCTTACTAAACTTCAGAAAAACGAACTATGCTTTTTGAAATTTTCCATATTATATAACGATTTATAATATATAAAAAAGGTAATATTATTTTCAAAATGATATTTCAGTTATGTTTTGCCTCAATGTATTGGCCATGTAATAGTACCTGAAATTTAAATTTTACGTTAAAACAATATTGTATCAACTTTCAATAAAATCTATACTTAATATGAAAATATGGAAAATTAGATCCCTTACTAGATTATCCATAAGAAATTAAGAAATTTAGTAAGGCATCGAAAGAGAAATTATTATTGTGTGTGTACACAATACTAATATCTAAAATATAGTTTTTTCTGAAGCGTTATCTATGGCTTCGAGTTGTCGAGACTTCGACCCACGGAAGAGAGCATTTTCAGATGAGGAGCTCAAGCCACAGCCCCTGATAAAAAAATCCAGAAAACAGTTCGTCCCCGATGACCTCAAAGATGACAAGTATTGGGCAAGACGCAGGAAGAACAACTTAGCTGCCAAGCGATCGAGGGATGCCCGCCGGATGAAGGAAAACCAGATTGCCCTTAGAGCTGGATACCTCGAAAAGGAGGTTAGTTCTTCATGCAATATTAGTATATACAGATCGGTCCAGCCAAGTACGAACATGGAAGCAATTTGTCCAGTTGAGTTTCGAGATACGATGATTTCCGATGCGCGACGATCAACCATCGGCTTATGTTTATGCACCCTGTCGTGGTATAAAGACTGTACTATGCGGCCGCCTAAGGCTTTCATTCTGCCTCTAGTAATCGTACCTCTAATGTGCAAGCATCCATTGGTATAATTTTTTCATATATTAGATGTTCACAATGTTCGCATTAAGATGGACCGATCTATATAGTGTAACAATGCAAAAAATGTTCCTTGAATAGCAAATATGGGACCTTAATCATCTAATTGAAGAACCTTGAAGGCACTCAAATGTCGTTTTGCGTTTGATTCTGAGATCTGTGCGTTTTTTCGTGCATTAAATGTTTTGGAAGTATTTTTTTCCCGTACACACATCAAACTGTTTCTTAAATTTTAATGGAGCAGTTATTAAGGAATTAGAAAGCGATAATGAAGTCAAACAAACAACAAACCCTTTAAAATTGGCAAGGTTTTTTTAAAAAATTTTGTCAAATTGACCATATTTGTGACAATCCGTCATTAAACACACTTACCTTTTTTTTCATGATATCGAATCTAGTTTCTTTTTTCAAAAATAAAATTTTAAAAACCTGTGTTGTAGCTGCTAGCGTAACATATTTGCTATTATTTTTAATCCAGTGTTTACTGATTGACTCATCACTGATGGACATGACAAAAATTTGTCAGTAACGGCTCCAGACGTCCCAAAATGTGAAATTAATGAGTAGGTAGTTATTTTCAAAATTCTAGCCCAGGCTCAATTTTTGTTCAAATTGGATGAAATTAGGCGCAAAATGTTCGAGAAAGTTGATACTTTATGAGGTATCGCTGGTTTTACAATTAAGGTACTATACGCCAATTGACAGCTGCCAAAACCCCGCGAAAATTTAAAAAAAAGCAATAAAAAAAATAAAAAATTAAGTGGCCCATATCTTGAACTTGGACCACTTTAGACCAAAATGACTACACTTGGACCACTTTTGGCTAAAATAAACACTGAATTCTTAATCAGCAACCCAAAAACATTGATTCAAGTCATAAGAAGCCATTAAATAAAAACTTGGACTAAACCAATTTTAAAAATTTTAATTTTTTAAAAACTTTCGCGGAGTTTTGGCGGCTGCTAATTGGCATATAATACCTTCATTGTGAAACCATCAGTTGCCTTACAAAGTACCAGCTTTCTCGAACATTTTGTGCCTAACTTCATCCAAGTTGATCAAATATTGACTGTGGGCTAGAATTTAGAAAATGACAACTCATTAATTTCATACTGTGCGTCCTTTCTGCTACGGTCCGAGGTTTTTTCCTATCTCAAGGTAGATTCTTATGACTCGAAAAGACTCAATAAGAGGTGAATGTAGCAGTTGTTACCGTACATTGCTACTATCTACCCTCCGTCGCATCTTATAAGTAGCGATGCACTTTCTGCTCTGATCTTTTTAAAATTATGAGCACTCGGGGCACTGAAACAGACGTGATAGGACCGTAAAACTCAGGGGCCGATTCGTACCACAGAATCGTATGAAGGGCGACAATCTTAGCTTATGTAGTCAATGAAAGAGTAGAGCAATAATATTTATGCTTATTGATTGT
This sequence comes from Stenurella melanura, assembly GCA_963583905.1. Taxonomy (NCBI): domain Eukaryota; kingdom Metazoa; phylum Arthropoda; class Insecta; order Coleoptera; family Cerambycidae; genus Stenurella; species Stenurella melanura. Next base: position 214,459,571 of record OY757309.1, read on the forward strand.
AAAAAAATGTAACAAGTATATATAGGAAAACTAAAATATTCCAGCCTCCTTAAGTAATTGAATGTAAAACAACGCAGATCAAAGTACGCCACCCATGGCAAGTGGGCCACGCCTCGAAGGTGTAGGTCTCGAGGAAGTATTATTGCAATCTCATACAACAGCGAGAGTAATGTAATAATCGACTGGCACAAGAAGAAATCAGACTCCCAGCAAGTTATGTCGGCAAAATTTGAGTTAGGGTAGGATACTTCAGGAACTGTCTGTATATTGGCACCTTAAATGTTGCTAATAATCCTAATTAACAGTTATATCATTCGTTAGGAAAATAAACTTTTGATTGCTTCAAGAAGCGTATGTAAGTTCTAAGAGGCTTTCCAACTTTTATATGCCTATTAATGGTATAGAAGCCAATAAAGGGGAAATCATCTGCGCCATATGTGGTCCGCAAAGCATTTTTTGAAGAAATTTTGGACTTTGGCGAAATTTGCTTTTAAAATTGAAATTGGCCATTCTATGAGATGAAAACTGTACTAGATCCGTATTGGATTTTATTCGCCCAAGGACGCGCATAGGTCTGTGGCATAATTCTGCAATCTCTTGAAATCTGTAATTCTGCATATTATTGCAAAAATCACCCTGTGGATTTTCACTATTTTCACGTTAATGCTCCATCCGGACTGAAAATTTGTGCCAAAGGCGGTTTTACATCTTTCGCGCTATGAAAATTTTAGTTTCGAAAAAAACATTGTTTGTTGAATCGTATTCACGTCTCTCGCGTTTGAAAAACGAGACTGATTTTAGCAGCGAAACTAGCAGCGAAAAAAAAAAATTTTTGTTTGCATTTTTTAATACATGTACCTATTCGTAGGTAATGATAATATCATCATTTTTACCTATAAATTATGACCCAAGAGCTATTAGCCTCAAATTCTTAAAATAATTTTGACGACCAACGCGTATTTTTCAAGTAAAACTCGTATTAAAAAAGTAGTAACCTGGCCCTTTTCGGACCCATTTTAATCGAAAGATGGGCTCTTTAGCTCTGATTTAAAAAACATTAAGTCTCTAGAACATCTAACATAGAAATTAGCTACGAAACAGACGTTGAAAGCATTTTCGCTGCTAGAGACTAATTTCTCAAGTAATATGTTAATAAAAAAAGTTGAATAGTCTGACCCTTTTCAGACCACTTTTAATCGAATCTTTAGCCTTAATTTACAAAAAAATTAAGTCTCTGCTACATCTAACATAAAAGTTAGTCGCGAAATGAACGTTGACATCGATTTCGCTGCTAGAGCGTAAATTTTAAACTTAAAGGCAAATTGAATGACCTGGTCCTTTTCAAATTGCTTTTAATCGAAGGGTGGGTTCTTTAACTTTGATGTAAAAAAATATGTAAGTTCCCAGTACATCTAATATAGAAGTTAACCGCGAAATAGACTTTGACAGCGTTTTCAGCGCATTTTTTAATTTAAATTAAAACAAAACGAGGTCTATTAACCTGGCCCTTTTCTATGTTAGATGTATCAGGGACTTAACTTTTTTCTTTAATTAAATGAGCCCATCTTAAAATCGGCCCGATCTCATTTTACTTTAGTTATAGTTTAGTTATAAAAAATACGCTGTCAACGTCTATTTAGCGGTCAATTTCTATGTTAGATGTACTAGGGACTTAATTTTTTTATTTTTAGTTAAAGCTAAAGAACCCGCCCATCGATTAAAAGTGGTCTGAAAAAGGCTAGGCCGTTAAATATTTTTATTAACATATTACTTGAGAAATTACGCTCTAGCGGCGAAAATGCTGTCATCGTCTGCGTCTGTTTCGCGGCTAACTTTTATGTTAGACGTACAAGGGACTAATTTTTTTTTATTTTTTTTTTATTAAATTTAAAGAGTCCGCCTTTTAATTAAAATCGGTACGAAAAGGGCCAGGTTAATAGACCTCACTTTATTTTAGTTTAACATGAAAAGTACGCTAACAGCGGAAACGCTGTCAACGTCTATTTCGCGATTAACTTCTATGTTAGATGTACTGGGGACTTAATGTTTTTCTTAAATTAAAGCTAAATAATCCACCTTTCGATTAAAAGTGGTCTGAAAAGGGCCAGGATATTCAATGTTTTTTAATTAACATATTACTTGAGAAACGATCCCAACATCTGTTTTTCGGCTAACTTCTATGTTAGATGTACTAGGGAACCTGTTTTTTTTAAATTAAAGCTAAAGAGTCCACCTTTCTATTAAAATGGGTCCGAAAAGGATCACGCTACTATTTTCAATTTAATACGAGTTTTACCCGAAAAATATTCGTTTGTCGTCAAAGTAATTTTTGAGAATTTTAGGCTAATAGCCCTGGGTCATAATTTGTAGGTAAAAATATTGATATTATCATTACCTACGATTCAAAAATGCAAACAAAAGAAAATCTTTTGTCCCTGCTAGCTTCGCTGCTAAAATCAGTCTCATGTTTGAAAAAATATTTCTGTCAAATAGTGCAGTTTCGAGAAAAATTTTTGAATTTTTGGAGTGGGTTCAATAGCATATTCAGTAATATAATTACTTATAGTCCATTGAAATGTTACATTGACCTTGCATATTGGACAGGACAAGATTTTATATTTTTGATTTGAGGGGGGGTTCAGTGTAAGCATAAAAATCGGCTTTCGGGGTTGAAAGTCGTAAGTCTCACAAAATATGTTCTAAGATTTTTTTGTAGAGAATTAAATTCTCTACAATCTTGGTCTAAATACTTCTTACCTGAAAATTGAAAATGAAAAAGTTATAATTAAAAAAATATATATACTAAAATTTACAAGAATAGTATCATTTAAGGGTTATAACTTTTTTCTATTGATTTTATTGAAAAAACACATCATATGTTTCTTGTAGATCATTTCATTGCGAACAATTTTCTCTACCCGTTTTTTAAATATGGTTTCTCTGGAGAGGTGTTAGGACGCTGGCGCTGCAAAGGGATCAAACCAATATCCCATTCAAAACGCGTGAAAGGGTGCACAAAAGAGCACCGGTCTGAAACTGCTTTGACTATACGTTTCTTGGGTCTCTGATTACGAAAATCGAGGTCCCGCAATCCTAAAAGTTTAACAACACCCCTAAAAACGCAAAAAACACCCCGTTCAGAGGTTTCTTCGCGATAATTTTAATAAAAATCAAATAGGATCATATGAAAGCCCCCTTTTTTAACATTAATTGCAAAGATGGTGATTTATAAAAAATGTAGCCAAATTATATGATTTGGGATAATCAGAGAAAGTTAGAGCCACCCATATATCGACTTAAAATTAAAAGAATTGGTAAAAAATGTTTTTTTCTACTTTTGACTTCACATTTGGTTGAATGGGTATTCCTACCCTTAAATTGAAGAAGGCTTTGGAAAACGTGTTAAATTTTTTCTCTTACATTTTCATTTTATTTTTGATGAAATATTATTAAAAATTTTTAATGTTTCTTTTATTTTGATTTAGGGGTGGTTTAACCCTCCAAAAGGATTAAAGAATTAGTAATGTATCATCAAAAATAAAATGAAAATGCAAAAAAATTTACTCGTTTTTCAAAGCCTGCCTCAATTTAGGGGTAGGAGTGGGTAGTTTTACCCCCTTAAGGGTTGAGAATAATTTACTTTTGTCCGGCAATACCCATTCAACCGAACTTGAAGCAAGAAGTAGAAGAAGCATATTTTTTACCTTTTTTTAAATTTTAAGTCGAAATATGGGTGGTTCTAACCTTCTTTGATTATCCCAAATAATATAATTTGGCTATATTCGGTATTAATCTTTGTAAATTAATATTAAAAGTGGTAATTTCATGGGATCCTTTTTATTTTTATCGCGAAAAATCTTCTTAAAGGGTTAGTTTTTGCGTGTTTAGAAGTATTCTCCAACTTTTAGGATTGCGGGACCCCGATTTTCGTAATCAGTTACTCAAAACACGTATAGTCAAAGTAGTTTCAGACATGTGCTCTTTCGTGCACGCTTTCGCGCGTTTTGAATGGGAATTGGTTTAATCCTCTTTGCAGCGTCTTCTCCAAAGAAACGAAATTTAGAAAATGACAAAATTGTTCTCAATAAAATGATCTACAAAAAACATATGATGTGTTTTTTCAATAAAAATCGATAGAATCAATAGAAAAAAGTTATAGCCCTTAAATGATATTTTTCTTGAAAATTTTAGTCCATTTTTAATTACAACTTTTTCGTTTTCAATTTTGCGGTAAGAAGTACCCAAGATTGTAGAGAATGAAATTCTTTATAAAAAAGTCTTTTTTTGTCAGGCTTGCGGTTCTCAAGATATCACGGAAAAATTGTTTACTTCCCCTTTTCCAAGATGGCGGCCAAACGGGTGGAAACCGAGTTTTATACTCATACTGGACCCCCTACACATAAGAAAAATAAAATCTTGTCTTCTCCAAAATGCAAGATTTGGCCTAAATTTGTAACATTTCAATGGACTACATATTAACTTTTGAAAATAAAATACCTAATAAATTCTATTTTTCAGAATGTGGGGCTTCGCCAAGAGTTAGAACGACTGAAAAAAGAAAATCTAATGTTACAAAATAAATTGGCAAAATACGAAGATGTGTAACTCTCTGAAGGAGCTGGCCTCTTCTTACATTTCATACACACAAAACAGCCGTTCACTAATCACTCATAAAACACCTCGAAAACTATTCAGTGAATAAAAGTGTTCCTTCAGGAGACAACCAAACATTTGTATATAAACATACACATATGTAGTCATCATGTAGTGTTAAGTTTATTACATTGTAGTAGAAGAAAAATTACGTACATAATTTTGTTTTAAACCAATTTGGTCAGAAAACACTTAGCTCGTTGACGAAATTGAAGTACCATTAGATTTAATTTATTTCTTTGTATCATATTGTATAAACTTTTAATTACTATTAGAAATTGTTTTGTGATATTAATTATTGCATACGTTTAGCAAATATTTAGATTTTGTTTTGGTCATTTGACATTCTATATTAGAATTGACCTAAATCTATAACGACCGTTCCTAAGTGTTTTTTGACCAAACCCGCAAGAAAATTTACTGCCCGAACAGGAGGCAGATGACCTCTGTTATACTTTGTAGACTAATTATTTGTTGATTGTTTTTATGTTTATATAGTCTATTTTTTGGTTGAAGTTAATTTAGTGGTATTTCTAAGCAACATAGTAAAAATCGTAGTATGCTCACAAATTTACAGGGATAGGCAAAGAAGTAAGGGCACTGTTAGTGCTTTTGAATGTGCTATTCTCATGAAAATAACGTTAAGTCGTTTTTGTTTGTTTTTGTTTCGAATTTATATGTCAATCCTGTCAATTACAATATTTTTAACATTTTCACTACAAACTAATTTCTGCTGGTAGTTAGCAAGATGTTTTCATTTTATTGGAATAAGCGCCAGAGATTTTTTTGCCTCAAAATGAGGTGGAAGGTCGCTGCTTTTTTTAATCTCTAGATTTTATTATTCCGAACATACAGCTAATATTTCAGGGTGTGATTCCTTACGTCATTTTATGAATAAAAGTTCATATGAACATATCTCAGCAAAGGCTTAAATTTTTTGCTACAGGGTGTTGATATTTTCTTTTTCTAATCGTTATTTCTTAGTATCTCAGAAAGTGTTTTAGATATTATTTTCAATTTTGGTTTGTGTTAATAGGATATAGAACCACATATTTTAATTAGAAAAATTATTTATCGCTCCACCAGTGGCGTCCCTGAGAGCGTGTCCTCTTATATTTTTTACCAAAAAGTGGTATGCCACTGACATTTTTCCGTGTCTATATTTTTCCTGATTAGTCTGATCAATTCTACATGAAAACGGTCTCTTGCGTTTTTCTCGTCATACGCACAGTTCTTGATTAAAACAATTAAATTCATATTGAAACTAATTACACAGGCGCACACACAAAGTAATTGTCGATTTCACGGACGAGACCAATCATAGTGTATTTTGGCTTGGTAAATCCGAATCCGGTGTCAGTTTTGCCCCACCACGTCACAATTTTTCTCTATCCTCAGAAAATCGTTAGAAAAATGCCATTTTCCCTTTTTGATTTTTCTGATTGTGTTTTGAGTATAGAAAAAAATTGTGACGTGGTGGGGCAAAAATGACACCGGATTCGGATTCAGATGATTGGCCTGGTCCGTGTAATCGAGAATTTTTTCTTGTGTGTCTGCATGTGTAATTAGTTTCAATATGAATTTAATTATTTTATTCACCAACTGTGCGTCCGACGAGAAAAACGCAAGAGACCGTTTTCATGTAGAATTGAACAGGCTAATCAGAAAAATATCAACATGGAAAAATGCCAGTGTCGTACCACTTTTTTGGTAAAAAATATCAGAGGACGCCACTGGGAGAGCGATAAAATAATTTTTCTACTTATAATATGTGGTTCTATATCCTATTAACACATACCAAAATTGAAAATAGAATACTTTCTGAGATATTAAAAAATAACGAATAGAAAAAGAGAATTTTAACACCCTGTAGCAAAAAAATTTAAGCCGTTACGTTCATGTTCATACGAACTTTTCTTCATAAAATGACCTAAGGAATCACACCCTGAAGTATTAGCACGTCATTAAGGAACACTCTGTATATCTAGATTGGCGAATAAGAATCTATTCTGCTTATTTTTTTACAACCAACAGAATTTTGAAAAAACAGTATTTTTCGCGATAACTTTTTTCCTCGGCAGATAGAAAAAAATGTTACAAATAAAAAATCTGCACAATAAAATTATTTATCGGCTTGCGAAACATGAAATCTAACCTCAAGACTGCAAAGGAACCAAGGAAACTTACTTATCCCTTTAATACCAAAAATTCTTTTCAAAAGAATACATGATTGAGTTAAAAATGTATCCAGGCCCAGCTAGAAGAAAGGTAATGTGGATCGATTTTGAAAATATGACAATTTTAATAAAGTGAAAATTGGAAAATCTCTAGAACCCTTAGCATCAACCACGAATGTAGGCGTTTTCAAGCTCAAATTGTAGGATTATATCTCTAATTTCATAATCCGAAGAAACTTTATTTTTCTGTCCTGTTTTCTTTTTTCAGTTTTACTTACGGATTTAAAGAATCCAAAGCATAAATTATTTGTTTCAATGAAAGTTAATGAACCATCGTAAAGGAAACTAAATTTTGAAAAAGTATGAATTTTAGATTGCTTTTAAAGATTTGGATTATTTTCAAGGTGAAAACGAGAGATAAAAATACAAAAAACATATTTTCCCTGCAGATTTTAAAAGTATCTCCCACAATTTGAGCCTAATAACTTCTACATTGGTCACCGATACCAAGAATTATACCGATTTTTTCGATTTTCATTCCCTTAGGGTTCAGTCCTGTAAATAATAATAGGTTCAAAATCTTCTTCTTCAAAATGTGTCTAGAGCTCTAATTACATACATTGTTTTTTCATCATACAGATTTTTGGGCTTAAAGGAACATTTTTTCTATCTTTTCAAAAAATATGTTATTGTGGAAAAACCTGTTTTTTCAAAATTTTCTTAACTGCAAAGAAATGAGCAGAAGAAATTCCTAATTGGAATCATAGGTTCTAGCGATTAAAAAAACTACAACCTTCTACCTCTATTTAACGCATTTTGTTTCTCATCTCTGGTTTTTAGTCTACATTACATTATTAACTTATCATTTGATAGCTTTGCTATAACTAAATATATATTTCCCTAAAACTGGCCTAATTTAACTAAGTGTATACTTTGTTATCGCCTTTAGCAGGTATAAATATTGCACTAGTAAATATCAGAAAGAAATAAAAATTCTAAAATCATTTTGTAGTGGAAATGTGGATAAAATCATTAAATTTAAGATATTGAGGTTGATACTGATTTAAAAATGGTTGTCGGTGATTTCATATAAAGTGATATGAATGTTGAGAAAAATATACAATGTTACCATAATATTAAGAGAACTTACCTTTAAAAATGACTGCAGTGAAAGTGTTGGTGTTGTTCTTGAATAATATTTAAGAACTGCCTTAAAGGCATGCCTTATAAAATTTAAATTTTTAACTTTTATATCTGTTAAAAATGTTTCCACTGCAGTGGACTTTTATACCTGAACTGATATGCGTAAATTTATTTTCAGTAAAAAAAATGTTTATATGTATTTACAAAATGTTACTGTTAAATCTTTACTACATTATATTGTATTTATTAATATAATTTTACATTACGAATGTACACTTAATGACCTCAATGTTTACCATTTTGACAAATATGTAAGTTATATAGATTATGCAGCTTCTTTTTGCATCAACTACACAAGTTGTAAATCTAATGTAGAAAGAATTTAAAGGTGTTCTTATGTAGGTTCTATTACAAAGTACTATTAAAACTGTAATTGCTATGTGAGCATTAAATGATGTAAAATTATGTTTAGTTTTATTTACTTACTTTCCAGCATTTGTAAATTATTGGGTAATATCAATAAATCAAAATAAATCTAGTTCAATTATGATGCACGATACATCTTTGGCCAGAACTGAGTCAACATCCGCAGCCCCGTGGCAATTGAAGGACTGCACAGCGCGGGGCTAGAGTCAACTTAACAGTTTTTTTAATTCTCTTAATTTTCCGCTACTCAGGTCAATCATGGAAGCTGGAGGAAAAATTCATTGCTTACCCAATAGGCGCTGCAAATTTATACCATTGAAAATAAATTCTTCAAATTTTAGCAAAATCAATTAATATAAACGCGTGCCTCCGAGACCATGAAGTGCACACGCATTTCTTATGGAAAAAAGACATTATTTGAGATAGAATCGTGAAAATGTATCGCAAGAAATAAGAGCGCACAAAAATCTCTTCAGAATTGTCCCAAGAATACGAATTAATAGTTCTTTTTTCTAACAGAATTCTAGAATACACTTTCACAGGGTTCCAAAAATGTAACGCATGTTTTTGCTGTTTTTTTATTTAGTCCATTGAAATGACATTGACCTTGCACTTTGGACAAGTAAAGATTTTTTTATGAATAGGGGGTCCAGTGTTATAAAAATAACTCGTCTTTCAAAGCCTGCTTCAATACAGCGGATAGAAAGAAGTAGTTTTATCCCCTTAGTGGCTAAGAATAATTTGCTTTTGCCCGGCAATGCCCATTCAACCAAATTTGAAGCAAAAAGTAAAAAAAATGTATTTTACCAGTTTTTTAAAAGTCGATATAAGGGTGATTTTCACCTTCTCTGATTATCCCTAATTATATAATTTTGCTATATTTGGTGTAAGTCCATTGCCTTTGCAAATTAATATAAAAAAGGGGATTTCATAGCATCCTTTCGATTTTTATTAAAATTATCGCGAATAAACCCCTAAAAGAGGTGTTTCTTGCGTGTTTGGGGGTCTTCTCCAACTTTTAGGATTGCGGGACCTCGATTTTCGTAATCAGTGACCCAAGAAACGTGTAGTCAAAGTAAAAGGCTAAGGCTAGGCGCGCACGGGTGACCTCGGGACCTCGATTTTCGTAATCAGTGACCCAAGAAACGTGTAGTCAAAGTAAAAGGCTAAGGCTAGGCGCGCACGGGTGACTTTTGTCACGCAACTGTTTTGTCACCTACCTCGGAGTCCATTGAGTCTTATGGAGATGCGCTCACGAGCGACGTGACTGTTACGTCGCTTCGTGAGCGCATCTCCATAAGACTCAATGGACTCCGAGGTAGGTGACAAAACAGTTGCGTGACAAAAAGTCAACGTGCGCGCCTGGCCTAAGCGCGCACGGGTGACTTTTGTCACGCAACTGTTTGGTCACCTGCCTCGGAGTCCATCGAGTCTTATGGAGATGCGCTCACGAAGCGACGTGACTGAAGGGTGACTTTTTAGTTCCGCCGGCCGGCAACAATTAAGTGACGAAACTGTCACCACATCTAATCTTTTTTATGAACCAGCGCGCACCAGTGACAAAGTCACCGCGAGACCAAGAATAATATTACGTGAAACACGGTACTAAGAAACATTTTTTAGAATATACCAACCAAAATGGAGACGTCATCTCAACGAAATTTATATGAAATTTCCCTTTGAGCTGTCTGTTGCTCTAAAGCGGATGAACCCAATAACGTCTTTTATATTTCTTTTATCTATAGCTGCTTTCGATTACAGTGAACATAATAAACAGGATTTCAATGAAGAGAATCATAAGATACAAAATTGCATGATAGGGACAGAGACAACACATGAAACAGGTTTGTATGATTACGAATTACTCTGCAGAACGAAAGCAGCTTATTTCTTAAAATAAGAGCACACACCGCTGCAGTCTCTACGAAATCCATATCGACAATACAGTTTTTGTGGTGACTATCACCACTTGTGAGCGCACTTATTAATGACTAGGGACAGTGACAAAATAGTTGCGTGACAAAAAATCACCCGTACGCGCTTGGAACAGAGTTCTTTCTGCACCCTTTCGCGCGTTTTGAATGAAGTATTGGTTTGACCCCTAACAAAAAGGAGAAGATTATTCGGAATGAAATGATCTTCAAAAAATATTTGATGCGTTTTTTCAATAAAATCAATAGAAAAAAGTTATAATCCTTAAATGATATTTTTCTTGAAAATGTTAATCTGTTTTTAATTACAACTTTTTCATTCTTACTTTCACGGCAAGAAGTATCTAGACCAAGATTGTAGAGAATTCAATTCTCTACAAAAGTAGTCTTATGAGACTTGAGATTCTCAAGATATGGCGGAGAAACTGTTTACGCCCCCTTTCTCAAGATGGGGGTCAAATGGGGGGGGCCTTTCAACCCCGAAAATTAAGTTTCATACTCACACTGCCCCCCCCCCCTATACATCAAAAGAAAAAATCTTGTCCTGACCAAAATAGAAGTTCTGGCCTAAATTTTCATTCCAACGGACTAATTGTTTAATTGCGCTTTTGTGCACAAATTACTTTTGTAGTTTGTGTTGATTAATCATGTCTCTATCCGATATAAATATGTCAGGTAATTGCGCGCTGGTTCCTATACTCCTATGAAGGATTCTGTAAATAGTTTAAACCATGTATTGTTGTGCATAAGTAGAGAACAAAAAAATTATAAACGCTCTTTATTGAATAAGTAGAAAACATGTTTACATAACCCTACCACACAAAAAAGGTCTCGTTCGCGAGCAACTCGATGTACCCGAAGTGTTTTGAGCAGCTGAACACGTTCCCGAGGTCCGTTTAGCCCCACCACATCAGGATTGTTTGTAAACTGGCAAAAATGTGTCAATATTTATCCATTTTCGTATGTTTCCGGAATCACAGCGTGGAGAATAATTTCCCATGTATTTTTCCCAGCTGAACACGATTCCGAACTCTGTTTGGCTCCATCACATCAGAATTTTCTGCAAATGGCCGAAAATGAGTAAAAATTTGGCCAGTTCCGAATTTTTGTGGAATAAATTTGTCAAATTTCTTATTTACATTCTCAATATAACACTAGTATCCAACATAGCATTTCCAAGAAACTGAATGAGAGATTTTATGAAAATGTAATCCATTAGAATGAAAAATTATTTTAAAGACAAGGTAGGTAAATAAATTAATTTCAGGCCTTTGTTCTCATTTTTATCTCAATTTACGTACCCTAGGGGGTCATGTAGATACTAATTTAATCTGCTTAGCCGCAGGGGACTATGTTGGATGCTTGTGTTATAATGAGAATGTCAAATAAGAAATTGGACAAATTTATTTCAGAATTTTAACTTGCTAGCATAACCAGAAGTCAGGTTATAATGCAAAGATTTCATTAATATATTTACATATAGTTTTCCTTCTAGCTCTCATAGATAGTTTTTCTTTCTGCTGTTTGCAAAGTCCTATAAGGAATATGTTCCATTACTATAAACAAACAAATAATAAATAATTCACTTTTAAACTCCTTAAATAGGTATATTAAAAATTACACCTACTTAATACCAGGAACGTCATGAGCATTTTATATGACAGAATTACACAATCTCGCTCAAAGGGTCTAATAAATTAAGAACCAGCCAGGGCCGCAGCAACGTCGATCACTTTGGGGGGGGAGACTATTTTAGCGCCCCCTATTTAATTTTTTTGTCTATTCCATATAAGCCGAAATTTGAAAAACAAGGGGCGGTTAGATCTAAGCTATCACACCGCAGATACGAAAAACCAAAATAAACAAATGGAAACTAAGAGCACTCAAATTTTTATTATTGGCAAAATAGTACACGAAAATAGTTTTAAAATCTGAACTTAATATCGGTAATCTACAGCTAGAGATTATAAATAGATTGCATTTTTGTATTTTGTGTAGGTACTTATTAAAAATTAATTAATTTTAATTCGGCGTTCCTTCAACTTTCCCCACGAATTTATTAGATTTGAATAATCCAAGGAATACGCCAAATCTTTTTCACATTTTAATAATAAAAGATCATTCAGTCTATCATCACTCATAGTGGTTCTAAGTAGGTTTTTTACAATTTATAGTTGGTTAAATGACCGTTAATTAGATGCAGTTACATAACCAGCTGTAACAACAAATTGAATTATGTAACGTGCTAGCTTTAGCATGTGAAGTTTAGTTATCAATATTTCAATAACATTTTAAAGTGTTGAGGCCTTACCCACTAAACATGAAAACATTACCGAAATAAAACAGTAATGTATCATCGTTACTTTGTAACATTATTCAATAGATAATTTTAACGTTTATATAACAAGTATGTTATAGATTATGTCCCAGTCAGCAATGTTACAAAGTTATATTATTAAAAACACAACATTAAAGCAATATCCTCTCAACATATCTACATTAATGTTTTAATGTTATATTTTAAATACTACATTATGACTACATTTTTTAAATGTAACAAAATAAACGTTTTAATTTGATTACTACAATAATATTTCAGTAATATTAAAAGAAACATAATTTAATTATGAAAATTATATTTAAATAATGTTCTTTTGATGTACTGTTTGTTAACATTTATACAATTTTATATTTTATAAATATTTACAGGGTGATCTTTAAATGATAGCTACAAGATTCTTTAATGATGCTTCCCCTCTATGTTCATACTTTTGGTTTGGAGATGGCTGAATGACATTTACACAACTCTAAAATTGAATGGATAAAAAGTGGAAATGTAGGCTCATATTTAAAAATGTAATAGTTCAAAATGCAAGGAATATAATATGCTACTGTACAGTATAGTCGCCATTACATTCCTTGCACTTTGTGATGTTAGATTTTTAAATGTGATTTTATATTTTCACTTTTCATCCCTTCAATTTTAGAATTGTGTAAATGTCATTTAATCATTTCCAAACAAAAGTGAAAAATCAGAAGAAACGCATTATGTGAAAGAATCTTATTGTACCTATCATTTAAAGACCACCCTGTAAATAATTATAAAATATAAAATTGTATCATAGAATCATAAAAATTAATTTGAGAATTTATAAAACATAATCACAATTATATGTGCATGTATGACACAATACACTTAGCATTTCAAAACGGCTTGCATTTATAAATTGTTCACTAATTATTAATAACAAAGCACCAAATATAACTTTTGTGCCTTTCAATGTTGTTTAGAATAGGTGAATTTAAAAAATTAGTTAATTACTTGAAATCCAGAATTACTTAATATATTTAGTTACATTTCGAATTTTAAAATCAAATAAAGTGCATGTATTAGAAACATCTTAGAGGTCACTTGTGCGACAACTGAACAGAAATATCTAGAGGTTTTTGAATTGAAAATAAAATAAAAATTTGAAAATGCACAATTATGCGTAATTGTGCGTTAATACATAGTGTATTACCTGTTCTGAACCAGCTTATGAATAAAACCAGCAGAAGTTTATAAATGTTCTTTATTATTCAAACCCGGTTAAATTATTAGTACGGATGATATAATATTCACCACACTATTTTTTTTCTGATGGACTTTATCATAATCAATTTGGTTTGTATTATGTATTTTGAGATAATGTGCATTATTTAATATACAAAAAATAAACACTGATTTATAAATTGTGTGAAAACAGCATAAAATATTTTGTGTAGACATTCTTTGCTTTGAAAATCGTAGACACTCGAAATTTCGAAACATTCTTTGGTGGTATTCGGGAAGCAACTCTAAACCGCATCTGAAATTAAAACAGAGCAAATTGTTAAAATTATTGATAGTATATGGAACATTCTAAATTCGGTGTCATGGGAAGGAGGAAGTTTAGAAACGAACGCTCGTTTGGGGAAGGGGGTCCATAAATGTTACAAGGGAGAAGGAGGGGGGGGGTTGAATATTTAAAATTAAACCATGCAATAATAATACTGTATATTAAAAAAATGTGGAATACCATTCTTGCAATCAAAAAACTTTTATTTAATTTGTTTTAGTAAATATTAATAGTCAATTTGTCAGTTGATCCGAACTAATTACTATACGCAGGAGCAATGAAGAAAAAAAAACTATAGTGAAGCACATATTTTCACCTTTGTAGTCGTTGTAAATTTCAAAATATTAATAGAGAAAAAAAGTTGCAACTTTTGTTTCCTACAATATTGGTAATAACTATAATTTCAGGGTAGAACTAATGGGAAAGCAGAAAATTAAGAAAAAATTATTTTGGCCGACAATTTTCCAATATAAAAACTTAAGGTGGCCATTCCCTAGAAAGAGATATCCGATAGGGAAATATTTATTATTTTTGCCCATAACTTTTTTTTCTTAGTAAGTATATTTAAAAAAAACTATAAGAGTACCTAAGTAGAACCATAACAAGACTATTACTATGAATTTTCGCTCAATAATTTCGGTGGTTTGCAAAATAGCTCGATTTAAAACTACGAAATAGGAAGATTAGCATAATTTTTAAATTTAAATCTAGCTATTTTGCAACCTGCTGAAATTATTGAATGAAAATTCATAGTAATAGTCTTGTTATGGTTCTACTTAGGTAATTTTATAGTTTTTTTTAAATATGCGTACTAAGAAAAAAAAGTTATGGCCAAAAATCATAAATATTTCCCTATCAGATGTCTCTTTCTAAGGAACGGCCACCTTAAAATGATTGTTCCATGTATATATATAAAATCAAAATTTATTTGATATGATTAAAGAAATATCCTAGTTTCACTTACCGATTCTCCATGTTATTATCTGTTTTTAGTTCTTTTACTAGCAGAAATTCATCGAACTTTGTCGTCTTTCAACAAGTCCTTTTTAGTAGTTTCACCACTTTCATTTACTGCTTCTAAAATCCGCTGTATCGTAGCTTTAGTTGCCAAGATCAAGTAAGAGTTGGAATTTATATGAGTTGCTTGATCTAGATTAATTGCTTCCTATAATAGGGATTTAAAACATTAGTTCATTAATTTCAAATATACATAAAAACACATTTTTACATTTTCAATAAGTGTGAATCGTTAGCTAGGTAAGTACCAAAGTATTTTTCATCTCTTCTCAATGTAATTTGTCAATGTAAGCTTGATTTTTAAGGAAACCGAACTTTCGAAAAAATGTTAAATATTACTGAAACTTAATTACAAAGTAACCCTGTGCAGCACAGTACATCTTTAGGATGAAGGCAACAGTTTTGTAGCAGAATATATGAAATTATGTTTTCTTAAATCTAATATTAATAAGTGTACCTAATGAGCCTTTTTCACTGGGATTATCGGAAATTCCCCCTTGTGAAAAGAAGTATCGCATTCGTTGCATAAATAAATAACTATCCAGTACATGTACAATAAACAATTATTTACTTACCCTTTGTTTTCGGACGTATTGAATAACACTAACCAAAGATAATCTTTGACTAAACTATTATATAAAGTCGTCATCGCGAACACAAAATATGCTTACTCTTTTGTTTTCGGACATACTGAACACTATTAACTATTTAGGTATTATATTGCTATCTTTACAAACAAATTCGAGGCAAAATGGCGTGTGACTGACGCGGACTGGCGATTCTCCTTTTCTTCTTGTTTAGCCGTCTCGGATGCGTCCGTTACGTTCGGTCTGGAATGGCCAATAAATAGCATTTAGGCGTATCACGTGACTATAGATGAATGTTGGTTTAATAACATTTATCATTATAACCTATAAATGTTATTTTAATTTAACAACAATGTTAATGACAAGTGTTTTTAATATAATTTTATAAATATTACATAATAACATTATGGAGCTGTTATAGAATAATATTGCATTATGTTACATTCCAGTAATATTATCGGAGTGTTTATGAACAATATGGCATATATGTTATATTTTAAACACATAAATAATATTGATTTCTTGTAACATAGCTGTTTTAATAAATAATGTTTTTTGGATGTATTAAAATAAAATTATAATTACATGAAAACAATATTACAAAAAAACATTGACAAAGTAACTTTAAAAAAATGTTTTTTAATGTTTTAGTTATGTTTCATGTTTAGTGGGTATCGCAAGCTGCAAACAAAATTTCAAACTCCGAATACAATGCGTGTGCGTATCTGGTTTTGGAAGTTTTGGTGGAAGCATTTGCAATAAGGCTTCCACATCTTCAACATTTAGCTTTTCAGCTAAAGTCATCGAAATATTTTCAACAGAAGAACGAAGTTTAGAAAGCAAGGTATCCATCACTGTTCTAAACTCCTTTCTGTAAAATGTGCACATGTCAAGGTCTACTTCATTTTAATTATTGGGGTCTAATCTTTTTGGGGCTAATCTCCTTCGGTGATATTTTCTAAAATCTGCTTCTGCATCTACTCCTATGTTATTTGCCATTACCTTCGCCGTTAAAATAAGGTTATTAATATCTGAGGAGTCGTTAGTCATATTTTCTAGAAGTTCTGTCGTAATTTCCATAATATCCTTGCAGTCAATTATACCTATTAAGATTTGGGGACTCAATAACTTCAATTAGAATTGGCGGGTTATTATTTAGAGCGGTATGGTATGTCGGAGCGGATCGCAGATCAAAGTCGCTAGCTCGAGTCGAAACAAAAAGCCGCCGCTGACCGCTGGACAAAAGTTTTGATAATAAAAGAAGTGACAAGATGGAACACGAAACAGACAAAGAAAGGAATGTAATATCAATGTATATATTTATACTCCGTATTAGATAAAGCAAAGCCCTTGCTTCTAGGCCAATAAAGCGCACTTGCTACTTAACGTCGGACGAGGGCGCATTGCGCATTGTTTTAGTTGGAAACGGGCCGGGTTATTTATTACGTTGGCGCTCTCAGCGATTAGTGAATGATCAAAGATAGTTACTTGTTTAAATCAAAATTAAGAAGGAAGATTGAAAATAAATGTAAATATATGAATATCGATATTCATATTTTTGTACGTGCCGGCGGCGCCCCCTTTTAGATCGTAATGGGGGGTGTGGCTCCCCCCCCCTCCCCCCCCGTTCGCTCCGGCCCTGGAACCAGCATAGCATCATAATACTTTTTTCTCTAAGGAATCAAACGAAAGCCGGAATGCTCTCGCAGAAAAAACTACAAATTAATTCATCTATTGAAATCTAACTATGATGCCAGCAGCGACCTCTCTCCGTAAACTATGACATCTGCCAATTCAATTATAAGGATCCCTGCTATCGCCGGTGTGTCTCCATCCGCAATTATAATAGGCGATTAATTGAGGTCGTTAGTAGTCACTAGTAGATATTCTGTTACAATAAATTCAAACTAACATACATATTAAACATTTACTCTTGCAAAGAGTGCAACAGTTATGATTTTGTGAAATAAATGCATTTCATTTCTTATAAGGAATACGAATACAATGGTCATAGATCATACAAAATTTTGTTCATGGTGTGCATTATATTTGAAATCTAATGAAAATACTCTGCACATATTTTTATTAATGATTCTGTATGCTAATTACTTAATTATGTTTGAGTTCCAGAACATATTATCTTGTTGTTTGCAACTCTACTGTTTTATTAATTTATCATTAAAACATTTCTGCAGGAAAATTATATAAAATATCTTATATTTAAGACAGTTATACGCCATTGTTTTGGAAACGTTTCCGTGGCTAAGTTATAAAACGCTTCAGTTTATAAAATTAAGCTGTTTTTTAGTTATAAATTGATATTAGAATCATTCTATGGTTATAGGTCAATTGTTATTTGTTTGCTTATAATTGTATTGATACACATTCTTTACAGGATTTTGCAAACAGCAGAAAAATAACTATCTATGAGAACTAAATGAAAAACTATGTGTAAAAATATTAATGAAATATTTTTACACATAGTTTCTTATTTAAAAATTCTCATTCAGCAACTAGCATCCACACAGTCCCCTATGGCCACGCAGATTAAACTAGTATCTACATAACCTATTTCGGTCATGAAGATTCAGCTACAAATGAGAACAAAATGAATTTATTTACCTACTTTGTCTTAAAAATTTTTCATTCTAATGGATTACATTTTCTTGAAATCTGTCATTCTATTTTTTTGGAAATGCATAGCCTTAGCCAGTCAATGTCAAATATAATTATTCATAGTTATTCATAGAAATTGTTTTGGTTTTGCATGAAACATCCTTATGCGTGGCTTTGTGCCTTTCTGATGAGCTCCAGAATAAGGGCGAAAAACATTTCAAAGACTGAGCATTTCCAAAAAACAGAATGATAGATTTCATGAAAATGTAATCGATCAGAATGAAACATCCTTAAGACAAGGTAGGTAAATAACTTCATTTTAGGCCTTTGTTCTCATTTCTAGCTAAATCTTCATGGCCGTAGGGGGTTATATAGATACAAGTTTTATCTGCATAGCCGTAGAGGACTGTGCGGATGCTAGTTGTTGAATGAGAATTTTCAAATAAGGAATTAAACAAATTTATTTTAGGATTCCAATTTGCTAGCATAACCAGAATTCAGGTTATCGAAAGAATGCAAAGATTTCATTAATGTTTTTACACATAATTTTTCTTTTAGTTTTCATAGATAGTTATTTTTCTGCTGTTTGCAAAATGCTATAAAGAATAGGTATGTATCAATTCTATGGTTATTTCTCATCTTATAAAACAGTTATATTCAAGTCTATTTGTGACAAGTTCGCTTTTAAGAATAAATTTCTGTTCCAGAGTCTGATATATAATTGTTATATAGCGTTGTAATCTGCTGTCATGCTTAGAAAACATGTTTATGCAATTCCAACGTAATTATAACTGGCGCATCCGCCAAATTTTCGATTGAGAAACTTTTTCTGATTTTTATTTTCCAATTCTAATGGAATTAATGACGATATTGATGATAGTAAAAAATTTAAAAATATATGAAACGATAAGAAGTTTCATTAGGCAACGTCCGACTGCAACTTTCATTTGTCTTGCAGTAGTCATTTAAAAAATACTTTAATAACGTTTTAAAATGGAAATGTAGTTTTCGTTGAAACCTCAGAGACATACTACACAGGGTGTTTCAAGTATGCGGTCATTAATTTCTACGGTTGATTCTATATAAAATAATACGAAAAAGGTTCATATAAACGTAGGTCCGGAAATCCCTACTAAGGGCGCTGTGGGCCTCTGATGGGGGCACCCAAATAGCGTTTATTATTCTCTTGAATAAACTAATGGAAAATAACAACTCATTACTAAATTAAAGGTTTTAAAGATTAACAAATTAATTTAAATGTTCATAATTCATTGAAAAAATTCTGTTTACGCAAAAAGATTGGAGGTTCAAATTTCTTGAAACCGGTTGGTCCTACGGCATTTTTGTGTATTTTTAGTCAAGGAATCATATTCCCATGCGATAATCACATAAAACGTTAAAAAATTGGTGGAGAAGTAAGTCCTTCCTTTCTAATTTTCTGCACCACTGACTGAATTTATCGATGGTGGATCACATATTGACCATTATTGATATCAAATCACGTGCAAAAACTAGTCAATGTAGCTCAAAGGGTTCCTAAGATATTAAATAAAATATCAATTTTGGGTGCCCCACTCAGAGGAACTCAGCGCCCTTAGGAAGGATTACCGGACCCATGTTTATATGAACATTTTTTCATATTTTTTTATGTAGAATCCCTTCTAATTAATGACCGCATACCTGAAACGGTCTGTATATTACAGATTTGATATATTGCACGTCTTCGTATTTTTGTGTGTTTGATCAAAACCTTTAGTAGCATTTAGCTCTAAAATTATAATAAACATAATTGATATAAAACATGAGAGTGCACGTGCTTCTGGCAATCAGTCTGTTGAGCGGATATACCCATTTTCAATAGGTTTTCTACCATGCTTATTAAAAATGTTGTCTGGTTGTAATACCGGGTAGCCTAGCCAATATCATTGTACAAAGGGTCTAGCCGGTTTTGCATATGAATAGTGCACTGACGTCTATTTTTACGCTTTAACCTTTTAATTATTGCTTTTTGGCTGAAGTGTTCCTACAATTAATTTCAGGCCTCTGCTTTCACCTATAAGAAAGATATGGGGATAAAAACTCTAAACGACAACTTTGTTTTTCTCTGGCACTGTGACATATTCGAATAAATCCAGCGTCAAAAAATAGATATCAGTTAGTGCTACACTGTGTATTTTTTTCTTATTTTTAGATCAATTTTTAGTTTTGCAAAACATACATTTTTTTCCGAGGGTGGTTTTTATAATAACCACTAGAGATACACCAACCAAAAAAATTCCGTATATTCATCTGAAAATCAACTACAATGTGTTAAAACTACAGAACTGTGAATTTCGTGGAACATAGAAATAAAAAATAATAACTAATAGTAATATTATCGTTACGTATTTTCGCCCTTTTAGGAAACACCCTGTATAAATCGGTAGGTTCTAAATAATTTTGTCAAGGGGTAAACCACTAACACTTTATTTAATAATTTACTGATTACATAATACTTCTTAATTAACCAAAATAACCTTTACACTTTGTTTTCTTTATAGTTAACCTCACTTCTCACTTTTCAGCTTCTTCACTTTTATAAAACTTCTTCTTCTGCGCCGGTAATTGCGCCTTATATACTCTGGAATTGCCTTTAGGTCCATCCAGAATCTTCTCCCACCACACTCTAGAAAACTCTATCTCTTTCTACAAAGTTCCAGTCACTATTAGGCACAGGCGTATCAATCTTCAGTTCCAAGGAGGTGTAATTTATAACAATATATTACGTAAGTATATAATATATTTATTTTTACCAACCATGCAAGTATATAGAAAACATCAAATAAAAACTAATGTAACCACGTATATAACATCTGTGTTTTTACTGTACATCTATTGTTTATCTAAACAGGCTTATACAAAATAATTTGTATACAGGGTGTCCCAGTTTTACTTTGACAAGCACTATCTGGAAAACGGTGAGACATAGAAAAGAATGTTCAATGGGAAAGTTATTCTGTTTAAAAACATGCGTTTAATTATTTCATTCTCAAATATACAAGGCGCCTCAAAAAAGCGGTAGGTTATGCAACGTCTCCCGATTTTTGCGAAAGCCTTATTTACAAAATTGTTTTTTCACATCACTCGCTTTCCCTCTTTTGAGATTAATATGACCTGTGAAGTGATAAATTCGCTTTCCCTCGGTCATTTGGGTTTATAGGGTTATCGTATAAAAATTACAGGGTTCTCTTTAATTCCATCTATTGGGTATCTGTGAAAAATCCTTGCCTACCCAATAAAAATGCTGAAATTACGTCACTGCCTTCAACGGAATCATCTCAATCACATATCATTACACTACATACGTGTACCAAATTTGAAGTGAACATCTCAATTTTAATTTATCAACTCCTTTAGTGGTGTAGTGGTGGGATGGTGGAGGGATTGGAAAATGTAATAAAAGTATCTGAGGTCTTGGGTGCTAGCAAATACACCAAATTCCGAGCTTCTGTACCCATACCAATTTGCTTTACTTATTTCCCCCTATTAACCCCTATTTAATCCCCAATCCTTCAACGGAATCGTCTACTAAATTTCAAGTGAATATTTCAATTTTATTATATCAATCCTTTTAATAATGGAGTGGGGGTGGTGGAGGGGGTTGAAAAATATAAAAAAATATTAGACCTTGGTTTTTAGTATATACACCGCATTCCAAGTTTATGTACTTTTACCAGCATGCTTTACTTATTTCCCCTGTTTACCCCTGTCTAACCCCCAACCTTTCACCGAAATGAGCGTAAAATATAATCTAGTTCCAGATCTCGTCGTGGTACATATGTGTACAAAATTTGAAGTCAATATCTTTAACCGTTGCGAATGTGCGCACAGAAAAATATACTGACAGAAATTTCTTTTCGCTCAAATTTAAAATCTGGACGTTTTATGACATTCTGTTTATTTCAGTAACAAAAAAAAATATGAAATTTCTTTTACGATTACTATATTCTTCCATTCCACTACGTTGTTGTGGAAGTAATACTATTTTAAAATAAAATTAATGGGCATAGTAGTTTCCATATATTTATGCACATAAAGAACCTCAAAGCTGTGCCGCTTACGTATACAGCGTGTTCTCCGATTGAGTTCGCTATAGGTGAAATGGACAAAAAATTTTCAATTTTTTTTTTGATATTTGTGGGTTCACCCCTGCTTATCTAAAAGGTTATTTTGGGTGTACTTTTGTTTGTTTTTTTTTAAATCACGTAGGCCATGACAGTTAAGCAAAAACGAATTTCTTGCTAAGTAAAGTAACTTTTCTGGAAAAGATATAGCAAAATGTCATTAAGGAAAGTTATTCAGATTAAAAAGTTATAGTCCTGTGCAAAATTTCAAAAATATGCGCCTACTTTGATGATTTTAATTTTTTTAACAAAATTGCATTTTACGAAAAAAAAAAATTGTACGTCGGTCTACTAAAGTTTTACTTGATTGTTTAATCGAAAGAAAATTATTTAGTTATTTACACAAATTTTTATCCTACGTGTTATGATTTATTTCCAAGGTAATTCCAATACTTTACACAAATACGATTTTCATTTACTTTGACACAACTTTTGGGGTATTTTTAAAAAAATGGTGAACGATATCAAAATATACACATATCCCTGGAAGGAGCAACCTATCTTGACATTAATTTTTGAAATTTTCATCTTTTAAAACTTTCAATACATATTCATCAATTCATCCATGAAAAGCAAATGCGTGTATGTGCTTATCTGTCAAATTAATAATAGTAACTGTCAGATGAGCATCATAATTATTAACTAAAAATCATGCTTACAGTAGAGCAAAAGATATTCATTGTTCAGTGCTACAGATTGGGACATACATATTCCTAAAAGGCTGTCGTAGAAAAATTCAAAAAACATTTGCCTAATGGACTACTAACAGATTTAAAAGAACTGGTATTGTATTAAACATAAAGAAAAAGAAGAAGGAGTTCAATGAAGATGATGCTGGCACTTTAATTGCGATGGAGTCGTTGAATGAGTGCCCAAAATTATCTCTGAGAAGAGCAACTTAAACTGGAATTTCTAAAAGTGTGATACAAAAAATATACAAGGCCAATAAAATTCATCCATATCAACCAAAATTTGTACACATTCTTAAACAAAATGACGACGCTAAAAGACTGGATTTCTGTTTATGGATGGGCGAGAATATTTTAAGTGATAGACACTTTCACGAAAATCAGATTTTTTCTGAGGAGGCAACGTTTTCCACTAATGGTACAGTAAGTTCAGAGAATTGTAGGTATTGGTCCTCGGAAAATCCTAATTTCGTATACGATGTAGACGGCAATAATTGGTCCATATTTTTTTGAAGGAAATGTAAATCAACATTTTTACCTGGAAATGCTAAATACTTTTTTGTTGGATCAACTCGAAAATATACCCATATCGAAAAGGATGAAATTGTTCCTACAGCAAGACGGATGCCCTGCACATTCTGCAATCATTGCCAGAGAATGGTTAGACCGTCATTTTCCAGAAAAATGGATTGGAAGATACGGGCCGAATTGTTGGCCACTTAGAAGCCCGGTTCTAACGACAATGGATTTCTACTTATGGGGCTATTTAAAAGACAAAGTTTATGCTTTTAATTTTGACAATAATTTAGAATTATTAAAAACCAAAATTAAAGAAGCAGTTGATAGTATACCTCTTCAAGAAGTCCAGAACAGTTATAAAGGACTAAAAGCTAGACTAGAACTATGTGTTGAAGCTGGTGGCAAAAATTTTGAATAATGACGCGACATATTTATGTTTAGAAATAAACATAAAGATACCTATAGCAGTTTTTTAATTATCATTTTTTAATTGTCGTTTGTATTCATTGGTTTCCTAACCCACAATGTATTTTTGCTTCACAATAAAAATTAATAACTAACTAGTTTTTTGCTAGACACTTGGTAGATCAAACACTTTAGTAAACCGACACACATTTTTTTTTTCGTAAAATGCAAATATTAAAAAAATCAAAATCATCAAAGTAGGCGTATATTTTTGAAATTTTGCACAGGACTATAACTTTTTAATCTGAATAACTTTCCTTAATGACATTCTGCTGTATCTTTTACAGAAAAGGTACTTTACCAAACAAGAAATTCGTTTTTGTTTATAACTGTCATGGCCTACGTGATTTAAAAAAAAACAAAAGTACACCCAAAATAACTTTTTAGATAAGCAGGGGTGAATCCCCAAATATGAAAAAAAAAATTCGAAAATTTTTTGTCCGTTTCGCCTATAGCGAACTCAACCTGAGGACACGCTATAGATGGGAGAGTGGGACGTGTTTAAATTCGGTAGAAAATGGTAAATCATAAATATAATTTATTACTTAATACTTAGAACAACATTGTTCTGGCATAATTAAAATAGGAAATAACAGGGAACAAGCCGCTTTTATTTAAAATTTCTAACTCCTGAAATATAGCTGCGCAAATCACCCTTAACTGGAACGTCATACCCAGGGAACAGATAATCAGAGCCGTACTTTGAATTTATCTATCAGTATAGCGAAGGACGGAGAATACTTTCACCAATCCGTAAGATATCCTATCTTGACGCAGGGCAGAGTGAGATTTTTTAGTTTAAAATACGATTTTTAATTCTGTAGTATTTATTTTGTTTATTCCAGGTAATGCTCAAAAATTTGAAGTCCGGCTTTGTAGGACCGTCTCGGCAGGTAAAAATACCGACTTCGATATTTTAATGACCTGTTTTTAATTTTTTTATTTGCATTAAGTATGTGGAGATCACTATATATCATCCAATCTACATAAAGTTCGTTCAAACCTGGTACATATTACATTATACGTTTTCGAATTTTTGGGTGTTTGATCAAAAACATTTAGCTCTAAAATTATAATAAAACACAAATTATATAAAACATGCCAGTGTACATTTCCTTTGGCGATCACCCTGTAGGACGGATATAACCCAATTTCACTAAGGAGTATTCGATCATGCTCTATTACATATTTATCAAATCTGAAATAAAAATTTTATATATATTTGTGTTTGTGTAGGTATATGAACAAACTATAGACCCTATCGAACCACCCTCCTAGCTAATTTATTTATTAAGAGCTTCGTGATACGTGATAGAAGCATGACTGATATAAATTGCACTATATTATAAGAAATTAATGCATAAACTGCAGCCTAACGTTAAACAAGGAGGGAAATTACTCTCAATTCTCATCACACGGCACATAAATGATCGATACGAAAGTGCATTTGTGTCATTATTTTATACTCTTTCATCCCTTCATGTTCTAGGCTACGCCTGCAAAACGAACGACTAAAAATCGAGGTCGGTGAACTCACGAACAACAAAAGGGATTTTAGGTCAGCATTTCAACAAAATAAAACTGAAAATTGATTCCTACATTTCGCACTGTATGAATCCTTTCAGAATAATTGTACTAATCTTGATTAATTACTATTTGCCATTTTAATGCTATGAGTCTGCTGTAAGAAACTGATAATATACCTAATTAAAAAGTTAATGTTCCATGTCAAGAATTCGCAAGATAAGCTGAAACTTTCCGTTTCTAAATTTCAGCATTCAAACGTTGGATTAAGTTGAATATCGATCGCCGCGCCGGTTGGCTACAAGTAGAGGGGAGGCCATGCTTTACCGGTACGAAGATGTGGCGCCCTCTGGTCACCCGCTAAAAACAATGAAGCAACGTGACAGAACCTGTTCGCAATACAAATAATATCGTTCAGTGGCTTAACTGAGTGTATTTTAAATTATTTGAATCATTTGTGACTTGTGTTCGGTAGTGTTGTTTGTTGTGACGTTAACAAATGTTTCCTTTTGGTAGTTGCATGTGTTTTCACCCGAATCAGCGATGGATTTCCGTGGTACAACCGCCGAATGAAATAAAAAAGGTCTGTTTATATTTATATATCACTTGTTATGAATTGACATCGCCCTCTAATAAGCTGCTTTACATAATATGTGAACTCTTTTTGGTTAATTAATAACTGGTTTCATTTAAAATTAATTATGTAGAAACTTATAGATTTATAACCTATAGATCCGATACCGGTACAATTATTGCCCCTACACCTGTTGAAAACTTATTTTGAAACATGTGATCAGATAAAAAGATGCGTTTTCTTCTGACAACCTGAATAAATTAAATACCTACGCTACGTTAACGTTACGCATACCCACTGAGTTTGTAACAATGTTGGGTTGTGTACTTATGTACGACTATTTTTTACACATACACGTACATATGCATGTTGAATCTTGGGTGTATTTATTTGAAAATTAATTTTTTAATTAACCTGGCAAGTAATCATTATATCCATTCTGTACTTTAATTAGTCAGCCTTGTGTGTTTGTATTAAATGAATATTTGATTAAATGGAATGTTACACCCATATCCACTAATTAAAGGCTGTCCAATCTAGTGGTAATAATTTAGGTACTTACGTATGAACGTATAGTATAGGTACGTTTTATTTTACATGATAAATAGTACCTGTGCTAATTTATATTTTTGAGTATTTATATCATTAAAAAGGAAGGTAAGTAGTATTAGGTTACAAGAAAATCTTATTAGGTACCAACTAAAGTACAGAGTGTGTCCCAAATTGGGCTACATGTATTGCTATCGCTGTTATTATAAAAGTTAGAAAATAAATTAAATGGAGAAAGTTGTAGAGCATTTTTTGGGCATTTTAAGAGTGCTTTTAGAATTGGAGAAAACCACAACCATACATTTTTTAAAACTCATGTGTTCTTAATATAAATGACTCATTTTAACTTGCACATTATACATGCACTTTTTAAAATCCTTGCAGCACGGGTGAAAGAAAATAATTTGGATTATTTTGAAGACATTAACTACTTACAACTTTTGTTTTCTATACCTATGGAGGCCATATTTGATTTTTGTATATTCGGTAGTACGACATAATTCTGGAGAATAACGGGGCATTGGAGCTTTGGCGTAATTTTTTCCCTTATTTGGTGTCATAGAACACGAATCGGAAGTCGGCTTTCAATGTAAATGCCGAGGTAAATGCATAGTTTTCCACCCTAACACAAACTTTTTGTCAGCGAAGAAATCCTCGATTTCGGCCGATTCAGATCCCTTGTTTACAATGTAAGTGCTTTTCAGAACAATGTAGTTATAATGCACTGCAAAAAAAATGCCTTTTATGATAATTATTTACTAAAACTATATAAATTAGGGAATGAAAGGTAATCAAATTGTCAGACTAATGCGCATGTGCCCAGCACTTTCAAAAGTTGTGTCTAAGGTATCGAACAAAATTATTTTTGGTATTGGCTAAAGGCGCGTCTCCATTATGGTCGGCTTTGCCGATCGGCATTGCTCCACTAGTATATTCGACTTGGATTCTCTTGAAGTTTCCGACCGGCATATGCCGAATTGTACATACCCACTTGCCAACAAATGCCGATCGGCCATGCCGATCGGAAAAGCCGACGATAATGGAGACGCGCCTAAAGATGATCGTAAAACATGCTTTTATTATACTCTTCACAATTACAAAACGAAGAGTGTATATTGCATTTGATCGGCACATTTCTAAATTCTTTCTAAAATTCTGAACAACTTTCAAAATGTCCTGTCCGTCTGTCTGTCCGTCTATCTGCCCGTCTATCTGCCCGTCTATCTGTCCGTCCGTCACGTTTCTTGTAAGCACGATAACTTAACCCTTTCGAGCCGACCGTAGTCCGGTAGCAAATTGCCTCCCAGACGACGATATTTGCAATGGCTCAATGACGTACGTCGCATATATCCGACGGTACACAAAACAAAGGAAATCTCAATGAAATGAACAATAAAGTACAGAATATATAGTACAAGATATTTTTATTTGGAAAAGATACACAGTGTAAACTATAAACTAGAAACTATAAACTCAAAAATCTGAACATAAACGAAAATATTGATTATTCTATGACCCAACTAAAGAATAAAACTGAAGAAAATGCTTCATAGAAATGGCATTGGTCTTAGAATTTGGCAACTGTGTGGTATGTCTGAAAACACGGAACAATACACAAACCCACATTGCAATCTTTACACATATATCGAGATTCTCTTCTTTTCTGTTTTCCAATTTGTGTTTTTGAACAAACAACGCAACGTCGCATAGCTCTCTTTGACTTTTCTGTATCTGGTACTAAATCCGGAAAGTGTCTGTCTGTTAATCTCGACATTAATATAACAACATTTTGAGATGGCTTGCGTTTGGCTTTAAGACCATATCTAAAACAAGAGAAGAAATCAAAACTAAAATCTAAACTATGAATGAGAAACCCAACTTACCGCTCCAACAACTGTCGAATGATATTCAGCTGAAAGACTGCTAAAGGAATTCTAGTTTCATGTTGTGTCAAAAATAAGGCATGAGCGTTTATAATACAAAGGTCCAAAACATGAAAGAACAATTTCTTGTACCATTTAATGTTTTTTCGCATGGAATCTATGCTTGTTATTAGCATGTCACAACGGTCAACAGCTCCCATTTTGTCGTTATAATCAAGCACAACTAACGGTTTCTTCATATTTTCTTTAGTATGTCTATCGATTTTTGAAATAGTTACCATTTTATTTTCGTGCATAGTAGATATCATCGCAACGTCACGGCGATCTTTCCACTTTATTACTAACATCTTATCTGAACTTCGCCAAGATGTTTCACCTTTTTTCAGTTTCTCTGTAAGTTGTGGCATACCTTTTCGGTTTAGGCGCACAGTACCACAAGAATTGGTTTTTTTATCTAACAGAAACAGTGATAAGGAGGGGCTGCTATAAAAATTATCAGTGTACAGAGAGTGTCCCTTGTTAAGATATGCTGTAAGTAACTCAACTACAACAGCACCTGTAATTCCCAGACGGGGGTTAGCATCATTATGTAGATCTGTATCTTTACCAACATACACAATAAAATCTAACACATAACCTGTCTCGCAATCACACAGGACATACAGTTTAATGCCGAAGCGGTGTCTTTTAGATTTAATATATTGTTTGAACACCAAACGTCCCTTGAAAAGAACAAGACTTTCATCAATGACAAGATGTTCAAATGGATAAAATATAGACTTAAATTTTTCTTTGATTTTTTCGAGTACATTTCTAAGTTTACAGAGACGGTCAGTACTTGCTACTTCATCATTGTTGCAGAAATGCAAGAACCTATATATGTTTGCAAATCTATCCCTTGACATGTGCTGTCCGAAAATAGGAGTATACATCAAAGGGTCAGTGGACCAATATTCGTGAACCGTGAGTTTTTTGTTTCTCGCCATAAGCATATTTAGGGCTAAAAAAACATAAAATTCTGACTTGTCCATTTCCCTCCATTGTTCATTAATCTTTCTGGCGTACCGGTTGGTTTCAAGTACTATTATATCAATGGTTTCAGGTGTTAGTATACTAAAAAGAAAGTCAATTTCCAGGGAATTTGCGTTCAAATCACAATTTTCATTTATTCCGCTCTGGCTTGCATCAAATTCATGCTTTTGTGGTATAAATTCATTATTTGTCCAAACAACTTCTTGTTCTTCTGATAATTCTGTTGCCACTCTTTCATTGTGCGCATTTTCCACATTTACATATTCAGCTTCATCTTCTGAAGTCTCACTATCACTTGATGTCGTTGGTGCGTACTCACTTCCACTGGACACAAACGGTTCTTCTTCACTACAATATAAATTGTCATCTCCCACGATTTGTAATATTTCCTGAGCATCTTCTGCACTTAAACCACAATAATTGTTAATGCCGGTTCTAACTCGCTTAGGTCTTGAGGGGCCAGCAACCTCCTCCGCAGACATATTGAACAGTACTAAAGTATGATCTGTGCAAAATGATACAATACTTGGTTGCTCGTCTACCGTCGAGTATTTCCGATTGTGCCTGATTTTTCCGACGTTCGGCTGTGAATCAAGTTTTTACTGTCGGATATCCTCGACGTTCGTCCTACGGACGATGTAAATTTAAAAAAGAGTTTAATAAGGCCCGGATATAAACGTTAGCCGCCACGGAGTCACGAGAACCTCTGGCGTATATATCCGACACGCGGCTGTGAGCCAATTTAGGGCATGTCGGATACATACGTCGTTCGGCTCGAAAGGGTTAAGAACGAAAAATCCGAATATATTGAAATTTGGATAGTAACTTAGTGTTAGGTAGAGGAACAACTCCCTTTCTTTTGAACAAAATCTGTGGATAAATAAAAAAGTTATTAATTTTTTAAATAAGAAAAAAACATTTTTTTAATATTGTCTAAATGTTATTTGTGGCATTATCTTAATTTTTTCCTTCTTCAATTCTTTGGGACTTCCTGCCACATGTATGTTTTCTTTTTAACCGGTGCTAGACGAGTCTACAAAATATATCACAATAATTAACCAGTATGTTACTGGTAAAAAACCTCTACGCCTGTGACGTTTACGTCAAAGGATCAGTTAAAGGTTGGTTTTTTATAAATAAACAACACAAATAAGTATAAAAACTTGAAATTAAATATTTCGCCGACGTTTCGGAAATCCAATCTGTTTCCTTTTTCAAGGCTTTTTTTATGAAAAATCTTTTTTGCTGTGTATGACAAATACACAGCTCTAAGAATGTTTGTTATATTCAATATCCATAGATACTTACTATTTACATAGAGCTGTTGATATAGTTAACAGTTTTTTAATTTTTATACAATGTTAAGTTTGTGAAGTTCTTCTTTTAACATTGGCAGCCAAGTTGTACAGACATCTACGGAACAATTCGACACGCAATTATCCACATTCAATAATATCGCGGATTCTTTAATTTTTCTTTTTTTGCTATCTGCCTCTTTTGTTAAAATTTTTGCCGAGTCCCAGTTTATTCTATTTCATTTTTTCTGATATAATTTTGATGTTCGCCCAATCTTACACTAAAAGGTCTGGATGACTCACCCACGTATTGTTTGTTGCACTCACACGGAATACTATAAATGCAGTTTTTTGAATTCTGCTCGTGGTTTGTTGGTTTCGTCTTTGTCAGAATAGATCTTAAAGTGTTGCTTGTTTGAAATACCGTCCTAATATCAAATCTATCACCTGAAAAACGTTACACAGCGTTAATTCCTTATGTATGCGGATTATCCGAAAAGTTGCGCCGCATCGGTGATAGATTTGATATTAGGACGGTATTTCAAACAAGCAACACTTTAAGATCTATTCTGACAAAGACGAAACCGACAAACCACGAGCAGAATTCAAAAAACTGCATTTATAGTATTCCGTGTGAGTGCAACAAACAATACGTGGGTGAGTCATCCAGACCTTTTAGTGTAAGATTGGGCGAACATCAAAATTATATCAGAAAAAATGAAATTTAGAGGACCAAGATCTGCGAACACGCGTGGAAGAACGGACATAGAATAAACTGGGACTCGGCAAAAATTTTAACAAAAGAGGCAGATAGCAAAAAAATAAAAATTAAAGAATCCGCGATAATATTATTGAATGGGGATAATTGCGTGTCGAATTGTTCCGTAGATGTCTGTACAACTTGGCTGCCAGTGTTAAAAGAAGAACTTCACAAACTTAACATTGTATAAAAATTAAAAAACTGTTAACTATATCAACAATTCTATGTAAATAGTAAGTATCTATGGATATTGAATATAACAAACATTCTTAGAGCTGTGTATTTGTCATACACAGCAAAAAAGATTTTTCATAAAAAAAGCCTTGAAAAAGGAAACAGATTGTATTTCCGAAACGTCGGCGAAATATTTAATTTCAAGTTTTTATACTTATTTGTGTTGTTTATTTATAAAAAACCAACTTTTAACTGATCCTTTGACGTAAACGTCACAGGCGTAGAGGTTTTTTACCAGTAACATACTGGTTAATTGTGATATATTTTGTAGACTCGTCTAGCACCGGTTAAAAAGAAAACATACATGTGGCAGGAAGTCCCAAAGAATTGAAGAAGGAAAATTTGTTTTTAATGTTTTGCAATTAGAATAAAAATGTCTAAAACTAATATTATTTTCAAAAAAAACTGCGAAGAGTATTTATAGAATGTGCAACAATTATATAAAAGGTGTAAATCGGCAAAGCGTATGGTTAACTGGTTTATTTATTACTGAAATTGTTTTGATACATTTTTGTGTGTGATATGTAGTAGACACTATTAGAAGTATTTTATAGTTTTTGAGCAATGAAGTAGGTAGAGGTGTTTTAAAACCTCATGAGCCGTGACCTTCATATGCGCAGAGACATAATCCGTCCTGTTGACTCAGTTACACTTCTTAAAAATATTATATTTATTGTTTACAATTTATCCCGAGCTCTTTTTTATGTATACAGCAAGGCAGTATCCAGTGTCTTCAAAAACATACTAATAACTCAGATTAAACTTTGCCTTTTGCGCATTTCGCGGGTCATGAGATTCTGAAACACCTATAATGTGCAAATGTCCAATATAGGCGAGTCTGCCTGGTGCAAAAAAGAGGTGATTTTACAAATTTTTGATACCATTTTTCGTTGAAAAAGAACAATCATATGTTTGTTGCAAGATACCCATTTATGAAAATTGCAAAAAAAAATATTTACGTTTTTAAAAATTTCTCAGAAAGTAAAAACATTTATTATTATAAAAAATACTTGGCTACATGAAAAAAAATCAAATTTGTCGAAAAAAAAATTACCCACACCGAGGATCGAACCCGCCACCCCATTGCGCGTCAAATCTTACTATTTTCATGTTAAGGGAGATATTTTTTTAAGGGTCAAAAACGCGTATAACTCTTCAGGATTTAATATTTTTTGTAGAACTTTTTGTGGTCGATGGGAATACTTGTTAGCTTTCATTTGCACCAAACTTCGTGTCCAAAAAGTTGTTAATAAACAAATTAGAGCCTCTCACGCAATATCACTTTTATTTCCGGTTCCGGTTATTCGATAAAGTTCTTTCTGGTCTCAAAATGTTCCTTTTTCTAAGCACTTTCATATGGATAAAACCCCATTTGGATATGCTTACCCAGAGCCGAGATATTCCATTTGTTAATTTGCAAAATTAATTTAATCTTTAAATACACAAAAGCAAAAAGTTGCATTCGTGCAGACTTCTGTGCGGGTTATGCCCGACATCAATATTTATCGTTTAAAGTTGGTTTGAAGTCGATCAAACTTTCGAAAAAAAGAAGTTAAGTATTTGCTAATTAACAAATTATGCCAATTGTTTAAACAATAAAAAAATATTGAAGATATCGGGCCAAAAAAATTATGGTATATTCTTTGGCATAAAAGGCATGTATTTTGAAAAACACAATATCCTGACCTCATTAGTTTCGGAGTAATCAATTTGTTAATTAAGAAATTTATTTTGGCTATAACAAATGAACGGTTTGACAAAAAGTTGTGCCTGGCGCCAAACGACGCGTATTGAAAATATCTTTCGTTTGAATCAAGATTTTTTCAGATCCGTTAAACCGTTTTCATTTTACTAAATAAAAACGAAAACAATTTTGTTTAAACAATTATTTGATCATGAAGCTCGCAGTTTAGGAACATTTTTCATAAGAAAATCTTGTTCAGCGTAATTTTTCCTATAAGAATCCGTGGCTAAGTTAAATGGTATAGAAAATTTTTTGGAAAATCCCAGGCAGACTCACCTAATAGTCTCCACTCTTACGGGATCGTGCAGCGAATTGGGATGCTGGATGGGTAAAAGTATTTAAGAAGCGAGATGTATTGTTGCAAATTTGTTGTATTTAAGTGTAATTTTGAACAGGGAACAATATTTTGTTTGCAAAATTTTGAGGCAGGTCAGTGTCGTTCGTTGAAAGTCAGTAAGTGGTATCCGGAAGGACAAGGAACATTTGCTCCGTTTTTGCAATTGAAAATAAATTGCAAAAAGGAAGCAAATGTCCCTTGCCCTTTTCGGATACCACCTACTAACTTTCAACGGACGACCTTGACCAAAAGAAACATTGTTCCACTGTTCAAAATTACTCTTAAATATAATAAATGTTGGGCGTCTCATTTTTTTCGAGTTTTCCAACGCCCACTGACAGCCTATGCATGTACCTCGCAAAAAATGCGAAATACCCTTCAGGGTATTTAGGTACTGTTTTATTGTGAAAAAGCAATTTTTTTTACATTGTGAACAAGGGATCCGAATCGGCCAAAATCGAGGTGTTGTTAGTGTTTTCACTGAAAATTATTGTACCCTGAAAAAATTTAGTACATTTAATATCTGTTTAATGATGTACTACACTATAACAAAATTGATTATATAATTGGTTAAAAAAAACATTTCTTATTACTTGGTAGGTTATGGCTTGCTTAATGTATTAATACCCAGAAATAAACTTCATTTTTGTATGATCTCTTAGAAAAAAATTAAGGGGACTGCTAGCCACAACATGTCGCCATTTTTACCGATTACCTTGCCAGGAAATATTCATCTTGACGGTTATTCCGCTAGGTATGCCACGGTTGTGAGCCTACCAATGGGCATTCATACACAAGACACGCAATTCATGGAGCAGAAGCAATCCTTCAGATTTTTCTGTTAGCAACAAAGACCTGTGACAGGCAAGCGTTGAGTTAATGCGAGGTATATACGTCAGCTGTAGTAAACTATTGTGATGTGACATGGTGGTCTGATTAGATACGAATCTGAATGGTTTACCTACTACAACGAACATACCTAACATGCGTTTCAATTTGCAAGCTGCAATGAATATTAACTCGCTCGTCTGTCACCAGCGTAACTACGAAATAAACGCAACTGTTATGTATTGTCTTCCATAATAGATAAAACACTGTGTGCATGCTGTTAAACCTAGCATACAATAATATAATAATGAAATTTAAAAAAATTAGTTCCTCCATTATGGTACATATAAAACACTGTACACAGCGTACGGTTTTATTTGTGTCTATCTAATTAAGAAACTAATTTTGTCATATAATAGGTACATCTTTAAAAGAAGAATTAAAAGTACTATCGAATACTTAAAAAATTCAATATGTCGCCCAAAAAAACGAAAGTTATATCCTCGGTTATATCTCAAAAACAAAAAGCAATATATATTTTTTTCTTACCCTTATTACAAGGAGATTAAAAAAGGCGTGTTAAATTAAAAAAAATCCATAATGGGATACTCATTTACAACGTTAAAGTCAGCTTCTGTCCTCCAGTTTCTTAAAATTTTTGGTCTCGAAACGTTGCTATCAGTTTGTCACTGTTGTTGGTTTTGCTGAAAATCAAGGTCTTCGAACTCAAAATCAAAGAATTTTATGAAAACTTAGTAGGCACTTCAGTTTCACTAAATTTATTGCCTACAAATTGTACCATTTTTGACGGGACAAGAGTGGTCATTTTTTAAAATTGAGTTCTAATCTTCGATGGCCCTCTAATCACTAAAACATCAAAACAAGTCTCTGTTAAACCCCGATGGCTTGAAGCTAATGTCAACAGCAAGCACATAGTTCTGGGAATAACAGCCGAGCACGTGCTTGAATATTCAAACGATATCCGTATACGAATATAGTTAACCAGATATATTATGCGCCTATTTCAAACGAAAGTAGTTGATTGTTTACCTCACCATCACCTTATAAACTCTTGGTTCATTCTTAATATTGCCGGTAGCATAGCATAGGTTAAATGATATTTATTTACTTTTATTAAATTCTTTATGGACTTGTTCATTAAACTAACATTATTTATTATAAATAAATAATTTACATCATTACTATCAATTAATATAAAGTAGTAAAACAATACTTACAATAATTAAAAAGTAATTCTAAAAATTGTCGGTCGACGTTTATGACATCGCTCGTATTATCAACTATTCCTTTGTCGGTCTTTTTTATGATTTTTAAACTGACTTTAGATAAATTATACTTCGAGTGCTCGCGAATGCCGAAAGTGCTCGTGAATACTTATCGTGCATGCTAGCACTTTTTCAGTTTACTAAACACTTAGTCCTTTGACGAAGCACTAAGGACCGGCTTTAAAAAGTGCTCGTAAGCAAAGAATAAGTACAGTAGGAATTCTTCGGGCTCGATGCGCCACGCCTAAACTTGGACTCAGTCAAACAGATTTTATTACAAAAGCAATAGATAATCTCTTCCAAAGCATAATGTCGTTCGTAAATTAGGAGGCACTCATTTATAAAACTTGAAGCCAAAATGGAACCATTTTCAGTAGTTATGTTTTCAGAAGAAGTCATAAGCAATGTTAGTGCCTTACAGTGGTGGGTTTTACAAAAGAACATACCTGATATTGCTAGACTTCT
Source organism: Stenurella melanura (assembly GCA_963583905.1). NCBI lineage: Eukaryota > Metazoa > Arthropoda > Insecta > Coleoptera > Cerambycidae > Stenurella > Stenurella melanura. Next base: position 214,496,346 of record OY757309.1, read on the forward strand.
TCCTTTCGTGAAGCAATTTTTATGTGCTGTTTCTTCGTCAGCTTCAGTAGAAAGAGTATTTTCTACGTTTGAACTTGTTCACTCCAATTTAAAAAAAAAAAAAAGGAGTGGAAAAGGCAGGAAAATTAGTGTTCCTGTAGAAATACTATAACGAGAACATTGAAAACCAGTAATATCAATGGTTAATGTAATAATAATATTACTGGTAGTATGGTAGTGTAAGTGTAGATAGGTAGTTATGTATTATTGTTAGTGTTACATAATTTAAATTATTTTAAACTTTTCGGTTTCTGTCTTAAAACCCTTTCATAGGCACTGGGAAGTATGTTTCCCGCTTATTCATGTGCCATTCATTGGCACTGGTATAAATTTATCCCACAAATTTGTAGTGTACCATCTAGTGTTATGTAGCCAAACTTTAGAGGAATATTTTAAAAGCTTTTCATGACAGGTAAGATACCTACAGTGCGTCATAAATTAGTTAATGCAGTAAAACCAGTAACTTTTGCACGTACAACAGGTGTTTCCGGAGAATAAAAATTATAGTTTTTGAAAAAGGTAAGAGCTAAGCCTGTTTTTTTATGCAATAAGTAGTTTGTGATTATTTTCACGTCTCTAATTAAGAAGAAGTTCGTGAATGTCTCAGGGTGTTGTGTAATGGGTGCTTGTTGTTTTGGGAAGCATAATTCCCATTGCTCACTGTGCATAGTGTCTGTCCAGTATTTTATGGGGGATGTTTTATAATTATTATAAGAAAATTGTAAAAAAAAAAAATGTGTAATATATTTTATTGAATTATATAACATATTTTATTGAATTATTTTTTAACAGGATATTGTAAGAATCAATGGATAACTGGGACCTAGATGACCCGAAAGAGGCAGAAGCTGCCTTGGCTTATTTCTATAGCCTTCCAGATGTTGAAACCATCTCCGAACAAGAAGACGTTGATGCAATAGAGGAGTTGCAAGAGCTACAAAAGCTACATATAACGGCGACAACTCATTTCAAGATGAAACCATGACAAGCAGTGAGGAAAGAGAACATGTAGAAATAGTAAAGCAGGTGTTAGCTAAGTTATCATATAGCAGAGAAGACCAGAGGAGAAGGACTGATGTCCCAACTAAGAAAGCTGAAAAAGCAGCTGCTGATGCAATAAAATATGACACACATTTGGAATGGACTCATGATACAACAATTCTTGACAGACTTATGATTGACTTTAGCAAGAAGGCTAGCTGTCAAATCGCTCTAGGAAGCCGACCTAGAAAGATTGATTATTTCGTCTAGATCCTTGTTTTAAAAAATTCCATGGGAAGTAAGTAAAAGGATACAATGAATAAAGTATAAATCGTATGTAATATTTTCCTTCTAATATTAAAAAATAATGAAAAATGTTGTTTTATTTATTTTCCCACGTGGGCGCTGGGAAAATATGATCCCGCAACCCTTAAATTTCCACCCTTGTAAGTAAGACCCAATGTCTGAAATTGTCCGATACATTGAGGCCCAACTTAAAATTATTTCTACAACTTTATTCCTAGCTTTGTGCCCACGAAAGGGTTAAGTGTTTATTATCTGTCATTATTTATTAAGAATATAATTTTATTTTCATTTGTATTTTGCCTATTATACAATAAAATAAATAAATGGTATATGGTATTTACTATTTTTTTATTTGTTGCGTACATCTGGCAACTTTAAGTAATTTTATTAAATTCTATTAAACAAAATGAATTTTTGAGAAATATGTACAGGTATTTGCCATACTCTAGTAACTAAAACACCAGACATTAAATTATCGTAGGTAATCTGTTTAAATTTAGTAATGTACATGTTTATTATATTTTCAGGTTTCAATCATTTAACTCTTTTTGTATTCCAGTTTTTGCTAACAGCTCTCATAGAACACAGGGGCTTCGATCGAATAGTAAATATATCTGTATTTCACAGCACGTTTCTTAATTATTGGTTGAACCAAATATACTGCAGGAAGTATTATGGGTTGCATAGAACAACGCGGACCCAAATTCTTAGTAATTTTTAGTTTATGGTGTGGTAATATGTTAATTGAGACTTGAGAGGGGATATCTCTTTTATTAGCTGGCTGATAGCAGAATTGGCCATTTCTGTAGCCAATTCTGTAGCAGCTATACTTTGACATTAAGTTTTTGATAATCATTCAGTAACGAGTTGTGTCACTTCTGCTATTATCAAACTTTCTCATAGTGATCTATCTAATAAAATGTAATTACATTTATTTAATTGATTCCTCTCATTGGTATTTAACGGCCTTTAGCCATATTTTTCATTTCTGCTAGCTAAACAACCATAATTCTGAAACATGTGCTGATAATATTTTTTCTTCTTCCCAAACGTAGAGTTTTGCTGTCAAATAGATAGATAATAGATAGATAATTAATAGATAATAGATAATTAATAAATAATTTACCTATATAATTATTTAAATAATTTACCGAAATAATTTACATAATCCATACAAATAATTTAAACAAGTAATTAGTACAAATAATCTACCTAATTTACACGAGGAAAGTCACTTCTTTCGTTTGATGGTTAAATGCCTGCTAGATTCCATAAGACAGATAGTCCAGTCAAACACAGTTTAGTAAAGTTCAGCATAGTCTATTGAAATTCCGTTTAGTCAAGTCCAGTTTAGTCCAGTCAATCCAAACCAACAGCAAAACCCTAGCGTTATACAGGTTAGCAAGACGTCAAACCACGTCGAGGAGCCGTCTGTGTTCGGAGAGGCTGTTAGGAAAAGCTACCAGAACTCACCAGGAGCCCTCATCCACTATCTATCCATCGTCAGGAGGATTGGTGAGATTCTGAGAATTCCATTGATATTTTTTTGTGTAATATTTACTGTATAACTTTCATTGCACAAGATATTTCTTTTCTTTTAATGATAAATTAATTAAGCTATAAATATTTTCCTTTGGAAATTGTGATAATATTACTTAATATTTCTATTTCATAATTGATAACATTATTTTATACTTTTTATATTGATTAAATTCGTTTATTTGTTCTTATATTGATGATTTTTCTGAAGTTGTTAATAAATATGTCTCTTTTATCGTAAAATTCAATTTTTCATTTTTTTTGTTTGTCTGTCCGCCATAACATCAAATCTTTCCACGGCGGTTGGTTTCACCATTACAGGGGTAGCAGTAACTCTTAAATTTTCCGTGGATGGCGCTCATAATATTTACATCATTTTAAGCTACCTCTGAGTGTTAGAACAAACTAGCTAGGTAAAATATCACAAAAATATTGGTTCAACCTCTGGCTGATTTAAAAAAATATGTATATTAATTGAACCCACGAAATCCCAGCCACGCACCAGATCAGCTAGCCGTTCGCCGTCACTACTTGTGTGTTGGTTGAATTGCCTTTGGTTATCACCTTAACCGGTGATATCATTGTTAATTTTTCTAGGGCCAAGTAGTGATGTAACATATTTTAATCATTGATTAATTTTTTTTAAAATCACTTGATTAAAATCGTTGATTTAATGACTTAAATCGGGCGAACCCTGATTAGGAGTCGGACAGATTTTTTACTTATGCTTTTTTGCTACTTTGCATATGTGTCTCTCTGTGTGACAGGTTGTGAAAAAACAGAAATATCAAATTTTGGAAATGATTTCTAAAAACCGGAATCACTACTTCCGCATTCAGATTTTTCATCCAAGTCTCTTTAAAGGAAAACACTTTGACTATATTTGCACTCTAGTATGTGAAAATAATTGGTCATAGAATTTTAATAATATTTGAGGCAGATGCCATAAGAAAATGAGCCGTTGGTTTCTAGGCTTCTAGCATATACCTACGTCAAAAATTAAGTTTCTATACTTTTATTAGCTTACTCTACTTATTTTCCCGAAATCATCTCAATCAAATGTCATTACAGTACATACGTGTACCCAAGTGAATGTCTCAGTTTTATTTTATCAACCCTTTTAATAATGAAGTGGAGGTGGTGGGGGGTTGAAAAATATTATAAAGAAGTCTGAGACTTTGGCTTCCATATGCACCAAATCCCAAGTTTCTGTACTCTTACCAGCTTCATTTTCTCCTATTTAGCCCTACTTATCCCCACCTCTTCAACGGAATCATTTCAAAATATAATCTAGTTTCAAATGTCTTTATAATATATACGTGTACCAAATTTCAAGTGAATATGGTAATTTTATTTCATCGGCTTCTTTAAAAATGGAGTGGGGTTGGTGGAGGGTTTGACAAATCTGACGCCTTGGTTCTAAATACACCAACTCCTAAGTTTATGTACTCTTACCAGCTTGCTTTACTTATTTTACTCTATGTATCCCTATTTAATCCCCAACCCTTGATCGTAATCAACTTGGCTTCTAGTATACAGGGTGATTCACGTAGGCCATTCATTAGAAGTTTTTCAACTTGCAGTTGGACTAGAAACTTGAAATTTGGTATGCAGCCATAATCGATCATGCCCGTTCTATCTAAAATATTTTCAGTCCTCCAACTATACAGGGTGTGCCAAAAATTGGTACTAACTTTCTTTTAAATGGAAACCTATATTTTTCTTTACATGGTTCTATAGGTCTTCTAATTCTGAGTTTAGACAACCTAAGTTATGTTAACTTATCTATTACAATTTTTAACATATGTCCAATTTTTTGAAAAAAATTGGCGCTGTAGTAGTTTACGAACAAATTTGTATCTCGCAAACCTTTCAAAATTATGAAACCAAATTTGTGAAGCAGTTAGCTGGAAGTCCAGGCTAACTTTTGATGTCCCATCGGTGGTCCCATTTTGTACCATATGGGCGCAGTCGATTTTCAAATGTCAAATCAAAAATTGTCAAAAAGTCAATTTTTTCAAATGGCACCTACTATTTTTTTTCACACCATTCGAAAGAAAATTGAATTTTAGGGTGAGTTACTTAAGCATTCCCTATACCTAACTTCACCCCATATCGAGTTATTCAATAAAAATCAAGAAATACCTTATCTTGCCGAGAGATTCCTTACTTCATCAAGTATGCCATGGAAACAAAAGACAGTTGTAATAATTTTTAAAGAAAAATATGGATTCTTATTTAATTACACACAACACCAACAAATTATTATTAACGAACAAGAACAATGTCGACGAAATTCTGTCAGTGAAAACGGTGCACACATTGAGCATTTGTATTGAAACAATTATTTTGTTAATCTGTTTATTTGTTGTTATTTTGTTGTTATTATTTATTATTGCAATACGATTTTTGAATAAAAATTAAAATGAAATTATTGTTTCCAAAGCCTACTTACCCTTGAGAAAAAAAAAAACAATATTTTTTTCAAAAAATGCCAATAACTCAAAAACGACTGTGGATAGACATACACAATGTTAATAAAAGTGGCCCTAAAATTCAATTTTGCATTGATTTCTGGCGTCAGAAATGGTAGGCGCAAAGATGTACTACGCAATCTGTTGAAAGTAGAATAATAGAATATTTGAACAAAAATATGGTGGTCACATTGAACGTTTACGTAAGAAATTCGTCAACATTGTTCTTGTTCGTTAATAATAATTTGTTGGTGTTGTGTGTAATTAAATAAGAATCGATATTTTTCTTTAAAAATTATTACAACTGTCTTTTGTTTCCAAGGCATACTTGATGAAGTAAGGAATCTCTCGGCAATATAAGGTATTTCTTGATTTTTATTGAATAACTCGATATGGGGTGAAGTTAGGTACGCTTAAGTAACTCACCCTAAAATTCAATTTTCTTTCGAATGGTGTGAAAAAAAATAGTAGGTGCCATTTGAAAAAATTGACTTTTTGACAATTTTTGATTGCGACATTTGAAAATCGACTGCGCCCATATGGTACAAAATGGGACCAACGATGGGACATCAAAAGTTAGCCTGGACTTCCAGCTAACTGCTTCACAAATTTAGTTTCATAATTTTGAAAGGTTTGCGAGATACAAATTTGTTCGTAAACTACTACAGCAGCAATTTTTTTCAAAAAATTAGACATATGTCAAAAATTGTAATAGATAAGTTAACATAACTTAGGTTCTCTAAACTCAGAATTAGAAGACCAATCGAACCATGTAAAGAAAAATATAGGTTTCCATTTAAAATAAGAAAGTTGGTACCAATTTTTGGCACACCCTGTATAGTTGGAGGACTGACAATATTTTAGATAGAACGGGCATGATCGATTATGGCTGCATGCCAAATTTCAAGTTTCTAGTCCAACTGCAAGTTGAAAAACTTCTAATGAATGGCCTACGTGAATCACCCTGTATACACCAAATATCAAGTTACAGTACTTTTGCGAGTTTGTTTCACTTATTTTTCCTTATTTACCTCTATTTAACCTCCATCCCTTCACCGGAATTAGTGTGAAATATAATCTAGTTTCAGATCTCGTCATACATATATGCACCAAATTTGAAGTCAACATATTTAACCGTTTTTCAAAAAATCAATTGTGGAAGCCGTTACTTTGTGATAGTTAATCATGACGATATGAGAAGGAAAACTACTTTGTTTTCTACCACTAAAGTTTATTGTAACATACACGTTACTGCACAGTTTCGGTACTTTAGCGTACCATTTTCAAACGTTGATTCAAATGAATGAATTTACAAAGGGTTGTGTTAATTTATACTAAGTACCTAATTACATTATTCTGGGTATTAATTTATCAGATATTAGAAAGCAATAAATATTAAGAATTTTGAATAAGTAATAAATTATGTAAATAAGTTTATAAGTACCTAATTACATTATTCTGGGTATTAATTTATCAGATATTAAAAAGTAATAAATATTAAGAATTTTGAATAAGTAATAAATTATGTAAATAAGTTTATACTTAAGGGATTATTTTAATGCATTAAACAGGGTGGATTGATATAGGTCCAACTGGTCATTTAGAAGTTTATTTTCGGGATTTTTGTTATATTTGATAATTTCTATTGATTCTAGTAAATTTAATTTAAAACCTTTATCTTTCACATGTAATATCTTTAGGTCGTTTACATCCGGAAATTTGTGATTTGTTTCTAAAATATGATTTGCAAAGTTTGAATCTGTTTTTTGGAAATTAAAACACCGTAAATGTTCTTTATATCTAATTTCGAATGAACGACCAGTTTGACCTATATACAAGGCATTACAATCTGGACATGTAATTTTATAAACTCCTGATTTTTTTAGAGGATCGGTTTTATCCTTAGCATTGTACAAAATATTGGATAATTTGAAAGCCGGTCTAAAACTAACTTTCAGGTTATGAGTTGACAAAATGTTACCAATTCTCTCAGATATGTCACCGTAGTATGTTAGGGATACGTATTTTTTACTGTTACTACTTTTATATCCCTAACATACTACGGTGACATATCTGAGAGAATTGGTAACATTTTGTCAACTCATAACCTGAAAGTTAGTTTTAGACCGGCTTTCAAATTATCCAATATTTTGTACAATGCTAAGGATAAAACCGATCCTCTAAAAAAATCAGGAGTTTATAAAATTACATGTCCAGATTGTAATGCCTTGTATATAGGTCAAACTGGTCGTTCATTCGAAATTAGATATAAAGAACATTTACGGTGTTTTAATTTCCAAAAAACAGATTCAAACTTTGCAAATCATATTTTAGAAACAAATCACAAATTTCCGGATGTAAACGACCTAAAGATATTACATGTGAAAGATAAAGGTTTTAAATTAAATTTACTAGAATCAATAGAAATTATCAAATATAACAAAAATCCCGAAAATAAACTTCTAAATGACCAGTTGGACCTATATCAATCCACCCTGTTTAATGCATTAAAATAATCCCTTAAGTATAAACTTATTTACATAATTTTATTACTTATTCAAAATTCTTAATATTTATTACTTTCTAATATCTGATAAATTAATACCCAGAATAATGTAATTAGGTACTTATAAACTTATTTACATAATTTATTACTTATTCAAAATTCTTAATATTTATTGCTTTCTAATATCTGATAAATTAATACCCAGAATAATGTAATTAGGTACTTAGTATAAATTAACACAACCCTTTGTAAATTCATTCATTTGAATCAACGTTTGAAAATGGTACGCTAAAGTACCGAAACTGTGCAGTAACGTGTATGTTACAATAAACTTTAGTGGTAGAAAACAAAGTAGTTTTCCTTCTCATATCGTTATTTAACCGTTCCCGAGAAAACGTGCGCACAAAAAGTTACAGACCGACAGACAGGCAGAATTTTTTTTTCGGTCAAATTTAAACTGTCGACGTTTTATGACATTCTAAACCTATTCAACAAAAAAAAAAAGAATTTTTTTTACGATTATTATACTTCTACTCTACGTGGATGTGGTAGTAAAATGAATATGAAGAGTTTATAAAATGTAGATTTTAACTATAATTACCTGCCGGATTCTATATATAAACCTATAATGCGTGATCAACGGAAGTTTTGCGTGTTATCAGTAGGAATTGCTTGATTAGGCAAAACAATTGGAAACGTCAGTAATTCCATCGCCACAAATACCTAATTACTGTATTTCGTTAGATAAAATATTGGGTATGTGAACGAAATTATAGATAATTACGGGTGAATTATAATTTCGTTCTGGCAAATGAAATACGGTTAGAATATTATTAACCTACTAAAATGGAATAGTACCCCGATCGGTGTAAAAATCTACAGATTTTAGTTTAATTTGTATTCATCACGAGAACAACGTTATTACTACCAACCACCAGTATAACAAGTGGAATCCAATGTTATTGAACTATTCCCCTATTTTCTTTGAAATGTAGGTCTGAATAAATTGGTTTCCTATAAAATATGCCAATTATATTGTTTCTCTATAAAATCGCTAAAGTTTAAGGTATTTGAACTCTGGTAATAACAACATGCCAAGGTTTTTACGTTCCCATATACGGACTATGTTGTGTAAGCTTTTAGATCCTTTAAACCCAAAAATGGTTTAAAAAAAATGTATGTATGTTATCTGTCATGTTTAGTCTGCCCGGGGTCGCGCCTAGGGCCCAAGCTACTACATTGATTTTCCTGAAAATAAGCATAGTAGTGCAGTAAAAAAAGAGCAAATAAACGATGAGACATACAGAGTCCTGTAACAGCAATATTATGATTTCGTACCTTCTGGGTTATCACCAGGAGTATATATATCTGAGTTTTAAGGTTCCCAAGGCTATTGCGTTTTTTATGAACAATTTTGTTTTTTGAAAAACCTTTTTTTATGTAAGAATATTTCCGGTTCTAGAGGTCCGATTGGGACAAACTAAAAGCCAAAAACCTTCGCAATAAAAATTCCAACAAATTTGCGTTGGTTTTGGTTCATTTGAGTACGTACATAACGTACAAAATGGAATAAACTGGATAAAAGCAATGTTTTCTTCATTTTAACGCCCATGGACGTCTAGACTTCCGATCAGGTTTACACTTTCAGAAAATATACCTTTTGTTAAAAACAAGACAACCCTGAAATTTTGGTGCCCAAATATTGAAACCTGTGAACACAAAAAAATTGTTATCTGAAATTTGAACTGCTCGCCATTTTGTGCCATTAAGTTTAAAATAGATCTTTTTATTTTCAAAATGTAGTTCTGGGCGCCAGCTTTTCGATGACATCAAAAAAAGTTTCTTTTTTCGCCGATTGACAGCAAAGTATACTAACTTTGCTGACTAATGTCAATCAGCAAAATGTCACTTTCCCTGCCTAGGCAGGAAAGTGATTGGTTACAACAAAGATTGAGAATTGTAATAATTTAATTTTTTTAGAATATATTTATTTAAACAATCGGTGAAAAAATTGTATGTTCAACTCAGCAGCAAAATGGATTGACTGCCTTGGCTGAGTTTCTAGCCTCGCTACGCTCGGCGGATTATCAGCCGCGACAGTCAATCTACTATTTTGCTGCCTAGTTAAACAAATAACTATTAAAGTCATTTTGGCCACTTTCTTGGCAGCTATTTATAGACCAAATGACAACAAATGGATTTTCTCTGCCATTTTGAAAATTTTTGAAATATGTGTATCTGAAAAGAAAGAGAATTGCGAATACCTTAATTTAAAAAAAAAGAAAGTTAATTTTCCACCAATTATTAATTAACAAATGCCTATTCTTGAACTTGAACTGTATTATTTTGAAACATTTACTTCATATGAAACGCCCAAAAAACATTTTTAACTTATAAAAATTCACAGATTTCGCAATTCTTGCAACCATCGGGACATTGGAAATGATAACACCCATACACAAAACATAAACTTTTTCCGGACTCGGCTTCGCCTCGTTCGGAAACAGCTACGATCCACTCTCGATTGCGACACCGCCGTATTTCGACCTTAAATGAAAACTGGTAACTTGACCCCCTGTGATATATGCAACCCATATTACATTTGCATATATCAGCCGTTGCATATACGACAGTCTCACTCGACCGCGACACCGCTGTCTTTTGACCTTGAACGAAAACTAGTAAATTGACCCCTATATACGAACATAAACATTTCCAATGTTAAAACTAACTTTCAAACATTTACATTTCTTTGTTGTTAATTAGCCTGAATAACTCTTTTCAAAATTTATATGTCAAGATTACCTCTTGTTTTATTGCACCGTACTCAATTGTTTCCGGCTTGCTTAAGTTGGTAGTTAACGTATTTATTTAGGGGAATTTGATATTCTGTTAATTTCTCTTTATAAAATTATAGCCTTACTTTTTTTGACTAATGTCAAATATTATATCTATTCAAATATTAGTTCTGTTTTTTGTGTGTATGTTTAATGGTATATTTACTACTATTTATCTTTTTACAGGATGCTAAAAATTAAATATCTCGAGTTCAGATGGACGAAAATTCACCTTTTTTTTTAAATTAAAGTGCTCGCAATTCTCTTTTCATTTGGTTTATAAATAAATGCCGAAAAAGTGGGCAAAATGACTATAATTTTTTTTTAATGTCATCGGAAAGCTGGCGTTCAGAACTACATTAAAAAAAAAGAGTGATCCATTTTGGACTCAATGGTACAAATTGGCGGGCAATTCAAATTTCAGATAAAAAAATCATTTGTTTTCACAAGGTTCAATATTTGGGCACCATCAGGATATTTTGTTTTCAATAAAAGGTATATTTTCTGAAAGTCTAAAGCCGATCGAAACTCTTGACGTCCCTGGGTGTTAAAATGGAAAAAAAAAACGCTTTTTAGGCAGTTTATTCCATTTTGTACGTTATGTACGTACTCAAATCACCCAGAACCAACGCAGATTTGTTGGAATTTTAATTGCGAAGGTTTTTTGTTTTTAGTTTGTTCCGATCGGACCTCTAGAACCGGAGATATTCACCTTTTTACCTAAAAAAACACTTTTCAAAAACAAAATTGTTCATAAAAAACGCAATAGGCTTTGGAACTCCAAAACTCGGATATATACTCCTGGTGATACCCTAGAAGGTATGATCTCATAATATTACTGTTGCAAAACTATTCACATCAATGTCCTTTTTTTACTCCACTATGCATTATACATGCTCAGGAAGCTCACGCCTCGAGACGAAGTCACAAAGTCGGTTCTCGCTCCAATGTTGGGGGAAAACCCTTTAAACGGCGGTAAAAAAGTCGACAAAATTTTTGAAATTTAACCCTTGGTACCAGTAGGAGATGAAATCTTGCTCCTAGAGAATGTAGCAAAGAGGACTGGAGGTGAGATTTAAAATATTAGCTGTTTTTTTTTCTTTAAAATGTATTTTAATAAATTTTGACATATGGATTAGTACCAGCATTAGATGGAATGACCAGTTTCTACTAGAAGATTCATGGAGAAGTATTACTTAATGCAGAGACGTGATTGCATTTAGGGAACTAATGTTCCTAATTCATGTACTGTCTAGAAATGTCATTCGTTCATTTTGAGAGGATTCGATCCATTCGTGATCGACTACTCAAAAGATCGAATCTTTTGTATCAATCATTCGTGATTGTGTTATTGAAATAGATTGAACGAGTCACTGTTGTTGAATGATACTGTTATGCATTACACAATAAAGCCTTGAAAAAGTAAATAGAATAGATTTCCGAAACGTCGGCGAAATATTTAATATCAAGTTTTTATACTTATTTGTGTTGTTTATTTTAAAAAAAGCAACCTTTAACTGATCCTTTGACGTAAAAGTCACAGGCGTAGAGGTTATTTACCAGTAACATACTGGTTAATTGTGATATTTTGTAGATTCCCCGAGCACCGCTTAAAAAGAAAACATACATGTGGTAGGAAGTCCCAAAGAATTGAAGAAGGAAAAAAAAATTATCATAGAATATTAGCAATATTCGGGGCAGATGTCATAGAAAAATTTGAGGCGTTGGTTTTTACCATATACGTTAAAAATTATTGGAAAGAAATGTGAGGCCTTGGTTTCTAGTATAGGTATAAACCAAATTCTAAGTCTGTGTACTCTTACCAACTTGCCTAACTTATTACTTCCACATCCACGTAGTTGACTGGAAGTATTTTTCCCTATTTACCTCTACTTACCCCCCACTCCTTCAACGAAATCATGTCAACATATAATCTAGTTTCAGATATCACTGTAATACATACGTGTACAGAATTTCAAGTGAAAATCTCAATTTAATTCTATGGACCCTTTTATTGGTGGAGGATGGATGGGGGGATTGAAAATATTATAAAAAAAACTGAGACCTTCGCTTTTAGTATATACACCAAAACCCAAATTTCTGTACTCTTACCAGCTTGCTTTACTTATTTTCACCTATTTAACCCCCAACTCTTCAACGGAATCATCTCAAAATATAATCTAGTTTCAGATGTCGTTATAATACATACGTGTACCAAATTTCAAGTGAATATCTGAATTTTATGTTATCAACCCCTTTAATAATGGAGTGGGGGTGGTGGGAGGATGGAAAATATTATAAAACGTTTTCAGGCCTTGACTTCTAGTACATACACCAAATTTAAAGTTTCTGTACTCTTACCAACTTGCTTTACTTATTTCCCCCTATTTACCAACCCTTCACCAGATATGTTCAAAAAACAATCCAGTTCCAGACCTCGTTACAACATATTTGTGTACAAAATTTCAAGTCAATATTTTAAACCGTTCCGGAGAAAACGTGCGAACAAAAAAAAAAAAAAAAAGTTACAGACAGACCGACAGACAGACAATTTTTTTTTTTCGCTCAAGTTTAAAATCTCGACGTTTCGTGACATTCTAAACCTATTTCAAGAAAAAAAAATATTTTTTTTTACGATTACTATACTTCGAAAGAATGCAAATATTTCATTAATATTTTTACACATAGTATTACTTCCACATCCACGTAGTGGATTGGAAGTATAGTAATCGTAAAAAAAAATTTCAAATTTTTTTTTTCTTGAAATAGGTTTAGAATGTCATGAAACGTCGAGATTTTAAATTTGACCGAAAAAGAAAATTTCTGTCTGTCTGTCGGTCTGTCTGTCGTAACTTTTTTTTGTCCGCACGCTTTCTCCGGAACGGTTTAAAATATCGATTTGAAATTTTGTACACGTATATATTATAATGAGATCTGGAACTGGATTGTTCGTTGAAGATATCCGGTGAAGGGTTGGGGAGTAAATAGGGGTAAGCATGAGAAAAATGTAAAGCAAGCTGGTAAGAGTACAGACACTTGAAATTTGATGTATGTACTACAAGCCAAGGCCTCAGATTTTTTTGTAATATTTTTCAACCCCCCACTACCACTAGTCCATTATTAAAGGGGTTGATCAAATAAAATTGGGATCCTCATTTGAAATTTGGTACACGTATGTATTATAACGGCATCTCTAACTGGATTATATTTTGAGATGATTCCGTTGAAGGGTTGGAGGTTAAATAGGGGTTAATAGGGGAAAATAAGTAAAGCAAGCTGGTACGAATACAGAAACTTCAAATTCGGTGTATATACTAGAAGCCAAAGCCTCAAATTTTTTTATAATATTTTTCAACCCCCCACCACCTCTACTCCATTATTAAAGGGGTTGATAAAATAAAATTGAGATATTCATTTGAAATTTGGTACACGTATGCACTATAACGACATCTGGAACTAGATTATATTTTGAGATGATTCCGTTGAAGGGTTTGGGGTTAAATAGGGGTAAATAGAGGAATATAAGTAAAGCAAGTTGGTAAGAGTACAGAAACTAGAAATTCGATGTATGTACTAAAAGCTAAAGACTCAGATTTTTTTATATTTTTCAAGCCCTCACCACCCCTACTCCATTATTAAAGGGGTTGATAAAATAGAATTGAGATATTCATTTGAAATTTGATAGACGTATGTATTATAACGACATCTGGAACTAGATTATATTTTGAGATGATTCGTTGAAGGGTTGGGGGTTGAATGGGGATAAATAGGTGAAAAAAGTAAAGCAAGCTGGTAAGAGTACAGAAACTTGAAATTCGGTGTATGTAGTAGAAGCCAAGGTCTCAGATTATTTGTAATATCTTTCAACCCCCACCACCCCTACTCCATTATTGAAGGGGTTGCTAAAATGAAATTGAAATACTCACTTGAAATTTGGTACACGTATGTATTATAACGACATCTGGAACTAGATTATATTTTGAGAAGCTTCCGTTGATGGGTTGGGAGTTAAATAGGGTTAAATAGGGGAAAATAAGTAAAGCAAGCTGGTATGAGTATAGAAACTTGAAATTCGGTGCATGTACTTGAAGCCAAGGCCTCAAATTTTTTTATAATACTTTTCATAATATAATAAAAACAAATATTGCAAAAATAATGTATAGCTTAAGATTAAAAATGTTGTGTGCCTACATATCAAACTTAGCATTGTTTACATTTAGATGAACGAACTGGGACTGAATCGGTTATGAATTTACATTATTGTCGGCATAATAGTGACTAGTGGAGCGAACGCCCCAAAGTGCACTAAGGTCTTTGTTTTGAATTGGAAATAGTAGGACCATCCGTTGACAAACATAAACATGAAATACAAGCGTAGGTAAAAACACATATTGAGATTTATTGCCAGCTAGAATCATTTTTTGAGCCACTGTGCGGCAGTGCGATATTATGGCTCACATTTCTCTTTTTGCTTTCACGTTTTTAGCGAAGCATCGAGTTTTCCACACACCCCCGTGACCTGCTCCTAGATCTTTGTTTCATTCATCTGTTATGTCAAGAGAATATTACACAAAAGAAATTTTAATTAGAAAATCACGTAGGTAAAGAAAAGTACTCTCCGTCTATTAAACGTGCTACATCGCAGCGTCAAGGTAATCTTAGGTATGGGTTTCACAAACGTGAACATGCTTAACGTCGCAGGTTGATGTTATTTAATATTTTCTTATAACATAAATTGCAATTACGTACACTGGAACGTGACGGGATTCCCTTAGGTTTTCATTTTCAATTCAGGTTAAAATGAGAATGACTGGTTAAAATAATGCGGTATTATGATGTGATGGAATATTAGAAAAAAAGCCAAACTATTCCACAATGGAAAGGATTTAAAGTCAATATAATCGTTAAGCAATATGGATAAGTCAATATATGAAAGAGAATTGCCATCGGACATTGCCAACAGCGAATAATACTGTGACTAGATTTTACGCAGATTTAGCAATATCGTTGACGCTAATGACTATTGAAAAAAATCTGTAAAACCCTGTAAAACATCCCTCTATTTGTCTCCGTTTATTTAATTATAAATCTTTGCTTGGGAAGACCAGCCTGTATGTTATTAATTAAAAGTATACCAGATTTTTTTCCTGGCAATAGTGCCAACTGCACTCCAGACACTCCTGATGTTATTTTCTACCGTGGTATTTTTTTAGAGTGACCACTAGGTGTCCCTTATTTTTCAGATTTAATTTTTTTTGTCTCACTCCCCGAAAAGTTGACATTTAATATAAGAATAACACACCAAAAATTTCAGGACCCTAGATGAACCCCATCTCGTACCGACAGGGGTGTAAAATTTTATAAAATACATTATTTTTTCAAATAAAAACCCCAACCTGTAATAGTTTCAAAAATACCCTTAAATTATTCTTTATAAACCCAAATGACTGTTATTTGGTATAAAATAAAGTAAAAGCAGTATCAACCTCTATGATCCTTACCTATCCTCATCATCACAGGTTTAAAAGTAAAAGATATCTTCTAAGCAGTGTTTATTCATTAAAATATTTGCTTTAATGTGTCTTTCTTACAATCTGGATACATTTTTCTGTGCTCTTGTACGCTTTGCTTTTCATCCTTTTCTAGGAGACCATGGAAATCCTCCATTAACTTTACCGATCTTTCGACAATGTGATAGACAACTTTAAGTGACATTATTACTTCTCGCCCATCCATATCAGAATCTTGCGTTCCCCATATTTCTGGATCGTGATATAAAAATTCAGAGTCAATATTGAAAGGAGCAATTAGATCCATGCTATTTTTTTAAATGAATGTGTCAATAATTGTTCTCGCTGAAAAGTAAGGATAACAAGGCCCACAAAAAAAAAGTTATCTGTAACCGGACCCGACAGAATTATCCCTATGTATTTCGGCGTGCTGAACACGAATCCGATATTCGTTTAGCTCCATCACCCATCAATTTTTTGTAAATCGTGAAAATAACTTAGGAAACCTGATCTCTTTAGGTTATTTTCGCGATTTACAAAAAATTGGTGGGTGATGGAGCTAAACGAACATCGGATTCGTGTTCAACACAAATAGCATGAATGAATCTATTTGCTCGTTTCAATATTGACTCGGAATTTTTAAATCACGATCCAGATGGGGAACCCAACATTCTTTAAAGTGTACAAGAGGACAGGAAAATGTATCCAGATTGTAAGAAAGACACATTAATGCAAATATTTTAATCACTTTGAACAATAAACACTACTTAAAAAATATCTTTTACTTTCAATCCTATGATGATAAGGGTAGATAAGGATCATAGGGGTTGATATTGCTTTTACTTTATTTTTATACCAAATAACAGTCATTTGGGGTTATAAAGAATAATTTAAGGGTATATTTGAAAATATTATAGGTTGGGGTTTTTACTTGTAAAAATAAGGTATTTTATCAAATTTACAATCTCGTCGGCATGGGAGGGGGTTCATCTAAGGGGCTGAAATTTTCGGTGTGTTATTCTTATATCAAATGTAAACTTTTCAGGGGATGAGACGAAAAAAAATGAAAGTCGAAAAATAAGGGACATTCTATTGACCACCCTATATTTCAAAATGTTTTCGTAAAAAGATACAGTTAATACGAATAATTTGTTTACTAAGTAGTTAAAATTGTGTTATTAAAATCATCTTCATATCTTTGCTTAATGCTTTTATGTTGTTGAAAATATTTTACTTGGGTTTGTTTTCAAAGAAGTCTAATATTTAAAAGTGAATTATTTATTATTTGTTTGCTTATAGTAATGAAACATTGTCTTTATAGGATTTTGCAAACAGTGGAAAGAAAAGCTATCTATGAGAACTAAAGGAAAAACTATATATATAAAAATATTAATGAAATCTTTGCATTCTTTCGATAACCTGACTTCTGGTTATGCTAGCAAGTAAAATTCTGATTTGCCAAATGAAAAAGAAAAAAAATTTTTTAAAGACAAGGTACATAAATAAATTAATTTCAGGCCTTTGTTCTCATTTTTAACTGAATTTACATATCGTAGGGGATCATGTAGATACTAGTTTAGCCTGCTTTGCCGTAGGGGACTAGGTTGGATGCTAGTGTTAAAATGAGAATGGCAAATCAGAATTTTACTTGCTAGCATAACCAGAAGTCAGGTTATCGAAAGAATGCAAAGATTTCATTAATATTTTTATATATATAGTTTTTCCTTTAGTTCTCATAGATAGCTTTTCTTTCCACTGTTTGCAAAATCCTATAAAGAAAATGTTTCATTACTATAAGCAAACAAATAATAAATAATTCACTTTTAAACATGCATAGAGTATATAGGCTCCAATACTAGTTAGCTAATAGATAGGTGAAGATCTGTTGTTTTTTATCAGTCAATGTCAATTATAATTATTTTATACCATTCATGGAAAATGTCTTAGTTTTGCATGGAACATCGTTATGAGTGGCTTTAGGCTTTTCTGAAGAGTACCCAATAAGGACGAAAAACGTTTCAAAGGCTAAGCATTTCCAAGAAACTGAATGATATTTTATGAAAATGTAATTCATTTGAATGAAAAAAAAATTTTTTTTAAAGACAAGGTACGTACATAGATTAATTTCAGGCCTTTGTTCTCATTTTTAACTGAATTTACATATCGTAGGGGATCATGTAGATACTAGTTTAGCCTGCTTAGCCGTAGGGGACTAGGTTGGATGCTAGTGTTAAAATGAGAATGGCAAATCAGAATTTTACTTGCTAGCATAACCAGAAGTCAAGTTATCGAAAGAATGCAAAGATTTCATTAATATTTTTATATATATAGTTTTTCCTTTAGTTCTCATAGATAGCTTTTCTTTCCACTGTTTGCAAAATCCTATAAAGAAAATGTTTCAAGTCTAATATTATTTAAATATAAATTATTTACAATTTTAAATTGAAAACACTAACTGACATTTATTATTAATTTATACTTGTAACAATGTTAGTACTATTTACAAATATCATAATTCATTGTAAGTAAAAGGTCTCATCATTTTTAATTTTTGATTACTTGCGTAACCAAGAATCTCCCGAGAACTTTAAATTACGAAGCAATATATCAGATAGAGCGCAAAATAGTCACACTGCAAGACATTCATGAGAGACAAACAGCGTCTAGATGCAAAAATGCATTTAAATGATGAAGGAGAATAAAATTAACTTTTTGTTTATTATAAATCTTTGTTTAACAGCTATAGTACAGGCAATGAAGGCAAAATGTTGTAAAAACGTCGCAAAAATTAATAAAAGAATCGTCTCTGGGATTTAAGTAGTTAATAACCTGTAGAATGGAATGATGCATTCTTTGCGCTTCCAAGTTCCGGGAAAATTCAAAAAAATTTGGAAAAACTTTTTGATTTTCGGTATTTTTGCTCTAACGGCTAAAATAATGAAAATACAGAAAAAAGTTTTCAATAAAATTTGTAGCTCATCTCTTTCTCTACAAAATAGGTCTTTACAAATTTTTGTCTTACTTCAGGTCTATTCTGTAATTTTTTGGTTAAAAATAAACGCTCTGCTAAAATTTTAATTTTAACGGAATGCTAAAAATAATAACTGATTTTTCTATTCTGTATGCGACCATTTAACGGACCTGTTAAAGTCATAAGTTTTTAACGACCGGTTATTTCTTTCCCTTCCCTGCTCAAGATCAAATTAAAAACAAACCTAATGAGAGCAGGGAAGTCATTGAATGAAAGTAGTTAAGACAATGAGTAGAGTATTATGTTAAGACGGACAATAATCCCACAAAATATATATAATACACGCAGATAAAATTGAATACCTACCGCATAAAATTATCGTCAAACAGGACCCGCGCTTCTATTTGAGGTTATGATCACGATTATTTGAAGGCGGAAAAATAATTACTGGATATAAATGAGAAAATGGGTCGTCAAAAGAATCTCAAACTCATTGACTAACATTTTATTCTAGTGAAAAGTCAAAAAATTTCTGAAGTATTATATGTTGTCTTCGGAGTTATGAAAATAACAATTTTTCGGTTGGCAAATCAATTCAAAGTTTAGATTAAATATTTTGTTTCTATATTTTGAATGGTCCTGCCAGTTTCTTAAACAAAGTGCCATGTACTGAATGATATACAAAATGTTATGAACCAAAAATAAAATACGGTTTTTGCCCCTTTAACGGTACCGTTAAATTTTAGTGGCAGGTCCAAAGTCGCCTCTAATTTTAAACGATGTTGGTTAAATTTAACCTTAAAAAAAGTATACAGAATACGACCGACCGTTAACTTCATTCCGCTAATTATTTTAACAGTGACCTTGCCGTTAAAACTTAACAAAAATGTTACAAAATAGACCTGTTAAGCCGTTTAGGAGATAAATCCAGTTTTCCATTTATAGTTTTGAGCTTCTCCGAAATGCGCGGAAAGTGAGAATTCTCTGGGAGTTTCGTACGACCGGATATATCGATCGATAATTATTACTATTCAGAGCTGCTAAACAAATGAAAACAACGTAAAATGTAGAGAAAAGTCTCAGCTTTAATGTGGAACTAATCACAAAATTCATACAAATTTTTATCATAGAGAAAAAAGTGTTAGAAGCTGGCTTAATAAACTTTATACAGTTGATTTATTCACATCTTTGAGCTTTATGCATCCTGCCTATTTCTCCCGTAACAATGGGTGCTTTTTTACTACATGGATTTGATTCCACGCACTTTAATCTATATTTCATGAAAATTTCATTGAAGAATGTTAAGAAACAAATAAGTTGTATATGTTTTACTGTATAATTGTGCATTCTCTGAACGTGTATGAATAATGTAGACAAATTCAAAAAGTACTGCGCGCATTTAAAAAACTCTAAAGTCGTTCGAAAGAATATGTGTATTGTACTTATAATCCAAAAATTAAGACTGTGCTATTATTATTAATTAAGATATAGCGAATTGAACTCCAAAATTTGGAGGTGATTGATCGATGAGAAATATACCCTCTACTTTGATCGCAAGGCATATTTTTTCAACAAAAGTAATTGCAATAAAATGTTAATTGGATTAATATATCATTATATAAGAACATATAAGCAAAATGAATTATCATTCTAACGACTCCCGGCAAAGATATGAATAAATCTGTGGATCAACAGTTCAAAGTTCACTAAGCCATCTTCTGACACTTTCTCTCTTTGATAAATTTTTTTATGAATTTTGTGATTAGTTCCACATTAAAGCTGAGACTTTTCTCTACATTTTGTGTTATTTTCATTTTTTTTTAGGGGCTCTGAATAGTAAGAATTATCGCATCGATCGATGAGCCCGGTCGTATGAAACTCCGGGGGAATTCTCATTTTTCGCGTATTTCGAAGGGGCTTAAAACTATAAGTGGAAAATTATCTTCTAAACGGCTTAAGTAAGACAAAAATTTGTAAGGACCTTTTTTGTAGAGAAAAAGACTTTTGTTGGGAACTTCTTTCTCTACTATCATTATTTTGGCCGCTAGAGTAAAAAAACCGAAAATCAAAAAGTGTTTCCAAATTTTTTTGAATTTTCCCGGAACTTGGAAGTGCAAAGAATGCATCATCTCATTCTCCAGGTTATTACCTACTTAAATCCCAGAGATGATTCTTTTATTAATTTTTGTTACCTTAAATTGTTAATTTGCTTGTACTATACTAGTAACTAAATTAATAGTGGTTAATTTCTTCGGATGTTGAGTACTCAACATCCGAAGAAGCCACTGTGTGGCGAAACAATTGTCATGTTGACAAGAAATAAAGTGAAAATCAAAAACTAATATGGTTTTCTTCCCAATTATTATCATGGATTTTCATCAAGTAACGGCCCAATCTGTTCAATAATTTCAATAATACTTAATTCACCATCTCATTCATCACCACCGGTGATGTTAATTCTTATTACTTTACCTACAAACTAGACAAATCAAACATATTGACAGCACTGCACGAGTGGTGAAAATAACCTACAACCAAATAACGTAAGGGCGAAAAATACATGAAATGTCTTAGTCATAAGAGGGCGTAGAAGGGTCACGGATGTTTTTTTTAATTTATTCCCACATAAACTTGTAAATTATTTGATTATTCCCTGTTAAATCTGTAAATTATTGATTTACTCCCAATTTCAACTGTAAACAATTCAATTGGTTTCAACTGAATCTGTAAATAATTCAATTATCCCCAGTTCAAACTCTACTTTTTTTAATTTCCACTTTAATCTGTAAGTAACGCGTATTTTCACCCCTGAAACACCCTTCAGGATCCGTGGGTTCTAAAATAATTTTAAAAGGGGTAACCACTAACACTTTATTTAATAACTTACTGAAACTATACAATATTGTCCTTAAATAAAATACACTTTTACTAAAATAACCATCAACAATGTTTACTACCTTATATTTCTATCACCTTGGATTTTTAACCTCTCACTTGTTACTTTTCAACTTCTTACTCCTCCACCGTGAGTTGCGCCTTATATATTCACAGAATAACATCTAGAAAGATCTAGCATAGACTCTAACCTTTTCGAGAATATACATCTAGAACAATGTATAACTTTAGAGCCAGCTACAGGCTTTCAGAAGAAATGGCGTGTATTATTGGTTGCCTAACCTTTTCTACTTAATTTCAGCTAGTAGTATTCATGGGCGCAACAGTCAGTCTCCACCTCTTAGGGGGTGTAATGCATAACAATTATATTATTTCCATTTTATTACAGTACATAATTGAACTGGAACAGCTGTAACTGCAATTAATTCAGTCGTTTCCAGTTTAAAAAAAATGTAAATGCCTATATTTTGTTTTCTTTAAAACAATTGTTTTCGTGCTGTGCTGTTGAGTGGTTTATTATAGCACAATGGAAGATGATGTATCACCTCATAATTGTTTACAGTTTAAAGTGGGAATTAAAAAAGTACAGTTTGAAATGGGGATAATTCAATTATTTACAGTTTAAACTAGGAATAATTGAATTATTAATAATCAAATTATTTACAAGTTTATGTGGGAATGAATGAAAAAAAACATCCGTGACCCTTCTACGCCTTCGTATAGTCATGAGTAACACTCTGCATTTTCTTCTGTTGAAACAATAATACTGGCACTGCTTGAAGCATCAACAAAAAATATCAGCACAATTTTATTGTGTCATAACTCGATACAGTAAAATGGTTACAAGTACCGTAATTGGCGCTAGAGTATCTATCAGTACCACTGTTAAAAAGGCAACAACACAGCAGCGGTTTGTTTTGATGATACGATGCTGGATTCCCAGAAAGCTACTAACAGCCACACAAAAAAATGCTCCATAACATTATAACGGTTTGCCGTCTCGAGATTGTTGTCTACCACTGTGTTCGCGAAGTCAAACTTATAGTTAATGGCAGTTAATGAAAAACGAGAGACCTTAAAAACAAAAAAAAATCAGATGATTTTTTTAAGTTACAATTTAAACAGTGAGGGTTAGTCCGTTTTCTTTTTTTTGTGATTAATTTGTTGCATTTACTGAACGCGTGCGCATGCGCGAGCGTCCGTAGTCATTGCCCCCGTGATCCGTGATACCTCGCACGGACGCTCAACTTCTGCCATCTCATATGATAGTGTCACTGTGTCATGTAAGCTGTTTCAACATATGTAACACACTAGTAGGTGTCAGCACAAAAGCGCCATTCAACACAGTGTTATATATCTCTAAAATGTTTGTTTGAGCCGCCGACGACGGCGGCATTTTTTATGAAAGAGAGTTAGCAACATTCAGTAAGGTTAGGTGGCACTTATCTGGCGTGTTTTTACGTTTTTTATCTCCTCTTATGGGCGTAGGGATTATAATAAACGGAAAACGTAGGTCGCAAGAAGACTTGGAACTTGGCTTCATTTCACCATACTAACCTAGTCATTATTATAAGTACTACTACCTGACCTGAAAATATCGTATTTTCAAAACATATTTAACTTAATAAAAATCGTTGAAGTAAAGCAAACTTTTTAATAAGGCTTTTTTACTTTTGGTCCAGTGTATTATCATGTAAAATATTTGTACGTATAGACCAGCCACCCTGTATCAAACACTTCTAATTATCGCCGGTGCATCTGCCGTCTCTAACAGACCTATCCAACGGGATGGCGCTACTTGCCTCACCCCATTAAAGTAAATTAAAAAAGTTATATCATGCGACAAACCTGCAGTTAAAACTGTCTACATTCATGTGAGTTAATAAATATAAAACTGAAACAAGCAGCCAGCAAACGGTGTCGCACAGGTATATACGTCATGAATTAATTTATATAAAATACGTTGCGACCTGATTAGCTATGCATGTAATTTCGCAGGAGCAGTGTCCCTGGCTTGAATGACGTCAGCAGGCGGCAGTCGATCCCTGTAGTTGGCGGTGGCGGTTCGACGCCCTGGTTCCTGCCTTCTGCACTTCCGCTCTACGACTACTTTGAAAAAGCTTCTTTTTATTAATACTGGGCTGGGGCACAATATAGAGCAAGTGAGTAGCGTTCAAGGCGCTGCTGAATGAAAGAGTGCGAATGTTGTTAAAGGAAATGTTTTTCAAAAGAACTGAAGGCTTTAGAAAATGCAAATTTAGACGTGTTTTTTTTTAATGGAACACACTCAGTACATTATTACATGTTTGAATCTTCTTTTAAAGAAGATTCAAACGATGTGTCATTTGACGGATCTACGATGGGTTCGTACCATGATATGAGTAAGTCTACCAAAAACATATCAACTGTGCGAGTTTTCTATGATGTAACAGAGGAGCATTCTGAGACCTAGTTTATACCAAAAGTTGTTCAAAATCTCACAATATTTTCATTCTTTATATAGAAGCAAAGAGTTCACTATTAAAGTGAAAAATAATTTTTGTAAAAAATTTAACCCCTTTCAAACATGGCATAAAAAAATATGAAATAAAATTTCACCCAGTCATCCATTAACCACTAAAATATCTTTATTTTCCATCCATAACATGTCAGATGGTATTTCATTTATCTTATTTTGTATCA
This sequence comes from Stenurella melanura, assembly GCA_963583905.1. Classification (NCBI taxonomy): domain Eukaryota; kingdom Metazoa; phylum Arthropoda; class Insecta; order Coleoptera; family Cerambycidae; genus Stenurella; species Stenurella melanura. The sequence continues at coordinate 214,521,086 of OY757309.1, forward strand.
TTTAACAATAGGTACATATAAAAGTTTACCTTAATAAAAGTAATATTTTATCTTCTAGTCAATATGACTTTAGGGAGGGATACTTCGAACAGGATGCAGTTACTTTCTTATATACACATTTCTACTTCAAAATATCGATAAAAAAAGTGTGAATGTCTTTGATATGTCTAGAGCATTTGATATTTTATTAAGCAGCACATCATGATTTGCCGCATGATGTGCTACTTAATAAAATGTGCGTTTATGGTATAAGAGTTTATGCCTACTGTATGTATAATTTTGTTTATATTATATGATATATATGATATTGTGGCGCGCTGGCGCCCCCTAGGGACTGGAGCTGGTAGCTCATGATGAATGTAATCTGAAAATTAAGTAGAAATGGTTAGGCAACCAGTAATACACGCTATGTCTTCTGGAAGACTGTAGATGGCTCTAGAGTCATACATTGTTCTAGATGTATATTCGAAAAGGTTAGAGTCTATGCTATTTTTCTGGATGTTATTTTGTTGATTATATAAGGCGCGATTCACGGCGGAGGAAGAAGTTGAAAAGTGACAACTGTGACAAGTGAGAGGTTAGAAATCCAAGGCGATAGAAATACAAAAGTAGTAAACATTGCTAATAGTTATTTAAGTAAAAGTGTAGTTTATTTAAGAAAGAGTATTGTGTAGTTATCAGTAAATTGTTCATAAAATGTTAAGAGTTTATCCCTTGTTGAAATTATTTTTAATCCACGGATCTTGAAAGTTGGTTTCAGGGATGAAAATGCCATATGATATGATATGATATTATATTTATTTATGATATATTGATATGTTTTTCTACTTTAATTCATTTGTAATTGTAGTTTTTCCCTCTTTATCCTATAATTGAGCCTTGCGCCTGTTGAATATCGTAACAGAGAAATAAAAAAAAGAGGAGTACCTAACTCTTGGATTAGGTCCTACCTAAGTCAACGTACTCAGAAAATCATACTTCAGGGTAGCCACTTTTCTGGAAAACAGGGAAAACCGGGAAAAGTCAGGGAATTTCATGTCGGTCAGGGAAATCAGGAAAAAGTCAGGGAATTTTAAGAAAATTCAAAAAAGTCAGGGAAAACGCATTTATTTTAATATATTTTTATTCTTGCTTGCAGCTGAAAATGTTTTATTCATTGAGATTTTTATTAAAGCCGATAGAAGTTCTTTTCTCTGAAAAATTACACAACTGGGCAACATATATGTTTATTAAGGTAGTTTTTATTATTTTAACGTAAAATCTGATTATCCCACCCCGCTTTTGTTGTACGTACGACCAAGTATAATAAAGAAAAAATAGATAAACAAATTGTTCTTTTTGCGACAAACAACAGTTTCATGTGTATTGAACAACCTAAAAAGTAAAAAAGGCAATAACGCTTTTACGACCTGGATATGTACCACCATCTCGACATGATGTGTCCAGCAGACTGCTCAATGAAGTGTATAACGAGGAAAAAAGTAAATACTTTAAAGATTTATCAGGAAGTTCAGTTTGTGTGTCATTGGATGGATGGTCCAATATACACAATAATGAACCAATAATATGTGCAACTGTAGTAGACACATCTGGAAATCCACATACATTTGTATATTTAACAGAACTTGCAACAAACTTAAATAAAACTCTAAAGACTGACTATACCTACAGTAAGCAGTTGTGACGGATAATGCTGCCAATATGAATGCCATGAGAAACCAAATTAAAGAGTCAGCGGAACTAAAAGTTATTACTTACGGTTGTGGTTCACACATTTTAAACTTGTTATGTAAGGATTTGGAAATTAGTGAAATTAAGGAACACGTTAGGTTCGTTGTGAAATGCTTCCGAAACAATTATTTTGCCTCTGCGGCATACGCAAAGGAAGGAGGAAAAAAACTTACTTTACCTCCTGACATAAGATGAAACTCACTTGCCGACTGTAGAGGGTTTCGTTAAATCATGGCCCACACTTTTTAAAATTAGCGAGGAACATAAAAATGAAATTGACAGCATAGTAAGACAGAAAATTTCAAACATTTCTTTAAAAAGAACTGCTGAAGATTACTTATCACTACTAAAACCTATATCTGTTGTGCTTGATAAGCTTCAAAGAAACGATGCAATTTAATCAGACGTAGAATAATTTGAAATAATCGAGTCGCATTTTGACGAAACTGAAATTACCTTAATGCAATTCAAATATTTAGATACCGATACGACCAGTGTATCACCTCATACTATTTGCTATCCCTCATTCTAGCCCCTACGAAAACCAAGCATTAATTAACAAAAAGCGAGAAGAATCGTGTTTTAGAAGCCGCTAATGAATTATATCCCGAAAGTGGTTTACTACCACTGATTATTAAATTTCTGGTAAAATCTGAGCCTTTTGCCGATATTATGTTTCACGAAGAAATTCTTAAAAACACCAAACTCTTGGACTGGTGGAAATCCCAAAGAAATATTGATATTTTTGACAAATTATTCCCGATTATCAAGCAATTATTTTCTGCTGCAGCTAGTGCAGCCTCGGTGGAGAGAATATTTTTAACATTTGGTTTGATTCATTCTAAGATTCGAAATCGTTTAGGGACCGAAAAAGCAGCTAAATTAGATTTTTTCTACAAACTTTACAATAATTAACCTAATTTAAAATGTTTGTTTTGGAGTAAATCATGTTTTATTTTCTTTTAGAATTGGTTCTGTTTAATTTGTTTACTTTATGCTTCTGCTTTTAAGTAGACACCTTACTTATAATGTACATTTAAGAAGGTAACTTTTGTTTTATATGCGTAACCTAACTGTTCTTTTCTTCTTTTTATTTGAATTTTTTGTAATTTGTATCTAGCTTTTAAATAAACTGTACTTTTTATATGAATTTTCTGAACTTTGATTTTCTTAGATTATTGGCTTTACACAATTTGATTTAAATCATGATTTAAATTTAAAAAAAACCAGTTGATTTAAATTGTCGCATCCCTGGAAAACACCACCAGAACAAATTTGGACGCATTTGTTCCTATTCTAAATTCCAATGGGCTTGTTCAGCATTTTTTTTTAATTTCATAAATCGAAAGTGCAAGTATAAAATAATGGATCTGCAAAAAATCAGAATCTTATTCGCACGTTTAGTATCTTAAAAACTATTACAAACTTCCACGTCGCGAAAATGGGGCGTGGCCAGGCGCTACGTCACTATACGCATAGACTCGGCGATCTCAATAGACTTGATGCTCCTTAGTTGTTAAAACTATAAATGTTTTCGAAGTATTGTTTGTTTTGCTTAATTCTTGACAGTAGGGGAGTACAATTTGGTGAAATGTCAAAAAATTACAATTTTCTCTCGTAGTCCAAAGAGGTAGCCCCCATTTGATATAACCGGAAAGATCTAATACAGTTACGTATACTACTCAAGTCTGGAGCTAGCATGAAATAGAAATCTGGCGGTCTGGCAGTCCAAGGCGGTCGGACGTTAAATTGGCGGCGTTTCTAATTTCGAAAAAATTTACTTCAATTTAACCGGGAAGATCTATTTTTGTTTCAGAGTTTACTTGTTAGATTACTACCTCCTGAATAAATTCGAGCTGGTCTGCCATTCGAAATCGATCGCAAATTCGCCGCCATACCAATCCAAAGTTGAACAAAATTGAAGTCAATTTAACCGAAAGTATCTAATGTTTATTTTCGAACCAAATTACAGCTCACTGAATGGCTTTCATGAATTGTTAAGTATGGCAATCAAAAGCAGCCGGATACTGGGTGCCAGATCAAATTTCTTGCAACGATGCATTTCATTGAACGACGAATAACGTACAAATCAATGTAGGGGAGGGCGGGTTGTAGAAAAATGTAATATTGTTTGTCACTTACCCAAACCTATGCAATCTGGTGGAACAACCCGAACTCAAAATATGTTCACATTTAACATAAATGTATCAAACTTTAATATGGGCTAAGGCCGAATACTTTTATAAACATAATTTTGTACCTGCTCAGTAAAATAACAATTTGTTTTATCTGTCTAAGCAGTGACCAGTGAACCTCACTAACGTGGCCAGTGTACCCCGACTGCAGGGCACACTGGTCATATTTTCTAAAAAATTTTATTTTGTTGTCATATGCAAAAAGTTTGATTCTGAAAGTGGTATTATACGAAATTCCTCTACATACATGTTACTTTAGTCTTGCACAAAAAAGTTGCAGAAATGTTAACAGTGCCTTAAGAAAATAATAAAATGCAAAGAAGTGACCACTGCGCCCCGCTCTCCCCTACTCGGAAAGCGAGTAATGACAAGGTGCAGGAGGAAATTATTAATAAAAATCTATTCGCAAGGATGTTGGACTTATCATCATAGCACAAAATTGATATTGCTGAAGTGCTAAAGTATCCTTTGACCGCGACTCATAGGGCTTTCATTCATTCAGATGGAATTTTCAATAAAACCGACAAATCGGCACTGATGAATCATTTAGAAAAAAAGATTGTAGCAGAAAATCCTGGGTCTATTGATGTGGCCATAATCGATAGATTCTTCTAAACTTCACACTATTGGAGAGGTGCCTCAAACTTTGGGTCTAATATCTCGTAAATTTATTCAGGTGGTCACGAAACATAAAGCGAAATGTGATATTTGACCAATATTTTAATCCCAGTATTAAAGACGCAGAAAGGCAAAGGAGAGTGCAACATCTAGAGCGACAAGTTAATGCAATACGCGGAGCCGATCAGATGAAACCCACAAATTTTATGAACTGCCTAAGAAGCAACGAATTGAAAGAAAATTTCGTGGAATTTATTATTAACCACTGGCAGGACCCTTTTATATCTGATTTTTTTAGAAACAAGTCTATGCCGGTCTATGCCAATGGCAAAAACTCACGCTACCAATTCACCAGTTCAAATAATACGATCATCAGAGATATTTCCGATGACTATTCTTGCAATCACGAAGAAGCGGACATGAGAATATCGTATCTAATATCTAAATTCCAGTTTCCAAATAATATTGTAGTGCGATGCAATGGCACCGATGTACTTGTTATTTTATTGGGTAATTTCCACAAAATTAATGCTGAATCCAAAATTTTGATGGAGGTTGGATTTTACAACAACAACTCACTTCGTTATTTAGACGTAGGGAAATTGTTCGTCGAACTCGGTCCTGATGTATGTCTTGCCTTGCCTGGTCTGCATGTCTTCACAGGATGTGACACAACATCTTGCTTCTATAAAAAGGGTAAAGTTACTCCTTTTACACAAATGGAAAAGAGCTCCGAATTTCAAAAATATTTTCAAACATTCTACCAAGATCCGGAACCAGATTCTGTTCCCATAACTACGGCGGAGAAATTTGTTTGCTTCATGTATAATCTACCTAGGTGTCCAATAGGTAATGAGGCAAGGTACAGAAAATTTGAGATGGCTTACAAGCCCAGAAAAATGAATGAGCCTCTTATTAAGAGCTTCGCCACATTTGATTCCCTATCAATTCCCCCGTGTCAATCATCACTGCTGCTGCATGTGAAAAGAAGTATATTTTAAACATATATATGGATGAACACCGAAAAACAGGACCTGATGCAGCCATTAAATTCCGAAGACTATGGCTGGAAGATAGGTCCTTCTGGGATATACAAGCCTGTGTGGTTTCATGCAGACGTTGCTCCACCTGTTGTTATCGACGCAATTGCGGAGGCTTCAGGTATGTTGAATACAATATAGTAATAATTACCTAATTTTTAACTCTTTTTAGACGACGAAGATACCAATTCTGATTTCCCTTCGGAAGATGACGGGGACAAAGACGAAGAATAACAAAAATACTCGTGGCGTGATAGAGAACACAAAATATTACAATATTGGATTTTATAGCATCACTGACAAATCTGAGTGCGAGATTCAAGCTATATTTTTATTAAATGTCAAAACTAATGTTGACAAAAAACTTATAATTCTTTTCATACAATAAAATTACATTTCCATCAATTTTTTAATATACCATCAACCGAAAAATAATGTAGCTCACTCGTAATCGACGATTAACAAGCTTTGCTACCTTACAATAACCGATCTGGCATCATGGATCCGGCTGTTTTTTACTGTCAGACCGAGCAATTCGTAAAAGCCGCGCATTGACCTGTAATTTGGTTGAAAAATTAAAATTAGATACTTTCGGTTAAATTGACATCAATTTTTTTAAAGTGTAAGTTGATCTGGCCGCCATTTTACGACCGATTTCGAGTGACAGACCAGTTAAAATTAATTTAGGAGGTAGTAATCTAACAAGTAAACTCTAAAACAAAAATAGATCTTCCCGGTTATAATTGAAGTATTTTTTCCGAAATCGGTGGGTCGCCATTTTAATGTCCGACCGTTTTGGAGTGCCAGACCACCGGATTTCCATTTCATGCGGACAATACTCGAAACTGTAATATTAAACAGAATTAGATCTCTCCGGTTAGATCAAATGGGAGCCAGCTCTCAGTCTATCGCTCCTGTCGGGACCAATTTTTGATTTTGACCCTGCAATTTACGATTAGGATTCATCACCGACCTTCTCCTTCCCGTAGAGACATAGAACGAACTTCCACTCGACGTATTTATTTAGTTACCAGCGTTTGAAAATTCCGTGTTTTTCGACTTTTCAGGTTAAATTTGAAGGATCCCAGAAAGCCCTTTTCCTACGTCACTTGCGTATAGCGACGTCACAAATAAGCGCTCGGTTTTTGCAACCATTACTAATTTCAACTCCTTATATCTCGAGAACGGAAAAAGTTAATAATACGAAATTTTAAGTGCATACTGAGAATATCGAGTACTATATGAAAAAGTATAAAAACTATATAAAAAGAATATCATGGAACAAGCCCATTACAGAAATCTAGTAACTCACCCAAAATTCATATAACGATGAATTTCCAAAAATCCAGCTAGCACCGGACTATTACGTGAGAAAATTTTAAAAAATCGTGTGCACCTTCGAGCACACAGTCATCATCATCAAGTCAGTCATTAGTAGGTGAACTTTTTATATATTTTTTCCTACACTTATCGCGAACATATCCATGTAACTTATACCAATTTTCTATTCTAGAAAAGTTTCTACAATGTATGTTTCCTTGAAAATTTTATCTGGTATTTCGTAATTGTAACGATCTGTTGTCAATTGTTAATGATAATTAATTATTAAATGAAATATCACGTGGGAGCCATCTATTCGCCTCCACCAATCTGCGAAAAATAAGACTCATTTTTCCTTGGGAAGTGAAGACGTCACAAAAACAAAATTATATATCTAGTAAAAGTGTAAAGGAAAATTAGTGGCTTCTTTGAGTTACTGGGGATTGTTAAATTAGACCATATTGTCATACTTAAATACAGTATCAAGTATCTTTACAATGAAAGGCAAATTGCTTCAAGGCACTTAGTACACAGAGTTTTATAGCGCAAAATAATTTAAATATAAATTACAAATAGTGTATTTTTCCTGCTGTTTGATGACAACTATATTTATCTAAGTAAATTTACATGTTAATTTGTTTAACAAATAGATAAATGATTTCTTTATATTTCCAGGAATATTGAAAACAGTTCAAATTAATATATTTTAAAAATTCTGTTATGTCAAGAGCCGGTGCATTTTTTTTGACCGTATCTGAAATTTCTTGCACTGTGGTATAATTGTTCTCATATTAATGATTGGCACAGTGCCCCTAGCGTATCATGCAACTTTGCTTAAGGTAAATTTTAATGTTTTCTTGGTGCAAGAAATACAATTTTAAAAATGGACCTTACGCCATTTTTCTTCACATTCCGGCTTCCACACTAGGCTCTTTTTTCTTTGATAGTGCTGCAAGTATATCATAGAACAAAAAAGTTATTAGATACGATCGTTAAAGAATACACAATCTCTTTTTATGTATTTATGTCTAAAATTGCAAGTTTTCTATATAGTATAGTGTCTTTCAATACTAGTGATACGCGAATCTCCTGGGGTACACGAAAAAAAAGTAAAAAATGGCATTACACTAAATTAATTTTGATACCTTCTAGAGTCGGGTACAATTTAAACTGACTTGTGTCATGGCCGCTAAAACATCTGAACTGAGATTTTATTTGATGCATAAGAACTGCCAGTAGTTCTCAAACAGTTCTCAGCAAATAATTTTAAAAATAGGAAAGATATTGTTATGTATTACACTCCCTTGAAACTGGAGATTGATACGCCTATGCCTAATAGTGACTGGAAACTTGTAGAAAGAGATAGAGTTTTCAAGAGTGTGGTGGGAGAAGATTCTTGATTGTGTTCTGGATGGATCTAGAGGCAATTTCAGAGTATATAAGGCGCGATTACCGGCGCAGGAGGAGAAGTTTTACAAAAGTGAAGTTAACAGCGAAAGTGAGGTTATAAATTCGAAGTGTAAATACAAACACTGAAAAAGTAAGTTTGTGTAATCAGTAAATTATTAAATAAAGTGTTAGTGGTTTATCCTTTGTTAAAATTATTTAGAACCCACCGATTGCTCTCGCCAGTTTTACACAAGACAATAGTCGTAAATTTTGACATATTGTAAAAATTTTAATTTCATGCCATAAAATTATTTGGTTATAATTTCTATTTTGTCGTTTGCACATTGTGTATCAGTTTTTAATCCTTTTTGTATAAATCTGACGGTAAAAGTGGCTAATTACTTGATGCCTTTATATTGCGTAAATGGTATGAATGCTGTATAAAATACCTAGAGGTCATATAGAGGTCGATACATTATATAATGTAATAAAATACACACAAAAACACTGTAGTCGTGTATTGTTGGTTGCCCAAAACGCCAAAATGGTTTTAGTGTATTTTCTAGTTACTTTTATGGTGTGAATGGAACTTTCATGTTTACTCCTCCTGGTTTAAAAACAGACTATAGTAGTAATAAAAGACACATTTTTGGGGAAAATAAAGTTTTAACAAAATTCGCGGCGCAGTTTAATAAAATAGAAATTTTAGAAGGAAAATTATTAACTTTTAATAACTAATTAAATAAAAAAAGTAGAAGTGCTTGGGGATCAATCTCACAAGAACCCCATTTATATTCGAGCATCTACATGGCCGAGCATCTTACCGATTGAGCTACGCGATCCTGTTTATTCTACTCTAAAACGTGTAATATCTACGTACTAGAAAATTGTAAGACTTAGTGGTTTGACATTCTTCGTTTGACGGATGAATATCCACTATTTACAACTAAAAATAACTGAAATATTTCATATAAAGACGTTTTTAGAGTGGCGTTAGTTCACGGAAATAAATAATATTCGTCGTCAAATCCCACACAGTTTGAGAATCGCTGAGCTTATGACTATGTTTCTCACTCCTCAATGTACATTTCATATTTCCGTCTCAAAAGAAGTGGAAAAGAATCTTGGTAGACATACATGGACAATGTCTTTAGGCTATGGCTTTAAGTTTGTGTGCAAGAGATAGTGAAAACATATGTGCAATATTAATTCATACATCGGTCTTTTTAAACTTGACCCGACTCTTACTTATTCTACACGTTCCTTCTGGATTATTTCTTCTATATTGTCTTATTTGGCTCCTTGTTCATAAGATGACAACCGTTGCTTACAAAAAAATCTTTCAATCATTGAACACTAGAAGATACATTATAATTATACTGATTGTCTCTTGGGTCAGCCTCTTCAGGAACAATCTGTGTTTTCCGATTACGTGCGAGAGAAATTTTCAGACTTAAGCACGTTAGAATTATTCGGTTCACTGACTCGTTCTTCGATTTGCAGGAAGGGCTGAACTATATTAGTTCTATAACTAAGAGTTAGGAACATAAACTCCGTACAACAAAAGTAGGCGATACAGTGAAGAATAATGTGATCAATAATAATCTAGAAAAGTGTGAACTTTTTAAAATATATTATCTTTTAACAAAATGCTTTATCAGTTCAATTTTCTTGCGTTTACAGAGACAAATGTTGTACTTCAATTTATTGTTTTTAACCCCTTAGTCGACGAAATGAAGCAGAAAAAAGCCTAAACCCCAGCATGAAACTCCGTCCCATCTGATTTGTATGTGAAATGATGCAAAATGCTCCTAAAGATGTACACAACAAAGTCAGTGTCAAGGGAACTTGTGCTTTTTCGATTTCCGGTCATCAACAATTTTTTTTAAGTTGAAAAAGAACGATTGGATTTTATATTTTGGACAAATATAAGCATTTTTACTCTTGACTTAACCTCACCCTTCTCGAGATATAAAAGAAGCTTATATACAGTGTGACCCAAGTGACCCACTTAAGATGGCAACACCCCTGTATACCCGTTAATTGATGCTTGATTAACATCAAATTTTGGTGGTAAGAAAAGATCGATAAGGTGATTCTTTGAACATGGTAATATGTGATATGTCAGTAGCGTGCGATTTTAAGGGGGATTGAAAAGTCGATTTTTCAAAAAAAGTGTTAGCGATATTTGTTGAATACAAATATTCGGAATACAATTTCGGTTTCATCATCGTTAAGAGCGCCATTTAAAACACCTAGATATCAACTTTAAGTAAGATTCACTACATGATAACTGTGTCTTATTAAGTGGAGGTTTGGGAGAAGCCACAACAATTTAAATTAAAGAAACTTCGTTGTGAATTTATTGATCAGTGTTGGTCACTTTACCGAGTAGTTGTACGGCATACTTTTAAAAACTGATTATGTAATGAACAAAGAAAAAAATGTGAATTCTCAAAAAATGCACAATCACTTTTGGCAAAATTTACCTCAAACAAATTGATCATTTACGAAAAAACGTAAAATGAAAACGTTCAAAAATTAATTTTTGGAAGCTTACATCTCAGTAACCAGGTAAGTGATCTCACTTAAAACTGATGTCTAGGGGTATTAAATGGCGCTCTTTATGGTCCAGGAGGCGACTGCAAATTTGTGTGGGGAACGAGTGGACGGGATTTAGCAGTTTAGAATACTTCAATAGTATGCCCTAAACTCATAACCGCTGGTCGGCCGATCACGGTCCCTGGCGGTAATGAGTAATTACGGTAATTGTTTATTGGGGCAATGGGGCGATTGTGGTGACAAAGTGGACGTTTTTTTTTTTTTAACTAATTTGTTGATTATGATCCAAAGAATGTAAAATGCTCGGTCGGCCGAACCCCACCCCTGGCGATAGCCTTGGCCGACCATTAACAACAATGCAATTTTTAATGCCTAGCCTCCCTCAAGGAGTGACCAGGTCGGCCCTAGTATATTCGAAAGAACAAAATTTTTCCTTTCATAAAACCCCGGTCGGCCGATCTCGGTCCCTGGCTTTAATGAGTAATTACACTAATTGTCGTGGGGGCACAGAGGGGATTGTGGTGACAGAGTGGACGATTTTTTGTTTAAACTTTTTTTTTTATTGTAATCTCGAGTCTAAAATGCTCGGTCGGCCGACCCCACCCCTGGTGATGTCCTTGGTTGCAAAACAGTTTAATTTAAAAGTACGAACTAGGAAAATTGGCATAATTTTTAAATTTAAATCTAACTATTTTGCAATCCACTGAAATTATTGAGTGAAAATTAATAGTAATATTCTTGTTAAGGTTCTACTTAGGTAGTCTTATAATTTTTTTAAATATACGTACTAAGAGAAAAAAGTTATGGCCAAAAATAGTAAATATTTCCCTATCGGATGTCTCTTTCTAGGGAATGGCCACCTTAAGGGGGGTATTATTCCAGCAACAGAATAAAACAGGGGATTTAAACATTTTTTTACTCAAAATATGTATAATTTGTTTTCTACAGAATTTCGAAACGAATAATATCTACGTTTATGAGATTATAATAAGGAAGCACGTTTTCCTTCGGTGTGTTGTTGGTGTCCAGATTTTACCAAATGTGGCCTTGACAGGCCCCTGGTTAGTGCCATTACATGTCTTTTTATAAACAAAAAAAAAATTAATAGGACAAGTTTTTCCTCGGTGAGAATCGTAAAAGTCACTAAAGGGGTTTCTTAAAAAACCAAAGTTGGTGGCCATATCTTACATAGGGTGGCCTTAATAGGCCCTTGATAAATGTCATCATATGTGCCCTTCCAAAACAAACAACTTTCATTCGGACAATTTTTTTCTTCGATCAAAATTTAAAGTTATTCCAAGTGTAACTTCAAAATGAAACACTTGTATTTATTTCAATAAATGGTATATGCATTCTTTTAATTAACATCGTAGATATTTTTTTTCAAATGTAATTTTATAAAAGCAAAATGCCATCATAAACACGCGATGAATTCCGATCATACAGTCAGAAAAAATTTACCAGTTTTAAGTAAATCCATGTATTTGAATAAGATTTTATTGAATCAAAGTTTTTTTTCCTTTAAAACAAACAATTCTTTATTTACTTCAAGAAAATTGATTTATTTGATATTACGTAATGTAATATCTTAGAAACAATTTAAAAAATTATAAAATGAAATAAATAATTTACTTGAATTAAGTAAAATTTTATACAATTAAATAAATGATTTACTTAAAACAAAGAAGCATTTCATAGGTTCATATTTAAATTAGAACGTTTTCTTAAAACTATAGAAATCTACCTAAAACTATAGTACACTTTTTCTCTGAGTGCAGTTGCTACAACATTTATCACCCTCCCCCCCCTTAAGGGGGGAAGAAGTTATAAAAGTGAAAACAGTGAGGTAATAACAATTCACCCTTTCGAATATTCCAAGACCGATCTGCTAAATTCGTGCGTGAGAAAAGGCATTTACAATGTTGCAAATGGTCGGCCAAGAACATCACCAGGGGTGGGGGTCGGCCGACCGAGCATTTTATACTCGAGATTACAATTAAAAAAAAGTTTAAACAAAAAATCGTCCACTCTGTCACCACAATCCCCCCTGTGCCCCCCGCGACAATTAGTGTAATTACTCATTAAAGCCAGGGACCGAGATCGGCCGACCGGGGTTTTATGAAAGGAAAAATTTTGTTCTTTCGAATACACCAAGGCCGACCTGGTCATTCCTTGGGGGAGGCTAGGCATTAAAAATTGCATTGTTGTTAATGGTCGGCCAAGGCTATAGCCAGGGGTGGGGTTCGGCCGACCGAGCATTTTACATTCTTTGGATCATAATCAACAAATTAGTTTTAAAAGAAACCGTCCACTTTGTCACCACAATCGCCCCATTGCCCCAATAAACAATTACCGTAATTACTCATTACCGCCAGGGACCGTGATCGGCCGACCAGCGGTTATGAATTTAGGGCATACTATTGCAGTATTCTAAACTGCCAAATCCCGTCCACTCGTTCCCCGCACAAATTTGCAGTCGCCTCCTGGACCATTACGTTGAAGAAATCGAAATGTGAATAACAAATTCTATAAAACACTTTTTTTGAAAAATCGACTTTTGAAACCCCCTTAATTAAGTTAATCAAACATCGATTAACGGGTATACAGGGACGTTGCGATCTTAAGTGGGTCACACTGTATACTTTTTTTTTCTTATTTTGTTATAAAATCAATTCAGTCTAGTACAATGCATTATTCTGAACAAAAAATGAAGAATAGACTTTTTTGATTTGGGAATCCGTTTTACAAATAAAAATTAGTTTTGGTTGAAAAAATTGTATTTTTGACAGCCACTGTCTCAAACAACTTTGAACCCACTACGGTGCAATCTTGTACAAAGGGGTGCTGATTAAAAATACCTTCCTATTTGTTTTCTAAAAAAATCCCTAATTACTTTTTTTTGAAAAATCAGCTTTTCAAGCCCCCTTAAAATCGCACGCTACTGACATATATCACATATTACCAAGTTTAAAAAATCACCTTATCGATCTTTTATTACCACCAAAATTTGATGTTAATCAAGCATCAATTAACGGGTATACATTTGTGTTGCGATCTTAAGTGGATCACACTGTGTGTGTGTGTGTGTGTGTTTCGAGAAGAGTGAGGTTAGGTAAATAATGTCAAGAGTTAAAAAATACTTAGAATTGCTCAAAGTATACAGTCCATATGTTTTAATTCATAATAAATGATGAAGAATACTAGTCTTTGGAAAATAAGACATTAAATATACTTTTTTTTACTTTTAAACGCTTATATCTCAAGAAAGATGAGGTTAGGTAAAAAATGTCAAGAGTCAAAAAACGCTGAGAATTGTCCAAAATAAGAAATCCACATGTTTTATTTCCTAAACAATGCCCATAAATAATCGTAAATACTAGTTTTTGGAAAAAAAAGCTTAAATATACTTTTCTCCTTTTAAACGCTTGTATCTCGAAAAGGGTGAGGTTAGGTAAAAAATGAGTCAAACGATGCTTAGAATTGTTCAAAGTATAAATTCCACATGTTTTAGTTCATAATAAGCTCCCAAAATACTATTTTTTTGAAAATATAGCCTAAATACACGTTTTTTTTAAACGTTTATATCTCGAGAAGAGTGAGGTTAGATAAAAACTGCCAAGAGTCAAAAACAGCTTAGAATTGTACAAGATATAAGGTCCACATGTTTAGTTCATAATGCGCATCCAAGATACTAGTTTAAAAAAAAAAAAGCTTAAATATACTTTTCTCCGTTTAAACGCTTGTATCTCGAAAAGGGCGAGGTTAGGTAAAAAATGTCAAGAGTCAAAAAGTGCTTAGAATTGTCTAAAATATAAAGTATATGTGTTTTAGTTTATTGTCTAAATGTTATTTGTGGCATTATCTTAATTTTTTCCTTCTTCAATTCTTTGGGACTTCCTGCCACCTGTATGTTTTCTTTGTAAGCGGTGCTCGGGGAATCTACAAAATATCACAATTAACCAGTATGTTACTGGTAAATAACCTCTACGCCTGTGACTTTTACGTCAACGGATCAGTTAAAGGTTGCTTTTTTTAAATAAACAACACAAATAAGTATAAAAACTTGAAATTAAATTTTTCGCCGACATTTCGGAACTCTATTTTGTTTCCTTTTTCAAGGCTTTTTTGAAAAATCTTTTTTGCTGTGTATGATAAATACACAGCTCTAAGAATGTTTGTTATATTCTATATCCATAGATACTTACTATTTACATAGAACTGTTGATATAGTTAACAGTTTTTTTTTTTAGTTTTTATACAATGTTAAGTTTGTGAAGTTCTTCTTTTAACATTGGCAACCAACTTGTACAGACATCTACGGAACAATTCGACACACATCTATCCTCATTCAATAATATTATCGCGGATTCTTTAATTTTTCTTTTTTTGCTATGTGCCTCTTGTTAAAATTTTTGTCCCAGTTTATTCTGTGTCCATTCTCCCAAGCGTGTTCGCAGATCTTGGACCTCTGAATTTCATTTTTTCTTATATGATTGTGATGTTCGCCCAATCTTACACTAAAAGGTCCAAGATCTGCGAACATACATACTATTTTTAAGAAAATAATTTAAAAAACTAAATTAAATTCTTGTTTAATTTTGAAAATAGCATGATTAATTTTAGGCATAGATAAGCATTGCCATGCAATTCTTAGTAACATTTGTTGCGTAACTATGGAAACGTATCAATATTGAATTGTCAAACTTAACGTATAGAAGTTTAATTGCTGATTTTCGAAATTTCAAGTGCGAAATAATGATAAGTGAGGATGAATTTTTCATTTCTGGAACTCCTCCGGAACTGGTGGAGGCAGCAAATACTGCCTCATTAGATTTATTACCAAAAAAATCGAAAGAAAAATACGAATATGCATACAATCGTGTCATGGAATATCGCAAGAATAATAATGCGAGTTCTTTCTCGGAAAATGTTGTAATGGCATACTTCTTAGAGCTTTGTTCAAAGATGAAATCTTCAACTTTGTGGGCCAATTATTCAATGTTGAAGTCAACCTTTGCAATTAAACATGTAGATATATCTAAATATCCAAAACTGCGTTCATTATTGAAACGGCAAGCTGAAGGTTATAGGCCCAAAAAAATCCAAGACTAACGAAAGATGAAATCAACAAATTCATCCAGGAAGCTTCAGATAAAGAATATTTAATGATTAAGATAAGTTACAAAACTTAAATTTTTTATTCGGACTATGCATTTACATACGTTTTTAGGTTGCTTTAATATTTGGTATTTCTAGAGGCTGTAGAATGGATGAGTTAGTTAAAATGACCCTACAAGATGTAGAAGACCTACAGTCTGAACTTTTAATTAGCATACCTGACTCTAAAACTAACAAACCAAGATCATTTGTCGTTAATCAAAGGTATTTAAATGTTTACCGCAAGTAGGTATGTTGGTTAAGACCACAAAACATGAATAGCAGAATAGCGTCCGATTTTTCTTTCAATATTGGAACGAAAAAGGTTGTAGACAGGTAGTAGGAATACATCAATTTAGAAAAATGCCCAAGTTAGTTGCTACATATTTGAATTTGCCTAATCCGACAGAATATACCGGTCACTACTTTCGTCGTTCTTCTGCGACGATGTTGGTTGACTCTGGTGGAAATATTACTAGTTTAAAGAGGCTAGGCGGATGGAAGTCATCAAACGTTGCTGAGGGATGTATTGAAGAGTCTCTTAACAATAAGGTAGATGTGGTAAACAAAATTTTCACAGCAGAAAATATTAAATAAAATAACCCTGCTAGTTCCAATGTTTCTCCAATGCTCAATGACTGTATTAATTATTTTCATCCAAATTTTTACTGTGGAAAATATTCAACAAATCAACCCTACTAGTTCGCATGTTCCTCCAACGGTTAACAATTGTACTAATTGTCAAATTACTGTAAATACAGGATGTAATTAATTTCATGACATTAAAAAAAACTGGTAATAGCGACCGACTAGACAAACAAAAAAACTTTATGACTTTTTTGTCTAGGGGCACTTTGGTAAAAACTGACTTAGGTTTAAAAGTTGAATATTAAGGTAGGAAACATTCGAGTACCACTGTTTTCAGGGTCAATGGATGTTATAGTTCCGAATATTAGAAATAATAAAGAACTGTAATTCCTGACTTGTGTTCCCGCCGGAAGGAGTGCGGTACTTTGATGGGATTACTTGTACTGAACTTTTTATACCACTAATTATGAAGATGTAAATAATTCCTTCTCTTTCGACACAACGCAAGCATAGCATGGCAGCAGGGGTTTAAATAGAATTTGTTTACACGTGTTTTTTAATTTTCAACAAAGTTATTGTAGCTTTTATTGTCGTATAAGAATTTATAAAATTTAAAAGTGGTTTATTAAGATTTGTAACATTGTGTTAAAAGCTTGAAAAATTAGTAATTATTTTATGAAATTGGAAAACGAACAGTCCGAGATACGATAACAGAAAATTGTTGTGTATTTTAAGTTAGGATAAAATCTGATTCTTTAACGAATTGAGCGCATAATTTTTCTCAATCAGGTATCGAAAACTAAAAATCGAGTCTTTGGTATTTATGAAAACCAATGTAAACAATAATAAACAGATGAAAACAAGACAGCGAATACCGATAATAATAATAATCATGCCTTTAATACCCAATAGGTAACACCCAATAACAACAATTGTTTTGAATGTTTCACAAAAATTGCTCGAAATGATCTCCATCTCCACGTATACACATTTCGGCACGTCGAATTAAGGACATACGCACTCATGTTCATGGTTTCTATGCACATTAAAATACGTTGTTGCAATTGTTCTAAAGTGTCAGTTGGATCACGGTAAACCAGAGATTTAAAATGCTCCCAAAATAAAAGTCCATTGAATTTAAACGAGCGATCTAGCAGGCCATGGTACTGCTCCGCCACGACCAATCCATCGTCGAGGAAACTTTCTGTTAAAAAAATGTCGAACAGCCAGACTAAAATGGACTGGCGCGCCATCGTGCAAATACCACATTCTTCTGCGCGTAGCCAAGGGTACATCTTCCAGCAAATTTGGCAATGTTTGTTGCAACAAATGTAAGCATGCATCACCATTTCATCTAGCGGGTAATGTATTGATCCAATTATTTCATTACCGCAAATTCCTGCCCACAAATTAACGCTGAACCGTCGTTGAAAATGTGCCCTTCTTATTACACGTGGATTCTTATTACACGTATGCCCAACAGTGCATATTTTTAAAATTAGGCACTCCATTTTTGGTAAAACACGACTCATCGGAGAAACACAGAACGTTTAAAAAGTGTTAATTATAAATTAAACACTGCCTTTAGATGAATCAATCGATATATTATAAATACTCTACATATGTTTCGGCTTATTAGGCCTTTATCAAGAGTATTACATAGTGAATACTAGTATTCACTATGTAAGTATTACATAGTGAATACTAGTACTACATGGTGAAGTAAGTATTACATAGTGAATACTAATATTCACTATGTAATACTCTTGATAAAGGCCTAATAAGCCGAAACATATGTAGAGTATTTATAAAGGTGCGTATAAGCTTGGCGAACCGAACATGTAATGTAACATGCAATGCAATGCGCGTTGAAATTTGTCTCCCGCGATCACGCCACGAACATCTTACGAACCGTCGGATTTGACGAACACGCCGCGAGCAAGCGAGGTGAACTGTTTAGTTTATCCGATAATAACAGACCAAAAACATGTCCGACGGTAAAGCTGAAGCCTTGGTTTTAGACAATAGTGCCTTATTAATTATAACAAATATTAAAAAAAAAGCTAAAGTCTCTACGATCTACTGGGAGTTTTGAAGTTCCAGCATAGTAACGGCCAATATAAAAATTTTATGATAATCAACTTATATAATAAAACCATAATAATGAACTTTTTTTTTACATGCTTCCTCTGGTTGCTACATGGAAGCAGCAATTTCCATCCACGCATCTTTCTTTTTGTTTTTATTAAAATAATTCGGGTCCGTTTGGTCCCAAAGAACACTATGATACTTGTAAATTTCTATTAATAGTAAAGCCGCCTCCTCCGACTAGTCCATGTTCGTTAAAACATTAAAACATCAGGAATGCCGTCCCACTACGCACTGCGAATCCCTTTATGTTCGTCGCAAAACCGACAAGCGGTGGATCGCAGCGCGCTCCGAAATAGCCATTCGTATCGTGTTTGCAAGACCGTCCCAATTTGACGAATCTGTTGCATTGCATGTTACATTACATGTTCGGTTCGCCAAGCTTATACGCACCTTAATATATTGATTGATTCATCTTAAAGCAGTGTTTAATTTATAATTAACAATTATTTTCAAGATGTTTCACAAGATACCTACCACAAGTTCAGTTCAGTGTATGTTTAAAAAGTCATCATTTGCCGCGTGTTTTCTTAACATCCACCTACAAAATTGCATTCGCTCTGCAAAATCTTGAGGTTCTAGTGCTTGGGCACGTTGATAGTGATAGGGATGTAAGTTCATATCTCTCAATGTCCTCCATACCACAAAATGGGATACTCCCACACGGTTCGCGATATCGCGGGTGCTTAAAGTTCGATCCTCTTCTACAAGTTCCAAAATTTGAACACAACGCCAAACTGAATTAACATCAATAAAGAAAACAAAAAGAATAATTTGGTCCAAAATCCAAAAAGTAACAGAAAAAGCATGAACGAGAAGTAGTGTCTTACGTAACCAAGTAATAACGACTTGAACGATAAGTCAATAAAATCAATCTTAACATAAGTGGCACAAAATTTAAAAAGAACGAAAGCAACAGACAAAACCAAGGAACGGGTAGGTCGCGTCGTGTGTACGTTGTTTACAAAATAAGGACACAAACTGAAATTATTACTTGAGAATATTACAAAGGAGAATATAGCACGCGTAAAAAGATAATTTGGCCTCGAAGAAGCAAAAAACGTGGCGGTGTCCTCTGTCGGTCGCTTTCAATTCTTTTGTCGGCATGTTTTTCGATGACCCTCGTCGCGGCCTAATTATATCTTAGGCTCACCATACTTATTTGCACGTATGTCAGAGTATCATATGCGACAAGATGCTAGGCAATAAAGCCTACTACAATATGCCAGCAGTTCTCAAACATGTTATTAAGTATTTTGGAAATTTTTAATTTTTTTTTTCTCCAAAACTATGAGCTTTAGATCCCATGTTATATAAGGTTTTTTGGTTTGTCTTGTCGTTCCCTACCTACAGTTTTTTTTAATGACATGAAACTAATTACACCCTGTATAACAAACAGCTAATTTCAGAATGTATTCCATAATGCATTAAGATTGTTAAATATGAAACTTTTCTGAAAAACGTGTTTTAAACATTTTCGTAGTACATGAATAATAACTGTAAGGAAATAATATTTCCTTACAGTATAAAAATTAATATTTTCTAACAGTTATTTTTCGTTGCCTGGCAACGACTAAATGTAAGTGCATATTGACTTTCACTTCTAAAAATTTTGTCAGAAATGTCAATATTTATGAACGATTTTCGGAAAATATTATTTGCAGCTGTTCAAAATTGATACTTCACATTAGAAAAATAATAATAAACTTTTTATGTATATTTTGTTAATGCCTTAACGCAACAGTACATCTATTCCAATTAGTTAAGGTATAATTATTTACAATATATAATTTTTTCCCATTGAAAAAAAATATAGGTATGTATATTTTTTTAATGTGTTATTGCCGGATCCGAGTAGGAGAAGATTTACTCATTCTTATTCGGCTATGCTTTTTTGCTGCGTATTACGTGTCTTTGATGGGTTTCAAGATTTTAATTTTACATGTATTTTTAATTATTCCGGCTGCGCCCCCGTCTGGCCTTTCAACTGCCATAGCACTTCGCACCGGGGATGTCTGACATACTCCGGGCACGACAGCCGGTGCACTAAATTATTAATAAAGTTCTTTTGATTGATTTAATTGACGAATCTTTGAATAGT
This sequence comes from Stenurella melanura, assembly GCA_963583905.1. Lineage (NCBI taxonomy): Eukaryota > Metazoa > Arthropoda > Insecta > Coleoptera > Cerambycidae > Stenurella > Stenurella melanura. The sequence continues at coordinate 214,541,935 of OY757309.1, forward strand.
ACGGTCTTTCTGCAATTTTGCATGGGATCAAATATCGTTTTGTGCAATTTAAAACTTTATTTCTACGAATGCTAGAAATTGCTTTTATCGCATTTGAAAGTGACAAATATTCAGTGAGGATTGTCATTGCTAATAATTATTTTATTAAAAACAAATAATTGAATATATTCTACAATGAGAAGATTCAAGTTTCTGTAACGATAATACGGCATTCTATTTTCTGGAAACAGTTTTAAAGAAAAAAATTGATGGGCTCGTCCGGGATTTGAACCCGGGACCTCCCGCACCCTAAGCGGAAATCATACCCCTAGACCAACGAGCCGATAAAAATATTACTAAAGTGTACACTCAGAAGCAAAACTCGTGTAATTTTCAATGCATATTTAAAGCAATATTAAATGTTGTAAATATTAAATTGTTAATTTTGAAACGGAAATATTATTGTGTACTTACACTTTCTTATCGCTAATATATGATTTATTATTACATTACATTACTTTCGAAATTCATCTAGACATTTTGAGTTTTTAAAATATTTTTGCTGTATTTCTCATAGCACATTGTTATTTGCGAGGATATCAAGTTTAGTAAATATATGCCTGGCGGTATAACAAATTAACAAACGATCTCTTTGTGTAGGCGATTTAATCTAGTTGCTAATTGTGAATTTAAAATTTGAGTGTTATAATGGACAAGTAATAAATTAATGAGTTTTAGTGAATTTAGTTTTAAAAAAATATATCGTTTGATTGAATATGATAAAAACACATCTTTAAAAAGCTACTTTGATTTTACCATTTTTAGTCTTAAATTTTTAACAGATTACACAATCTGTTAAAAACTTAAGACTAAAAATGATTAAATCAAAGTAGATATAAAAAGCTTTTTAAAGACCTGCTTTTATCAAAAAGACATTTAAAAATATTGAACATTTAGTAGAACAGTTGGTGCATTTTCGATAAAGGCGTTTTTAAAAAATGATTTTATATATTTTTATTTAATGGGCAAACGTATAATATACAATGAAAAATACACGATACAAAAAGTTTCATTCGAATCAATTAAACAAGGAATTATTTCGAAATAACAATTCTTTGTGTCAAGTAAGTAATAGCGGTGGACTAATGCAAAATTTAATCAGAAAATTCACGATTACTGAATCTATCGTGAACGAGGGATATATGCTGCCGAAGAAAATATGAACCAAGCTGTTGCAGTGACAGTTTTGGTTTAAATATATCAATGGAGAACGAGTGGGTGTCATCTAAAATTTTAAAAACACTAATGCTACGCAGCACATAATTTTGTCACTTATGCACTAATTGCAAATGCAACTTCCCTGTACTATAATAATTCTGTCAAATACAAAAAAAAAGTATATTGCCAGGAAATATTATTTTAACTCTTACAAAACATTTATCACAGGTGATTATAAAATATACATATTTTTCTCAACAAATACTTAGATGGCAACATGCTACGACCAATGTTGAATTACTAGAAAGACAATGTAATGTGCACATTGCCATGAGCATGACAGTTACAATACTTTAAATCAACATTCAGTTCAATTTTTACTATCGTGTTCAGATAAACCATAAATAATTATTGCAGTGATATTTGCCTGAGATATTTCTGCTTATTTTAAGCTTTGCAAGTAGTCACTGATCATATGTAGACGTCTAAACGCGTATCTGTGAATGTTTGAAAGTTTGATATAATTGCTATTTTCTGCAAACGTTCTTGCTAGAACTAGTTTTGGTTTCATTAAATAGGGTAGTTTAAATTAAAATAACAGTATTGTGCAATGCTGTACGTAATGTGAATATTGCCTTTTTCAGGGTTCCCACCAACCTGGAAAAACCCGGAAACCTGGTAAAGTGAGAGATTCCAAAATGTGCTCCTGGAGACCTGGAAAAGTCAGGGAATCCATGAAATTACAATAAAATTCTGGAATTTCAGTCATTACATAGAATATTTTGAATTGATTTTCTACTGTACTACTTTTTACCTATATATTTTGCTAAAAAATATAGGTGTAATTTTAACTATTCATTATTAAAAATAAATTCTTATAAACAAAATGACGATAAAAATTACTTTAATGGTTTCCCGTATTTTTTCCATGCCGATCTGATGATAATATACCTACAGGTCGACCAGCCTAGAATGGCCAACGAGATTAGGATGCGCAGTAGTTGAAACCACCCCACCTTTACGGAGCTCACTTGTTTATGTTCCTTCCTCGTGTAAACATCGGTACAGTCTTGAGAAAAGTGCTTGTAGTGTATAACATATTTAATACATAGGTACATATTAGAAGTATTTACTTATAAACATTAATGTTACGTGTACAAAGAACTGTTGTCCAATCGAAAACATCAACTAGACTGTGACATTATACTTCAGTATGTGTCCCCTCGAGGGGGTTGCACTCGGCGTCCGCCTCTTTGGCGCTTGCCGTAGGTTGGTGTTATGTGTTGTTCTGGACTTGCTCTTTTGTGAGCTGGCTGCCTTAGGTATATAAATGTTTACAATGTGTAGTTTATGGCTTGTGGTTGATTTGTTGTGAATGGTGGTGGTGATTTGTATAGAGGTATTGTGTTGCTGTTTGTTTTGTGTTGAATACTGGTGATGAATTGTATGAAGTTCTATTTTGTTTTGGTGTTAGGTGGTTGATATATGCTTATGTGGTTGGCACACGTGTCTGTTTTGTGGGTCGTGTGTGTTGAGAGCATGCGGTGGTGTTTGTGGAGTGTGGGTGGAAGAGTGTGTGGGTTTCGGAGGTTTAATTTAGACATTACGGTGCGAATAGTTGTATGAGTGTTTCAATGGCTATAAATATTTTGTCGAGTGTGTCGTTGGTGTTCTGTATGCGGTTTATCGTATTTCCTATTGTGGTTAGGATTTTTTTAAGATTGAATTGTCTTAATAGGTTTAAAATATCCCTGAGGGGGTTGAGCAAATCATTGTCGTTTTGTGGTTCTGTAGGGGTTTGTGTATTTTGGGTATGTGGCCATGTTGGGGGTTGGATATTGCTCGTAGGAGTGTTAACTAGTGGTGGAAATTGTTTGTCTATGATGTTGGTGTGGATGTTATTACTGTGAGAGCTGTGTGCTGGTATGGTATGCCTGTGTGATGGTGTATTTGACTGTTTGTTTAAATTTCGTCTCCGTGCCACCGCCGTCTTGTAGGCCGGACATCCCCTGTAGCTTGCAGGGTGCTCTGCTCCACAGTTGGCGCATTTGCACACATCTGTGTCGCATCCGCATGTGCAAGCCCGCATCTCACGCATCGTGGGTTACGGTTGCACAGCTGTGAGGAGTGCCCGAACTTCTGGCAGCGATGACACTGTGAGACTTCGGGCCCAAGATAGTCCTCGACGGTCACTCTGTATTGACAGAGCTCAGTCAGAGAACGTACACTTGCTTCGTGCTCCTTTGTCAGGGTTAGAATCACTATCGGGGTAATTGTTTTAGTGCCGTTGCGCGTGGAAACTATTCTTGAGATGTTTATGGGCGTGATATTTTTGGCTTCTAAGTCGGCTTGAATATATTCATTGGTTACCTCCCGCGGTATATACTTAATTACTAGTTTGACAGGTCTATCTTGTAAAGAATAAAATGAATGAAATTCTATTTCGCGTCGTTTGAGAATATCCATGATTGTTAAAAAGTCAGTTTTAGTACTAGGATAGCATGATAGTGATCTAGAATTATATTTATAGATTGGCTTTTGTCTTGTACATGCGTTGATGAGTTGTATTAGGTCGTTGTGATTCTCAGTGTAAATGGAGATTACCGGGGTGTTTTGTCTGCTTAGGGGATGAATGTTTAAAGCACTAATTGAAGTAGATGGGGAATGATTAGTTGGCGTGGGAGCAGAGAGTGTGGTTGTGGCGGGGGTGGGTGTGGGAGCGGTGAGGGCGGTTGTGGGGGCAGAGGTTTGTTTATTGGTTGAGGTGGTTTGATTTAGGCTGAATTTGACCTTATGGGATTTTTTCCTTTTTTTGGTGGTGTGAAGTATTTCTTCAGGTGTGGATGGCGTAGTGGGGGTGGTAGGAGAATGGGGGTAGGATGTTTGGGGTGTTGTTGTAAAAGAGATTTGCTTTGATATTTCCAGAAGTCGGTTTAATTGGATCGACATTGGCGAAGGAGATTCTGGTCTGGGGGTGGTAGGTATGGGGGTAGTGGGAATGGGAGTGGTTGTAATGGGATAATTTATTGTGTTTTGGCTTTGATTTTTTGGTGAATAAGATGGGGGTGTCAGAGATTCCGTGGTTGCCATTCTAGGTGTAAGGTATGAAGATGACATAACTAGGGATGTGTTAGTTGTGATGTGAGTAGTGGTTGTACTCGTTGTGGTGGTGGAGGTGAATGTCAGTTTGGGGTTAGGTATAATTTCGTCTAAGAAGTTTAAGTTGTCGTAGTCCGAGTCAAAAGTGTAATGGGGATGAACATGTATGCAGTCAGGCTGAGATAATAGAAGTACGGGGTTGGAGGGAAATCTGCGTTTTTTATAGGTATTTTTGTATAGGAATATTTTGTTCTGGGGATTGGATATGGTAGGGTCGTAGGGCGGAAAAGGAAATTGATCTAGGATTGAACGTTCTGAGGGATGCATGCTCTTACCTTTTCTTTGTGGTGTGGTGTCTTCAGATAGGGCGTCGAATCTATTATGGATCGGCACGTCATGGTGGTACGTGGTATGCTCTTTCTCCACCTCTTCTGCCCACTGTTCTGTGTATTGTGGTGCTGATTTTTGTTTCTGTTTGGCTTTTGGTTTATCTCTAAACTTATGCTTCTGGTTAAGACTCATGGTCCCACTCAATATGGTTTGCAGAGGTACTTGTAGTCAAGATAGACACTTAAGACGAGTAAACAAAACGAGAACGTGTGCACGTGGAGCGTTCACGAAGTAGAATGATACTGTGACATTCCCGGATTGTTGGTGAATAAGAAAGCACTTTTTACTTAAACTTCTTCCCCCGACTGTACTACGTTCATAGCTAAGAAACTTGTCTCTATTCAACAGCGACGATATTTCGTCTCTCTCTGCGCGGCTGTTGGCAGTGTTGGCCATCCTACAATGGTTTACTTGTAATTATACATTAATATCCACTTATATACAAGTTTTATTAGAATGTACTATATTTTTATATTTTTGTCCTGGAAAATTAAAGTTTTGTGCCTGGAAAGTCAGGGAATTCAAAATTCCGATGTTGGTGGGAACCCTGTTTTTGTATCCAATATTGATTGTGACATACAGCCGACAAAGTAATTGTTGAGAAAGATATAATATACACATATTTATCTGTGATAAGTTTTTGTAAAAGTTATGATAACTACCAGTATTGTCTGGAAGTATATTTATTTTTCTTTTTTTCTCCACCTAATTTTTGGCAACCAATTTCTTGCGGGATATTAGGAGCTATGAAAACAAATTTTGCTCTAGCCATAAATGGAAATTTACATATTTTTTGCTTCAGAGTGTACACAGAAATTATCTAAACATCGGCTCGTTGGTCTAGGGGTATGATTTCCGCTTAGGGTGCGGGAGGTCCCGGGTTCAAATCCCGGACGAGCCCAATAATTTTTTTTTTTTGAAAGTCTTTCCTGGAATGTTTAACTTTGTAGGTATTTGCTGGTCAAACTTCACAACTTTCCTTACAAATATATTTGTTCAAAGTATTAAGAACATTTTTAATTAAATAAAGGAAGTAATATTCAAAGTTGTTCTCATCGTCACTGTAATTCACTGCCGAGACTGTAATAGTAAAGAACCAATTATACTCTTCACAGATACAAAACGAAGAGCATATAATGCATTCGGTCGGTACATTTCTAAAACCAGTATTATAGTGTTCGCAGAGGAATAGTATACCTATTCTATAACAAGTTATGGAATGGCCTATATTCCACATGAGCGAAAAGTTTGGCCGAGCCGAAGGCGAGGACTACGGTTCGCGAGTGTGGAATATGCCATTCCTACTTTCTCTAACAAGATTTTAGAAATTATACAAAAAAACTTTAAAACTGTTCAAAACGTCAAATGCGAAGCTACCTTTTGTTCGACGTAACCATAGCAACCGAACCACTAACAGCTTCTGATTCGTCGGAAGCCGTGTGCGGTATTATACCATAAGTGTGTTGGAATGATACTTGTTCCAACACAATTTTTAGTTATGGAATTTGTAATTTCTGGATGGTGTTAGAGAAACATTTTTCTAGTTTTGTTTATATCAAATACCGTTACATTAAAAAAAAAATGGCCCATGGGGGGATCGAACCCGCGACCTTCGCGTTATTAGCACGACGCTCTAACCAACTGAGCTAATGGGCCAACAAGAAAATATTTCTATAATATCGTTGATAGATATGTACTACATAATTACTCTATTTTGTAAGTTGTTTAAAATATACATATGAAGGAATAATGTACTAATATCCGTTTGAAATAATATACCACATAAATATATATGATTCTATGACGATATGGAAATAACATTTCAAGAAAGTCTTCTCAATAAAATTTCGTTTTGTTATTAAATAAAGTTTCCTTTAGTCAAGTTTTATAGGTTTATACCTATTAAATAAAAGACACATGTATGGATAGTAAAAAAGTAAATTATTCTTAGAAACCAGGGCAAAATCAAGCAGGGGGCGGCTGCTTTAGAAAAACATGTAGATTGGGCATATAGGTATCTATTAAATAAACAATACAATAATAAATTGAATCTCCTGTTTGCAAATTGTATCATAAGAACTCAGATGATAAACCGATTTATATGTAGAGTGCATAGAAGAGAACATTTAAACATGTAGAAACAATGATTATATTTCATATTATTCTTATTTTATATACGTAGGTTTATAAATAATCAAATATGATATAAATAAGCTAATATGCTATAAATAATCTAATAAAATATTAGTCCATACAGAAATACATGTTTAATGAACGTACGTATATAACGAGATAACATAGGTAACTTAATTATATTTTCTTCATTTGTGTTTCACTTATTTATGATTGAAATAATATTTAAACCTGTTAACGGGGACATCTATTGGTGGTTAACATTAGTTGTACTATATGTTATAGATTTCTGCAGTTAGAACAGTGTACACCTCAAATATAAAATGGTTGCAGCAAAACTTTTTATCGTTGGCTCGTTGGTCTAGGGGTATGATTTCCGCTTAGGGTGCGGGAGGTCCCGGGTTCAAATCCCGGACGAGCCCAGTATTTTTTTTAAATTTATAAATATAAAAAATAAATTATTTGTTTGAGATTATAATTAATTCCTTTTCATTTAATTGAACATTGAAAATATTAGTAGCTGGTATTTTTTTGAAGTGCTATGTAGACAAATATGATTAAAGGAAAACTGATTATATTTAATTTTTGTCTTTAGTATAGGTGATACATCAATAAAAATTCAGTATATTGAATACAACCAATTAAACTACAATATGAAATAATGATACTCTTCGGCAAATACAAAACGAAGAGTGTTCAAAATTGAATTATTATTTGTTTGCTTAATTGTATTGAAACATATTCTCTATAGGATTGCAAACAGCAGAAAAAATAATTATCTATGAGAACTAAAAGAAAAGCTATGTGTAAAAATATTAATGAAGTCTTTGCATTCTTTCGATAACCTGAATTCTGGTTATGCTAGCAAAATAAAATCCTAAAATAAATTTGTATGATTTCTTATTTGAAAATTCTCATTCAACAACTAGCATCTACACAGCCCCCTACGGCCATGCAGATCAAACTAGTATCTACATAACCCTCTACGGTAATGAAGATTATTCAGTAAAAAATGAGAACAAAGGCCTAAAATAAATTTATTTATCTAGGTACCTTGTCTTAAAAATGTTTCATTCTAATGGAAAACGAGAAGTATATATTGCATTCGATCGGCACATTTCTGAAACTGGTAATATTGCTTGTAGAGAAAAAATTTTCATATCGCTGTGTTGGTGATTGAATTTTAAACGTTCAAAATGTCCGTCCCAATTTTTTGAACAAAATCGATCAGTAAATAAAAAGTTATTAATTTTTTAATTGAATTTTTTTTTTATGTCTTGTAATTAAACTAAGAATGTCTAAAACTAATGGTATTTACAAAAAAAATGCGAAAAGTGCCCCTATAGAATGTGCAACAATTATATAAAAATTGCAGTAAATGGCCGAAGAATATAATGGTTAGCTTGTTGAAATATCCAATTACATTATAAAAGCTATTAATAAACAAAATGTAACTTTGATACATTATGTAGGAATTGATTTTCATTGGCCCATTAGCTCAGTTGGTTAGAGCGTCGTGCTAATAACGCGAAGGTCGCGGGTTCGATCCCCCCATGGGCCACTCTTTTTTTCTTTCGTAGATAATCTACCATGTGTGTAACTGTCGAGGTAACGGATCGATTTGAGAACTTCCCCCTTCTAAAGATCTTTTTAAAGTCTGTTAAAAGTTATGCTGAATATAATCAACACCTTTCTGATGGTGCAATGAATCAAATTGAATAACGATTAATTTAGTAATAGAAATGTATTAACTAGTGGCAATATAGTACAACATATAACTTGCATTTTGGCTTATACATAGAATAATTTAGTTACAATTAAATAAAACTAAGTTCTCGTAATCTTACTACATGCATTGATAAAATTAAAATATATCCTCTATCGAAGAACCGCAAGCCATTGAAGTGCCATCCTGAAGAGTTTGGATGGGAATGACAAAACTTGTATCGCTGTTTTGTCATTCTCATCCAAAATAGACCGAGCTCCCTTAACAAGAAAGGTACCCCCTCGAACACCTCAAATTTAAAAGGTGGTTGCAAAACATGTAAAAATCATGTTACCCCTGCCACACTAGAAAAAAATTGTTAATTGTTATTTTTTATGAATTCTGAATTTAGCTAAAAAAAGAAGATTCTACTTTTCCAAACATCTGTTTGAAATTTACGCAATTTGTTGAAAAGAATGAACCGTTTTTGAAAATATTGTCTGAAAATTTCACACCATTTTTTTTACCAATCAGAGGCTTGTTTTCTGTTAAGTTACCATAGCAACCCAAAAAATTTCCGGAAATTTTAATCATCCCTGAGCGAAATTAATAAGTGGAAATTTCTCTGCCAAATTTGACATTTGGTTTTACATCAAAATACATATTATTTAGGTGTGAAATTTTCTTACCTAATATCCCATGAGCTTAAACTAAAATCAGGAAATTTTTTAAGCACTAGGGATATTAACAAGCGTCTAGGTGCACCGAAAGTCCGGAGTTTCGAGCATGCGCATTACTTTGTAAATGTGTAAAAAATTCCGCAAGTCGTGAAATTGAAATATTTCGTGTTATTTTGTGAAAAAAGGCGGGGGAACACCCAACACTAATACTGCCTGCGGCGCTAATAATTATTGATAATTAGATTCAGAATAAAAACCTTCTAACCTAACCTAAAGTTATCACACGAAAGAACGAAATTATTTTAAGCAGAATAAAAACCTATTAACCTAACCTAAAGAAATCATAGAAAAGATTTTGTGAAAAAATGTATTAATCGTTACAAATTAAAGAAAAAAAATTCAGCGGGTGTAGGAGTTTGACCCCGGGACCTTTCGCACCGAGAGCATTACCTATGCGCCATCCATCCGGCTGACGATGAACACTAGGGCAAGGAATGAATAGTCAGACAAATGATGTCACGTTTTGCGCATGGTCGAAGCTCCGGAGTAGTATAGCTATGGGGATTCGGGGACAAAATCCCGTGTTATTTCTTATGGAGGTTCATTCTGGTCATTTTTGACCAATTTTCTCCCCACCACTTTTTAGCCTCCCGCCAACAGAGGGCGCCACAGTGGCGGATGAAATGTTGATTTCAGCATGGCGGCTCAGCGAATTAGAATGCAGCACAGATCCTATTGGCTTAGGTGTCTGGACTCTTTCTATTAGTCGCGGGATGGTGGACGGTATATTGGATTTCAGCATGGTGAGGTCTAGCAAATCAGATGGTGACCTGCGACTCTCCCTATTAGTTGCGAACGGAAATGGCTGGCAGCGTATCAGATAGAGAGGTCTATTGAGGTATGGAGACATAGCAAATCAGAATGGTGAATCAGATAATAGCATAGTGGTATAGCAAATCAAATGTCAGATGGTGGATCGGAGTGTTGTAATGATATTTTTATGAACATGATAAAATACTGTATCATAAAGGTGATTATCGGTCTGTACTTCAGATCATAGTATATACTTTTCCTGTGTGAAATTCACATACAGGGGACATGAAGGTAATGAATTTTTACGTTCTGGCTAAATGTTTAAGAGAAATTCTATTTTAGATGTAGGATTTAACATATTAAATAACGGGAGACAAAATATTGGTCGAGAGGTATAGGATTAATGGCTAATCAGAAGGTCTGAGCTCGTCCTATTGATCGAGGTGACTTAACAAATCAGAAGGCGTGGTCGAGGCAGCAAAGGATACCTAACAGATCAGAAATGTTGACTTAGCGAATCGGATAGCAGCATAGTGGAATAGCAAATAAGATATGGTGGTCTTACGGGTTGAGGATGATGGAGTCGCAGGATTTTAGAGAAAAGGTGGGAAAAACGTATGCTAATATATTAACGAATGAGGTTCGGGAAGGCGGTGTCTATATTAATTATAGCTCTATATACTTAATAGGATAAATAATTTAAAAGCGAAAATAGTATTCTGTCTAATCGGATGGTCGACAATTGGGATGCTGATGCTGATATATCTGACCCCTTATAGTGACAGCTTCTTTTGTAGGGAAGTCTAACAGACACTAGGGTCGATACTGGTCCCATGTAGAGACGCGTCGCACAAGCCGTATCGTCAACCTTTTACACCATCTCAGCGAGATGACAACCAACTAATGACAAACATACTTATAGTATTGGTGTACATCATAACTTGAAGTCTACGGATACAAATTTCCCAGTTACCCTGTATATGAGCAATTATAATTTTCTCATTCATTATTATTGTTTATTATTTAGACGCGTTTAAGGTAAGTTATTTTTATGATCAACAGAAATATTCATAGGTAGTCAGTACATCAAGATAATATTTTTATTAGAGAGCTTTCCTCATATGTATGCTCAAGATCTGAGAGTTTCGGGAACCTACTTTACACAAGGAGGTGGATATATGGAACCTACATTCTTACAGAGGGCAGCTAAGACTTCCACCATACCCATTTTTACCCTTATAATGATAGTTTTTTCTGTTCCGTCAGCAGGTCAATAGATATTTCTCAATATAACAATTTGCCTGTATACGCAGGGATCTCAAAATACATTTATTATTTTAAGCATCCGTAATCTATAATATACTGAGTCAATACTATAAATTCATATATCTAAACCAAACAAAAGCTAAAAATTATTAAAAAATTATTTCATTAAACAGCTAGAGGTAACATTAATGATTCAATATCATGACGTCATAAACTGACTTCATCGCAATACACTGAGGTATTATGCATATGGCTCGGTGTTTTACATTACATTGGTTAATATTAAAAACAACATGGCGACGACGTAAAGTTCTATAATACTTACCGCTAATATATCGTACACTCAGATTAACTAAAATGCGTGAGCTAGTACCTCAATTCTAAGAAAGAACACCCACAGGTTTACATATAGCATAGTTATAATAGAAGAATCAAATTGATGGATACAAATTGCAATCCGAGCATATACACCCACTTGCCCTCGTTTTACCCCTAGTTACCCTCGTTTTACCCTTAATTATCCTCGTCTTACCCCTAGTTACCCTCGTTTTACCCTTAATTATCCTCGTCTTACCCCTAGTTACCCTCGTTTTACCCTCGTCACCCCTAACTATTCCTATCTCACTCCAATTACCTTTAGTTTACACTGTTTGAAAATCGTGCAGACCTGTTTAAATACAGACCTGTTTAAATACAGGCCTGTTTAAATACAGACCTGTTTAAATACAGGCTGTTTAAATACAGACCTGTTTAAATACAGACCTGTTTAACAATGGTGTCTAATAAAATAACTTTCGAGACATATAAACCACCTAAGCTAAGACCATATGTATTGGAGAGAGATAGAGAACTTAGAGAGAAAATTAGAAAAGCAGCGATAGCTATTAGAAAGAAATATTTAGCATTAAAATTAGGAAAAGCAGAGGAAGTTGAAACTCTTAATCGATTATTTAAACCAGTTATCGAACCGCTGAAAGAACTAAAATCTATTGTGAAACCTGTGAACAATGTAAATGTTATACCATTAATAAAAAACCAGTAGAACATAAAGAAGAGGCTGTAGAAGAAGAAGGAGACTATACTCATGAAGAAGCAACTAGTCAGATGGAATCAAATGAATATTTTGAACAGTACTCACCTTTAGCTAAGCATTATATAATAGGACTCTATAACAAAAATAGAGATTTCGATGAAACATATGGTGTCAGACTCGATTCGGAAATGAATAAATTTTATATTGGGTCCCTGGAATTACACATTAGTCCAGACGCTGAAATAAATATTG